>CM039627.1:23640542-26040542 GCA_022457165.1 Juglans mandshurica | reverse complement strand
GAAGTATGAGCTGCTTTGAATTCTGGATGTGTAATCTACGAAGCGACGTGAACGCAAAGAGCAGTCTGACACCCTCACATTAATAGCATGAAAATATGTCATCAGAATCATCAAAAGGCGAGCCAATAAAAAATGTTGGGGAAACGTTGCCAGGATTACCAAATGACGAGAGTCTTCCCAGACTTCAGAGTTGTGCACACATCAACAATGGGATCTGGGCTTCAATGGCAAGGTAGGTCAAATAGTGATAAAATTCCCGAGAATTAGCGGGATAACTGTAAGCGGATTTCCCCTACTAAACCCAGCGATCCTGTGAATGAAAGATAATGGAATCAAGACCAAAGGCCTAGCCCAAGACAAATAGTCTCTAACCTGGCCCATGGGAATGGTCCTTTGGAAGTAACTTGCAATAGGGAGGGTACTGCAGGGGATGAGACTCGTCGTTTTAAAGGCCCCTCGATTAGTGTCTAGTTCTTAAGTGCCCGCCCACATAGTAGGCTTAATGTGCAGGGAATCCCTGATCTTTTGACTAGAAAGACATCAACAGATCACCGAGGATACTATCTGGGAGAAGGAAATTAGAGAACTACGCCGCATTAATAGCACTACTCGGGCTACAGGCCACATTAATGACACTGTCGCAAAGCCACGCTGCATTAAACAACTATGACATAGAGAATAATGCGAAGGACGCAGACTCCATGAGGGTAGACACAATTTGTCCCCCTAGACTTATAGTATAAATAGCAGATTTCGGGTACGAGAATATCTCTCTGATCCCTAGATTTCTTTACTTATTTACAAACTTCCAAGAATACTTACTAACTTTGGCATCAGAGGTTCCTCAACCCCAAGGCTGCCCTCTCCTAGTTGCACTATTCTCCATCTTTTACAGGACCATTTCGGAAGACCTGAGTTGTTTGAGCTTGGCCCAAAGGTGTGCGAAATACAACATTAATAGTCAGAATATATTTTGTAATATTATTTTTATTTTGATATTTGAAAAAAGTTGATATTATTACAATTTTGTTATTATTACAATTATATTATTACAATTTTGTTATTGTTGGGTTGTAATAATGGTTTCTTTTAATATGCTTATTTTGTTGTTGTTGGGATTGTGATTTGTAATATTGGACCTATTGGTATTCTCACAATATGTTTATGCTTGTTTTTCCTGGGATTTTAATATTGGTTTTATTCTAGATTAGTATCTCAAAAATATTGGTTTTGTTGGTAGGTAGATTTTTTTTTTAATATTATGGCTACTAAAATTATAAGTTTTAATTCTCGTATAAAATTATGTTAATATGGACAAAAGGGTTATGCAGGCTAGTTTAATCTGTTTACATATATTGGGTTGAAACGAGTCAAAACAGATTGTGTTGTCACTTACTATTTATGTGAGTTGTCTAAAGGTTTTAAGATTTGACCCGTTTAATTAAATAGGTAATGTTCGGGTTGACCCGTATTAAATAGTCATATTAAAATTTTCAATTTGAGTTACATAAAAAGTCAAACCATATTTTTTTCAATTTTTGTAGAGGGAAAATGAAAATTGTTTGAAGAGAGTTGGTAGATGATATAAGAGTAACAGATGTTAACAGCTGCACCTCTTAACATTTAAAATTGGAAGACTTTCGAGATTTATAAAAATCTATATATACATATAGATATTCATATATTAGAGTTCAGAAATTTGGGCTTTTTAAACTTAAACAACTTTAAAATTCTTTAAGATATGAATTTTGAATTGTTTTAAGTGTGTGTATTTGTTCATATTTCGGAGGCAAGATTTTTGAATTTCAGGCTTAAATGCAATTCTAAGGATATGGAATTGTGTGTGCTTCTCCTATATCAAATGCTTAAAAGCAGGCTTAACCTATGGAATCCATGTTAGATATTTTAACATGAACATTAATAAAAGGATCTTTGATTTTGTATGATCCACAATAATAAACAATAATAGTGAAAGACGTACCTTTCTCCATCTGTTTGATGAAGAAATAAATCTGGCTATGAGAGAAGGATCACCCTAGCAACTTGGCCTCACTAGTGTCTCCCGATGCCTAGAGGCACTCTAATGTTGTAGGTGAGAACCCTTTAACCCCTCAGTCCTATTTATAGATTTCTGGCCATCATGAAATCTAAGTCTTTGAGTTTGACTATAATTAGAGATAAGAGTTAATCTTATCTCTTAGGAGTTTAAATCCCATTATAACTCTAACACGATTTAAAACTCTATCAGATATGGATGAGTGGGACATAGAGTTCAAATAGAACTCTTACATTCTCCCACTTGGCCCATACGCCCATAAATGATATTTTTCGTTCATGAGTTTATTACAAGAAATTAACCATACTGCGCAAATTCATTTCCCGAAATTTTTCATAGCTTAATTTACATTTCAAGAGTTCCGTAATATCAATGTCAAACTAGATACTAATGCGAGTCATGGCAGTCCTCTGTTATATAATCAACAAATTCCCTTCCATGTACCACAACATCAGTAACTTAATTTAACATGATCTTTGATTGGGATAATTAAGGCTAATGCTATAATGCCTTGGGTTCCAATTCATGTCTATTGTTGACATTATCTTGTCATCATTCATCCACATCATTTAATGTACATATAAAGTGGAAAGAAAGAAAACAGAAACAAAATAACCATAATAGATATCATTAAGTGTCAAAATAGAATTCAAAACATTTACAAGCTCATTAACATGTTCACATCATAAGACCCATTCTATCAACATGATCCTTAAATAGCTTTGCTACTAGACCCTTTGTTAATGGGTCTGCTATCATAAGCATAGTACTAATATGTTCTATGGACACTGTTTGTTTCTGTACTTCCTCCTTAACGCTTAGGTATTTGAGCTCCATGTGCTTGGCACCTTTAGAATACCTATCGTTCTTGGAAAAAAATACTGCAGAGGAATTATCACAATAAATTCTCAGCGGCCTGGCTATAGAGTCAATAACTCCAAGCCCTGAATAAAGTTCCTCAGCCATAAACCATGTACTGTGGCCTCAAAGCATGCCACAAACTCAGCCTCCATTGTAGATGAAGCAGTGATGGTTTGCTTCATACTTCTCCATGAGATCGCTCCACCAGCCAGCAGGAAAACATACCCTGAAGTGGATTTCCTGCTATCAGAGCAACCAGTAAAATCAGAGTCTGAGTATCCAGTTACCTCCAAACTGTCAGTTCTTCTGAAGGTAAGCTGGTAATCCTTAGTTCCTTGCAAATATCGCAATACCCTCTTTGCTGCTTTCCAATGAGACATCCCTGGGTTACTTTGGTATCGCCCAAGCATGCCAACTGCAAAACTAATATCTGGCCTTGTGCAAATCTGTGCATATATCAAGCTCCCCACGACTGATGCATAGGGGATTTTTGCCATCTATTTGCGCTCCCACTCATTTTTAGGACACTGAGATAGACTAAACTTATCACCTTTTGATATTGGAGTGTCCAGTGATGAACAACTTTTCATGCCAAATCTCTCAAGAACTCTTTCTATGTAACTTTTCTGAGACAATCCCAACAGTCCTTGTTTTCGATCTCGAAAAATTTCGATTCCGATCACAAAAGATGCCTCACCCATATCTTTCATTTCAAAGTTCTTAGAGAGAAAACCCTTGGTTTCATAAAGTAAGCCAAGATCACTGCTAGCTAACAATATATCATCAACATACAGAATCAAAATTATGAACTTACTCCCACTGACCTTTAGATATATACATCGATCAACAATGTTTTCTTTAAATTCAAAGGCAGTAATGGTATCATTGAACTTTAAGTACCATTGTCAGGAAGCTTGCTTAAGCCCGTATATTGATTTCTTAAGCTTACATACTAGGTGATCTTTGCCCTTTTCTGAGTAGCCTTCTGGCTGCTCCATGTAGACCTCTTCATCCAAACTTCCATTTAAAAAAGCAGTTTTCACATCCATCTGGTGTAACTCTAAATCATAATGAGCCACCAAAGCCATAATGATCCTGAAAGAGTCCTTTTTAGATACTGGAGAAAAGGTCTCTTTGTAATCAATGCCTTCTTTCTGAGTGAAACTCTTGGCAACAAGTCTGGCCTTATATCGTTCAATATTGCCTTTTGAGTCGCGTTTGGTCTTAAAGACCCATTTACACCCGACTCTTTTACTCCCTTCAGGCAATTCAACGAGATCCCAGACTTGATTTTGATCCATGGATTTCAATTCTTCTTTCATGGCATCGATCCATTTACTAGAATCATTTCCCTGTATAGCTTGTGAAAATGTTAGTGGATCTTTACTTGTCCCAATGTCAAATTCAGATTCCTGGAGATACACCATATAGTCTGTTGAAATAGCAGGTCTTCGATCTCTCTGAGATCTGCGTAAGACAACCTGTTCTGGTGACTCCAAACTTGGTTCGTCAGTGATATTATCATTCTGAGATGGATAATCATTTACATGTTCCAATGTATCATCGTGATGATCAATTAGAGGAACTATTATCTTTTCTGAGGATGTAGGTATAGGGACATCTATCCGTACTTCCTCAATTATCACATCTCTGGGTTCAATTCTCCCACTGATCTCACCAAATTCAATGAATTTAGCATTTCCTGTTTCCACTATTCTCGGACTGTGATTAGGACAGTAAAACCTATACCCTTTGGATCTCTCTGGGTACCCAATAAAGTACCCGCTTACAGTTCTAGGATCCAATTTCCTTTCATGTGGATTGTAAAGTCTCGCTTCGGCTGGGCAACCCCAAACATGCATGTGCCTTAAACTTCGTGTCCTACCAGTCCATAGCTCGAAACGAGTTTTTGGAACTGACTTACTAGGAACTCGGTTTAAGATATACATTGCCGTCTTAATAGCTTCACCCCACAGTGATTTGGGTAAGGTAGTATTGCTTACCATACTTCTGACCATATCCAATAAGGTCCGATTACGCCTTTCAGCAACACCGTTCTGCTGTGGCGTCCCGAGCATCGTATATTGTGCAACAATGCCACGCTATTCAAGAAGTTTGGCGAATGGGCCAGGGTTACGGCCCGATTCATCATACTTTCCATAATATTCTCCACCTCGATCCGACCTTATGATTTTCACTTTTCTATCTAACTGCCTTTCCACCTCCATGAGAAATACCTCAAGTACTGAAACAGCTTGAGATTTCTCATGTAGTAGGTAGATATATCCAAACCGTGAAAAATCATCAATAAAGGTGATAAAATATTTTTCTCCACCAAAACATTCAGTGGAAAATGGTCCACATATATCGGTGTGAATTATTTCAAGAAGCCCTTTACTTCTTGTGGCACCTTTCTTAGTATGTTTGGTTTGCTTTCCTTTAATGCAATTCACACACACTTCAAGATTAGTAAAATCAAGATGCGGAAGTATCCCTTCTTTTACTAATCTTTGTAACCGTTCTTTGGAGATATGCCCCAATCTTTTATGCCACAAGTCATAAGAATTTTCATTCATCATGTTTCTTTTAGTTCCAATACATGTTTCATAGTACTGGGTATAGGTATTTTTAATAAATGTATTATCGAGACAAAGTCGATAAAGACCATCGGAAAGAAACCTAGAACCAATAGATAAATCATTTCGAAATAAATTGAAACTACCATTATGGAACGAAAAAGAATAACCATCAGTATCTAGTCTGGATAAGGAAATCAAATTACGCCTCACAGAAGGCACATATACTGTGTTATGAAGGTCTAAAAATTGACCGGTACTTAAAACCAAACGAAAAGTTACTATGGCTAAAACTTCAGCCTTATTATCGTTTCCCATAAAGATAAAACGTTCACTGGGGCTTGGTGTTTGGCTTGTAAGGTATCCCTGCATAGTTATAGAAACATGAACATTAGCACTTGAATCTAACCACCAAGAGTTAGTGGGAACATTTACAAGGTTTGATTCAAAACATACAAAGGTAAGTGACTTACCCTTCTTTTCAAACCAAGCCTTACGTTTCGGACACTCAACTTTCATGTGTCCATGCTTCCCATAAAAGTAGCATTTACTACTATTATGTTGAACCTGATTAACTTTCTCAGGCTGCTTTCCTTTCGGTGGTCCAATTCGTTTCATCTTGCTATACTGGTGCTTTTTCTTTCCGGCTTCTTTGGTCACAAAATTAACAGAGTAATGACCTTGTTGTTTCAGTCTCGCTTCTTCCTGAACTACCATACTTGCCAACTCATTCACATTCCATTTGTCTTTAATTGAATTATAATGCATCTGGAATGGACCATACTGAGGTGGCAATGAGTTCAGAATAAACTGAACAATGAAGGACTCCTCAACTTTCATTCCAAGGGTTTGTAATCTAGCGGCAATATTGGTCATTTCAAGGATATGCTCTTGCATTCCTTTAGCACCATCATATTTCATGGTGGTAAGTCTAGCCATAAGTGTTCCTGCTAAAGATTTATCTGCGGACCTAAATCTCTCCTCAGCATTTTTCAAGAAAATTTGGGCTTCCTCAGCACTAGGGAGTGAATTTTTTATATTTTCGGCTATGGTCATTTTCATGAACATCAAACTTAGCCTATTTGATCTCTCCCATTGTTTAAAAGACTCTTTCTGATCTTTGTTACTATTCTCAGTGATGGGTGGTGGTTTTGGACTTGTACAGTAGGCCCGGTACAAAACATAAGAAAAAAAAAAAAACTCTCGGGCTGGGCCAAGGCCCACGGCCCACGGCCCAGACCCGTTATCACATTAAGAAGAAACCCTATGGGTTCTTCTTCTCTCCCGCCCACAGTGCCATAACTTTCCTTTCTTCTGTGATGGCGCCGCAGCACACACAGACCAGCTTCATCCCGTAACGGTGGTCGTCGCCGGCCAGGAAAAGACATCATGGCTTCGCCACATCCTCCCACCGCCGAGGTCCACCTCCACTTACAGTTTCCTCTTTTTTTTTTTTTTTTTTTTTACTGCTTTTCTCCACAAAACCGCCGCTGACAGTGGGCTTGAGAGCCCTCTGCCGGCGAGGAGGTTCTCAGCCTCCTCGCGGCGCCGTCCTTCCTTAATCGGCGGGACTTTACTCAGGCAGGGACAGCACCCATACGGGCTTTACAGCCCCTTGTGCCGCCCCTTTACGCCGCCGTATGCATTGAGCTACCGGCACGGTGGCACCAGCCACCACACACGGCACTCTACCCACACACAGCAGTTCCTCAACCTTCTTCCACCACAGTTCCACCAGAGTTGTTATCAGGATTTTTTTTTTTTTTTATTCTACCAACACGCATCAATGTAAACAATGCGTAATTTTTTTAAAATACACTCAATCAAAACAAATGGAAGTAATCGAAATAGGATAAATAGGTACAAAACCGAAATATATTAATAGTTGTCAGTGCATCATATTACACAAAATCAATCGTTATAAAATTTTCCTCAGATTGTAAAACCAATGTTTTTAATCTTTTACAGATTGAAAAAATCATAATATATGAAAGCACATGTTTTCTGTAAATTTCATTGAGATCATAAAAATCTATAACCTGAAGCTCTGATACCATATGTTAGATATTTTAACATGAACATTAATAAAAGGATCTTTGATTTTGTATGATCCACAATAATAAACAATAATAGTGAAAGACGTACATTTCTCCATCTGTTTGATGAAGAAATAAATCTGGCTATGAGAGAAGGATCACCCTAGCAACTTGGCCTCACTAGTGTCTCCCGATGGCTAGAGGCACTCTAATGTTGTAAGTGAGAACCCTTTAACCCCTCAGTCCTATTTATAGATTTCGGGCCATCATGAAATCTAAGTCTTTGAGTTTGACTATAATTAGAGATAAGAGTTAATCTTATCTCTTAGGAGTTTAAATCCCATTATAACTCTAACACTATTTAAAACTCTATCAGATATGGGTGAGTGGGACATAGAGTTCAAATAGAACTCTTACAATCCAAACAATTCTCATGCAGAATCTCTATGCATCATTGACACAACATTATAGCTAGTACTTTGAATGTTTTGTTTGGTTCACCAGTTGTGTTGGTTTTTCATCTAACTAAATTGGTGTTAAGTTGACAGTTTCTTCCACTATCCCTAAATCTTAAAAAGTAGGGTTAGAGTCGAGTATAATTTGATATAGTTACATTATTTTCAGTCACTCGTATCGTAATTCTGCCAATCGAGAGACATAATTATGTAGCAAATGTCACATAGAACATTAGAGTCATCAACTTGGATAGAGGGATCTTACAAGAAAATTGCATTAAGAAGGAAATATTATAACTGACTTCCAGTGGAATAAGTTGGTAGAAAAACAAAATCGATTCAAGTCCTTGCACTAAGCATCACTAATTCGTAAGGATGAACTGCAAAACTTGCTAATTCTAAGGTTTTCACATCAAACAGATCGAAAGAAATCCAAACACAAGCAGTACTCTCAAATATTTAGCTAGGAGTCTGCTTGATCATTATGATATTCTTCAACCCCCTCTTCAGTAATTGTCTCCATAACAAGAGAAATGGGTATCTTAGTCAGTGAAATGAGAAGGGGTGGTGCAACCTCAACCCAAGAAATACTTTCACTACAAGAAAACTGGGCTATTGCGGCGATTTTTTGATCGCTGGAAATAATATTGCCGCAATAGCCTAGTTTTCACGGCGAGTTTGTGCTTCGACGCTGCTTCAAAGGGGTTCGGTTTTAATTTTATTTTTTGCGGCGATTTTAAAGTTTTTTGCGGCGAAATTTATTCGCCACAAATGTATTTGATTTTACACGGCGAGTTTTAAAAGAGTTGTGGCGAATTTAACCGCCGCAAAATGGTAAAACCTTATAGCGTCGCAAAATTTCGCCGCAATATTGATTTTAGTAAGTGGGCGCCAACACCCTAGAAAAAGTTTTACATTCCCCCCCCCCCCCCCAAATCCCGATTTCACATTCGTCGTCCCCAAGCCCTTTCATCTTCTCCATTTCTCTCTAGCTACAGATTACTCACCGCCCACACAAAATTTCCTCTAATCAACTACCACCGAATGAAACCACTAACTCACGAACCACTCCAGTCCAGTGATTCTCGCGTAAGCAATGTACGCGACTCCGCCCCATCGAAAACCCACTAATCGGCATCTTCGTGAGTTTATGCGGAGTCGAGACCAGTGAAAAAAGTCCCATTTTTTTCACTCTGAGGCTCTGTTCTTCATCATCGTCGACCCTTTTCCGAGGCAAAGTGGGTTGGAGTCGAACATTCAGCGTCCCATTCATCTCCTGATCCACTCAGCTGGAGTCGATTTCCCAAGGTAATTTACTCTGTTATAGTTTAATGTATTTATGTGGACTTACTCCGCTTCTTTTGTGTGAACAAGGGAGTTGATAAATTACTGATATTCCTTATTTTGTGTTCTTTAATATTTATGATTTGTCATGGAGGTGCATATATAATTTATCAGAAAGTGCTTATGAATTTGCTGTACATGGGTTCTTGTATACTGATTTAGTATAGGGTAGGCCAATATAAGAATCCTGAAGTAGATTAGGAAACATAAACTGGGGTTTATGTATTGTCTTCTTACATTTGATTATCTAATGACATGTATAGCACAATGCAATTCATTTTTATATTATAGACATTTAGCTTGGTTTGTGTCAGACAATTTGATTGCTTCTTTTCTATGAACCATGTTAATCAATATTCAAAGTAAACGAATGGGCATTGTGGAACTCTAGCCAAAATTAAAACATTTAATGCCCAAACAACACCCTGCAAATATTGTTGTTGTTATTAATCTATTTACCTTTATCTACCTTTGCTTCAGGAAAGATTATTCTAGACTTAGATGATCAAGACTTTGATTTGTTTTGGTTTTTCAGGATGAGAAATATTTGATTTGGTATTCCGGGCAGAAGGAAAAGCAATTGAACATAAGCTCAGTTACATAAAGATAATTTCAGGACAGGTATGTGTTATTTTGCTCACGCCTCTCTTTTGGTTATCCCATGATTGCTGGGGTTTAAATATCACCTTTATTATTTTTGGAATGGGAATTCCTCTTCCCTTAATTAAGCTTTCAGGGGCAACTTCAGCCTGAAAAGGAATGCCAGTCGTTTTCGCTAATATGTGGTGAACGCTCACTTGATTTGGTAATTAATCTCAATAGTCATGGCTTTTATATGAGAAAATTATATTTCTTTTACAGTTTGTATTATCCTTGTTTGGCTAAGATTAATAGCTTCACTTTTTTCTAGATATGCAAGGACAAATTTGAGGCTGATAGTTGGAATTTAGGCTTGAGAGTTGTAATATCCACCCCGTGTCAACATCATATGTCGTTAAGTAGGTGAAGGAGCCGCAGAGGGGTACAAACTTGTGTCAATAGTCCTACTGGGTTCTTTCGAAGAAAGCACCATTTAGGACTTTTGGAGGATGCCGACGAACTTTCACAGGTTTTGAATACCTCATTTTGTGTGTTTCTTTAGTTTTTTTGATAGAGTCAAGATCAATTAATTTCAAAAATAGTTTCAAATAGTCAGGCAAATTTAAAAACTGTCAAAGGTCACTATGAAAAAATTTGCAAAAAATCCTAGCAAAAGAGAAAAAAATAACACGTTGATAATGTTTGGTTATGTAACATTGGTCAATTAGGTAATTTCCCTTGGCAATCATCCTTCTTTTCCAAAGCCTTCCCAAGTGGTGATTTTACAAAAAATGATGATGGTACTCATTATGGTGCTTCTTTTATTTGTCATGCCTCTTTTCATATCATGAAGAATAAACTGTAATCAACTTGTGCATAAATGCTAAATCTTGGATAGAACCCAATTCAACTTAATAATAATGTACAATTCCCTATTTAAATTGAAGCAAGCTGCAAGAGAATCTCATGAATCCGGTGGACGAAGGTATAAAACCAGTATAAACCATAAAAAGGTTAGAGATTAAATTAATAAAAATGGTCCCCCAAACAACTTAGAAGAAAAGTTGAATGTCTCGCCCCTTGTAATGGGGGGAGTAAAACAAGCAGCTTGAAGCTTTTTTTGGTTATTATGCAGTTAATAAAAAAACCAGCTGCGCTTCCAACCTTTCTTGAATCCCCCCAAAATGTACTAACTACTACAATATTGTTGGGAGGGCTGTTGCTAAAAAAGAAATGAAAAAATAGGCACTAAGACCTTGTTGGGGGCATGGAGTACTCAACAGTCGCACTGGCAGATGCAATTACTCAAGCATCTACCGAACCAAATATTACTTTCAGTCTTGCTTTTATTAATATATACACACACACATATATATATATATGCTTGTTACACTACAAATTAAGATTGATAAATTATATGCTATTATTTCTTTGTACGTAATATTTTCTCCTCATTTTATATATTCTATCTATGGCCACTTTGAGGAAAAAAGATCAGTACTTCAAATTCTTGTCTAAATTTGAGGGTATTAAGTAGGATATATAGAGATTGACGGATGAGATGAGTCCGACAATCTGGAATACGTATCAAACAAATCAATATGTACTCCTCATTTTTTTACTTATTTTATTTCTTTCTTGTCTTTCTAAGCTATCATTGTAGAAAAGAACTAGGGCTCTCTAGGTACTATATGTTCTGTTTTTTTTTCTGACTGTATATGTTCTGTTGTTATTAGAGAGAAACAAATCAATAGAAAAATTATCATATTACATTTTGTTGGTGTATGTCTGCCAGGTATGGTTTTAAGAATGAGGCAAAGAAAATGGTTGTTGCACTAGTTGATATGGAGTGAGCTTTTGTGCCCCCCCAACATTTCATCCGTTTGGTGCAAAGGAGGTATTCTTAACATGTTTTTTGCCTGAAAATAACATTTGGTTTCATACCAAAGCATGTTATGTAGCATCTAATTTGAGATTATAACACAGTTGACATTTGCTAAATGCATGTGATTCCTGCAAAATTGTTGAGTTTAACTGTAAACATTTGTTAATGAAGTCATTTTGGTCTTCCCATGCCTTGCTCATTATGCGTATCTTGTTTCCTTGTCAGGCAACTAGTCCTCAAACAGGTGGTCAGCAAACTGGTGGAAGCTTGAAATCAATGAAGGAAAAACCAGGGCAGACAGAGAAAGAAGTTCAGGAGAATTCAGGTTTAAAGACTGCAGGTCCCAAAGGAGAAATAACAGCAGGTTTGTGTGCAAAATGCATGCTCATTTGTGACAATAGGTTCTATTATAAGTAAGAATCTAGATACCTGTATTTCAAAATCAAGATTCAGGCATTTAATTAATGTAGATTTCCTATTCCTCATTTCTCTATTTATGGAAAACGCTACAATTAAAAATAAAATGGGGACAACATTTTGGTTATGAGATTTCAGCTGGTTTTATTGCATGCTATATATCACATTGTTCCAATGTTTCAGATTATGAAGATACCTTGCAATTAGATAAATTACTTCTTCTTGGTGAATGACGCATATTTGCAGACAATTACCTATCCTAGATCATTTTTATGGGGAATTTTCTTTTCTTTTGATGAAAGTGCATTTTGTGCCAAAAAGCAATTCATGATGCAATTAGCAAAAGTTGTTTCCTGGGGTCATATTGGTTTGTCTTTTCTATTTGCTCCAATTCTTCTTTACTTTTTATTTCTTATGAGAAGGGTAGGGTCAGGGGACTAAATTCAGAATATTTTGGGTCAAACTGGATAGGGTTGATGAAACATTTACTTCATGTGCTGGATATTTTGGGTCTTTCCTTTTCTTTTTCCTTAATTTTCTCAATGATAATGCTGGCTTGTTGATTTCATTGCAACTATTTTGGCTTGTTGTCGATTTAAGTTGGTTTTGGTTCTTAGTAAAGTGAGTGATTAAGTTCCAAGCAACGCAGAACAACATTACAAAAATCAAAACTGATGCATTAAAGCTGCTTACCATGTTTAAAAGGCCTATCCCTCGTGCTGCCACCACAATTGGAGCTTGGCTAAACATTTTCCAGGTACTTAAATCCTTGAACAAGAAAAGTATTTTAGTTTACATGCTTTTGGATAAAAAAAAAAACACCTCCCCTTGCCCCTTCTTCATTCACAGTAAGTGGGAAAGCACAAACTAGGCATGAGCATCAGTTGTATAGCATCTTGTCCAAGCAAGAAGCTACAATGAACCCATTAGGATCCTAATGGGTTGTCCAAGCAATCTGTGGCTGTCAATGAAGGAGTTGAAACTGACCCTTCAAAGTCCCCATTGGAAGGGAGAACGGTACTGACAACTTCCCATAGGATTAAAGTGTGTTCTTTTGCATTAGTTATGGCGCTATATGTTAAGAGTTCAATACATGCAGGATGTCTTTGACCTGCCCTTTCACATGGCTAGAGGTCAAATAGAGGAAAGTCTCCGAAATAAGATGACTTCCATAAAGGTTATTTTTTTTTGGCTTTTTCTACCAGTTCATCTCATGATTCCTATGGACAGTAAGATGTTAATTTATTTTCTTGTTTATGCTTTGACATTTGAAGGAGCGTATGGATCAATTGCAAGATGCACAGAAAGGTGCTGAAGTTAATTCTGAATCAACTGAGAGGGAGCTTGAACTTGAAGCCCAACTTGTTGAGGCCAGGAGCATAATCCAAGAGCAGGTACTATACTCTTCTAATGTGAATTGGAGATTGAATGCAATGCATTTTTCTTTTGGTTTCTAGATTAGATGAATTTTTTATTATATGCTCCATAATATGATGGTGCATTTTTTTTTATGATATGGATTACCTTCCAAGCAAAATTATATGTTATTAAGTTGAATGTTGAATAACTTGTTTTATGTTAATCCTCCAATTTAACCGTAGAATGCTTTCTTTATTTTATCATTCTGCATCCACTATTCTATTTGGATTACCTTATAATTCATGCTTTACATGCAAGTTTTTAATTATATCTGAGATTCTGAATACTTAATGCAATAGGAGGGATTTGGCATTTTTTTTCACTTTTACACTTAATTTTTTTTCTTAGTTGAAGATTAACGAAAATACAATGATTGATTCATTGCAGGCATCCGAAATGTCTAAGCATCTTTCTAAGTCTGAGAGGCCAAGGTATTCCCATGTCCCTTCATTCCCTTATTTTATGCATAACAAAGACTAAGTGGCCGTACCTAATCTGACCGGGATTCTATTAATTCATCACCAGTTAAGGTTTAGTTCATTCTTATTTGTTTCAGTTGGACTGCAGCAATGAATCTGTAAAATTATAATGTTATTGAAATTTTCGTGTTGTAATTAGTTGTTGGTTCTGTTTGGAGCTTATGAGATTGGGCTTAAATGAAATAAAAGAAGGTTTCTCCCTATCATTGTTCTCCAGTTCATCTCATTTGAGGCATCTGTTTCCTTTTTAAGGCATGTTTTGTGAATTTTTTTTTTAATTTTCTGAAACACTTTTTCCGACGAGTAAAATTCGCCGGAAATATTTTTTAATAGCATAAACCTATTCCCGGCGACATTAAATCGCCGGAAATACTTTTTGCGGCGGAACCTTCCCGCTGGAAATACTTAATGACGACGATAATTTAAAATCGCTGAAAAAAAAATAATGATTATTTGCAGCGATTTATTAACTTTTTGTGACGGTTAATATCGCCGCAAATAACTTTTTGCAGCGATTTTAATGGCAAACGAGAAGGCTATTTCTGTCGATTTTTTTAACATTTGCGACAGACTACAATCGCCGGAAATAATAATTTTTTCTGACGATTTTTTAAAATCGCCGAGATTGATCAAAAATGGCTTTAGGATTGCGGCGAACCGACAGCGATTTATAATCGCCGAAAATGATCAAATGCAGCGATTATTATATGTATTTGCAGCGATTTTGAGCGCTGGAAAATGCCTGATTTCTTGTAGTGAATTTGATGATGAATGAGTGGATTCTGATCACTTTCTTCAAACTTAGATCTTGCTTCAGTACTGGAGGATCAGTGGGTTGAGAGTAAAGTTGGTGTAGATGGTGTTTTAGGGTTAAAGTGATAACGACAAAGAAGGAGACAAGGACGTACGCGGTATCAAATAAATAAATAAAAGCCAAAAAGCATGGTGTTTTCTACTTTTCATGGCTGTTGCAGCACTTTGTGGTGGAAAGAAAATAGAAACGTCATCTCTAACAGATTTTTTTGGGAGACATGCATGTCAAGAACTGGAATTAGAAGTTTAATGAAAGTTGGCCCGAAATTTCTTTTTCGGATACTGAACTAATTATTTTAGTTAGATCTTATAAGATTTGGAATCTGATCTAACTATCTTGATTAATATTTTAATTAAGGATCAAAATTACTATAATTCATTTCCAAACTCCAAAGTCTAGATCAGTGAGAAACGTGTGCATTATAAGAGCACCCCCAATGGGTTTTGTAAAACTCATTTTTATGTAAAATTTGAAGAAAAGTAGTTAAAGAGTGCCTCCAATGGATCATTTATTTTCAAATCTATTTTACATTTTGCTACAGTGTTTAGCTACATTTAGCATGAACTATTCACAAATGTAAAAATATTTTATTTATTTATTCTCTTTTCATGTACTTTATCTCCCACAATAATCTCTCTCCTTGTACTTTTTTTCCAATAAACTATTAAATAATGTAATATAAAGAAAAAATAGATAAACTGATGTATGGTATATTGTAAAAGTTAGTATGTAAAATAGAAAAAGTAGATTTTGGTGATGTATTTTAAAGGATAAGATACATAAACCATTGGGAGTGCTCTAATATAATACAAATTAAATATCAAATAGTGTCTCAAAAACTTAACAAAAAGTAATTAATACTGGAGAATGTAATAATACTTCATGTGTCTCTTTGACACTAAGCTCTATTGTCTTGAAAAAAAATTCTAAAATATATAGTCACTAGATCGATAGATTATAATTTATCTAGACCTTGGTGATATTAAGATTATGTTCATTTTTATAGATATTCTTAACATCCACTACAAGAAAACTGCTTATTTGCAGCCAGTTAATTCCAGCGAAATGACTATTTACAGCTAAAATTAGTCTGTTTTGGTCACAAATGGTCTTTTCGCCGCAATTAAATTGCCACAAAAGCCCATTTTCCTTGTAGTGATCCCAAAATTGTAACACCACCCCCACTGGATGTATAGATATTGATTCATGGGTGATGAAGTTTTCTTTTAGCAGTACCTTCTTGTCACCGACTCTCTCTCTCTCTCTCTCAACAACCCATTGATCAGATCCCCCAACCCGACCATCTCTGATAGGGGGGAGCACTCCTCTCCTTCTGCCAAACCTCATGCTCATACATGTTTCATCTAATTTTTATTTTCTGGTATAGAAACTGAAATGATTTTGAATAAGTCTAACCACATTTAAACTGGTGGATATGCACTTCTATTTATAATGATAGGAGTTTGTTACAATTGATAATTACATTGAGAGATAAGTACACGTGAATATTTGAAATTTATAGTATAACAAATAGTATCTTAAGTATAACAGACTCTATCTTCCAGACTTGGAGTTGTCGGGTTGTTGTGTTGATGAGTTGCTAGTAGGAGTTCGTGTGTTGCTAGAGTCCTTCTTGTGATTTGAGATGTCAATGTTTGTCTTGATACACCCCCGTAATTCAAACGGTAAGGGACGGATGTTGTGATTGTTAAAAAGAAGGAAAAACCGAGCAGAAGCAAGTGACTTGGTAAGAGTGTCCGTGAGTTGATCATGGCTGGAGAGGAAGCAAACATGTATTTTTTTAGAAGCAACCTTATCACATACAAGATGGTAGTCAAGCTCAATGTGTTTTATACGTGCATGAAATGTGGGGTTGGCCGTGAGGGAAGTTGCAATGAGATTGTCATTGTAGATCAAGAGACCATGGATTGCTTGCGAGAACTCCACAAGATAATGTTGTTGCCAAGATATACACAATAACCACAGGTAGATTTGAGGTCATTCGGCCAACCAACCCAATCCGCATACAAAAATGTAATGCGTGTGGTTGTGGAGCTACGCCTGATCAATAAGTGAAATGAGATAGTTTGTTTGAGGTACCCGAGGATGCATTTAACAGCTGTCCAATGCTCAGTACAAGGGCTTTGCATGTATTGGCAAATTGTGTTGCCTGCAAATGATACATCCAGACAAGTTAAAGCAAGATAATGAAGAGAGTCAACTGTGTTGCGATAAAGAGTTGTATCCGAGAGAGAGTGACCATCTGTTGCGAGTTTGGAGGATGTAGACATTGGCGTAGATACTAGTTTGGCCATTAGCATCCTTGTGCGATCCAGAAGATTATGGATATATTGATGATGAGACAAAGACAAACCACCACTCATGGGAATAGCCTCAACACCAAGAAAGTAGTGCATGTTGCCGAGGTCTTTGATTGCAAATTCAAATTGAAGGTTGGTAATGATGGATTGAACTATTGGAGGAGAAGAACCTGTGATTAAAATATCATCAACGTATACCAGCACATATATATGGGTGGAGCTAGCAATATAAACAAAGAGGGAGGCATTAGATTTGTAGCACGTAAAACCAAGGGCAACAAGTCGAGAGTTGAGGCGTGAGTACCACGCTCGTGGAACTTGCTTTAAGGCATAGAGAGATCTTTCCAATTTACAGACATAGTGAGGATGAGTTGCATCACAGAAACCAGAAGGTTGAGGCATGTGAACTGTTTCATCTAGAAAACCATGTAGAAAGGCATTGCTTATGTAGAAACAGCCAATGAAAGAATTAAGCAGATGGCGATGGGTTTAATAGAGGGACTGTAGGTGGCACCATAGTCGACCCCAGCATGTTGGTGGAGTCATTCCAAAGACTATAGTGATCAAGACTGCCATAAGCTTTTCTTTTAATCCAGAACACCCACTTATAACCAACAACCTTTTGAGTTGGAAAGGGTGGAACAAGAGTCCACGTGCCATTGTGAAGGAGGGCATTGAATTCATCACTCATGGCAGCATGTCATTCCAAAGACTTAACGACCTCTGTGTAGCAGGTGGGCTCCCGAAGAAGAGCAGTAGTGGTGGAGAGGGCATGAGGGGTCGAGATAGTACCATCTATGCGTATTTTAGGACATGAAAATATTGTCCTGTAATCGAGTTCTCATGGAATGGGTACTACCAAGCAAAACCAAATCCATAGAGGTAGGTACATGATCCGAAGTATTCGATGAGATGGAAGGTGTTTGACGAGTTACTAAAAGAGCATGAGTAGAGGTCTAAGGAGAGGATGGCAGACTGTTGCCAGGGGAGGGGAATTAATGGATGAGAAATGAGGTGAAGTACAAGGAATGGGAGAGAAAAGAATATTGGAAGGTTGTTGCACCGAAGGAAAAGAAGTAGGATTACTAGATAGCATGGGTTGGAACTACTTGAAGGGGAAGGAAGACTCATCGAAGATGACATGCATTGCAATGTAGACACAACCAAAGGCAGGATCTAAACACTTATAACCAACATGGGAGTGGCTATAGCCAATAAAGACACAGAGTTTGGATCAAAATTGTATTTTGTGTTCACTGTATGGGCGCAGGAAAGGCCAACAGCGCCAATTGTGCATAGAAAAGAATAGTCGGGTGGTCTGTGATAGAGAATTTGAAATGGAGTTTGATTGTGGAGTTAAGGTGAAGTTAGTCTATTGATAAGGAAGCATGCAATTCGAAATACTTCTTCCCAATAGAGATGAGGAAGACCATTGTAGGTGAGGAGAGCAAGTCTAGTCTCTACAAGATGGTGTGTGTAAGGACACATGAGACGATGATGAATACCTAGGCTTGAAGAAAGGAATGGAGAAATCGAAATTCTCCCCCCCCCCCCCCCCCCAATCATTTTCAACTACTTTTATTTTGTTGTTCCAATATATTTTTCAACAAGTAGTTGAAATGTTTGAAAAATGGAAGTAACATCAAATTTTGAGCGGATTGGAAAAAACGATGTATATCTTGAAAAAGTATCTACAAATGAGACACAAAACTTATATCCATTGCTTGAAGAACACGAGGCAGGACCCATACATCAATAAAAATTAACTCCAGAGGAATTATAACAAAAACATTAGAAATGGGAAAATGGAGTCGATGACTTTTTACTTGTTGACAAGAAGAACAATCTTGAGACACTTTATTGGGCGACACTTGTAGCTAAAACTTGGAAAGAATGTTGCGGACAACACAAAGAGCAGGATGACCTAGCCAAGAGTGCCAATGACCAGTCAAGGTGCAGTCACCAACATAGACCACGAAAGAGGTAGCAGAGAAAGTGGAGAGATTTGAAGGCCAATGATACAAATCATGTTTACTCCAACCTTTAAGGAGGCATGCCCCAGTGTTGCAGTCTTTAACACAAAAGAAAAAATCATAGTGAAACTCAATAAACATATTATTATCATGACTCAATTGAGAAATGGAAATAAGATTCTTTTGGAACATGTAAAATAGGAGGAATAATGAAGGTACGGATGGGAGAAGGGAGAATAGAGGATCCAATATGATGGATCGACAAACGTCGGTCGTTGCCCTCTTGAATTTGGTCATTGCCATGATAGTCTTCAGCCTGGAGAGACAGGTTGTTGAACTCTGGAGTAAGATGGTTGGTGGCGCTCGTATTAGGATACCATTTGGTGTCAGGGCCGAAGGAAGAGCTGGAAGTGCATGCTTGCGGAGCATTGATGGTGGCTTGTGGCCCTTGATATGAAGGATCATATCTATTGTAGCACGTAGCTGCTGTGTGACCAAGTTTGCCACAAACTTGGCAACTCGGTCGGGAATTACCAGAATTACGACCTCTGACGTGGCCTTTACAGTGATTGGGAGGCTGGGAGGACCGCGAGGAATAGTTGCTGGAGTTGTCATGTGGTGAAGAGCCATGGCGAGGATGAGGCTAAGTGGTTCCGTATGGGGCAACATAGACGGAATAGTTGTAGAGATCAATTAAGGACTGTTCTTGAGTCAGGCATAGTTCATGAGTCAGAAGATGCCCATAAACAACTTCCAAAGGCATAGGTTCCACTTAAGTGGTAATGGAAGTGATGATTAAGTCTTAGTCAGAACCGAGACCTACAAGAACATAGGAGACAACATGATCATCATTAAGGCTCAGTTTGGATACACAAACATTCTTATTTTATCTCATCTCATCTCATCATTACAACTTTTCCAAATTCTCATACAAAAATATAATAAACAATTCAACTTTTTCAAATTCCAAAATAAAAATAACACTAAAAAATATATTATAACAATATTTTATTCAACTACTATTCAAAACATTTCATCTCATCTCATCTGAACAGTCTATACAAACCCAACCTAAGAGGCTCACCATAGGTTGCAAGGATGTCGATGAGGGACTTAATTTGCTGAAAATAATTAGCAATGGAGGAATTCACCTTCTTTAATGAAGCAGTTGAGGTCGTGGTCGATGTGGACAGGTTCTGAATGAGGAAGTCCCTCCCCGCGATCGTAACATACAGGACACGATGATTACAAATTTACAAAGGCAAATAGCATATTTAACCCAACGTCTAGAGCCACAAAACTTGGAGGGTTAGACTTTATGATCAAGAGTCTAAATCTAGTTTTGAGAATGCGTATCACAATCGTGCTCCTTTTCGGGAGTATGGTGGTAAGGAGGAGCGAGGTGGAGACCTAGGCTTCAGAGTGGATCTACCAAAATTGTTTGGTACTCTGCAGGCAGAGGGATTCATCGATTGGTTGCACAGAATGAAACATATCTTTGAATACAAGGATGTCCCAGATCGTATGAAGGTAAAATTAGTCGCCATCAAACTAAAGGGTTGAGGGTCTGCTTGGTGGGAGCAGTTGAAGCGATCTTGGGAGTGATAGGGTAAAGCCAAGATTGGCGACTGGGAGAAGATGAAGAAAAATATGAAGGGTCACTTTTCACCCTTCGGATACACTCAGACTTTGTTTCAAGGACTTCACATGCTGAGGCAGGAAATAAATCCATTGATGAGTACACCAAGGAGTTCTATCAGTTGGTGGCTCGTAATGATCTTTCTGAAACTGAAGAGCAATTGGTAGCACTTTATTTGGATGGCTTGCAGCAACCTTTAAAAAATGTCCTCAGCCTCCACTCTCTATGGACTGTTTTTGAAGCCTATCAACGTGCTCTAGTCGTGGAGAAACAGTCAACCAGGCGACCTGCGCGAATGAGCGATCAGAACACACAGTGGTCCATCCCCAGGAGACTCACCACTCCGCGGTCCACTCAAGGTTAGAGTTCAAATGCCAATATTCGATGCTTCAGATGCGGGGAGCTTGTTCATAGGGTGACAAAAGGCTGAAAGTCTACCACCCAGAAGAGGAAAAACCTCTTGATCAATGATGACATGGAGGATGTTGAAAGCATGAGAGAACCGTTCTATGACGAAGATGGCAAGGAAGGGGAAGTCTTGCACGAAGATGGTAACGAGACCCTTGTCTTTAGAAAGAGTTTACCAACTCCCAAGGGTGATTCGAGCGAAGATTGGTTGAGGACTATAATATCTTTCACACACTACCTGCACTATTTCCGAGAAGGTGTGCAACCTGATCATTGATAGTGGTAGCTGTGAGAATGTGGTCTCTGAGGGAGCAGGTCAAAAGCTATAACTCAAGACAAACCAACACCCGAAGTCGTACAAACTTTCGTGGCTGAAGAAGGGCAGTGAGGTCACGAAGTGTTTGGTCTCCCTTTTGATTGGTTAGAAGTATTTTGACAACATGTGGTGTGACGTGGTATCCATGGATGCTTGCTATCTATGGCTAGGCGGGACTTGGCAGTATGATCGAAGCGTGATTCACGATGGGTGTAAAAACACCTATTCCCTTAGCATTAAAGGGAAGAATGTCACTTTAGCACCCCGTAGGGAGGGAGCTGCTTCTCCTCTTGAGGGTGAAAAGGGACACACTCTTTTGTCAAAGGTTAGATTCTTGGAGGAGGCAAAGAGAGAAGGCATGGTGTTTGCCTTGTTGCCATGTGACAACCATGGCGGAATGGACCGTGAGATACTACCAGAAGTTCAGCAGATAGTATCTGAGTTTGTAGATCTAATGCCGAAAGACCTTCCCCCGGGCCTTCCGCCCATGAGAGATATACAACACCATATTGACTTGGTGTGGGGATCTAGCTTATCCAACAGAGTAGCATATTGTCTCAGTCCCAAGAAATTAGAAGAATTGCAGTTCCAAGTGTTGAACTTGTTAGAAAGGGGCTACATCTATGAAAGTATGGACCCATATGCAGTTCCTGCCCTCCTGGTACCCAAGAAAGATGGTTCATGGCATATGTGCATGGACAACAAAGCCATTAACAGAATCACCGTGAAGTATAGATTCTCAATTCCCCGCCCATACGACATGCTAGATCAGTTGTCACGCTTTAAGATATTTTCTAAAATTGAACTTAAAAGTAGGTATCACCAGATCTGAATATGCCCTGTGACAAGTGGGAGACGACGTTCAAGATGCAACACGGTCTCTACGAGTGGTTGGTTGTGCCCCTTGGGCTATCCAACACACCCAGTACATATAAGAGATTTATGCATTAGGTATTGCGGCCATTTATGGGAAAGTTTATCGTCGTCTATGACGTGGGAGGCACATATAGAGCACCTCCGAGCTATTTTTGAGATGTTACGAAAGGAGTGTCAGTTCTTCAACCAAAAAAAGTGCACATTTTTTGCCACTTTTGTTACATTCCTTGGATTTGTCGTCTCTACAGATGGTTTCCATGCAGATCAATCCAAAGTGGAAGCCATTTTAGAGTGGCCATCCCCCAAGACCCTACATGATGTGTGGAGCTTCCATGGAATAGCCTCCTTTTATCGACGATTCATCTGCAATTTCAGCACTCTAATCACTCCCATCACATAGTGCCTGAAAGGGCAGTCATTCTAGTGGTTCGAGGAAGTAGAGACTAGTTTCCGGCTGGTCAAGCAGAATATGACTGAACCATAAGTTCTGGCACTCCTTGATTTTAAGAAGATCTTCAAGGTGAATTTTGATGCTTCCGGAGTGGGTATTGGCAGCATCCTGAGTCAAGAAGGACAACCTGTTGTATTTGTTGGTGAGAAACTGTAAGGATCGAAGAAAAACTACTCCATGTATGACTTGGAGTTCTATGTCATCGTACAATCCTTGAAATACTGGCGACATTGGTACAAATGGAGTTCATTCTGATTACTGACCATGAGGCATTGAAGTACATCAATGGGCAACACAAGTAGAGCAGACGACATGCCAAGTGGGTTGCCTATCTGCAGGAATTCATGTTCTCACTAAGGCACCGATCATGGAGCTTGAACCAAGTTGCAGACTCTTTAAGTAGATGTGCGACACTCCTCACCATCATTAGTACTAGAGTGGCAAGCTTTGACACTTTCAGGGATTTGTACTTCGAAGATCCGTCCTTCAGAAAGATTCTTAAGGAAGTAATTAAGAGTAGGCGAAATGATTTTCTCTTGCACGATGGGTTTTTATTCCATCGCCTACAATTTTTTATACCAGATTGTCCCTTGAGAGAGCACATTACAAGGAAACTACATGGCGAGGGCACTTTGGGCGAGAAAAGACTTTGGCTTTGATCGCCACAGATTACTACTAGCCCAAGTTGACTAGTGACATGGCACGATACGTGGTGAGATGTTTCGTGTGCCAGAGAGCGAAGGGAACCCTCACCAATGCTGGCTTTTACACTCCATTTCCTGTACCTGATGGTCTGTGGCTTGACGTTAGTATAGATTTTGTCTTAGGTTTACCTAGGACCCAACACGCCATGGATTCAAATCGTGTTCTTATATCTCACTTAATTAAATTCATATCATAGAACATAATCAAATAAATATTTTGTTTATCACGAAAATTAACGAATACTACTATCTTAAATTATTTAAAATACTAATAGCATATTTTTACTTCCAAGATATAATTCAGTATAATACTTGGGATATATTTAATTCTATTAAAAAATAAGTCATAAAAACCTCAATTCTTAAAATAGATTTCATTTCTTATAATTAACATAATTATTCAACAAGAAATCTAATAAATATTAATATCATTTCAATATTCTTAACATATTTATTTTCAATCTATAACTTTAATAGTATAATTATATCAAATCTATTGAAATAAACAGTAGAAATTCTCTTTCTCTTCATACGATAGACATAAAGATTAAACACTTACTATTTACTACTGAACTTTAAATATGAATACGATATCTAATCTTTCAAATATCATTAACTATATATATATATATATATATTTTAATCTAAAATAATTGGTGGAAACATTCGATTAATAAAAATAGACTTAATCACATTAGATTACAATTAGATTAATAGGTAATAATTTTATTAAAAACTCATAACATATTCCTCAATTTGGATTTGCACTATTCTCACCAGGTTGGAGAGAATTCGCCCTCAAATTCTAAACATTCTTATCTCAATCTTTTGGATATCCAATTAGACCAATCGTATTTTCCTTTTGTTGTATCGTCCCGATGACTAAATAGAGATAATTATGGCGGCATCAATTGGCATAAGAGTTTAAGCATCTTTTCTGAACTTATATCTCATCAGTTTCCATAGTTGGTGGTCATGGTCGTATTTGTCGTGGACAGGTTCCGAATGAGGAAGTCTCACATCATGATCATAGCATTCAGGATGTGATGATTGAGGATTTGCAAAGACATGTTTTAGAGTTAACCCAAGTGGCGTCCATGGTCTTTCTACAAGAATGCCAAATCCAGTCCACCCGCATCCAGTCCACATCCCATGATGTGGCTTTAGATAATTAGAGGCTATTTATTTCATTTGTGAACCTATTATCTAATGACACATCATAGAATGATGAGAGGATGATGAAAAAATAGATGATTAATAGATTTTTTTCATTCCAAAATCCCAAGCACCACCTGTTCGTCATCGTACGTGCATCATTTCCTTAGGAAAGGAGAAAAACCTTGTTACACGAGGTAGCTAGGTATCGCACTCTAAACGATAAGACAATACTCATGGAATTTCCTTATTCTTTGGATTTAGAGATCAAGGCCTCGTTTGAATTCAAAGATGAAATGAGATGAGTTAAGATGGTCTTTGAATAGTAGTGAAATTGTTGAATTGAGATGAGATGAGATGATTTTTGAAAATTTTGTTTGTTTGGATTAGGAAGTGAGATGAGATGGTTTTAATTTTTTAGAGATTTGATGTTGTGGGTCCCACCAATTATAATTTTTTTTTTATAGATTTGTTTTTACACTGCACGTATCACATGCACCACCCACTGCATGCACAGTGGAATACGGGTGCATGTAAACGAGTGAGCCTCCAACCGTGAGCCCGGTCCTCATGGACTTTTGGTGCCTTCTGTCGCCGAGGTCATGGTCACTAACCCACGACGGTCGTGCTCGCCATGGCCCTGAGCCACAGTGGCAATGAACAGGGAAGGGTGGGCATCGGGTGCACAATGTCGTACACCAAAGGGGACATCCCCGTGGCGTCGATGGTGGCCCTTCCGTGGGTGGTCAGGGCCACCACCTACCAATACCAAGATGATCAGCGTTTTCTATCATCGGTAAGGTGTCCATCGACTGCCCATGCCACGCAATCACCGCCAGCTTCCCACGACTTGCTGAGGCTACCAGTGGCCACAATTGGACATGCCAGCCTTTTCTATCGCCAATGTGATGGTCTACGACAACAGAAAGTGCCGATGAAACCTTCCCCACAGGTTGCACAGTAGCGCACTCCGGATCTCATAGCTAGATCTTCTCTGAAGGCTCGAAAATGTCTACACAGAGCACTGTGAGGCATGGGGTGTGGGGAGTCTGGTTTGGCCGTTTGGGAACGACATTATGTAGACGGGGGCAAATGGGTTTCACTCGACCACGTGCTTCCACGTCCTGCTGGCTTTATTTCTCTGAAAAGAAAATATTACAGCCCAATGTTACCGTTGTTTTGTCTTTAATGAAAAACATGTGAAACAATAGAAACTCAGTCGAATGTGCGCTTCGATGAGAAACAAGTTGATCTGATCCGTACGAAGAGAAGCATCAGATCTAAATCAAGAACAAGTCTTTATTGCCACAGCAAGTTTAGTACTGAGCCCTAGCTAGCTAGCGTAATCATTTCCTCGAGAAGGACTAGCAAGCATACATCTAGTACTTAAAGTGGTCGGGTGATAGATTGACGTTACATGGTAATCAATTATAATATTCTTAGTCTAAAGTGAATTTTTTATTTTAAGGAAAAGTTTAAATATTATTTTTAAATATTATTATTGTATTAAAATTTGATAAAATTGAATTGAGATTTGAAAACGTTAAATTGTTTATTATATTTTATATGAAAGTTTGATAAAATTATAATAATGAGATAAGATAAAAATTTTATGTCTTATCCCATATACCAGACATATCCGCTAAAAACAATTGAGAGATATTAATTAATTAATTAATTAATGATATATAGCAACGTATTTATATATATATAATAGTAGGAATAAATGTCGTAAAAGTATGGACAATAACTCGTGTTAGTGTCGTATTAAGTTGTGTAAATTATATGATATTGGTCAATCCGAACACAATCTGTTAAACTTAACGTGTCAGATTTCTAAATACTAATACGACTCATTAAAATAACGTATTAACATGATACGATCCGTTATTAAATAATTAAAAATATATCGATACAACATGATCCGTGTCAAATCGTTTCAACCCGTTTTTATAAATACGTTGGATTGACCCAAATAATATATTTAACCTGGTTAACATAATTTTATATAAGATTTAAAATACAATATCTCCCAAAAATATAAGACTAACTACATAAGTCAATTATAATTCAAACAATAAAAGTACCAAAATTACAATCTAAAGGAAGTGTGGGAGGCGAGCAGTCATGACTCGTAAGAACTAACTCAATTGAGAGCTGAGAGAAAGGGTTAAGAAATACAAAATAGGATTAAGGTATTTTTTATTTTTTTAGGTTAAAAATGATGTAATTATAATTTTGAGTAAAAAATTTAACAAGTCATTAACGGGTTAAGCGGATTGAACCGTTAATGAATTGTGTCACCTTGTTTTGACCCAAATCTATTAACATCAAATTCAAACTCGTTAATTTTATATTATATTTATATTAAATTAACGAACCGTACCACATATTATGAATCCAAAAATAATACTAAGCCTACCTGCGCACATAATTATAGAGTGGACGTAACTTAAGGATCGAAGAAAATCCGAAAAAGTCGGCTGTACACGTACGTCCCACATACCTTATAAATTTCTTAATATTAATTAGTAGGACACGCTGTCATTAATGCTCATTGCTCTCAATTAATTAAGACAAGTCGGCGAACATGGTTCGAGATTGCTACAAAATGATAATTCTCTCATCTTCATATTCAGGTTGTTTAAATCAAAATATTAGTTTCGATTGATTGTTAAATTCATCTGATCAATTCAATTTAATTCAGCTTAAATTTAAGTTAAGTTTAACATTTAAACACTTAACTCTTAAATTATTAAACTCATCTCAACTCAAAATATATTTACGACGTAGAACTCATAACTTTTTTCAACTTCTCATAAATACATCTAAACTCATTTTAACATCTAAACACATTTAAACTTATTTTAAGTAGATTCCACAAAATTCACTCTACCTTCTCAACTGACAACTATTCATAAAAAATTCAACTTAGCTCAACATATAAACACAGCCTAACGTTTATATCAATATCAACACGATACCTGGTGTAACATGTTTTTCTCCTTTCCCGAAAGGAGGCACGATGACGGGTGGGAATTGCTTTGATTGATGAGTAATATTACATATAATCATAGATTATACAAGCGTTGGATATTTTTATTAAAAAAAATTAGATTTATTATTAAAATATTAATTTTTTATGCTAATCTTATATTTATTTATTATTCTTTAAAAGAATGCACGATGCACTCTGATTATCATTTATCTTGGCCGTAGATCAATCGAACGAATATCACAAGTAAATTATTGGCATCTGTCAAATTGGAGCCGTACTAAAGCAAGCTAGTTCGTAACTAGAGCTTGATTCCTAACTTGGCACATTAATAAAGTAGCTAGTAATGCCATGTTCCCTAATTTATATTATTCATTTTGTTTCCACATGACCCTACAATCATGATTGCAATCTATATCTTAAACTAATTATATAGATGCCAAATGCTAAAATCGATAGTTTTGAGATCAACACATTGTGAAAAGTGGTTAAGCCTAATTTTATTTTTTGTCCTCAGCCTAGTATAAAGTACTTCATTACCTGAACATTAATGGTACCAAATATCTCACTTGCTTGGGTGCACATAGGCGCAAATACTTACGTACACACGCCATGGCCGGATGTGGGGAGCATGTTATTTCCATGGAGGAGTTGCTTTCGAAAAAGGTTAATGTTGTCATAACCGAAGCTGGTGAAACAAGCAGGGGCCGCGACAATTCCGGCCTGCGGAGGCGGATCATTGAAATCGGCGACGAAGCCTGCGAGCTGAAAAAAAAGAGGTTTGAGAAACTGCGGAAATCAAAACCAGATCATCCCAGTATTAATACGCCAAATGGAGGTCAAAAGGCTACACCAAAAATACAAAAGGTTCCGCTGTTGCTGCAAGATCACAAACATTTCGACAAGTATTTCAAGCCAAGGATAGTTGCAATCGGTCCTATCCATCATGGTGAGCCAAAATACGAGCCAGCAGAGGCGTACAAGCTTAGAATGGCGTACTCCTTCGTGGAAGACAGTCGTACAAAAGATGAGATTTTGTACGACATTGTTGAGAAGAACATCGAGCAACTGAGGCAGTGTTTCGACGACAAGGTGACCGAGAAATATAGCGATCAGGCCCTCGCCTGGATGCTGTTTGTGGATGGGTGTGCAATATTACAGTCCATCCATTGTGCTGTTAGCAATAACTGCAAAGACTGCAAAGACTGGAAAATGAAATACGATCTGATGGCCTTTGCGACACAGGATTTGTTCTTGTTGGAGAATCAACTTCCTTATCAGCTCCTTGTGGATTTGATGAATTCCAGCGCAAAGAAAGCTAAATTGGAGAAGTCCATCACAGTCTTCATGGATCAGCAGGCCGTATACAGTAAGTCGCAGCCGAGCCAGAATGGATTACCGACTACGGAAAGGCCAATCCATCTTCTCGATCTCCTCCGGACGAAAATCATGAAAGGCAATCCACAAAGTACTAACGACTCCATTAAAGCTGGCGACAAAAGCAAAAGTACGAAGGTGCAAAACATGATCAAATCATTTCTCGGTCTTCTCAGCAGGAAAAGTGATGACAGAGAGCAGAACCGGAAACGATTAAAGCTGACTTATCGCAACGTGGAGGAGCTTAGAACAGCAGGAATCTATATGAGGTGCAATGATAGTGATGATCCCTTGACAACAATACGTTTTAATAGATTACTCGGTTTCTACCCGGGATACCTCTGGCTTTCTCCAATAATAGTTGATGACTCAATGGGGCCCAAGTTCTTGAATTTGATAGCCTACGAGATGTGTCCGGATTTCTACAACAAGTTCGAGATCACCTCATACATATTATTCCTGGATTCACTCATTGATAACATCAATGACGTAATGGAGTTGAGGAATAAGGGAATACTCAAGAACTGCCTTGGCAGCGACAAGGAAGTGGCTCGACTCTTCAATGAGATCGGCACCGACTTGATTCCTGACCCCGACGCATATGGGGATGTCAAAGATGCCATTCAGAGACACTACGATGCTAAGTGGATGAACTGGATTACAGAAGCCCTCCACGAGCATTTCAGAAGCCCCTGGACATTTATGGCTTTTTCGGCCGCCATAATAGTACTCGGCCTAACTTTCATACAGACTTGGTTCGCAATCAAAGAAGACAGAGGTAATTCCCGACCCCGAGTTCGGCGCTAGTTGCGAGTTGATCACCATATATGCATGCATCGTGAAAATCATTTTTATATAAATATAACAGATGCATCTTATCATTTAAATCTACAAGATCTACCTATTATACTTATTTCTCTTTTAAGTTATAAAATATATTTGAAAAAAAAAAAAAAAACTTATAAAGTCCGTGCTAGTTCACGTAGCTCTTTTGAATTACATGCATCCTGTAACGACCATGTCGTTTGCAGTGTCTTGGGATTTTAAATAAATATGAAGTTTAAATAAGTGAGGAGCTGTATGGACTACTGTATCTGGTATTAATTATTGATTTGTAAGGGGTCCCGAAATCGACTATCGTTTAGCTTTTTCCTTATTATTATCATGGCTGAAAAAATTTGAATGATGAAGCCCACACGTGAGGCGTGGCAGGGCTTGATTATATATGTATGCATCTAATCAATGAATTTCTTAAATATATATAATATAATAAGAGATCAGTACTAATTCCTTATATATAATTGCCTATTAATTAGTATGTTGAACTAAATGTTATATATCCATGATCCCAAACAAGTTATAATTACTTTTGCATGCAATATTGCTCATCCATAACTCCTTATAATATGTATGTTTCGATTGATGAATTAGATATGAAAACATCTCATGCAATAATATTGCCAAATAAGCTTGCAACATATATCTACAATGCCTTTCATATTAAACATTAATTTCAAGCAAAAAAACAAAACATATATAGTAGAATTAATAAAAGAGAGCGCTTTTTATCCTACAAAAAAACTAAAAATATTAAAATTAGCAGGCCTGTACGTACTTGATATTCGACGAGCGAATGTACATGGTAAGTAATATTTTCAAATGATAGTTCGATGAGCGTAAAAATGAAAAGAGAACTGCTACGCATCAGCTTATACACCGCACACTTTTTTTATTTTTATTTTTTCTATGTCAAACCCATCACATATATCTGATTTCAATCTCTCTCTTCAATCTCTTTCACCGAACCCATCTCTCTCTCATTGACCTCTCTCTCTCCTCAAGCTCTGTCTCTCATCGAATTCCCTCTCTCATCAAGCTCTCTCTCTCACCGAACCCCCTCTCTCTCTCATCAAGCTCTCTCTCGAACCGAACAGCCTCTCTCTCATCAAGTTCTCTCTCTCATCAAGAGCTCTCTCTTGCCGAATCCCTCCCCCTCTCTCTCATCAAGCTCTCTTTCTCTCATCCAGCTCTCTTCCTCCTCAAGCTCTTTCTCCTTGAGCCGTCTCTCTCCTCAAGCCGTCTCTCTCCTCAAGTTCAGTTTTAGGTTGGTTTGATTTTCACTTTATTCTTTTTCATGAAATTTTCTACACGCAAGGCGAAAAGCACTAAGAATCTGAAGTCGGTTTTTGTACTTTTATATTTCATTGATGAACTCGGTTTGCCACATCAAGTGCATGTCTGGTGTAGAATTTATAAACTGGCTTATGAGAATATTTACTCACAGCCATGCAACATAATTATATATCTATATTTATAACATTCCAAGATGTTCTAGTGTTCAATGAAGGGCATGGAAATACATGATTAATGTTTGCTGAGTGGGAATGACAAGAGGGCCATCAGTATGCATATGCATACTGCATTGTTTATAACACATATATGCGACTAAAGATATGTAGATACAACTTGCTCCAAATTATACACATAGCTTGATTGAATTCATGATGTGAGACAGCTCATTTTTATCTACCGAGATGACCACTAAATAGCCTCTTCATCCACAAGATAGCACAAAGATGTTAGCCCATAATTGAACATTTGCCTCAGCAGTAGTAGTAGCGGCCTTACAATACAACAAATCAATTAAAAGCACTGATGTCCACAGATTTCCTGACATAAATCTTCCCTAATATAACTGGTCATTTACAAGAGATCAAACTCACTGTATATGGCAAAATCCTCCAGCAAACCTAAAATCGAAGAACAAAAATGTTTTTGGATTAAAAGCAAAGGAAGTTACTGGAAGGTTGGGTAGAAACCTCCAGAAATACAATCATTTCATAGTATGCCTCATGCATTCATCAAGTCAAGCACGTATATATATACAAAAAATCTTCACAACCTCCTCACACTCCATACTCCATATTTTTTTTAATTTTTATTTTTTTTTCTTTTATCAAATATTTATTTTATGAATAATTAATAAAAAATTTGAAATAATTTAAAAAATATTAAAAAATTAAAAAACATGTGGAGTGTGGAGTGTGGTGGAGGTTGTGTAGCAAAACTTATATATATATATATATATATATATATATATATATATATATATATATATATATATATATATATATATATATATATATATATATACCTCCACCCTCGGCTAGCTCAAGCCCTATATAAAATAATGGCTCATGGCTTTCTACAGTATAATCCACTAACAAAAAAAACTACCTCAATATCAAAAAACCCATTTGTTGGGAATCAGACCATGTGTTTAGTCAATATGGTATCCTATGAACAATATACCCATAAGTCCAACTATCACTCATAAATCATACAGGCCTTATAATGTTAACCTTAACAGATCCGGCCTATAGATTTTATTTGAACCAATTCTTAGCAAACAGTACAATGTTAGGCTTTATATCTAATATGCACCATTAGTTTGCATACAAACATACCATAAACTCCTCTTGCACCAACATCAATCCCTTTTATTAATTACGAAATGACCAAACCATTTCATAATTAATAAACCTATTTATATTATAAACAAACTATCTTGACAATCACAAGTTACATATAACATGAACTTGATGAACTATGAACATCAACTAAGGGTATTTTTAGCTCAAACTAACATAGACATAACTGGTAACTTACTCCTATCCAGTTATATTTTTCACTTCTATTGGTGGTTTCGAATTATCTCCACTGTGACGACACAGTTGCGTTCCATCGATCAAGCCCAATTTGTGTTTGTTGGAACCCTTGTGTTTGTAGCTACCTACATGCATGTTATAATTGTATCCCTACAACAAAAATAATTTGAAGTTTTAACCTCCCAACTTAGGTAATGAGTTCAAAGGAATTATTTTAGAGCTCAGAGTGTAAAATACAAATCTCTTTTACAACAAAACATTTGCCGTTGCAATAAGATGTTTTTCACCACCATTTTTCACTCGACGCACTAAATCTTGTGGTAATTGTTGAACCATTTTGCGGCAGCTTTGTTTTGTGTCATAAGCCAGCTATTTCCCACTAGTGGTAGTCTTGGAGGAAAAATTCTGAAAAATTCGTGGCAAAAACCCATATTTCTTGTAGTACTCCCAAGGTGCCATCCCATCCTGGGTCGATCTGATTTCCACTATCTCCATATGGTTATACTTTCTAATAAGACTCGTCATATTTATGATCTATCTAGAATTCAAAATCATATAATTCGATTATAATTGATTTGAAAGATGTGCATTAAAATTTGAATCTTTATAAATCAAATTTTACCATTTAAATTATGTGAATGGTATACTCTGCACCTCAAGTACAAGGGATATATGAGGAAACCTTACTTTTGATGGATCCGATTGAATTCCTTCTAAATATTCTCAGTGTATGGATTTTGAAAAGAAATTGGTGTACGTCCTCCACCACTAATATATTTGAAATTTAAAACTTTTCAAAACTTCTACTTATACATATAAATCGTCTCTTGTTCAAGTGAACAAAAAAATGCAGACAAAGAGACACCTTATCAGCAGCATATGTCTCGTACTTCCCATGAGCATAAAGAGTTTTCGAATTGAAGATTTTGTAGTTGTAAAAAAAATTAAGTATGGAGAGTGTTAGAGTTTTATTAAAACTCTATGTCCCCACACACCCATATCTCTATGGGTTTATACTAGCTCAAATATATCTCTTGATTAGTGAGTTATAGTGGGACACAAATACCTATAGATTTCATGATAGCCAAAAGTCTATTTAAGCACTGAGAGGGTTAAGGATTCTCACCTACAACATAATTGTGCCTCTAGCCATTGAGAGACACTAGAAGGGAAAGTTGTTAGGGTGGTATTTCTCTCATATTCAGGTCAGATTCTCTATCAAACTAAAATGGAGTGAGTACGTTTTCTAACTATTATTATTTAATGTTATGGATCATAGAAAATAGAAGATCCAAATATTAATGTTTCATGTAAAATATTTAACATGTGGAATCAGAGCGACATGTTGCAGATATTCTATGATCTCGTTAACATATATTACAGATTTAATATTCCCGCCCGTATTTTTTATTTTATATGATAATAGTATAACACTCGCGTAGGTCTTTGATCAGTTTATGTTAATATGTTAATTCTGTATAGAGAAATTCTAATGTGACTATTTCGGTTTCACGTGTATTTACGTGTTGATCCATGTGTGATTAATGTTTTATTAGTTGTGTTTTTCTTTCATATATAATGTATTGTCTGAGAGAGATAGAGAAGAGATATTTGTGTGGTCTCAGTCACAAAACAATTGAGACAACAGTGAGAAAAGTCGCTGAGTGGGGTTGAGAGAGGGCAGTGTAAGGTCGCCATAGTACCCCATTGGTAACCCAGGATAGGAAAACGCCCTCGGCACTATGAAGTCTCTCTCTGGTTGGTCGCCAGATCTCTCTCTAAGATGGGTTTTGGAAAATAAAAATAAAAGGGACAATGCTTAGCATTGCAAGGAGGCCCAAATTCTCCTCCCCGATGTCTGTGCTGGAAGCGCAGAGGGCTAAAAGCCCAGTGGCCACGGCAATGTGAGGTAAAAAAAAAAATTTAAAAAAACAAGGAGAAGGGAGGTAGATGTTGTCGGCGGGAGGAGACTGGGGATGCCTTGCCGGGTTCACCTTGCAGGCGACGCCCATGGCTGTGCCAGAACAAAGGTAGGTTGTATGCCACCAGTAAATGCTTGAGGTCAAAAAAGATGAAAAGAAAGTCGGGTAGGGTTTTTAAGCCCATTAAGATTTTGGGCCATGGTGGGCCATGGGTCTGGCCCAGTCCGAGAAAATAAAAAGAAAAGAAGGGTACAAGCCAGTATAGTGGGCTAGAGTCCTAGCCCAACCCTATAACAGAAACACAAAAAAATAGAAAAATAATTATTTCTTTCTCCTTCTGTCTAAATGCATGTCTGTATTGTTTAATAAATGTAAAAATTATTTGGACTTAAATTATGACTATTAGTTATAAAACTCTTTGTTATTATTTCTTATAAATTTTATTGTATGGTAGGCCATAGAAATGTATGGATTATCTGAACTTGAATTATGGCTAGTATTTATAAAAGTCTTAATTATTTTTTCTTATGATTGTTTATCTGTTTGACCATATATATATAAATATATATATATATATATATATATATATATATATATATATAATTGTTCATTTTAAATAAGATGTGAATAATTTGTACAAAAACTAGGGATGATGTTGGTTTCCCAAAGGTACAAAACCTTACTTGGTTTTGGATGATAAATAATTAACTCCATTATATCATGGGTAATAATAGAAACTCATTGGATTTGTGATATAATTAGTGATGTGGAGGGAACAATTTGCATACTAGAGTTTACTCTCAAATGAGAATTCTGGTGATACAGCTAGTTTATCCATAAAATTTAAAATTGGAGGGACCAGTTTGTATAACGGAGTACTCCCAAAGGAGAATTCTAGTGATACTGCTAGTTCATCCACAATTTAAAATTGAAGGAAATATTTTGTGTGTTGGGTTCACTCCCAAAGGAGGAGTCTCAATGATATTATTAGTTCATCCAATAATTTAAATCCTTAATTTAAAACTGGATGGAACATTTTGTGTGTTTAGATTCACTCCCAAATGAGGAATCTCAATGACACTATCAGTTCATCCATAATGGTTTAAATTATGTTATTGTTTGAGTGTTTTAAATTTTGTTGTTGTTTATGAGTGTCAAACTCAAAGCATTAATGTGATCAAAATGTTTTTCTTGCAATAAATATAAAAATATCATTACAAGGTTTCCATTATAGGATGACTCGAGTTTAGAAAAATATGAGCATGTCAGATTTACACTAAGATCTCGTTTGGGATTGAGTAGTTCTAGTCCCTAGTTTACCTATTTTAATTCTCAAATCAATTATTATTGATAATAGTGGAAAGGGTCAAAAAGGCATAATGTTTAAGAAGATAGAGTTAATTACTACATATCAAACTTTAAACTTTAGGAATGAAAATGATGAAATCTTCTTATTTTGGACATAATGGTTTATTCCAGATGTATTATTATTTTATTGAAATAATTAAATATGAACGAGTTGGCAGCATGGTTGTTAGATTGATAAATATTTATTTTGTTAAGTTGTATTGAAAAGCAATTGTATCTTTTTGGAAAAGAAAGAAATGATGGTCATGAAAGTGTAAGAATTGTGTCAACTGAATTTTGAAGAAAACAAGGACACATGAAGGTCTAGGTGTTCTAAGCATAACACTTGATTCGAATATAAGGGTAAACACTTTTCTATATAACTTTCAAATAAAATCCTATAAATGTTTATACATTTTATGAAATTAAACTCAAGTCCAAATATTCATCTTTATTTTATCTGTATAGGTTTCAAATCAAACTCTATAAATGTTAATACTTATTTTTGGTTGTTGAACTTGTAACGCCTGTCCTTGTGGTGGGAATTTAGAAAATGATTTTAGAAAAACAAAATAGGAATTACTGAACCTTTTAAAACCTTTTCCTTCCCTTCTCAGGATATAAAAGATTCGACAGTTAGAATTTAGAACTTGCATTTATAAATCTAAGATTAGGGGTGTAAATTTAAATCGGGAAACCGGAAAACCGGTCCAGACCGGACCGAACCGAACCAATTGGTCTGGTTTTAAACCGGTCCGGTCCGGAACCGGTTCCTATTTTATGAAAACAGGCCGGTTCCGGTCCGATTCAGTAGTTTCCGGGACCGGACCGGACCGGACCGAACCGGACCAGTTGAAAAAAATATATATAAAAATTAATTTTATATATTATACAAAATATTAATATATATAATATATAATTATATGTTAAATTTTTATATATAATATATATAATTATATATCACATATGAAAAAATTTCATATTATAATTTATAAATAATAACATAAAATGTTAATCTTAAATATGAACATTTATAATTTATTTGATCATATGTTATTAATATAATTATATATAAGATAATGTTGTTATAATTTATAAAATAAAAGTTTAGTCTTAAAGATGAAAATTTAATTAATCATATGCTTTAAGCATAATATATATATTAAATTATTAATAACATTTTATAATAAGAAGTAACACTTTATTATATGTTTTTTACATTTAAAAAAAATTGAAAAACCGGACCGGAAACCGGAGGGACCGGTTTAGGAGGGTAATCGGGGCATAATCGGTTTTGAAAAATACAAAACCGGTACATACCGGTTCGGTCCTAGATTTTGTTCAAAACCGGACCGGACCGGTTACACCCCTATCTAAGACAGAGTTTTGCATCGAAAATCATTAAACTAAAATATAAGTTCTTTTAAAAAAATAAGAATTCATATATTACACAAAAGGCCTAGGCTTCTATCACCTTTTCATTGGGTCATGTATGTCCCGATGCTTCATCCTTATTTCATTCTTGGGTGAGGCACACATAAAAACAAAATGAGTCGAATACTCAGAAAGCATTACTATATACCGTAAAAATATATTCACATAGATTTTCATGTATGCATTCATCATTCATATACATACTTTACATAAAATATTTTCTTTCTTTGAAAACATTACAAGGTGTGATTTTTCTTTTTAAAAATATTTTCATTCCTCAAAACACTTCCCACCTTATACTTTCCTTCGTAAAACTAAAATCTTTCATGCATACAATTAATCTTATCGTTTTTCATCTGAAAAGTATAGACTGTTACAGTGTGTTGGGGTTAATGGTCTTTTGGACCTGATTCCGCCCGTGGCCGAGGGTTGGGAATCTCTCAGTCAAGGGGAAGCACTCGGTGCACTACCAATACTACTTACTCGGCATTGCAATCTGCCCAGTCCTTTGGTACCATCATTCATTCATTAGTCATGGCCATTACGTAGTTTCATACATTAAAATATTAATTTCTTTTCAGTAATTTCCTTTCCTTTCCTTTCATTCATTCTTTTCCTTTTCATCAGTTCATTTCAATTCATAAAATATCTTTTCATAATCATAAAGCATAAAACCTCATCATTCATTTCATGGAATATACATATATTCCATGAAACGGAGCTACTAAAGAAGGCCATTACATACATATACTTAAACGTTAATACCTTAGCATAGATTCATAAAGCATTTTTATTCTAAGAAACATTTATTTTCTTTTCATTTCATAAAAGAACATTTTCTTATAAAAGCATTTATAAGACATTCATTTTCATTTTCATATCTTTAGAAAACTTTAAAAGAGTATGAACGTAATACTTACCTGGATTCAATGTTATTCGCATTTCGTACAGTCCGTTCATGTGCGTGTCAAATGGCAACTTACATGCATTCATCACCTTCCATAATTTCCTTTTCACTTACAAGAACATTAAGCGTAAAAACTTGCATAATAAAACTATCCCTACCTCTTAGTCCATTCTCTCCCTCATGGCTTTAACGTCCAATTGGTTCTTTACTTAGACTTCTCCCTCTTAGACCAATCATTGTCTAAATTTCCTCCATTATGTATTTACTTGCATACTCCTCTATAAGATTCCTAATTTCCGAACTTACACCTCTAGGTATTCAAAAATCCATCTCATTTCATTTATATATGTCATCATCCAATCCTTGAAGTATAACCCTTGCCATACATCATAAGCCTAACTACGAAACTGAAATCTCGACTTCATTTTCTGACTAATAAAGTGAGTTTCCATGCTTCTCTTTAATCTCCAACCATTATTTACGAGCGTACAACTAGGGCCCGTTTGCTTTCAGAGATGAGATGAGATCTTTTGAGATATATGTGAATAGTATTGAGATATATTGAGTATAAATGAGATAAGATAAGATGAGATAAAATTGTGTTTGCTTATAGAGATGAGATGAGATTAGTTGGACTTTTTTGTACTAAGAATTGATTGCCGTGGGACCCATAACTAATAATATTATTTTTAAACAACAGTCAGCCACCCAATTACTAGCAACCCGCGCATGAACAGTAAATCTGGAATGTGAGGTTCTGCTAGCGTTGTCAAGTGCCCAATTGCGACATTCATGTTCATTTTTATTTCCCACACAGCATGCATGCTTCCTTCATTAAACCCAAGTTGTAATAATTTATGACCCACCTTATCAAATATTAAATTCAGTTTGGTGGAAATATTTGTAATGTAAAAAAAAAAAAAGCAATTTTTTATAAAATAATATGCAAAAATCCGAAACTATGCAATACTTATTTTATCAAATATTTGTGTCACTCATTCCTAATATTTTAATATTATTTTTGTCATTCATTGTTACTACAGCAGACATTCGTTAAAAACAAAAAAAAGAAAATATTAAAATAAATGTGATGCATGGCTGAGAAAGAATTTATTATTTTTAATATTTAAAGGTATTTCAGCAAGTTTTTGATATACATTAACACGTGTGTTAACAAAGGAAGCTTCGTCAAACCTATTTTAATGTGAACGAAGATTAAAAACACTAATCAATTGGAAGGGACCAAATAAATAAACAAAGAAATAACCAAATCCAATAATATAATTCATCTACCATTTGCCATTAAATAAATAATATGTCCACCATGATCAAATGTTTACCAATCCACATCGAGAATTATATCATGTTTAAATTCACATCTCCCATAAAATACATATCCCATAAAATACATATAGTTCTCGAAGATAAGGATACGTGCAAACACAACAAAAAAATATCAGTATTAAATACACGCGTAGATGCCTTAAATAACACCATCAATGGCCACCCCTTGCTTCCCACATAGAAATGGCAATCTCATCTCTAAGGGCACTCATATTGTTTTGGGCCTCAGTTGACAAATCTACATGACCAGATGAGGATCCCCCGTCACCAACCGCAGGCTCAATAACTGGTAGATGCATCATACTCCACGTCTGAAATATCCAGTCATCGGGAGTGACCGTTCTAATATAGTTGTGCAGTGCACAACACGCTGTAATAATAATTCCTTGCCTCCCAATTGAATATGGAGGCATGTTGGAGAGAATGGTGAATCGTTCTTTTATAACACAAAATGTTCGTTCTACAATATTACGAACTGTTGAGTGACGATAATTAAAATAATCTTTATACCCATGAAAACCCCTATCATTGTGACGATCACTCCGGTGATAACGTTCTCTTGGATAGGGGGCAGTAATCCTGTAGTGCATGGATAAGCTGAATCCACAAGATAATACTGACCTGAGCGTCAATTTATTTTCAAACCACAAACTTCAATTAATATAAAGACAATCACAAAGAAAGTTCCAACTTCATAATATTTGACAAAGTTGTTTGGAAAAAAAATATTACCCGCTGGTGGCCATGGAAACGGGCTTCTGGATCACTTGCAGCATGGTGGAACACACGTGCATCATGCGCGGATCCCTCCCATCCAGTGTAAACAAATATAAACTTCATATCGAAATCAACTATTGCCAACACATTTTGGGCAACTCTATCCAACCGATTTCGATATGCCTCGCGCAACTCAGCTGGGATGACAGCTGGTATCATCGTACCGTCCATCACCCCAATGCAACCCTATAATATCAACAAATCAATCCCAACTGCCTAACACAATGAACTAATGCTAATAATACTATTGTTACATGTTCTGTTGTAAAACAAAGTTTGAATTTATAAGATTACCTGAAACCAAGGATAATTACGATTGTTGCTTGAAATATAAGGGTGCACGTTGTTCCTTGGAGTTGGCACAATCAAATGCCTCCCAACCTCACATAATGCATTAATGACTTTTCTAACGTATTTATTGATTGTTTGCGTCGATTGTTGAAACCTGTCCCCAACAATTCGCTGGCCTTCCGCATGGCCCACAAGAAGACAAAACATACCCACAGCTTCCTCCACCGTCACTTCTCTTCTAGAATCACGTACCAAATGATTGGTACGTAACAATCCGCATAAATAGTGGAATGTAGGTACCTCCATACGAAACATAATCTTGCAATTATCTGGATGGCCATTTAGAACCTCTAATATATATTGATGCCCTCGGAGGCCGATATTATGTTGTGGCCTTGGGGGATTCCTTCGCTGTCTGTGGGACAGTATCCTAATAGTGTTCATGATATCTATGGGCTCCATCGGATCATCACTATCACTTTCGTTGGTCCAAGAATTGTTATGCGCCATTCTCTACTATATGATGTCGAACTAGTCTAAAAACTCAAGACAAGCTCGGGAATAGACCAACAGGAGGGACCTATTGCATTGTGAAGTATTTTTCTTGAGTGTATGTTTCCATTATAGAGAAGAAACCAAGAAGCTCAATATATGCAAAGAACCATGCATAGTTAATGGAACCTTAATGATATCCCATATCTATAGCCTTCATGTAAATGGAACTTAATTATTATTTCAGCAAAACATAGAAAATATATGCTTGAAAATATATTTATAAATTCTTATGAATATAGTATATATATATTCTATATTAGTTCAGCAAAGACATGTGTCGATGTGTTTGTGTCTACTATTCATACTAACTGAACTAATATATATATTCTATATTAGTTCAGCAAAGATATGTGTGCGTGTGACTGTATTTTCACTTGAGAGGAGAAAGAGAGGCTATAATTAATTTTCCATTGTCATGCTTCAGTGCTTCTACCTTTTTATTAATTTTCCAAACTCAAATGTGTATTATTTTGTCTGACATGGACCGACAGGTGAGTGTGATAGAAAAGAGAGGTTCTTTAGCCTTAAAAAACTCTGGGAATGATGCAAAGATTAAAAGGAAGCACTTTCATATGGCATCCTTGATCATTAAATAAATTTAATACCTACACCTGGTTATTTGTTAATACATGATAATAGTAAAATACATTATCATGTATCATTACTCCCAAATTAGTTTGATATCTTATAAAACTGTGTTTAAAAATAAAAACAAAAAAAAAAAGGAAAAAAGGTATCTTGAGTTTCTCATGTCTGTAGATGTTATCCATGCCCATGAGAATTCTGGTATTAAAAAAAGTGTCTTCAGTTCCTTCATTTGCAAGTAGAAGTGGTGGGTTGGCATATTCTAGAAGAAGGAAGTGGATTTAATGGTGACAAATTTCTCAAATTTCTAGAAGAAGGAAGTGGGTTGGCATACTCGGTGAGTGAATACCTACAGCTGCATATTCACACTGCAATTACAACCATATTTCCATAAGGTGTCTATTAATAGTTTAAGTCAAAACAGTCCACTTGCACTAGTTTTTCCAGAAACAAACTAATATATTCTATATATATATAGCATTGGTCCAGTCACCTAGTTAATATAATTAGAATACATCTTATTCAAAGTAAGATGCAGTGTAAACAATATATTAAAGACATCGTATTCAGCAATATATATGGAATATATTTAATCACAATAACCAACACAAATATATATATATGCACAAGCTAAACATGTTCCTATGGACAAGTTGTTTGCAATAACATCACAATAACAAATCAGCAGCTCCCTTAGCCAGTTTTAAAACACAGTAATCTGTAAGAGAAGTCAATCTTTAATTAAAAACATGTAATAGGTCCTACCACATAATGAACCAACCAAATATTTCAACTTAAAGAGTATTTAAATAGTGTTAAAATATTTAACATTAAAATTCTGGGCTTTTTCCTTCCATCCATTCATCGACAAGTGGGGTATAAAGGGGATGATATCCCTCATAACAGAAATATTAAAGTTTGAGAGAAAGCATAACCTAGGGGGCAGCAACCTCTACCTTTGGGGCGTCGAGTAGATGCCTTTGTGAAAAGTTGATCACGTTCACAACAACCTACAGTTGGTCATTGGAAAGAGCACGAAATCAGACATAAATTCAAGAGGTAGGAAAAAAAATGATATATACAAACTCAATAACATTAGGAAAAAACCATCAACACAATTTTGTTGATCTACCCAACACATAAGACAATACTATTAATAACCAAAGCATCATTCCGCAACATCACAACTAAATTTGAATTTAAAAAAGTGCATGGAACTGGTCCAAAGATATCCATCAAACGAACAAATGTTAACAAGTATTCAGCAAACTCAAATTACATAACGCCGATGAAAATTTACAACGAAGCAAAGCTACTAATCAACCACTCAAGACATCCTACTCACTAATCAACTATGCATAGTTCGATCACTCAACTATGCGATGCCCATGCGTGCCTATGCGCATCATCCAATATCAAACATCCTCATTGTGCCATGGGATTCATTAAGCGATCAAACGCACGAGAGAAAACATCGGGAGGCAGTGGGGGTTGAAGTGCTTGTAACAAGGCCACAAAGTGGGAAAAAGAATCGAAACCGTCATCACTTTCCATGCAATGTGCGGAGGTCCTACTCCGCTTTTCCCATGACGCTTCTCCTTTACCCTCGTAACACTTTTGGCATGCCTCGTAGGAACGCGTGATCGCTGCAACCATGTTCGATATCTCTTCGTCGTGCTGGTTGCGTTGCCCTCCCTTGGGTGGACGTCGTCGGGACGAGTAAGTCGATGGTGTCTCCATGTCCATGGAAAACTGGGACAGGCCATTAAAGAGAAAATCAGAGTTCCCTTGCGTGCCAAGTGCTGGGCCCCGACGGCGCATCTCAGCATCAAGACGCTCCTCCTCGTCGGAAGATGGTGGTGGTTGGGTGGACGCGTGGTGGAGTGTACCGGTGGCAACAGCAGCACAAAAAATGGTACAGAGGTCTGCATATCGTGGGCAACCCGAGGTACGAAACTTCTTTACTTGTGGCTTGGCCTGGATAAGGAATTTTAAATTCAACATATTAGGGAGGGATTACCGCGGGAAACAGTGACATATAATAAAGGGATAATTTTCGTAATATGAAAATATGGCATGCTTAGAGAAGTATTACCCTAATGGCATTTGCCCAGTGTTCGTCGCTCCCTATAACTGTTTTCATATCGGGGTCCCATCCCATACCAGTTTGGTGCATGAGGTCCGTGAAAAGTCGTTGCATCATCTTAAGCCGATGTATTTTTCCCTTGATTTGACTTGCTTCGTACGTCCTTACGCCCACTGCCGTAAGACGTGCAGCATAGGAAGCATGGTCCCTAGAAGTGATCTTCCCAGCCCTCAATGCACCATTAAGGGCGTCCGCTAACATCATGTCAATGAAGACATCCTCCATTCCATCCGCCCAAATCATTGGATCAACGTGTGATAGGTCGGTATCGGGGTCCATTTGAAAATGCTAATAATATGATATTTCAATCCAAAGACATTTATATCATATGGTGAAATAAATGATAAAATGAAATCTAAATTGTTTAATTTAGAAGTGGGTCATACCTGCCAAGGGTGAGGTAATCGAGAGGAGCGTAGGTAGTAACGCTAACAAATTAAAAATGTTGTTAAAAACAGTTTGTTGCCAATATGGAATCCAAAATAAAGACGTGTGCGTCCAAAACATTATCACGTGATCATATACGAGCTTGACATATATTACCCACATAATCAGCCCAAGATGTTCTATAATATTATTTTTATTATTACATATTGAAATGAGATGAGAATGTGACTAATATATGGAACACAAGTGATTTGTTTTTTCTCCCAAATGGGTATGTAGAAAGACCGATTCCTTTCAACTAATGCACCCATTTAAGTCTCAATCAGTCCTTCACTTATTGTTAATGGCAGCCAACCATTTAGATTAAAGTTGGGTTCATATATAGTTTGAATTTGAAGTTTCCAGATCTTGATAGTAAGTCCACTAGGAATTTTTCCTCTACCTCTGAATGGTGTCTAGAAAGTACACCATCAAGTTACCTTCATTTTGTGGCATCTAATATGAGTAGTTTAAAAATTCTCTACATTTCCACCCAAAAATAGAAGCTAAGATTAACCAGATTTATCAATACTAAACTACAATTATTAGCGTTGCTACTGATCAGGTTAATTTGCACTTATGCTGATCTAAAGCCTTTTTAGACATTATTAATCATACGAGGATGGCGTTATATATTGAATAATGGAACTTGGTTGATAGACAATATGATATTACTTATTAGCACAGAATAATGAGAGTAGATTATATAACTTTATATTTTATATATCGAAATAATTTCTAGTACTAGATCATTTTCTTGCTCAATAATTTATTATTATATTAAAAAACCAATGAGAGTGACAAAAGGATGAGACAAGTCTCGTCAAATTGCTTTTTAAGAAATTCAGAAACTCCTTCTGAATAAGAGCTGAAACAATTCGGAGAAGTTATTTTAGTAGTTGTTAATTGCAAAAGAAAACAGGGGAGTGGTTATTTTAAAACCTTCATGGTAAAAGGGTCCATAGATTAATGTTTTGCTAGTAGAGGAGCATTATTCTTGTTGTTTCCTGATATCATCATCATCATCATATCTGCTAACAAGCATTAATTGCTTCAAAAGCTTATTCTATTGGACTGTTGCATTGAAAATAGTATGTAAAAACTCCCACCCCCCCCCTCCCGCGGTTTTAATATTACAACCAAGTGCATACTAGTTGTTGCTCTGGAAAATGCTTTTTCTTGTAACCAAGTTTTTAATAATGGTAATTGGTAGTTCAGCAGGTGCTTTTGTATTATAGTATTGGGGCCTGCCTAAAAAAGGTTTTAGGGTACGAAATCTTTCTGAATATATTTCCCCACTCTGGTGGGGTCCTCATGAAGTGTCATTGAGTATTTTTTCCTGTCTTTGTTTCAAGCTATTTGGAAATGCGTTTTGAATTCTTTTTCAAATATTACATCCTGCCTCATATACATTTTTCTATTTCCAGTAAGATATATTCTTGAAAATAATTGTTTGATTTTGTTTCTCTCCCCTTTTTTTTTATTCTTTATGAAGAAAGAAATCATATTGATTTCAGCAGCAATATGTTTTTATAAGCCATTGCAACTACACTTACAAAGTTTGAGAATGTTCTATGCCACAGTCAAAAGCAAGTCTTAAATATGTTGTGACCATGTTAACTATGTCAAAATTTGCAAGGATGCTGAGAAGGATATGCATGATGGAAACATTGAAACCTCCTTTATGGTTGGCGATGAGGAGTTTTTGCCTCTTTAATTAGGGTGTGTTAATAGATTTACATTTCCTTCTATAGTTTCATGTTCTACCATTTTAACTTCTAACACACAAGGAGTCCATTCAAACCCAAAACAGTCAACAACCACTAATCGATCCACAGCCACAAACAAATCAGTCCTAAAGCATTAATCACCAACAAAAATGTAGTTCATTTGCACAAATTATTGATATATAAAAAATAAATCTTAGAGGGGACCAACTGCAAGCTCACCTGGTATGACCTCGTTCTCGGACCCGTGCTGCCTTTGGAGACGATGGTGAGGGAGCGGTTATGGCTATGGTTTTTGAGAGCTAAAGAGAGGTTGCAGCACCGAACTATGGTGGACGAGCGAGGGGTTTTGGCAGCTTTCGGCATTTTCCTATATGTAGGGCGGTTGGAGCAATGAAAGGGGAGAAGAGGATTTCGCAGCAATCAGTTCAGTGATGGGTGGGGGAATAGGGGAGATTCCCACGGCAAGAACAGATTGGACATAGAGTCCGATTTTGGCTATCGTTTCTGGGATGATCAGGGTCGGAAGATTATAAGAAGCAGAAATGTGATCTTCAATGAGAAGATTGTGTACAAAGACAAGTCCAGTACAGTTGCTGAAGCAGCCCCTTAGGAGTCTGAGTTTGTGAGTTTGGATGATCTACCAGAGGTCACAGTGCAGTGCAGAGATGTGAGTGATGGGGAGAGTGGGTCCAGCACACCCATTCCCATTATTCCGCAATCAGATCTAGAGCCGTCCACTCCAATAGCTGCAGTTCGCAAGTCAGTTAGGACTATTCGTCCTCCACAGCGTTTCTCACCTTCCTTGAATTACATCTTGTTGACAGATGGTGGAGAACCACAAAGTTACCAAGAAACCTTGCAAGATGAAGATTCTAGCAAGTGGGAGTTGGCCATGAAGGATGAGATGGATTCCCTGTTAGGGAATCAGACATGGGAGTTGACAAAACTTCCATCAGGGAAGAAGGCATTACACAACAAGTGGGTGTACCGGGTGAAAACTGAGCATGATGGCAGTAAGAGGTACAAGGCCAGACTTGTTGTAAAAGGCTTCCAACAGAAACAGGGCATTGACTATTCTGAGATCTTTTCTCCTGTGGTAAAGATCACAACCATCAGACTAGTTTTGGCTATGGTTGCTACTGAAGATCTATTTCTTGAGCAGCTAGATGTAAAGACAGCTTTTCTTCATGGAGATCTTGAAGAAGACATCTACATGCACCAACCTGAGGGGTTTGTGGTACAGGGAAAGTAAGGTTCAGTTTGCAGACTAAATAATCTTGAAGAAGAGCTTGCAGACTAAGTAAGGTTCAGTTTGATAGCTTCATGTGCAGTGCAGGGTACATCAGATGTTAGGCAGATCATTGTTGCTATGTTAGACAGTTTGACAATTCTTACATTATTTTGCTGCTATATGTGGATGACATGCTCATTGTAGGGGCTAGTATTGATGAGATCAATAGTCTGAAGAAGCAGATGTCAGAGCATTTTGCAATGAAGGATTTGGGAGCTGCAAAGTAAATCCTTCGCATGAGAATTGCTAGAGACAGAGTCAGAGGCACGTTGAGACTTTCACAGGCTGAGTATGTGAAAAAGGTACTCAACCGGTTCAGTATGGACAAGGCCAAGTCAGTTGGCACACCCTTAGGAAGTCACTTCAGACTCAACAAGGATCAGGCACCAGAGTCAGAGGAGGAACAAGACTATATGAGTAAGGTTCCTTATGCCTCAGCTATTGGGTCACTCATGTATGCTATGGTTTGCACTAGACCAGATATTGCCCATGCAGTGGGAGTTGTGAGTAGATACATAAGTAATCCTGTAAAACAACATTGGGAAGCAGTGAAGTGGATTTTGAGGTACTTAAAAGGCTCCTCAGAAACGTGCTTGTGTTTCTCAGGAGAGGGCTTAGAGATGCAAGGCTATGTTGATGCTGATTTAGCTGGAGATATTGATAGCAGAAAAACTACCACAGGGTTTGTTCACACTCTGGGTGGTACTGCAGTTTCATGGGGTTCTAATCTACAAAAGACAGTTTCTTTGTCTACTACAGAAGCTGAGTATATTGCAGTTTCAGAAGCTGCAAAAGAGATGGTTTGGATACAGGGCTTCTTGGAGGAATTGGGTAAAAAGAAACAGAATGGCACTCTCTACAGTGACAGTCAGAGTGCCATATTCCTTGCCAAGAATCCAGCATTTCATTCCAAGACTAAACACATTCAGATCAGGAATCACTTTATACGATCATTGTTGGATGATGGACAGTTGCTACTTGAGAAAATTTGTGGAAGTAAGAACTCTGCTGATATGTTGACAAAGGGTGTTACACTTGAGAAACTGAAGTTGTGCGCAACTTTAGTTGGTCTTCTAGCATGAAGACAGGAGCTGTGAGTTGTAGAGGTGGAGAATATCATGTTTGAGGCAGAGGGCGACAATGTGGGTGTACCAGTCTCCAAGTGGGAGAATTGTTGAGTATGTGGAGTCTGGTTCACACCACTCGAGCGAATACAAAACAGAGAGCTTCGCTCGAAGGAAGCTCGACAGACCGCTCGAGCAATTGCAGGACAGAGAGGTTCGCTCGATGACCGCTCGACTCACGGCTCGAGCGGAGGGAAGTCAGAGAGCTTCGCTTGAGGAGCCGCTCGACTCACGGCTCGAGCAATTGCGGGAAACAGGTTCGCTCGACCCGGGCTCGACACGCCGCTCGAGCGAACATCGCTAATTTTCTTGAATTAGGGTTTCCGCCGTACAACATATAAATAATACTTTTGTTTTGTCTTGCACTGTAGCTGAGTGACCAGTAGCCGTTCTACACTATTGTATTGTGATTCCTCAAGAAATAAAATCCTCTGCAACTCCCGTGGATGTAGGCAATTTGCCGAACCACGTAAATACTGTGTCGTGTGTGATTGCTTATTTTTCGTGCGTTTACATTCACTTTATTGTCATCGTTTTCACAACAGTCAGGGCCACCACCTACCAATACCAAGATGATCAGCGTTTTCTATCATCGATAAGGTGTACATCGACTGCCCATGCCACGCAATCACCGCCAGCTTCCCACGACTTGCTGAGGCTACCAGTGGCCACAACTGGACATGCCAGCCTTTTCTATCGCCAATGTGATGGTCTACGACAACAGAAAGTGCCGATGAAACCTTCCCCACAGGTTGCACAGTAGCGCACTCCGGATCTCATAGCTAGATCTTCGCTGAAAGCTCAAAAATGTCTACACAGAGCACTGTGAGGCATGGGGTGTGGGGAGTCTCGTTTGGCCGTTTGGGAACGACATTATGTAGACGGGGACAAATGGGTTTCACTCGACCACGTGCTTCCACGTCCTGCTGGCTTCATTTCTCTGAAAAGAAAATATTACAGCCCAATGTTATCGTTGTTTTGTCAAAATAAAAAGATATTCGACTATACATAACATCCTTATCACACCGGTGAAGAAAAAAAAAAAAAACATGTGAAACAACATAAACTCAGTTGAATGTGCGCTTCGATGAGAAACGAGTTGATCTGATCCGTACGAAGACAAGCATCAGATCTAAATCAAGAACAAGTCTTTATTGCCACAGCAAGTTTAGTACTGAGCCCTAGCTAGCTAGCGTAATCATTTCATCGAGAAGGACTAGCAAGCATACATCTCCTAGTACTTAAAGTGGTCGGGTGATAGATTGACGTTACATGGTAATAAATTAATAAATTATAATATTCTTAGTCTAAAGTGAATTTTTTATTTTAAGGAATAGTTTAAAATATTATTTTTAAATATTATTATCGTATTAAAATTTGATAAAATTGAATTGAGATTTGTAAACGTTAAATTGTTTATTATATTTTATATGAAAGTTTGATAAAGTTATAATAATGAGATAAGATAAAAATTTTATATCTTATCCCATACACCAAGCATATCTGCTAAAAACGGTTGAGAGACATTAATTAATTAATTAATGATACATAGCAACGTATTTATATATATATAATAGTAGGAATAAATGTCGTAAAAGTATGGATGATAACTCGTGTTAGTGTCGTATTAAGTTGTGTAAATTATATGATATTAGTCAATCCGAACACAATCTGTTAAACTTAACGTGTCAGATTTCTAAATACTAATATGACTCATTAAAATAACGTATTGACATGATACGATCCGTTATTAAATAATTAAAAATATATCGATACAACATGATCCGTATCAAATCGTTTCAACCCGTTTTTATAAATACGTTGGATTGATCCAAATAATATATTTAACCTGATTAACATAATTTTATATAAGATTTAAAATACAATATCTCCCAAAAATATAAGACTAACTACATAAGTCAATTATAATTCAAACAATAAAAGTACCAAAATTACAATCTAAAGGAAGTGTGGGAGGCGAGCAGTCATGACTAGTAAGAACTAACTCAATTGAGAGCTGAGAGAGAGAGAGTTAAGAAATACAAAATAGGATTAGGGTATTTTTTATTTTTTTAGGTTAAAAATGATGTAATTATAATTTTGAGTAAAAAATTTAACGGGTCACTAATGGGTTAAGCGGGTTGAACCGTTAATGAATCGTGTCACCTCGTTTTGATCCAAATCCATTAACATTAAATTCAAATTCATTAATTTTATATCATATTCGTATTAAATTAACAAATCGTATCACATATTATCACCTTTGTCTAAAAATAATACTAAGCCTACCTCCACACATCATTATAGATTTATTATTAAAATATTAATTTTTTAAGCTAATCTTATATTTATTCATTATTCTTTAAAAGAATGCACGATGCACTCTGATTATCATTTATCTTGGCCGTAGATCAATCGAACGAATATCACAAGTAAATTATTGGCATCTGTCAAATTGGAGCCGTACTAAAGCAAGCTAGTTCGTAACTAGAGCTTGATTCCTAACTTGGCACATTAATAAAGTAGCTAGTAATGCCATGTTCCCTAATTTATATTATTCATTTTGTTTCCACATGACCCTACAATCATGATTGCAATCTATATCTTAAACTAATTATATAGATGCCAAATGCTAAAATCGATAGTTTTGAGATCAACACATTGTGAAAAGTGGTTAAGCCTAATTTTATTTTTTGTCCTCAGCCTAGTATAAAGTACTTCATTACCTGAACATTAATGGTACCAAATATCTCACTTGCTTGGGTGCACATAGGCGCAAATACTTACGTACACACGCCATGGCCGGATGTGGGGAGCATGTTATTTCCATGGAGGAGTTGCTTTCGAAAAAGGTTAATGTTGTCATAACCGAAGCTGGTGAAACAAGCAGGGGCCGCGACAATTCCGGCCTGCGGAGGCGGATCATTGAAATCGGCGACGAAGCCTGCGAGCTGAAAAAAAAGAGGTTTGAGAAACTGCGGAAATCAAAACCAGATCATCCCAGTATTAATACGCCAAATGGAGGTCAAAAGGCTACACCAAAAATACAAAAGGTTCCGCTGTTGCTGCAAGATCACAAACATTTCGACAAGTATTTCAAGCCAAGGATAGTTGCAATCGGTCCTATCCATCATGGTGAGCCAAAATACGAGCCAGCAGAGGCGTACAAGCTTAGAATGGCGTACTCCTTCGTGGAAGACAGTCGTACAAAAGATGAGATTTTGTACGACATTGTTGAGAAGAACATCGAGCAACTGAGGCAGTGTTTCGACGACAAGGTGACCGAGAAATATAGCGATCAGGCCCTCGCCTGGATGCTGTTTGTGGATGGGTGTGCAATATTACAGTCCATCCATTGTGCTGTTAGCAATAACTGCAAAGACTGCAAAGACTGCAAAGACTGCAAAGACTGCAAAGACTGGAAAATGAAATACGATCTGATGGCCTTTGCGACACAGGATTTGTTCTTGTTGGAGAATCAACTTCCTTATCAGCTCCTTGTGGATTTGATGAATTCCAGCGCAAAGAAAGCTGAATTGGAGAAGTGCATCAATGACTTCATCAATAAGCAGGTAACCAGTAAGTCGCAGCCGAGCCAGAATGGATTACCGACTACGGAAAGGCCGATCCATCTTCTCGATCTCCTCCGGACGAAAATCCTGGTAGGCAATCCACAAACAAACGGCTCCATTAAAGCTGGCGACAAAAGCGGAAGTACGAAGGTGCAAAACAGGATCCAATCATTTCCTGGTCTTCTCAGCTGGAAACGTCTCCTATGGGAAAGAGATAACAGAAAGCAGAGCCGGGAACGATTAAATTTGACTTATCGCAACGTGGAGGAGCTTAGAGCAGCAGGAATATATATGAGGTGCAATGATAGTGATGTTCCCTTGACAACAATACGTTTTAACAGATTACTCGGTTTCTACCCGGGATACCTCTGGCTTGCTCCAATAATAGTTGATGACTCAATGGGGCCCAAGTTCTTGAATTTGATAGCCTACGAGATGTGTCCGGATTTCTACAACAAGTTCGAGATCACCTCATACATAGTATTCCTGGATTCACTCATTGATAACATCAATGACGTAATGGAGTTGAGGAATAAGGGAATACTCATGAACTGCCTTGGCAGCGACAAGGAAGTGGCTCGACTCTTCAATGAGATCGGCACCGACTTGATTCTTGACCCCGACGCATATGGGGATGTCAAAGATGCCATTCAGAAACACTACAATGCTACGTGTATGAACTGGATTGCTGAAGCCCTCCACGAGCATTTCAGAAGCCCCTGGACATTTATGACTTTTTCGGCCGCCATAATAGTACTCGGCCTAACTTTCATACAGACTTGGTTCGCATTCAAAGAAGACAGAGGTAATTCCCGACCCCGAGTTCGGCGCTAGTTGCGAGTTGATCACCATATATGCATGCATCGTGAAAATCATTTTTATATAAATATAACAGATGCATCTTATCATTTAAATCTACAAGATCTACCTATTATACTTATTTCTCTTTTAAGTTATAAAATATATTTGAAAAAAAAAAAAAAACCATATAATGTCCGATCTACCATGTCGTTTGCAGTGTCTTGGGATTTTAAATAAATATGATGTTTAAATGAGGAGCTGTGTGGACTACTGTATCTGGTATTAATTATTGATTTGTAACGGGTCCCCAAAATCGACTACGTTTAGCTGTCTGAAATAATTTGAATGATGAAGTCCCACACGTGAGGTAAATGTCTGAAATAATAGGCCGGGCTTTATTATGTATGCATCTAATCAATGTATTTCTTAAATATATATAATATAATAAGAGATCAGTACCAATTCCTTATATGTAATTGTCTATTAATTAGTATGTTGAACTAAATGTTATATATCCATGATCCCAAACAAGTTATAATTACTTTTGCATGCAATATTGCTCATCCATAACTCCTTATAATATGTATGTTTCGATTGATGAATTAGATATGAAAACATCTCATGCAATAATATTGCCAAACAAGCTTGCAACATATATCTACAAAGCCTTTCATATTAAACATTAATTTCAAGCAAAAAAACAAAACATATATAGTAGAATTAATAAAAGAGGGCATTTTTTATCCTATAAAAAAAACAGTAATATTAAAATTAGCAGGCCAGTACGTACTTGATATTCGATGAGCGAATGTACATGGTAAGTAATATTTTCAAATGATAGTTGATGAGCGTAAAAATGAAAAGAGAACTGCTATGCATTAGCTTATACACCACACACTTTTTTTATTTTTATTTTTTATATGTCAAACCCATCACATATATCTGATTTCAATCTCTCTCTTCAATCTCTTTCACCGAACCCATCTCTCTCTCATCGACCTCTCTCTCTCTCCTCAAGCTCTGTCTCTCATCGAATTCCCTCTCTCTCATCAAGCTCTCTCTCTCACCGAACCCCCTCTCTCTCTCATCAAGCTCTCTCTCGAACCGAACAGCCTCTCTCTCATCGAGTTCTCTCTCTCATCAAGAGCTCTCTCTTGCCGAATCCCTCCCTCTCTCTCTCATCAAGCTCGCTCTCTCTCTCATCAAGCTCTCTTTCTCTCATCCAGCTCTCTCCCTCCTCAAGCTCTTTCTCCTTGAGCCGTCTCTCTCCTCAAGCTGTCTCTCTCCTCGAGTTCAGTTTTAGGTTGGTTTGATTTTCACTTTATTCTTTTTCATGAAATTTTCTACACGCAAGGCAAAAAGCACTAAGAATCTAAAGTCGGTTTTTGTACTTTTATATTTCATTGATGAACTCGGTTTGCCACATCAAGTGCATGTCTGGTGTAGAATTTATAAACTGGCTGATGAGAATATTTACTCACAGCCATACAACATAATTATATATCTATATTTATAACATTCCAAGATGTCCTAGTGTTCAATGAAGGGCATGGAAATACATGATTAATGTTTGCTGAGTGGGAATGACAAGAGGGCCATCAGTATGCATATGCATACTGTATTGTTTATAACACATATATGCGACTAAAGATATGTAGATACAACTTGGCTCCAAATTATACACATAGCTTGATTGAATTCATGATGTGAGACAGCTCATTTTTATCTACCCAGATGACCACTAAATAGCCTCTTCATCCACAAGATAGCACAAAGATGTTAGCCCATAATTGAACATTTGCCTCAGCAGTAGTAGTAGCGGCCTTACAATACAACAAATCAATTAAAAGCACTGATGTCCACAGATTTCCTGACATAAATCTCCCCTAATATAAGTGGTCATTTACAAGAGATCAAACTCACTGTATATGGCAAAATCCTCCAGCAAACCTAAAATCGAAGAACAAAAATGTTTTTGGATTAAAAGCAAAGGAGGTTACTGGAAGGCTGGGTAGAAACCTCTAGAAATAAAATCATTTCATAGTATGCCTCATGCATTCATCAAGTCAAGCACGTGTATATATATATAAAATCTTCACAACCTCCTCACACTCCACACTCCATATTTTTTTTAATTTTTATTATTTTTTTTCTTTTATCAAATATTTATTTTATGAATAATTAATAAAAAATTTGAAATAATTTAAAAAGAATAAACTCAAAAAAAAATTTAAAAAAAATATTAAAAAATTAAAAAACATGTGGAGTGTGAAGTGTGGTAGAGGTTGTGTAGCAAAACTCACACACACGCACACACGCACACACATATATATATATATATATATGCTACCTCCACCCTCGGCTAGCTCAAGCCCTATATAAAATAATGGCTCATGGCTTTCTACAGTATAATCAACTAACAAAAAAACTACCTCAATATCAAAAAACCCATTTGTTGGGAATCAGACCATGTGTTTAGCCAATATGGTATCCTATGAACAATATACCCATAAGTCCAACTATCACTCATAAATCATACAGGCCTTATAATGTTAACCTTAACAGATCCTATAGATTTTATTTGAACCAATTCTTAGCAAACAGTACAATGTTAGGCTTTATATCTAATATGCACCATTAGTTTGCATACAAACATACCATAAACTCCTCTTGCACCAACATCAATCCCTTTTATTAATTACGAAATGACCAAACCATTTCATAATTAATAAACCTATTTATATTATAAACAAACTATCTTGACAATCACAAGTTACATATAACATGAACTTGATGAACTATGAACATCAACTAAGGGTATTTTTAGCTCAAACTAACATAGACATAACTGGTAACTTACTCCTATCCAGTTATATTTTTCACTTCTGTTGGTGGTTACGAATTATCTCCACTGTGACGACACAGTTGCGTTCCATCAAGCCCAATTTGTGTTTGCTGGAACCCTTGTGTTTGCAGCTACCTACATGCATGTTGTTGTATCCCTACAACAAAAATAATTTGAAGTTTTAACCTCCCAACTTAGGTAATGAGTTCAAAGGAATTATTTTAGGGCTCAGAGTGTAAAATAAAAATCTCTTTTACAACAAAACATTTCCCGTTGCAATAAGATGTTTTTCACCACCATTTTTCACTCGACGCACGAAATCTGTGAAGAAACTTTTACAATTTGTGACATAGAAGTTTGAAGCAAAATTCAAGAAAACTTTATTTATGGCATAAAATTTTGGAGAATATCTCTGAAGAAAAGTTGTAAGGATTAGCAAATATAAGATTTTTCACATTTAGATTTTCTAATCTCAAGATTTGTATTAATCTATATAAAACGAAAATCAAGAAAATATGCCACAAAGAATAGGGAGTTTTTTAAGATAATGCATATAAACACATATAGACCTTTTTCTTTATAATGTTTGATAGATAGAAGTATCTCATTATCTTCATAAATGATTTTCAGGGTATGAAAGTATTTATCTGCTACATGAGAAGTCTCAAGCCTTTTGCAATTCTTGTGGTACTTCTCATAGGGATGAAATGCAGCTAGGTAGAAATGTGAAAATCATCGAATTGGATTGGAGTAGTTAGTGTCATGAAAAGTATTATGAGTTAGCCCATAACCCTGACCTATTTTCTCAACTTCTTGAAAAAATATAGTAAAACTCTTAAAAATAATGGTGTAGATCATATAGCAGGTTCTTAGTAAAGTAGTCTTAATGACTTATTTTTTGAGTTGTGGACTGATTTAAGGCATATACATGTGTGGACAATAAAGTTAAAGTAAGGTTTTATAACCCAAATGAAAGAAAGTTGAGCCCTATAATAGTTATTGGATACATTATCATTATTGATTACTCAGGGAGATTCAAATAATGTAGATTATATTGTTTTAATCATGATCATAGTATTGGAGAAATTGAAATATCAAATTCCTTAAGGTTGGCAAAATCAGATGAAGCATAGAAACTAGATATGTGATTGTCGAGGAAGTGCATACTTGTATCTTCAAAACTGCTTGCAGTTCTTTTTTTTTTATCATCTCAATTATAACATGGAATAATAAGCAAATGATCATCCAACTCATAAGAGAAACGTAGTTGAAGAATTGACCATGGAGATATCAGAACAGATAACCTCATGCAATCTTCTTGATTTGCTATTTGATTAGATTGCGTGATTACTTCTAAAATTAAGAATTTGACAAATAAAGATACATTTATGTTTTTACTAGTTGTAGAAAGAAGTGATTCTATAAAAGATTAATACGTTAAAAAGCAATTGAAATCCATGAATCAACATAAAGTCTATAATTTCATCAAATTGTCATAAAAGTGTAAAAATTTGAACGTAAATGGGTCTTGGAGACAAAACCTGACTTTAAAGGCAATCACAATATAAAGTTTGTTTTGTAATCATGGTTTTCACTCATAAATGAGCATTGATTAGAAAGAGAGATTTCTAAAAAACCTGAAACGACTTATGGAGGATTACTATGACATTAGCAACCCATTGTGATCTAGGGTTACATCAAACGAATGTGAAAACTATGGTAGAGCAAAAGTTTGGGTTATGAGGTCTATGAGAAACAATAAAGAAGGCTACTTAGAAAATGTAAGTTTTGAAAATTGTATTTGAAGATTGATAATAACATAACTACATTTGGATTAAAGAAAAATATTTATGGTGATGAATATACCCAAAAGTCACTTAGAGCACATTTGTATTTATGGTCAAATATGTATATGACATTTTGACAAGTATAAATCATGGTTTATAGTATGACATTAAAATTATATCTCTAAAGAATTTTAAAAATGATACTTATGAAAAAGACATCCTTCGTAATTGGGATTGGATTTTAATACCAAGACAAATACTATTATGATTGTCTCTGTAAAGTTGCATAGAATTTTGAAAGATTTTGTATGAAGAATTGTTGGTCAATAGATGCTTTAAAAATAAATTGTGATATGCTCAATATTTTACAATGTCCTAAAATATATTAGGTTGTTAAAGGAATTTTGTTTATACAAAGAATTTAATGATTGCACAAACTTGTATAAGACTGAATATCAGTTTCGTGATAACCAGAAGTCTATTTAAACACTGAGAGAGTTAAGAGTTCTCGCTTACAACATAATTGTGCATCTAACCATCAAGAGACATTCGGAGGTAAAGTTATTAAGGTGGTCATTATCTCATATTCAGGTCAGATTTTCTGCTAAACTAAAATAGAGGAATTACATTTTCTAACTATTATTATTTAATATCGCATATCATAGAAAATCTAACATCCAAATATTAACATTTCATTAACAAGAGAGATCTTAAACAAATTGCATAAGGAAAAATAACTGAACTCCAATGAAATTAATAAGTCGGTACAAAAACAAAACCGATTCTGGTTCTCGCAGTCCTAAACATTATTAATTATTTGTAAGGATGAACTACGTACAAAGCTCATTAATTCTAAGGTTTCAACATCAACATTAAACAAAACCCAAAGAACTAATTCAAGAAGCAGAAACATGTACAAGCATCCTCAAATATTCAGAGTCGTCTTGATCATGATGTTCCTCAACATCCTCTTCAGTAATTGTCTCCAGAACAGGAGAAATGGGAACCTTCTTGGTGGTTGAAATGAGAAGGGGTGGTGCAACCTCCATCCAAGAACTCAAACGTCTGTTGTTTTCCTTTGCCATTGCAGAAGGAGAAATGCTCTGTCCTGAGGAAGAAAGGAGGAGGAGATCATAAAATTGTTTCAGAACTTGTGGAGGATGGATTTCTTGGTTGCAGTGGAAGATCAGTGGATTGAGCGTAAAGTTAGTGGAGATCGATGATGTTTTATTATATGGGTTAAAATGATAACGACAAAAAAAGAGACAGAGACGTGGCACCAAATAAGTCGTACGTCCAAATAAATAAACGAAAGCTAAAAATCATGGAAAGGTTGAGACATGTGGAAAATATGCGACGTGTGGGGATAGCAATTATAAAAGAATTGGACAATCGTCGATAGTGACTTGCTTGGAATTTTCTTCTTTTCATTTATGTTGCATGCAGGAGAACTTTGTGGTGGAGAAAAAGACACGTCTCTCAACATATATTATTATGAGTCTAGGTGCAACCCGACTAACTCGTCCATGTTTTTGGCCGGATCTGACCCGCAAGTTGAAGGTTTCCAGTCGGACCCGACACGGCTAATTCGAGTCGGATCAACTTTTTACCTTTTTTTTTTTTTTTAGGCCGCATTTAGATGTTGAACTGAGTTGAATTAAGTTGAGTTGAAATGATAAAATATTGTTAGAATATTATTTTTTAATATAATTATTATTTTGAGATTTGAAAAAATTGAATTGTTTATTATATTTTATATTAAAAGTTGAAAAAATTATAATGATGAGTTGAGATGAATTTAAAAACAAAACGAAGACTAATGGTTCTATGTTTGGTCATGCAGAAGATGATTTCCAACTGGCATTTAAAAGAAGAATAAAAAAATACTTCATTCATAAAAAATCAGGAACATGGAGGTGAAAACTTGTCCGAGGAAATCGCAGGTATGGTAAAAAACTTAGATACACTCCCAGCATCATCTTGTAAACGTTGTTGTATCTACAAGGTTTCAGATCAATTGGGCATTTTCATCGTAATAACCCAAAATTGCAAACCATGGAAAATTTTTATGAAGGTTTGAATTCAAGCTTTGCAGCAGTTCAAAGAAGCATACCAGATTGATATTGGTTCGGCTCATCGTCTCAGAGGATTGGAAGTGAAGGTAGAAGACGAGTTGAGATGAGCCTGGCAGTTGGTTTGGGCGTGTACTGAAATCCCCTGCAGTTATAGATAGTTGTAGCTCCAAGTAAATCATTTAACACTCTCGGGTTGTGGATGATGAAGAGAAGTGGGGAGAGAGGAACAGGGGCTGGAGGTTTAATACTAATTTTTATATAATCTACTTTATAAAAACACCTTATAAAATCTAATTTTCATCAAATTTTAAAAATTTTGAGGAGGCCAAAGCCCCCCAAGCCTTTAGGTAGTTCCGTCCCTAGAGGGAACAGAGGCGATGCAAAGAGAAGTGGGAGGGGGTTGGCTAGAGTTTCACTTTCACTTTTACGGGCAAACTACAAAGTGTGGGTGTTTTAAGAGGCGGGTTGCTTGAAATTTACGGGTTGTACGAGTCAAACCCGAGATGCAATTAAAGCAGGTTTTTTAGTGCGGGTCGGGTCTAGCAGGCGGATCAGGCCAAGCGGTTTTTTGCACAGGCCTAATTATGACTACACGAATCGAGTCAAATCAGAGTTCTAAAAAATAGGAATATTTATTCATTTCAATTCTAATAAAATTTACATACTTTTTATATATTCAATTTATTAATTATTAATATTGTTCAAATTCGACTCGAACTTAATTAAAAAAAAAAAATCAAATATGTAATATTTATATGAAATATAATTAATCAGTTAAAGTTAATTTAGTAACTGTTTAAAGTAAATGTGCATTTACTTCTTCATTTATAACTATATCAATAAGCTATAATCTACGTGACAATTAGAAAATTGATATATAACACTAATGTTATATTATATAATACATAATTAACTAAATTTATAATGTTATATTATATGATATAACTTGTAATAAAATCCACAACTATATATCAATAACTAATTATATAACACATTTTCTATAAAAAGAATTATACAAAGTATCCTATGCACACTTTGGGAACATAATAAATATTAAATAAGGTAAACTATAAATAAATATATAAAATACAACTAACATGTAATAAATATAATACATACATATATAACACATATTACAAGCTTAAATACAAGCTCAAACGAGTCAATCGAGCTTATACGAGCTTTGTTTACCAGCTTAAACTAAGTCGGATCAATTTTATATGAGTTTTGCTCGTTTAATACTCGAACTAATATTAATTTTATGAACATCTCATTATTAGATGAACTGAGTTGGAACCAAGTATGTATAAGCCAAACTTGAGCTGTTCACTAGCAGTATTCATATACAACCTTAATTGTTAGTAGAAATGACAAGAATACGTGGAGTTGGAAATGTTATGAAATTTGAATATGTGGTTAGATCAATTATTCTTTGGCCCCAAGTTGCATTTTCCAACAGTCAATTTGTTTTAGAAAGATCTTATTAGTTTTTTTTTTTAAACAATAATTCTATTAATTAGCAAAAAACATTACAATCTTTTTTTATCAACCCAAACAACAGAACTAATAAACTCAGGAAAAGATCTTTCCCACATATTTATATCATCAATATTCCAAGCAAACTTTGCCAATTTGTGTGCTCCTTCATTGCCCAAACATCCCACACGCTGAATATTGCAGTGGTTAAAAACTCTCATCAATTCTTGAATCTCCTTAATCACATTACCAAGCATAGACATAGAGGAGGAATCATTTCTCTAAATAGTATGAACCATAACAAGAGAATCGGGTTTAATAATTAGATTTGGAATATTGGCCCTATGTGGACAGAATTGTAGACCTCTTAGGATAGCCAGCAACTCAATTTCTAGAGGATCATTCACTGCAAACTCTTTCTTACTAGCTGCCAACTGAATTTCACCCATGTCATCCCTAAGCAAAACTCCCACCCCTGCTCTTTGTTGATCAAAGAAGATAGCCCCATCAACATTTAGTTTTAAAGATCCTTGTGGAGGAGGAATCCAAGTACCCTTGCTCTTCTGTCCAATACCCCTTACCTGCTTTAGATCATACCATAAAGTTAGAGCATTGTGTACTGTTGCAGCAAGGTTTAGGTCAATATCCTCAAACATCTTCTTATTGCGCCTATACCAAAAACTCTATGCAATGAGAAAAGACTTTTCCAGCTGCTCTTGACTTCCTCTAGCTCTGACTTGTCTAGCCAACTCGGCAGAATCAACAAAATCATCCTAAGTTTGCAAACAAAGCCCTTGATCATCCCAACTCTGTCCAAGTTTGTGGCATTTAAAAAGAGCATGCAACACATCTTCTGCAATATCCTTACAAAACACAAGTATCTTCCATCAACACTTTTCTTTTCTTTAAGTTTAATTTTGTTGGGAGACCATTTATGCAAGCCCTCCAAGCAATAGTATTCACCTTGTTTGGAATTTGTAACCCCCAAATCCCTTTCCATATCTTCTTATGGTCTGCAACATTTGATGATTCTAGTCTGCTTCTGATCTCTCTACCCATGTAACTAAAGAGCTTATAAGCACTTTTCACAGTAAAAACTACATTTTGTTCAGGCTCCCATACTAACTTATCTGCATTCTCCCTTAAGTTCAATAGAATTTTGAAAATCTACTTTTTGGTTAGCATCCAGCAGCAACTCAGTCACACATTGTTGGAGCTGTCTGTGATTTGGAACCCAGTAATCTGTCCAAAGTTTAATATCAGACCCATTACCCACTCTCCATCTATAGCCATGCTTCAAACTGTGCTTTGCTTCCCAAATACCCCTCCAAGCATATGATGGTGTGGAAACCAACTTTGAATCCAAAAAATCAGTGTTTGGAAATATCTTGCTTTATAGATCTTATGCAAAAGGGTAGACTCCTCACACATAATTCTCCACTCTTGTTTTGCAAGAAGGGCCACATTAAAAGCTTTGAGATCTTTAAACCCCAAACCTCCATCTTTCTTGGGTTCACACATCTTCTTCCAACTAACCCAATGAATCTTATTTTCTTCATTCTTCTGTCCCCACCAAAACTTTGCCATCATGCTCTTCAGCTCCTTACAAAAAGCATCTGGTAGTTTAAAGCAACTCATCGTATAGGTTGGTATAGACATAGCTACAGCCTTTATTAGGATCTCCTTTCCTCCCTGTGACAGCAACTTTTTTTTTCCAGCATTTCAATTTCTGCCAAACTTTATGTTTTAGAGTTGAGAAAACTTGATGTTTGGCAGGCCCCACTACAGGAGGCAGCCCCAGGTATTTGTCATATCGTTGAAAGTGTTGAACTCCCCACAAAGACTGTAGATCCTCTTGTAGTGAAGTTGAAACATTTCTACGAAAAACCACAGCTGTTTTTTCTCTATTCACTTGTTAACTAGATGTCTGCTCATACACTTGTAATAGATATTGAATTTTCAAACTTTCCTGCATGTCAGCCTCGCAAAACAAGACACAATCATATGATTGATTCTAGGTGCACCTCTGCAAATTGATTATGGGTGCAACTCTGCAAATCTGAATGCCTTTTATCAGGTTCTTAGCTGCAACTCTTTGTAGTAAGCAAATAAGTCCCTCAGTGCATAACAAGAAAAAATATGGAGATAAATGATCTTCTTGTCTAAGACCTCTAGAAGGAAAAATGGGTCTTTTAGGCTCACCATTAATGAGAACAAAAAAGGAAACAGTCCTCACACAAAACATAATCAACTCAACCCTTTTTCTATCAAAACCCATAGTAAGCATAGCATTTTCAAGAATAAACCAATCAACTCTATCATATGCTTTAAGGGACATAAAACCATCCCTCCTAACCCTCTTCCTTCTTAAAAAAATGTATAAGTTCATAAGCCACAAACACATTATCAGTAATAAGACAACTGGGCACAAAAGCACTTTGAGTTGTAGAAATCTCATGAGGAAGAACACCCTTAAGCCTATTTGCAAGAACCCTAGAAATCAGCCTATAGATCACATTACAGAGGCTAATAGGTTTATAATCCGTAATATACTCAGGGTTCTTTTTCTTTGGGATCAAAGTGATGAAAGTATGATTAATAGCTTGAGGAAACTGACCAGTATTGAGGGCCTATAGAATAGCTACAGTCACTGACCTTCCAACAATATGCCAATATTTTTGATAAAAATGGGAGCCATCCCATCAGGACCTGGAGCCTTTGTTGGGTTCATTTGCTGAAGGGCCACTATCACTTCCTCTTCTGTAAAACCATGAATCAACTCCTGGTTCATTTCATCAGACACACGCCCCTCCTAGCCATCCAGAAAGTCCAAACTTACTCTTTGAGAGGAGGTAGTGAACATGCCAGTGAAGTAATTCAAAATGATATGATCCCTATCTTCTTTCACTTGCCAACACCCTTCCCTATCCTTCACTCTCTTGGTCACATTCTTCTTCTGCCTATGTGATGCTCTTCTATGGAAATATTTTGTGTTGAGGTCCCCCTCCTTTAGCCAAAGTGCTCTAGATCTTTGTCTCCACATAATTTCTACCTTCTCCAACCATTTCTGCAATTCCACTCATGCCTCCTTCTGCAGCTCATGATTCTGAAAAATAGGATCATTAGTATGGAGTTGTTGAAGTTTTAGCCTAGTCTTCTTAATATTCAAATGAACTTTCCCAAAAGAGTTGTTATTCCACCCCTGCAGCTTCTCACTACATCTAGAAATCTTCCTCATAACCCGTTGCATATCCTCCCCTCCTGAATCAAAACTCCAAGAATCAGAAATTACATGTTCACAATCAACATGCTCAGTCCACATTGCCTCAAATCTAAATAACTTTTTCCCAATTCTCGAGACCACATCATCATTTGGCATGAGCATGATAGGTAAATGATCTGAGCGTGCAACAATACCATGCTTTACCCTTGATGTTGGAAACATATTAGACCAACCCACACTTGCTAAAAATCTATCAATTCTCTCACTGATTCTGTGCTGAGTCTCCCTTCCATTACACCACGTAAACTTAGGGCCTGAAAAACCCAAATCAGATAAACCACAGTCATCAAGAACATTTCTAAACATAGACATTTGCCTCTCTGGTCTTCCTTTCCCCCCCTCCCCCCCTTCTTCTCCTGGATACTCAACTCCTCATTAAAATCAGCAAACATGAGGCATGCAACAAAGTTTTGTACTTTTGATCTCCTCATCAATGACCAAGATTCATTTCTTTTAGCCACCTCTGGGTGTCCATAAAGACCAGTGAGAAACCATTCATCTTCGTCCTTTTTCACACAAGCATGTATATGAAAAGTCGAGTAGTTTAAGATGTGAATATTGAACTCTTCTTTACATAGTAAGGCCAAACCCCCACTCCTCCCAATACTAGAAACTGCCAAACACCCCTCGAAGCCTAACTTACTTTCTAAAACTTCCATTTTTTGGACGGATAGCTTTGTTTCTATAAGAAACAGTATATGGGGAACTTCACTCCTGACTACATCAAGAAGTGCACGAATTCGCTGTGGGTTCCCAAGCCCTTAGGAATTCCAGCTTAAGATTTTCATGGCTCCCGACGGGGCTGGTACCCAGCCTCCACCGATATACACTTGGTAAGATCTTCAACATCATTCACCATGATAACTTGTTTTAACTTCTTCAACTCTCTTGATTGTAAATCACTCACATTATGCTTGCCAGCAGTTCTTTTCTTAGGAAGTCTTCTTATAACAGGTGATGGAAGCATACCTGTAGCACGAGCTCTCCTCTTCCATTTACCACAAATAGGAGAATGAAATTCTTTCTACTGCTACGTATGAGTTGCTGGTTCTTGAATCTCAGTTGACATTACTTGAGGATCAGTAAGACCAAGATTTAGGCCCATGTTGGCATATGTATCTTGTTTGGGCTCCCCACTGAGAAAGCCCCTTATCCAACAGACCATAGTCAACAAAAATCTTCCCTCTATTTAATTCCTTAATTCCCTCCCCCTTATTAGGTTGGGATACACCTATTACTCCCTTTTTTCTTTCATTCTTTATTTCTTTCCTCTAATAGTTCCATCATTTTTGCTCCTCCCATATTCCCTGCCTCTTCCTCAGCTGTTGTTATGGCTTCTTCCACGCACATGCCATAATGAGTTTTCGCAGTAGATTCTCCATCGGAAACGGCTTCCCTATTCTAGTTGTATTTCGTCGAGGCATCTGGACTTCCATCCCTTCGTTGAGCATCTGTTCGACCTTGGTCCCCTCCTTGATGTAAAACAAAAGATTAATTACTGGGTTGTGCTCTCTGCCTTCTAATGGCTAACGAGAGATTGTATATAAATAATAAATTATTTACAAGATAGAATTTGTTACAAGATTTGATATTCACAAGATGATAAATGTTATCATCTCCTATGAACTTGGGCTTGAGACGACGGTATCCAAATACTTTGGGAAGGAGTTGGACTTGGAGCTGATGTCTTTTGAATCTGCATTGGCCTTATCCTTATCACGCCCCTGCAAGTTCAATGGGGAAGATCTCACGTTGAGCTTGTTGGGCGAATGGGAGAAACGAACAATACCAGTGGTTTAGTGAACACATCGGCGATTTGATCCTTACTGGATAGGAACCGAACATCCAATGATTTATTATGAACTTTTTCGCGGAAAAAATGATAATCTATTTCCACATGCTTTGTACGAGCATGAAATACTGGATTAGCTGCCAAATAAGTCACCCCTATGTTGTCACACCATAAGATTGGACGAGAAGGAATAAATATCTGAAGTTCATAAAGCAAGGATAATAGCCATAAGGTCTCGGCAATAGCGTGAGCAACAGCACGATATTCTGCCTCGGTGCTTGATCGAGCCACAGTGGGCTGCTTTTTGGAGCTTCATGAAATAAAGTTGTGATCATAGTAGATGCAGTAGCCAGAAGTGGATTTACAATCATCAGGTGAGCCAGCCCAATCTACATCAGAATAGACTGAGAGCTGTGTAAAGGGGCTGGGTTTGATGAGTAAACCGAAATCAATAGAAAATTTAAGGTACCTTAGTATTCGTTGGCTTGTGCATGAATTGGCACACTTTGTTCACTGTAAAAGAGATATATGGGCAAGTGAGAGATAGGTACTGAAGAGCTCCCACCACACTGTGGAATAAAGTCTCATCTGGACACGGGTTGCCATCAAAAAGTGATAACTACTAGGAGGAGGACATGGGAGAGGAAACTGGCTTAGCCTCTCTAACATGTTGGTGCGTTTCAGGAGTTTAAGAATATACTGTCTCTAAGAAAGAAGAAGACCCCCTGAAATCAAGATGACCTCCACGCCTAAAAAATAATTTAAAGGCCCCAAGTCTTTTACTTCAAAGTCACAGTTGAGCTGAGCAAGAAGATAAGTCATGGCACCTGTGTTTGAACATTAAAATATCATCTACATACACCAATACATACATTGTAAGGGAGTCCGATACATAGACAAATAGAGAATTGTCTGACCGAGAATAAACCTGAGATCCATCAGTTTGTCACTAAGACGTGAGAACCAAGCCCGCGAGGCTTGTTTTAATCCGTATAATGCCTTGTTCAACTTACAAACGTGAGTAGGAAATTGAGGATGGACATAACCCACTGCTTGTTGCATGTATACAACTTCAGAGAGAAAACTATGGAGAAAGGCGTTACTGATGTCAATTTGATGAACAGGCCAGTTGTGAGATACAACGTGACTAAGAACAAGCCGAATAGTTGTTAGGCTTGATGACTGGACTGAAAGTATCATCATAGTCCAACCCTTGCTGTTGATGATAGCCCTTTGCAACTAGACGGGCTTTCCGTCGTTCAAGATTGCCATCGGAGTTTATTTTTGTTTTGTAAACTCATTTGTTGCCAACCAGGTTCATGCCAGCTTTATAAGGAACTAAGGACCACATACCTTACTTCATGAGAGCAGAGAATTATGCATCCATGGCCTCATGCCAGTCGGAGAATTTATGAGCTTCAGAGTAGCATGTGGGATCAGTAGAAATGGTGAGGCGAGTAGTGGGCAGAGGATACCTGGTAGTGCCATCAAGATATTGTTTGGGTTTCACAATATTGTTCTGTGAGAGGGTGGTCATCGGGTGAGAACGAGACGGAAGCGGTTCAGGCGGCAAGGTAGCTGCAGATGGAGCAGGAACCAGAGAAAGGGACAGTGTTGACGATGGAGAAGATGAAAGCAGGGGAGAACACTCAGTTGTCGCAGCAGGGGAAGAAGATAAGTGGGACGCTGACGTTTCAAGAGGATCCGTATGCGACGTCGTAACATGAAATGATGGAGTAGCAAAAAGGGCAGAGGCAGGTCAGTCGTTTGAAGAAGCTAAAAAAGGCAGTAGGGTGGACAACATTGTAGGAGGAATTTTGGCATGGACTGAAGACAGTGTGGGTGATGAGAACGGAAATAAAAAACTCATCAAAAATTACACGCCGAGACACAAACACTTTGCCAGAGTCAGGATCAAGGCATTTGTAACCTTTGTGGAGATTACTAATGCCAATGAAGACACATTTTTTGGACCTAAAATCCAACTTGTGTTTGTTAAAGGGTCGGAGATAGGGATAGCAAGCACAACCGAAAATCTTAATGGTAGAAAAATCGAGTGCTTGGTGAAATAGTTTTTCCAACGGAGAGATGCCGAGAGGAGCAGTTGGAAGACGATTAATGAGATAGGTTGCCATTAGGAAAGCATCATCCCAAAAACAATGAGGAATAGAACTTTGAGATAATAAGGACAAACCCGTTTCAACAACACTACGATGCTTTCTTCCAACATAGCCATTTTGTTGAGAGGTGTGAGGGCAAGAAACACGATGTTGAATTCCCACTTTGTGAAAATACCGATTAAGTGTTTGAAATTCACCTCCCCAGTCTATTTGGACAAATTTTATTTGACGATTAAATTGACGTTCAACCATTTTTTGAAATTGAGTAAAAATAGTTAAGACATCAGATTTATTTGCAAGTAGGGGTGTAAATTCAAACCGTAAAACCAGTCCGGACCGGTTCTTAGAATGTGAAAACCGGCCGGTTCCGGTCCGGTTGCGGTTTTAGGATTTTTCAGACCGGACCGGACTGGTTGATAAAAAATATATATATATAATAATATTTGTATTATTGTATATATAAGTGTTATACAAAATATTATATATATATATATTAATATATATAAGTTTTATATATTATGTATAATTATAAATTTTTATGTGAAATTTTTATATATAATATATATAATTATATATATTCATATATGAAATACTTTCTTATTATAATATATAAATTATTATATAAAATGTTAATACTAAATCACTAAAAGTTTACAACTAATACTAATAGTCTAATATAGACTAATGACTGTAGTTATACTTATAATTAATACTATAAGTTTTTACTAAAAGCTTATAACTAATACTAATATTAAATATATAGTTTATAACTAATACTAATATATAACTTATAACTATACCAATAGTCTAATATTAATACTATTATATAGTCCAATATATTAATAAAAGTATAAAACAGTTTTTTTTAAACCAGTTTTCTTTTTCTTTTTTTATAAACAAATTTTTAATGACAAATTGTGAAACTTACATTTTAAAAAAATCGAAAAACCGGACCAGACTGGATCGGAAACCGGAAAATTGAACCGGACTGGACCGGAAACCGGTAAAACTGGAAGTATCGGTTTAGAAGGGTAACCGGTGCGTAATCGATTTTAGAAAATACAAAACCGGTACATACCGGTTCGGTCCTAAATTTTGTCCAAAACCGGACCGGTTACACCCATATTTGCAAGAGATAGAGCCAAACAAATTTGCTGAAATGATCGACAAATGAAACATAATATTTATTTTCGTTGGTAGATAAAATAGGGGATGGACCCCATACATCAGAAAAAATTAAATCTAGAGGATGATCTGAAATAGATTGAGAAACTGGGAAGGGATGACGATGGCTCTTCCCTTGCTGGCATGCTGAACAAACACATGGTATTTTATTTGAAGAGACTGGAAGAGAGAATTTAGACACAAGATGCTTTACTGTTTGATAGATGGGATGTCCCAAACGGCGGTGCCATACTTCCAAAGAAACATGTTGATATACAAAAAAAGATTGAGATGGTGATGAAGTCAAGATGGAGGAGGGGAAGGGATAGAGTCCATATGTTGGCATGCCTTGCAGAAGAACCTTCTTCGTGACCTCGTCCTTCACAAAAAAATGAGATGAGTGAAATTCAACAAATAAATTATTGTCTTTGGTAAATTGGCTAACAGAAATAATGTTCTTTTTAATTTGTGGAACATGTAAAATATTGTGAAGGTTAAAGGCAGATTGTGAGGACTTATCTCAGATGAACCAATGTGAGCTATAGTCAAACCTGCCCCGTCTCCTACTTGAATTTGATCCACACCATTATAGGTCTCAGCATGGAGATTCAAGTTTTGAATATCATTGGTAAGATGATTGGTGGAGCCGGTGTCGGGATACCAATTGGTATCAGCTGGAGCTTGTGGCACTGTAAAAAATGCAGACATGTTGTTCAGCATGTTTTGATAGGCCTGATCAAAACGATGAAAGCACTTGATGGCAAGATGACCAGCTTTGCCACAAATCTGGCACATTGGGCGATTACCACCAGAAGACCCATGACGACCACTTCGGCCTTTGCCACGACCACGTGAACCTGAGTATGATGGAGCACGATTCGGGTATTGTGTCTTACCAAGAGAACCACGAGGTTGGTCAGTGCGGGTTGCAACATTGGCAGAACCAATGGTAGCTTCAACGACTTGATTATGTTGCTATAGTTGCAACTCAAAGTTGAGAAGATGGCCAAAGATATCTTCAAGTTCCATGGGATTATCCCTTGTTTGAATGGACGTAACAATAGGATCATAAGAAGTGTCTAGTCCACCAAGTAGGTATGAGATAATTTCAGTGTCTGGGAGTGGATGTCTGATGACTGCAAGAGTGTCAGCCGGGATTTCACAGTCTGGAAATAATATGAAATGGACAAGCCACCCTTCGTGACAATAGAGAGTTGACGCCGAGTTGTTGAGAGGCGAGCTCGAGAGTGAGAGGAATACATTTTTTCAAGTGCAGACCATACCTCTCGCGTAGTAACACCAACCACTTTGGCGAGGATGTTTTCCAATAAAGAGGATATGAGAATACTCGAGACAATATGGTTTTGATCAAACCAGTGAGTAAACTCTGGATTGAGAAGCAGATGAGGGGCTGTAGTTGACGTAGCAGCCTCTGGGTTTGAAATATGTTGGGCGGGTTGATGACGACTCCCATCGACGTAGCCAAAAAGGCGTTGGCCTCTGAGATATGGAGTGATTTGAGCTCTCCATAACAAGTAGTTTTCACTACTCAGTTTGATAGTAACCAAGCTTTGGATGCTAGGAGGGGTAACGGGTGTCTTTGAGAGAGACATTAAGGAAGAAGCGGAAGAGGATGTCATTGACGTTATTCACATTGTCTCTTGATACCATAAAACAAAAGATTAATTATTGGGTTGTGCTCTCAGCCTTCTAATGGCTGACGAGGATTGTATATATATAATAAACTATTTACAAGATAGAATATGTTATAAGATTTGATATTCACAAGATCATAAATGTTATCTCCTATAAACTTGGGCTTGAGACGACGGTATCCGAATACTTTGGGATGGAGTTGGACTTGGAGCTGATGTCTTTTGAATCTGCATTGGCCTTCTCCTTATCATGATGAACACTCTTATGGATTGGATTGCTTCTTCATTTTCCAGGAACATCTGCTCGAAGCCAAGTACCAAACTGCTCCTTTCCACTGCACTGTTATGTACTATTTGAACAAGAATTCCCAACATGCACTATTCGACCACACTCAAAAAAGACCCTGGGTAATATCTCATAACGCACTGGCACCTAGACACTACTACCATTAACCTTGACAGTTCGCCCTTTAGCAATAGGTTTAGTGAGATCCATTGTTATTTTAACACGAAAACTCTTTCCCCAGCCTACTCCATCGTCATCAACATCCACCTCTTCCACCACCCCCTATAGAATTCCCCAGCCGCTCACCAATCTGTTTGTTCATGCATGTCAATGGTAAATTATGCAACTGAACCCACATAGATGCATGATTAAAATCCATCTTGTGAGGTTGAGTAAATCCATCATAATGTTTGATCATAAAAAAATAGTTATAAAAAAACCACGGACGACCTCCTTCCACTCTCTGTTTATCAGCACGAGTTTCGAAAACAATGAGAAAAAACCTCTTGGAAAATTGCTAGCCGACTCAATCTCCAGACTTTGGCCATCATAGCTTCAATTGTTGCTTTGGTTATCACTCTTTCCATACACACTTTCCCAACCAAACATCTTTCCCCTTTACATTGCACATTCTCACAGTCCACCCCTTCAATATCAATTGGCGAGTCTTCCTCTTCCGTAACAGATAGTTAACCCCAACGACCTTCAATCTCTTCCATTTGAGGAAACCAAATCCCACCAAAATTACACTGCACTCATACAAATTCACCACCTCTGCGTCTCACAGAGAGAGAGAGAGAGCAGAGAGGAGACTCGTTTATATATATATATATATATGTCTTTCTTGAAGAGAAGATCTTATTAGATTTCGGAATTGTAACTAAGTTGATTAATATTTCAAAAAAGGCTCGAGATATTTAAAGGTCATATCATAAATTTAAGACTAACTTGACAAGTGTAGATGTATGAAATGGGTGTTATAATATTCATTGACTACTTAATATTGTCTGAGAAACTTAAATAGGATTTAACTTAAATCAAGTTGTGTTGTTAAAGTCTGTTATACATCCTCCAATAAAAACACAACACAAGATGTAAAAAATAAAAAAATCTGATACTTCCCATGAACATAATAATCTTCAACTTGGATGATTATGTGATTTTTAAGTATGATGAGATCTTACAAGAAATAAGTTGGTACAAAAACAAAATCGGTTCAAGTCCTCGCACTAAACATTACTAATTTGCAAGGATGAACTACAAAACTCATTAATTCTAAGGGGTTTCAACATCAAACCGAACCAAAATCCCAAGACCTAGCTAATTCAAGAAGCAGAAACTGAGAAACAAGTACAAGCATCCTCAAATATTCAGGAGTCTTGGTCAGGATGTTCCTCAGCATCCTCTTCAGTAATTGTCTCCAGAACAGGAGAAATGGGAATCTTAGTGAGTGAAATGAGAAGGGGTGGTGCAACCTCAACCCAAGAACTCAAACATCCTTTGTTTTCCTTTGCCATTGCAGTACCAGAAATGCTCTGTCCTGAGGAAGAAAGGAGGAGATAAGAAGATTGTTTCAGAACTTCTGGAGGTAGGTTTTCTTGAATGCAGTGGAGGAGTGGGTTGAGGGTAAGTGGAGATGGTGTTTTATATAAGGGTTAAAGACAGAACGACGAAAGAGAGAAGGACGTGGTACGAAATTGGTCGTCCAATTAAAATAAATAAAGGCTAAAAAACATCGAAAGTTAGTTGGATACATGTGGAAAATATGCAGAGTGTGGGCAACACCAGTAAGAAAAAAACAAAAAAAAAAGTGGACAATAATGACTGGCGGCCTGCCTGCCTGCAACTTGCTTGGAGTTTTCTTCTTTCTCGTGTCTCTTGGTGAACTCTGTGGTGGAGAAAAATAAATATCTCAATCAAGAAATTTATAGTCTAATTCATCTTATAAAATTAATTCTATAAGAGATAATTGTTCATTCTTTTATAAAAATGTCTAAGATCTTATCTACAGGCAATGTAAGATTATTCTTCAACACCCTCCCTCACGTGCAGGTCAATATTTTTTTCTGATTCTTGTCACAGGATAAGTAGTGTGGACCTTCATTCGTCTTGTGACAAGCTCTGATACCATAAAAAAATTAATAAGCTTCATCTCATAAAACCGATTCTAGAAAAGATGATTGCTTATTCTTTTATAAGCGTGTTCAAGATCTTGTCCACAGACTATATGGAATTATTTCTCAATACTATCAAAAGATTTTATCAGTAGAAATTGCAAGAATTGGAATTGAAGATGTTATGGAAGTTTGAATATTGTAATTAGATCAATTGTTCTTTGGCCCCAAATTGCATTTTCCGGTAGCTAGATAGAGTTTATAAGAGTTCATGAGAAACTAAGTGGATTAATACTTTAAAGATCATGTCGGGATTTTGATGTTTAGCTTTTAGAAATATAAATAAATGAAATAAGTTCTACAATATTTATTGAATATTTAGTATTGATTGAAAACTTAAACGGATAACAATAAATACCTTAAAATCAACTTCGCTTGTTTATCTCTTCCACTCTAGATTGGACAAAAACTCTTAAGAAATCATATTCCATTGGATCAAGATTCTCTAAAATATGGTGATGTTTAGATTGCATTAAGTAATTGTAGATATTTGAAATATTTCTAAAAAATATTCTGAATAAGCAAAAAAAAAAATATATATATATATGGTTTCTTTCAAAAAATAATTAGAAAAATGAAAGAATTTCGTTTAAAATTATTTTTCGTTTATATATATTTTTTTTTCAAATTATTTTTTATAATATCTTTAATCTTATTATAAAAATATTTCTTTAAAGTTTTAAGGGTAATTTTGTCTTATCAAAGGAAAATGGGTATATTGTAATTTCATAATAATCTGGAGTATAATTGTTGAAATTGATAGTACTATAAGAAGACGGAGTTTTTGCTACTCATCATCTCTACACATCATACTTTTTTTTAAATTTTTTTTATTCTTAAATTAATTGAATTATTCTATTCATTATTCATATACCATACATTTAGTAGGAGAAAAAAAAAAGTATAATACGCGGAGATGATGACTAGAATTGTTTTTCAATAATAGAGCATGTGCATTTTCTCTAGGATGCGTTTGAATGTTGAACTGAGTTGAGTTTAGATGATAAAATATTGTTAAAATATTATTATTTATTATTATTATTATTTTGAGATTTGAAAAAGTTGAATTGTTTATTATATTTTATGTTAGGATTTGAAAAATTTATAATGATAAGTTGAGATGATTTAAACTTCCGAACGAAGTCTAAATCATTGTATTCGTTTAATAAGGAGACAAAACAGATGATATTTTAGCCATAAGCATCAGTCTGAAACTTGTATCTTCCAGTACAAGTTCGATCAAATGGGTTACTTTGCGCTCCAATTACATCTCCCACACTGCATTCCACAGCCTAAAAATTCATGATCCTAACAAGTATTAGCATAAATTGAGGGTTTGAGTCTAATCTATCTGAACAATTCATGCAAAAATTACCAACATCCAGTACTTTGTTCCCAAACACCCACAAAAAAAGAAGAAATGAATCATTAAAACCTGTAGAACAGAAAGTGGCATTTCTGTGATGTTTTTATTTATTTATTTATAAATTACAATCTTGGGCAAGCTTAAAGATATATACGTACTGGTGATCTCATGCATAAAAATAAAAAACAAGACCCAGTAATCTAAAACAAAGAGTCCATAAATCTACAAATTTAAAGTACACTGTTTTTGGGAATATATATGTTGTTCTGAAAGTTGGTCCTAGGTACTACATGCACCATCATCATCATCTGGACCATTAAATTATTTCTCGATCTTCGGCAGTCACATAATCAGCACAAAAAAAACAACGACTATGATGAATCATCCTGATCGAATTCCTCAGCATCCTCTTCGGCAATAGGTTCAAGACTTGGTGAATTTGAAGGTTTTTGGGGGTAAATGATGGGGGCCGGAGCCACCTCAATCCAACAACTCATGATGTTTCTGATCTCTTTCGCCATTGATATTTTTCTTTCTTTCTTTCTTTCTCCGGCCACCCAAAACAAAGAAGACAGAAAGAGAGAGAGATGGGGGATGATTCTTCAAAGATCTTGGCAAGAGGGTTTTGGAAATAATTGAAGAGAACAAGGAAAAGAACCAGATGATCAATGGGGAACGTGAAGTGCAGGCATTTATATATATAGGAAGAGGATGCTACACGAAATGCATGAAAGAAGAGAATATCTAGAAAGTAAGAGACAGAGTAGCTTTGGGTCAAACAAATGGACGGTAATCCGAACATCCATCTGGACAGACACTGAAAATGGCATCTAACAGAATCTTAAAATCGGGGGACCGAACATCTCGCGAATTTGCGTGGAAAACATTTGCACCACAAAATAGATCAAAAACGACATGACGTGTGACAGAAATTTCGCTGCTAGTGCTAGCCCTCAAATCTCTCCCCTAAGATTCAGGGTTTGTCTGTGAGATGATATAAAAAAACATTATAATTTTTTTTTTGAAAATCATTTAAAGATTAGTATTTTTTAATTTTAAATATTTAATTTTTTCTTCTAATCATTATAATTTTTTAAACTTTTAAACAAAATAGAAATATAATACAACTTTTTCAATTATAATTTTTTAAACTTTTAAACAAAATAGAAATATAATACAACTTTTTCAAATTTTAATGACTCGCAGCTTTCTGCTCTTCATTTCTTGCTCATGTAGTATTTGCCTCTAGATCTTGAGACAGATAGTTTTGGTTCTCAGCCTACCATGACTTGAGGCTGGCAGTGGTGACAGTGGAAGGGAAGAAATCGCGAGAGAGAGTCTGAAACTAGAAAAAATTGTGTGTGAGAAAGAGAGAGGGGCAACGAAATGAGAGAAGTACAAAAAATAAAATTTATTATGCAACCGGCTATGCGAAATTTCTCTTACAAATAGAGTTTTTTATTATTTAAAAAAAGTAAGAGTGGTCATACTAAATTAATGTTATGATTAGGATATCTTCTTTACTTTAAAAGAAAAATAAAATCTACTTTTTGAACAATAAAAAAATCATTTATCACATTTCTAAATTTAATTCAGAATATTACATCTTTTTTGTCTTTACCTAAAATCAAAGTGGGAGATATGTTTTGTTTATTTCCAAGTGCATTTACATTGGGACATACCCTCTATAAAGCTAAAGAAATAAATCAAACACGTGTTAGCTATACATAGCGAACTTAACTTAAAAGCCAACGCAAAGATATATCCAACCACTACTCGGAAGTATTCCACCTATTAAACAAAGAACTCAACCAACAGCCATCCAGAATCACAAAGCCATGGAAAAGTGGTCAATCAAAGCCAACAACAATAACCAGCATATCGTCGAGACTAGGCGGGGGAAATTAGAGTAGCTTTGAAGATAATGTTCGGTTGGCAAGAAGCTCATCGAAACTTTTTGACCACAAGTCCCTTCCACAATCGATGTAGAACAACTCTAACAATCTCTTCCTCACACATCAAGTCTTGGGTCGGAGCAGCAATAACCCGTTTCTCCCATAAATTATTGGATCTAATATTGTTGGTAAATTTGGACTTTGATATTAGTGTTGGGTGTCATGGGTATCTCTCATCCCCAAAAGCTAGCTCATAGGATGAGGTTTCCTCTCACTTATAAACTGACTATCAGTCTCTTTTTACAATCGATTGGGACAACTCCAATAGTGAAAAATGTGAAAATTGATCTTTGTGAGATCTAATAAGAAAACGTTTAAGAAAACTGACTTTGGCATGGTAGAAATTCTTCAATAGGATCACCCGGTGTTGCTTTCTTTGTGTGCAAGTTAATGTTTATAAAGTGCTTTGTGAAATGATTTTAAGGGTAAATAAGGAAAATGACATAAGAAACTAATAATAAATTCAAAGAAAATTTTGATAATGAGAAATCTGCTTTGCTCGTAAAAGTGGAGGGAGATGGCCCTCCTTAAGACGTGAAAGTGCAGCACCTTCCCATTGTATTCCTAGTCATAGCCCATTTAATCGGGAGCTTCTCACTTGCCCAAAGGGATAGATCTTTCAACCATTGCATTTGGACTTCTCATTTTCATTAGGACTGTTCATCCGGGCCGAATTTTTTCCCGACCCTGTCCGGAACCCGGTCCGGATTTTTTCCCGGCCCAAATCAAACCCGAGCCAAAACCCGGGTTGAAAAACCTAGACCAACCCGGCTGGGTATGGGTTTTAAACCTAGTACCTAGATATTTTTTTTTTAATAAAAACCGGTATCAAAACGACGCCGTTTTGATACCGGTTATACACTTCCCCCCTCCCCCCGTCTCTCTCTCTCTCTCTCTCTCACATTACGCTGTGGCTAGAGAAAACACATAAACCCTAAGTCCTTGCCTCCATCACCGTGACCTCGTGAGCCGTGACCCCATCACCATCGCCGCTCGTCATCGCTGCATCTCCATCTCTACATCTCTGTCGCCGTCGGACTTTCCCTCTAGAGCATTGTTCACTTGATTGGGTACTCTCTCTCTCTCTCTCTCTCTCTCTCTCCCTGTACCATGATTATATGCGTGAGAAATGGATGGGGTAATCAATTGGTTAATAATGGTTTGGGTTGTTTATGGATTTTGTATTGGTTGATAATCGGAGTTAATGGGTGTTGGTTTCCGTGGCTTGTGGGCTCTAAGCCTCTGCTTTTCCTTTTGGATTTGCGTTGTTTTGTATATCTTTTATTTGTTGTTGAGTAGGATACTGGACCTCCATTGCATTTCTGGGTTTGGCTTTAATGGGAAAAATGGGGGTCTTGATATTGTGCTATTAGGAGAGTAAATTTGGTCATTTTCTGACCATCCGACTATGATTTGTAATAATCTTCTTGCATTGGAATATACAAAAGTAGAGAGGAATCAAGATATTTGCAGCCTAGCTTCCACTTTAGTCACCTTGGTTTTCTTTATTAATCATACAAGTCTCTAATCAGTCCACTTTGTATTCCTTAATTTTTCCTTGTTAAAAACATTAGCATGAGCTTCTACCTAAAGAAATTCTCAAACCAGTTTCCAATCCACTTGTGACTGCATCAGCGTTCAAAAATCATATTCTCAAGATCTAATGACTAAGCATGTCAAAAAGAAGCTATGGAAAATCAGGGACTGATTATGTTGAAATGAAAAGTTACTTTTAACTTATTTTGTGGTTCTCATTTCTCAATCATGTTCCAATGGACTTTTCAAGACATCAACAACTTAGGATTTCTCTTGCTTATAATTTAACTTGTGTACTCTTTTTCCTTTTTTGCTTGCAACTTAGATACCTTTCAAATTCATATATCTCAATAGGCGTCTCTGGTCGAGGACCCAAGGTAGTTCAATCTCATTTCCCAATAGACTTTCTCAACACTATATGTTCCAAGCTCTCTCTCTCTCTCTCACACACACACGCACACGCACACAGAAATTACACCTACCATGCCATATTATTCCAAGCTAGCTAGCTAGAGGATCGTTTTTCTTCAAATGGGTTATAATCATGACTTAATTAGTTGAGATGTCCACTTGGAACTATACTAGTTAAGTCTCCATTAACGAGTATTTAGTCAGCTTGCTTTCATTGTAATGATGGACATGATAGAAATGGACCAAATGGTTATAAACTTCTCTGTTCTTATCCATTGGTTGGTAATGGGGAGTTGGTTCAATGCCATAAATTCAGTCCCCTGGCCCTGGGGCTCCAACAAATAAAATGTTTAATGAACAATCGTCATCACCCTCCCATTGTTTGTCGTTCAGCTTTTCTTAGAGAGAAAGATGTGCATATGCATGGTTGGTTCTATTCGAAATTCTATCATTAGGCTAAAAAATCAATTCGAAATATTTCTAATCATTACATATACAATGAATTACATTGAAAAGTATTACAAGCTGTTAGCTCCAAATGCTCAAAGCCTTCTAATTAATAATGATGGAGACAGTGGTGGGGTTGAAGGAAAATGGACTTGAGAGAGGTTTGATTGAGAATCCATTCATGCATGAAACTGAGATGCCATTGTCATTGTGGTTCTGTCCAGATTTTTAGAGTTTTATTTTTGTCAGGTTTATGTACACCTATTATATTGCTTCTAGTTTGTACAGGTTGTAACAAATGCTCATTTCCCATATAGCGTGCAACAGTATCAAATACTAGTTTTTGATTCAGCCAAGAGAGATATTCTGTAATTATTGGAAGAAGAGCTAATTGTTGGAAAACTTTTCAATTTTTTGCAAAACAATTTATTGTGTATTAGAGTTTGATTAAAGCAATGTATGTATTTTGTAATATTCTTAGCAAATTAGTTCAAATAATGTAACATATAGTTGATTGCATCTTGTATGTTGCATGCATTTTACATGATGAATATTGATTTTTTTTAATTTTTACATGCATTTAGTTAAAAAGTTAATTAATTGTTTATAGGCTTATGTTGTATTAAGAAGTAAGACTAAAATAGATTTGTACTGGTTTTCTATTGAGAATATGATTTGAAATTCTAAATGAAGACAAAATATTTGAAGTCCAATTAATAATAAAAAAGCTTTTGTAAAATAAAAATAAAAATAAATCTAGCTTCAACCCGGAACCCGGGTGAACCCGGGTTCCGGCCCGGGTTTGACCCGGACCAACCCGGTCTGGGTAGGAAACCCGAGTCCCGGTCTGGGTTTACCCGGGTTGGAACCCGGATGAACACTCCTATTTTCTATTGTAGAGTAGGGAAGCCCAACGCACGTGACAGAAGGGATAAAAAATTTTCAGTCCGAATCGAAAAAATTGACATGACTAAATGGTTCCAAACTTCATAGCTCATATGAATCGAATAGGACCGATTAGACCAACATGACCAATAGCTAAAGGTCTAGTCCGGTCTAAAATAAGGGCGGACTGAAATTTTCGGTCCATGACCCCAAACCGAACCGATTACACTCCTACGTGATAGTGCACGGAGCTTCACCAAATTGCAGAGGTGGGCTTATTTATTTAATTTTTCTAGGGTTGTAATGGATTATGTTCGGTCCAATTTTGTACATATTTTGAAATCGAAAGAGTCTAAGTCGGTTTGGAATTCTGATAACCGATACAAACCGATTCATCCCAGAAACCAGAACTTTCTATTTTTTCGATTTCGGTCCGGTTCAATTCAGTGTATAGGTTTAATTTGATTTTGGGTTTTTTTGTTGCGCTAGTTGGTTTTCTGACTCAAATAAAAAAACTCAATCGCCAATCACATTGTTGATACAACGTATTTTGATTTAGAGCTTATTTGGATAGTGAGTTGAGATAGTTTGTGAATAGTAATGAAATATTTGAGTTGAGATGAGATGAGTTAGAAATTATTTGAATTAAAATGCTTTATGAAGTTTTGGGAAATGAGAGAAAAACAAAGTTGAATAAAAATATTATATAGTTAAACTATTGTTATAATATTATTTTTATTTTAGGATTTGAAAAAGTTAAATTATTTTTTGTATTTTATTTAAAAATTTGAAAAAATTGTAATGATTAAATAATGGTTAGATGAAAAAATTGAAATTTTAAAATTGAAAAGTGTTTATGTTTGTAAAGTTTGAATATTGAGATGAGGGGGTTTCATTATCCAAACAAGGTCTTAAAGCAATTTAATTAATTAATGACAAAATCGATGGTAAAAAATTGCATTGCTCAAATCATAGTAGTATTAAAGAAAGAAATATTTTAGACACAAATTGATGTGCTGCTTTAGAATGTAAATTTAATTTTATTGTAAAGTATATATAAATATTACATGAAGTTACGCCAGTTTATCAATTTACATTTATGAAATAGATATGTTTTGTGGTTGCAGTAATTCTCATAAAAATAAATATATATAGGAAACAATTTCAAGATGGGAATGCCTGTGAAAGTGCTTCGGTAATTGTAAATTTGAAATGAGCCGTGTAGCCTTGGAAACCATGGCCCTTCGTGGCCGTAGTTCCTTTAATCAAACCCACGGCCACGCCATTGTTCTGCTGTGGGATGTGGTCTACTATGGGCCGTGGTCGTGATTTTAAACCTTTTTGTCGTGTCGCTGGGTTTGACTATTTATACTTTTAGTTTCCTAGATTTCTTGTTGGATGATAGATTTGTAGATTTGTAAATTTTAGAGACGTATCTCTAGATTTGTTGTTTTTTTATTGTTTTGGGTTTCTTTTCGGTTGTTTTTCGCCATGGTAGGGAGGGTGGGGGCAGACAACCTTGGGGGCGAATCCGCCCCTCCCCCCTCCGACATCCAGACGGGCACACCATAACCTGCCCAAATGCAGAGGCACCCCGACCCACACCCCCCCCCCCCCCCCCCCCCCCAAAACAATAATCTTCTACTCGAGAATAACAGAAGAACATACTAGAGAACGGTCTCCAGGGCAAGCAAAAATTCCAAACCAAACACAAAACAAACTTAGCAACACATTTGACAACCATTTATAAAGCATGTTATAAATTTTAACAAACAAAACAGACACCATCTAGATGCCCCAAATCAAATAGTTCCATCTTTTGCTCTAGGCACCTAGTGAAACACAATGCCAGCTTAGCAGCTTGCAGCTCAACTATCACATTGACCAGGCTAACAGGAACAATGTGACCTGATAGTTGCAACTTAGCATCCCATTTGACAACCATTTATAAATCATGTTATAAATTTGAACAAACAAAACAGACACCATCTAGATGCCCGAAATCAAATAGTTCCGTCTTGCTCTCAGGCACCTAGTGAACACAATGATAACTTAGCAGCTTGCAGCTCAACTATCACATTCACTAGGCTAACATCAACAATGTGACCTGATAGTTGAGCTGCGAGCTACCAAGTTGACTATCGAATCATAAATATCTATTAAAATGTCACAAATACCGTGCCATACACAATCACTATGTGACAAGGAAATGCAAAACTGAAGTTTATAAGAACATAAAGATTAACTGCCAAAATAACTTCCCTGTCAAATTATATTATACTTACAGGAAATCCTATGCTCCCCAATTCTAAAAGATGCTTCATATAACTTTATCTAAATGCAGGAAATCCTATGCTCCCCATTTCTGAAATCAATTAAACTTACCTTATTCCCAATTCTAAAAACCATTAAACTTATTTTCAGAGAATAGTCCAACAAACAAGTGTATTAATCAAACAAAAATGGATCATACAAGCATTAAAACACATTACAAAAGACTTCCACCCCTCATTCTTTCTAAATAATCAGTCTCCAACATCAAGCCTCCTACATTTCAAAAAGATTCTCATAATCTGTCAGGCTGAGCCTAGTGATCAAAGGGTAGGCTTGGGATGAGCTGTAGCAAAGATTTACGTGGGTCTGAACGGCCCTGTTTTGGTGAGGCTCCACTTGATGAAAAAGAAATATAGAAAGTCCAAGAACTATCCACTAAAAGTCCAGCACCCGAATTGACATATGGAAATCTATGTTAAGGCATTACATGGAACTAAACTATCCGCAGTGCATGTTTCACCGACATATCTACCATCTACAACAAGGAATAACTAATAAGTAATCTACACACCATTTCCAACATCATTCCGCAATAAAGATTATGAGACTTCTATTTTTTTTTTTTTTTACGGATTAAGTAAATGCATTATCAAATTAAAATTCGATCCCAACTTTAAGAATTTTATATCTCCACATTCAAAAAAAACCATCCACAGCATTTCATGTAAATAATTTAAGCTCCAGATGTAAAACCTTAGATTCCGGATACATGATGGAAGAAAACAACCGATAAAAATTCATTTCAAAATCCAAAACTGATTACTAAAATTAACCCTCACAATTTTTTCTCAATCTAGGGGAACCTCGACGTCTCCGTCGGTGATCTCCTGCTGCAGATCTTTGGGGTCCTTTCCGTCGACCGTACAGCCTACGGAGACGCAGGTGCCTAGGATCTCCTTAACGGTGCCACTGAGGTCCTTGGCCATGGATCTGTGACGCATAACCTTGGCGATCTCGATGACGTCGTCGAGCGATATGTTGCCGTTATGCTTAATGTTTTTCGTCTTCTTGCGGTCGCGCTCGGGCTCCTTCAAGGCCTTGATGACAAGTGCAGCGGCCGATGGAACCACCGACACCTTAGCCTGACGGTTCTGGACGGTGAGCTTGACAGTCACGCGGAGGCCCTTCCAGTCCTTGGCCGTCTCCTTGGCTATGTCCTCTCCGATCTTCTTCGGTGAGAGACCTAGCGGCCCGATCTTCGGGGCGAGCGAACTAGCAGCCCCCACCTCACCTCCGGTCACCCGGACGTACACGTCCACCACCTGCGAGGGGTCGAATTTCGGAGGCATTCTTGGCTGCTCTGTGGGTTTCGCTAGGGTTTGTCTGAAGAAGGACAGTGATCGTGGGGGGGCGCTAGGGTTTCATATATGTATGCTAGGGTTTTGCGCATGGGGTGATCGGAATGACTAAAGTGTCCTCAACTTTTATAACAAATTTGTTACATGTTTGTCGGGATGTTAGAACTGAGATAAGTGGCCCATTTGTGTGAATTGGATTTGTTCCATCACAAACTTCTAAAGCCCTAAAACTTGGAAAGCCCATTACTCAATCACTCCCGGCCCAATGGATGAGTTCTCTGATCTTAATGCAATTATGTTTTTTAAAAAATATATTTTTGTATAATAATTTATGAAAATCATTTTACCAACATACCATCATTTTAAAACATAACTGTGTAAATGTGTATGAAAAGAGTATTGTGATTTTATTACCATACGCATGAGTTTTGGACAAATGATTTTATTAAAACATGTCATTTTACTTTTTTACCCACCTAATAAAAATGATTACAGACCTATCTGTAAGTAGAATAGGATAAAAAGGTAAAATGACATGTTTTTAAGTGGGTGTACAGAGTGTGAGGCTTATGGGTAGCACGACTCAAAATAAATACAAAGAGCATGAATTGAAATGAAATCAACTCAATTTAGTCTAATTTTAAACTAGTTGGGAGAAGAAAGGCCGAGCTACAGGGTTATCGAACCCACCGTCTCCGCCCCGAGATCTTGATCCTGACTTCACACCTGTTGAATCCCCAGACCACGACCTCCACATTCCCGAGATCCACGCACTTCCCTCTGATGAAGACCACGACCACGATCACAGTAAAGCTCCAGATCATCCGGGTGGGGCTGCCGTTCTCACTGATGATCTCAAGCATAAGATCATTAAGCAGGCAGAGTATTATTTCAGTGATGAAAATTTGCCAACTGATAAGTATATGTTGGGCTTTATTAAGAAGAACAAGGAAGGTTTTGTCCCTATAGCAGTTATTGCATCTTTTAGGAGAATGAAAAAGCTCACCCGAGATTATTCATTAATAGCAGCTGCACTGAGGGAGTCTTCCTTCCTTCTAGTGTGTTCAAATGGGAAAAAAGTCATGCGACTCCACCCCTTTCCATCCACTGAGGTTAAGGATCCAAAGTTATTCACTGTTTTGGTAGAAAATCTACCAGAGGATCATTCAGTAGAGAACATTCAGAGGATATTTGGTGAAGCTGGAAATATAAAGAATATTTGCATTCGTGACCCTCATGCCGTAGAGGAGTACTCAGCTAAAGTCAGCAAGCCTGAAATGCTGATCAGTAGTAAGTTGCATGTTCTGGTGGAGTACGAGACTGTGGAGGCTGCTGAGAAAGCTGTGGCTACTTTGAATGATGAGCAGGACTGGAGAAATGGCATGCGGGTCAAGCTTCTTAAGCGAGTGGTCAAGTATGGGCAGAGAAAACATGCATGGAGGGGATCTGATTCAGAGAAGAATAGCACCAGCCGAGGATCTGATCATACAGGAGACGAGGAAAATCATAACTTGAGTGAGCATCATGATGATACACCTGATGAAGAGGATGGGGAGCATCCATTGAAGGAGAAAATTGGGCAAAGAGGTAATTATCGAGGAAGATCAAGAAGGCACAATTACCGTGGAATCAATGGGCTGGGCCACCGAAGTACTTCCTCTACTCATGCCATTGAAGCCTCAAAACCACCTCCTGGCCCGAGAATGCCTGACGGAACTAGGGGATTCACATTGGGGCGTGGTCGGCCTCCCATTTCCAACCAAAGTTAAAAGAAAAGTAAGTGCTTTAATACTTCAGGTGGAGATTCGCCAGTTTTCCGATAATGCAGTGATCTGGGAGTTAGAAATAGGTGTCTGAACATGTGATTACATCGTAAATTCGTGGATATTTTAATTATGTGAGGATGTTGATCTTGGTCATAAACTCTAGATTTAAATCATGAATGTCAAATTTGCTTGTAAAGATTGTGATTGACAAGTAATACAACCTCATATGACAGTGTTCAGCCTAAAAAAAAACTGAGTCTAACATTTAAATACTTAACTTTTAAATCATTAAAATCATTTCAACTCAAAACTTCTTTACACGTAGAACCTATAACGTTTCTCAACTCAACACTTCTTTACACGCAGAACCTACAACCTTTTTCAACTTCTTATAAATATATTTAAGCTATCTTAACATTCAAACATATATAAATTTATCTTAAGTTGGCTTCACAAAACTCACTTTCTCATCTAAACTCACTATTATTCATAAATAATTCAACTCAGCTCAACATTCAAACGGAGCGTAAATAAATATTTTATGAATTTGTTTGCACTCATCCTAAGCCTTATAATTGAGATAAAACTCCGATTGTCTGTTTGGATAGATGGATCTGAGAAAGGAGAATTTATTTTTGAGTTTTTAAAACCCAAATCTCTTGGTTGGATCACATATTTATAATATTTGGATTTGAATTTAAATTTAAATCTTCAAAATCTTGAACTTGAAATAATTGATGATTCGAAATCCAAATCCAAATTTAAATCTATTTTTTCCCGCAACCCTATAGATCTTAATCCATAACAAAGTACTACATATACATGCATGATCCGTAATTTGGGTCTTTAGTAGCCGAGAACTCACTTTATACAATTCTATGTTTTTGTTTATTTTATTGAAAATCGCTTTATACAATTCTAAGTGAATTATGTATGGAGGGGACATTTAAACCCCTAGGCTTCGAGCCCATCTCTAAGGCCAAGCTCATCCATAAGTTTAAGAAGGCTTATTGGAAGTTTAAAGCTAGGAGCTCCATAGACAGAGGGCTCGTAACCACAGTCATAGGATAAGATAACCCAGAAGAACTAGTGATGAGGCCCACAGTTGGACATAAATATTCTGAGTAAGATAACTCTTACAAAACATGATATATTCTTTCCAATTAATAAGGGATCATGAAAGATAAACACAAAAAACTAGTGATCAGAGTTAGTCGTCATCACGCCACATCCTTCTATAAATAACTTGCTAGAGGTAACAGACATTTTCCCATCTTCATTTTTCATACACTTATCCTTATATTGTCATTATATTGTCACTGACTTAAGCATCGGAGTTTACACAGGGCTACAAGCGCCATCTCTTCATTACTGCAGAGTCATCCGTACGATTGGTGGTGTGAAACACGTCCTTTATAATGGCACCGTCTGTGAGATTTTTACAGACTTCAAAGTTATTTTTACATGCCAATCGTCATGCGATCACAAGTCAACCGAGATCCAGGACCGAGTATGACGAAGGCGAAAGTAAGGTCAGTAGAAACGGAAGAAAGTTTGAAACAAGTGATGACGGTTGTTGAACAACTGCAGAAAGAAAACAAGGAATTAAAGCGACAAATGAACAATCCTCCAGCCCAGAATGCGCAGCCTGAAGGAGATGCACACAGTGCATGGAGGATAAATACGAAAAGATGGAGAAGAGGATGGGTGGTTCCTCTTCTATAGAGCAGCTCCTCACACGCACAGACCTCCCTTACAGTGAGGAGGTCATGGCGGTTCATCTACCATCTAAATTCAAGGTATCACAGATCGATCTATATGATGAATCCAAAGATCCTATTAATCATCTCGAGAATTTCAAAGCGCACGCTCTCCACGACTTCCACGGAGAAGTGGGTTGCCGCGCCTTCCCATTGACATTGAAAGGAATAGCATGGGGGTGGTTCAGTACCCTTCGCACCAGAACAATTAGCAGTTTTGAGGAGCTTGCTAAGCAATTTCTCACGCAGTTTATGGTAAGCAGGAGGCACCGCAAGCCGGCAGCCTATCTGCTAACCATAAAACAAAAGGAATGGGAGAATTTGAAGGCTTACCTAACGCGCTTCAATAAAGAGAAGCTCACCACTAACAATCAAAATGAAAAAATCACCTTAGCCGCACTACTGGGAGGAATCTGGCCTCGAAGCCCCTTCATGGCTGAGCTAGCCAGACGAACTCCGTCCACATTAAGGGAATTCATGGACCGAGCAGATAACTTTGTCAATGCAGATGATACTTTACATGCTTTGCTAGAACCACGAAAGTAGGAGACAAAATCAGAGAACAAAACCCAATAAAGGTGCTATAGAAAATCCTCAAGTAATAACAATGGGAGCTCTGCTGACATCCTTTTCTGGGACGAGTTTGCTCAAATGGGGATCCTTACCGACAAATTACGACCATCTCCCTCTTCACTGAAAGGATTCTCAGGAGAAGCCATTCAGCTCATCAGCGCCATCACGCTTCCGATAACAGTAGGGCAAGGCACCCACACAGAAACGAAATTTCCAACAGAAACGAGAGTGGGAGAAATACGAGAGCAGATATTGGCCCGAGAGTGTTATGTCTAGTAGTAAAGATGGGAGCCTCGACGGTATGTTCAGTAGACAACTCAAGGGAACAGCTGCAGCCACCACCTCAGTCAGAAGAAGGACAAGACATAGAAACCAGAAATGAAAGTAGTCTGTTACAAGCCGAAGCTAACGAGCCCTTACAAGTAGTGAAGCTGCATCAAGAACGCACAGCCGCCACCACAAGGGTTAGCTCCAAGCTCTCGCCAGAGTACCAGAAAGCCCTGGAGCAGCTGCTGATCGAACATAGAGATGTATTTGCCTGGAGCCACGAAGATTCAATCATAGAGCACAACCTCTGCCTTGATCCAAAGGTCAAGAAAGTACAACAGAGGAGGAGGTCGTTCAGCACAAAAAAATCCATGGCCATAAAAGAAGAAATTGATAGACTTCTAGCAGCAGGTTTCATACGGGAGGCACACTACCCTGAATGGCTCTCCAACGTGGTACTAGTCAAAAAAGCCAATGGCAAAAGGAGGATGAGCATAGACTTCACTGACCTTAATAAAGCTTGTCCCAATGATAGTTTTCTACTCCCTCGAATTGATGTCATCGTACACGCCATGGCCGGACACCAATTTTAAAGTTTTATGGATGCCTACTTTGGATACAATCAAATCATGATGAACAAGGCGGATGAGGAGAAGACGACATTCATAACCGACAAAGGACTCTACTACTACCGGGTAATGCCTTTCAGGCTAAAGAATGCTGGAGCAACATACCAAAGTCTGGTCAAACGGATGTTCAAGCACCAGATTGGGAAGATCATGGAGGTATACGTAGACAATCTACTGGTGAAAAGTAAGGAAGCCGCCCAGCACCTAATGGATCTTAAGGAGTCCTTCGGGGTATTGCGAAAATACAAGATGAATTTGAACCCGACCAAATGCGCGTTCAGAGTAAATTCAGGTAAATTCTTGTGATTCTTAGTCTCGCAAAGGGGAATAGAAGCCAACACTGAGAAGATAGAAGCAATTTTGAAGATTGCACCACCCCGAACCATCAGGGATACTCAGCGCCTAGCAGGAAAAATAACAGCATTGAACAGGTTCGTATCACGGTCCACGGATAAATGCCTCCCTTTTTTTTCGAGTTCTAAAGCAGGTACACCCTTGGAATGAAGAGTGTGACCAAGTCTTTCAAGAACTGAAAAAGTATTTGGCCAACCCACCCCTATTGAAGCAGCCTAATCAATGGGATATTTTGTATGTGTACTTAGCAGTATCCCCCCAAACTGTATCAGTTGTCTTAGTGAAAGAAGACAAAGGAACACAAGCACCTGTGTACTATACAAGTTGAGCCCTACAAGGTGCCGAAGTTAGATACCAGCAAATGGAAATGCTACCATTCTCACTAATGGTAGCCGCCAGAAGACTGCGACCGTACTTCTAAGCCCACCTAATAAAGGTTTTGACAAAAACTCTTCTTGGAAGAGTGCTACAAAAATCGGACTCCTTTGGGTGTCTGGTCGAATGGTCAATAAAGCTCAACTAGTTCGAAATTAGCTATGCCCCCAGAAACACCATCAAGGGCCAAGCCCTCGCAGATTTCGTGGCCGAGTTCAGCAAGTTCCCCGTAGAGATCTCAGTGCCACCACTAGGCCGACCCTGGATAGTCTTCGTCAATAGGTCAGCATTCTGAGCAGGGGGCAGCATAAGGATACATATCATCATAGAAGCCAGACAGGATCATCATTATATGGCAATGCTCACCTTCAGGGTCACCAATAACGAGGCAGAGTATGAAGCCTTAACAGCAGGATTATCCGCCGCCAAAGCGCTAGGCACCAAGCAAGTAGAAGTTAAGACAAATTCTCAAATAGTGGTAAACCAGGTCACAGGGGCCTACACCACTAAAGGGGAAAACCTTAAGAAATACCTCGAGTAGGTACTAGCACTATACGACCAATTCGAATACTTCTCTATAATACAAATTTCGAGGGCGGACAACTCTATGGCAGATAGGTTAGCAAAGGTGGCCCCGACTGGGGACGAGGCAGAGTTACCATGGCAAGTACAGAGGAGGCTAATCAAAGTACCGGCTGTTGGAATCTCGCGGGCATAGATGGGACCTGAAACGCCAGAATGGGCCATTGAAATAGAAGAATACCTGGAGACAGGGAAGCTCCCTGAAGGAAAGGAGGCGGCAAGGAAGATTAAGCACGGTTTGTCAAAATCGACGGTATCCTGTACAAAAAGGGCTTCGCAACACTCTTACTAAGGTGCATCTCACCCGAAGAAGCACAATATATACTCGTAGAGATACACGAGGGCATCTGTGGTAACCATTCAGATGGGAAAGCATTAGCAAGGAAAGCCCTAAGGGCAGCATATTATTGGCCCAATGCCCTTAGGGACGTCAAACAGTTTGCTAGGAGATGCGCCCAATGCCAGGTGTACGCCCCAGTTCCACACCACCCACCAGAAAAGTTATCGTGCTTCACTTCCCCATGTCAGAACATTCTCACTTGGAAAGGGCGAAGTGAAACACATGATAGTAGTAGTTGACTATTTTACAAAGTGGGCAGAAGTAGAAGCCCTTGCTACCATAACGACTAAGGTCGTAACCATATTTTTATGGAAGGACATCGTGTGCAGGTTTGGGATCCCCAATGCCATAATCTCAAACAACGGGAAGCAGTTCGACTCTAAGCATTACAGGGCGCGGTGCCAGGAACTAGGGATAAAAGTGAAATACTCGTCACCAGGCCACCCACAGGCAAACGGGTAAACAAAATCAACAAATAAATCCCTACTTAGAATTCTAAAGAAGACAGTAAGTGATTGAAAGGGCGAATGGGCATAAGAGCTGCCAGGAGTCTTACGGGCTTACAGGACCTCGGTAAAAACTCTAATAGGGGAGACACCTTTCACTTTGACATACAAAAGTGAAGCGGTCGCCCCTATAGAAGTCGGCTTACCAACATATCGAACCAGCTACTTTGATCAGACGGAGAAAAATCAAGCTCTTGGCGAACAACTAGACCTCCTTGAAGAAGTGAGAAAGGAAGCAGAGGTCTAGAACATCCTTAGTAAGAGAAACACTGAGCAATATTTCAACAAATGGGTCAAACCAAGGTCGTTTAAGTTCGACGACCTGGTCCTAAGAGAAGTAGGAGTCACCACCCAAGATGAAAGGAAGCTCAGTCTACGTTGGGAAGGGCCCTACGTAATAACCGCTACCAACTGGCCAGGATTATACCAACTTAAAGACAGCAAGGGAAGAGAGTTGCAACATCTGTGGAACACCGAGCACCTAAAAAGTTTCTATCCATAGAAAGTTTATCTCCTTATGCATCTATATTTACTTCAGAGAAAATTTTCTTTTTTGGAATGTATACTTTAATCCATTATTATGCAAACGAAACAGGCGAGGAGGTCAGAAAACCCCACGACCCTCTCCAAAGTTAGCCACTGAAAGTCGAGTTACACACTCGCGATACAATCGAATGGGAGTGGAGGTCAGAAGACCCCACAACCCTCTCCAAAGTTAGCCACTGAAAGTCGAGTTACGCACTTGTGGTACAATCGAATGGGTGTGGAGGTCAAGAGATCCCACGACCCTCTCCAAAGTTAGCCACTGAAAGTCGAGTTACACACTCGCGATGCAATCGAATGGGTGTGGAGGTCAGAATACCCCAAGACCCTCTCCAAAGTTATCCACTGAAAATTGAGTCACTCGCAATGCAATCGAACGGGTGTGGAGGTCAAGAGACCCAACGACCCTCTCCAAAGTTAGCCACTAAAAGTCGAGTTACACACTCGCGATGCAATCGAACGGGCGTGGAGGTCAGAAGACCCCACGACCCTCTCCAAAGTTACCCACTGAAAGATGAGTTGCACACTCATGGCACAACTAACATGGGCGTGGGAGGCCGGTAGCTAAAAGACCCCACAACCCGCTCTCCAAGGTTAGCAACAGAAAGGCAAATTGAATACTCACAACACAATCAAACCCAGCGCAAATGACCTAGGTAGCACACTCTTAATGCGATCAACGAAGGTGTGCAGGTCAGAAGACCCCACAGCCCCCACATCTACAAACAACCAACCACTTAATTCAAGTACAAAGGCAAGCCCGAAGGCATGGAGGCCTAAACGGTGAATCATACTGCCAAAGGGAAAGAACAAAACCACAAGAAGAAATAAGACAGTATAAATAAACCACACACCAAGCAGCAAACCAAAAATACATTCCAAGCAACAAGCCGTAGAATCATTATAAAACCCAAAATCCAAGAATGCTCACAAACATACAAGGTTTACAAAAGCCGAAAACAAGGGCCCAAAAATCATTACAAATAGAAGAATTTTTTTTTTCACTCATGAGGTGGGGGATGAGGAAAGGTGTCTGACATCACGTCCCGACCCATCAAATCCGCATATTGACAAGTAGCGGCATAAGGCTTGAAGTCTCCCAAGTTCAGATTCCTTAAAACAGTCCGAGGGTTGGCCAACAGGTGCATCTTCAGGCCCACCAATCCTGCGCCATACCCGTATCCAAAAGCCCTGTCCCAAATACCTCTGGCAGCGGAGAGTTGGGGATGCAGTCAAACAATCTCGTTGTTCGCAGCGGTAAGCTCAGACTTTGATCTTCCCTACGCCTCCCTCAACTAATTCACCTCCCGAGCCAACCTGGCTAGACTATTTAGTGTCCTATCTTGGTGGGCGTCAATTCCCACGCGATCCTTTTTATACTTATCAAACTTGACTTCTGCCTAAGCCATCTCACCTTGCAACTCGCTGATCTTGGTGTCCTTCTCATGGAGCTCCTTCCATAATGCCTCCTTCCTTTGAGCCAGCTCTTTAGCCACCTTTTCACGCCCATCTTCAGAAGAAGCCAAAGTAGCAGCCGCCCTCTTGGTACTTTCTCTCAGCGCCCAACCAGGATTGCTCGAAAAGTCCAGCACCCTTTTAAGGCGTAGTACCTCCACCCGGGTGGCAACTCTCTCCATCTCTGTCATATGCAAGGCAAACCTATCGCGGGCGTGGAGGTTCTTAACACTAAGGAGCTTGGAGCAAAGGCTGGATGACTCCTCATGAAGAGAGTCAAGGTCAGCCTCCAAGGACAGAACATAACCATTAAACGGCTCCAGATAGCCTTGCAGGTAGTCCCTCTCAGCCTTAAGCCGGTCGTTCTCTTGCTTAGCAAACTACGAGAACTTCTGCCTCTCACGGACCTCCTCCTCCAAAGAAGTCCTCTCCTCTAAGATCCAAGACGCCAAAGCCTCTACATTATGCACAAAGCGCAAAAAGCTAGATAAAGTCTCATATAAGCACCAAAAGGTACCTACATACAAACATGAATAAAAAGGAAAGAAGGAACCTTACTAGAGCTAAAATTCTCCTCAGGCGTCTGGTCATTTCCGCGACTGCCTCTGATGGAGGTGCAGTAGCAAGGGGCCGACATCCTCCACCCGACTGGCATCCCCCATCGCATTGGCCTCAGCCCACACTAGCCGCCCCAAGCTAAGGTCCGGGGCCACAGTAACTTCAGGAGTGGGCGCGGACAGGACATCTTCAACACGGGCGCCAACCTATTCCCTCACTAACTAATTTTGGAGGACTCAGTCCCTCCAACCTGATCTTCACATTGAGCACCTACTTTAGCGCCCACCTGATCTTCAAGGGCATTGCCACCCTCACGAGGGGTGACGACCCCATCCCCGCCAAATGATGACGGAGTCGGTGAAGGGATGGACACCCTATCCGATCTGTGGACAAAGTCTCACCGCCCGTAATAGTTCTAGGCAGGGAATGCGGAGAAGAGTCTACCCCCCCCCCCCCCCACGCTGGCTAGAGGCAGCTTTGACACCTACAGCGTCGGTCGCAATGTCACAAATCACGAAGGCAAAAACATCAGGCACCCCTTCCCCATATATGCCCAAAGCAAAGGCGGCATATATGTCGTTCAAATCACTCCCATCGCCATACGCAGGGTTCACAGCAGGGACCAAGGGGAATTCAAAAGAGGCGTTCACAGAATCATCTCCCGAAGGGGGTCCAAAATCATAGGCCAACGAGAGGTCCTCAGTGGCTTGCTTCGTCAAAGCACCCAGGTTGTCAAGACCTGGGCTCGCTGACGGGGAGGCTTTAACAGGGGACGTCGCCAGTATAACCTCCCCAGGAACAGTCATGTCCACGTCCACCCTCTGTGGCAACTTCCCAGGAGAACCAGAAGCACTAACAGGCGTCGTGCCCTCATTACGAGGGAGCTTTATCTTTGGCCCCCTAGTCTGGGGAGCACTTCGTTTCATTGGAAAGGGAACCAGTTTGAGTTTTTTCCCCATGACATGGGCGCGACTAGGCACTGACAAGAATTTGTCAATACTCGAATCAGAAAGAATGTCTTCTGACCACAAAATCACGGTCGTGGTCCTTCACCCATTCACGAATAAGGCTCGTACGATTTTGTTGACTATCAGTCAACTCCAATAACAGTTTTTTATCATTAGGGATATGCCCCCAGTTGGCAGAAACGGGGTAATCCCTTATGAGCATCTCATCGGTAGGATACTCCTAGCCACTATCAGAAATCAAGAAAAACTTACTAGTCCACTATTTGGCGTTGGAATAACGTAACTTCAAAGGCTGCCAGACGTTGCCCGTGCACGTGAAAGCTACAAAAGTTCCCCGAAAGGGACACCACCCAGTAGAAAATAAAGGAATTCCTTTGCCGTAAAGTCGGGTACCTCTCTCCAAGGGGCTCCAAAACGCGGCGGAAGACAACGCAGGAGCACATTGGCACGCGCCATGCTTTACTGTGAAGCTAGGCAGGAGCAAGCTTCAAGAAATACAGGACATCACGCATTGGGCAGATGAAAGGGAGACGAAGGCCGTGGGTTAGGGTGCAAAGTGTTAGGGCTACATCCCCGCCATAGCCTTCCTCATCAATGCACCCCCTTTTCGGAATGTTCATGTCTACCGACTCAAGGTTGCGAAATGACTCCCTCAATTCGACGACGTCTTCCACATCTAGAACCAAGCGCCATGAATACCCATCAAAGGAATTAGGTTGACAAACGAGAGAAGATTCGGGCTTTTGTTTGGGGGATTTCTTGGCAAAGCTATAAGTAGACATTAAAGATATCTTGAAGAAGGAAATGCAAGGAAAACATAGAGAAGTACGAAGGAATCTGAAGAGAAAGGAAGAACGAATAAACTGGAGGGAAACAGAGGGAGATACGAAGAAATAGGAGAAGACGAAAGAGCAAATAAGAGTAAGGAAAGAGGTTACGGGAAGTAAATGGCGTGTGAAGCACATCTGAGAAAGGTAATCATGAGGGTTCTTGGGAATCCGAAGGGTTGGCTACGTCGGCAATTACACTTCTTTTTTAAAACCATTAAATTAGCTGAAACAATTATGGCTGACGCAAGCCACGTCTTTCCTAAAAAAGAAAGGGTGGAGGCTGTTGCACCCACCTTGCATGGACTATAGCCAAAAGAAGGAAAATAATGAATAAATGCTTATAGACTAGCGGGGTAACTAAAAAAAAAAAGTATTTAATTTCCCATGTGCCAGCACAAAGGAAATTAACGGGATAACAGGAGGAGACATTTAAACCCCTGGGCTTCGAGCTCATCTCTAAGTCCAAGCCCATCCATAAGTCTAAGAAGGCTTATTGGAAGCTTAAAGCTAGGAGCCCCACAGACGAAGGGCTTGTAACCATATTCACGGGATAAGATCACCCAGAAGAACTAGAGATGAGGCCCACAGTTGGACATAAATATCCTGAATAAGATAACTCCTAGAAAACAGGAGCTATCTTCTCCAGTTAATAAGGGATTATGAAAGATAAGCACATGTGACTGGTGATTAGAGTTAGTCGTCATCATATCACATCCTTCTATAAATAACTTGCTAGAAGTAACAAAAAATTTTCCATCTTCATTTTTCATACACTTATCCTAATATTGTTATTGACTTAAGCATCGGAATTTACACAGGGCGACAAACACCATCTCTTCATTACTTCAGAGTCATCCGTATGGTTGGTAGTGTGAAACACGTCCTTTACAATATATGTCCACATAATTGAATATCTCAATAATTCACCCTATTACAAGAAAAATGGATTTTTGTGACCAATTTATTGCAACCAAAAGACTATTCGCAACTAATTTTAGTTGCAAATAAGTCATTTTACTAGAATTAACTGGTCGCAAATAAGCAATTTTCTTATAGTTTTGCCTATAACATTTTTTAAAAGAGTAGTGTTAGATATAATCATAGGTTATGTAAATACAATGCATTCCTTTTAAAAAAGAGTATGATCCATAATTAAAAAATTAATCTTTTAATGTAAGTTTCATATTTATTCACCCTTTTAAAAATTAATACGCAACACTTGTGTATTTTATAACTATAAATATTATTTATCTTTTTATAGCGTGACACAATTATATAGTGTTTTTTGTCTTCTTTTTTTACCTATTCCGACCATACACACACCTAACCGACCAAATAGAACCCCATACGTCTGTCTCACTTCAAAACCCATTTTGATACAACTGTTTGGCAAGCCGAAGTTAGGAGCCCACAATCAAGTAATACATATTATATATACACACCGACAATGCATCAAACTCAAAAGTACTTTGCGACGAAAATAGGGGAAAATCGTGATTCTCGTGCTCAACAAAAGTTACATATCAAAATAATATTCTTTCTGGATAAGTACTACCAAAGTCATAAAACACACTTCACACATGCATATGCAATATTCTTCTTATTAAACCAATCGAACCACTCCAATTATTGGTAGTAGACGCACCTTCATGCTTTTAATGCAAGAAAAATATTATCATTAACACATGACACCATTATTGGGCTGTCTGTATAATTAATTAATAGTGTTTCAAAATGATCTTTTTTGTGGTGTTAGAAGTCACTAGAAGAAAAACGAGTATTTGTAACATTTTTTTTGCGAATAAAAATATTATTTGCGACGAAAATAAACTCATTTTAACTGGAAATAGTAATTTCGTTGGAAATAACTGTTCGCTAATAAGCATTTTTCTTATAGTGAATGTAACCGATTGCATGCATGCATGGGATATAGTGTTGCTAAGAGAGTGAGAATGATAACCTAATATATTCTTCTCTTAACCCTTCCACTAATCTATGAATATAAAAAATGACATGAAGAAGAGAGTCGTTGGCATGCATGCATGCATACTTACACATACACACACACACATATATATATATATATATGTATATATATTATATATCACTACAAAAAAAGTGATATTTGAAACAGATTATTTGCGACGAGATGATCATTTGAGACAAAAACAGACTTATTTTTACAGAAAATAATTATTTTCGCAGAAAATAGTTGGTAACAAATAAGTAATTTTCTTGTAGTATATAGATATATGTATGTATGAAGAAAAAACACATTATATATACATACAAGTATATAGTATGAATTTGACACATAATCATAAATTAAGGTGAAATATAAATTGGTCCACTTGGTTTGTTTTTAAGTTCAATAAGGGCAAATAAAATGTGCCATTTGCCCTTATTGAACTTTTTACTTATCATGATTTTAAGTTTGATAAATTTGATCACTAATTTGTCATCTTTCTCTTAAGAAAGTTAACGAATAAAGTGCCACATCTACGTTAATCACAACTCGAGTCGAATCACTTCACAGGCGATAGGCCACCATCCTAGGTGGATCATGTGAATGCAATTTTTTTTTTGTGTTTTTTTTTATTTATTTATTTTACTTCTATTATATTTTTTAAGTTTTGTTAATTAATATTTTTTTTTACAAAAATATACTATATATATTTTTTCCTTAATTTATTTATTTATTTATCGTTTTGTGTATTAGGTTTTTTTTTTTCTTTCTAATATTAATGTTATTTTTTTATACTTTGAAGCATAACATTTTCTAATATCAATAAAACTAATATACCGTCTTTTTCTTAAGAAAATATTTAATTCATGAACAAATATAATAAAAGTAAATTTATAACCTGATATGATTTATTAAGATAAAGTAATAAATCTAACGAATCACATGCGGAAACATTAATTTATAAGTTTTACTTTTAAAGTTTTTTTTTTTTTTAAATGTAACACTTTTAAAAAAGATAAATTAATATTTTCTTGACCATATTTCATTGGATTTTATCTATATAGATTCACTTAAATGGAGAGAATCACATGCAAGTAAAGCAACGCGCACGCATGATGTTTATATATCGGCCTGATCCAAGCAACAGCTGTCAGCTGGCAACCTTAATATAAACCATGCTGCTCAATAAGTGAGACGACTTGTTTCCATATCGAGGAGGAGAGGCAGGAAACGGCCAATTTACCGCGTCGCGACAAAAGAAAAATGTGGGGGCGTTATTGTAGGTGACGTGTCACGACATGGACATTTTGACTGATCTTTTTAATTCAGAGGGTGATGGGAAGTGGAGCCCACACTTTTTGGACCCTCCACTGCAGTAAGTGAAAGATTAGAGGGAAAAAAAAAATTAAGCGCTCTCTCTATCCAACCAACTGCCAATGGATTTTAAGCTAGATCCGATTTCGCCACGTGTCCATTAAGTACTAGGTACATCATTAAATTCGTTCCTATCTCTAAATATATAAATAAATAAGGTAGTTTTAGGAAGAAAGATCTGTTCATTATAAATGTATTATCCTGTAATATTTTTTAATTATTAAAACTTAATTTTTCGTAAATAAATAAATAATTCTCTAAAGACTTTGATATCTTCTTAGGATTTACTGATTTTAGTATATATTCAGCAAGTTTTTACGTGCCCTTCTCCCTTAAACAAATTTTAATTTTGAGAAAGTCTACCGTGAGGGCAGCCACATGAACTTAGGATGAACTCCCCCTTTGAATTGTATATTATATATATTTTAACACCGTAAAACTCAATGTCTACTTTTCTGTAACTAAAAAAAAAGAAAACGAGCAATCAAAAGGTGGGACTCATGCTAAAAACATGAGGACGCCCACTTCGTGTCGTTTCTATTGACAACGTAGTAATCTAGTTATTTGTAATGAGAGAGAAAGAGAGAGAGAGAGAGAGGACAGGGTCACAGGAGAGCTTATCCATTACAGCATTATAAAAAGCAGAAATATGAAGAGTTACCAGGACGCAGAATAGAGAGAAAAAAAAAAAAAAAAGGCATAGAACATATTGCTATAATCCTTTGAATTCAGAGCATTCATCCATGGCATCAAGGAAAACCTTCCATTCAAAGTTCAAGTCCATCTTTTCAACCTCTAATGATATCAAAGACCACAACCCAATGGCCTCTGATATCGAGTTCGACGAAGCTGATATTTGGAGTACTTCCACTAACCATCATGTCGCACCATCAATGGAGAACAAAAGAACATTGCCCATCTCGAGACAACCAAAGAAAGTGCCTAGGAAGATCGACAACACCGGAGACCGGACCGCTCCGCGGGCATCAGCATCGACATCCTTGCCACTGAACATACCGGACTGGTCGAAGATTCTTAAAGATGAATATGAAGAGCATCGAAACAGAGACAGCGACGAAGATTTTGACGCCGCCGACGACGACGACGAAAGCCATGGCAATTACAGGCTTCCTCCTCATGAGTATTTAGCGAGGACTCGAGGCGCTTCTCTGTCGGTTCATGAAGGGATAGGGAGGACTTTGAAAGGGAGGGACTTGCGCCGGGTGAGGAATGCAATCTGGAAGAAAGTTGGTTTTGAAGATTAATTAGTTTAGAGAAACGTACGACATGATCATCATGATCAAGGAGCTGGATCATGATCGTCATTAGAATAATAGAATTGATAGGCCACTGACTGTCACTGACTGTACTGTTGATCCTTTTTTCTGGATCAGGGGCTGAATATTCATGTTCATGTATCTTTTCCGTATGTTTTTGGGTGTCTTGAGTTTTGTTATTATAATTAGAAGGATGACTGTGATGTATGTACGCAGATCTGACTCTGAAAGACTACGTAGACTAGTCTGTAGCTATCTAATGGTTTCAATGGTCATCATTAAGTTTCAGAACTTGGCCTGGATTCATTGCCATGCATGCACATTATTATTTCACTTCTTTCTTAAATGCCTGTTTTGATGGAAATGAATTCATCTTTTTGAGTATGGATCATAAAGTGCAGATCAGGGAAACGAAATGATGAGCAAGGAGACGTGAAGTTTTGGTCACCTTGTGTTTGGTAAGAAAACTACAGATCAGCTAGAACAACCCTTTGGAATTAAAGCCATGTACCCTTCATATATATATATATATATATATATATATATATATACCCTTCATGGTCTTGATTTACTCATTAGAGTCGTTGAATATAACAATAAATAATATACAAAAAAAGAAAAAACAACACAAGACAGTTTAGTTAGTTTACTGGTTTAAGAGGTCTGGATAATGAAATAAAACGAGATGAAAGTTGAATAAAATATTATTAAAATATTATTTTTTAATATTATTATTGTTTTAAGATTTGAAAAAATTGAATTGTTTATTATATTTTATGTAAAAATTTTAAAAATTGTAATGATAAAATGAAATGAGATAAAATGAGTTTGAGTGATTCTTGAATCCAAACTGGACAGATCTAGTGAAGCAACAAATGTACAGGCCCATGAATGGTGTTCAAACATGCTCAGCCCAGGTAACAAACAAATTATTAAGGTTGGTTTGGTCCCCAAAGAGGGGTTGGACAAGTAGTAATGGACCGGGTTTCATTTTTCCAGACATGGGCTAGGTGCATGGTTTTATTTTTTAAAAAAAGTTCGTTAAAAAAACAATGTTTTTTAAAAAATAGTTTTTTTAGAAATTAATTTATTTTAGAATATGGTGTTTTTAAATAAATAAATTTAGTGAATTCAATTGGCTATTTTTTTTTTTAATCTTAGGAGGCTTCTTAGAGTAATTTGACTCTTTAAAATGGAAAATGATGCGACACAACTTCTTGGTAAATTGGGACATTATTGCCCAAATTCATATATTAGGACATGATTTCAACTTTTACATTTTTTCCTAAAGTTTTACTCATTATTATTTTGTTTATAATTTCACTAACAAGTAAAAAATAATAAATATTTTTCCATTAATTTGACAACACGTCTCGAAATTATGGAATAAGAATGTTTAAATTAGTTAAAGTGAGGCCTGGTTAAACCATATCATATAATCATTACAAATTTTCAAACTCTTACACAAAATATAATAAACAATTCAACATTTTCAAATTCTAAAATAAAAATAATATTAAATATTATATTCTAATAATATTTTATTTAACTTTCAACTATAGTTTATCTAATCTCATTTTATCTGTACAACCAAATGAGGCCTCATATGCTCAAAGGCTCAAACATCAAAGAGGAATAATTAAAAAAAAAAAACAAGAAGATTAACTGGTTATAGATCATGAAGGTTGTTTTATTTATAAAGCCAAGAAATGACTACTTAGGTGTTTCAGAAATGTTTTGGGATCTGAATTTAGGTCCTGAATTTAGGTCCTGAATTTGTGTTCCGAATGAATTTTTTTTTTTTAAGGAAATATTTTTTTAATGATGTTGTGAATTTTTTATTTATTTTTTTTTAAATATTTATGATGATTAAAAAACTATATGAAAAAAAAAGAAAGGAAAAATAAAAAACTGATCAAATGCACTGTTCGGTGACTATATTCGGATACTATTTCGGTGACTGTAGCACCGTTTTTTTTTTTTTTTTTCCTTTGAGGTTGTTAATTGGAATGTTAAGTGACGTGATCGTTTTGTCATAACAACAATAATTTTGTATCGCATTAAATAAGTACACTATATTTATATCCAAACGAAGAAAAGTGGTTGACGTATTTGACGTACCGATCGAGCCAAGGTAGTTGAGAGGGAGAGAGAGAGTTGAGGCCTGAGGGCATGCAGCCGCACCGCATGGGAGGAGGAGAGCACTAGTGGGTTTGGTTGTCAATACTAGACGTACGGTACATATATTGATATCAATATATATGTATGTATGTATGTATGTATATCCTTATCTATGAAGTGATGAGGCAACCTGCAGAATGCATCTATCTAACTAGGGTATTCTGCCTAAACTGGCTTTTATTTCCTTTTGTGGCATTATGGTATAGGCAGTATGCAAAGTTTCCTCCTTTAGTTATTTTTAGGGCACAGGGCTATTTGTAGGAAGTAAAATCTATTAATTTTGTTTTTTGTTTTTTTTTTTTTTAATTATGTTTTGTGAATAGCATACAATTGTTTATTCAAACAGGTACTCTAGAGTTTTTGGCAAGAAAACATGAATATGGACTATATATATCCATCGTGTTTTGTTGTTTTACATATGTACTCTAGTGTTTTGTTTTTGTTTTATGAATAGCTCGAGCTGCAAAACCCAGTTGTAGGCTATATATATATATATTTATTTATTTATTTTTTTAGCACAGTTGATCTAGATATGAATGCTACATCTACTGGGGATAATCGTCCACAAGGGGATGTCACAGTTCTTACACTGATAGGTACTTCTACCCCTAGACCCATATCTAGAGCAACTTCTTCCTTTAGAAGTAGTCGAGTATCAATAGATATAAAAGATGAAGATATGCTTAATGAGGAGGAGTTGGATCTTGATGTCCATCGAGCACCACCACCTAGTAAATAAAGGCCGTGGACATGGGAACATTTCACCAAAATTTCCGATGATCGTAAGAACCTGCAAGCAACATGCTACTATTGTAGGCAACTATGTGGGTACCATTCATAGAAGCAAGGCACCTCTGTATTAATATCAGATCTTATGGAGAACCAATGGTATAAGATACACAACGGGTTGGTAGCCAATAATCAGACAAAACTCAATTACGAAATAGTTATAGCCACTTTTGGAACGCAGAGAAAGAAACTGACAATCTTTTAATATAGTGAGAAGATGTTGAGGGATTTGCTTGTAGAAATGATCATTACGGATGAGATACCTTTTAACACCATTGACAAAAAAGGTTTCAGTAAATTTGTGCAGTATCTTGAGCCACAACTTTCCATGTCTTCAGGGTATATGGTGATGCAAGATAGTTTGGAGAGGCATACCAAGGAGAAGACGGACATAAAGGTGATGTTTATTACCACTGTCCAGAGAGTATTATTTACGATTGATATATGGATATCCATACCTAATGTCAATTACATGTGTATCACAACCTATTTCATTGACAATGAGTGGATGTTGTACAAGCAGATTATTGGCTTTAAACAAATTGTGAATCACAAGGATTCATCCATTGGAAAAGAGATGGATAACTATATAAAGAATTGGGGGATTAGAAAAGTAATTTGTATTACAGTTGACAATGTTAGTGCCAATGACACTGTAATTGATTGGTTCAGGCAGAATATGATGGTAAAAGATTATATAATTCGTGAGAACGAGTTCATACATTTTCGATAATGTGCTCATATCATCAGCCTCATAGATGCTAAGGGGTTGAAGTAGGTTAATGATTCAATTACCAAAGTCTACAACCTTGTGAGATATGTGAAGGCTTGGCAAGTTTAAGACTATAACCGAACAACTTGAGATCTCATATCTAGTATGTTGAGCTTGGATGTTCCTACTCGATGGAACTCTACATATATGATGTTGGATGTAGCACAAAAGTACCAAAAATCATTCGAGCGGATGGAGGTCGATGATGAGGACCTGAGATATGCTTTCCTAGTGCTAGTAGGGGAAGAAGGTGGCCCGGTGCACCAAACACTGTTGATAGGGCCAATGTGAGGTATTTTGTTCAATTTTTGAAGTTATTTTATGATAATACAGTGAACGTATCTGGTTCCAAATATTATATTGCGAACACATACTTCGAAGAGCTCTCGAGGATTTATGACCATTAGCAATAAAGTTGTACTAACACTGTCAAATTGTTGATTAGTATAGCTATGAGGATGAAATCTAAATATAATAAATATTAGAGGATATTGAGAAGATAAATAGATTATTATTTTTGGCTGCAATTCTTAAACCTCAATATAAGTTGGTTATTATAGAATTTTAGATTCGGGACGTCCTCGGTGATGAGAAGTCTAATCAGTTTATTAGAGTGCTAAAGAGTAATATTGATGACTTATATAGCCATTACAATAACAGTGGTCAATTTTCAAGTGAAGATGATAGCTCCTCACAACCGACCTGCTCGACATCTTCCTTAGATGACACACATGCATGGAGTTCATCTGTTTTGATGCGACGATATCATCAAATCCGAATATCGAGGAAGTCCACTTGGTTGTTGGTGATTTTGTCTTTTTATGAAAGTAGTGAGTTGTCTCATGGATGAGGCCAAGGCCAAGTGTGAGTGGCAAGTGTATGGTTCAAAAACGCTAATAAACATGAGTTATTGGATAAGTACCAAAGAACAATCATAGGTGGGGCAAAACCTGAGAAGGAGGTTGGAAATAGTGTTGGGAGTATTACGAAGGTCCATGTAACCTACAAGTATAGTGGAGAGGCTATGAAGTTGGCAGTTGTAGATATTCTATTTGTAGAGGAGATTCCATTTAGGATTGTGAAAAGACAAGGGCTTAGGAAGGCGTGTTGATCTTTGAGCTGAGGTCCCACAATATCTTGCAATTGAATATTTGAGGCAGTTTTGGATAGGTATTATGTTGGGGGAAAATATTACACATGAGATGTTGTGTAATATTTCCACTTGATGAAAACTCTTGAGAAGACAAGGGGTGAAGAATTAGGTCCCATTTTGTTTCACATATGGTCTCAACTCATCTCATCTTATCTCTTCTCATCTCAACATCCAAATTCTATTTAAACATAAACATTTTTCAATTTTAAATTTTTAAATTTTTAACTATTTCGTCTAATCATTACCTAATCGCTACAACTTTCATAAACTTCCAAACAAAATATAAAAGATAATTCAACCTTTTCAAATCTAAAAAATATATATTAAAAAATTATATTATAACAATATTTTAATTTTATAATATTTTATTCAATTTTTTCTCTCTCATTTCCCAAAAAAATCTTAATTCGAATTATTTTACTACTATTTACAAATTATCTCACTACCATCCACAAATTTATCATCTCATCTCATATGTATAATCAAACGAGGCCGTAGTGTTAAGTGTGAGACAGTTATTAGCGAACTTAAATGTAGAGTACACGGTGACATTGGTATCTACCATGATTGGCCGAGCCCCCTCCCTTAAATGATGGTAATGACTATTCCAATAAATGATGATACGATAGGTGAGATCAAACATCCTCCACGTTAGGATTTGCTATTGCCTAAATAGAGGTGGATAAGTATTTATGACATGGTTTTGAGGTCCGAATCCCCTCTTTTAACTTGTTGATTTTGTAGGAAGTTAATGAGGCTAACTATTCTATATTTGTGAGAATTACACGAGACTTGTTAGCTATACCTGTTTTCACTATTACATGAGTTAGAATTTAGTATGGAAAGCTGTTTGCTTGATCATTTTGGAATTCATTAGCTCCAAGAACCATAGAGGCCCTTATTTATGCTCAAAATTGATTGGAACATCCATTAATGCTTATTGTTATTCGAGAGTTCATGGATAATATAGAGAGCTTCTTGCTAGCATCGTGTTATGTTATGATAGTCATTCAATACTCATTTGATTTTAAAATATATTTTTAGTCATCAAAATTCACTAATATTTGATGTTTTCTTGTTATCTATGTTTTTATATAGAGTTAGGTGCACAATTAAATGTGTCAACAATTAAATGTTTTTATCATGGTGGTGTTGTCTTTGCATTTTTCTTTTTGAAGTATCTAGTATGTATTTACTATTTATAGTTTTTTTATTAATCTAACATTAAAAATGGATATTTAAAATTACAATAGAACTTGAATATTAAAACGGCCTTTAAAATGTCACAATATCAAATTCGGACATTAATTGAGTCCCAAAAAAAAAAATGCAAACATGAAAAAAGGCCCATATTGGTGTATGTTGATGACATTTTAACTGCTAACAATGATTTGAGCTAGTTATAGTTCTTAAGGATCATCCTTCATGCTTAGCTTAAACTTAAAGAAATAAGGAAACTCAAGTATCTTTTGAACATGGAAGTGGCTCAGCCTAAGAAGTGAATCTCTATCAATCAGCAAAAGTATGCATTGGAGATCCCCTCATACACTAGTTTATTAGGGTCCAAATCTGTTTCTACTCCCATAGATCCACATCTTAAGCTTTTCGAATAAGATGGTGCACTACGTCATGAATCATGATCCTACCTTTTATTGGAGACTTATTGGAAGGCTCTTCTATTTGACTCATACTAGACTTATTATAACATGTTCTTTAAATCATCTAAGCCAAGTTTTGGATTATCTGGGCCGGGTTTTTTTCCAGCCCAGTCCAGAACCCTAGACCCTAGAAACCGGATTCTGGTTCCAGATTTTGGACCGGAACAAATCTGGGCAAACTCGTTTTTTTTTTTTTTTAGTTTGAATGTTTTGATATTTCTTTCTTCTTTTGTTTTTTTTTGTTCCTTTCTTTGTGGGGTATTTTTACCAGGAGATCAGCATATCATGGCACTGTTTTCTATTTTCTTGTAAGGAGAGATCGAGAATTCTTGTTTTCTTTTTTATGAGGATGGAAAGTAGGTAAGGATCCACCGTTTTCAGCTCTAAGTGCTACCACTTTCAAGAAGGTGATCGAGGGACCGTATATGCCTAATGCATGAGAGTACTCCAGGATTAAGAGGCATGCAGTGACAGGAAACCCATTAGAAACAGTCGTATATTTTACTCATGTACATGTATTTGTAATCAACAACTATAAGCGAAAATGCCATACAAATAAAGGAACAAAAAAAAAAAAAAATCAAAACATTCAAACTGGAAAAAAATAAAAATCGAGTTCTGGCCCGAGTCTGACCCGAGCTAACCTAGTCTGAGTATACCCAGGTTTCCAGGCCAGAATCCGGATGAATAGTCCAACCTAAGTATACTTTCAGCTTGTTAGTTAGTTAAGTCATTCTCGTATTTAACAAAGAGTGCTATGTACTTTATCATTTAGATTGATCATCATTTAGATTGATCAATACAAAGAAATCCATTTTACAGAGTCCTTCTACTTGTGAAGGATACATCATCCACACTGTTCAAATAGGAAGAGGTGATTTGTATATGAATTTTAAAATTTAAATTATAAACTTTTCTAATCTAACATGTTAGCAGTTTAAAGGTACAGATAATGTCTCTACACCGGCTTGCAAATATATATTTTTATATATTTCAGCTATCACTATTGTCACTATTGTATGATGTATATACATGTACATGTACGTATATATATATATATATATATATATATTGGAAACGGGGACCAAAATAGTTTTTAAAAAGAGTTTTGCTATATATAAGCAAGTTTTCATACTAATTTACGTACTAATATTCTTGTCTTCATATTCTAAATTTAAATTAGCACTATTTTTAATAAAGTCTATTTTCTGACCAATCATATTGAATGGGTGTACGTATTAGTGTACAGAATCGCTTACAAGTAGATTTTTCCTTTTAAAAATAGAAGAAAAAAAAACAGAGAACGTTTTGATTTGGGAATTTGGTCATGAATTGGTGTTGCATTAATTTGTGAAATTCATCTGTCTTTCACTTGGAAAATGCTAAACAAATTGATACATGTTACAGATAAAAGTGACTATTTTTTTTTTATTTCTTTTAATGGTTAATGCATTGATTATTAGTAAATTTGTATATATATTTTTTAAAATATTAAAAAAAATTACAAATATAGTGATGGATCCATTCCATCTGTCGGCTTTATTGGTTGATGTAGCACTGGGCCGTCAATGTTGGGCTTGGCTTGGTCCAATCAGCGTAAAATGTATGTCATTTGTTACTCTCAAGTTTCAACAATGTGTAGCCCGCTTGATTTGACTGCACAGTAATTTAAGAGTTTTTAATTTATTTTAATTTTTTCAATTTTTTTAATATATTTAAATATTAAAAAAATACATCAATACACATAAAATTATTTTCTTAACTATTAAATAAAAAAAATCACGAGCGGTACACTTGAGGGGTAAGAAGGAGGCGGCAGAGTAGGCCTTTTCTTTAACAATTAACGTTGGTCTTGATGGATCCGCATAGTCGTGCCATGCTGCCACGTCATTAGAAGCTCTTCCTGTTTGAGTTTTGGAAAATGATTTATACACAATATTTTTTACAATACTTTATAAAATTATGTTTTAAATAAAGGTTATGAAAATAACATCATTTTATAAAAATACCATCATTTTAATATATTGTTGTATAATATGTTATGTATATATCATTACTATTTAGTTTTTGGTTTTTTGAGGTGGCTCGCACTAATTGGCCAATAAACAAACAGAAGAAATGAATGAGCTACTTGTATCCTGAGATCCTGGATCCCATGTTATTTGTACAGCATGCTTTTAAACCTATTGTCATGCTTTCAACGTTTTTTTTTTTTTTTTTATTTTGTTTTTCGCAATAATAATAATAATAATAATAATAATAAGTTTCTTTTTAATTGCAATGTAAGCTTCTAAGCTAATAAATTTCGTATATTTATTTTATCAAAACGTTTTAAGAATGCGCTAAATGCTAATAAATTGGTTAAAGACCCATTTTGGGAGGCTGATTTTGTGTTACTTATATTTTTTTATTTGATTGTAAAATAAAATAAAAAAGGATATGAAATCACAGAGAATACGTGAATAATGAAATCACAGAGATTTTTTTTTTTTTTTTTTGAAGGGAAATCACAAAGATGTTTAATTTGGAAACTGGTGTTTCGATGGTGGAAAATTTTATATACCACACTACCATTCTACTTTCATCCTACTATATAAGATATGACACATTTATTACCATTGGATGATCTTGGTAATAAGTGTGCCACATTTTATATGGTGTGATGAAAATAAAATGAGAGTATGAAGTATAACATTACTCTTCGATAATGATTCCTAAAACATTTGGCTAAATGTTTTTGACAGAATTTCCTAGAATTTTCATACTCCTTTATCTATAAGGAAAATGATGCATCCTATCCTGACAAAAGCTACTGATTTTTGTTTTTTTTTACTTAATTGTTAAGGAAATGTTTTTAAATGAATTTTTTTCTTTTTATTTTTAAATGTTTAAAAGGGTTTAAAAAATGCTTGACACAAAATAAAAAATTACATTTGTACTTCTCAATAGAAATCGTCAGTTTCCACTCTCGGTGGCCCTAGCATCGCCTTATCTATAACTACAGGTGGTTGGTTCTCTCCAACTGCTAGTAAATTACAGTACATCTAAAATCGTCACTATCTTTGTAATTTCGTGTAAACTCATCGCTACAGTTTGTAATTTGGTATCATTTGAAAACCTTTTTACCACACATCATCTAATATTTACAACCAATCAAACAATTTATTGGATTCAAATATTTCTTTTAATTGCTATATCTTTGATGTAACATGTTTTGTTTATCGCAATGGATTGGTTGTAGGGATCCTGCTCCTTTCTTTTTATGCATAAACATTTTGTCAGGAACCCTAGGGAAGAATTGGGGATGAAGAGAGAACTAATGAAGATCGAAGGAAATTGAGATGTGAACTGATGTGAAGTGGGTCTTAGAAGCTTGGAACTTGAGACGATGTCATGGAGACTCTTGAAGAAGCGTAGCGTTTAACCAGGGAGAAACACACCGTTTTATTAAGGAGCAGCTTGTCGTTGAACTCTTTGATTGTAGTTTGCATTACTTTATTTGTCATGTCGTTTTTATATAGAGTTTACTGCTGTTGATGTATTAGACGGTGCGTTTTAATTACTGTCATCTTTACATTCTGTTACTATAGGGCACGTTAGTTAATACCTAGAGTTTGTTAGCAAATGCAAAGGGACGTGCATATATGAGGAATGAGGAAATGAAAGAAAAATGTATTGAGAATATTCTGAAGGTTGTTGCTTTCTGTAAGGAGGTTTGGGTTACCTCGAATAACCCAGTAGATTTATGAGATTTCCGTTCATCATCTTCCTTGGAATTTGTCATATTGCTGTGTGCATTGGGTGTTGCTTATTCTTACAGTTCCACAAAACAGAGCCTAACAAGTGGTATCACAAGCATCTATCCTACCCGGACCTAATCTTCCGCAATCACAAACTACAGAACCAACAAGAACCCAAAAATACATCAACCCAGAAAATCCTGACCATCCCAAACCCATATTCACCTACAAAAATTCAACCAAACATAAATCATGGCTGAAGCAACACGTTCCAAACAGAACAACCCTGAACGTCTTCAACGCCAAATTGATATTTTGGGGGAAGGGCTGCGTGAAGTGTGTGGGAACCAGTTGACTGCAGATACTAGAATGGACCAATTGATGGATATGGTACGCACATTGGTAGCAAATCAGAAAACACTGGCGCCAGGGACCTGCAAAACACAAATGATGCTGAGCAAAATCAGAATAGGAGGGGGGGGGGGGTTTCCACAAGGAATCAGATTAGATTTTCCTCATTTCAAAGGGTAAAATCCATCAGATCGGATATTTAAAGCAACACAATACTTTGAATATCACCAAACAAACCGAGCTCAATGCCTATTAATTGCTTCCTATCACATGGAGGGGGAAGCCTTGGTGTGGTACCAGGATGCTCTTGACACAACCCAGCTTAATAGCTGGGACACAATGGCTCGAGCCTTGCTGGTACGTTTCGGCCCAACAGCTTACGACGATCCTATGGAAACTCTAACTCGTCTTAAGCAAACTTCATCAGTAGCTAGCTACAAAGCACAGTTCGAGGCTCTATCCAACAGGTTACGTGGACTCTATGACCGTCATAAGCTGAGTTGTTTTCTTAATGGGCTGAAAGATGAAATCAGATTGCCCCTACGTATGTTTAATCCTCTTAATTTAGGTGTTGCCTTTAGGTTAGCTCGGATTCAAGAGGAATACATAAGTAGTACTCGGAAACCCATTAAGTGGAACAATGAGAAGGGATTCGCGCTAACTAGTCATGGCCCTATCGGGACTACTCTTGGAGTTGAAGGGGCAGAAAACCTTTCAAAGAGCAATATCTTCATTGTCTATAGATGAAAAACGAAAGAAGGGTTTATGTTATCATTGTGAGGAGAAGTGGAACCCGAACCATGTATGTAAATCCCCAAGGATTTACTTAATCCAAACTGTTGAGGAAGGTGCAAATAGGGGGACAGAAGCCGAGGTGACGTCAACCTTGGAAGTAGATGGGGACGTATCAACTCAGGTTGTGACTGTGGAACCTGAGATTTCTTTGAATGCGATTACGGGCACACCAAGTCGGAAAACTATGAGAGTGATGGGGCTGATTAGGAAGGTGCAGGTGGTAATTTTGATCGATTCAGGAAGTACACACAACTTCATTGACCCGTCGGTGGTACAGAAGGCCAGAATAGTGATGGACACCTCTCAAAGGGTGACTGTGAAGGTAGCTAATGGGCAAGTTATCACAAGTTAAGGTCATTTCAAGGAGATTACCACACGGGTCCAAGGTACTAATTTCAGTCCCTCTTTTTATGTATTATCTTTGGGAGGATGTGACTTGGTATTGGGCATTGAATGGCTGGAAGTATTGAGACCTATCATGTGGGATTTTTCAAATCTCACTATGAAATTTATATGTAAGGGAAGGGGTACTTAGTTAGATGGAATTGGGTTGGAAAAGCTCACACTTGAGGGCAATAATAAGGCCATGCTGAATTCAGTTAAGAGGGGGAGAGGGCTGTTTTTGCACATAGTGGAGGAGGAAAAGGGCAAACAACACTGCCATTGAGGGGAGGATGTCCACAAAATCATGACCACTTTTCAAGAGGTCTTTGAGGTCCCTAAGGGGCTGCCTCCATCAAGGGAACATGACCATAAAATTACCCTTAAGGAGGGAACTCAACCTGTGATAGCTAGACCTTACCGTTACCCACATTATCAAAAGGCTGAGATTGAGAAAATCGTGGCTGAATTGTTGCAAACAGGGTTAGTGAGACCCAGTAACAGTCCCTTTTCTTCACCCGTATTATTGGTCCAAAAGGTAGATGGGAGTTGGCCCATGTACGTCGACTATAGGGCATTTAACCAAGAAACGGTTAAAGACAAGTTTCCAATTCCGGTAATTGACGAGTTATTGGATGAGTTGTTTGGGTTGGTAGTTTTTTCTAAATTGGACTTAAGGTCCGATTATCACCAAATAAGAGTAGACTCGGAGGATGTGTCTAAAACGGCATTTCGAACTCATGAAGGGCATTATGAGTTCTTGGTTATGCCGTTTGGGTTGACGAATGCTCCATCAACCTTCCAAGGATTGATGAACCATATTTTTCGTCCTTATTTGAGAAAGTTTGTACTAGTTTTCTTCGATGACATACTAGTGTATAGCAAGGGGTGGAATGAGCATTTGGGGCATGTGGAGAAGGTGCTAGAAATTTTAAGAGGAAATTAGATGTTCACCAAACCTTCTAAATGTAAGTTTGGAGTTCCGGAAGTGGACTATTTGGGGCATGTTATAAATGCTAAGGGGTGATGGCCGATCCTAACATGGTGAAAGTAATGTTAGAATGGCCTGCTCCAACAAGTGTGAAGTCTTTAAGGGGCTTCTTGGGCCTCACGGGGTATTACCGGAAATTCATCAAGAACTACGAAATCATTGCTGCCCCACTTACAGATTTATTTAAAAAAGATGCGTTTGTGTGGTCGGATGCAACCTTGAGGGCTTTTAAGGAATTGAAGGCAGCAGTGACTAGTCCCCCAGTCCTTAAACTGCCAAATTTTTCTAAAACCTTCACTATAGAGTGCGATTCAAGTGGGAGGGGAATTGGGCAGTTCTAATGCAGTCGGGACAGCCTCTTCCATATTTGAGTAAGGCAATCAAGGGTAAAGCCCTTCTCTTATCCACATACGAGAATGAACTTTTAGCCTTAGTTACCGCAGTGAGGAAATGGAGGCCTTACATTTTAGGCCAGTCATTTGTCGTTAAAACAGACCAACAGGCTTTGAAACATCTACTGGAACAAAGAGTTGGGACTGTGGCTCAACAGAAATGGGTTAGTAAGTTGATGGGTTATGATTTTGTGATTATGTACAAAAAGGGAAAGGAATACACTGTGGCCGATGCCTTGTCAAGGAGGGAGGAAGCAAGTGCGTTAGTGGAAGGATCCTTAGCCATGATTTATTTTCCTAATAGTGATTGGGTTGTGGAATTAAAGGATATCTATGTACATTCACCCGAGGTGCAGGAAATATGTAAGAAGCTACAGGAGGACAGCACAGCCGTAACAGACTACCAAATGCAACAAGGGTTGCTGCTGAGGAAGAGAAGAATTGTCATTGTGCACGACTCCCCTTTCAAGACTAAAGTACTGCACTATATTCATGACCATCCTTATGGGGGACATTCAGGGTACTTGAAAACGTATCAGCGTGCTAAGAGAGACTTTTATTGGAGGGGAATGAAAAAGGATATAAAAAAATTGGTCCAAGAGTGTGACATGTGTCTAAAGGTGAAGTACGAAACAACCCCACCAGCAGGACTGCTACAGCCCTTGCCCATGCCTCAACAAGCTTGGACAGACATCTCTATGAATTTCATAGAGGGTTTGCACAAGTCCTAAGGTCAGAATGTGATACTTGTGGTGGTTGACAGGTTTACCAAGTACGATCATTTCATCCCTCTCTCGCACCCCTACACAGCTTCTGTGGTAGCTAGTCTTTTTATGAACCATGTTTTTAAATTGCATGGACTTCCTCAGACTATAGTTATTGACCGTGACCCGGTTTTTGTTAATACTTTTTGGAAGGAATTTTTTTCATTACAGGGAACAAGTCTTAATCACAATTCAGTGTATCATCCGCAGACTGATGGTCAAACGGAGGCCCTAAATAAATGCATGGAAGCATATTTGAGGTGTTATGCCGGAATGAAACCACAGAGTTGGGTTTAGTGGTTACCCTTTTCAGAATGGTGGTACAATACTACGTATCACACAGCCACTAAACTAACCCCTTTTGAGGCCTTATATGGCTACCCACCCCCACAGTTATCGACATACATTCCTGGAACCTCACCAATCAACTCAGTGGATCAGACTCTAGGAACAAGACAACAAATCATGCAGATTCTTAAAGAAAACTTAGAATTATCCAAGGTTTGAATGAAAATTTATGCAGACAAACACAGATCAGAAAGAACTTTTGAGGTGGGAGATTGGGTGTACCTGAGGTTACAACCCTACTGCTAGAGCTCTATTGCTGCACGACAGAACCTCAAGCTCTCCCCTCGTTACTATGGGCCATTTCAGGTGGAGCAAAAATTCGGCCAGGTAGCTTATCGTCTACGGTTGCCGTCAACTTCAAAGATTCACCCAACCTTCAACGTTTCATGCCTCAAACGGAAGGTTGGGAATCAAATTCAACCCTTGGCCACCCTTCCCCCCGTCAATCATCAAGGAGAAATTCAACCTGAGCCGGAAGCCATAAGAGAAAGGCATATGAAGAAGCATGGAGATCGAGCTTTGACTGAGGTTCTAATCAAATGAGTCGGTGCCAATGAGGAGGACAACACCTGGGAAGTGCTATGGAAGCTTCAGCAAAAATATACGCACCTTGTGGGCAAGGTGCTGTGAAGAGAAGAGGAATTGTCAGAACCCTAGGGAAGAATTGGGGATGAAGAGAGAACTGATGAAGATCGAAGGATTGGAACTTGAGACGACGTCATGGAGGCTCTTGAAGAAGCGCAACGTTTAACCAAGGAGAAACACATTGTTTTATTAAGGAGCAGCTTGCCGTTGAACTCTTTGATTGTAGTTTGCATTACTTTATTTGTCATGTCGTTTTTATATAGAGTCTACTGCTGTTGATGTATTAGACGAGGCGTTTTAATTACTGTCATCTTTACATTCTGTTGCTATAGGGCACGTTAGTTAATTCCTAGAGTTTGTTAGGAAATGCAGAGGGACGTGCGTATATGAGGAATGCGAAAAGGAAAGAAAAAGGTATCGAGAATCTTTTGAAGGTTGTTGCTTTCTGTAAGGAGGTTTGGGTTACCTCGAATAACCCAGTAGATTTATGAGATCTTCGTTCATCGTCTTCCTTGAAATTTGTCATATTGCTGTGTGCGTTTGGTGTTGCTTATTCTTACAATTCCACAAAAAGAGCCTAACATATTTCATTAACTGAAAGGAATACAACCATCAAGGGTGGTGTTCACTAGTCTTTTCTTCAGCACTTCATGTCTAATTATTGTGGTCTCCTCCGGTTGTCCCCTCGTTTGGTTACACAGTTCAGGTAAGATGAGATAAGATATTTTTTTTAAAGTTGAATAAAATATTAGTATAATAGAATTTTTTAATATTACTTTTATTTAGAGATTTGAAAAAGTTGTATTTTGTGGAAATTTGAAAAAATTGTAATGATTATATGAGATGAGATGAGATGAGATGAGATAATTTAGTTTTGTGTAACCAAACCAGCCCGACTACCATGTTCCCAATTCCCACTAATAGACTATTTGTATAGGAAAATTATACTTGACCCATGATTTTGCCCTCCTCAAAGTTATTCCAATATTTTAATTTTTTTTAATAATTAAGAAATTAACTATTAGTGAAGTGATATATTTTTTAAAAAATATTTAAAGATATTTTAAAAAAATTTAAAAGAAAAAAAGTACAATAGCACCATTGGTAAGTTTGACGGATCAAACTCATGAGATTGAATAGTAGCACCCTTTTGTATATTTCTTATTCTTGAACTATTTATTGGAAAAAAAAATTATAACTGTAATTTAAATGTTACAAAAGATGTCATGTATCTAAACATCAACAACTTGTTGCGAATTACAACTTTCCTTCCCAAACATCTTGTTTCCTCCCTAACATTAGGGATGTTTATAAATAATTCTCATTACTTTTCTTTCTCAAATATCACTCAAATACAAATATTTTTAAATTAATCATTATAATTTTTTCAAACTAATCATTATAATTTTTTTAAACTTTTAAATAAAAACAATAAACAACTCAATTTCTTCAAATCTCAAAATAAAGATAATATTAAAAAATTATATTTTAAGAATGTTTTTATTCTATTATATTTTTATTCAACTTTTTCTTTCTCTTTTTATAAAACTAAAAAAATATTTAATTTAAATTATTTTACTACCATTTATAAATTATTTTACGACATATGACCTTATTGCTAAGCATCCCTTGACTTGAACAAGAAGTTGAACTTCGTAATGGAATCAAAGACATGTGTTAAAAAAATTAAAAAAATATTAAAAAAAACAATGTAGATGCTGGTGTTCTTTAATTTAGAGAGAAAAGACTGTGGTAATATTAATATATTTGAAAATTATATATAGAGGTGGAAAAAGCTGTTTGGTGACCATTTAATGCATTGCCTCATTTGGTGAGCTATTTATTAAACACTTCAATTAAGATTGCGAAATTTGATGCCAAAAGAAAATTCAGGAAAAGTTTTGGTTGTCAGATAATAATAATAAGAACTTTGTTTGAGAGTATTTTTTTTTTTTAATTGTTAAGAAAGTAATTTGTAGTATATTAATATATTTTTTTATTTTTTAAAAATATTTAAATATGTTTAAAAGCTATAAAAAATAAAATAAAATATAAAATTTATACTAATAGACACGTCCAACGATCAACACTAGCACCACTCTATTTAATATAATATTTTAAAAAGTAATGCTACATACAGTCGTGTGGGTCTTATATTTATTTACTTTTTTCAAAGAAACTGCACGACATTTATACACTCACAACTGCAAATATCATTTCTCTATTTTAAATAGCTTCATAAGATACTTTATCACTATTTAAACGGCAGTCACTTAAATTATATTATATAATATTCTTAAAATATTTAAATTTAATGAAATTCTTAATCAAAACTGTGCGACGTGTGTAGAAGATTCGAGCTTGAGTTTATACTGAATAACTGAATTCCTTTAGATGAGGAGTTTATTTGGTTTTGAGTGTATAGTTTATAAAATACTTCTAACAGTCTAAAAGCTTTTTTATTAGAAAGTGTTTTGAGTGTATAAATAAAAATAAAATAGAATAAAACTAAAAATCTACTTTCTTAAAAACACTGAATTAAAATTCTTAATGAAAAGTTTATGTAAATAGCATAAAACCAACAATTATAAGATCTACAATAAAAAATATATTACCTATTAATTCTAAAGATCACTTTTTTAGTATCATTTTCTCGTCAAATTCTCCTTAGGCTACAAAACTATCATGTTAGTGTAAAAATAATATGTGGACTCCCATCTCGAATTGAGGTAATATTGGTATTGTTGGAAAACTAACTCATTTATCTACAAATTCATATTTCATAAGGATCTTCAAATTCAAAAGTTTACAGGATTAAAAACTGGACAGAAAGTTCATTCAACAGTTTGCTAAAAATTTCGAGAATCATTTTTTCACTTGGTTTTGGATGGTTTACTCAAATCCTAAATATATATAAAGAGAAAAGATAGTGAATTGCGTAACCGCCGCGTAATCGCTTTGGAAAAAATGAATAAAAAATAGGACCCACATGAAAAAAATTAATTTTTTAATAGTGGACTTCACTCTTTTTCAAAGCGATTACACAGCAATTATACACTTCACGATTGTATGTAGAATTACTCATATATAAATATGTATGACTTCTAAAGTATGGAAAGAAGCCAGAATTTCATTATATTCTAGAAAGAAAATCCTAAAGAGATCCATTATGCATTGAATATCGATTCTCTCCTGATAAACAGACCTCAATCATATTGTGCTTGTTTTCGAGTACTGTTGGGTCCATTGGTATGGACGTCCTCGTTAGCCAGAAAGATTTTGAAAACTGCTTGGGTGTAGAGATCGAGTTGGTGCCTCATAGTGAAATTATAGAAAGACCAATAGTCTAGAACTACCAGGGTGCAAAGATCTAATGAGATACTTGTGATGTTGTAAGTCAGGTTTTGTTACTCAAGGGCCTTGTAAGTATTTCTAAATTAGTTTAACAAACTAAATTTCTATAATGAATTTTAGATGGTGACTACTTTATACCATGAGTGATTTTAGATTTTGAAAACGTTATTCAAATGAATTTTCATTTCGTTATCAAAATTGATGACTGATTATTAGATTCGCTGACTGATTATTAATTTAAACAATACAATAAGTGTATTTAGGATCTAAACCCAAAATCTTGATCTTGTTTAAAGGGTGCACGGATCAAATTTTGAAAGTGGTAACAGAAGAAATGTTAAAAATACAAAAGAAAATGGATAAAAATGGAGCAGACAATTGTAACAATTTAACCACACGCATTCAATGGGGATGACGAACCTGTCCCCACTTGCCGTGCCTCTTTTTCCGTGACTTGGATCTCTCAAACATACAACTTTCAATATTTAACGTTTTCTCTGCTTGAGCTGAGATTTTGTTGACCTAATTTTCAAGCCAAAACTTAAACCGATGGGCAAGACACCTATATAGTATTGTTGGATGTGCATGCTTGATTCATTCATGTTCTAGGTAGAAACCATGCCATATTTGGTGGAGATTGGGAACTGAAACCAGAGTAAATCAACATAAAACAATGCTTTGGGAATGGTTTTTGTCTCCCCCCACAATTTATACGTATGAATGTATTGATTGGATTGTGAAAATTGTGCAAATATTTGAATAAAAAAAAATACTACAGACACAAAGAGATTACACAGAAATAATCTTCCAAATTAATGTGACTTTATATGATCCGTTATATCTATTTTGTTATAGAAGTTATTTTACGATCTAATAAATCAAATCATGTTATGTCAGTTTATGAAATAACTTTGTGTAATTCACAAAAATATTTTTCTTTGAAGATACCAAGGATTGACTATCCTTTATATTGTAAAAAAAAAAAAAGTTAGAGATTATAATTATTTTATTGTTAATTAAATAATAAAGTTTGAGGAGATCGATTATTTAGACACTCGAAAACAGAAAGACATCGGTTTACTATTAAGTAGTCCATCCATTAGTTGCTATTTTTCTATGTCAAACTAGAAGTTAATTTCCAAAATTTAACTTTTTATTCTTATGATCTTTATTTTTTTAGGAAGTTTTTTCCACCATTTGTAGCAAAGGCTCCAATTACTTTAAAAATATTTCTTTAAGTTATTACCCAAATTTAAGAGTATCAATTACTTGAAAAAAAGTTCTTATCCGATGTTGAAGATCTCTGTTAGGATTAGGAAAGAGATTGATACATGAGCGGTAATAATTTTAATTCTACAAGTTATTCCACACACTCGATGTGATTAACCGCTCCTTTTCCTCCCAATTGGTAACGAGTCTTACCTATACGTTTTAAATCTTCAATCTTTGTTTTTTTTTTTTTTTACATTTAGTGGATGATTTTTAAATTGAACCAAGTGTTTTAAAATCTTTTAAATATTTTTATGAGTCCAAAATTATATAATGGGGGTATTTCAGTGTTATTGAATCAAACCTAATTTTAAAGCTAGCCTCTTTATTTTGGAGCCCTTGAAACAATATAACTTTAGAAAATTATTTTATTTAAATGACTTTATTTCTTTAAGAATATTATTTAATATTCATTATTTTATTTTATATTAAAAACTCTACTTATTTAGATGATTTTATTTCTCCTAAGAAATATTTATTAAAACTCATCATTTTATTTTGTGATAAAAAATACTATTTTGGATCAAGAAAACAAAGTTGAGTTTTCTATTTAGCGTATTTCCCTTCCCTTTTTATTTTCTCTATTTCTTTCTTTCTTATTTCTCCATGTTTAATTTCCACCATTGGATTAAAGTTACGCATATAGGTCTAGGATCTAATTTTTCAAAAACACTAATTTCTATTCTCCCCCCCCCCCAACCCCTCTCCCTCACTTGCTTATTTTTGCCCAGTCACAGGAAATCGAGAACCACCACAACATTGTTGGGACCAGCCCTTATCATTTTATTTTGTGATAAAAAATACTATTTTGGATCAAGAAAACAAAGTTGAGTTTTCTATTTAGCGTATTTCCCTTCCCTTTTTATTTTCTCTATTTCTCTCTTTCTTATTTCTCTATGTTTAATTTCCACCATTGGATTAAAGTTAGGCATATAGGTCTAGGATCTAATTTTTCAAAAACACTAATTTCTATTCTCCCCCCCCAACCCCTCTCCCTCACTTGCTTATTTATGCCCAGTCACAGGAAATCGAGAACCACCACAACATTGTTGGGACCAGCCCTTAGAACCATCGTCAATCCCTTCCAACCGAGCACCAGAGCATTGCCACGAGACATTGCTTCACGTTGTGACGCCACCGCTGCTCAGAGCCAGCACCTCCCACTATTGTACACCCCAACGCTTGTCTCACTCTTTGGTCCCTTTACTATCTCCTTTGCCACAGCAGCTCCACCCATCCCCTACTCTCCTCCACTCCACACACGGTCAAATCACCAAACTCTCCTCTATATGCCACCTCACAACCCCTATTTTAGCAATCCGAAAACAGAGTCGTCAGTTAATCGCCGTGCACCATGCCCTTGTGTCACAGTCCACGATCGGAATACATGAGCCATGAGCCTCAGGTCAATTTAATTTCATTTACCAACTTCCTTTACTTTAATGCTAACTGTTATTTGGACTACAATAGAATTAGTGGGCCTTGGGCCTTAGTTTTATTTTCTTGTATGCCTTTCGTTGGATTAGCCTAGGCCCATGTAGAGGTCATCTTCTTTATATATGAGCCAAGGGCTCTAGGGTTTAATCAATCAAAAAAGTTAATGAGATTTCCTATTCCTTTCTCTTATCTTCTTCTTCATTTCTTCTATAGAGGTGCTCCCCTTGAAGTGAGCAATTTCAGTCTATTTTTATTTTAAGTAACTAGAGGTGTGTTACAAGTGGTATCTAGAGCCAGCCTTTCCTTTGGCAGCTACTTCATCAATCCATGGAAACGGAAGAAATTATCTCATCATTACTCAATATCAAAGAGCAAGTCGAACAATCGCAGCAACATTTGGATGTTATTTTGCAAACATTTAAAGATGTTAAAAACAATTTTGAAAATTTTCAGAATAACTTCAACAAAGAGTTCTCAAATCTGGAAAGCCAACTCCACGCTTTGCAAGAAGAGGAAAAATATACAGCAACAATGGAAGAAAAAGAGGTAGTCATCCCCGCTCGACTCACTCTTTCTCATGTTTCCATAAATCCCGTTAGAAACCAAAAATCATTTCCACCATTCTCTGATCTCCCCCTCCGAATCTTGTGTTCGTCTCTTCCTCTCAGAAATTATTTTCCCTTTTTTCTGTTCGTTCGGTCATACCTAGCACCACCTATTCACTAATCATCAGACTGGAGTTTGATCTCGGTGGTGTCGACGAAGCTCATTTTGTTAAGCTCGGGGAGGTTGCAGTCTCCATCGGAGAGGAGGACAAATATCTCCATTGCCGTTGTTTTCGACCGTCACCACCACGAGTGCTTCAACTCCGGTTACTACTAGCAATAGTAGTACTACTACATAAAGTTCCTTCAACAACAGCTCTTGCCAAATCTGCTGCTTCTTCCAGCGACATGGGATCTTTCACAGGTTTTGGTGTTACGAGAGCAACTGCTGCTTCATTGGGGCTTCCTGGTTTTTCGTTTAGTAAACAATCAATGCCTGTTTCATCCTCACAAGCACATTCAACAACTATCGTGCCTCCTTTTGGTGTCTCTTCAACTTCTGCAACTCAAACATCATCTCTTGTGTATGGAGACAACAAGAAACTCAAGGGGAGCAGGGGACTTGCCGAGAAAGCAGCTACAAATCCCGTGTATACAGGTAAGAAATTTTGTGTCCCTCAGTTGTTTGATAATATGCTTGAAAGGCTCTACAAATTGGAACATGCTGGAAGTCTTCTTTGAAAATTATTGGAGAATTTGATAATGGTCCTTGGTGGCACCGAATTTTTAATGGATATAGTATTACAACTTGGATGGTGGTATTAAACCTTGGCTCCACTGGCTTGGTGGTTTCATGCCTGATGAAGTATGCTAACAATATTGTGAAGGTGTATTCCACATCAATGGCCATGCTGCTTAGCATGGTTTTATCTGTATACGTATTCAATTTCAAGCCTACGCTGCAGTTTTTCTTGGTTATTATCATCTGCATGATGTCTCTACTCATGTATTTTAATCCTCCATACTCTTTTGTTATAAAAGCTTGTGGTCAGTGCTTGAGTGTTGGAGAAGGTGGGACGATGCAGTCAATTGATATAGGGAATACTTTTGTGAGGATTTATGCAGTTGTCACCATAATTGAGCTTGCAAGTCTGGTGTTTGATAAAATGACTGTGCTGCTACTGGTGGACATCCAAGTCGGACCAAACACAAAGCTATTTGCCAGACAAGTTGTTCCATTTCTGAGGGATCCTGGTTGCAACAACATTTTTGCTAGGCTTGGTATGGCAATTGTAAGGGATATTAAATGAAAACGGGAGCATATAGTTGTTGTCATAGCAATTGGACAGCTATAGTAGGTTAGATCTACGAGGCAATAAGTAATGTGGGCTATCTGAACTCAAATATGGTGGTTATTTTAAATAGCAGTCGTCACAGTTTACACCCAAAGACTGGTATTTTATCATTAATTGCTACTCAGACAGGTGCAAAGCATGTTTATGCTGTAGACGCATCTGAAATGGCAGAACATGCACAAAAACTTATTGTTGGGAACCCATCACTAGGTCAACGGATCATAGTAGTCAAAGGTAAAGTTGAGGAAGTTGAATTGCTTGAGGAAGTTGGATTTACAGGTGGTAATATTTATAGTCTGAGCAAAGGAATAAGTAAATATAGCATTGCTTTTGCTATAGAGGAACCAGTCAGTCCACCTATTCAAGTAAATTATACCCAGCTTTTGATTAATGGACAATTTGTCAAGGCTGCATCAGAAAAAAAAAAAAAAAAAAAAACTTTCCCAACATTGGATCTCAAGATAGGGGATGTGATTGCTCATGTTGCTGAAGGTGATGCTAAAGATGTAAATCGAGCAATGGCCGCTGCTCGCAAGGCATTTGATGAAGAACCATGGAAAAAGATGCCAGCATATGAAAAACAAATGATACTTTTGCGCTTTGCTGATTTGATAGAAAAGCACAATGATGAGCTTGCAACCCTTGAGACTTGGGACAATGGCAAGTCATATGAACAGGCCGCTAAAATTGAAGTTCCAATGTTGGCACGTCTAATGCGATATTATGCTGGTTGGGTGGATAAGATTCATGGTCTAACAGTCCTAGCTGATGGCCCATACCATGAGCAAACCTTGCATCAACCTATTGGTGTTGCAGTTCAGATTATTCCATGGAATTTTCCACTTCTCATGTACAATTGGAAGATCGGGCCAGCATTAGCATGTGGCAACACTATTGTTCTGAAAACTGTAGAGCATACGCCATTGTCTGCTCTCCTTGCATCAAATCTCTTGCATGAGGCTAGACTTCCTCCTGGTGTTCTAAATGAGATTTCTATTTTTGGTCCAACTGCTGGTAAAATAAAATTCTTGTTTTTGATCCTGGTGGTGGGAAAATTGTGGGCAAGGATAATGCACTTTGTGGACAAGATGCTTCTATGGGGGATGGTTTGTCACAGTCCACGACCGGAATACATTGGCTATGGGCCTCTGGCCATTTTAATTTCATTTACAACTTCATTTACTTTAATGCTACCTGTTATTTGGACTACAATAGAATTAGTGGGTCTTGGGCCTTAGTTTTATATTCTTATATGCCTTTAGTTGGATTAGCCTAGGCCCATGTAGGGGTCATCTTCTTTATGTATAAGCCAAGGACTCTAGGGTTTAATCCTTCAGAAAAGTTAATGAAATTTTCTATTCCTTTCTCTTATCTTCTTCTTCATTTCTTCTATGGAGGTGCTCCCCTCGAAGTGAGCAATTTCAATCTACTTTTATTTTAAGTAACTAAAGGTGTGTTACACCTTGCAACCCACCTTTGCCATAGATGAGCCCCTGATGAGTGTACGAAAGTGCACTCTAAATATCCTATTACTGGACTAAAATGCTAAAATGTTAATAGAAATCATTGGAATTAATGTGTATTCTTGAATTAAGTTTCTATTTACTTTGGGATACTCCTAAGCAGATTTTTATGTTTACTTTCAGAGTCTATAAAAGAGCAAGTCCAAACCCATTCAAATTCAAAGAACTTTCAAGTGGGTAAGACGTTGAAACAACCAAAGAACTTTCAACGAGTGTAGGACTCTTCAAATAAGGATAATAATGGGGTTTGTGAATAATTAGGATAAGAGTCCAAAATGTGCTAGGAGACAGAATGGACATACTTTATTATTTTAATCATAATGTTTTACTCAGATATCGGATTGATGCGATTCTTGATGTGTTAGAAAGCTATCTTAAAGTACTACAAAGTTATCTCTAATAAAGATTTCCAAATTCGAACTCCTGAAGTGCATACGTGGCTGCCAAGTTGAGTCCTAAAATTTAGGCGATTTTGTGTGCGGGAATATGAAGACATTAGGATTTCTTTCCTACCCTATTTAAGCACATCATTAGCACGAAATTGGGAGTTGAGAAGAGGGGAGACGGCTCAGTTTGAAGGAGGAAGATCTAAAATTAATTTCTATGGCCACCATTTGCTTTATTTCTCAAGTAGGGTTAGGGATAAACTTGCACATTAGATGGTATTTTTAATTTATTCTTGATTTATGTATTTGATTTTCAATTACTAAAACTCTTTTGTTTTATCATTCTCAATTCATCGTTAATGTTTTCTTCTCAAAATAATCATAGAATTTATTCTGTTTATGGATTCAGTCATGCTTTTTCTATTGAATGGATTGACTCTTTGATTATGTCTAGATCAATTATTTTTCTATATTGATTTAATTCTTTGCTGCAATATCGCTTCCTGAGTATTGTCATCGTTGGATTTTCTCAATAATGATAATAATTTACGTATTTTAAAAGTGATAAATGATTTTTCAAAGAGTTACATTTGGTTTGATCTTGGTTTATAAATCTATACCTTCCGTTTGGGAATATTAGGAATTAAGTTCCAAATTGAGTTATTCAATGAAGTAAGAATAATTAAAATACCATATTTGTGCAAGGAATTCCCAACGCTTTACTTTTTTTCAAACTTGAGTACTTTTTCTGTTAGTCACTTTGTTTCACTTTAATTTGTATTTAAAATTAATCTTTGTTTTCCCATTAATAATTTAATCTCTTTCTTTAGTTTCTTTATTCTTTCTACAATTCTTTTAATTTGTGTCTCTGTGGAATCGACACCCTAAAGTTGTGCTACAACTACCGCATTATTCTTTGGGCGTAATCAAATTTTGGCGCCATTGCTGGGGAGACGGTAGAAGAGTTGCTAGATAGGTTTTTATTTTAGCAGTTTGTAAAGGCGGTAACTTCGTTCCCTCTTTTAGCTTGTTGTATTATTATTATTATTATTATTATTATTATTATTATTCTTTCCTTTCATAGTATTTTTAGTTTTTAGTATTTTGTTACCTTGCATGCACGGATATAGAGACACCTTGGGTAGATTTGCTTGTAGGCCTGTGGAAGAATCAGAATCAAGCTTTTTAAATCCTTTATTTGACAATCCATCTAGTCCCGAAGAAATGAGTGAACACGAGGATCAACCCATTAGAACTCTTCATGATTACCTCCACCCTACACGCACAACCACACCGTCATGCATCATGTTTCCAGCTAATACTCGCCAACTGGATTTTAAAACAGGGATGATACAGTTACTCCCTACTTTTCATGACTTGGAAAATGAAAACTCATATGTGCACATTAGGGAGTTTGAGGAAGTAGTTGCAACTTTTCATAGTCAAAATGCAATTGATGACGTTGTGAGACTTAAGTTCTTTCATTTCTCTTTAAAGGATAGAGTTAAGAGTTGGCTATACTCACCGAGACCCAAATCTATTGGGTCATGGAGTGAGATGACTCAGGTCTTCTTTAATAAATACTTTCTCCAACATAAGACCAATGCTTTAAAAAGACAAATCTGCACCTTACCTTCATCTTCCAGGAATCCTTTAGAAGACATTTTGCATGCTTTTATTGAGGCACAAGGTAAGACTAACTAAAAGTTTGAATATTTGATTACGTAGGTTGTTGAAGAAAATAAGGAGATAAAGAGCCAAGTGTCTAAATTGATGAGCTCCTTGAGTGTGAATGAGCAATGTAAGTTCCCTTCTTAGGCTTAGTCCACACCCCATTGTCAACACATGGCACAAGAGAATTTGAAGGGTGTGAATATCATTGTGACGAGAAGTGGTAAGTCATTACACATCCCAACAACGAACAAATCAGAGGATGTGGAAAAGGATCAAGAGAGTAGTGATGCCCAGCTGACCAAGGAACCTGAGGTGAGAAAAAGTTCTATTAAGGTACCATTCCCTCAAGCTTTAAAATCTAGCAAGCGAACCTTGGATCCTAACAATGAAATCCTAGATAATCTAAGGCAGGTAAAAATCAATCTTCCTCTATTGCATGTGATTAAACAAGTTCCTACTAATACAAAAGTTCTTAAGAATTTATGTACAGTTAAGAGAAAACACCATGTGAAGCAGACAACGTTCCTGATAGAGCAAGTTAGTGCTCTAATTGAGCAGCAAATTCCTCCCAAGTATAAGGATCCTGGTTGTCCAACCATTACATGCAACATTGGAAATCATGAGTTTGGGCAAGTTTTGCTGGATTTATGAGCTAGTGTGAATCTAATGCCATATTCTATTTATTTGCAGTTGGGGTTGAGAGAAATCAAACCAACCACTGTGGTATTGCAATTGGCAGACCATTCAGTCAAAGTACCCCGGGGTGTGGTAGAGGATGTTCTAATTCAAATTGATAAATTTTATTATCCTGTTGATTTCCTAATCCTTGACACTAGCTCTGTTGTTGATACCACTTTTAAAATTCCATTGATTTTAGGTAGGCATTTCCTTGCAACTGCTAATGCTCTTATTAATTGCAGGAATGAGCTCATGAACTATCTTTTGGAAACATGACTCTTGAGGTGAATATCTTCCATATTGGAAAACAGCAAGAAGATGATGACGAGAGCCACCAGACATACATGATTGACTCACTCGTGGATATGGGAGTTTCTATAGCTCATGATTTTGATCCCCTTGAGTATTTTCTTGTTTATTCTAAGTTTAATTCTATCAGTGATCCATCTGATGTAGTTGATATTTGTGCTATTTTTTATAGAACTCAGGATTACGACACTTGGGCATGGCAACTGAAGTTTGAGGATTTGCCTGAGAAAGGTGAAAAACAAATTCCTTCAAGTGTGGAAGCACCCAAAGTTGAATTGAAGCCTCTGCCTAAGGTTTAAAGCATGATTTCCAAGGTCCAGGTGATATTTTTCCTATTATTATCTCATCTGAATTGTCGTAGTTTCAAGGTGAGAAATTAATTCGGACCTTAAGTGAGCATAAGTCGGCCTTAGGTTGGAGCATTGCTGATATAAAGGGCGTTAGTCCCCTGGTCTGTTCTCATAAAATTAATTTAGAGGAATGAACTAGCCCTCGTAGAGACCCCCAGCGTAGGCTTAATCCTACTATGAAAGAAGTGGTGAAAAATGAAGTGTTGAAACTATTAGATGCAGGAATGATATATCCTATTGTTGATAGTAAATGGGTAAGTCCTATACAGGTTGTTCCTAAAAAGTCAAGTGTTACTATGGTGAAAAATGACTAGGGAGAGTTAGTCCCTACAAAACTTCTGACTGGGTGGTGAATGTGCATTGATTATAGAAAATTGAATGCTGCCACTCGGAAAGACCATTTTCCTCTTCCTTTTATTGATCAAATTCTTGAGTGTGTGGCTGCTCATCCTTTCTATTGTTTCTTGGATGGTTATTCTGGTTATTATCAAATTGAAATTGCATTAGAAGATCAGGATAAAACCACCTTCACTTGTCCATTTGGTAATTATGCTTTTCATAGAATGCCATTTGGATTGTGTAATGCACCTGCTACTTTTCAACGTTGCATGATAAGCATTTTTAGTGATATGGTTGAAAATTGCATGGAAGTTTTTATGGATGACTTGATTGTTTTTTTATCTTCTTTTGATGCATGCTTATTGAATTTAGCGAGAGTGTTGACTTGTTGTGAAGAGAAGGAATTAGTTTTGAATTGGGAGAAATGACACATTATGGTACCTTCAGGTATTGTCTTAGGGCATATTATTTCTTCTAGGGGATAAAATTTTATCAATCTAAGATTGAATAACTCTCTAAATTGCCTACACCTAGGACAGTAAAGGATGTGAGATCCTTTCTTGAACATGCTGGCTTTTGTAGGAGGTTCATACAGAATTTTTCCACCATATCTAGACCACTATGTGACCTCCTAGCTAAAAATGCCCCATTTAAGTGGACACAAGGTTGTCAAGAGGTCTTTAAAACACTAATTGACAAGCTTACCTCAGCACCCATAATGCAGCCACCTGATTGGACTTTACCTTTTGAGATCATGTGTGATGCTAGTGACTTTGCTATAGGTGCTATTCTTGGACAGCGAAGGGAGGGGAAGCCTTTTGTTATTTATTATGCTAGTAGAACTCTAAATAGTGCTAAGATGAATTATTCCACTACTGAAAAAGAGTTGCTAGCTGTAATGTTTGCTTTGGATAAGTTTCGTGCTTACTTGATTGGTTCTCATATTATTACTTTCACAGATCATGTAGCCCTTAAGTACCTTCTTACAAAGAAGGATGCTAAGGCGCGACTGAGTGGAGAACGTAGTGGCTGACCATCTCTCAAGGCTCACATTTGAGGACACATCTGACCACCTGCCAATCAGGGATGATTTTCCCGATGAGCATTTACTTCCTATTACTTCTCTACCATGGTTTGCTCACATTGTGAATTATTTGGCTGCAGGTGAGATACCGGTGGATTGGAACGCTCAGGACAAGAGAAAGTTCATGACTGAGGTACGTAATTTTTATTGGGATAACCCTTTCCTTTTCAAATACTGCCCTGACCAAATTTTAAGGCGTTGCATCCCTGATGAAGAGATTGCTAGCGTCTTGAAATTTTGTCACTCCCAAGCTTGTGGGGGCCACTTTTCAATGAAGAAAACCGCTGCAAAGATTCTGCAGTGTGGATTTTATTGGCCCACTTTGTTTAAGGATGCAAACATCTATTGTCGTTCATGTGAAAACTGTCAAAAGTTAGGAGTTATGTCCCGTTGTAATATGATACCCTTAAACCCAATTTTGGTGATTGAAATTTTTTATTGTTGGGGCATTGATTTTATGGGACCATTTTTCCATTCTTTTGGATACCAATATATTATTGTGGCAGTAGATTATGTGTCAAAATGAGTAGAGGCAGCAACTTGCAGGAGTAAGGATAATAGGACGATAATTAAATTTCTCAAAGAGAATGTGTTATCTCGATTTAGTACACCACGTGCTATCATTAGTTATTGGGGTACACATTTTTGCAACCGTTCTTTTGAGGCTTTGATGAAAAAATATGGGATGGTACATAAGATCTCTACTGCCTACCATCCCCAGACAAGTGGACAAGTAGAACTTGCAAACAGGAAAATTAAGCAAATTTTAGAAAAAACAGTCAACTTGGATCGCAAAGATTGGTCTTTGAGACTAATTGATGCGCTTTGGGCCTGCCGTACAGCTTTCAAAACTCCCTTAGGCATGTCACCTTATAGGCTTGTTTTTGGAAAGTCTTGCCACTTACCTGTGGAGCTCGAGTATCAAGCTTATTGGGCCATCAAGCATTTCAATTTTGACATGGGAGAAGGAGGTAAGCTTAGAAAATTTCAGTTAACCGAGTTAGAGGAGTTGAGAAATGATGCTTATGAGAACTCTAGAATCTATAAGGCTAAAATGAAAGCATTTCATGATAAAAATATTTTGAGAAAAACGTTTAAGCCTAATGATCGAAGGTTTTTATATGATTCTAGACTCCATAAGCACCCAAGAAAACTTAGGTCTAGGTGGACTGGCCCTTTTGTTATGAAGAATATTTTTGCAAATGCGATGGTAGAAATGGAGGATCTTAAGGATGGTCGGATCTTTAAAATAAATGGTCAACGCCTTAAAGTATTAATTGATAGACAAGTTCTAGAAGTGTAAGACATTCCACTTGTGGATCCGATCTATCAACCTTGACCACACCACGCAGGTATGCTTTTCTTTATTTGTTTTGTTTTATTTTTGTTTTCTCTTATTTTCTTTCTTTTCCTTTTTGTTTGCTCTTGTTTTCTTTGTTTTTGTTTGCATGTTAGTTTCATTTTATCATTTCAGGTTACCATCTTTGGTGCTTAGCGAGCTATTCACATCACTCATCAGGTCTATTCTACCATTTTTAGTTATTCCCCATTCAAATTTTATTCTTAAACATTGAGGACAATGGTTCATTTAAGTTGGGGTGGTGGTGCAAATTCAGTATTGAAAATGCTTGTTGAAACTCTGTGGCATATTTTCATGTGTCAATTTTTTTTTTAATTTTGCATCACACGTCGTCATTTTCACATGTGTACTCATTCTCATTCACAGTCATCTTCGTGAATTCATCAAACCCACCATAATCATTTTTTGCTGAGCCATTTACAGAATCTTTAATGCACTCATCCAAATTTTGTGATAAGATGGTAGTTTGACACATGTAGTTAGAGAACTCTTTTGCTTAAGTATTAATGTGAGTTTTGGAGAGGATTGAGAGCCTACAAATGTAATAAATTGTGATAAGCGTTCATTGATATGTTGAATTAGACACTTCTTTTGAGAATATCATTACATGGTTTCTAGTAAGATGGTGGATATACTTGGGATATGACGAAAGTCAACTTAGGATCAACATTTGAGCCTTTCAAGCTAACCCTTTTCATTATAGACCCCTAGTAGCCAACTTTGAGCCAATAAATACATGTAACATTTTCTTTTCATATGCCCACATGCATGCTTCTCTACATTGGAGTATAGCTTATACACTAGTTTTTCCTTTCCTTGTTACTTCCAAGTGTGTACTAGATGTGAAATTCTTCTTTTTGAAATGAATAAAAAAAAAAGAGAAAAAAAGGAAGAACACGAGTTACAAGGTGTTCAAGTGAGTGAGCTTCAAAGGTAAAAATACAAAGGCTGGGTAGAAATAGCAAAATATCAGGGTGACATGTAATTGATCACCAAATTATAAAAAGAAAATGATGAGAAAAAAAAGAAAAAAAAAAGGAAAAGGGAAAAGAAAAAAAGGCATTATTTGATGATTTGAAAGGTTGAAGAGTACATCAAGTGAGAAGTGTGGTCTACTGAGATATTTAATAAGATTCCCTTTGTATGTATTTGGAAGTTTTTGAATCTTTTTTCATTTTTTTTTCATACAGCCCCAAACCTAAGCCACGTTACAACCTTTTGTGTTGAATGTTCTGATCCTAAGTAAGCTTTTGGAAAGAATGGTTGAATTCTCATTTGTTAATGTTCCTATCATAAGATCAATACTTGCTTGTTGCTTATTCATAATAACCTAAATCTATATGTGATTGTGTGTACACAATTTCTCAACTCCATAGAAAGAGCTCTTACACGAAACACTATTATACCCGTGAGTTATGGAGTTGAACCTTTTGCTTGAGACGTTCTTGATGTTGCATGTGTCAATGTTAGTGGTAAGGTGGTTATAGCTTGGAAAACACACACTCTGTGAATTGCTATAAGTGGATTGATCTTGATGGGTTATTGGATTCCTTAATTTGTTTTTTATATGTGAATTTGGAAAATGTGAATTAGTAGCATATTTTAGTGATTCTCATCTCTTTCATCTCTTTAGCATAGAAATTGCTCAGGACTAGTAATAAGCAAGTTGGGGGTGTGATGAGTGTACGTAAGTGCACTCTAAATACCCTATTACTAGACTAAAATGCTAAAATGTTAATAGAAATCATTGAAATTAATGTGTATTCTTGAATTGAGTTTCTATTTACTTTGGGATACTCCTAAGCAGATTTTTATGTTTAATTTCAGAGTCTATAAAAGAGCAAGTCCAAACCCATTCAAATTCAAATGACTTTCAAGTGGGCAACTTGTTGGAACAACCTAAGAACTTTCAACGAGTGTAGGACTCTTCAAATAAGGATAATGATAGGGTTTGAGAGTAATTCGGATCAGAGTCCAAAATGCGCTAGGAGACAGAATGGACATATTTTATTATTTTATTCATAACTTTTCGTTCAGATATTGTATTGATGCGATTTTTGATGTGTTAGAAAGCTATATTAAAAGGCTACAAAGTTCTCTAATAAGGATTTCCAAATTTGAACTTTTGAAGCACGTACGTGGTTCCCAAGTTGAATCCTAAAATTTAGGCGATTTTGTGTGCGGGAATATGAAGACATTAGGGTTTCTTTCCTACCATATTTAAGCACATCATTAGCACGAAATTGGGAGTTGAGAAGAGCGGAGACGACTCAATTTAAAGGAGGAAGATCTAAAATTAATTTTCATGGCCACCGTTTGCTTTATTTTTCTCTTGAGATTTTTGTTATCCATTATGGGTAACTAAATTCTCAAGTAGGGATAGGGATGAACTTGCATATTAGATGGTATTTTTAATTTATTCTTGATTTATGTATTTGATTTTCAATTACTAAAACTCTTTTGTTTTATCATTCTCAATTCATCGTTAATGTTCTCTTCTCAAAATAATCATAGAATTTATTCTGTTTATGGATTCAGTCATGCTTTTTCTATTGAATGGATTGACTCTTTGATTATGTTTGGATCAATTATTTTTCTATATTGATTTAATTATTTGCTGCAATATTGCTTCTTGAGTATTATCGTCGTTAGATTTTCTCAATAGTAATAATAATTTACGTATTTTAAAAGTGGTGAATGATTTTTCAAATGGTTACATTTGGTTTGATCTTGGTTTATAAATCTATACCTTCCGATTGGGAATATTAGAAATTGAGTTCCCAATTGAGTTATTCAATGAATTAAGAATAATTAAAATATCATATTTGTGCAAGGGATTTCCAATGCTTTATTGTTTGTCAAACTTGAGTATTTTTTTCGTTAGTCACTTTGTTTCACTTTAATTTGCATTTAAAATTGATCTTTATTTTTCCATTAATAATTTAATATCTTTCTTAGTTTTTTTGTTCTTTCTACAATTCTTTTAACTTGTCTCTCTGTGGAATCGACACCCCAAAGCTATGCTACAACTACCGCATTATTCTTTGGGCGTAATCAGCCCCCATCATACCTACACCATACAAGCCACAGCAACTACCCCTTTAGTCCAAGGCATAAGAGCCATTGTAAGCCACCACCACTGTGAGTCTCCCAACCACGGCAAAGACTACCTCCTCCCCCACCTCACTTCAGGAACCACCCAACCCCACTATCACAGCAGCAGTGAAGTCAGCCCTTTTTTGTCTCCCTTCCACACACGTATAAACTACCGAACAGTAAGCGACAAGCAGCAATTTCAACCCCTTAATTTTTGGTATAAACTCCTATCACTTTATCTCAACAAATGTTATGTTTGTAAAGTGAAATGATGTTATGAAAGGTTTTATGTTGATGACTATTGTGAATTGTGAACTATGCCATGTGTTGTGCATTGTGAATTGTGAATGGTGTGGCTGTGTGTAGTGTGAAGTGATGGGATTAAATGTGAAATTTTTGATATGATTATGCTTTGTGAAGTGATGGGATGATTTTGTAGTTTGTGAGTGATCGGATGCTATGTGAAGTGATGGGATTACTGTGTAGTTTGGAATTTGGTATTAAACTGTGTGAAGTGATGGGATACTTGTATAGTTTGTGAGGTGTTGGGATTGTTGTTGGTGCATAGAAAGCCTATAAAACTTTGCGATTGTGTTTGGATTGGTGTGTAAATGATATTGTCAGATTTTATATAATTTTATAATGTAATGTTGGACTTCATGGATCAAGGGAGGTCATGGTCAAGATTGTGAAGTTAAGTGAATGTGATGTGTTGGTTGTAATAGAATAAGGAGAAGTGGGGTGTGGTTTGTGATGTGGTTGTATATTGTGTGAAGTGATGAGATTATTGTACAGTTCTGATGTGGAAATATGCTATGTGAATCTTTAGGGTTAACTAGAGATGTATTTATATATGAAGATTATGTGAGATGTCATGGGGTTTAATGAAGTTGAGTATATCAAAATTTAGTGAACTGTATGTTGATCTTATGTGATAAAAGGAGCAGGGTACATATGTAAGTTTGGTTGGATGCATGTATCAGATAGATTTACCATATGTAATGGATAATCTATCTTAAACATGAGTACATAATGTTTAAACTTCAGAGTTGACTTAAAGTTGTGTATTATGCTTGGTTTGTATTAGGATAAAATGTGGGTTATTATATATGAATGGAGGAAGGGATGTATGTATTGATTAAGATTGAGTTAACTTGGTTGGTTCAAGTTAGAAGGTAATAGTGTATCTTAACCTTTAAAGTAAATCAATAGGTTCACTTTAAAGGATAAGAACATGAAGTTGAATACTATGTATTGGGAAGGTTGCCACAAGTGGGTCACAAGCTACAACTTTGAGAAATTAGAAAAAAGGTGATAAATGAATGTATGGAGGATGGATTTGGTAATTTAATGGGTCTAAGTGAAGGAAGCCTAAGTCAATGGTAGTTTTATGTATTTTCTAAGCTAAGTTGTTTATGCACTTGAGAAAAGAAATGATGTAAAGTTATGTATGAATATAGGTTGACATCTGACAAGCAAATGAGTGGACTGCATGAAATGAAAATAGCATGGAGTCCAGGTAAGTATTATGTTCATACTTTTCTAGAGTTTTTTTAATGATATGAAAATGAAATGTTTCTCTTTATGATGCTTTATGAAAAGAAATTATGCTTTATGAATCTATGCTAGTACATTAATGTTTAAAATATATGTATGTAATGACCTTTTTTGCCAGCTCATTTTCATGTACCTCAATAATAGTTGTATGCATGTGAAATAAATGTTATATGTAGTAGCTACTGTCTTTATGTTCCTTGAAATGAAATGTTTAGGTTTATGCTTGAAGCTATGATGACGTTTAAATGATGCAATGAAGTAATATTTAAATAAGGCTATGAAATGAAATTTAGATGAGGCTATGAAATGAGGTTTAAATGATGCTATGAAATTGTGTTTATTGATAATGTTTATGCTTATGCTATGAAATGATATTTATGAAATGAAACGCACTGATACATGAAATAAATGAAAAGGAAATGACTAAAATGAATGACTAAAAGGAAATGAGTATTTTAATGTATGAAGCTGTGCAATGGCCATGACTAAATGAATGATAGTACCAATGGACAGGGCAGATTGCAATACCAGGTAAGTAGTACTGGTAGTACACTGAATGTTGCCCCCTAACTGTAATAGATTCCCAACATGTGGCCATAGGTGAAATCCGGGTCCAAAAGACTACTAAACCCAACACACGAGATGTAACAGTGTGTACCGGCCAAAAGAATGTGATTAGAGTTAATTGAATGTATGAAATATTTTATCTCTTTATGAATGAATGTAAAAGGTGTGGAAAATGTTTTATGTGGAATGAGAACTTTTTAAAGAAAAACCCTCACCTTGTAATATTTTCAAAAGAAAATAAATGTTTTATGTAAAGTATGTAGATGAATGATGAATGCATGAATGAAAATCTATGTTAGTATATTTTTACAGTACGAAGTAATGCTTACTAAGTATTTGACTCATTTTATTTTTATGTATGTCTCCCATTCTCCCAGGATCAAAATGAGGACGAAGACTCAAGACAGACATGGCCCCAGGGAAAGGTGGTAGAAGCCTATGCTTGTTTATGTAATGTATGAAAGAATATTTTGTAAAAGGACTATATATTTTCATTAAATGAATTCTGCTGCAAACTCTCTTTTAAATTTATAAAACATGTTTTAATTGTAGAATCTTTTATATCCTGTAGAAGAAATGAAAAGGTTTTAAAAATTTCAGTAATTTTCGTCTCATTTTCTAAAACTATTTATTAAAGTTCTACCACAAGGACAGACGTTGCACTCCATACTTCTAATGAGTTTATACTAGCCCAAATTAAATCACTTAGTTAATGAGTTATAATATAACACAAATACTTCTAAATTTCATGATAGTCAAGAAATCTACACAAGTACTAAGTAGTCAATGTTTATCACCTACAACATAATTGTGCCTCTAGCCATCATGAGATACTAAGTAGTCAATGTTTATCACTTACAACATAATTGTGCCTCTAGCCATCATGAGATACTTAGAAGTAAAGTTGTTAAAGTTTATTCTCTCGTGATCATATCAGTTCTTCGTTAAATTACCCGAAGAGATGTATGTTTTCTATTTTATGTTATTTCATTAAATCTAATATTGTGGAGCATAGATTATCGAATATCCTTTTAGAAATCAAATTATATCTTTTTCCAAAGTTGATTCAGCTAAATTTTAAAAACTTGGGATATATTAATATTTCTTAAAAACTCATTGAAAAATACTTAATTGAGTATATTATGACTACAAAAAAAAAAGTTTGAGTCTAATTTATAATAAAAATCGAATTCGCTGAGTCGTGCCTGCGATGAATCTAATTTAATTCAATGAAAAGTGATCCAACATGATCGATCAAGAGATGCATTGATTTTATTTGTGACAATTACATTCACCAACTTAAAAGTACCTAACGTGTGCTAGCACGGATATACATGGTAGATTAGGATTGTGTTATGGAAATGAAAAAATTTATTCATCATCTCTTTTTTTATTATTTTTTTATTATTTTATAATGTGACATTAGATAATAAATTTATAAGTGAAATATAATAAAGTTTCAAATCATCTAATATTATATAAAAAAATAATGAAAAGATGATAAGAATTTACATCATGAGTAACGTTACTACAATAAAATAAACAAAAGATCATGGTGTGACCGAAGTGGAAGTGGATTGGACGTGGGGTTATCTTAGTCAAAACCTAAAAAGCAATGAGGTTGTTAAATTACTGTATAATCATGCTAATGATAAAAAAAAATTAAAATATAATAATAAATAAATCTACAAATAATTAAAAATATATATTTTAATAAGAATTGGATCCTAAGATTTAATTTTTTATAAATTAAATTCTGAAATTATGTTAGTAGCTTGAAATTACATCTTTCGAGTCTACTATATTTTATTAAAATATTATTTATTTTAAAATATAATTATATATAGTATTGTAAAAGATGGTAAATATAATTATATAATTATAATGTAAACTTTCAAGCATACCTGAGTTACTTGTCATATGAGCATATGCTTCAGTGTCTGCAATCCATTCATTTTCAGGAGAAAGATGGTCCAATGTCATAGCGACCAATGCTTGAGGAATATCATTAGGCTGGTACGAGTGATTAAATCTGTTCCAATATTTAAGTGCAACGTGACCCCTTTTACCACAAATTTGACATGTGGGTGGTGGGTCACGGGCCGTTCAGTGGGCTCACGTGTTGAAGAGGGACCATTTGAAGGAGCCCCTGTGTGAGAGATCAATTGGCCTTGGTGGGAATCGCGTGTGGAGTGAATGGTTGGGTGAAACCCACGACCACAGGAGGAGAAGCTTCATTGCTGCGATCAGCCACCACCACGGTGGTCCTTGAAGGTCGTCGTACCTGCCTGCTGTCCATAAAAAACAAACGAAGGGTTAGAATCATGAAGGGCGGTGCGTATTTCATACCCTTGAAGTAGTGGGAGGATCTCGGCGTAGGAGGGCATGAGAGGTTTTAGCATCAAGGTGGTGAATGGCTCAAAGTAGGCACCGAGGCCGTTCAACAGAGAAAACACCTTCATTTTGTCAACAACTGGTCTCCCAATTGATGCCAAGCTATCGCACAAATTTTTGAAAATTCGGAGATGATTTGCAAGGGGCGTCAAGGGATCCTTTTTGAGGTATGTAAGTTGCTGAGTAAGATGAAATTCACGCTCTTGTGAATCATGGGCATACGCTACCTTGAGAGCCACCCATACGTGATGAGCATAGTCTAGTCCGACGACAAGGTCAAGTGCCTCTTCCGAGAGGGTACCAATGATCCACCCTCTGAGTAGGCGATTTGATTTGCGCCATTAAAGGTAGTCTGGTGTGTGTTCTGGTTTACCCGAGCCTGATGCTACATCAAATGAGGTGTGAAATTCGAGAGGAGTAAAGTCCTCATGGAGGAGATGATTAACTAAATCGTGGCTCTTAGCCAAGGCTAGGAGTTGTTCATGCCAAAGAGGATAATTGTTATTGTTGAGTTGCAGGGTAACATAATTTCCCATGTTAAGAGCAATGGTGGCCATGGAGGTAGACTCTTCACTCACACCGTCTCTAATACCATAAAGATAATAAGAGCTCAAGTTGTTTGATACAATGTCTTAGTCATCTTGAGTATGCTGAAAGTCTATCATTACTATTTATATTATTCGTTACATCAAGACCAAAGGTATTGTACTGTTCGGAGACTAGATATATAAGGTAAGTTGACAAAATGGAAAATGGGGAATTAGTCGTTGCATGAGGGATCGAGAGTATCTTAAGCCAATATTTATGTGTTAGCTGTTGCTGTGATGGAGGGATTTCATTTGGTAAATCTTCATCTACACTTGGTAAGTCTTCAATTGCCATGGATGGTATTTTTGTGTTATTAAAAAGTCCTAACGTGTGCTAGCACGGGTATATCTGGTAGATTAGGATTTTGTTGACGAAATGAAAAAATTTTATTTATTATTTTTTTTCATCATCTTATGATGTGATATTAGATAATAAGTTATAATTGAAATATAATAAATAATCTCTAATCATTTAATATTTATTATAAAATAATAAAAAATAATGAGAATTGTGATAATGAATAGTATTACTATGAATAAATAAACCAAAGATCTTGGAGTGACCAAAGTGGAAGTGGATTGGGCGTGGTGTTCTTAGTCAAAACCTCAACAGCAATAGCAATGAGGTTGTACTAGAAAATTAATATATTACTGTATAATCATGCTAATGATAAATAAAAAAATTAAAATGTAATAATAAAAAAATATACAAATAATAAAAAATATATTTTAATAAAACTTGGTTGGTAAGATTTAATTTTTTATAAATTAAATTCTGAAATTATGTTAGTAGCTTGAAATTACGTCTTTCAAAGCTTACTATATTTTATAAAAATATTATTGATTTTAAAACGCTGTGCTGAACCCAGAACTTCTCTCTCTCACACCAAGCTGACGTTGGCCACACGTGAACCTCCGAGTCTACATCATGGAACCCACACCACATGTGGGGCCCAATTTTTGTACTCACGTAGATGAAAGGGACACAAGTGTGTTTGTTCCGCTTCACTAATGCCAACTCTCTTGCTTCCTTTCGCTCTGTTTTTCTAACTGTTGACTTTTTTTTACAATCCCAACGAGTACGATGGATTTTTTTTTTTATTTTTTTTATTTTGATTTATTTGTAATCCCCCCACTTCGTAGATGTGACTCTTTTTTTTTTTTAATTAAATTTTATCATAATTTCTTATATGATTGATGTGAACAGTGATATAATTAAATAAATTTCTATTTAAATAATTAACATATAAATATTTTAAAAATAAATTTTCATTTTAACTAATCATTATAATTTTTTAAAATTTTAACACAAAATATAATAGACAATTTAATTTTTTCAAATCTTAAAATAATAATAATATTAAAAAATAATATTATAATAATATTTTATCATCTCAACTCAATTCAACTCAGTTCAACAGTCAAACGCAACCGTACATTAATTAATAGAAAATCAAATGGTTTTTTCGTGTCAATTGGGAAAAAAATCTTTTCAACTTCTTGTCGTCCAGTGTTGAAGATCTCAAACAAAACAAATCAAACAGACATAAATTAAATGAATCAACAAAATAAAGGTCTTAATCCTGTCACGTGGAGCTTTGATTAATGGTAATGTATTTTTAAATATTCTGAAAATAATAATAAAGGATAATGATATAGATATATACATAATATATTACACAATATATTATATAATTATATTATAAAATAAAAATATTTTTATAAAATAATATTATTTTTTTATATAATATATTTTTTTATAAAATAATATTATAAAAAATATTATATATAAATTATTTTCCTTCTAAAAATATCTGAGGGATTCTGAATACCGCCGCATTAGTCTGCGAATTTCCTTGTGTCGCCGACAACTGTGTGATGCTGATTCGAAATCTGTGGAGGTTGGTTGCGGTGTGAATCAGCTGATAATCTTAACAACCAATGAGATTAAAGTCAACTCGACCAATGTTTTCATGCATAGGATTAGATGTTTAACAAACCCTGTTTTTGTTTGTTTAGAGTTTGTTTATATTTGGTCACGCAACTTACAAATTATAGTAAAATGGCATCATCCATCGTTTTCCAGGACAAATTTATAACTGTTCTCTGAAGAAAGTTGCGTCTCTCTTCCACGAATGACATCTTTGAAAACTCTCTTTCCCTTCCCCACACTCCAAAGAAAGATCAAAATACAACATCAAAACAAAACACAGGAAGTGAACATCCATGTCTGAAGAGTGTAATAAAGACTCTTCCTGGTCCAAGTCTGTCTTTGTGCCTCCAAACTTAGATACATGCGTGAAATGAAGGAGCCTTTTAGGATATGTATAATGATTACAACCCAGTTTTGTCTCTCGAACACACAAAATGTCCCACAAATGAAATCACCAGCACTTATGGTATGACTTTTCAGCAAGAACAAAGACATTCAAAAAAAAAAAAAAAAAACGAAGGAAAAGGGAGGAGAGATGCAAAGCAAACAATATCAACCAAAATTCTTAATGGACTGTGGGACTGAAAAATGGAAGTAAAATATGAATCAAGAACGCTCAAAGCTTGCATGCAACCCTAAAAAACAATGGATGTCAACTTCAATAATGGTAGAAGCTCAGCACATGAACAAAGGATTCTGATCAACCAGCTGTACAATTGAAATGAAGGTTTACTGCTTTCTCTACATTACTACATTGTCGCTGCTTGAATCCATAAGAATTGTTAACCTCCTTGCGGCTTTCGTGAAGTCACTGCAGGAAGAAATAGAAATTCATCGTGTAAGAAAAGTGTTAGTTATAGAAGGAGCTAATGCAAGAAAAACAGGCAAACGACTCCCACCTGAATGGCTGATCACCTATTTGTTTGGCTACCCCTGTATTATCTCGGTAAAGCACCTGGTTCAATGTCTCGGAATTTTCTATGCCAAACATGTCGGCTAGTTTTCTGTACAATTCATCATACGATCCAAGTAATGTAAGGTCAAGACTGCGACCCACATCCTCTGATTCCATGAAGACTTTACAGTGACCAGTTTCCAAATCGTGCTCCGCTTCTTGATGGTTATCTTTATACCATTGAAGAGCTTCGCAGGATGAGCGTTCAAGTAAGCCTTGTTGATGAAGGGCACATCCAGAACCATCAGAAAAAATTGTCACTTTATCTCCATTTCCATCTGATGAACTATATCCAGTACGAACAGGTGAGACTGTGTCAGCAGAGCAGCTCAAAGATATCTGCTGCTCTGTAAGTATTGGTTGACCAAAGAGCACAAACTGTGGTGTCTTGACATCATCAAGTTTCTTTGGAGTCTGTGTAGAATGTGCAATGGTTGGCAAGCAAGAAACATTCTCACTTATGCTAGGCTTTTGAAACATCAAGTTATTTGGGGCTCTAGCGGGTGTAGCAGTATGATCAAGTGGCGGGAAACCAGCCGGAAACAGACCTGACTGCAATTTATTGAGGTGGAGATCTGATAAGGATAGACCATAATGAGCATGCCTGGCTCCCTGCATGCCAGCAGGAGTGTTTTCGGGTAGACAACTAAAGGGACCGCCGGGCCCAAGGAGGTTGCCGGAAAATGTCGGCATTGGAAGTTGACCGTCAAAGGGGAAATCCGGGTGTTGTGGCAGTCTCAGCTTCTTCCGTGGTGGTGAGAAGGGTGATAGATGCATGGCTGGCATGTTTGAAACCAATTCCACCAGCCATGGGCTTACACGTTTCACATTTTGGAGCAAGTCTGGTTCATCCCATGTAACCTACAATTTTGATTTTGGCAAATAAGAAGATTAAAGGAAAATGAAACTGACTTGCATATTGAATTTTGGGCAGAAACCAGAGAGCAACCGGTTACAAATGAAATTTTCTTTTTGTTCAGACAAAATACATGTTCGTACGTAAATAAAGTTTCACGAATCAGCCTCATCAAATCAAGTACATCATAACTCCAGTTTTGCAGGTCTACTATTTAACACTCTTGAATATCTTATGGCCAGCTCAAATATTTATCAAACTATCACTTTGGAAGAGTTGAACAGAGAATAACTACCGGAACATATATTTGTGAACGATCAATTAAGACAGCATGAAATTTCAGATGATTATGCACCAAACCTTTGGAATGTCTATCAAAATTTTATGGGGATATATCTATCTGGCAGTATAAATAACAGAGAGACTAGTTCTTTTGTAAATTGGTACTGATCAGCAAATTTCTCCAAATCCAAATTCATTGATCCACAATGCACATCGGAAGAAATGCTAGCATATCTGGTCAAGGAAACCTCTCATGTTCTTCCCCAAGAGCTGCATGCATATTTGATATCTGGGAAACTTGATAATGCCACGTGATCAATGAATCAAAGATTTAGTCGTTTACAACAAGTAATAGCCGAAGAACCAACACAAGGGAATAATACTTAAAACAGTATGAAGTTGCAAAATTTTCAAGCAGATAGTCTTCCAGATCGATATGCTCTGACAAACAGATATAAGTTGACAGAAGAACCATTTAGCAAAGCCAACAGAAAACTGAGGAGAAGAGGAAAACTGAATCTTCAGCGAAGCTGGAGCTCAAAAAAAAGAAAAAGATGGGAGTATAAAATAATGGCCAAGGGAAACATCATATTGATTTTCACTCTTCGGCAGAGATTTGATATTGGGAGACACGATTTTGTGCTAATAACAGCACATGGAAATGGAAACGGGGGCATGGTCACGAAGTTTTTTTCCATACACATCAACAACAACAACAACAACATTAGACGAGAAAACCACACACCACAGTAACCATTATTACAGTGTGCGCTTTATATTGAAAGAAATGCAGATTACGAGATGGGATACTACCTGGAGAAGCCTCCAAGGTGAATCGGGCCATCGCATGGGATCAGCAACCTGAACAGAAGAAATGGTTCCCATGAACCAACTTATCCGTGAGGAATCCTCAGTTTCAAAAGGCATCTTGAACCTCATTCCCGAACACCACCGGATCTGCAATGCTGCTTTCAGCAATGAAGCTTTCACACAGAACTCCGGCGTGCTCGCTCGAGGGTAGTAAACAACCTCAAATGACTTTCCATTGGCGGCAAGGGTTGCAGCTTCAATAACTGATTCGGGCCTCACTTTTCCCCGACCAATCAGATTCCCATTCGAGCTCGAACCGTTTCCATTACCATTTCCATTTCTCATTAGTTTGTTCTCATCATCCCTCAAGAATGCCGAAAACCCTCCATACGGCACCGCGCAATTCCCACCTGCTGGGTTCCACCCAGAAGCCGTCTCTGGTCCACCGCCAATTCCCCTCTTGGCTCGTCGAATGCCAACACAAAGATCGCCATTCTCTGCCCTCAAAAACACGATTGAATCCCCCGCAACAAGCTTCTTATGGTTCACAAAAGTACTCCAACCCGTGGTCAAAAGATGCCGCCGAGGCGTTCCCCTATAGATGTGCCTGAACTTCCACGTTTCGCCATGAACATCCTTAGCTAAAATGGTCTGAACAGGGGGATCCGCTGAATAATCCAACCGCGGAAATATCGTCTCCGCGCAGTACCGCGGAACAGAGAAACCCCCGCCATTGTTCGCATCCGACTGCGTCAGTGTCTTCGCAAAAGACGCCGGTTTTTCTTGCGCTTCAGAACCATTAATCCCTTCAATTCTATCATCTTCAAAATCCGGCTCATTAGCATTCACCGGAACCAGCTTTATCTTCGCGAAAACCTCATCGCTCTCAGGATCAGCCATGTATTTCACTGCACAAACTCTGCAGGCTATAAACGGCGCAACCCTTGGGCAGCTCCGGAAATCGACGTTCCCGCAGGCATGCTCGGCGTGGCCCTGAGGGAAGTAGAAGACCTTGGCTTTCACTGTAGGCATTTGAACCATTCCACCGGCGCAGGCATGCCATAGCTGAGGATCTAAGCACTTGTCCACCTCCTTTAGTTTCTCTTTCGAATCCATAAATGTTATCATTTCAGTTCAGGGATTTTACCGATACGCAGTTACTTAACTGATTCTCAGTGCATGAAAACCCCTCTTCTTGTCGATGATGATCTCTTTGTAAATTCTGCAACCACGAATAAACCTCCATAATTTGGTCAAGTCCGTCATAAAATTTGGAAAACAACAAAGAAAATTAAAAGAATAAACGAAGAAAAACAGAATTAATGACTTTAATCATTGAAGTGCTAATTTTGGGCAATTAATTTACCTCACAGAGCTTGGAATCTGCGTGTGCCACTTGGCCACAGTGAACCAGATAAAAGCCCCAGAATCTCCTTCGTAAAACCCCTAAGATTCATACGCAGGATTCGAACGGAACCCAAAACTGAAAGACGTAATTCCACGGAATCTCAAGATTGCTGAAGCTTCATTTCCCTGAATCCAGTGATGGAGTTGTAACTAACCTCGCGCCCCCTTCCCTCGGCTCTCAGCAACCTCGAGCATCGAAATCTAGCTTTACAGAAATCGAAAACCCCTCCACTTCTCGTCGTAAGTTATCGTTTGGACTCGAACGAAAGAGACACACTGTTTTTCACAACCTGCTTCCAATTCATCGAGTCTCAGAGCAGAAAATCCCACACAATCTTTGGTTCTAGCTTCAAAAGAGCAAGATCTCCCCCGAGCGCACACTCACACAATTGCTGTTGTCTTACACCCTCCGATCAAAAAGAAAATAATATTTTTTTTTTCTCTCTTAAAGAAAAGAAATCCCGAAACAGACTACAGAAAAATCTCTGCAGCGAAAACTGCTCCTACCCTTCCGCAAAATCTCTCACCTACCAAACTACACCTCCAAGTAGTCGTCTTTCTTCTTTTTCTTCTTTCTCAAAGCTTCTATGGAAGAGTCGATGGCCGACACAGGCGCAGATAAACATCCATAGAAAGCAGCAGCAACTTTTGGATCATGGAAACGACGAGAAGCGCACACAGAAAAACTAATAACAGAAACAAAGGTCGTTTTAAAACTTTTAACAAATTTCAAGTATTGGTCGTGGTAACTAATAGTGATACTGTTTGTTTGTCTTCTTCTTCTCTCTCTTTTAAAAAATAAAAAATATAAAAATAAAAATAAAAACCTGATTTTTTAGATTCCTTACCTTTTTCTTCGGATCTGAATTAATTCTTTTGTATCTTCATGTGCCAGCAAAAACAACGGATTGGTTTAGATTTCAGCATGATTTGTAAATAGTAAAATAAAAATTTAATTATTTATTATATTTGATGTAAAAATTTAAAAAAATTATTTAAAAATTTAAAAAAATTAAATTATTTATTATATTTTATGTAAAAATTTAAAAAAATTGTAATAATAATATTATATGAGTTGAGTTGAGATGGATTTTTAATGTAAACGAGTATTGAAAATTTTGTTAATTTTACTTCACTTAGGTACACTTTGAATAGTGAGACGAGATAAAATAATTTTAGATAAAATTAAAAGTTGAATAAAATATTATTTTTTTAATATTATTATCATTTTAAAATTTAAAAAATTTAAATTATTAATTATATTTTATGTGAAAATTTAAAAAAGTTATAAGGGATAGATAGACCAAACAGTTACTATATCAAAATCGAACCTTAATGTTGGTAGTGGAATAGAGAGTTTGTTGTATTGTTTTATAGTCTTGATGATTTAATTTTTAAAATATATATATATATATATATATATATTCGAGCCAAAAGTAAATAGTAAAGTACTTAGATATAATTTGATTGAAAAAATAAATTTTAAACTTTGAATCTTATAAATCAAACTTTACTATTTAAATAATTTGATGATATGTTCTATACACCAATTTGAGAATAAAATTTATTCAAAAAAATATACAATATATAATATAACATTAGTGTTTTCTGTGCAACGCTTTCTAATATGTTAAAGATTTTCTTTATTTTTCTTCATTTCATTATTATAACTTTAGTAAATTTTCACACAAAATATAATAAATAATTTATCTTTTTTAAATTTTAAAATAATAATAATATTAAAAAATAATATTTTATTCAACTTATAACTTTCCTTTCAATTCATTTAATTTAAACTCGCTATCCAAATATCTCCTAGTGTCCAAGTTGTCTATAACTATAGGTCGTGGGTCAACATATTGTTTCTATATATTTTTGAATTGTAAAGTGTTTGGGTCGGGAAATTAGAAGAAATCTCAATCATTTTGAATATTATTAGACTTTATATAATTTCAATTCAATTAGAAGAAATCTCAATCATTTTGATTAAATAATTTAATCATCAATTCAATTCGAAAGATTTTAATTGCATTTGAATAATGTGAAATTGAAATACTGATTTGATGACGTTGGGTTTTACTTTTGAATTTTTTTATTACTTTTCACCTTGATGAATTATACTAATGCGATAAATTTCAAATATTTTTATATATCAATCACTTAAATAGAAAATTATTTAAAATTTATTATATATATATATATCAGTTTAAAATTTATCATTTAAATCAAATTATGCTACGTAAACTAGCTTATAAATAAAATATTTTCAATATAAATGGACATAATAAATGTAGGATTTGTTTGGAGTTGCGATAGGAGTCTTAAAAATTATTTAAATAGTCTTAAAATTTTTTTAATGAAAAAATTAGGTTGTTTGGATGTTACATATTCAAATATTTTTTAATCTCAAATAAATTAAACCTTAAATGTGCTTTTCCAAATAATCTGGAACGTAGTTCAAATTTTAAAAATTCTATCAATTGAATAAAATATTCATACAACTTTCAGATAATTACAACTTTCAAATTTTTAAAGATATGGTCATAATTTTTTTTAAAAAAAAATCAAATGATCGTCATTTCTATCTCAAAAAGTACTTTTTTATTTTGTTTCCAAACAAATGTAACTTATTTGAAAGTATTTTAAATATAAAGTTACCGAACAATAAATAATTTTTTAATAGAAGAACTTATTACTTAAACTATAAGTTATAAGCTATAAAATTATAAATTATATTTCTCATCGCAATTATAATCAAGTAGTTGGGCAAAAACTATGTCACTTAGCTTTTTGCTCTTTGAATTGAGAATTGAGTTCCAAGTGGAACCGACAATCAGAGAACATATGGATACAAAAGATCAAATATGTTTAAGGATGCTATAATCCAACTTTGCCACTTGTTTGTTGTTTCTCTTATATTTTATTACTTCACAATAAATAATTATTTTTCATTTATTCTATTCCCATTAATCTATTAGATTTGATTAATTTTAATATTTATTTCTGAAGCTACGAGATTTTGAAGGTAATCGCGAGTGATCGAGAATGGGATGAAGCACTTCTTTGGCAATTGGACGAGTGTTGCGGCTTTCAAAAGCGAAGGCAGTCGTTAACCAGACAAGCTAACCGTAGTTAAATATTAGGCCGTCTAAATCAACCAGAGTTAGTTCTACCCCGGGTTAGGTTTTAAGGGTAACGCTGGTATTTTTGCTCGGGGAGAGAATGGTTCTTAGAGAGTTTACTCTCCTTTGTGGCGAGTGAAGAGCACGCATCAAATCATTTTACACTTGAACAGAGTATTTATTATTATTCAACAGTATTGATAAAATATTTAATGAGATTTAGCCATTTTTGGTTACTAAAAATGTTGGAAATATGGGAGAATTTTGAGAATTTATTTGAGATTAATTTTGGGAAAAGAGAGAAGATTTTTAATAAATCTTTTTAAAATAAGTATTGTACAGGAATTTGTGAAAGTGGATAAATAAAATTGAAAAGTTGTTTGAATATGTTAAAATTATTTTTTGTTTTGAAGTTTGTAAAAATTGTATTAATTTTTGTGTCAAATAATGATCAGATAATGATTTGATGAAAAATTGAAAGTTTGAAATAGAATTTTTTTTAAGATTTTAGATCCAAATTATTTATATAGCTTTTATTTAGGATGAGTTTGGATACACAAACATATCTCATCTCATCTCATTATCACAACTTTTCTAAATTTTCGTATAAAAATATAATAAACAATTCAACTTTTTTAAATCTCAAAATAAAAATAATACTAAAAAATTATATTTAACAATATTTTATTCAACTTTTAACAAAACGTTTCATTTCATCTCATCTGAACTCTTTATCTAAATCCACCCTAGTGATGTAATCAAATAAAAATCTTAGTTATAATAAAACGTATCTTCACGCGTCCCATTTTATGATTAAGTTGTTGGCAAAGATGATAAAATAAGAAGTAATCATAAATGTATAATTATTTAAAGGAAAATGTTAACGGAGCCTCTTACTACTTAATCTTATCGCTCATGTATTTTAATTTTAATTAATTTATTTAATGGTTAAGGAAGTGACTATTAATAAAATTGTATCTTCACGCGTCCCATTTTAATCTTACCATTCATGTATTTTAATTTTAATTTGTTTAATTAATGGCTAAGGAAATGATTATTAGTAAAATTGTATATTTTTTAATTTTTTTTCTTTATAATTAAGAATGTTAAAAAAATATTTAAGAGAAAATCAAAAGAATAAGAATAAAAAATATATAACTAGCTGCACGCCTAACGGTAAACAGTGGGTGGCCCGCTAGCATGATCCTTATTTAAAATATTAATTTATATATGATTGATAAGAATAAAACATTTCATCATGCATACCCTCTTTTTAAAAGATTATCAGCTTCTTTTTATTGTTGTGAGGGAATGAATTATAGATATGTACGTGTGAGAGAAATGCTTTGAATACAAAAAGATATTATAAAAGTAAGAAAAATAATATTTGTAGTTTTAGGATATACAAGTTTCGTGTACCCCTTTACAAAAAGTTGGTTAATTGAGAACACATGAAAAAAATTATTTTTTTAACATTGGACTCCAGTTGTTTAAAAGGGAGTGCGCTAGACTTGTATACTCTATAACTGTATTTAGCATTACTAAAAAAATAAACTTACAAACTATCGTAGTTTGATGTATTATATTAGATTGTAAAAATATATTTTAACGGATACTCAAATATAATAAACTTTGGAGTGGATATAAACTATCACATGCCCACTCGGTAATAAAACCCTATTTAAGAAAGACTAACAACCAATTCACTATTATTATTCTATATAAAAATTATTTTGAATCATCTCTCTTTTCTTTTCTTTTTTCTTTTTTTTTTAAATACTAAAAACTACACCATCATCCCACACTTGTCATGTAAGGATGGAATGATATTATCCATCAAGAATAATTTTTTTTTTTAAAATTTATTCTTAAAAAAAATAAAGATGATCTAAAAGTGTATTTTATAGATTATTCCTAAAAGCAATTGTCCAACACAATCAATTATGAATCACTGTTACACACACATACATACATTTATATTGAAGTCTATAATTTATTTTGAATTTTATATCAGTAATATTAAGTAATTAAGTAGATATTCCGTTAACAACAAAGAAAATTGATAGCGATCATTTTTACGACTCTTTATATAATTAAGTTCTAAATAAAACTTTAAATAAAATGTATTTTAAAATATAATTATAAAAAAATAATAAATATAATTGCGTGGATCATTGCTCAACAAAATAAGATACGCAGAAGGGTAGTGCTAGGGACACCGAGAAGTGTCCTGACATTGTCCACCGATAAATACATTTTGCACTTTTTAATTTTATGTGATTTTTTAAATCATTTTTAAAAAATCATAAATTTATTAAAAAATACATCTTTCAAAATGGAGAGAATTCATATGGAGAATTCATCTACGGCTTTAGCTTTTTTCTTTGTATGAATTTGAGGGCTAAGAGCTAGGCATGCCACTGCCTAGACAAATTTTGACTAAGTAACTCAAGAGTAGTCTGTATTGGAGTAATCAAAACTCTAAGACTCTACTTTTTAACTATAATAAATCTATCACTTTCTCTAAATTTGACCAGCTACTATTCAACTCCAAAATAATATTTTACTCTAAAATTATTCTTACTAACTAGTATTGGATAATTAGGTTGATGAAAAAATAGTTAAAAAATAAAAATTTTAAATAAAAATTAAATTATTAATTAATATATAAAGTGTATTTATAAAATATTATTAAAATATTATTAAAATATTTAATATTATATTATTATTTTAACTTTTACATGAATAGTCTAATATAAATTAATCTCTCCAATATCAAAACCTCAACTTTTAATTAATTTTTTTTTTTATGGAAACAGACTCGTTTCATTAATGATCTGAAGTTACAATTGTGACTTAGCAATATATAGAAAATCTAGACTATAAGCCAAACTACGCATCAGCTTTAGGGCTTCCCCAGAATTTCATGGCCCCCTCCATCTTCCCAGAGAGGAAGAGTACGGGAAACTGCTATGGAGACAAAATACAATAGCCTATTTCTATTATATTACTAACTAAAATAACAAAAAAAACTACAGATAAAACACATAATCAACTACAGAGCCACAAGCACTGGCGTGAACCCAGACGTCACGCCTACCACAAGCATCGGCAACTCGAGCCCTGATGGCACGAGCACCCAGCTCATGCACGAACAAACAACCTCCACTATGCAGGCGGCACCTACGCACGAGCACTGACCATACGACCACTGGCCGTAGCATCCCCTGCCTCTCTCGAACAACTCTTGCCCCAGATTGCGTCCGATCCAAAGGTTCAACACCTCACTCGGGTCAAAATGAAGAAACGAAACAACAAAAACAGGAAAACAAAAAAATTTGAAAAACAAAATGAATGAACAGTGCACATAACGTCGGCAGTGGCATGTGCAGTACACTGGTCACTCTGGAAGGAAAGTCGACAATCAATCTTGGAAGTCCCGGAGTCAAGAATTCCGGAGAAGCCGAGTGTGGCGTCGGCAGAAGGCTCCCTGGTGGCACTTGATGGCCACGCCCATATGAGATTCAGAACTTCCTCCCACGCGTGCGGGCTACGCTCCACTCCGATGGACGCTGGATTCGGTGGTCTTGAAGATTGGTGGTTGGGTATCGTCCCGGTGGAGCGCGTGTTGAAAGGTGACGGCTGGAAAGACCCGAACAGCAATCCTCCCTTATTTGGCCTGAAAAACACAAAAATAAAACTAAAAAACAACATACAGAAAATAAAAGGAGAAGGGAGCGGAGGAAACAGAGATGGGGGGTAGGGGGGGGGGAGGAGCTGAAGCTCCCACCCCTTTCGTTAAAACTGAGTTTGGGAGAGGGTTTTTTCTAGAGAGAAGTGTCCTGACATTGTCCACCGATAAATACATTTTGCACCTTTTAATTTTATGTGATTTTTTAAATCATTTTTAAAAAATTATAAATTTATTAAAAAATACTTCTTTCAAAATCGAGACAATTCATATGGAGAATTCATATGTGGCTTTACTTTTTTCTTAGTATGAATTTGAGAGCTAAGAGCTAGGCATGCCAGTGCCTAGCCAAATTTTGACAGCTCAAGAGTGGTCTGTATTGAAGTAGTCAAAATTCTAAGGCTCCATTTTTTAACTACAATAAATTCAACAATTTCTTCAAATTTGACCAGCTACTATTCATCTCTAAAACAATATTTTATTCTAAAATTATTCTTAATGGCTAGTATTGGATAATTAAATTGAAGAAAAAAATAATTGAAAAATAATAATTTGAAGTAAAAATTAAATTATTAATTAATATATAAAATGCATTTACAAAATATATATAAAAAATATTATTAAAATATCTAATATTATATTATTATTTTAACATTTAAATAAATAATCTAATATAAATTAATCTCTCCAATATCAAAATTTTAACTTTTAATTAAATTTTAAACTTGACAATTACTATACCATTATCAATACAATAAGAAGTGAGACGCGTGGGAATCAGAATGGGGGATCCTTTCACTTTTTGGTCGGGGTTAAGGAAAGCCGGACACCCGTGACGAGCTTTTCTGCAATTTTACGTACGTGCAGCGAGCGAGCCAGTCTTTTGATTGTCCACTCTGTCTTCATCCACCCATTCCTTCCCAAGCAGCCAGTCTTTACTTTTTGGTACAAAAGTAAACATTCCTCTACGCCGCGCTCTACTGTAACAAATTAAAGCCTCCTCCTTGCCCTCGAGGCTCGTATAATAATAATAATAAATGGTTTTACGTACTGCAATTTAATTAATAGGAGTCATGACCTGTGTATGAACTTTGTTTCACAGAAAAATGAAACATACATGTATGTCTTGGCAGGTTATAAGCACGTCATGTACGCCTAAATGATGTCTGTCCACTTCATTTAATTTGGAAAACACCCTGTTAAACAGTTATCATGCATGCTATCAAAAAACAACATGTCAGACATAATACTTAAGCTATTATAAGACATTGGCATGGGTCATTATACATCCTGGTCGGTCACACAAGTACAGCAAGCGAAGACCGGAGATGGATTAATCTCTTTTTGGTTTTTTCCTGCCCTCAAAACAACCAAACACATCCACTTTAATATATATATATATATATATTTATTAGTTGTTGTACCGAGAGACACATCACTGTATAGAACAAGAGACCCATGAAATAAGTTGACTTCACTACCCCCATGATCCATCTTTTCCCTGTTCTTGGCCATGGCTGTCTCGCTTGTGTATGACGTTATTCATTATCTCATACCTCACATTTTATAACAAAAAAAATATTAAATATAAAATATAAAAATAAATAGTAACTGATTCATAATAAAACCAGTCAATTTGAAATAATATATATCTTATTTATATGGTTGGGCCAACCGTATTACGTACGCGTTGCATGCCATCAGGCATCATGCTTCCATCACCACCTACTTTGCTAGCCCGGAGTTGTGGTACTTGTCTGGCTAACCTGATTTACAGCGCCCCCCAAAGCAATACCCAAATAAACGAAGCTAGCAGCCTAGGACCATTCCCAAACCTACACACATTATTATTATTATGTTATGGTATTCACTTTTTTGCTTTTCATTATGACACAAGTCCCGCCCACATGAATACAACCATCCAGCGCTCTAGCTCATGAAAGCCCCCACAGAAAGAGACCTCTTAACTAAGAACAATACTAGCCTTTCCGCCGCCGGCTACTGTTGAGATAAGGGGCGAAATAAAAAGAATCTAGTTTAGAGATTAAGTTAAAGAAAAAATAATTTTAGAGGGATTAAATACTAATTTTTATATAATATATTTTATAAAAATATCTTTTAAAACCTAATTTTCATTAAATTTTAAAAATTTTGAGAGGCCAAAGCCCCCGAGCCTTAAGGTAGTTCCGCCCTAATTGGAATTTTTTTATTTTTTGAATAAAGAAGTATTTTTTAATGATGTTTTACATTTTTTTATTTTTTAAAAACATTTAAAAGTGTTAAAAAATGTATGTAAAAAAAGAAAAAAAAACATATAAAATACACTATCAAGAACTCTCAACAGTGACCCTCGTGTTACTCAACTAAAGACATTAGCTAAATGGATGGGACCCTAACCAATGATGGGATGTAAGTGTTCGGAGCAACATCAATTACACTTTCTTAGGGTTAAACACTAGTGTGATTATTGGAACATTCGTTAGAAGCAATTTCCCCCTTTTTCTTGTTGACATATTACTAGTTTGATTTACTGGTTTCACTGTTTTTACGTGCTTTCAGTTTGGAAATGTCTTTTGACTGAGGTGAGAAATTTTGATTTGGTCTCCAATCTAAACATGGTCTTTAATAGGAGGGACATGTAGGAGCTTGGTTCAACCGAGACATATAAGCTCCGTTTAGTTGTTAAAAGTATTTCAGATCATCTGTAAACAATAGTAAAATAGTTTATGGATAATAATAAAATAGTAATGAATAGTTTGTGAATATTAATAAACTATTTGTGAAAAATAGTCATGAAGTAGTCTGAGAACAGATGTGTTCCCAAACAGAACCTTGCTGTGTCAAGTTCCAACAAACAAACCCGATAAAAGTCGAAAAGTGACAATCTTATTGGGTCAAGAAGCTGACCTTAAGGCTGCGTTTGATTGCAAGACTCAATTGAGTTCAGTCTAATTTTAAGTTGAGTCTAACATCCAAACACCCAACTCTCAAATTATTAAACTCATCTTAACTCATAACCTCCTTACACGTGGGACCTATAACTTTTTTCAACTTAACACATCTTTATACGTGGAACGCGTAATCTTTTTCAACTTCTCATAAAAAGTATTAAACGCATCTTAACATCCAAACACACTTTAAACTCAGTTTAGATGGGTCTCACATAACTCTATCCACTACTCAACTCACTACTATTCATAAAGAACTGAGCTAATCAGCTCAACATTCAAATGCAGCCTAAATCGACCCACGTTTATTAAGCATCCCGCAATATCCCATAAGATTTTCTTGTTTCTTTTATGTTATGTCAAGAAACTATACCAGTTCCTCAGTCTTTATCGACTATATATCGACTATAAACCAGATATGCAGTCTCGAGTTATACCTCTTTAATTATGTTTGTTGTCTTGCAACTTTTACATACTTCTTTACTTGATATATTATGGCTTCTAAACCTTTTTATTCTATTAATAATGTTTGGGTTTCCATTCCAATTGATTCACTCTACTATTTAGGGGCCTTGTTCTACCCTTCCATTGGTGCTTACACATATTTTCTGTCCATCATTGGTGACTATTGCACACACAGTACTTGGGTCTGTTTGCTAGCTGAAAACAAAGACTAGCTGATGCTACATCTTTACTTCAATCTTTTTGTTTAATGATAGACACAATTTAACACCAAATTAAGGTCATAAGGGCTGATAATGGCCCAGAGTTTAAGATGGGTAATTTTTATGAATGATAAACCAGCGTAGTCGTGTTCAAACCAATATTTTGAATACAAAGTTTTTGTATCGAAGCATGAGTAATTAGGACAAGATACTCTTATGTTTCGTCTCGGCTTTTTTTTGCCTTCTCAACAGCAATTTCTCTCATGGAGTTGATAAAAAAAATGCTAAAGAAAATGGGCTAGAAGAAAAGTTTAGATGCAAAGTTACAGAATTCAGTTCTTGAGAAGTAGGGCTCTTGAAAAAAAAAAAAATTGAAAAACTCGTGAACGGGACTGAAACGGTGTGTTAGGTCCGGTGTAAAACCGGTTTGGTCTGGTCTATATCGGTTCTAATTTTTTAAAACTAGTTCAAAATTGGTCCAATTCCGGTTTTGTATTTTATAACACTGGACCGAACTGATTTATATATATATATAATTTTTGTTATATTTTATATTATAGATAAAATATTTTTTATATAATTTTTTATATTATATTATATATTATATGCTAAATTGCTAATTAATATACTATCAAATTTTAAAATCTTATTATTCATGTCGAATAATCTAATAACATAAATTAATTTTATAAATCTTAATATAAGTTATAACATTTGATATAACATATTAATTTTAGAACATAAAATGTTAAAATTAATATAATTTTTGAACATAAAAATATTAAAATTAATATAACATAAAATTTTAATCTTAAACATGAACATTAATATTAAGTTATTAATATAAACCTACTTATATATTAATAAAAAAAGCCATACTACATTTTTTGCATAAGAGAAATGGTTACATATTCTTATAAATATAATAATATAAGGAAATAAATTCTTGTGAAAAAATAAAACATCAATACAATCATATATGACGAAATCATATGCTTCGCTATATAGTTGCCATAAGTGGTCGACAAGATCTGCTTGGAGTTGACAATGTATTTTCTTATCTCTAATATCATGATGACATTGATTGAACTCGCTAAATTCAGTTGAAGGACCATGTGACACTTGTGCATGTGGGCTTTCTACCAACTGTTAATATTTAAAGTTTTCAGATCCATTATCAGCTCGTTCATGTTCAATGATCATATTATGTAAAATTATGTATGTCATCATAATATCGTTGGGCATTTCAATGTGAAAACAATCGTGCAGACCCACGAGCTATGCAATCATACTTGAAGCACACTAAAAGCACGCTCCACATCCTTCATCGTTGACTCTTGGGCTGCAACAAAGTATTTTTTTTTCTTGTTTTCTTGGGATCTAAGATGGTTGTTAACAAATGTTTCCTATTGCAGATATATGCCATCAGCAAGATAGTACCCCATTGCATAGTTAAGACCATTAATTGTGTAATTGACAACCGGAGTATGTCCTTGAGCAAGGTCAAAAAATGTAAACAATTTATCAAGCACATTTATATCATTATAAGGCCCAGGTAATCCAAAAAATCCTGCCAAATTCATAGATCTTAAGAAGCCAATGTTTCTAAAATAATTGTTGGTTCGTGCACATGATCAAAGTACATACCATACTAGGTAGTTGGGCAGCTTTACACTTCCAGTGCATAAAATCGATGCTTCCTAACATACTTGAAAAACTATGTTTCTCACCAACGGCGAGCAATCTAGTACTATTATCATTGTTGGGTTTCGTTAAGTACTCTGAAAAAAATTGAAACAACTGCTTTTACAAAACAATATAGACTTTTTAATGCGGTAGTCTACCTAATCTTCAAGAGCATCTGTAATCTTTTAAAGGGAAGAAAAACCAAGCCTTCTAGAACCATATATTCTTTGAAAAAAATATAGTTCATGGGCTTCTATCGTAGCTTGTATACAAAGAAAAAAAGAACGACTCATTCGAAAATATTTGTGAGGATAGATTGGCAGATCAGCAAAATAGTTGCGAAAAAGATTTTGGTGGGCTTGCAATGAATCACGCATGACGAATCTGCGTGATTTTTTAGAACAACTACGTGAGCTTTATCCTTTTTCTTCCATAACAAGTTGTCTCGCTATCTCAAAATTTTCGTCAGAATCTAAATCGAGAAGTACCATTTTCTGAAAAAGTGAACAATCCATTGGGAGAAAATGAAAAAATGATTTTACAAAGAAACTTGTGTTGAAGTGAATAAATTTTTTGAAAAAATGTACTAATTTGTAGTGAAAGAATATAACCGTCGGAGAAATATAGTAGTTAAAAGAATATATCCGTTGGAAGAAGAAAACCATTCGAAGAGTGTGACCGTTGGAAAGATATGTCCATTAAAAAATTATGTCCATTGGAATAAGATGAACGTTAGGAAATTATATTCATAGCAAAATGTCGTGTTTAATATGTGATTTTTTAATAAGGAATAAATATTCCAATTACCATGAGAATTAAAAAAGTATAAATGAAAATGAGAAATAGATATTTTAATGGAATAAGTATAGATTTAGAGAGTTTGTTATTTTAATTCAATAAAAAGTGGCTAGCTAAAGTGAAAAAAATGGATTCTCTAACTAAATTGTAGCCACTTCACTACTAAGAAAAATTCTAAACATAAGCCTCACATCCCTGCACACCTACTTAAAAATATGTCATTTTACCTTTTTATTCACGTAATTAAAATGATTCTAGACATGTTTGTAAGTAAAATATGATAAAAAGGTAAAATGACGTCTTTAAATAAGTATGTAGAGTGTGAGACTTATGAGTATCACTACTCTACTACTAATACTCTTAATTAGAGCATCTTGATCTGGCTGATCAAAGTTACTGATGGATTAAAATATAGTTAAAATTTTCAAACTTTATGAGATTTTAGAGCATTCACTTTGGGCGAACAACAATTTTATCAAATTTTACTTAAAAATCATATTTTTCTATTTTAACTACTAATCTTTTCAAAACCTCTTACATACAACTCTGATCTTTTATTGAAAATACGTAAAATTTTACTGAAAATCAGGATCATCTCATTGGTAAAATTTATGAACAATTCCAACCGTCATATTTTAGAACTTTGTCCTATTATCAGGTATTTTATCCTTGTTTAACGGTTAACTTTTCAATGGTAATAATTTTTTTTCCTTTACCTAACGGTCATATTCTCAAAATATTTTGGTGTATAAATAAGAGTACTTATTCTTTCATTGACATCCACATCAACCTAAGTTTCATTTGAAATCAAGAGAAAAATTTCATTCCGGCCTCATTGTTCAGTTGGCTCTTTCTATGGCTCATTCTTTCTTTTGCAAATTGCTTCCTTACCTAGATTCTGATGATAAGTTGGAGATAATTCTCAATGAAGATGGAGGATTAACATTACTCGTGGAGGTACTCGTCAACGTCATAAGTACATTAGGTGTGATGATATATAAGGGCATGAATGACTCGCAACTATCGAGAATAAAAGCGAACTGAATCTATCACAAGTCAACCAAATTACAAAGAAAATCTCATACAAACCCAAGACAAGCACAAACAGAGACCCAAAATTGGGCTCAAGAGATTTCATCAACGAAAAAGTAAAGTGGTTGATTAAATTCGGTGAAGCCACTCTAGGAACCTGTTCTGTGTGAGAGTGAGAGCAAGAATGGTTCAAAAGGACTTCTAAGGCATATATATATATATATATATATATATATATATAGAGAGAGAGAGAGAGAGAGAGAGAGAGAGAGAGAGAGAGAGAGAGAGTATGCGAGTGTGCATCTCAGACAAGTGGAGAAACTTACCAGAGAAGACGATCAGAGGGGTTGCTGTCGATGGACGAGAAGGAGACTCGGGAACAGAGTAAGGCGCAAGCAAGAGTGAATGCAAGAGGGTGAACGATATAACAAAGGAAAAAAAATAATGAACTTGAAAAGGGATCTATAGTAGAGCGCAAATATGAGGATCTACTGTAGGGCCCAAAAATGGGGATCTACTCATGTAGTGTCCCCAAAATCAAACAATCCCAACACTTCGTGATGCTCTCAGCCACATTGACAACTACACAATTATCCCATCACTTCAGTACACAGTTCACAAATCACTTCAACAATACACAATTCACAAATCGCAAATAACCTCAATAGTATACAAATCACAATTCACCACAACAATATATAGTTTAAAATTCACATTACTGTTACCATCAAGCTTAAGAGCTGAATTGAATCTTGAAAGAGAATACTCGTAATTTTGACTCAACTTGATGCACGTTCATCAGCTCCAAAAAGTACTGAGAAGAAAATAAAACACAAGTGATGCTTCCAGAATTAAATGAACACTATATATAAGAAAAACAAACAACATTAGGTAATTTCAACTAGCACACTTTTGTAATAAAAATAAATATACAAAACAAGAGCAGTGTTACCCATAAGCTCCACATCCTGCACACCCATTTAAAAACATAGCATTTTACCTTTTTATCCTATTTTATTTACAAACATGTATAGAATCATTTTCAGTAGGTGGATAAAAAGGTAAAATAACATGTTTTTAAGTAAGTGTGCAGGGTGTGGGGCTTATGTTTAGAATTTTTCTACAAAACAATCTTCAAACTTTTGCAGACCTGTTCACACTTTCCCAAGTTCTTTGAAAATTCAGTGTAGCCCTAAATAGAAAATAAAATGGAACTCAATATATATATATATATATATATATAAAGAAGCACAGAGAAAAGAAATTGTGCCAGATAATATACTCTATCCAGATAAACATAAATTGCATGGGGTATGGTTCTGGTATGCCAACTAGAACCACTCTACTTCCAATCAAGCCACAACAACCACCCATGACCCAGGTACACCCTTCCATCATCCATGCGTATTTTACATTAAGAAAAAACTGTCACACCTCCTTCGACAATGATGCACAAAATCCAGAGACTAGAAAATAAAACCATAAGAAATGGGCCATAATAGATTAATCGAAATCATCCACAATTGATAAACTAGAAATCACAACAAAAACACAAAATCAAAATAGGGACATAACTTGATATTGAGGAAGAGAGAAACAGAAACTCACAATGCCACCCTTCATGATAGAAACACGTCAAAGTAACACATAAAGGAAGTTTCTGAAATAAATTTCTAAAATCCCAAATCCAACAACAACCATACAAATCCTAATCCTAGCACTTCATAAAATCAACGCACCAAATCAGATAAAACAAAGACGAATGCAAAAATGGTGTATATTGAGGCATTGCTGCATTGTTCCTTACCTTCAATCAGTGTTCACCGAACCTTGTAGCAAAATACTCCACGATCCAACCTGTGGAGAGAGTGAGCGAGAGAGATACCGAGCCTTATAAAAACAAATATGTTGATATCTTAATCAGAGAACAAGAATAGTTAAGATCTAAAAATATGTTGATATGCGAAGAGAGAAATTTGTGAGAGAAACAGACGGATAGAGGGAAAAGAGAGGTGAGAGCTTATTGAATTGGAGATCGAGCGGAGTTGGTGGCGGAATACCTTGAGTTGTGGCAGAGCCACGAAGGGGTAGCCTAATCACGGAGGGGGAGAGAGAGTGAGGTCGAGTGCAACTTATAGAGAAGGAAAAGAGATACGCACAAAGAGAGAAGATAAAGACAGAGGAAGGAGAGACTCACCACCTAAGTGAGACAGCGATGGTGCGTCAGTGGGCAGTCGACGTGGGGAGGGCAGGAGAAAACTTAGAGGACAAAAAAAAGGTATCGGTTAGGGGGAGAAGAAATAACAAAAACGCTAGTTGCAATAGCCTCGTGCAGTCACGGCACAAACGGGGCTGATGTGGCATAAAAATGAAAACGCACCATATCAATAAAAACGACGAGAACGCACCGTTTCGAATGGGATGAGATCTGTCCTACCTCCTTCGATTTCTCCCTCAAAGACGACCTCCAAATCCCTCCCTCTTTGTATTCGTATTCTCCCTCCTCTATGTGTTCTCCCTCGAAGACTCCTTCATTCTCTTCCTTTCTCAACCTCGAAGATGACCTCCCTTCGAATCCCTCCCTCTCTGCGTTCTCCCTTGAAGACGACCTCCCTTCCATTTCCCTCCCTCTCTGCCTTTCTCTCCCTCGAAGACGACCTCCCTTCCATTTCCCTCCCTCTCTGCATTTTCCTTCATCCCAAAACCCTAACCCTAACCCTAACTAGAAAGCCCATTTCCCTTCATTCCAAAACCCTAACCCTAACCAGAAAGCCCCTTTCCCTTCATCCCAAAATCCTAACCCTAACTAGAAATCCCATTTCCATTCATCCCGAAATCCTAATCCTAGAAGACGGTGATCAAGGAAGCAGCCAATCAGTCACCCCTGTTCTGTCCTAGAAGACGGTAAAAAATGGATTGTTTGGTACTGTTGGTTGATTATTTTTTTACAACTTTGCCTGATGATGTAGAGTAGACCTGTATTTGTGAAAAAAATGGATTGTTTGGTGCCGTTGGTCGATTATTTTTGTACAAGTTTGCCTGATGATGTAGAGTAAACCTGTATTTGTAAAAAAAAAAATGGATTGTTTGGTGCCGTTGGTTGATTTTTTTTTACAACTTTGCCTGATGATGTAGAGTAGACCTGTATTTGTGAAAAAAAAATGGATTCTTTGGTGCCGTTGGTTGGTTGATTATTTTGTTACAAGTTTGCCTGATGATGTAGAGTAAACTTGTATTTGTGAAAAAAAAAATGGATTGTTTGGTGCCGTTGGTTGGTTGATTATTTTGTTACAAGTTTGCCGTATGTAGAGCTGTATTTGTGGGAAAAAAATGACAGTTGTATATGTCACATGCTAGGGTTATTTCGCTTCAAGAATTGAGTTTGGATTGTAACATTGACAACCATAACCCAACCCATTTAACTAAACAGGTCAAACCCTTTAACATAAACCTATTAATTTTGTTTTGGGTTCGTGTCAAATTCACAAGTCGTGTCAACAATTGCAGGCCCTAGAAGTGAAGCAAGCATTACATTATTGCACTCACTTCTTGGATGTGCCTTAGCTGATATGTTACAAGTTTGTCTTAACGTATACAATTTTTTCTTTCCTTTTCATTTATTCATGATAAGACTGATGATGAAATCAATTTGATTAGTCACAATAGCCAAAAAGTATTTTGTTTCTATTTTAATTTTTGGTTCTTCTAAGTTTTTGTGAGAGCCAATCACTATTAAAATGATTACAGATGCATCTATGTCAGTATGTTTATGATTACAGATGTATTATGCATTATTTTCTTGCAAAGTTGCTGTTGTTTTACTTTTCAACTCTTTTGCTTTGGAGTTTTACTTTTCAATTTTGTAAAAAGTGTAGCTGACTTATATTAGGCATTATTTTATTTGGTGTACCCCTCTCAGTTTTGCCTGCCATGATGCTTAAAAGCAGTGTACCCCTCTCACTTTTGCTACTCTCAAATGAATAATTTTATGCTTTTGATATGTCTGCCTTTTCACTGTGATTCTGGTTCATGTTAGAATGTTGTTGTCATCATTGTCTACTTCATCCTTTGCCAAATGTACTTTGGGTCAACCATTGTGTTTTTGTGGGGTTGAAGCTACATTTAGATATTCAAATACTAAAAGAAATCTTGGACGCCCCTTCTTTGGGTGTCCAAAGTATAACACAGTGACTAAATACATAACTTGTAATGTAACATCTTTAATATTTTGATTGGTGCTGTTCATCTAACATTTTTTTATGAGGGATTACCAAACTGCAAGTATTTCAACTGGGCTATTACTTGTAATCAACACATAGAGCCGAAAGTAGAAGAAAGACAAAATGAACTGATTAAAAAGGAGAAAGAGCTCGAGAAGAGACTCAGTGATGTCGAAAAGATGGAGATTGAGCTCCGTAAGAGAGCGGATGAGATCGAGAAGAGAGAGTTGGTGCTTCTTGGGAGAGAAGCTGTCCTAAGACGTTCACACACGCTATCCAGGGTTTATTGGGGTTTTGTAATTCTCCTTTATTGTTACTTAGTGAAATTGTAGTGATTTATGTTACATCTTAGTCTGAATTTGTAGTTGTAAATGTTATAAGTTATTTAGTTATTAAATTTGTATAATTAAGTGTTATAAGTTATGTAGAGAACTAATTTGTAGTTTAGTCTGAATGGGTAGTGGTTTATGTAAACAAAATAGACAGCATATGACTATAATTAAAATGTATGTAGAACCAACTTTCATGAGAAATGATCAAAGTTTTGTAGTTGATCTTTAATTGTTGCACATGTTATTTGTTTGACTTGACTACCAATGTAGATTCATGTCACTTATTGGAACCAGGAAAAGTAGACTTGAACTTTTGGATCTGTTCTGTTTTACTTTGCCAATATTGTGAAGGGCACGTGGCCGTTTATTATGTTCACAGAAGAATAAAGTTGTAATCTGTTAAGATGAGCGCTCTGAATGTGAACAAAGTTGAGGAAAGAATTGTAATGCATTGGAATTCCGCTGAAAGCATTGTGATACTGAGTCTCATGAGACAAGGATATAACAAGTTGGATAGAAAAACAAATACAAAAAACTTCCAAGCTACGTATTGTCAATGTGGTGCCCCCAATCCCCCTTATAAAAATACACGGGGATCGAGACACCAGGATGGTGACAACACGGTCACACATCCCAACGAAGTGCTAGTGTGTGTACATGCAACGGTGTACAAATAAAATAATGCAGCGGATAGTCAACTAAGTACCAGAATTTAAATACAACTAAACATCAGTAGAGGTTTAAAAGCAGTTATACAGTCATCCCAAAATAAAGTTAACACATGTCCGAAAATACAAATAAGTAAAATAGCATAATAAAGCTAGTGATCCCAGATCACTCCTCGGGCGGAGCCGTCTCCTCTGGCTCGCCCTCCTCCTCATCTGCATCAAAATCTGCGTTACCACAGAAGGGTACCGCAGGTAAGTATAACCCAAAATAATCCTCAAGAAAGAAATGCATTTAATGCAACCAACATGCATGCATATGATGAAATGTGCAATTTTCTCAAAACATCATTTTCCCCGAAAATGACAATTTCCAACACACGCCAAAGTCTCATTGGCCCAAAAATAATCCGTAAAACATTTTTCCCAGAAAATGGTTTACACAAAATCCACGCACACTATTTTCTCAGAAAATAGCCAATTTAATCCTTTATTAACCTATGCACCATGGCCTCCCCTAGGGACCATCCGCACGTCCTGGCTTCGTAGTGATGCTCGGTTCCGCGTCCAGCGCGTACGTAGCCAAGCACCCACTACGCAACAAGTGATGCCCAGTTCCGCGCCCAGCGCGTACGTAGCCAAGCATCCTCTGGTCCCCGCCAGCAGAAGGACCACGGAGTCGGCACGAATCTCTCGTCCGATCCCATCGTCGCCCAGCGACAATCCAGGGGACGTTACTCAGTTTATTCCGCTCCCGAGTAACCAGAGGAGCTCCACCGAGATAATACCCCATCTCGGCTTGGGGTCGTGATACACACGCACCCAAAAATATTCTTACATAAAATCATAACTTTCCAAATCACACATGAGCATGAATGCACTACACGAAAACCCAGTTTTCTTTACAAACATGATCATGCATGAAATAATGAGATGTACATGTACCATCACCAATCCAAAATCCATCAATAACCAATCCCAACAAATCCAACAAACAACTCCAATCAACAAACCGTCTGACTCCCGTACTCCTCGGACTCAGTCCGGCAAAACCAATCATCATATTAAATACAGTGAAATGTGTTAGTGCAAAAATACATTAAATTCACAAGAATTCTTTGGAGAAATACTTACAGTACTATATAATAATTTCCGGAGGATCACGAAGCTGAAAATGGCGACGTCTGAGCAACACCATAGTGTAAAATACACTGTGGCCGTGGGTCACAGATGCCCACTTTTCCACGAATACAAACGAAGACCCCAAAATGGTAGGGTAGGGCCTAGAGAGGTCGGTGAAGCCAATGGTGGTGGTGGTTTGCCGTGGGTGGCGGCGCAAGGGGCGGTTTTAGGCCAAAAAAGTGCAAATCGGAAATGTACTTAGTGTGGCTTCACCGGTGACGGATCGGGGCTGGGGTTGGGTCCAATGGGTTGCCAAGAGGTCGGGGATGAAGTGGTAGGGAGATGGTGGCCGGAGGTGGAGCGACGGCGGCGCTGGAGCTCAAAGTGCGCCGCGGCTTAGGATGGTGCGTGCGGGCTACCGGCGGCGAGATAGGGGCTGAGGTTGGAGGGGTGAGGTCGCCGGAGGGGAGGGGTGCTAGTCGGTCGGGCGGTGCAGGCCACGGCGGCGCGGCGGCGGCTGGGCTGGGAGGTGGACGGAATGCACGGGGAGAGAGAGGGAGCTGGTCGCGCGGGAGAAGGGACCGAAAGAAAATAAGGGAAAAAGAAAAAAGGAAGGAAAAGAAAAGGAGAAGGAAGAAAAAGAGGGGAAAAGAAATGAGGTTCAATCCTCATAACTTGGGTCACGAAAATGATCCAACGGAAACGATTTTAAAACCACAAGTTAAATAAAATAATTTAAACGTAATGGTAAAGTCAAATTGAAATAATTAAATCTCTCAGTAATTAATTTAAATATGAAAAGTAATTTAAATGCACAACAATAAATAAATATTAAGAAAGCACATAAAAATAATTTTCACTAAATTAAAATCATAGAAATAAACCCACTAAAAATCCGACCAATTTTAAAATAAGAGGATAAATTTTTTAATAACTAAAAATAATCCTTCAGTAAAAATACATTAAAATACGGGGTGTTACATTCTCCCCCCCTTAAATAAAATTTCGTCCTCGAAATTGAGAAGGTCAACATTAAGACTAAGACTTGAATAAGATTCAACTAAGAGCAGACTTGAGAACATACCACCAAAATAGTCCGGTAAGGCCACTATAAGCAACAAGCCCAACCAGTTTGCTCTCGCCAACTTTCATCCCAATATAAAGGCGATCTACACTTCCTTCCATACCAAGCTTCATATGGGGCCATCCGAATGGAGGAATGAAAATTGTCATTATAAGCAAACTCAAATAGCAGCAGATGGTTCTCTCTACTTCCATGAATTTCCATGACACAAGGCCGCAACATAACCTCAAGAGCTTGATTAGTATGCTCTGATTGGCCGTCCGTCTGGGGGTGATACGCAGAACCAAACTGCAACTTAGTGCCCAATGCTGCCTGCAAACTCTTCCAGAAACGGGACGTGAATCGCGGGTCCCGATCCGACACAATACTCTTGGGTATCCCATGCAAGCGCACTATCTCCTTAACATATATCTGAGTCACTTTACCCAAAGAGTCAGTATTATTAATAGGCAAGAAATGGCACTCTTGGTCAACCGATCCAGAATCACCCAAATTGAATTCTTTCCATTAGGGGTCCTCAGCAAACCCACAACATCCATAGAAATATCATCCCACTTCCACTCTGGAATAGGGAGAGGTTGAAGTCTACCTTGATGCTCAACTCTAACTTGACAGCACGTAGCACATTTCTCAATAAACATGGCGATATCCAACATACTCGTATTAGTCTCCCAATGGCACATCACAACCAGTATTCCCAGGGTGACTGCTATCCAAAATCTCATTTTCCACCAGAACTTTAATACATCCAGTAAATTCCAATGATTAATAGCCCCATACAATAATCCATGTTAACCTCAATCAACTTCTAGGCTACAACTTCTAAACCTCCATTGAATTCTACTTTGGTAACCTAATAGCCACTTCCAAAGTTAACCAACTCCAAACAAATTGCACAACCAAATGATTGCTCTCAAATTACAAGTATCTTGTCAAAATTCAAGTCACCACTAAGTCCTCAAAATCAGCACAATCTGAACTCTTAACTACAACCAAAAAATATCATGCTCCTGCTGCGCACTCTGATATTCGCCACATGCATAAAATTTATGTCCTCATACAACTAACACCATCGACTACAAGGTGGCTCCATTCCTACTAACCAACTCTTATCACACTTTGGCAGAAAATACTTTCTTCCAAAACCACGAGTTATAACTCAATTCCTCAATTAACTCCCGCCGCCTTAATCAAAATCAAATTCCATAAAATACATCCATGATCATAGATAGAAACCCAATATCAAACAACCTTAACATCCCAAATTAGAAATAAGCAACCTCAACCCAAAATACATCCATCTCATCTACAATAAGAGCATATCTTAAAAGGCTCGATCTCAACCTAGCGAACCAATAAGAGCGCCTAGAGACTTCTACCTAACAACCTAAACCCAAAAGCTTATCATCTACATTATGAACAACATCTAATCTAGCGATGACTAAACTCACTACGAACCATCACTGAGTATACCAAAACATTATCGAAATCTTCTTGGTAACTCGCCCACCTATCTCTACTCCTATAGCTACATTAACACGACTAGTTCCTTCAATAGCATTTCACTATTTAAACCTCAATGCAAGCCATACTGCTTAAATCTTCAATCCACCAAAAGTCATTGCACAACACCCAAGAATCCTAATGTTTTATTAACTCACACACTTGATCATATTATCCACTGTTGATGCCTAAGCTTCGACTTTGAATATCTTTTCCTACACCATACATGATGTCCCAACAATCTCTCTTCAAGTTAAATAACAATGTCATTAATTCAACCAATTGAATGCTCAATCTCCAAAGGTAAATATAGCCTCAAGAATTTAAATTCCTCGGTAACCTCAAGTCACAATTAATTCCTAAAAATAATCACAATAACGATTATCAACCGTGATTCCAGTAAGTAACCCACTCGACTACACACTTCAATCAACTCACTAAAAATTCCAAGCCAAGGTCTCTTGAATTACTACTATTGTGTCGACTCCTCTTCAACACTTACCAAAGTCACTTTCTCCAAACCAAAATAAGACTAGAACCTATACCCTCTGAAATACGTACACACACCATTTCTATGCATCAATCTTATGCACCTCAGCCAAAACCAATAATCCTCCAAACGTGCAAGTGATCATCCTTACCATTTCCATCACTAGACCTATAGCCTCGAAATCAGCAAAATCATTTCCTAAACCCGCACCATCTATTTTCCTTAAAATTTAATATGGATTAAATCATTAACTTGTCAATGTAACATCAAGCTAAAAACAATTATTTAACCAAACTAGATCAACATCTTCAATCCCCAGAAAATACACGAACTAGATCATTACCTTCCATCTCCAAAGGAATTCTCTCCTAAAAATTTTCTCACATCAGTAATTCAACTCTCATCAATCTTATTATAATTCAGCCCTTCAACTCTGCAATTCTAAAACTTAACCCAGATAAAATCATTTCTTGAAATCCTCAAGATCGGTGATTTAAATCTAAAACCTTCGCCTTTTAAAACTTGTAGATCTAAAATCTCAAATGCTATCAAATTGCTTATCAAGGTCGGCAAGATCAAAAACTTTTAATGTAGTAATCCCTTAATTGCTTGTTGAACCTACCACCTTAAATCTCATAACTTATTTCTTAAAAATTATGGGTCCTCAAATCTTAGATGAACTTCTCATAAATCTAACACTGACATTCGTTGAACTTACAACCTCCTACCCATAGACTCACTACATAAATTCTACGGAACCTAAAACCTCGATTATCCTAAAAATTTAAAACTATTCCCCTCCTTAGTGGCAACTTGAGTTCCTACTCCAATGAGTTCACCCAGACCATGATGTTCAAGCCTCGATATTTAAACAAACCAATCACCAAGAGTTCAGGCCTACTACACCAAATGTTCAAGCCTAACAATGGCCTTCTCAGTCATATCACATTCCTGTCATAGCACAACCCTTAACCCGCCTTTCAATGTCGAACAAAACAAAACAAAATAAAATGAAATTCCATAAATAAAATAACATACGACAAAATGAATAAAACAATGAAGTAGTTGACAATAAAATGATTAAAACAATAAAATAACCCGCCATAAAATAAAACAAATAAAATAAAATGACATACAATAAAATAAATAAAGCCAATAAAACAATACTCTAAATTAAACAATTCAAACACGATCCCAAGCAACTTAATAAAAATATAATAACATGAAATAATATAAATACGTTCATTTAACACAAAATACAATAATCATAAACTCATAATATACAATAAATAACTTAACTTACCCCACTTCAACAAAAATTTATTATTTTAAAATAATAAAAATAATTTTCTGGTACTATCCTAAGGGACATGTGGTTTTACCCAGAGCCGAACTGCTCTGATACCACCTGTGGTGCCCCCAATCCCCCTTATAAAAATACACGGGGATCGAGACACCAGGATGGTGACAACACGGTCACACATCCCAACGAAGTGCCAGTGTGTGTACATGCAACGGTGTACAAATAAAATAACGCAGCGGATAGTCAACTAAGTACCAGAATTTAAATACAACTAAACATCAGTAGAGGTTTAAAAGCAGTTATAGAGTCATCCCAAAATAAAGTTAACACATGTCCGAAAATACAAATAAGTAAAATAGCATAATAAAGCTAGTGATCCCAGATCACTCCTCGGGTGGAGCCGTCTCCTCAGGCTCGCCCTCCTCCTCATCTGCATCAAAATCTGCGTTACCACAGAAGGGTACCGCAGGTAAGTATAACCCAAAATAATCCTCAAGAAAGAAATGCATTTAATGCAACCAACATGCATGCATATGATGAAATGTGCAATTTTCTCAAAACATCATTTTCCCCGAAAATGACAATTTCCAACACACGCCAAAGTCTCATTGGCCCAAAAATAATCCGTAAAACATTTTTCCCAGAAAATGGTTTACACAAAATCCACGCACACTATTTTTCCAGAAAATAGCCAATTTAATCCTTTATTAACCTATGCACCATGGCCTCCCCTAGGGACCATCCGCACGTCCTGGCTTCGTAGTGATGCTCGATTCCGCGTCCAGCGCGTACGTAGCCAAGCACCCACTACGCAACAAGTGATGCCCAGTTCCGTGCCCAGCGCGTACGTAGCCAAGCATCCTCTGGTCCCCGCCAGCAGAAGGACCACGGAGTCGGCACGAATCTCTCGTCCGATCCCATCGTCGCCCAGCGACAATCCAGGGGACGTTACTCAGTTTATTCCGCTCCCGAGTAACCAGAGGAGCTCCACCGAGATAATACCCCATCTCGGCTTGGGGTCGTGATACACACGCACCCAAAAATATTCTTACATAAAATCATAACTTTCCAAATCACACATGAGCATGAATGCACTACACGAAAACCCAGTTTTCTTTACAAACATGATCATGCATGAAATAATGAGATGTACATGTACCATCACCAATCCAAAATCCATCAATAACCAATCCCAACAAATCCAACAAACAACTCCAATCAACAAACCGTCTGACTCCCGTACTCCTCGGACTCAGTCCGGCAAAACCAATCATCATATTAAATACAGTGAAATGTGTTAGTGCAAAAATATATTAAATTCACAAGAATTCTTTGGAGAAATACTTACAGCGCTATATAATAATTTCCGGAGGATTACGAAGCTGAAAATGGCGACGTCTGAGCGACACCACAGTGTAAAATACACTGTGGCCGTGGGTCACAGATGCCCATTTTTCCACGAATACAAACGAAGACCCCAAAATGGTAGGGTAGGGCCTAGAGAGGTCGGTGAAGCCAATGGTGGTGGTGGTTTGCCGTGGGTGGCGGCGCAAGGGGCGGTTTTAGGCCAAAAAAGTGCAAATCGGAAATGTACTTAGTGTGGCTTCACCGGTGACGGATCGGGGCTGGGGTTGGGTCCAATGGGTTGCCAAGAGGTCGGGGATGAAGTGGTAGGGAGATGGTGGCCGGAGGTGGAGCGACGGCGGCGCTGGAGCTCAAAGTGCGCCGCGGCTTAGGATGGTGCGTGCGGGCTACCGGCGGCGAGATAGGGGCTGAGGTTGGAGGGGTGAGGTCGCCGGAGGGGAGGGGTGCTAGTCGGTCGGGCGGTGCAGGCCACGGCGGCGCGGCGGCGGCTGGGCTGGGAGGTGGACGGAATGCACGGGGAGAGAGAGGGAGCTAGTCGCGCGGGAGAAGGGACCGAAAGAAAATAAGGGAAAAAGAAAAAAGGAAGGAAAAGAAAAGGAGAAGGAAGAAAAAGAGGGGAAAAGAAATGAGGTACAATCTTCATAACTTGGGTCACGAAAATGATCCAACGGAAACGATTTTAAAACCACAAGTTAAATAAAATAATTTAAACGTAATGGTAAAGTCAAATTGAAATAATTAAATCTCTCAGTAATTAATTTAAATATGAAAAGTAATTTAAATGCACAACAATAAATAAATATTAAGAAAGCACATAAAAATAATTTTCACCAAATTAAAATCATAGAAATAAACCCACTAAAAATCCGACCAATTTTAAAATAAGAGGATAAATTTTTTAATAACTAAAAATAATCCTTCAGTAAAAATACACTAAAATACGGGGTGTTACAGTCAATACATCTTAGCCTCGAATGTAATACACTTAACACAAGTCTGAGGTCCAAGTAAAAATCATGTTCTCATATTTTGCGCTACTTTTTCCTGTGGGTATATTGGTTCTCGTTTGCATCAGAACTTCATAGAACATTAGTGTTTATCAGAGACAGCGCCTTGGATATGCATCTAATGGTTTTAGGAGTAGTCCTACAGCACCCTCCGAAAAGAGAAGTCCCAGCCTCCCTCCACTTCCCTATGTACGTCACAAAATCTTCATCTACATGATTCCCACTTGATTTGTGTGAAAAATAAATGGACAACATAGAACTTCAAATGTTATCAAAACTTTCCATTTTTGGAACTTTTGCCTTGCTGCACCATAATTTAGAGTACTAGAGTATAATACAAAATCTAGATGTTTGTTCAGTTGACTGCTCAATACAAAATCTTTCTTCTTCCAAAATTAATTGGAAATACTTCTTCTTATAAATACCTATCACCACTAAGATTTCTTCTTCCCACAAAAATAATTACAAAAACTATAACCACCAAACTTTCTTCTTACAAAAATAATTACAAAACCTTAAAACTTGCCAAGCTTACTTCCCACAAATATTAATTACAAAAACTATAACCACTAAGCTTTCTTCTTACAAAAATAATTACAATGCATAATCATTTGCGAAGCTCGCAAAAATGGGAGTCTTCATCCTTTTTGCACTGGTTGTGATCCTTCACAACCCAAGGAGGTCCGGTTGTGCGCCATCCAACCCAAACAAATCTGCTAGGATTAATATTCAAATATTAATCCATGTAAATATTATAATTAAATTGTGCAAAGTTTACAAATGTTACACTTTCTTGGCTACCAATCAATATTTCTCGGTGCTGAGTTCCACTACTGTCAAAAGCTTCACTGTCTAAACAGAATTTGTGATATCTACTTCTGATGGCCCAAATAAATTCTTGCCTGTGCCCATGGCTGGTGTATCTCTGTTTGGTGTATTTCTTTCATCTCGCTAAGACATCATATAATAAAGTAACAAGTAAAAATGCTCCCAATGTTAAAACAACTCCCAATGTTAAAACATGCACCTCTTTCTTCTAAGTTTACATTATAAATCTAACACACATGAACATGTTTATTTTTAATTCTCATAATGTTAAAACATGCACCTGTTTGAGTTTCCCTCTGACTTGTGCTTTCTTCTTTTTGGCTTTAACCTTCAGCAATTCTGTCTCGATCCTGGATGCTCTCCTCAAAGATGGGGGTCTTCCTTTCCCATTGACAACAAGTGAACTCTTGACTTGTTGTGAATTACCAACATTTGTTGTGTCCATTGTCATAAAACCAGCATTTGAACCTGTTATGAGTAAAGAACTGTTAAATAGGACATCATATAATTATAGAAATTAAGTAGTTATTAAAGAAGTAAACCATTTTAATAGACTTTAAAATTCGTCCAGTATGAACCTGTTTGGGTCAAAGATAAGTTGCGTGTCTGCTCGCGATAACATTCAGTCATCTCATGTATCCTCTTCTTTGCATCTTCAAAATGCTCATTAGAATCCGCCGCATAAGTTATCATCCCGTAACACATATTCAACAGAATTGAATATCTATTACCATTTGGCCTCTGATCCCCTGCGTCATAGCTACTGCGGATTAATGTGCATCTCCTCTTGATGTGTTTTCTCCATTGGTCTAGAATGTGCCGTTCTGGTAATGATTTTATACCGTTAGATTTAAAGACGGCCAAAATATTCTTACACAATATCCCCCTCATTTGAAATAACCCACATGAATACTTAGCATTGCAGTCTTTCTCATTAAAGTCCACTGAATATGTAACTAGTTTACTGAACTCCTCAATAAGAACTTCATCTTCTACCAAATAATTCTTCATTACACTATCCGATGAAAGTAGAGATGAATCCAAATCGAGCATACCTATTACTTGCTGCTGAACTTCCCTAAATTTAGCGTTAGTGTATAACTCTTGAAATTTCTTTTCAATTGGAGATCTAGATACGCAGGAAATGGTTTGGCTAAATGATTGGAATTCTGCATGATTTTCATTCTCAATTTTCTTCCTCAGTACACTGTCAAACTGGTCGACAAACTCCTTCAAGTTTGTCTTTGAATGTACATAACCGTAAAAAAAAACATTCATACTCTCACTGCACTGGGTTGTACTCATTCCACCCCAAAAGTGCTCTCTTAGGAATACCGATACCCAATGCTCATGCTCCGCATATAAACTTTTCAACCACACATTCTCATGTAAGTCATATGTGTTAATAAACCTGGTCCAACATTTCTCAAACTCCTCAATTGTTTGTATGTCATACACACATTTCATCAGTTGAGTTTTCAGCCCACTTCTATAGGCAGCATATGACCCAAGCTTCTCAGGGACTTTTTTCAGTATATGCCACAGGCATAATCTATTTCTAGTTTCAGGAAAGACAATAGCAATTGCATTTTTCATTGCTCTGTTTTGATCAGTAATAATAGCCTTTGGAGCTATATCGTCCATACACTGCAACTAGGTTTGGAATAGTCATGTAAAGGTCTCCGTGTCCTCACTGGAAATCAACCCAGCTCCTAAAAGAATTGATTGCCCGTGGTGGTTTACATCAACAAATGGTGCAAAGGGCATCCCATACCTATTCGTTAGGTATGTGGTGTTGAATGTGACCACATCACCAAAATACTGGTAAGCTGCCCAACTATGTGGATCTGTCCAAAAAATATTTTTTAACCTCCCGTCATCGTCTAAATCCATCAGCGCAAAAAACCCGTTATTCTTGTACTGAATCATCATAAAATAATCTTGAAGTGCTCCAGCACCACCTGCACCACCAAGTCGTAGATGTCACGCTTTGTCGATATAATTGCGACAGTCGGATGCCAGCTAAGTCGTTTGTGTCTAGGACTCTTTTAACGGTCTCACTCACTTCTCTGTTACATCGAAAGAAGCGGGATTTATGTGGATTGAGGCCGTGATTATGTGTATTATGGACTGTTGTCAACCGCATCTTTCCCTCAACTCTTAGGGCATTAATACGTGCCTTACAGTACGTCTTTCCTATCGAACGTGGGTTGGCGACATTGGAACTCCTATCCCGGGCCTTCCCTCCCCGTGCACAACCAAGGGTGACATATCTGATACTTTGATCCTCTGACCTCTCATTCTTTTTGTGTCATCACCCCAAACCCGTATTTTTTAGCATAATGCTTATACTCAATAAATTTTCAAACGAATTGAACTCCATCCCCGACTTAGGCTCCTAAATGTTATCATCACCATGCGACGATGGCACTACCTGTGGTGTATTGGTAGTGCCATCGTTAGTTTCCCGTTCATCTGGTCTATCCAACTGAATTTCTTCATCAACTCTAGCAAAATATATGGTGCTTCAGTTTCTAGACAATCGGGTCTATCTTCTTGACCAACTCTTGTGCTCGTTGCGGAGCTTGTAGAGATAAATGGCTTCGGAGGTCCTATCCCATATTGAAATGGGTAACCAACATGCTGCTTAAAACAAAAAAATGAAAACATTTAAACTGTTTAAAAAATAATTAACTAATAACTTAAAGAGAAGAACGAAGTTGAAAAACCACCTGAATGTTGCTTGGATTTTTGTTGCCATCTCGATATGGCAGGAAAGCTGGTGACCATGCAGGTACTGGCCCAAAGTAACCGTGTATATAATTTGGATAGTTTAGTAGACCAGTTTGAGAGATGTCCTAACATCAAAATAATAATAATAATAATTAGGATGCTAAACATTGAGTTGCAATAAATTTTTTAATTATGAAATAACATACTGAGTTTTGGGGATTTGAGCTAGATGGTGTTAGCGGAGATGGGTGTTCTTCCCATTTTCCCATGCCCTGTACAAGTTGTTCAATATCCAAGGTTAGTCTACTTGATAAGTTTTCAGGAAAATTAATTCAATCGACCAAGAACGAAGACTAATATTGTACATACTCCTTCCAAGCAAAAAAAAAAAACTTATCAAAATTTGATTAGCATCAAATCATATTTACACATGCCAGACATGTACCAAACCCATCAATAGCGATGACTAAATCAAATATCTAGCCTATATTTAACAACAACTAAACCACAATAATTAAACCACAATATTTAACCAGAAAATTATTATTTTCAGCCAAGAAATTTCTAGCAATGTATTTTCAGCCAAGAAATATTTCTACATATCTAACTCTATGCAATGCAAAAATCTTGTTAACAATAGCTAAATCACAACATGTTGTGGAAGAGAAAAAAAAAACTAAATCACGATTGTTTCACCAAAAAATTAGTATTTTTAGCAAATAAATTTCTAGCAATGTATTTTCAGCCAAGAAATTTCTACATATCTAACTCTATGCAATGCAAAAATCTTGTTAACAATAACTAAATCACAACATGTTGTGGAAGGGAAAAAAAAAGAAGCTAAATCACGATTGTTTATCAGTGAGAAAAGTTGCAGTTTGAAGCACAAATAAGTGTACGTATTGGTGGCGACGGGATGACCCACGAAATTGACCCACGAAGCTGACCCGAAATGTTGGCCCATGAAGCTGACCCAAGGTGCTAGCCCACAAAGCCGACCCAAACCAAAACCCCAAGCTGACCTAAAGACGCCCTGGCTTGACCCACACCAACACCTTGCACTGACCCACCCAACAAACATGCCCACCCCAATGTTCTAGGTTCCACGCGATGAAGAAGCCCGTGGGAGTTGGTTTGACCGACGAGGCCCTCACGCACCTTCAGATGGGATTTTGGTCTCGTCTCGCACGCAGAGTTGAAGCAGCTCTAAGCAGGAATGGTTTTCGATTTCAATCTTCCACTTTTCTTTCCGTATTCATTTTTGTTTCGTTTCATTTTTGTTTTTAATTTATCAGCTGACATGGCATGATGCCACGTTAGACAACTGCATAGCGTCTATGCGAGACGACTGTGTATAGAATTATTGAAGAAATAAAGGGGGAATAGAAGGGGAGAACAGAAAACACATCACTTTAGAGGTTTTTGTTTTTAATTTTGAACTTTTGCGGCAATTTAATGTTGCCGCAAAAGAGTAAAAATGTGCCGAAATTATTTTTTTCCGTCATCATTATTTGCGATGATAGGGTTTTGCTGCAAAAAGTAACTTTTAGTGAGTTGTTCGCTAAAAATGAAACTACAGGAACATGACAAAATTAGCCTTTTGTGTTCAGAATTATGTCGCAGCAAAAAGTCATATGTTGTGGTGTAAAAAGCATCATATGAGATACAAATGGGTATACAAGATTAACTACAATTTGGATAGATCCTGTGGAGGGGAAAAGTACACTAGCCCATAAATTGGGCCCAGTCCATCAAGATATCATTAGGGACAAAAGAGGGGACAAGAGGGATATAGGGGCTGTGAATGTCAGAGGGAGATAAGAAAGGATCAAGGAGAGCAAGTCAGACACGCCAATGGGACCAGCCATATCATGGCAGGGAGCTTCAGAGCATGCCATAAAGAAAGTAGGCCAAGGAAGGAAGCTGACACACGCAACAAATGGGTACATATATAAAGTATACAGCCAGATGAAAATATATAGACTAATGAACGACTTCTACTTCTAAGAGGGATCAAGCGCTCCCTTAATCAGATCTTTTTCTTTAAGCAACCCCTCAAGGAAGACATCGCCCTCAACAAGAAAAGCTCCAACCTTCTCTATACAGTGAGATATAAGGATTCATGAGTGATTGTAAACAAATATATATTATATTGAAGACTTCCCTCCCCAAACCCCGTGGATGTAGGCATATTGCCGAACTACGTAAATCTTGTGTCGTCTCTTTTTACTTTCACAACATTTATTTTCCATTCACTGCTATCGACGTACGAATCGCCACCGTAAAGCCGCACTGGAACACTGCCAGGGGCTCCAAATCATTCACATCGCTGCACTGGGGGTGCGAAGTTGCCCAGACCCGCGAAATATGACATCAACAGATCCATTAAAAGATACAAGGCTAGATTGGTAGTTAAAGGATTAACTCAACAAGAGGGATTCAATTATATTTTAATCTTGGACTCTTAAAGTTCTTCCTTGGAATTGAAGTGGAAAGGTCTACCAAAGGGGTTTATGTTTGCCAACGTAAATAAGCCTTGGAAATACTATCAAATAGTGGTTTTATTGGTTGTAAATCTCCAAAGATCACTCTAATGGATCATAACTTGAAATTGTCAAAGGAAGATGGATATGTGATTACAAATCCCACTCCTGATTGAAAAGTAATTCGTAGTTGGAATACCAGTTTACTTGATAGGCACTAGACCATGCCATATCCTGCCTATTCTTCACAATTTATAGGCAAGCCAAGACCATTTCTCGATTTGTGTATGTCATCCTTGCGCAGGGGCCATGCTAATCTTCTCTATATCGTTCTAGTTTTATCGGATGTCCCCGAGGGGACTAGGCAAGCCAAGACCTCCTCATCTACAAGCAACTTAAGGAGGGTTATAGTATATTATAGGTTAGCAAGACGAGGTCTTTTCTTCCCTCCATTATTCTCCTCAGCTGAAAGACTTTGTTGATGATGATTGGACAAGTTCCCTGACAAAAGAAGATCCCCATAATTTGGTACGTTATTTTTCTTGTGCATCTTTGATTTCCCTGAAACCAAAGAAACAAAAAACGGTTTCTCAATCTTCTTCAAGTTTATAATATCGCTCCACAGTTGTTGTTGTGTATGAAGTTGTTGTCATTGATCAAAGCCTGGAAGATCGAGCATCTTCAAGCTGTATCACTCTATTGTGATAACCAAGCCGCAATCAAAATAGCAGTAAATCCATGTATTTCATGATTTAAAAGAAAGCATATTGAACTAGAATGCTATATTGTAAAAGATAAGTTTCAAGAGGGTGTCATTTGCACCTTCCATTTCAACTTGATGATTTGTTTACAAAGGCACTTAACTCCCAAAATCTTCATACTTTGTTGTGCAAGCTGGGTTTAAATAACACTCACTCTTCATCTTGAGGGGGAGTGTGAACAATTGTATTATGACAGCTTAGGTTACTTGTATATATATAGAACACATAAGGAAATAGTTCATCTTCTCTGAGATTGAAAATCTGATTTTTTTTTTTGTTTTTTAATCTTATTTGGTTTTTCTATTTACTGAAGTTTAATGGGTTTGTGTTGAAACATTGAAATCTTGGCTGATGATCGATGAATCAATTGATTGATGAGTTTGTTGATTTATGTTAAGTGCTTGAATAATGTGATGGAAATGTTTGTCTTAAAAAAAAAAAAAAGGAGAACATATTGCAAAGAAAGGAGAACATATCAAGAACATATGGATAAATATTATATTCCCCTACAACATCTTGCAAAGAAAGGAGAACATATTGAGATACTTCATAGTTTTTTAAATAGATATGATGGTTTTTTTTTTTCTTCTTAGAAGAGGACGGTACCCCAATTTTATTAATTGCCATTGCTTATGGCGGATGAATACAGTGGTAACAATCAGGACACTTGGAATTTACAAATATTCAAAAAAACCATCCCATGCGTCAAAACTAATATAATAATAAAAAAAACCTATACAGTAAGCTAAACCAATAAAAAAGAATCAACCAATCTAAACAAGCCTATTTTATAAACCAGAACCAACAATAAAATACAAAAAAACCAACAAACTCTAATAAGAACGTAGCGAATAAAAATTAGTGCATTATGTTCTTTATCTACTTTTGGCAGCATTTGGGTTTGTTTGGCATGATGAAGTGTATTTATTAATTGTGCTCTTTGGATGATTTGCAATAATATATATATATATATATATATATATATATATATTTTTTTTTTTTTAATCTCAGTTGAACACTTAGATAGTTGGACTTAATTAATTTATTCTTGTATATTTGACCTAATTACGCATGGAAAATGATAAAGGCCGTGCTCACAAAAAGCTTACATATCTACGTTGTTTTCCACAATTTTTTCTACTTTTATATTTTGTTCTTTTAATAAAAGTAGTTACAGATGAGAAAGTCACGTGGATATGTAAATTTATTGTGAGTAGAATTAGCATTGTTACCTAAACCTAAACCTAAACCGTTTGTTTATATATGTTTTGGTCCAATTAAGTCAAGCAATAAATGTCCAATTAATCAGCTCAGTTTCAGGTCGTGTATTAATCTGATCTATTCCATTATGGATTTTGACTCTTGAGGTACTAAAGGAAATACACGTAACTAGAGTAAAAAGAAAGTACCTACTGTTTAAAAAAAAGAAGTACCTACGCTGTTCAGGCCGGCTCTCCCATAAGAAGAGTTAAGCAGTTGCCTAAGACCCCATAGTGAAAGAAGGCCTCAAAAAATACTAAAAAAATAATTAATTAATTTTTTTTTTTAAAAAAATTATCTATACTAAACAAAGAAAATTAAAAACTCATGTCTAAAATAAACAAGCCAACGGTTAAAAAAATGCTAATAATTATAAAAAGAAAATATAAATTTCTATTGAATTACAGACGCTGCAACTTCTCTTACGAAATCCAAAACTCACAATAATGACTGTAATTTAATAGTTTCAATCTACCTCTACGAAATCCAAAAAAATCTAAAGGAACATTTCAAAAACTCTGCTTTTATACTTGAAATCAACAAATCTTATTTCATATCTTTTGTATTTCATTCTCCATTCTCTAATCTCTCTCTTGCATCCATGCCCATCTTGCTCGTATGCACTGGCAGCCTCTCCATTGTCTCCAATCGCACCGTCAAACGTTGAGCAACACTGCTGTGTAGCCTGTGTTTTGAAAGGTAAATGAAGCTGACTCGCTAATTAATCTAAGTCTTAAGCTGCCGTTTCACGTTTGTATATAAAGTGAGTGTTTGTTTTATATATATTATATATGCGGTGACTGTGAGTCTGTGAAGGTATGTGGCAATAAAACATCCATGTCAACGTTACTGTTTGGAAGAATTTTCCAGAACATCCATGGGACCATGTCCCTTGTTTTTTTTTTCTTCTTCAATTAATCGATGCTTCACAATTTGCATGGCCAATGGGCCAGGGCACCTATGACTTATTTTTCAAACTTTTATTATTTTTCTTTTTATTTTTTCTAGTCTATAATTTATTTGTTGATTTTGGATATCAACATTAAGATATTTTATTTTATTGTGCAGATTAACAATTTTATGTAAAAGTGAAGGTCATTTGTTATATAAAAGTGGATCTCGTTTGCTAAATCAGGTTCTATTGTTTTATATATTAATATTTATTTTTTCTAGAATATTCATAACCATAGTAAGATTTTATATAGTGGATATTGTTCTTTTCTACTAAAAAATATGTCTAATAGAAAATATGCATCTGGATATGAAAAACTTAAAAAAAAAGAGAAGAATAGAAAAACTGATTGAATCTCAAAAAGGATCTTTCAATAAATTTGTTACTACTAATAAACAAAATATAGTAGAAACTTTAGGTGAAACATTTGTAGATGATCAAGAAACACACCAAATAGGACCACAAGATGACAAAATAAATCAAGAAATACAACAAAAGGGATCTGAGGATAGTGCTCAAGCATGTACTGCTACAATTATTGATGGAGAATTTGGAAAAAGTACAGAAGAAAATAAAAATACTGAGGACATATCTGATTCTATTCCTTCAAATATTTATGACCCAGCTCAATGGAAATATGTTGATACAAAATTAAGAGATTTATTAATAGAAAATGGTCCAATTAGATATAGCGATATAAATTTTCCTAAAGATGAGAACTCTAGACATTTTTCTACTACATATTATATACGAAACTTATCAAATGGGGAGAAACATGATAGAAAATGGCTAGTGTATTCAAAAGACTTGCATAGAGTATTCTGCTTTTGTTGCAAGTTGTTTAATTCAAAACTTAGTATAAGCCAACTAGCTAATGAAGGAACCGATGATTGGAAAAATCTTAGTGCTAAGCTTAAAAGCCATGAAACAACCAATGTACTAACATTACTGCTTGACTTGATTTAGAAATAAGATTATTAAGAAATAAAACAATTGACAAAAAAGTCCAAAAACAAATTAACAAAGAAAAAGATGATTGGAAAAAAGTGTTATTGAGAATTGTTGCTGTAGTACAAACTCTTGGTAAAAATAATTTGTCATTTCGAGGACAAAATGAAAAGATCTACCAAGAAAATAATGGAAATTTTTTAAGTCTAATTGAAATGAATTCTGAGTTTGATCCAGTAATACAATAACACATTCGACGTATTCAAGATGTTGAAATTCATAATCATTATCTTGGACATAATATACAAAATGAATTAATACACTTGTTAGCAAATGAAATTAAAAACCATATTATTAAAAAAATAAAGGAAGCAAAATATTTTTCAATTATACTTGATTGTATCTCAGATGCAAGTCATCAAGAACAAATGTCTCTCATACTAAGATGTGTTAATATTTCAACAAGCCCAATAAAAATAGATGAAAATTTTTTAGAATTTATTAAAGTAGATGATACAAGTGGAAAATGTATTCTCAATGAATTATTAGATGCAATAAAAAGTCTTGAACTTGATATTAATAATGTTCGAGGACAAGGTTATGATAATGGGTCTAATATGAAAGGAAAAGAGCAAGGGGTGCAAAGAAGACTGCTTTATATAAACCCCAAAGCATTTTACACGCCATGTGGTTGTCATAATCTTAATCTTGTTATATGTGATATGGCTAATTCTTGTCCTAAAGCTATATCAGTTTTTGGAATAGTCCAACGTATTTATTCTTTGTTTTCTTCATCAACAAAGCGATGGAGAATTTTACAAGATAATGTGTCAATTCTAACTCTTAAGCCACTCTCACAAACACGTTGGGAAATTAAAATTGAAAGTATTAAAGCAATAAAATTTCAAACTCCACAAATAAGAGAAGCTTTATTGCAACTAGCAAAAATAACTGAAGATCCTTATATTATTATATTACCATTTTCTTTTGTGTATTATAACATTGGTTTCTTCATAAAAAAAACTCCATATGTAAAATTCATCCTTCTATCACATTTTCATTTTATTATGTAAAATGAGGTATTTTTTTATCACTTTCGGATCATTATTTACTTTTTAAAAGAAGAAAGCCAAATGTTGATGGACAATGCCACCTCATTATAGTGGGATGAAAACGTGATAAGAGTCTGATTTATAGAATTTTCCTTTTTTCTTTATAATAAATGACTTCATATAAGTCATTATGTGTCCATGGTTATAAAGAATTAGATTAGGAGCAAATACTTCATGTCAATGTTTTAAATATTGTACCATACCGGCCGGAGTGGCCGGAATTTACCGTGCCAGAACAATAACCAGCACAGGGGAGGTCTATATTTCGTACCGGTTTAAATATCAGTCATTTCGGTGCGTTTCGTTCAATATCGACAGATTTCCGGTGTTTTGCCAGGTATGTAAATTTTGGTCCGGTATGTAAAACCCAATGACATGGCCATTTTGTAATTAAAGTTACTAACAAGTGCTTTTTCATAAAATTGAACTCAAGGGCTTTTTCAGTTTTTAATTTTTCATAACCACACATCAGACTTCATAAAAACCTTGTGTTGAGTCTTTTCACACTAAAAGCATGCACAAAGTATTTTGTATATATCATTATTTTTAAAAATCAACCGAACAAAATTTAAATAAATTTAAATAAAGTTGATAGTATTGATACCATCCACACACGCCTACAAGATCTTATAGGGATCCATGAAACATAGGGGTTGAGGCCCTCAGGGACTTTCCTTTTAATTTTAATAATAATTTATAGTTTTAATAATTAATTTTGGAATATAGTTTATATATATATATATAATTAATTTATTCATATATAAACTATCCCGAAATGGTACGTCGAAACAGTATCAATATCGAAATATTTCGTTCCAGTACCTCGACCGAAATAACCACCGGAATGGTATTCAAAACTTTGCATCATGTGCACAAATAAAAATATTGTTCTTGACAATAATAGGTACGGTATATAATAAGAAAACAATAAAAGATAAAATTAAGCCCATGCTTTCTTTATGTTGCAACAACATCTTTACCGAGAGTCTTTTTTTCATGGGATCGACAATCATAAATGATGCACTCATATGTTGTATGAGACTTCTTGTATCTTAATTCTCTCTGATAGTAAGATACTTTATGTTAATATGTCTACTTTTGCCTCCACTTTTGTTATTCTTAGAAAAGAAAATTATTTCCAAATTATCACAATAAATCTTTAGTGGCTTGAATACCAAATCCACCTTGAGGTCATGTGATAAACTTTACAAACTATTTTTCCTGTGTAGTTACTTCAAAGCATGCTATAAAGTCCATGTCAATAGCAGACGATACAATGATTGTCTGTTTGGTACTCTACCATGATATGACACATCTTACCAACATGAAGGCATACCTTGAAGTAGACTTTCTAGAGTCATGACAACCTACATAATTTGAGTCTGAATATCCAACCAATTCTAGATAACTTGCATAAATTGCACAAATATACATAGATGTTATGACAATCCGACTATCAATCATGACTTTGCCATGGGTGGAGAAGAAGAAGACGAATCAGAGGAGGATAAAAAGAAAGAAGAGAAAAATGGGAGCAGAAGAAAAATTACCGGTGACCCACGACCACTACTTGGTCATTAGTGGAGAAGCAGAAGCAGACTGAGGTGAGAAGAAAAAGAAGAAGAGAATAAGAGGAGGAGAAATGGAGAATGGCAGCAATTGTTGGTATTAGAATGAGAGGAAGGAGACAAAGAAAATGGAGAAAGGAGAGAGAAAATTAAGGTTTTGCCTTCTATATATGATGTATATTTTGAAAAAAATATATATTGGGGCGGGCGGGTGAAAATCCAATTGAGTGGGTTTTGCCTTTTAAGCACATGCACGCACCCGCACCCGGCACAGGAAAGTTGCTCGCCAGTCCCCGAATAGGATGGGTGGATTAGGCAGACGGGTTGGATTGCAAGGACCTGCAGCCTAGCCCTACTACGTACAACAGATGCAAAGGTATGTTTTCCACTTCTTTATTTTTCAAAGCATTTCTCAGATATTAACTTAAACTAAATTTATCACCATTAAATATGAGCACTGCATTGGATATATATTCATTCATTATGAATCACTCCAACATCTTTTCAGTCTAGGTTTTATGAGAAGCTCTAATATTGTTTTAGACATCTCTCGATGAAACTCTATGCCTAAGACATAAGAGGCCTGATCACCTAAGTTCTTCATTTTAAAGGTTTGGAAAAGAATTGTTTGGAATGATGCAGTTGACCCAAATCATTAGTCGCAAGTAAGATATCATAAACACATATGACTAAGGAAATAAATTCACTTCCAATAAATTTCTGGTATATGCAATTATCTACAACGTTCTCCTTAAAAACAAATGAAGTAATAACATGGTGAGATTCTATAACTTGCAGATATGTTTGACAAGTGGGATGAGACACTAAATTCTCATCTCATCTCATTATTACAATTTTTTCAAATTCCTACATAAAATATAATAGACAATTCAACTTTTTCAAATCCTAAAACAATAATAATATTAAAAAATAATATTTTAAAATTTCATCTAAAATAAAAAATTCTCATCTCACTTTCTAAACCTATATGTATCATGTACACCTCTTATTCATGTACACCTTTTATTCAAGAGTCTCATTCAAAAATGTTCTCACACGTATCAAATGTAACTCTAAACAAAATTAAGCTACTAATACCACGATTGCTCTAAAGAGTCCTTTCTAGAAATTGGACAGAAAATGTCAAGGTAATCAATACCTTTTATTTGTGTGAATCATTTAGCTACAAGTCTAGCTTCACATCTATCGATATTACTATTTGAGTTTTTCTGTAAATGACTTTTAACTCTTTTTACATAACTTGACAATTTCCCAAACTTGATTTTTGGACATATATTCCATTTCTTCTATCATAGGATAGTGCCAAAATTTAGAATTGTCTTCTCTCATGACATGTGAAAATGAGATGAGATGGTCTTCTTAACTCAATAGTCTCGTACATATTATGTAGATGTTGGTTTATAGATTAAACATCAATGTGTTCCTCTTGAGGTGGAATTGGTTTTCAAATGAGAAAAGCTTCAAACCGAACTTGGCATTCTTTGGCATTTTACACCCTCCAATAGAATTTGAACACGTGGGAGATTTATGAGTCTTACCGTGGGTACACTTTTGTCTTAGTTTTTCTCTTTCCTTCTCTCCCCGAGCTCTCCCCTCTTCTCTCCCTTTGCCCTTTCTCTCCTCTCTTCTCCCCCTCTCAGCTCTCCCCTCTCTTTCAATCGAAGCTCTCTTGACAAATCCCGAACCTCTCTCTCCTCTTCTCTCCCTTCTACCATCATCAAGTTAGATCCTAAATTCCTAATTTGTTATATAATAAATCATGGCTTATTTTTCAATATGAACTGTCTTCCATGCAAGTATAGGTGACGCAAACAAGTAAGTAACCCTTGCTAGAAAAATCAAGCAACAAATTCACCCACCCAGCCCCTATAATACACCCAATCAACTACTTACATAGCAACAAATACACCTAACCCGTAAAATACACCATAAGTATCAAATATTAAACTTACTTACAAAATAACCTGTCGGTTGACAGAGATCGACTAAGGGGGTGAGAAAGTGGGTTTCGGACTTGAGAGAGAGAGAGAGAGAGAGAGAGGGGCGAGAATTGGGCCTTCGGAGGAGAGAGAGAATGGTGGCTCGATTCAAACCTTTAAAGGAGAGGAGAGGAGAGGAGAGGAGAGGAGAGGGGAGGGGGGGGGGGGAAGAAGAAAAGACGTCGGGTTTGGGGAAGAGATGAAATTAATGTAGAAATTCTCTACATGCAATTATATTCCTCATTTTACCAAAACCCCTACGTGTCATGTGTCATGTGTTTATTAGTGGGTGTAAAACAAAAAATCTCAACTCATCTGGCTTCTAGCGCTTCCCCTCTCAAATTGATTGTTCTTTAAGGGTATCATGTTGATTTTCTTAACTGACAATTGTTTCATTCACCGAAACATTGTATCTTGACTATACCTATAGATGCAAGAGGATCATCATCTGGTGGCCTTTGCAAACTTCCATTCACAAACATCGTTTTGTTCTTCGCGCTTAGAGCTACCACATTGACCGATGCCAGGCATGGTAAGTATTGTTTCTAGTAAGAACCTTTACGACCAATAAAGAAAAGAAAAGAAACTGAGAAGAAGAAATGATAAAATCTTGGATCTTGGTTAATCAATGTTAGTATTCTCTAATACTATGATAAAATATGGAATCTTTAACTAAACGATCTTCTTGTTATATAGATTGAGGAAAGAACAGATGAATAGTTTGAGAAAATAGCAAAAGAGAGAAGAAATAAGGAAGCAGAAGATGAAGTTGAAGACTTCTGAGAAATCATATCTCAAGGAATAAGATAGAGAGATGCAATTGTACTCATTTTATAGTATTGTTACAGAATGAGAGATATACAAGATAAACTAAATTTATGTAATTTTCTACAATTATGCAACTAATGCAGTACGTACAACCATAAGCTTCCTAAAATAACACCGATCTATCTGTGAGGAGGGATATCATGCATTATATCCTCCTCTGTTTTTGCTATGTCTTGAATGGACGTAGTCTTGCTTAAATTTCGAGCTAGAATCATGGGTATACTACTGTCACTCCCCCTCAAACATGGCCAATGATCAAGCAGAAGGCCAAGTTTGATACGCAGAGCTTGAAACTGTGTCTTCGAAAGGGGCTTTGTAAAAATACCAGCTAGCTGATTTTGTGATGAGACAAATCATGTTTGAAGAGAACCAAGTGCCATTCCTTCATAGACATAGTGATAGTTGAGTTCGATGTGCTTTAGTTGAGCTTGGTGTGCTTTAGTTGAGCTTGATGTGCTTTGTTCAAGCACGGAAAATTGGGTTTACAATCATGTATAATGCACTGAGGTTGTCACAATGAAGTGAAGGTGGATTGGGGGGAAAAAGATCCATGTCACATGAAAGGTGGGAGAGCCAAGTTAGTTATGCTATTGTGGAAGCTAGAGAGCGGTATTCTGCTTCAGCACTGGATCTAGCAATCATATTCTATTTCTTGGCACTCCAAGAAATGCAATTACCACCAAGGAAGGTATAGAAACTTGAGGTAGATTGACGTGTAAGAGGGCGCCCTACCCAGTCTGCATCTGAGAAGCTATAGTGGTCAAGGTTGTTGTTGGCATGGAGATGAAGACCAAAATGAGCAGTACCTTTAAGGTATCTCAAGATGCGTTTGAAAAGCTAAAAATGAGCCATAGTAGGTGGCTGCAGGAACTGACAAGCGAAGTTGATGCTATAGGATAGATCAGGCCTTGTGAAGGAAATGTATTGTGGTCCACCAACAATGCTTCTATACATTGTTGGATCAGGAAACAACTCAGTAGAAGAGCTCAACTGACAACCTTTGGAAGGCATTGGCGTGGCAATTGGTTTGCAATCAACTATATCAAAGCGAGACAGAAGGTCAAGAGCATATTTATGTTGAGTAAGAAACATGTTGGGGCCAAGTCGATGCACTTCAATACCAAGAAAGTGATGGAGATGCCCGAGATCTTTGATTGAGAATTGTTGACCCAACTGTTGAATGAGCCATTCGATTTGAGTGGGATTTTCTCCAGTGACAACCATGTTGTCAACATAGAGTAGCAAAATAAGTAAACCTTTGGATGACTAGCAAATAAAGAGGCTAGGATCTGTATTGTAGGAGTAGAACCCAAGCTGAAGAAGAAAATCACTTAGTCAATCAAACCAATATGTTGGAGCTTGTCTAAGCTCATACAGAGCTTGATTAAGTTTGCACACATAAGAGGGATGATCTGGATGGACCTATCCAGGTGGCTGTTGCAAGTAAACAAGGGTAGTCAGCTTTCCATGAAGGAAAGCATTTTTTACATCAAGCCGTCTAAGTTCCCAGTGTTTGACAACAACAATGGTGAGGACTACTTGAATGCTGGTAGGTCGAATAATAGAAGATAACGTTTCTGAAAAATCGACACCATCTATCTGAGTAAACCCCTTTGCAACGAGGTAAGCCTTAAGCCTTTCTAGTGAGCCATCAGATTGCAATTTGGCTTTATAGACCCACTTATAGCCTACCACATTCATGTATGGATGCCAAGGTACAAGAGTTCAAGTTTGATTTTCAGCCAAGGCGGTGAGCTCCTCCTGCATAGCTTGTGTCCAACCAAGATGCTTTTTAGCTGAGACAATGGACTTTGGGACTGTTGGAATTAGAAGAAATGGTATTCAGATTTGCATATTATGGATTGGTTTCCTAATCCCTACTCGTGACTTGGTAATTATGATATGAGAAGCTGGTGATGGGGTAGAGACTGGAGCTAGGTCAGAGAGAGGTGCTGCCTGGGTGATAGGCTTGCTGAGTGACTGCTGTGAGCAATGATCTGAGGCTCACGTGTAGGAGAAATTGAGGGAGTCAGAGGCAGCAAAGGAGGAGCAAGTGATTATGTAAGAAGTGAAGATGTGCTTTCAAATGTGAAAAAATCACCCTCAACCCTTGTAGAACCATATGGAAGTGTTGCTTTGGAGTAGGGTAGGACTTATTCATCAAAGACCACGTGTCTTGAGATGTATATTTTACCTGTGGGGGATATAGGCACTTGTAGCCTTGATGCTTAGTGTTGTATCCAATGAAGACACAAGGGAGAGTCTTTGGGTCCAGTTTGTGCTGCCTATAGTCACCGAGATATAGGAAGCATCTCGAGCCAAAAATTCGAAGGGCACTATAGTTAGGGTGTGTCTTATGTAATCAAAAGTAAGGTAAGTCTATGTCCAAACTTTGAGAAGGCAATATGTTAAGTAGGAAAATAGCAGTGGAAAAACAATCAAGCCAAAAACGTTGAGGTAGATTTGCATGAAATAGCATGGATAAACCCAGCTCAGTAATGCTTCGGTGTCTTCTTTTAGCCTTCCCATTTTGCACAGGTGTCTTAGGACAGGCAAATTGGTGGTGAAAACCATGGTTTAACAAATAGTTTGTGTGAGCATTGCTTGAAAATTCCCCATCTTCATCATTTTGAAGCACATAGATCTTAGTATCGAATTGGCATGCAACGTATTTGTGGAAATGAACAAAGCTATCAAACCATTTAGATTTATGTCGAAGAGGAAACAACAGGTGAAACTAGTATATTCATCTACGAAAATAGCATAGAACCGAAACTTGTCCCTCGAAAGAACAGGAGCAGGCCCCCAAAGATCGCAATGAATCTTGTAAAAAGGATTATTTATATTATTGTCACGAGGCAGAAAATGGAGTTTTGTTGCTTTACCCATTTGACAGCTAGTACATATTTTAGTGTCTTTGGACTGAGAATCAGAAATAATAAATAGATGATTACAAAGATAATCTAAGAGTTTTGCATTAGGATGTCCCAAACGCAAATGCCAACAGGCCTTATTTGTCTTGCGGAAATGAGTTGAGAAGTAGGTAGCAGATTCAATAGTGTTAACAGGATCTAGTAGACCATCATAAAAAATATATAGGCCTTTCCACTTCTTACCTGTTGCAATTACTCTCTGTGTGGTCCTGCCCTTTACCACAAAACCAGAACCATCAAACTCAATTGTGAAAGGTAAATCAATAGTTAACTTGCTAATGGATAATATATCTTTTTGAGATCTGGTACCATAAGAACATCATTTAACTTGATTTAAGAAGAACCTGTCCCAAAAGTGGCTTGTCTTATATGTGTAGTAGGCATGACTTCCCAATTCCCAACTATAACAACTTCAGAACCATGATATGGTGTTAGATAATGAAGATTACCTACATTATTGGTCATGTGGTATGTCGCACCAGTGTCTGGATGCCATGTTGTTTCTTGAGAGTCCTCCAATTTTATAGCTACAAACCTTTGAGGAACACTATCAATTGTATAAGAGTGGTTAAAATGATTAAAGCATTTGATAGCAGCATGATTCCTTTTATTGCAGATTTGGTAGATAAAAGGTTCATCTTTTGATGCAAACTGATTGGAAAATTGAGAAGAGTTTGAGACTGAACCACGACGTTGAGAGTTTGAAGACTTTGAACCACAAGGCTTAGTTTCCATGATTGTTTTTGTTTTTGTTCCCTTTTGGCCATAAAAAACCATTGGTGAGGATGGTGGTACATCCAATTTGTATCGGTCTGTGTAACTTTCTAGAAGTGTGACAACTTCAGGATAGGAAGGGATGGGAGGACGAGCATTGGTGGCAGTAAAACCTTCATAGTCTTTACCGAGGCCATTGAAAAGCCACCAGGATTTTTTATGATCTTCCCATAGCTGCTAACTCATCACAAATGGCTTGGAAACGTCTTAGATATACATTGAGAGTGTCCGAGCCACGAGTGATGGAGGTCAGTCTTTGCTTGAGAGCAAGACTCCAATATGAAGAAACACGAGCAAAAGCATGCACCAGTGCATGCCATACCTTAGCAGTAGTAGTAAGTCCAACTACAATACCAATGACTTATTCATATAGGGTAGCTGTAAGCCACCCTTTGACCAAAAGGTCTATCTTACACCATTGCAAAAATGTTGTGTTTTGCTGGGGCTCCTAGTCACCATTAGCAATCAGTTGTGGTGGTGGTTGAGTCTTACCAGTCACAAACATAAAAATAGCTATGTTTTGTGTCACAGGATAGGGGTATTCATAAGTGGGAATGGTGTTGGTGGAAGAGGAAGAACTAGAAGACATATTGAGTAGCTGCAAGAAGAAAAAAAAAAAGAATCTCTTTATCTTCCCATCAGGTCTGATACCATGAAGACTTTTGAGAAATCCTATCTCACGGAATGAGATAGAGAGATGCAATTGTATTCATTTTATATTATTGTTATAGAATTAGAGACATACAAAATAAACTAAATTTATATAATGTTCTACAATTATGCAGCTAATGTAGTATGTACAACTAGAATCTTCCTAAAATAACATTGATCTATTCGTGAGGAGGGATATCATGCATGATATCCTCCTCTGTTTTTGCTATGTCTTGAGTGGACTTAGTCTAGCTTAAATTTCAAGCTAAAATCATGGGTGTACTATTGTCATAAGTTTCTGGAAATTCTTTCTCTTTCATCAACTAATGAATATACACGTGCATCTCTATTTTAATATGAACGAGATGACAATTGTATTTTACAATCTTATGTAAAAGACTGACTATTATATAAATTTGACATCTATAGTATAATAAAGACTTTTGACCATATCTCAATACTTTCAACCAAACAATAACTATAGTTTGAACCAACTAATGTAAAATTGAAAAACAATTCTATATAAGAGGATGTTGGGGGAATGAGATGACATGAGAATTCTGTGAATAATAGTGAAATAGTTTGAATTAAGATGTTTTATTGGATGATAGAGAAAAAATTGAAAAAAAATATTATAAAGTTAAAATATTATTAGAATATAACTTTTTAATATTATTTTTGTTTTGGAATTTGAAAAGATTGTATTGTTTTTTATTTTTTGTTCAGAAATTTGAGAAAGTTATAATAATTATATGAAGAGAATTTAAAAATTAAAAATAATTTTTTTTAATATTTAAATGATGTTTAAAAAGTAAATTATGAAAAATTATGCGATGAGATTGTAATAACCTATTCTTGGACCATGATTTCGGAGTAGCACATGTTTGCTAAGTAGATGGTTGGGCCAGACTTCGGCCTCAACAACCTATACCTGTAACTCCATTAGCAATTTGTCCATAGGCTTGCCCCCCAACACCCAATTCACGATCACGAAGTAACACTAGGCATAGATTTTAGGTGTGAATGTTTGACAGATTATTTTATAAAAGAGGGCTACTAGAAGCCTCTTAGAAATCTCACAAAGGGATCTCACAAGCTGACATGACATAATACAATGTCATCTAAATTATTATTTTGTACTTTCATTTTTTCTATTTTTCATTTTTACACCTGCATTCCACCCTATCTCGAGTCCTCCTCACACTCGAGCCCACATGGCTTCGCAGCCAGTTCCCGTCAACGGCATCGACACCAACGTCGCTGCCACTTCTGCACTGTCAGTTATTGTATTGACACACCTTTTTTTTTTTTTTTTACACTTTTTAACAAAAAAAGTAACTTTTTTAGAAAACAAAAAAAAAAAAATCGTAACTTTTTGTTACATTTTTCATAATAGAAGCTCATTTTTTTTACAAAATAACCGGGGAAAGATTTGTATAAATCATTACTTATAATTTTTTTTTTTAATACATAAAGAATGGAGGATTCGATCATTGGTTCTCTTAGTGAGAAACTGGTATGTTAAATCATAAATTTGTTAAATCATAAGTGTAGAAATCAAAACTTTCTCAAAGAGTATCGCACTCTCCGTCCAAGATCTTTACACCAATCCATTCTCATTTACCAATACATCTTATCTCAATTTTTGTTAAAAAAAAAAAAAAAAGCAATTTTACAAACCTAGAAAACCTATCTTTAATAATTTTCTCAAAAATCTCGTAATAAACTCTGAAGTTCTTATATCTAAAAATCCCCTTAAAGTAGTCTCTTTGTTCATAAATCTGGCTGGTGGTGCATGTCCATATGGGAACTTCACCATTAAAGCTACTTGCTGTTTCCCTATAGAATTTCTTTCGCGTGTTTAAACTCTAAACCTGTTTTCTCTCGATTTATTCAGAATTTGAAGGGACGTTTTTTAAGTTTTCTAACTTAAGATGTATGTACACGTTAATGGGAATGGTTGAATCGTACGCCAAGTAATCTGGAATTATTACATCAAGGCCGTCTGCTTCCAGACTTCTTTCTTACCTTTCTTTGACATTCTTATCCAAAACTCATCAGTCTCTATCGCTTCTTTTCTTCAGAAATGTTGTTTAGTCAATCTTTATTAGACGTATGACGAGACATCATGAGAGGGATGTTTTGAAGTGTGAAGCTCGAGATGTGTCTGTTAAGAGTGTAACTTCCGTTCACAAGTCCAAAAAGTGAATTAAGGCATGTCTAGGAAAAAACCTTTTGAATTTACGATACGAACTCGAAGCTATTAAATAGGAGAAAGACAATAAGTAAAATGGATTTTATAATATTTTTTTAATATATAATTAATTAAGTGTGAAGCATATTCTAAAATATTTATGTATATTTAATTAATCAATTTTTTTTTTATAGAAAACAAACAATATCATTAATGATAAAGATTACAGACATTCATCAAACCATGACTTGAGAAAGAAAGTCTGGAATACAATCCCATCACATCTCAATGTTTTTAACATTCCAAGCATTACAGGCAAGGCAGTGAATTGCCATATTACCATCTCTATAAACATGAATAAAAGAGCATGAACCAAAACATTTTGAAATTTTTATTATTTCTCCAAATAACACACCAAGAATGGAATATGCCATGGTATTATGCTGAGAAAGGCTTCAACTAGCATCAAGCAATCACTCTCTACTATTAACTTTGATATCCCCATGCTAACACACAATTATATACCTCGAAATATAGCTAACAACTCAATAGCCTCAGGCTCTTCCACTTCCTGTTCCACCATGCTTGCTGTCATAACCACATGCCTTATGTAGATTATCGAAAATAACATCATCTACATTAAGTTTCAGAGTCTCCACTGGTGGTGGTTTCCAGCTTAAATGATGTTTAAGAAAAGCTTTTGGTATTAACTTCACTTCCTTATGACTACCCATAAGTGCCAAGGCTTTTCCTACAACCAATCCAAGGATCAAATTGATCTTCTCAAACTCCAGCTTATTCCTTCTATACCAGAATCCCCAAGCTAAAGAAAAGAACAGTGCCAACTTTTCCTTGTCCTTCCCCTCAATAATATGTAAAGCTACATCAAAGAGTTTTAAACTTGCATTCCTATCCAGAGAAGGGAGATATTGTTGCCATAGCTCTCTAAGATGACTGCATCTAATAAGGGCATGATTTAGATCTTCAACGAGATGAGAACAAAAGCTACATTTCCCCTCTAAAATCACTTGCTTCTTTATTAAATTCTCTTTGGTAGGTAGCCCTTCTTTACAAGCACGACATGCAAAGACTTTAATTTTATCAGGAACTTGTAATTTCCACAAAAGCTACTGTCTCTTAACATTAGAAGATTTTGCCATAAAACTCTTCATGTGATCTGTGATGAACCTATAACAACTTCTAACACTAAGCTTGACACTTCTTTCATGCAGCCAAGTCCATTTATTTGTGCTTGAACCAAGGTATATCACAACTTTCCAAATGTCTACTGTCACATTTGGATTTAAGAGAGATCTTATTTTGTCAATATTCCACCATCTTGTAGAGTCATCAATAATGGATGCCATTGAATCTTCTTGAGTGCCCTCTCTAATGGAGACTCTTTCCTTCTCCAAAGACTTCTAGTTTGGACTATTCCCCTTCATACACACGGAAGATTATTTGGGAAGTAAAAAAATAACTAAAAGATGAAATATTCAATAATTAAATAATTATATATTCAATTAACGGTGAATGTCCTACTTCATGCGTCTATCTTTTTACTACTTAAGATTTTCGAATTCGAGCAAGAACTTGATAAAATTTTAATAATGTGTTATGACCTATGTGTAGTTAATGCATTATTCTTAACTTGACGCAAAGTCCTTGGCATCTTTAAAGCATATTAGAACATTTGACAAACCCTGAAGGGCCTAATGACTTGACTGAAGTTAACAAGCGCTTTAGCTATTGCTTTCTCATTAAGAAAATGATAGACATGAAATACTTTATACAATATATTACATAATTATTTTTTAAAATGAAATATATTTTTATAAAATATATAATAAAAAAATCATTTTATAAAATATCCTTTTTTTGAAATTTAGTTCTAAAATATATTATAAAAAGCATTGTATCCATATCATTACTCTTCACGTGTAAAATGATTTGACAAAAAAAAAAAGAAAAAAAAAATCACAAATTGACACCTCAACCACCAAGACATCCTCTGGGTTTGGTCATCATACGATGTTACCAAACAGTGCAATCAATGAAACCACGTGAAAACGCCAGAACAGATTGGGACCCAACAAAGTTAGCAACATTGTCGAAAAATATGAGTAGCACACGATTTCTAATCGATTTGTAGATAGGTGACAAGTGGGCCAATGCAACACATGTCAATGTCCCATCTTCCTGCAGATATATGGGCCACTTATCGAAGTAGGAAGGGACCCCTCTCTTCCCTCTTTCAACTAACAACACTTGGCCCCCTTCCGTTATTGGTCGTTGGTTGGGTTTTTCCGGTCTGCCTTCTCTAAAGCTTTAAACATGCCAGCAAATGGGTACTAATTGACGACAAGGTTCGGGGAAGTTTGAGATGTATAATTTGTCAAAGGAAAATGTTACTATATCACTTGAATTTGGCTTTTCATTTTCGTCATTTATGTATTTAATTTTTTTATTTAATAATTAAGAAAGTAATTTTTAATATATTGATATATTTTTTTATTTTTTAAAAATATTTAAATATATTAAAAATATAAAAAATAAAAGAAGTATAAATAAAAAAAAATAACTTTGTACTAACAGGCACCCCAACAGTCAAAGCTGGGCGGCACGCTAGCACAACTCTTTATCAAAAATGGAACCGGAGGAGAGCCCAGAATGAAAACTGGTGTAAAATAAAAAGAAATGGAAAATGCTATTTTTCCTCACAAATTTTACTTACATAATAATATGTACCGACATGTCAGTAATTAATATACTGAAAATTATAAAATTTTAAATTTAAATTTTAAATTTAAAAAAAAAATTGATAAAATGAGTTTTGTACGTAAAATTATAAATAAAATTGTAAGTATATGCATTAATGGAGCTATAACTATGTTTTAACCAACTAATAAATTTTTTTTACTCTCATGGAGCCTCCTCAAATTTATTTTTTTTCTATTTTTCTCATATATCTTATTAGTTTTTAATTTATTATTTTCTTAATTACTACAACAACATTTCCACTCCACTCATTGTGATGACCCATCTCTTGCACTTCTCTAACTATTCAAATGACCATTGTTATTTATTAGATCATTTGATTTTTTTTATTGATACCAAATGTCTGGAAACTGCATCCCGACTAACTCGGAGATGCACATGCCCTTGGTAAGGAATTTGATTTTCTATTCTCAAAAAACCTTTGGAGAGAATGTCAAAGGAAATATAAATGAAAACTATTAAGTATATAACAACTTTTTACAAAATGTAAGTTACACTCTAATTTGGCAAGTTTTCGTTCGACAAAAAGCTCACTATAAAATTCAAATCAAAAGAAAACTGAGTAAAGCATGAAGAAATTAGAATCACTTTTGAAAGACTTGTGCATAAAGTAATTCTTGAAAGGAATTTGAGAGAGGTTGTTTCCCTTTTCACACATTTGATAAGAAAAAAAAAAAAATTCGTGTGTGGTGTAGAGATGATGGGCAGAATTTTCTTATAATTAATAACGTAACAAATTTTATGTAATCTTTAAACTCCGGCTCTGGATCCGACAAACTTGGACTTTGGAATGACGGTTTTCACACACCATTCTTCACAGAGGACAATTGGCTCTCTGTTTTTGTTTACTGCTTAATGTGGGGAGCTTATGACATGAGAAGAAAGAAGAAGCAACGGATATTAATCAATTGATTAGATAACCAATTAACATTTTCAAGGGGAAAGATCAAAAGCAAAAGCCTATACTACTCAACTACTTGGGAGGAAATCAGAGTTCCAAAAGGGGGAAAAAAGGAAGAATACTGAAGCTTCACATGTTGTGGTCAATTGCAGTAATTTACAAAAATTAAAAAAAAAATAAAAATAAAAACAAATTCCCCATAACAGAGATTGAGCTTCTTCACATCTTCAGCTTCTACCTCCAAAATTCCATCCACCTCCTCTCTAATGCAGTAAGCCCTACATCACCTAGAGATATCTTTGAGAGTAGCCAAGCTGCTCCATCTCCCAACTCGACTTTGAAGCAACTCTTTCATGACAGGGCACGTATTCCTGTGACAAGCAATAAGCAATAAGCAATAAGACAAATATATATATATATATATATATATTTATATAATCATTTGTAAGAACGATTGATTCTAAGAAAAATTAGGTTGGTTTGGTTACACAAAACCAAACTATCTTATCTCATTTCATATAATCATTACAATTTTCTTAAATTCTCATACAAAATATAATAAACAATTCAACTTTTTCAAATTAAAAAAAAAAAATTACATTAAAAAATTATATTATATCAATATTTTATTCAACTTTCAACAAAACATCTCATCTCATTTGAACTGCGTAACCAAACGAGACCTAATATGGAAATGAAGGTGGAAGGTATGAAAAGTAGAGCAACTTATCAAAGGAAAGAAAGTTTCTGAGTAGTGTTAATGTTATGGTTGGTTTGCCTCAATATGCTGAGCAAGGGAACAGAATATTTTCAGGCTCGAAGTGCATATCACTTTAGCAACAAGCTACTTAAATGATACATAACTATTTAACAGAGAAAACATTAGGAAAAAAGAGAGGATTCCTTTGCTTATGTACCTCCAATTTCTTCACCAATTCCTTCGGTGTTGGTGCAGATACAATTATTTGGCGGGCATTGGGACTAATAAATCCTTCTTCCACTGCTTTGTCAATAAATGACAGGAGTGAATTATAATATCCATCAACATTCAGCAATCCCACCTGCAAATTGTGGAAGTTATATGTTGGTACTCCTATAAATAAGCACATAGGAAAATTAAAACAGTTGTAATAGAAAGTTAACAATAAAACTCCCACAGATTAAAGGAGTTAAACTCGTCAAAACAATCAGAAAATGCAGAAACGTATGTACCGGTTTATCGTGAATTCCAAGTTGAGCCCAGGTTATCACTTCAAGTAGCTCTTCCAAAGTCCCATAACCACCTACATGGAACATCACATGAACATCTACTAATACAAAGATATTGGCCAAATCAACACACTAAAAAAATGGCCTTTCCTTACATGGGGGAACAATCAAATTATCCCAAGTAGAATTTCTTTGAAAGTTATTGGCGGCCACAACAATTTCAGTACAAGAAGATGCAAGCTAATTAATTATTTCTTTGATAGGTAAATTTTTTCATGGATGCAAGATAATTAATTATTTCGTAACAGAAAACGAGAGTTAGCAGACTGACTTCATTAGCTATAAGAATTATAGCATTTTATTGATCCCAAAGAGAAAAAAAGAATCAACAAATATGTTGTCCTCCATTCAAAACATGTTAAAAAAACTTTCAAACTTCACATCCTAGCTCATTTGAAGTTTCATGCAAGGATTCCCAAGGCTTTTCAAAGACTACTTTTACTAGCTCTGTTTTGATGAACATGGTTTCTTTTCTGATCCATTATTTAGGAGCATTATGCCTTGCAACTACTAAACATGGTATTTACTGCTCCTATCCTTTGTAAGTTTGTAAAGTAAAAGAGGCATAAATCCTCTGCTTAACCTATGCAGGCCTTAAGGGGTCACAAACCATTAATTTTTTTTTTTTCCCCTTTTTAGCTAAAAGCTCAAACCATCATGTTAGAGGGTGTAGATTTCTCTTTTCCTTCTCTCTTAGGTAAGGTGTCCCGCGTAGTGGGAAAAGAGAAAACAAAGGGGTGGGAAGGTGGGATGGTAGGTAAAATTACCATTACGCCCTACATGCATTTTCACCATATGAATTTTCAAACTCGGGAGGGAGTCAAGATGATAAAGTCCTAAAGGGGTGAGCATCATTCCCTGTTAGGTGCAGGTGCTAGTTGGCGAAACTATTTAGTGAAAGAGTGTCTAGCTGTCCTTTCCCCCACATGGCAGATAAAACTTGGCACAGTAACATCACAGGCTATGGTACTGATTAGAGGAAAACAGAATATTAGCCACAGAAGAAGGGCTCCTCAGAGGCTATAATTTTCAGTGTAAGATGTGGACGGGTCAATGATCAGGGTTTGAAAGGCATCATGGGTCTTGGGGTTTGTGAGAAAAAGCCAAGAAACTTGTGATGATTTAGGCTTCATCCAATTCCTTTCACAGCATTTACCAAGACCACATATTGTACATTTAACAACAGCCACAGCCCACAATAGGAAAATATCTCGACATTTTACATCTTCTTGTCAAATAAATTAATTATTTCTATCATCAACGAAATCCAAACTGAGTGGGAATACCTGAAACAAAGGCTCTGCCACTTTGAAAAGAAAAAGGGGGGGGGGGGGGGGGGGGGGGGGGGGGGGGGGGAGGGGGGGGGGGGGGAACGTAAGCCAAATCAGATGACTAATGGGTTTTGAGGTTGGACTCAGAGACTGTAAGCCCTTCCTTCAATTATTTCAGAATTAACTGCTTGAGTGCAAGTTGAAACTTAGAGATCAAGTCATCAAACAAGGAGAAGAGACTTCAGAAATTCTCAAAAGAATCAAAACTTGAGTATGTTCAATCTTAAATGCTAAAATTAGTAAAATCAAAGCCCTGAAAGACCTTAACTTTTCTTGTTTTGCCCTCAGATCTCAGAGTAAAGTTATCACTTTTCAGGACTTACACTAACCTGGTAAGGCAATAAAGGCATCGGAATGCCTAGCCATCTCTGCCTTCCTTTGGTGCATATCTGCAACTGTCTTTAATTCCCCTACTGTTTCACCAGTTATCTGCAAAAAGGTAAAAAGGCTCAGGTAAAAAATATTTGTTATAGAAATTAAAGATCAGAGCGAGAGAGAGAGAGATGGATTTGGTTTTTTGTGCAGTAAAGCAATGATGTGTGCTGCAGAAATGGTGGACTTAATCCAAGATTTTCAACCCAGCTACTCCCTAGCCCGTAATTTAATATCTCAATAAACGGTGATAACAAAAAACAAATTTCAGAAAAATCCAAAGAAAAAAACACAAGAAAATACTCATTGCCCGGCTGATCCTATAAAGTTGATATGGTAAAAAAGAAGAAACCAGAGAGAGCAGTAGCAAAGGCATGGATATATAAACAATGGTGAGGTAATGCAAACAGCTGAAGTATTATCATGGATGAGTTTATCATTACCAAGCATTCATAAACTTCGGAAAAAGAAAAAAGAAAAGGTCAGACAAGACAAAATACGCGAGGAACAAATTAAAGAAAGTAGCTAAGATCAAAGAAATGAGCATCAGAGCATCAGTCTAAACCAAATCCCCTCCCCAGCTCCCCTCTCTCAAAGTTCAAACCCAAGCAATGGTGGATTAAAAAAATACTATAAAAAAAATAAAATCATTAAAAAACCAAGAAAAGTTTGCTTTTTCTGGCTCATGTAACGGGCATACCTCTCGAGGCATGAGCGTCTTAGGAATAACTCTGCACACAGACAATTACATGACAAAAAATCAGTTGCAACGGAGAACAAAACCAAGCACAACAACAGCAACAGATCACTATTTGTTTCTCAATCTATAATTCCGGTTTCTATTTGAGATGTGAGGAAGGAGCAACAGAAAAAGAGACTCACCCAATAACATGCCGACCACCATCATGAACAGCCTGTGAAACCAAACCCATTAAACCTACGCTGCCTCCTCCATAGACCAGATCAATATTCCTGGCGACCTTCGACAAAACATAAACGAATCAGCAAAGAGAGACAAATAAGAAAACAAAACAAGTAAGAAATTTTTATGTGGCCATACGTGTTCGAAATATGTATTCATGATGAATTTATTTAAAAGCTCGAAAGGGATTCTTCATGCTCCTTCAACAAAGGAGTACCGTCTTAGTACATTTAGCTCTCGTCTTTTTAGCCGTAAAAGGAACTGAAAGAGGTACAGACGCTAAAAACTTGAACGAAGGAGACGGAGCTAAATTTGGGAAAACGAAAGCAACAACGTATCAAGCATATGCAATGGAAAATGGCACAAACTTTTCCATTTCTTAGAATGCGCATATTTTGAATGTTGTTGAGTTTCCTGATAAAGCATATGTGAGGGAGCGAAGAGGTTGAGAGCAATCGAATAAATCATGACAGAGACAAACCCAACAAAGAAGACAGCCAAAATTTCCAAAATGTAAAAGCCCAAGAACCAAGTTACAAACATAAGGAGCTAGCGTACCCCTAAAACTAATGTAAAAACACAAATAAGACAGAGGTTTCGGACGTAATAATATAGAAGTTCCAGCAATTTCAAAGCCATTTCATGTATTCAAAACAAGTAGAAATGAAATCCCATCAAAGCCCATATGGAGAGGAAAAACAAACAATATTCCCCAATGACTCAGGTGTAAGACGCCAGAAGTAACATAATCAAACCCAAAGAAAACAAAGGAAACTTTTTTTAGCAACAAGAGAGTCAATGAATACCAACTCCTTGCCAAGCTCAATGGCGGCATCCTGATAGCTACTCTTCTTGCCTTGGCTACTCCCACAGAACACACAAATCCTCCTGAACTTTGATTGTCTTGTTTCACTCTCTACTTCCATTGCTCGCTCGCTCTCTCACTCACTCTCGTTGATTGCTTACTCTTTTCTTTTTTGTTATTTTTTGCGTACAAGTTGGAATCCGCCTCAAAAAGAAGAATCTCCCTCCTCTGCTACACACTGTCTCTTTGCTTTCTAACCTATATATGTGTCACAGAACCATACGAGTATCAAAGTAGACCCTTTTGCTTGGCCACTTTCTCTCGCCTTCTCTCTCTCTCTCGCCTCCTGCTCATGCCTATATATACACCTCCCCACACGTGACTATCCATTGGCACGCGTGGACCACTTAATAATTGAAAAATGCAATAAAAATATTTCACAAAAATAAATTTACAAACTGACGTAATTTTTCAACTTATTTCATTTCATCTAATCATTATACTTTATTCAAATTTTAAATTTCATCTCAATTCATCTTATCTCATCTGCGAAAATAAACAAGACCTAATTAATATCCACAATAAATTAAATTTTTTTTGTAGATAAAACACAATCTAGGTGTTCTAACTACCTTGACATACTACCTGGCCTTTACCTCAAATTATTAAAATCGACACATTCTATTTTTAAATTATTAATAAGTTGTAATGTGCACCTTAGTTTAATACTAGACTATCAAGATTGTGGCACATCACTTGTTTTTGTCCATATTAATAATCCTAATTTGAACAATATGCTATTTGTCAGTTTCTCATAATTGGAATATATATGCAAAGTATATAGAATTATTTTATTCTCAAGTCGGTGTGTAGAGCATACCATCAACATCATTTAACAGTAAGATTTGATTTGCAAAATTCAAATTTTAAAATTTCTATTCGAAATCAAATTATATTATATAAGTACTTTACTAGATATGTTATTCACAACGACTTATAAATAGAATTTCTCAAGTATCAATATCGATATATAGTATGTGATTGGAGATTGCGTATTATATTTTCGCTTATTCGAGAAAAAAAAATACAAGAAAGAATTATGAGATAAACTAGAAGGGTTTCGTTTTTTTTTTTTTTTTTTTTTTTTAAATTTTGTGGGGTTTATTTAGGTTGGTATGATGTCTTTTCTATTATCATTGTAAAACAATTTAGATAAACCCATAAAAGGCTAATTGGTTGTTACCAAACTAATTAATCCCCATTTTCAAAATGCATATGGGTATGTTGTCCCTCTAAGTAAGTATACAAAATGGCAGCTTTATGTGCCTTCTAGTAATTGTATGTTCTTTTCAAACATAGCAAAAAACAAAAAAAAAACAAAAAAACAAACAAAAAGTTATTCAAAAGAGAAAGGAGTTCCTCATGATAACATCCCTTTTGCGTGCCAATTATTCTTTTGCCTATAAGGCAACCTAGCTAATCCATAAAACCTCATTTGAATGGGTTATTTTAATGTTGGGATATTATCACTACGAGAAAAATGAATATTTGTAACAAGTTATTTACAATAAAAATGATTATTCGTGATAAAAAATAGACTCATTTTAACATAAAATAATCATTTTGACGAGAAATAACTGGTAACAAATAAGTAGTTTTCTTGTATTAGATATTTATAAATTTTAAGTAATTTTATAAGTCTATCGTTTGAATAAAAGGTCGTTTTTAATGTGCAATATCAACCGATATAATTGAACTGATAAAATTTAGAATAAATTACAACATTTTTCTAATTTTGTTTTGGGTTGTGCACATTATATTACCCAATTTCACTTGCAATGATATAATTACTTGGTTTTAAATGCAACTTGAATCTCATTTACAAGTTTCGGTAGCCGTTCACCTTTTGGAAAAAGTAAAAAAAGAAAAAAAAAACAATCATTACTCCTCACAGAAATGCTTATAAAGTGGTCAAAACACCTTAATATTAAAACTAAAAAAAATGTCAAGCTCATTTCGTCTTTTTATATGTAATTTCATGAAATCTTTTTTTTTTTTTTTTTAAAAAAGAAAATTTAAAGAGATAATCAGTGACTAGTACTCTGAAACTTTAAAGAAGGGTTGGAGTCGAAGTTCAAAGCCACATGTGACTGTAAATCAAAATATTTATCAGGTGGTTCTAAAGGAAAACATATAATAATTAATCCATTTTCTTATATCTATATATATATATATTCTCAAATTTATGTTCCATCGATCACATCGCCATGGTGCAAGTACTTCTAGCTCAGCAAAGAATCTTTAAAAAAAAAAAAAATTATATTATCGAGTTGGTGTATAGAACACACCAATAAAATATTTACATATCATAATTTGATTTGTTAAATAAATTTTAAAATTTGAACCTTACGAATCAAATCTTACTATTTTTTTTTATAAGGGGATGGGGGGTTTGAACCCAGATTTTCCATTTAGAGAACCGAACTATATGTCGATCAATCCATGAAGCTCTTGACCAAATCTTACTATTTTAATGATGTGGATAGTATGTTTTACACGGTGAGAATATAATAACTATTAGAAAAACATGGAAAATAATTTTGTCTTGGAAATTAGCCTAGCAATGGAAAATTATGATCAGAAGATACAGATCAGGGTGGTATATAGGAGGAGGACTGTGCATTGATGATTGAATAAAACATAAGTGGGTTTCAGCCCTATCACCTTGTACCCTCATCAACCGTACCTTACTCGACACACTTGTTGTTCTCATAGGAAACCATTTCATTGTTATTTCATGTCCTCCCTTCCCTTCCCTTCCCTTCCCTACCCCATTCCCCTCCTCTTCACTTCTCCAAGCATGCTGTCCCCATCCCCATCCATCCTCACTAATTGTCATTACCATTACTCATCCTTCTCTAATAACAATAAGCTAGGGTGCTTCTCTATCCCATTCGATGTATATTTTCACAGAATTGCTTATATATATATATATATTATTTCTTCTGGGTTGCATGTATGTTTCTTGCTATAATTATTATTAAATCAATGTCCTAATTTATTATTACTATAAAATACCCAGATTTCAGGAACTGAACAGCCATGCCCTTAAAACTGAATTAATGCGTACGTCCTATATTAATATAAACCCAAACAAATTGGCATCTTGTGTCTGTTTTTATTTAGAACGTACACTCGTTTCCTTGTCTACTTTCTGTCCAAACCCAATGTTTAGAGATTATAAACCTATAATTAATAATTACTGTTCTGATCAATAGGGGATCGAGCGTATACTTTTATTTTATTTGTATGCTTTGCATGCGCATTTGAACTCAGTGTTTTCATGTGTGTGTGTTCAATGGCATTTGTGAGTTGATCCGTACAGTTTTGGCTCCTTGTTATAAATGGAAATATTCCTTTTGCCCTGGAAAAGAAAATTAACTGACTTTGAAAGAATTATAGAAAAGCAAATTGGCTGAAAGTTTGACAAAGAAAATTGTGTTTTTTTTTTTTTTTTATAAAACATATTGCATTCATTAATAAACGGACATTACAACTTTGACCTGAAATATACATATATAACAAGTAAACTACAACATTAATAACTTTCCAGTACACAATTGTGATTGGCATGGTATAGTCCATGCTGCAAATCTCTACAGACCACCGTCTGAGAGACAGCACAACTCTGTCCAGGACAGAGTTTATAAACCCCATACTCTGTTTAAGACGGAGTAGACGACACACTCTATGGACAAAAGTCCAAGAGACTGTGTTTTTTGATTTTATTTTCTAAAACAAAAGACATAACATAAATTAAAGATACATGGAAAAAAAACGAATTACAATTTGGAAAGATATAGAATCGCATTTTCAACCTTGGAGGAAAAAAAAAAAAGACAAACAAAGTGACTGTGATGGCGCGTAAGAGCCATGCACCACCCTGGGAGTATGGCGGTCACTTAGGTCTGAAGTAACCGGTGGCCCTAGACCCAAAGAAGAGCACACTTAGCGGTGGCAAGTGGATTTCACACACCCACTTTGAACTGCGCGTGTAGCTCAGACACAGTGCCGTTCGGCGAAATTCTTTGCCCATCTGAAGGATCGGCGTCTTGGGAAACTTGTGGTAGGGCGCGTGGTGGTCGTCGGACACCTGACAGCAATAGATCAGCCTTCTGCGATACTTAGCCTTGAAAAAATAACCAAAAAAAAAAATGAAAGAAGAAAACTAAAGAGGAGATGGAGGAGGAATGAAGGAGGGAGGAGGGAGGGAGCCTTTGCGCAGGTTTTGATTTGGTGGTGATTTCTAGAGAGAATGAGGAGTCTCTCTCTAAAACTCAAAAAATTGGGTATAAGATCCGCCATAGGTGGAGAGCCTTAACCATATGTGTGGTAACAAGTAAGCCCGAAGGCTGTTCACATTCTTACTCTTCAAGAAAATTGTGTTTTGATACTTGAAAACAATATATATGAATTGTACACAACCTCTTTTAGTATAATAATGGTAGAGTTGTAAATAAATAAATAAGATTACTCAACCTAGCTATATATCATTTGAAATACTCAGTCAAAATCTAGTTTAACTTGACTCGTTTTTTAAATGAACCATTTATATATGAATCTGTTTAATTTGTTAATATTAAATAGTTCGGAATGAACTTGAGATTGCACGTATAATAAATGGGTTATTCGGAAACATAAAATGCAACTCAATGTTAAGCTTGTGTTCGAAAAGAAATTAAATGGATCATGAACAAATTATATCACTAATCGTGGATTGTTTAAAGATATTAGAGTAGTGTTTTGAGTCGTATATATGTTTACCCTCAATGAGAGGTGTTGAAGAGGTGTTTCGTGTAAAAGTTTACCCTTAATGTAAGGCTTATTATATGGTACATCTAGTGAGGATGTAATTAACTATTAGGGTGCCCATAATGTTGATTACTCATAGCATGGGCAATGATGTACTTCTAGCTACAATAGCAGTACTACAATACTACATGTTCTTCATTTGAGTATTCAACAAAAAATAATTTAGAGGATTAATCAAAGAGTAAACAGTACACATGAAGAATTATGGAAAAAGATAAATGGTTTATACAAGCTCCAAATAGATAAGTCATGCATAGTCTTTCTATAAAAAGTAGATTCTGTCATGAAAAAAAATGTAAAAATTGTTGTATTTATTTTTATAAATACTGGACTAGCATTAACATTTAGTCATTGAGCCCATAATGGGATGAACCATTTTAATAGACACATATGGAGGCCCCTACTCTCACCCCACTTTAAAAATAGAACTAGTCCATTGAGTTCTATATAGGCCTTTTGCTCTACTTCTTCTCTCTCTTAGGGTAAGAACTAAAAATCAGACAAAGAGGGGTAGAGAGTAGTTCTCTCCATAGCTGAAAACTTTCTCTTTTGCAAGAACCCTAAAGCTCTATGGAAAATCCATCACAAGTTATTGGAGGTATGAACTCTCAATTTTATTAAATACTTGCTTTGATTATGGAAAGAAGTTATCACATCTTGTGAACCTAACAGTTGGTATCAGAGCTTACCTTCCTATTTTTCATGGCTGTGTTCTTTTACTTTTCATTGCGGTGACTTGACTCAAACATTTTCGGTGGGCTTGATTTTCGGTGGCTTGCTAGCTATTAACTTCCACCGTATGAAATACTCAACAAATCTTGCTAGTTGTTAGCAAGGTTTTCGGTTTCCTTGAGTTTTATTTGTAACTGCCAAACCGTATACTAAAGCAACTGGGTGGAGTGAATTTCTTTTTTTCTCTGGCAGCTCTATCTCTTGATTCCATGTGTTCATTAGATATTGAAAATGGGGTGGGGGTGATAGCTCTTGATGCTTTTTCTTTTTCATTTTGTAAAAGGTTCTTCTTTTGTTCTCTTATCCGTAAATACTAAACTTTTTATTTTTGTTCAAATGCCATAAAAAAAATGGAAGGAGGATATTTTGTTTTTTGTTCAAGTAAAGTAGAGTATAATAGTATTGTTTGTTATGCTGTTTTATATTTTTTTTTTATGGCACTAAAGAATCTTGTATGGAGATACTTTTGATGTTTTTTGTCATTTTTGTTGTAATATCAATGGTTTGGAGTGACTATATACCCACATCTCATAGCACTAGTCATGATAAATTATCGGAGTTGTTATATTGATCATGCTTCCGTTTAATGACATTATACTAAGATCCATATGGATAGTGAATTTTTGCCCTGTCGGCAAACTATTATTTGGTAGGATGCTTAGAACGATAAAGATAATAGTTAAGTGCTTGGCATTAGGTGGCCTAGTCCTATTCTCTCAGTAGTGAGCCATTTTAAGTGCTTGTATTTAGTTATTTTATTTTATTATGCGTAAGAGACTTTTATGTATATTGGGCTTTAGCATAGTGCGTAAGAGTCTATTTTTGAATAAGACTCTAGCATGGATGTAAGATTGCCTAATGGAAACATTTATGGGTGCATGTTTCTTCTTCCACATGCATAATAAATTTTGTTATATTCTCCTCGACTTATGGCAATGCGGCTTTGTCTCTCTCTTTATCTGCCATCAAGAGTTTAACAAGAACCAATTATGAGAATTGATATGAGTCTCTCACTTATTAATTTGGTTATCATGAATTTGGATTTGGCTTTGATGGTCGATGCGCCTATTGAACCCACTACTGAAAGTTCTGTAGCTGAAAAGACTCGTTATGAGCAATGGGTGCATTCTAATAGGACTTGTCTCATGATTATGAAGTATACCATTGACAAGTCTATCAGGCAGAGCATAGCTTATACAGATAGTGCTAAAGAATATCTTGATGCCGTTGGGAAGAAATTTACTAAGTTTAATAAGGCAGAAAAGGGAACTCTGATGAAGCTTCTTACTACCACAACCTATGATGGGGTTAGTGGAGTCCGAAAGCACATCATGAAACTTACTTATTTCTTTAACAAGCTCAAAGGAATGAAAATTGAGTTAGCAGATAGCTTTCTTGTATGGCAAGTGCTTGAATCTTTGTCACCTCAGTTTGATGCACTCAAAACCACTTATAATGCTCAGAAAGATGAATGGAGCTTAAGTGAAATGACTACTATTGTAACTCAAGAAGGGGAGATGTTGAAAAAGGCCAAGTCCCATGCTGCTTTCATGGTAACTGTTGATAAAGGGAAGAAGAAGTTTTTCAAGGATAATAGTAACAACTCTTGTAAGATGAAGAAATCTGGGAGGCCTCCTCAACAAGCTAGTGTAAGTGTTCCAAATGGGTCTAAGAAGGAAGTTTTTAAGGAATGTGCAACTCTTGTCATTTGTTTGGGCACAAGAGGGTTGATTGTAAGAAATTTAAAGCTTGGTTAGACAAGAAAGGTACACGTTCGCTATTAGTGTGTTTTTAGTCTAATTTAGTCGATGTGTCTTCTGATACTTGGTGGCTAGATACTGGTGCAACCATTCACACTACAAATTCTTTGCAAGAATTGAGGAACCGCATAAGACCAATTGATACATAGTTGGTAGTAAATATGAGCAATGGTGTGAAGGTTAAAGTTGAACATATTGGTGCTATCAAACTTATTTTGGCTTCTAAGCATGTTTTGAACTAGTCTGATACTGCTTTTATACCTTACATCAGAAGAAATCTTATCTCTGTTTCTATTTTGAATAAATGTGGTTATGTTTTTCATTTTGGAAATGGAAAAACTACAATCTTTTATGACTCTGTTGTGGTTGATATTGCTCCTTTATATGATGGTTTCTATAAAATTGACTTGCTTCTTGCTTTAGATCCTGCTTCTTCTAGTGTCTCTATTGTGAATGTTGTAGTTGGTTTTAAACGTGGTAGATCCAATGAAAAATCTTTCATGTTGTGGCACAAAATGTTGGGTTATATTTCTAAAGAAAAAATGGAGAGGTTGATTAAAGATGGCATTCTAGTTGACTTGGATTTTTTTGATTTTGAAACTTGTGTTGCTTGTATAAAAGGGAAGCTTCCAGCGAAAACTAAAAAAAAAAAAAATTAGCAGAAGTCTGGATATTCTAGATTTAATCCATATTGATATTTATGGTCCCATTTCACTTGCCGCTTTGAGAAATTATAGATACTTCATTACTTTTATTGATAATTATTCTCACTATGGTTGTATTGAGCTCATTCAAGAAAAATCAGACTCATTGGAAGCTTTTAAGGCTTTCAAGGCTGTTGTGGAGCTCCAGAAAAATAAGAAAATCAAAGCGATAAGATCAGATAGAGGATGTGAGTTTTATGGGAGATATGATGAAACTAGTGGAAATCCTGGACCTTTTGCTAGATTTCTCGAGGCATGGGGTATCGAGGCTCAATACACAATATCTGGAACTCTTGAACATAATGGTATTGCAGAAAGAAGAAATCGTACTCTTATGAATATGGTGCAGTGTATGCTTAGTCATTCCACTTTGCCTGAATTGTTGTGGGGTGAGGCTTTGAAAATCATTGCATATATTTTGAATCAAGTACCAAGTCAGTTCCTAAAACTCCTTATGAGTTATGGTCAGATAAGAGGCCTAGTTTGCATCATTTCCGTGTTTGAGGCTGTAAAGCAGAAATAAGGCCTTATAATCCTCAACAGATCCTAAGAGAATTATTGGTTATTTTGTTGGCTATTGCGTCGGATCAAGAGGCTCTAGATTCTATTGCCCTTCTAATGTTACTAGAGTTATTGAATTTGATCGAGCCATTTTCTTTGAGGATGTTAGTGACAGTGAGAGTTTTGTGCCACGTGAAGTTACACTTAGGAGGGAGCGTGTTGTTATACATGTTCAAGTTACTCCTCCATCAGTGGCTGCACCATCATTGACAGATGGAACTAGTACTGTTGTCCAAGACCCTATTGTTGACATTATAGTTGATGTTGATGTGGGGACTAATGATATTGTTTTGAGGAGATCACAGAGAATTCGTAGACCAGCAATTTCTGATGATTATATTGTCTATTTGCAGGAGTATGTGTTTAATACTAGTATGTCTCTTGATCTAGCCTCTTTTAAGGAAGCCAATGATAGTCCTCAATCTTCATGTTGGATGGATGTTATGCATGATGAGATGGCATCGATGTGTCAAAACGGAATATGGGACTTAGTTGAACTACCATGTGGCTATAGGCCAATTGGTTGCAAATAGATTTTTAAAACCAAGTATAATTCTGAAGGCTAGGTAGAAAGGTATAAATCTAGGCTTGTTGCTAAGGGTTTTAACCAAAGCCAAAGGCATTGATTATAAAGACACTTTCTTGCCTGTTTCTACCAAGGATTCTTTTAGGATTATTATGGCATTGGTGGCTTATTTTGATCTCGAGCTACATCAAATGGATGTCAAGACTGCTTTCCTTAATGGACATCTATTTGAAGATGTGTACATGATGCAACCAGATGGTTTCCAAGTGGAAGGAAATGAACACATGGTGTGTAAATTTAACAAGTCCATTTATGGGCTACAACAGGCATTAGAAACAATGGTACCAAAAAGTTTAATAAAATTGTTACCTCTTGCGGTTTCAAGGAAATCTTGTTGATCAATGCATATATTTGAAGGTGGGAGTAAGTATATCTTTCTTTTTCTTTTTGTTGATGATATATTACTCGCCGCAAATAACATCGAGCTTATGTTTGAGACAAAACGCATGTTGTCATCACATTTTGATATAAAGGATATTGGTGAGACCTCTTATGTTTTGAGCGTCCAGATTTTTCATGAGAGATCTAGAGGCGTTCTTGGATTGTCTTAGAAACCTACATGGATCGAGTTTTAAATAGGTTTAATATGCATTCTTGTTCTCCTAGGAAAGCACCTATTGTAAAAGGTGATAAATTTTTTAAGTCTCAATGCCCTTAGGATGATAGTGAGAGGACCCAAATGCAAACGATTCCCTATTCGTCAGTTGTGGGCAGTTTGATGTATGCTCAAGTATGTACACGACTTGATATTGCTTATGTTGTTGGTATACTTGGGAGATACTTGAGTGATCCTGGTTTGGCTCACTGGAAAGCTACAAAAAAAGTACTTAGGTATTTGCAAGGCACTAAAGATCTAGGACTTATATTTCGGCGATCTGGCATTCTTGATGTAGTTGAATATTCTGATGCTGATTTTGTGGGTTGTTCAGATGACAGGAGGATCCACTTCTGGTTATGTTTTTATGATGGCAGGAGGAGCTATTTCTTGGAAAAGTGTCAAACAAACACTTACAGCTTCCTCTACAATAGAGGCAAAGTATGTAGCTTGTTATGAGGCTATATGTCAGGCTGTATGGTTGTGGAACTTTATCTTAGGGCTAGGTGTTGTGAACACCATTTCGAGGCCGCTGAAGATATTTTATGACAATTCTGCAGTAGTCACTTTCTCTCGAAACATTAGGAGCTCTTCTCACTCCAAACATATTGATATTAAGTATTTGTTTGTTACAGAGAAAATAGCCAAGTCTTATATTTGTATTGAGCATATTTTCACAGAGCATATGTTAGCTGACCCATTAACTAATGGTTTAACTCCAAAAATGTTTCTGGAGCATGTGACTCATTTGAGATTGTTAAAGTCTTCTGTTGTATTTAGTTAGTGGGACTTCTGTGATGATTGACTGTTTGACTATATTGTTTATGCTCATATTCTGTTTTAAATGTAGCAATGCCAATGAATGCCTAAGTCACGTGCATTTTGGATAAGGCTTACTTTATGTATTGAGACATATTGACTAGTCTCGTACCTGGGTCACGTGCATTTTGGACAATGCGATTGTTTATGTAATGAGATATTATGTTTAGTCTCATGCATGAGTGGCGCGCATTTTGGACAAGACGTACTTTATGTACTGAGATATATTGATTAGTCTCGTGCCTGAGTTGCGCACATTATGGAGAAGGCGTATTATCTACAAAAGACAATCTATTTTAGTCTATGCCTGAGTCAGGTGGTTGTGAGTATAAGTTTGGTATCATATATCATGTCGATATAGTCACTAGACTAGTGCTGCAGCTGCATTTTGGACAAGGCCTATTGCTTTAAAGACATTCAGATTTGGCTTTAGGGCTTCCTATGGAAACAAGTGTTTGTCACTCTTTTGATTATTTACATACTGCACTTGCATCTCATCGGCCTGAATTACGTGATTGCAAGTATTGGTCATGTGTTGTATGCCTTGTTGGTGTATTGTTCACTAGCTTGTACTTGAAGGTTTGAACAAGGCCTTCGATTTTGGGATGCTTGTTTGTGTTTATATTGTGATTAAATGTAATATTGTCCAAGTGGGAGGCTGTTGTATTCATTTTTATAAATAGTGGACTAGCATTAACATTTAGTCATTGAGCCCATAATGGGATGGGTCATTTTAATAGACACGTATGGAGGCTCCTACTCTCACCCCACTTTAAAAATAGAGCTAGCTCATTGAGTTCTATATATGCCTTTTGCTCTTCTCTTTCTCTCTCTTAAGGTAAGAACCAAAAATCAGACAAAGAGGGGTAGAGAGTAGTTCTCTCCATAGCTGAAAAATTTTCTCTTTTGCAGGAACCCTAAAGTTCTATAGAAAATCTATCACAAGTTATTAGAGGTATGAACTCTCAATTTTATTGAACACATGCTTTGATTATGGGAAGAAATTATCACATATTGTGAATCTAACAAAAACACATTTTATTTTTTAGTGAGATCTATAAAAATTCTCTCAATGATCTTTGACGGGTTTAGAATTATCATGAGCTCAAAAGATACCTAGCTAGTTATAAAAATAAAAAATAAAAATAAAAATAATAAAAAAAAAAGATACCTAGCTAGAACCTAATACTTGAGAACTTCGTTTGTTTTTGTAGATGAGTTGAGATTAAAGTTAAAAATTAAATAAAATATTTTTATAAAATATTTTTTAAATATTATTTTTATTTTAAGATTTAAAAAAGTTGAATTATTTATTTTATTTTGTATGAGAATTTATGAAAATTGTATTGATTAGATGAGAAGAATTGAAAGGAATCTTCTTTTTGACTTGTTGCCCATCCTTTTTGACTTCATAACTTTATATTGATATCCTCAATAGCCTCAAGGAATCTTCTTTAAGAAATAACGTACCCCTTGTGACTATATATGACATAGGTCTTACGTTAGATAAGATTCTAACAAGTAACGAGATCGATTGAACTCAATATTGTTGCTTCCAATAGCAAACATGGGACAAAGAAGGAAAAACATGTCTATTTTCGTTTCATGCATATTCTTGGCTGCCATGGCTGGCCTAATCAATATAAACCAAAACATGATGGGATTTAAAATCTCGAGTAATGCTACTTTTCGTCTTAGATTTTGTAAGATGCATTAAAAATATGTGAATAGGACAATGGAATTGAACATAAAAAAAACAACATTTTTAATATGAAAAATACTCTAACCATAAAGTGATTATGTCAAAACAATTCAACAAACAGACATGGCTTGATGTGATTCGTCAGATTGTAAAGTTATATTTATTATAAAATAGATCTAACGAATTAGACGAAACCACATCAATTTATAAGATTATTTTTATATAATTCTTTTGTGAATGTAGCAGTCATCTTTTAATATTTTATCGAGCAGCTTAAAAAGCAATTCAAAGAATTTTCTGAAACATTTCAAGCCAGTACATGTGTCTAGACTCTAGACTTTACTGAATTTTCTTCCAAGTGAAATCCCATAACTTGCTAGATTCTTTCGGTTATTACGGTGAAATGGACTGACTTTACTGACACAGATTTTTGCCTTTTGGCAATTTTAGACTTTAGAGCGTCTCTGTTTTCCCCACCATTTTCCTTCAGGTGGTTTTGGTTCAGCTCTCAAGTTACTCATTGGGTCAATAACAACGCATGCATCTAATGCGGGATAGCAAGATAGTTGCACGCCCTTATAGGTGGAGCATTTGAGCATGAAGGATCAGCATCCACCATTGGAGGAGGGGGACCTCCCCATCTCAAGCCGATTCAGCGAGATTGGGTAATTGTAGCGGCGGATCTCCCTCCCTTTGTTAGGTGAGAGAGGGGCCACCTCCATCATGCCATTAGAGGTGTTACACGTCCACTCTTGGTACGTTAGATTGTAATTAAAGTTATTTGATTATAAAGTATATATAACGTATCATATGAAGTCATATCAGTTTATGAATTTACTTCTATAGAATCTTTTTATGAATGTAGCACTTCTTATATATATATAAACAATTATCATTAATCAAATCAACTTGACTCGGCCATTATAATAGGTTGAACACTAAAGGGACTTCTTCAATCTGCAAAACCAAATCTTGATGGATTTTGCAGACAATAGAAGAGCCATAGCTTCAACTGTGAGGAGCTTCAGCTTTTTGTTCGCTAGAGGCACGTATTAATGCAGCATGCCAGCTAAAATCACCCTTCATGGTCACGGATGACTACACCAATACCTATCCTGAGCCATTAATGTGCAATTCCATTGCGCATATGAGACCCTTTTTGCAAGGAATTATTGAAAACATATTAGGCAGCTAGCAATCATTCTCAATAATCTTTCTGTTATGGAGAGTACGGTTTCGTGATCGTTACAAATTCACAACCGACACAAAATATCAAATCTAATGTATTTGTCATTTCCCTTTAAAAATAAAGTAATTCTACATACAACCGTGAAGTGCATAATCGCCGCATAATTGCTTTGAAAAAGAGTGGGGTCCACTATTAAAAAATTAATTTTTTTCATGTGGGTCCCATGTTTTATTTATTTTTTTCAAAACAATTACGCGACGGTTATACAATTCACGGTTGTATGTATATTTTCTCTTAAAGAGTATATTTTCTCTTAAAAATAGCCATGCAAGATGATAAAAAGTTTGGCGATTTTATATTGGAAATTCCAAATAATTTGATATATTCGACCTACCTCCACCAAATTCAATTCTTTAATTTATCGGAAATACTCTTACCACGAAGTGATTACACAAAAGCTATCACACAAATTGACGTGGTTTAATATTATTTGTCATATTGTAAAATTATTTTTATTATAAAATAAATCTAACGGATCAGATGAAACCACGTTAATTTGTATGATTATTTTTGTGTAATTCTTTTATGAATGTAGCAGTCATCTTAATTTATTGTACGAACTCAAAATTGGAAAGGGGTATTTTTATTTTATTATTGAAAGTTCAATTTCTCTTCGCAATTTTTGTGGTTATAAAAATCTAACTCTAGGAATCAGTATTTGTTCCAATCAAATATTATAAATGATGTTTTTTTAACTACTTCCACTCATTAACCAGATCCTTAATTTATAAAAGAGAAAATATATTTACAAGCGTGAATTGTGCAACCGTCATGTAATCGTTTTGAAAAAGTGAAAAAAATATAGAACTCACATGAAAAAAATTAATTTTTTAATAGTGGACTCCACTCTTTTTCAAAACGATTACGTGACGTTTATGCATTTCACAGTTTTATATAGAATTACTCTTTATAAAATGGGATCTAGATTTTCTATGGCTATCTTATATGATAAGGAAATATATATAAACATAGTAGTATAAAGAACCACACGACAGCTTTAACTACCAGTCAAGTTAGACAAATTAGTCATCTTTGCCTTCTTGTTTTCAAAAGCTTTGCTAATTGCCTTTTACACCTTGAGAAATTTATGCGACTCCATCCTATCTAGCCAACTAAAATGTAATAAAGTCTCTTTTAAATTACTATCTATATTCCAAAACTTCACACGAAAAATTGTTGTTAGATATGTAAATTAGATCAAGCCTATCGTATTTATTTAGCATTTAATTCTACAAAAACAACCACATCGACGGTAATAAATGTTGTAGGTCTTTAATGTTTATGTATTTATTTCTTTCAATTAAAACTCTAAAATTCGGACAATATATTGAGAGAACTAGTTTTCCATCCACATGCTAGACCTCTCTCGATCTTCTTGGTCTTTAAATAATTTCATTTCTTTCTTTGAACTCCTATGGAAGACATCCAATCCAAACCATTAAACCATTAAAGAAGAGGGTGACTCGATCGGCCTCCGATCCCTTTCTTTTCTCCTCATATTTTTTTTGTTTTTCGAGTGTGATGATCATGTCAAAATAATATAATTCGAGTTTTATTACAACCCTAATTATGAAATTTCTTTCTTTCTTTTTGTTATCCTTTGATAGTAACCCTATGATTATCCTTGTATGGCAATATACCCTAACCTAATATGAGAACGCGATACTTAAAAAGTTTAAAAAATGTATCAGAAATAGCGCATCACTTACATTTTGCTCTAATCCTCCTATACCTATATATGCTTTATTTATGGTGCATGTCATGATGCTAGCTTATAACCCAAAAAAAAAAACCATCTTCCCATAAAACAAAATTTAAAAAATAACAAAAAAAAAAGCCTAATTTCGAGGGCTTTGACCATTGGTAAAGAGAAGGGAAAAAAGAAAGGGTACTACTTGTGGTCTTGACCCCACATCTATCATGCTTAGGTTTTCTTTAGAAGATTGAAGAAAGCTTTTTCCATCGGTTTTTATGGTCAAGAATAAGCCTCGAGTTTGAATGGAAGGAGAAAGAAAAAGCAAAGTTGGTCAGACAATAGATGGATGATCTACACGCTTTTATTATATTAAAAATTGTCTATAATCTTCTACACGCTTTACGCATCTATAACCTAAAGTTGTCTATAGTTTTCTAATATTATTATTATTATTATTATTATCTTAAAGTACTATAGATAATTTGATATTCTTATCTTTAGAGTGTTATATAATTAAAATTATCGGGATTTCTATAATGATATTATATTAAAAATAATTATTTATTTTAAAAAAATAAAAATAATAAAAATAAATTTAATTCTTTAGAATTGGTAAGCAGTTTAAGAGTATTAGTATTGGTTTCATCAAAGTCATCTTCAAAATTTGATAAAAAGTACTTGTTTTCCATAAATCTAAAACTTCTTTCGTCATAACTACATATTAGATTAGTTAAAATAATAATATAATATTATTTTTTTAATAATAATTTTTTTAATTTTTTTTTCATATTTTACAATACACTAACTATATGTTAATTAATAATAATATTTCTTAATTCATATATTTCAAAACTGAACACAAAAATGAAAGTGAAAGAGCATTCGGGGGAAGTGAAAACCATGGAAAATGAAAACTGAAAAGCAAAGCAGTTAGGGTAATTTTTACAATAAAATATTACTTTTGAAAATGAACAGTACATCTTCAAATTTAAAGATATACTTAAAATTATTGTAGCTCATAGTTCAAGTTTTTACTTTTTGAAGAAGCCAATGTACGTGTAGATAATTTTATCTACATTTCTTCAAATTTAAAAATGCATTAGCTTTTAAAGAAGTCAATGCCAGTGCTCTAACATTGCATCATTTTCCTACTCTTTAATGGCCTTCTTTTCCTTTCTCTTTTACCCTCAGCTTCTATCTTTCTCTTTTTAAAGATTTGAACTTTCATTCCAATTAAGTTGCCTGATGTGAAGTTCGGTAAATGATTTCAAGAGAATAAACTTGTAATGTTCCGGATATTCGAAGGCCTAGGGGCTTCTTGCTAGATACATGTTTCAAAGGAAAAATGTCTTTGCTTGATGGCACTTATATGGGCTACTGACGTAGTTTGTTTTTTAGGGTAAGCTTAATTTGTTATTTTGAAAGGACTTGGCTTGCCTCAGTTACATTTTTATGATATATATCTCCTGTTAAAAATTTAAGGGCCAGTGATCAATGTAACTTTAACCTTTGTGTAATAGTAATAATAGCTGTAAAAGAACTTTAGCCTTTGTGCAATAGTAACAACTGTAATAGCAATAACAGATTTCTTTTTCGAGGCAATAGCGTAGCACCGCTCATTTTGACCGCTAGGTTAAAATCGTGTTTTTATTTTTTTTCAATTTTTTTATTCATATTTTTTATCATTTTAAAATATTTTTTAAAAATATAAAAAAAAATATCAACACACTAATAGTCGCTTCCTTAACTATTAAGTAAAAATAAATATTTAAAATATATATATATATATATATATATATATATATCAAGTGTCAAAATGAGGGGACAAATTGAATGGACAAGTAGCATTTTTCTTCTTTTTCTCCGAAAGTTTCAGCTCTGGCGTCTATCTCTCCCAGATTTCTTTTTTTCCACTTCTCTTTTGCACTTGCAATTGCAATAACAATAAAAACCGTAATAAGAAGAAGCAGCACAGCTACTAATGGGAAAGATTATATACCAGCAAAAAGTTGAGATCTGCTAGCTAGGTTATAAAATCAAAAGCAACCAAGTTGAGATACTCTCAAGAAAATCCATTAGAGGACATTACAACCATATATATAAGTGCTAATTAGTGTCTCAAGAAAAAGCAGTGCAGCTATTGGTTCCCAATAACTGGTTCTTCTTCGTGCAAGTGGGTTAGACGAAAAAGAACCGATTTTTATGAATATACGTCAAACCAGATTCTTGCAAATGAGTTTAGTGGCTAGCGTATAGAAAAACATGAGGTTTTCTTGTCAACACTTTTTACAACATATAGAGTTTAGTGCTCGACGAGCGTATATGATTTTTTGCGTTCTTGTGCCAAAAGCATTACAAAAGGTTGGTTTGATTAAAAATTTTATGATCACTTGGCCATTAGATGTCCTATGATAATTTATTTGGAGAAAGAGAGGAGGAGTGGGGTTAAATATTTTCGGTTTCAACGTATGTGGGAGTCTCATGAAGGCTTTTTACCTTTGGTCCAGGAGTGTTGGTATAAGGAGTCGAGGGTTGTGCTATGGTGAGGGTGAGTCATAAGCTTAAATGCATGATGCAGGTATTGAGAAAGTGGAATATTGAAACATTTGGGAGAGTTGAAATGGAGATTAAAAATGTTGAGTCAAGAATTATGGAGCTAGAAGAAGTGATTTGTACTGATTTCTCACAGGAAAGGCAAAGAGAGTTGTTGTTGTGCAAGCAACGACACTTGCTATGGCTTCACTGGGAGGAGATTTTGGGATGCCAAAAATCGCGAATCAAGTGGTTATCTGATGGGGATTCGAATTCAGCATTTTTTCATGCTTCCTTACAGGTGAAAAAAAAAAGAATAAATTGATTGATTGCATGAAGCTTAATGATGGGACTCAATTATGTTCAGCTGAAGAAGTACATGATGCAGCAATTTTATTTTTCCAGGAATTGCTCTCAGCGACACTAGTGGACGTGAATGATGATTGCTTCCGGTTGTTAGAACCTGTTGTAACCGAAAGAGAGAATGAGTTGTTATGTGCGCCTCCATCCATTGGAGAAGTAAAAGCAGCATTGTGGTCTATTCCTCAAGATAGTAGTCTTGGGCCAGATGGGTTCTCGACAAGTTTTTTTATTCTTGCATGGGAGGTTGTGAAGCAAGATCTGTTTGACATGGCGAAGGAGTTTTTTGAAGGTACCCCTTTAACTAATTTTTTTGGGGTGCAACTAATATTGTTTTGATCCCGAAGGTTGACGTGCCAGAGGGCTTTGGCCATTTTCAGCTAATTAGTTTGTGTTCGATAGTCTATAAAATCATGGCAAAAATCATAGTTTTTAGATTGGCACCAATTATTGGGGGCATTGTTTCATCAAATCAGGCTGCATTTATTCAAGGTCGAAGTATTTTTGAGAATATGATTATTACTCAAGAACTTGTTCATGGCATGAATTGGAAGACTAGAGGGGGTAATGTTATGATGAAAATTTATATGACTAAGGCTTATTACCGAGTGAATTGGAGATTCTTGTTGGAAGGGTTACGGCGCTTAGGCTTTTCAGAAAGATGGAGGTCTTTAATCTTTAACTCCATTTCCTCTCCAGTTTTTTCTGTCATGATGAATGGTTGTAGTAAGGGTTTCTTCAAGCCATCTCGTGGTCTTCGTTAGGGGGATCCTCTTTCTCCATATTTATTTATATTGTCGGAAGAATTGCTCTCTCACATGCTTCAACAGGAATTCCAGTTGGGAAAAGTAGGGGTGTAACCGATCAGGTTTTGGACAAAATCTAGGACCGAATCGGTATGTACCGGTTTTGTATTTTTCAAAACCGATTACGCCCCGATTACCCTCCTAAACTAGTAACTCCGATTTTACCGGTTTCCGGTCCTGTTTTCTGGCTTTTTTTAAATGTAAAAAACATATAATAAAGTGTTACTTCTTATTATAAAATGTTATTAATAATTTAATATATATATTATGCTTAAAGCATATGATTAATTAAATTTTCATCTTTAAGATTAAACTTTTATTTTATAAATTATAACAACATTATCTTATATATAATTATATTAATAACATATGATCAAATAAATTACAAATGTTCATATTTAATATTAACATTTTCTGTTATTATTTATAAATTATAATATGAAATTTTTTCATATATGATATATAATTATATATATTATATATAAAAATTTAACATATAATTATATATTATATATATAACAATTTTGTATAATATATAAAATTAATTTTTTATATTTTTTTTTCCAACCGGTCCGGTCCGGTCCCAGAAACTATGGGACCGGACCGGATCCGGCCGGTTTTCATAAAATAAGAACTGGTTCCGGACCGGACCGATTCAAAACTGGACCAACCGGTCTGGACCGGTTTTCTAGTTTTCCGGTTTAAATTTACAACCCTAGGAAAAAGTGAAGGCGTTTAATTCCAATGGGGGAGTTCGGGTCTCTCATTTGCTTTACGCAAATGATCTTCTGATTTTTGCAAATGGTGGCAAGGATTCTATTAGAATTTTGATGGGAGTCATTCAGAAGTATGAAAGTGTATCGGGTTAGCTTGTAAATCTGAATAAGTCCTCTATTTTTTTCTCCAAAAATTTTGCCTATGGTCGGAAGAGACAGCTGATGCAACTTTCGGGTTTTGTAGAAAGGGCTTGGCCTTGTGTTTATTTGGGGATGCCGCTTTACGTTGGGAGAATGACTTTGAATAAGTTTGATATTTTCTTGGCAAAAGTGCAAAAAGAATTGGCGGGTTGGAAGAGTAAGTTACTTTCTTTTGGTGGGAAATTAATTCTTATTAAGCATATTCTCAATAGTATGCCCATACATTTTTTGTCGATGATGAACTTGCCTAAAGGGATTTTTGCTAAGTTGAAGAGAGTTTTTTCGAATTTCCTTTTGGGGGTCAAGTGTGGAAAAAAAAACAAAAAAAACTTCTCATGGCGTTGTATTTATCTTCCGGTGGAAGAAGGAGGGCTAGGCATTCGGGATCTTGCAGAAGTCCGGAAGTCTTTGTTTTTTAAATTTGCTTGGAAGCTACTTTCGGGTGGCTCCTTATGGTCTGATTTTTTCATGAAAAAATATATTGGTGATGGTCATGTTGCTGCGCCTGGATTGACATTACAGGGTTCTTGTTTTTGGAAAAATGTTTTGGAAGTGTTGTCGTTGATGCTAAGGAACTCGAAATGGATAGTTCGAGAGGGGGCTGTAAATTTCTGGTTTGATAATTGGCTTCGTGAGGGGCCGATTGCAGATTGTTTACCTATTGTGGATGATCCCAAATTGTTTGTACATAATTTATGGGAGGGTTTGGGATGGAATCTGGAGGGGACTCGACAACTGGTTGATGAACAAATGGTGCAAAAAATAATCCATTCTAACGTGCAAGTTAGGGAGGGGAGGGACGTGCTAGTTTAGCAGCACACGGTGGATGGGATTTTTACTACTAAGTCGGCTTGGAAACTTTTTTGGTCTCATGGGAGTATGTGTCCTTGGAAGAATTGGTTATAGAAGGATCATGTTCCTAAGAAAATGCCGTTTTTGTGTTGGCGGACACGTCACAACACTGTTCCGGCTGATGATGTTATTCAACAGCTTGGTATCCAGATTGTTTCTAAGTCTCATTGATGTGTTTCTAATAAGGTTGAGACCTTGGATCATGTTCTTTGCAATGGTGAGGGACCAAGGAATGTTTGAGATTTTTTTGCGGCAATTTTTGTTGTTCGTTTACCAAATACTCGAGTATGGAAGGATGTTGTAAATGTTTGGTGGTGTCGGGCTTTTTTATCCTCGCAGGTTCGTTGGCTCCATGGTTTTATCCTCATTCTCATTTCATGGGCCTTTTGGAAAGCTAGATGTGAGGCGCGTATTGAAGATGTAAGGTATGACTGGAAGAGCATCATTCAGATGGTCAAAGGTTTTATTCTGGATATCTCGGGATCCTTGAGATCGTTCAAAATAGTGGGTGAGCATGACTTGAGAATTCTAAGGGAATTAAATTGCCCAGCGGTACCCATTGTAGTAGGACGCCGAAGTTAATTGCTTGGACTCCACCAACAAGGGAGTTCGCAAAACTCAATGGAGACGGTTGCTCACTTGGCAATCCCAAGTTGGCTGGTGGGGGGGGGGGGGGCGTGATTCGTAATGTTCCAGGGGAGGGTTCTTGGGGGCTTTGCCCATTGCTATGGCCAGGCGACAAATACCATTACTGAATGTAGAGCTTTTGTGGATGACGTTCATGTTTTTCAACAGTTGGGACTTAGAGATGTATTGGTTGAGTCGGACTCTAGTGTTGTCGTGGGTTGGTTTATCATAGGAACGTGTAAATATTGGTATATGTGGGATTTATGGGAGGAAGCACAAACTATTATTTCTTCTCTAAACGTTCATTTTAAACATGTGTTTAGGGAAGCTAATATAGCTTATTTTTTATCAAAACATGGGGCGAGTAGCGTGACTTGGGATTTTGTTGGATAGAAGTTTGGTCCAAATAGACTTACGGGTCTTATACGTACGGATAGAATGGGTTTACCTTATGTTAGACATTAGGAGCCTTTGGATGGTTGTTGAGAATTCTTTGGGGGACTTTTATTGATGTAATTATGGCAATTCTTTCGCATGAGTGAGGGTTTTTTTAATAATATGTGGAGGTTCCATCCTCCTTTAAAAAAAAAAAAAAGGACCCATTTTGAAAAGAGAAAACCTTAGGACCAGTTGGGCTTATAACCTACAAATAACAACCCTCCAATAGTTGGTTGCCACGTAGGCTTCACAACTTAGTGATGGTGTGACTGCACTTCACCCGATTCCTCGCCATCCACTCCACCCCTCTCGCACAAAAGCTCTTTGGTCATTTACAATCCTGCTTCCTCTCAGCCATCTTTCCTTAAGTTGAAATTCCTTAAGTTGAGGCATTCAATGAGAAAATTAAGATGTCATCTTTCCTAAAGCACAACATTTCTACATTCAGACCAAAAAAATTAGAGAAAAATTGCAACGAGTGCCTTACATTATCGCAAGCGTCTCAATTGTCTAAGGTACACACATAGTCGCAGCGTCTCACACAGATAGTGCCTGAAAATGGTGCAGCGGCTCAAGTATCGCAAGCTACTTTAGTTTCTAAATTTGAGATGTATTTCTATTTGTTGCCTCGCATTGTTGCACCACATTGGAATTTATAAACTTGTTGCTCTGGATTGACGGTTTCAATCGAATATTTCCATGCTAACATATAAGATGAAGTTGTGCTACAAAGGGAGTTCAATATTTGGAAGAAAAAGTAAACAAAAAGGCAAGAGGTTAATGTAGCGAGTAATCCATTGCCCAGAAAAACGAAAGAAAGGAGCCATTGTATGCAAGATTATTTTAGTCAGTTTTGAAGAAACATTGGATTTGACATCTCTCGATGTGTTTGTACGTAAAATGTAAATTAGAGAAACAGTTCAATATTTGAAAGAAGTCATAAGAAATCCCATATACTCGATGGACTATTTCTGGAACAAAAAATAAAAAAAAAAGAGTACCTTGCATTATCACCTTCTTAGGTTTCGTCCACGTGATTTCCCATGAGCGAATCGCACGATTTTCCGACGGAAGAGTTCCAAGTCTCACAACAAGCAATGATTGTGAGAGGTGGATTTCTGTTAAAACCTATTGGTGTCGAACTGGGAGGTGGCGGTGGAACGAGAACAACTATTGGGCGGCGGAGCAAAGATATGGAAGAGATGAGCTTCAAATCGCGATGACAAGGGCTGCTTCGATGAAAGCGATTGTGAGTTTAGAATCGAATTGAGACAGAAGGGAGGGGCTCTGGTGACCTACATTTGTGATTCGCTGTGAGTGCATCTATTCTCTATTTAGTGTGATATCTGACGTGGCAACTCATAATAGGAGGGTTGCTTCTCTAATAAAAACAGTCGGACCACTCCAAAGCGGCTTTGTTTGGAAAAAAGAAAACGAGAGGTAGCCTTTTGGTACTACTACTACTTGGGGAGTCTCCCCTCCCACCAGATTCCCACCACTTGGCGACCTTGGGTTGGGCTAGATGATGGCTATTTCTTAGAACACTCTCATTGGATTAGCTAAAAGCTAAATCCAATGAGAATTTAACTATTGAACCATAAAATGTATCACATTGGAATAACTATTTGGAATATAGCTACAGTAACTTCTAAAGTTATTTCCAAATTTGAAAGACACTGTTTATTCATCAAATCCATTTTATATCATTTGTTTCTCTTTCCGGAGGTCTCCATCAATGTCTTTCTAGTTTATATTTTTAATCCATAATTTAATTAGAATATGATTACTAATTAATATATAATATTATGAATAGTAAAATATGATAAAATAAAATAGTTTCATAATTAAAAAAATTAAAATATTTTTTAAATTGATATATTAATTTGAGTTAGTGATATATTAATTTAATAAGAATATGATTATTAATTAATATATAATGAGTAGAATAGTAAAATATGATAAAATAAAATAAATTAATAATTAAAAAAATTAAATATTTTTGAAACTATTAGTTATTCATTACTATATAATAAATAAATGTATAATCTAATGTAGAGATTTGATGTGAATAATTAAAATCAAATTCATCTTATATTATTTTATTATTATATAATGAAAAAATAGTTATTTCAATGAGGAGATTTATGTGAATGGAATAGCTAAAAGTCAAATTTCTCTTACATTCATAAAAAAATGTCCTTTAACTTTAGCTAATCCAATGAGAGTGCTCTAATTTTCTTGTTTTTCATTTTTTTTAATTTTATTATTATTATTATTAATCTTTAAAAAAATATGATAATTGAATTTATATTTACTTTTTTTATTCTTTGCTTAGTAAGAATTGTAAACGATTGTAGGGGAAAAAAATATAAAACTTGTTTAATTTCTTACATTTGCAACTATGCACAAAGTATTACCATGACCTTATAATTTAGGGATATTTATATTTTTGTAACTTGATCGGGATACTAGAGGCAAAAAATAAAAATAAAAATAGCACATTAGAACATTTAATGTCACAAACTTGACTTATATTCTTATCAAAGCTATTTGGATTCATATTTTATTCTTGTTGAAGTTAATCTAAGTAGTTCATATCCTAAATTCATTTATATATGAGTTTAGGCGTTTGAATTATATTAAATTTATTTATTTATTTTTATTAGTTTTGAAATATTCACTTCAAAATTGTATAAATTTTCCAATTTACTCGATTGATCCTACTTCCATTCCAAATCCAATTATGACTAAACCCTTTTTTAGCTTCAAACCTAACAAAAGTGGGAAATTGGCTTTGAAGTAATCTTTATTGGAAATATGTAAGTTTCTACTAGAAATTCACTTAGTGGACTTGATACAATCGGTGGCGGGGCAAGGCGGTGTCATAGTGATGCACGAGGGTCCCCACCCATGAGGATTGCAGAGGGGGAGGTTCCATGGCCACCATTCCCCTCTGCAAGGTCAGTGAAGAGTTCACTAGTTGTTAAGAAAACTTTTGGGACCAAAAAAAAAAAAAAAGGCTTTTACCTTCACCTTGTGCTTATACTTAGGGGTGTAAATCGGCCGGTCTGATCCGGTCCGAGGGGGTGAAGTCCATTATTTTCTCCGGACCGGTAGCTATCGGTTTGGTCCAGTCCGTTCAGTCTACCCTAATTATTTTTTATTTTTTTCTCTTTTTTTCAGATAAATTAATTAAAAAAATTATTTAAATTACTTATTTAAAATTAATTGAATTATTAATGTGGATTAGTTAATTACATTAATATTAATTTGTAATTACAAGTTACATATTTAAAATTTTATATTGTAATAGTGATAGGTTAGATGAAAATTACATAATTAATTATACAATTATTATATAAATAATATATATATAAAATATTTTTTTTTATTTTACTATTTGGTCAGTCCGGTCTTCTATTTCATGGGTTGAGACCAACCGGTCTCGGTTCGGTCCATACTGACAAACTTTCAGCCCTACTTGCAGAATAGCCTATTCTGCAAGGCCAAACATTTACTATTCCCTCAGCTTCCTTGACCTTTTCTTATATAAAAAATAAATAAAACTAATATTTTCTCAAAATTTTGTAATAAAAAAGCTCAAATTTGTCATTACATATTCTAGCTCCCCAAAATAGAGAGCAACTTTCATTTTACTAAGGTTGCTTTCCAAATTGTTAGCATAGTTAACTTACGTTCTCTAATTTTTATTCCAAATAAAATAATGTTATTCCATTTCTTGCTTCTATATAGGTTATATTAGCAAAAACCAGCAAAGGGGAAAAAGACTAATAAAAAGAGTTTTTATGCTTGGTTTTACTTTTTCAGTTAGGCTAATGAGCTTAGAATATTACTACAATAAAACTGTTTATTTGTGATCAGTTATTTTTTGTGAAAATAACTATTTCTTGCGAAAATATTTTTATTTTCGTCACAAATAGTCATTATCATCTCAAATAATCCGTCACAAATACTCGTTTTCGCATGAAACATAATAGAAGTAATATTATACGATTATGATAAGTCTTTCTAGGAAGATAGCCACTCAATCCCACTTTCTAAGAATCAACCACTTAAATCAATTGAACAAGGACTTCTTCAAAGTTGCAACATGACGAACATCCACATAATCAATTAATGAGATCAAACCAATAAAATAGAAGACTTTATAAAAATAAAATAAAATGAAGTAATTGCATGGCTCAAAGCATTAGCATTGGTTTCACTATATGCATATGCAAAATCACATCTTTTGGATATTGATTTTGCAGAAAAACTCTTACATTGGATTATGCATCTTTGAGCCAAATAATAATAAAATTTTATTATTTTTTATTTTTTTTCCTAATTTTTTTTATATTTTGCAATTAGCACCACTAAAAATTCTATCATTTAGCACTCACTAGAATTTTAGAGCGAGAAAAGTAATAAAATAAGATTTTGAGAGTGAACGGTGCATCTTCAAATTTATAGAAACATTGTTCATAACTATGCAAATTTTTGAATATACATAATTCAATACAGCCCAATTTAAGATCATATTATGCAAATATGTAAATGCATGTACAGATGCATAATCCAATGCTAGTGCTCTCATTCGAACACTCTTTTCTTCGTTAAGTTCCTCTCCATGAACAAAATATATTGATTTAATTGGGATCACCTCAATCTTGCAGGCAACGACTATTCTTATTTGGTAGTAGGAACTGTTTATCTGTCCGACCATACAAAAACCTACATCAATCGTGATGATTATCGGGATTTTGTAAGGTTAAAAGCGAACATTTTACAACGAATTAAATAAGAGTGATACTCGAAATAGCAGCTACCTAAAACATACTCCATAGCAGGTCATTTAACTGTGCATGAAGAGTTTATTCTGAATAATTAACTCTGAGTTTAGTGCCCCAACGTGCTGAACTCTTAGGTATTGTACAAGAATAAATAGATATGTATCTACAAATGAAATCCAGGATTTTTCTTCACCTATCTTCAACAGTAAAATCAGGTTCAACCGGTTTCTGTAACGAGTTTAGGATTTCAAACTCTGATGCACATCTCATGCTTCCACCTCTCCTAGTGCTTGCCGCATATGTGCAAAAGCCTGAGCTGTATGGGGGCAAGGGTGCACTCTTTTGTAGTGCAGATTCAGGCACAGAGGCAATTAGACTCTCCCTCTTCTTGAGCTCAGCTGCTTCTTTCTGTCTTTTATATCGAAACCAAGCTGCCTGTACGAAGCAGGCAGCCCATGTTCTCCATTGGTGAGAGTGGAACCTGAATGTGTGCCTGAGTTGCTTACTGTGTAGCCTTCGGAATTGGGCTGCTACAAACTTCAAGTCCTCAGCAATGAGAGCAAAAGCTTCAACTTCAGTGATGGCTTCCACTGTGCGTGTAGATGATGGAAGCACAACGTTTGGACGAGGGTCTAAGGCCCATGTTAGTAATTCCTCACCACAAAAGTCACCCGGGCCAATGCAGCATGAGTTCAAGAACCCAGTGCGACCACCATTAGTGGTGTAAGAATTTAAGTAACCTCGGACAATGAAAAGCATCTCAATTACAGGATCACCTTCTCGAACTAGGCAAGTGCCAGGAGTGCATAGGGAGGGTTTCAGTCTTTCACATATAGCATCTAACATCCTATCATCCATCTGATCAAAGATTGGTACCTGTTTGACATTTACATGAAATTCAGAGTTTAAGAGTAAGATCTTATGGTTATTTCGCCCAATGTCAACCATTTGATCAACAAAAAGGAAAAGGAAGCGAGAAAGGGATCAGTCCACAAAGGTAACTGCTCTGATATGGTGTTTTTAAGTATTATAGGAAATAGGAAAGACATCCCAGAAGGAGTTTAAATGAATTTGAAGACATACTTTGAACAGTGAACAAAAAATACTAATACCATTTTCAGTCCCCACACTAGCAAATTACTAGCAAGAGATGGATCAAGTTAATTAAGGTCAGGAATTTCTCAAGTAACTTGATGGGAAGTTCACAAAATTCATTCATCATAGAAAAGAGAGAGGAAGTAAAAAGCCTACTTGTCGGACTAGATCAAGACAGAGGTGGCGTTTGATATCTCGCCTGAGATCCATTGGAAGGCCTTTTAGAATAGCTTCCTCGTCAACTCCCCGAGTTGTAACCCATCTGTATTGATCATACCTTCGCACATTCTGCTTCAAGTCACGTGGTAGCTGCCTGTGACGCATCCATTCTTCGGTATCTGTCCTCCTAATCCTCCACTCTTCCAATCTCACAGTAGTGGATTGGAGGTACATCTGTAGATTAAAAATAATGAAGCCCCGGCCAGGAATTCAAAACTTTAGAAATAGAAGGTCTCGAACAAGGATTTCAAGTAGCTTTAACTTGAACAGTATAATGAATTTAACATAGAAGTGGACAAAAATGCTGGTATTCCAAGGACACCCAACAATTCTCAACTTATGTTATTAGTCATCACCCATTTTAGTGAAAACATGGTGGAACAAGTCTATGGTGAAAATGATTCAACAGAACAGTGAAAAAAGCTTGAACTGGTATGGATCTTCCCTAGAAAATCTAAAATACATCTAGTTTTGAAACTTTTGTGAGGCCTAACACAAGCAGACAAAAGCCTATGCTGGAGATGATTTTCTAGGGCCTGTAGAAAGTTCTCTACAAGGTACACTTACCTGCATGTTACCTATAAGTAAAGCAAAAAGCACCAATCCAAGTATTGCAATGATAACAGCAAAATTAATTTCTCCAATATAAGTGCTGGTGAAGAGATTCTGCCCCAAAGAGCTGCATTATCAATACATAATTGGTTAAGACTACAAAATAGTGGAGTGAAAACTTAGTTGAAAGCAAATAATGAGTCAATGATTCAGAAGAGAGACCAGATAGATATTTAAAATAGCATCTGAGATGAATCTATTAGCTAACAATTTCCAATTCACCCTAAGAATTTCAGAAAGAGGAGAGTGTTGTAATTTGTCATCTTCATTGGCACTGATTCTTTCTCATGATAGTTCCATTTGGAAGAATGAAAGTTCCTTCAAATAACAGGGACTAACATGATGGAACATTTTTTTCAGTTTCAAACTGTATCATGTTATCCAGGCAAAGGGATAGTTACCTTAGATTTCTAAGCCCCCACCAAAAACAGTAGTAGTACTTGTTGAAGAAACTCGAGGCTGTAACTCCGAAAGTCAAGGCATCACGATAAATGCCAAACTGAAAGAAGTCACTATTTGCACCACACAGACTAGAGATATTGCTCGCTTTGAACCAAGCAGCTCTACTAGTGTCATTCACCATATGACAGTAGAAAAACCAATCTTGGCAATCTTTTTGTTGAATACTACAAACTGTCTTCCAACATTCTTCTTGCCGTTGAAGGGATAAGAGGTACCAACAAGATCCTAAAACCTTTGAAAAAAAAAAAAGAAAGAAGAACTGGAGTCAAATTGCGTACTGCTTGAACCAATCAATTATCAAAGATAAAGGAAAAGAAGAATCAGTGCTTCTGAATATTTATTCTCAAAGTAACAGCCGATCAAGCTCATAAGAAAGTTCATACCAAGAAACATACAACAAAATAAGGTTTTTGCAGGATAAAATCTTTCAGATAATGCTCATGACTAATTGTTGCTCTTGTTTATGTCCCGTGTACTTGGCTATGCCTATTCCTATCAATAAAATTTGTTTACTGATAAAAAATAAATAAATAAATAAAATCTTTGCAGATAATGGAGAATTGCTCAAATAATTTCAGTATGTGAAGAACAACTTATTGAAAGCATCGCAAGTTTCTGTCAAGAAAGTGATTTATAGGAGTAACTTACGTGACTTGCCAACATATAGAGCATCAGATTATATACTGCTCCAGCCCATGCTGTTTCCATCACAAGCCCATTGGTCTTGACAATTTGATATGAGAGGGGAAAGATAAGATATAGCCTCAGAAGGTACTGAAAAAAGATAAGGAAGCGAAGAACAATACTTGAAGGGGTCATTTCCGAATCTCTTATACTTGGGATTGCAGCCCAAATCAACATCTGCCATAATATGAAAGTGCAAATTATTCAAAATGAATATAGTGGGTATTCACTAAAATGGGGGCTGAGGTTTAACTATGTTGAAGGCACCAAATTCTTAACCTATACAATCAAAATCAGAACTTAAATTGACCTTTCTGGGGGCAATTCCCTTAGCAAACTGGACCTTATCCACCTTCATATCAGAAATGAAATGAGTTCTCAGACTCTTGATAGTGGACTTGGGTTGAAGGAACTTCTATAAGATTAATCCAGGTTCTGTTTTCTTCTCAATCAATTTTGTGGCAATGAAGCATGCATAATCATGTTGTGTGAAAAAGACCAAGAGAAGTTGAAGTCGATAAACTGGAAAATTTTGAAGTTAAACAAACTAAACAATAAGGTGAAACTGAATTAAAATGCTCCATTTACATTGATAATTCTTGTTAACTGGACAATAAACATAAATACATCTATAACAACCTAAATACCTGTGGAAGGGGTAGAGCAGCAATAAGGTCAAGCCAAAAGTCTTTATGAAGGTATCTTGAGGAGATCTTTGAAGGGTCAATAACAAGTTCTCCCCTACCAAATACTCGAGAGGAAGGAGCAACATAAGCAGTCCGAAACCGAACAAAAATCTGAACAATGTAAAATGCATCAACCAGTGACCGAATGACTGTGAGGGCTACTTCAAGGGATAAACTAATGTCGATGCATGCCTCTTCATTAGCCTCTGGTAAGTAAAAAAACAGGGGGTCCACAAAAAGTGAAACCAAACATGCCAATAAGAGTATTTTGTTCCATCTGTTCAGAACAGTTCCCCGAGGATCCAATACTATCTTCTCCACCACATCGTAATCCTCAGAGAAGACTCTGGAGAGTTCTCTTCCATCAAAGGACTTGCTTGTTGCATCTCTCTCAGTCCTCTTCGGGCTCAGATCACTCGATAACAGAGGAATATTTTTGGGTGGTTTGGAGTTTGCAGTTTCAAGATCATCATGAAATCTGGATGTCCACGGAATAAAGACTTTCAATACGACATTGATAAAGAGATACAGCAGAAAATTCTCACCCTTTTGATTATGGACTCTCTACAGGATGAACAGTAAATGCTATAACTAGAAGAGAAAAGGAATTTTACATTGTGGCATAATTAAATGAAGCAATAGATACCATGAACAGCAATGAATTATACTGAACTACTACTGTTAAGTTGTATGTCATGTTCCTTTGTAGAGGAGTTTGCAGACAAACCTTACAGATCTTGATCTACCCGAAGCCATAGCATTTGAGAAACACAAGAGTCGTGCTTTTTAATCAGTGGATGCCCTAAATATATACCAAAGCACGAAATTTATCAAGTCATTAATCACCACAAAACCATAGATTCAAGAACTCAACCACGGGTCAAGAAACTTTTAAGTACATAGTCTTGTTAAGCATCATGTGAAAGGAAGAGTACAGGTAAACCTGTGAGTTTCATTAGTACTTCAGCTAAGTTGAAAAAAGTAATTGTCGCGTTTTCATGTGAATGGTAAAGTAACACCAGAAGCAACCCAAAAGCACAAAGTTTTTTGCACAATGTAAACAACACTCATTAACAGAAAACACAAGAACAAAGCAGGCACAAAACACATTCAAAGAACAATTACAACTTACAGTCATGGTATGCGGGAAATTCTCTTCATCTCTATCAATGCTCCTCTCAGCCTAAGGTTAACTAAAATAAAACATGGGGTTTTCACTTTTCACCATTTCGGTGGGAACATGAAGGAGAGTGAAGCTCATGGAACTCGTAGCCATGTATGAAGGGGGGAAAAAGCCGGCCAAGGCATATGGGAATGGAAGGAAGTTCACATATTCTTGTTAATTTTAATTTATTTGGTATACACTGCAGCTTCTTGTTTTGTCCAAACCAAGTACATTGCGGTTTTGAAAACTTTGCGCATTCTAGAAAATTGGAAGAAACAGTTCTCAGCTGGATGCACTTAAATTTTACCGGAATATATGAGACAGAGTTTAAATTTGTTGTCAGGCTCCAGCTTTAAAGGATGATCTCTAAAAATGGGAAACACGCGGCTTTACAATGTAGTTCGACGGCATTGAGGATCCAGCTATTTCCCGACTGACGAGGGAATCGTATTATGAAAAACTACATGTGGGTCACCACTCGTTGACTTCTATCTCCCAAAGTCTACATTTCTTTTCGCAAGAAATGTTTGGTTAATAAATAAAATTCACAAATTAATGAAATTTGCTTTAAAATTTGCTGAGAAGCGATATATTTATTTTAAAATTAAAAAAAAATCATAATTTAATATATCATAATAAATATTCACGTCAAGTTATAATCTTGAGATTTTTTTTTTATATAAATCTAGAATTACTCATTAATGCAATTGTTTTTGCTATAGGTAGCTAGGTTGCCCTATTTCATTGTAACTTATAGATTCTGCCTCTCTTAATGCACCGAATTTGACTAATTAAGTTCATTGGGTCAGTTTTGGATAATTAATGAATTTAAATCTTTTAAAAACATTTTTTTATCAATATCATCAACATGTCATTAACTTTTATTCATACTTAGATACGAAGGGATAAAATTCGCTAGCCGAAAGCTCTATCTTCCTTTTCTGTTCAAAAACTCCCTCCAATAAAAACCCAACCCAGGGGGTGGTAGAGCTTCGGCTCCTCCCTCCCTCCTCCTATCTGGTTAGACTAGAGACTTTGTAGCCCTTTATTTTTTAGTTTTTTGTTATTTTTCTGTCTAAAGTATGGTAAAACGCTGATCTGCTGTTTTTTGAAGCCCAGCGACCACCACGTGCCCTTCCGCAGGATTCACAGGCTGCCAATCCTTCGGACGGCCGAAGGTTTTCATCGAACGGAGCGGCGCGTGAGTTACACACACGGGTCATTGCAGTGCATGAGATCCACGCTCCACTGCACCAAGAAGCTTCTACTGTCGCCACGCGCAGTGTTTCTGGAACCAGGGACCTCGTGCCACACTCCTATCGTGGTGCGAGTCCCTCACGCGCCACCACAATTTCTTTGTTTCTTGTATTTTGTTTTCCTTCAAGCTAAAAATTCAGATCTACAGTTATAATCTATCATTTTCATATCTATCTTAATATTTATTATTATTTCCTTTTGTTTAAGTAAAAATCAAAAAGAAATAGTCTCTTGGACATTTTTTCCATAGAGTGAAAGTTCTATCCTCCTCTGGAGGTGGGGTTTGAAATCTCTGCTTTAGGCAGAGTATTGTCTCTCAGATAGTTTGTCTGTAGAGAGTTATAGAAGTTAAGACCATATCAGTCACAAAGGAATTTGTGTACTGGTGAAGCCCCAACCATGAGTAGTTGGCTTGTAATCTGGGATTTTTCTTGTATGTATCAAGTTACAGCTGTAACTTCGCTTTCATGAATGAATGAAATCTATCTCCCATAAAAAATTTCTCTATCTTTAGAGTCGATGAGACATAAATTTACCAACTAGGATCTTATATCATTTTTAACCATATGAGCAAATGTTATATATAAGACCTATTTTATACGTATATCCATTTTTTTTTTGGATAGTGAGATGAGAATTTTTTGTTTTAGATGAAAGTTTAAAATATTATTTGTAATATTATTATTGTTTTCATGTTTTGAAATTTGAAAATTTTGAATTATTTATTATATTTTGTATGAAAATTTGAAAAATTTATAATGATAAAATGAAATGAGATGAGAATTTTGTGTTCATCTCACTTGCCAAACATATCGGTTTGGATAGTTTGTTAAGACGAGATGAGTTGAAATGAAAGTTAAAAATTGAATAAAATATTGTTAGAATATTATTTTTAATATTATTATTATTATAGGATTTGAAAAAGTTGAATTGTTTATTATATTTTATGTGAAAAATTGTAAAAGTTGTAATGATGAGATGAGATGGAGTGAGAGTGTTTCGCAATCCAAACCTAATCTTAATCACTCAAAAAAATAACCTTACAAAGGAAAATGCTGGAGCTCTAGTGTGTTTTATTATATGTATTTTCTAGTTCTTTTTTTATATAGATTTTTTTAATAATTTTAAATATTTTTAAAAAATAAAAAAATTCATAATATTATTAAAGAATACTTTCTTAATCACAAAGTAAAATAAAAAATATTTTTTTATGATTTTGTATTTTACTTCGTGATTAATGAAGTATTTTTTAATAATTATTTTTTACTTTTTGATTAAGAAAATATTTTTAATGATGTTCTAAATTTATTTTATTTTTTGTAAATATTAAAAAATATTAAAAAGATTTATATAAAAAATAACTTAAAAAAAACACATGTAAACACATGTTACAGCTCCAGTGGGAGCTCTAGCGGGAGCCCCCAGCAGAAGCTGTAGCATCATCCACCTTATAAATTAATATGATGTTGCGACGTGGCATGATGTCAAATTGTAAAGTATTTTTTTATTATAAAATAAATATATTAATTAAAGTATTACATCAAACGTCTAAATCATTATGTAAATTTACTCTTGAGAAATATTTGTATATATAAATCTAACACTTCATATATACAAGAAGCTAGCTAGTTACAAAGACCTCAAATAATCAAATAAAGATACACTCCAAAGCCAAAATCAGTGGAAAAACCAACGAAGAGATCGAACGTGTGGAAGGGGACGTTGCACGGGTCGACCTCACAAAGCTCTGCTTTTAGCTTTTGCCAGTAGTAGGTTGAAAATGACATGATCGAGATCTGATCTCGCACGATCAAAATCACGAGCTTCCAGTACCGAGCCATTCATTCTGCATGCATGACTGCTTCCTCAGACTAGTGCATGGATATCTTTGTAAATAGATCATGATCACTACGTACCTTGTACGTAAGCAATAGATTTTTGGCCACAAATTGGAAGAAACATGAATACATGCATGCATGCCTGGCTTAAAAAGTGTATTTAGGTACGTCAATCGCAAGCCCGTTTGTGGACAACATGAAACTCAAAGTTTGTAGTAATTAAAGTAGCTAGGGTTCCTATCAACCAATATCGATTAATGCGAGCAGAGCCGTAGAGGGTGCTTTTAAGTTTTATGAGTACCATATGAAAAAGCCTTCTTCTGGTGATACAGTTAATGCTTAACTGCCCCATTTTAATCGAATAATTCAGAAGTTAAGGCTGTGTTTGGATGTGATGTTGAGCTGAGTTGAGTTCTCTATAATAATAGTGAGTTGAAATGGTAGAATGAGTTTTGTGGACTCACTTAAAATGAGTTTAGATGTGTTTAGATGTTAATATGAGTTTATATGTTTTTATGGAAAGTTGAAAAAGGTTGTGGGTTCCGCGTATAAAAATGTATTATTGAGTTAAAAAATATTGTGGGTCTTACGTGTAAAGAGGTTTTGAGTCAATATCAGTTTAGTGATTTGAGAGTTTAGTATTTGAATATTAGAAGAGATCTAAATCTAAACTGAACGAACCAAACACAGCCTTAAGACTAAAGTTTGGATGCAAAAGCACATTCAATTCCCATTAAGCCTATGATGAGTACACGATCACCAGTAGCTTCTTAATTCTTTTCCTCAAGTTTTGAAATTATCTTCAAAATCTTTATCTATTGTTGGATACATTCCTGCCAGACCCGGGCCGGGCCCCAAAGAGGGCACATCAAATGGGGGCCCAAGTTGCATTCTTAAGGTTATGTAGTAATTACCCAATAATGATAAAGTGGAGGCCGATGAAGGCCGAAGTACAGAACTTCGATCAAGAGAGAATTTTATGGTCATGATCTCTTGGTGGATTGACTCGGGAACAATGAGATTCTGTAAAGATAGAAGTCTCCTCAGTGAGCTGGTGGAACATGGGGTTACGTATATTCTTAACATGATGGGAAGCTTGCCAATTATTCCACTTAAAGATAAAAGGGAAAGTGGATTGAGAGTATACCATTCCAAAGGTTTATTTAATTCTCAATGATGTGTATCATGTACCATAAGTTCAAAAATAAAATTTGTATCTAGTAGTACTTTTTTTGTGTAAGTTTGGGTTTGAATCAGTCTTTGAGTCAGATAAATTTGTACCCACCAAGTGAGATAAGTGTGTCAAACATTGTTATTGATTGAAAAGATGTTTAAACTGAATATTAATTAGAGAAATGCTTGAGATCCCGAACATTTCTCCCGAAACATTTTTTTATTTTTTATTTTTTACTTAATGATTAAGGAAGTATCTTTTAATGATGTTGTGAGTTTTTTATTTTTTTTTAAATGTTTATGATGATTTAAAAAGTACATGAAAAAAAAAATTGAAATGCACTATTCGGGACAATTTCTCAGTGGTTGTAGTGCCACTCTATTAATTATCGTAATCAGTTAATGTTTCTACTTACATGATTGGCTTATATTCTTTATGGCATTGTTGCTTGCAACATTTTAATTCTAGTAGGTTGAATGACATGATTAATTTAGGTTTTATTCTTAAACATATCTAAAATATAGGAAATAGTTCATGTTTTCCAGCGTCTTATATTAGTAGAATACCCTATAATTAAGAAATCTAAAATCTAGCCATATGAATGAACTAGGAAGAAAAGAAAGCAAAACTCGAGTCATTTTAAGGTTTAAGGTTGCTTAGCCATAATTAGACTACCTGAACCCAAGATAGAAAAGTTAATATAGAAAGCCATTGAATGCATCTTTTTTTTAGGTTATGCACATCAGAATATAGGTTATAGATTTTCAAGTCATGGAACCCAACCATTTTTTTTAAACCAGTTATACAAAATTCTTTGAAAGTAGGTTCATCAGTTTAATTCTATTTTCTATTAATCAAATGGGGAGACCTTTCAAATCACTTTGAAATAGTATAAATCTAGTTAATCTAAATAACCCTTTAAACTAAGGTGTAAATTAACCTAAACAGAAAATTTATTCAGGATTTTATTGTGTACTTGGAGATCTATCTTGTAATCAAAACTTGATTACATGTAATACTGAATCTGATTTTATGAAGAGACTATGAAGTCTCAAGATTTAACTTCATGGAAAGAAGCTATTTGTGACACCCTAGCTCAGTCCCCCTCTTGTGGTTTGGTGGGAGGCCGAGGCGTTGGAATATGCACCGCATGGGTCACATTCCTCGTTGTGTGTAAGGTTTGTGTGTGTGCTTGTATGCTCGGCACACATGGGTGTAAAAATTTCGCAATGGAAAGAAAAGGATATGGGATAAAATTATAAATGTAAGTACCAGAGAATTGACAAACATCAAACTTAACATTATAAATATCCATAAGTCATGAAAACTCATCATAAGTCCCCAAGTTGTTCTCCAAGTCTGTAGAACTTAAATAAAAACATATCTACAGAGTCTGACAAAAAATGAGGACAAACCCCCGCCTCATTCCTCGAGTTGGGTTGGTTCTTCTTGCTCATACTCATCCTCATTGCCTACATCTACAACAAAGTAGTGAGACTATCATAGTGAAGTTTCAAGAAATTTCAATAAAGATCATTCTGATAGTTATAAAATAAGAGATGATAATAAAATATATTGGATAAAATAATACTCAAGAGACCCCAGGCAACGAGATCAACTTACCGAGGAAGGGAACCAAGCATCCAGTACTCGTGTCGGGGAATGCAACACCCCAGGTAGCAGTTAGAACTCGTGAGGGTCACTATGAGTTCTTAGTGACTTGCTACCTTCCAAGGATTAATAAATGAGGTATTCGAGCATTTCCTAAGAAAACTTGTATTAGTTTTCTTTGATGATATTTTGGTATATAGCCAAGAACTTCCTGACCATTTGGTGCATTTAAGATCAGTTTTGGATATTTTAAGGCATCATAGTTTATATGCTAAGATATTAAAGTGTTGGTTTGGAGTGACTGAGATTGATTTTTTGGGGCATATAATCTCTGGCAATGGAGTGAAGGCTAATCCAGCTAAGATCTCTTTGATGGTGGAATGGCCTATGCCTACTTCATTCAGGTTATTGAGGGGTTTCTTGGGGCTTACAATATATTATAAGATGTTTATTAGGCAATATGGGTCAATTGCAACCCCATCGATTGTGTTGTTAAAGAAAAAATCTTTTGAATGGATTGAAGAAGCCAACAAGGCTTTTCTACAGTTGAAGCATGCTGGGACTCACCCTCTTGTTCTGAGGCTACTTGACTTTTCCTATGATTTTACTATTGAGTGCGATGCTTATGGTGTAGGGTGGGGGCTCTTTTAATGTAGGACTGTCAGCCCATTGCCTTTTTCAATAAGGCTCTTAAGGGGACAACTTTACTTCTGCCTACACATGAGAAAGAACTATTGGATTTAGTTTCTGCAATCAACAAGTGGAGGCCATATTTGTTGGGGAAGACTTTTAGAGTTAAAACAGACCAGCAAGCTCTTAATTATCTGTTGGAGCAAAAAGTGGAAACAGAAGCACAACATAAATGGATTTCGAAATTAATGGGATATGATTTCATAATTAAATACAAAAAAGGGAAAGAGAACAAGGTAGCAGATGCCTTGTCAAGGAAGGTGAAAGAAGAAACTGCTACAGTAGTATTAATTTCTTTTCCTATACCTCTTTGGATAGAAGAATTTAAGCAAAGCTACTTATTGTCCCAAAAAATGCATGAGATTTATTCTCAACTCTAGCAGAGTGGAGAAGGTCCTCAACATTATTCAATGCAGCGAGGCTTATTAGTTAGAAATGGGAAGTCAGTGGTTGTTCCCTCATCACCCTTTAAGGGTAAAATATTATAGTATATCCATCATAATCCACAGGCAGGGCATGTGGGTTATCACAAGACCTTGCAAAGAGTTATGATGAAGGGAATGCGCAGAAACATTAAAAAGCTTGTTAAGGAGTGTGACATACACCAAGTTACTAAATATAAAGCTTTCCATCCAGCAGGATTACTTCAACCATTGCCAATTCCTAAGTCACCATGGTTGGATATATCAATGGATTTCTTTAGGGGCTTCCCCTTTCACATGGATTGAGTGTAGTTTTCTCGGATGTGGATTGACTCACAAAGTTTGCCCATTTCTTTCCGCTCTCTTGTCTTTATACAACTAGCAATGTGGCACATGTATTTGTAGCTGGTGTGTTCAAACTCCATGGCATGCCAAAATCAATTGTCTCGAATAGAGACCTAGTGTTTACAAGTTCTTTTTAGAGAAAGTTATTTCAATTGTAGAAGACTTCATTAGCATTCAGTTCAACCTATCACCGTCTCTGTGAAGTCCCCCCCCCCCCAATCCTCACTCTACCTTCTCTGCAAAGCCCTCCCCCCCCCCCCCACCCAGACGAAGCCCCACCAAAAGTGAGTTCTCTCTCTCCTTCTCCCTCTCTCTTAGTTTGTGTAATATCTTTGATTGACCTTAGATTCCTATAGATTTCACTAAGACGATTCAGATCTTGAATAGCTACCAGATGCATAGTTAATTTAAATGCACATAGATACATTCTTCCTCTGCATTGTAACGCTTACTGCATCAAAAGTCCCTTTCAATGGTGATCCTAAGATGCTTAAGCTTGTGAGTTTGCTATGAATCTTTTCTTTACAGTGATTACATTGGCTCGAGAACAGTTGGGCATTTAAATTTGTTATTGTCTTGTTTTAGGTTTGATCTTAAAATTAGCAACTATTTTATTAATGAAATTTGTGTTGGATGCCCGCTACCACATAGGTAAGTTTTAATGAGTTGTGTAATTATGAAGAATTTCTCATTTGAAGAAAACAAATAAATGTTAAAGCTTATGCTCAACTTGCTTTTGTACTTGGTTTTTCTAACTACCAAAATGAAAAGAAAAAAAAATCTTCTATCTTTGGATTGGTAGTTGATTTTTATGGTTTTCCCAATGAATACTCCTATGAATAACTGGCATTAAGTTGATTACCTAGGCCTGGCTCTGGTGGTATCACGGTGGAATTGGATTAGGGTATTTTGTAACTTTGGAACTTTTTATAACATAAGAGAAGTAGAAAGAAGCATGGAGAATGGTCATGCCTCTATTTCATTTGTGGAATTCCTTGAGCCATGTGTATTTTGTATTTTTAGCTATTGAATCTATGCACGAGTGGAAGGGGGTAGTAGGAGCTGCATTTCCCACCAATGATAATACCATTTGAATATACATAAAATTAGAAAACAACCGTACAGTCCTTTGCTTTTCATTCCAATTTAGACTTTTTACACTCCATGAATTATGACTTTACTATATGTTTTGCAACTTATTTCTACTATGCATATTGTTAGTTGACATATTTAGATTTAGAATCAGAGATTACCATACTGCAAATATAGATGGAGAGAAAGTACTTGTAAAGAGAGAAACTGAATTGTTAAGAAAGGAGGAAGATTTTCAAAAGAGAAAAGAAGAGATTTGGAAGAGGGAGTTGGGACTCCACAACAATCAAGTCGAGCTTCGACGGCAAGAAGCAGATATGTGGCGTTTCATGTGTATTGAGATCACAGTGAAGCCCCAACTAATTGGGATACATCGACCAACCAGTTGATGACTTTGTTATTAGAGGGACTTAGTGTTTGTAAGGGAGACCAATTATTGGGAAATCTGTTGAGTTATTTTTCAAGGGCTTTTTGGGTCATTAGGGTCTCTCTAATATGAGTTAGATGTTTTCTTGTATACATTCAGTGTACTTGGTTACTCCTTTTAATATATATAATATTTTTACTTACAAAAATTATTGAGAAATCTATTGTTTGTGACTTTATATTGTTGTTGGAAGGAATCGTCGAATGCAGTACTTTAGTGACTTTATTATTTTTAAACACTTTCATGTTAATTAAATTGGATTCATTTCCACCAAAATCAGTAATTTTCTGCAGTCAACCCAACAAGTAGCCAAATACATAACTCAATTCGCTGATTATAATGAATATGGTGGTGCTATCTTGTTCAGAAAATATCTACAATATTTATTCATTTGATCTCTATCCCAAATCAATTATTCTCTATGGGAACAAACTTTGGAGCTGGTACGAAGATAAAAAGTATTAAAATAATCTCACTTGTCTATATTCCTGATGTGCTTGCTCTGTTTTTGAATGTATATATAATACATATAGTAATAACACACCACAACAGCAACCATTGTGCAAATATTTTTTCATTTAATACATAAAGATATTTTTCTGAACAAGAGTGACAGAGTTCATGAGTTCAACAAGTTTCTTTAGTCAACCCAACAACAGAGTTGCATCTTCAGCTTCTTACAATCACTCCCAAATACATAAAGAAATGCATCTTCAGCTTATACAAAATGTAATACAAAATCACCCAACAGAACATCGTTTTTAAATTCCCAAAATCCGTGTATGGACATGTCTGATTACACCAAGCTATCGAAAATACAATAATTTACCAACGCCTCCAGATATCATATTAAATATTTGTGAATTGTGTATGTACATTTCTAAAACTATTACACTTCTAAAAATACCAGAACTATTACACTTCCAAAAGGACCAAAAATACCAACACCAACAATACCATATTTTCCTATGTACACTTCCAGAACTATTACACTTCCAAAAATACTTTGAAGACTAGAGCTATTACACTTCCAAAAATATCAACACCAACAATACCATATTTTTCTATGTAAACTTCCAAAACTATTACACAAAATACCCAATGTCGCGATTATCAACCCAACAACAAAGCCACGCTCATATGCCGCTCATTCAAATTTCATCGTGTATGCTGCAATTTTCCAATCCGCTGCTCTGGAAACATAAAAGAAACGGTTCTTGAATACGATTATCAACCCAACAACAAAGCCACCCTCAAAAGTGTTGCAGTTCATGTTTCATAAAGGAAAATTTTGCCATGCATGAAAGAAACACAACTTGAAAAAACTGGGCAATAAAGGAAAATGTTGCCATGTTTCATAAAGGAAAATGTTGCAGTTCATGTTTTATTGCTGTAAATCTTCTCAACTCCAATATTAGTGCCAAAGATCACTACTTGAAAGAAACAAAAATTGTCCATATGGAAAATTTCAACCAAAGACAAGAAGTCAGCAAAATTTGGGACTAATAAAGCCACCAAACTCACCAAGAAAACCAGCAACCATCTCAGCCAAAGGCAGTAGCTACCACCCCAAAACCACCTCTCCACTATCTCATAAACAGGGTTCGTCATTTTAGGTAAGGTAAAGAACAAATTCACACACAAACCAAGTTTATAACTTAAAGTATAAATTAGCTTCTTTTCTTATATTACAGAACAAGGCATATGAAATGTTGGAATGATTATAGGCAAATGTTAAGCTTGACACCAGTGTCTTTTGAACCCGCATCAAAGTTAGACTGAAGGAAATTTTCTCATGCTTCTATCTTGGACACTGAATCCCGTAAAATGAGGTAGGCCAGGATGAACACACAAGAGAAATCAATTTCTTGACTTTTTCGAAAACATCTCATACATTTTAAATGCAATGACCAGTCTAGTTTGCCTCACAAAAAGGATCTCCCATGATATATTCAGTTTGAGACCATAGACAGTCATTGTAAAGAAGAAAAAAATCCCACCTCCTTTTTTTGGAACAATGAAAAGTTACCCCCAAATTCTAACAAGCACCTCTATAATAAGTAAAAGTAATTTTGTAATTGTTCTTTATATTGAAATTGATTCTCTTCTATAGGGGTGTAAATTTAAACCGAAAAACCGGTCCGGACCGGACCGAACCGGACCGGTTGGTCCGATTTTGAACCGGTCCGGTCCGGAACCAGTTCCTATTTTATTAAAACTGGCCGGTTCCGAAGTTTCCGGGACCGGACCGGACCGGTTAGAAAAAATATATATATAAAAATTAATTTTATATATTATACAAAATATTTATATATATAATATATAATTATATGTTATATTTTTATATATAATTATATATCATATATGAAAAAATTTCATATTATAATTTATAAATAATAACATAAAATGTTAATCTTAAATATGAACATTTATAATTTATTTGATCATATGTTATTAATATAATTATATATAAGATAATGTTGTTATAATTTAGAAAATAAAAGTTTAATCTTAGAGATGAAAATTTAATTGATCATATGCTTTAAGCATAATATATATTAAATTATTAATAACATTTTATAATAAGAAGTAACACTTTATTATATGTTTTTTACATTTAAAAAAACTGGAAAACCGGACCGGACCGGAAACCGGTAAAACTGGAGGTACCGGTTTAGGAGGGTAATTGGGGCATAATCGGTTTTGAAAAATACAAAATCGGTACATACCGGTTCGGTCCTAGATTTTGTCCAAAACCGGACCGGTTACACCCCTACTCTTCTACCTTTTTGCTTCCTGGAATATCCATCCCCACACATGCTACGAAAGCATATCCCATAATTTTACGTTTTATTTTACTTTCTAGCTGCCAAGCTCCATTTATTTCAAATGTATTGTTTCTACTAAATCCATCTAAGCTCAGCAACAAAGAGAATAAGGGATTTTTGCATCTGTAATTTAATTGTTTCCAATTAAAACTTTTAGATGAGAACAAACCGAACAAAGTGCACAAAAAAATATTATAAAAAAATGAGAATAAGATTCAGAAACGGAAGAAAAGAATTCACATTATATCTTAGCACCATGGCTTGGGAAACAGGTTATATAAGCTATTAAGAAACTGGTATGTGTGCTACAGGCAGTATGATTGTAATGCTTAGTTGAAATTGTGAAACCAGTGAAATGGCAACATTATCGTAAATGATCAGGAAACATGGATCTGCCACCCACTTGATAAAATAGGAAAAATAAAAAAATCTCAGTTATTATTTGAGTATACAAGATCAACAACCCAAAAATCCCATAAAACACAGATCAAACAAACACAAAATCTCAGATTCATTCAACACAAAAACACACAATATGAGTAATGCTAGAAATGAAGAGATGAAATGAAAACACAAAAATAAAAACCATTTTCTTTCATTTCTTACCCTTATCGGCGAAGGCAAACGACAGACGACGACGGTGGGTGTCGGCAGCAAGAATGCCAGTGGAGGGCTGAAGCCGTGAGAAAATGGTGAAGCCGGAGAAGCTTCGAACTTTTGTTAGCCTTGACAGTAGACCCACAAAGTGCCGAATACATGGAGCCACACGGTGCGAGCGGAGGGTGAGGCCGGCGAAAGGAGAACGAGCTGGGGGAGTGGGGGAGAGAACGCAGGGGGAGAAGCACGGGGGGAGGGTTTGAAATTGAAATTGGATGTTACTGAACCAGTATGAAACGCACGTTTAAGTTTTTGGAAAAAAACAAAAAAACCACGTGGGTTGGTGTGTGGAGGCTGAGTGAACAGTGGGAGGTATGTAGCATAACTCTTTATTGATACCACTAGACATGGAGATAAGACACCTAGACTTTAATGTTTGTAAGATAACAGCAGCTGTATGACCAAGTCGATGGTGCCAAATTGAAGAATTAGCAGAGACTCCAATGAGGTAGCATAGGCTCTAGTTTTATTGGCAGAAGTTAGAAACTTGATGGGATAAAAATCATTTTTACTGGACCCTTGTAAAAGAATCAGTCCCGTGAGATTGTCCTTCACCACAAAAAACTTGGATGTGAGTGCAAACCAACAATCATTATCCTCGCAAAAACATTGAATGGATAACAGATTAGTAACAACATTAGGACAATGTAAGATATTAATTAAATGAAGTTTGGAGTGACAAATAGTTGAGGAACCAGTGGATGTGATATACAAACCAGAGCTATTCCCAACTGTGACTTCTTCACCTCCATTATAAGGTTTAGTGATGGTAAGGTTGTTGAGATCGGTAGTGATGTGTGCATTAGCACCACTGTCTGTAAATCAGGTTTGTTCTTCTCCTAAACCAGATTGTTTAGCAACCATGGCAGCAAGTTGTGATGAAGGGTGGTATCCTTGATATGAGAAGTTCATGCGATTGAAACAATCCAGGGCTTGGTGTCCATTTTTGCCACAAATTTGAAAAGGAGCACGGTTGCCAGTAAAGAATGTATTATCTAAGTTTTTGTTGCCTGAAAGCTGCAATGGTCTTTGTAGGGTGGCTGGTTTGTTATGAGTGCTGCTGTTTTGGATGCCCATTGTGGCGTTGGGGCTTGTAAGGGCCATTTCTCGTTTTGTGATAATAGAGTGCAAAGGAACCTATATCTTGAGTACTTCCAGCATTATGGTTAGAAACTAACATTTCATAATTCAATAGTTCAGTTTGAAACTCATCAAATGTAAGAGATGATGTTCGAGTGGAAAAGGAATAAGAATAGACAAATGCATGATAGGAGTATTAACAACACCTCCAATATGAATACACTATGGAATTCAAGAAAACCTAAATGTCTTACATGGTATCAGAGCTGCTCGACTAGCAATCTCTCGATCCATGGTTATGCCTCCCAATTCCTCCATTCCGTAGCCTTCTTCATCTCTTATCTCTTCCTTTTCTCATGTAGTCACTCATAAGCTTACCATCGAAAATTATTTGTTATGGAATGTGCAAATATCAGCATACCTTAGAGGCCAATATCTCTATTGCTATGTTGATGGAACCTTGTCCTGTCCAGAAAAATTTCTTCCTTCTATTTCAAATGAAACTCCTAAAATCAATCCTGATTTCACATCTTGGGTAAGAACAGAGTTGATCTCACTGTTCTGTTCTCTTCCCTATCGGATTCAATAATTGGTCTCGTGGAGATCAAAACATCACAGATTACTTTGGAAAAGTAAGGTCTCCTGCCGATAACTTAGTTGCCACCGGTAACCCATTACTAGATAAAGAGTTAGTTACCTATCTGATTAATGGCTTAGGCTCCCTCTATGAATCTTTTGTGACCTCTGTCACTACCCGATCTGACCCCATCACTTCTCAAGAATTATACCAGATGCTTCTCATCCATGAAAGCAGACTTGCACATTCTTCTTCTTCCAAACAAACATTTGAGCCTTCAGCAAATTTTACCTCCCATGCTTCTCCAGGTGGTCGAACTCAGAGGGGTAGACCCCCTTTTCGTGGAAGACAAGGTTGGGGTCGAGGAAATTACTCAAACCCTGGTGGTCGATATTCCTCTAACTTCTCTGGGAACCAACATCAAACACCTGGTGGTGGACCTCGTCCCACTTGCCAAATTTGCCAAAAATCTGGTCACATAGCCCTTCAATGTCGTCACAGGTTCAACCACTCCTACCAAACTGAGGCCCCTCGATGTTTTTCAGCCAACTACACCACCAATTACACAGACCCAAATCCTTCATCTAACACTACTTGGTACCCCGACTCAGCAGCCACCCACCACATCACAAATAACATAAATCACCTCAACTTGTCCGGCGAGCAGTACACTAGTAATGAGGCCATTCGTGTGGGTGATGGATCATGTCTTCCAATACAGCACATCGATGACTCCACCTTTCTCTCTAACTCATCCTCTTTTCTTTTGCATAAACTGCTTCATGTTCCTCATATCAATAAGAATCTTGTTTCTGTGCTTCAATTTTGTAAGGATAATTCCTGCTTCTTTGAATTTCATGACAATCATTTCTATGTGAAGGACAATCGGACGGGGACATCCCACCTCACCGATCCAACACGTAACGGCCTCTACTTCTTTCCTCAAATAAATTAGTCTCATGTGTCGGTTCATCTTGGTGAGAAAGCTTCCCTCTCGCAATGGCATAGGCGTCGCGGTCATCCTTCACTGGATCTTGTCTCTCGTGTTTTGCATTCTAAGTGTTTGCCGCTTTCCCTCAAAGACGACAACTACAAGTGCTCTGCGTGCCCTCTAGCCAAAGCCCACCGTCTCCCTTATTCTCCTAGCTTGGCCCAATACAAAAGGCCCTCAGAACTTGTTAGTGCGGATCTTTGGAGCCCATCTCCTGTAATTTCCAAAAATGGGTTCAAATACTATATTTCTCTTGTAGACCATTTTACTCGGTTCACCTGGATTTTCCCTTTGAAATTAAAATTTGATGTTATCCAAGTTTTTTCGCAATTTTTACCTTTCATTGAGCGTTTATTCAATTCTAAATTACTTGTGCTGCAAACTAATGGTGGTGGTGAATTTACACCACTAACATCTTTTTGCCAAAAACTTGTAATTACATATCGATTCTCTTGTCCACATGCTCACCAACAAAATAGACTAGTTGAACGCAAGCATCGACATATTGTCAAAATAGGGCTTGCTCTTCTAGCTCATTCCTCTCTCCCAACAAATTTTTGGGTTGAAGCCTTTGAAACTGCTGTTCATTTAATCAATATGTTTCCCTCGAAAGTGCTTCATAATAAATCACCACATTTTTTAGTCTACAACAAAAAACCTGATTATACTTTTTTGAAAGTTTTTGGATGTGAGTGCTGACCCAACTTGCAGCCCTATAACAAAAATAAACTCATGTTTCGGTCCAAACCATGTATTTTCGTGGGCTATAGTAGCACTCACAAAGGCTATAAGTGTCTGGACCCACAATCTCAAAGAATCTATATATCTAGAGATGTTACTTTTAATGAGGCCTTATTCCCCTTTTCAAACCCAAAGCCCACTCTTCACAGCCCACCAGTAATACCCACTTCGTCCACTACCCATACTCCTCTTCCTTTATTTCAATCCTCCATCTTAGGCCCAGGTCCGGGTTCGGGCCCAAGTCCACCATCCTCTCATGCGTCTTCTCCTCTCCCACTTAACCCTAATTCCAATTCACAATCCCTCCTACCCAATCCCTCGATCACTCCTTTTCCAAACCCTTCTTCCTCTTCTACTCCTCGCATCTCTACTCCTCCTTCCAGACCCTCAACAATTCTTCATCCTCCTTGTTCTCTTGTGATTACTCATAGTCACACCAACAATTCTCAGCCTTGCACGCTCACGGATGGCATGATCCCTTACCCACGATGACGGCATTGCCTTCTTACCACTGTTGTTGCTCCGAATGATCCCTTCAGTTTCTCAGTTGCAAGTAAGTTCCCTGAATGGCAAGCAGCCATGGCCCAAGAACATCATGACCTAATCCGAAACAATACTTGGAGTCTGGTACCTCATAATCCCTCCTTTAATGTTTTAGGTTGTAGATGGGTGTTTAGAACAAGATTTCACTCTGATGGTTCCTTTGAATGAAGGAAGGCTCGATTAGTAGCCAAAGGCTACCATCAATAATCTGGCCTTGATTTCCATGATACTTTTAGTCTTGTTGTGAAAACTACTACAATTCGTTTGATTATTTCCCTTGTTGTCACTAATGGCTGGCCTCTGCGCCAGTTATATATTCAGAATGCTTTTTTACACAGTGACTTGCTTGATACCGTGTACATGCAACAACCCCAAAGGTTCATTGACTCGAGATTTCCACACTATGTATGCAAACTGAACAAGGCCATTATGGCCTAAAACAGGTTCCTAGAGCCTGGTTTGCCCAACTTAGTTCTTGGTTGATTGGATATGGGTTTTCTGCTTCTCAAACAGATCCATCATTATTTGTTCTAAATAATGGTGACTTAAAAATGTCCATGCTCATTTACATTGATGATACAGTTGTTACTTCATCAAAACCAAGTGCCATTGATTCTCTGATTTGTGATCTATCTACTGTTTTTCATGTTAAAGATCTTGGCCGATTATCCTTTTTCCTTGGGTTTGAAGTGGGCTATTCTAGTTCTGGTCTTTTTTTTATCTCAAAGGAAATACATTAAGGAGTTATTGGTCAGAAGCAATATGCTCCATTCAAAACCCATGACTTTGCCAATGGCAACTTCCATTAAGCTCCTCAGTATGATTCACCTCAGTTTGAAGATAGTACTCTGTTTCGAAGTATTGTAGGAGGGCTACAATACTTATGCCTGACAAGACTTGACACAGTCTTTGTTATAAACAAGGTATGTCAGTTTATGCACTATCCAAAAGTTCATCATTGGACTGCTGTGAAAAGGATACTTAGGTATCTTAAGGCCACAATCAACTACGGGTTGTTTTTTAAGTTAAGATCTAATGTTTTTCTTCAAGCATACACAGATGCAGATTGGGCAGGATGCCCAGATGACAGGCGTTCAACAGGAGGTTTTGCTGTTTTTCTGGGCAATCACATTATTTCTTGGAGCTTTAAGAACCAGAAGACTGTGGCGCGATCAAGCACAGAAGATGCATACAAGTCACTCTCTTCCACTGCAGCTGAGTTGATATGGTTACAAACCATGCTTAAAGAACTAGGGATTCCATTATCTAAACCTCTTACACTTTGGTGTGACAATATAGGCGCAACATATCTATCTACAAACCCAGTTTATCACTCAAGGACAAAGCACATAGACATTGACTATCTTTTTGTAAGGGATAGACTTGCTCCTCAAGCACTAAGAGTTTCCTTCTGAAGCTCCAAAGAACAACTTGCTAATGTTTTTACTAAACCTTTAATTTCTGATAAGTTTCTTTTCTTTCATTCGAGTCTCAATGTTGTTGACACCCCACTAGACTCGAGGGGGCGTATTAACATATAAAGTCATTTTCTGTAAATAGCACTAGAATATTCTAGAAATAGGCTATTGGCTATGTCGGTTACATCTTTTCTGATTTGTTGTAACAGAATTGATTCTCTTTTGTATGTGTATAAATACACAACACCTCCAATATGAATACACTATGGAATTCATGAAAACCTGAATGTCTTACAAGGAGATGTTCAAACCACTGATGATGTAGGTGATCAAATCGTCATCATCAACAGGTTTTCCAACAATAGCCAGTTAATCAGCCAAGAATTTAATACTTTGTAAAAATTCACCACACATCTCGGAACCTTGCTGAAGGGATTGAAGTTGGAGCTTCAAGTTGGCAATCTGAGATCGGGATTGAGAAGCAAAGCGGGAGGCAAGAAAGTTCCACCCCTACTATGAAGAATGAAAGCCATATACCAAGACCAAAACATTTTCTGAGAAAGTGGCATTCAACCGCTTAACAAGAACTGGTCATTTTTACACTAAAGGGTAAATGTAGGGTTGATCATGTCAGTGAGCTTCCCTGTGGAGTCAGTGACAAATTGGGGAGCACAAGCCTGAGTGCCATTAATGATACCCATGAGATCGTAGCTACGTAGGACATTTTGGAATTGAGACAACCAAAGTAGATAGTTTGAGTTGTCTAGTTTGACTGAGATGAGAGGAGCAAGATTGGGAGCATGGAATTGAACAGTGAGAGCAGCAAAAGTGGAAGTGGTCATTGTAGGAACTACAAAAGCAATTAAGCGTAAAAGCTCTGGTACACATAAGTGATATGATTTAAAATGGTTGCACACAAATACATGGCTTACTTGTATATTTATAATCAAGATAAATACATATATGTTACAATTGAATGTACATGATAAGGAAGAATTTGATTTAGATAAATCCTATCTAATCTGAAAAGACAAAGATAAAAACGTGGTCATCCCAACATATTTGAATGTGAAAGTAGTGTCGTGTTTGAGAAGAACTCTCTTGTTAGGGTAAATTTGTTGCTGCTGAATTGTTTGTCGTTGTGGATAAGAACAGTGGGTCATTTACTCTTAACACCAACCATATTCCAAGTCCATTCCCGAGTCAAATAGAGTTGATCACATTTTCGCACCTAAGAGCAAATAAAATTTACAACAATATTGAACTTTTTTAGTTTTATAGAAGTTGTGTTGGTGTTTATTTGTTACAAAATTCGAGATACGGGGTAAAAATATTTAGATTTAGATTAAAGAAATTATAAAAAATCTCAATAAAACATGAGATAACGAGGCCACCACATCTGCTTCCTCTCATGGGCTCTCACTTACGATGCCTGTACTTGTATGAGACTATAGCTGGACACTACTTGCCACTGGTCATTTCTTCAGGCCCAAAAAGCCCAGATGGAAGGGGTGAGGCGTTAAGTGTTCAATTGGGCTTACTTCGTAGTGTTAATTCTCACAAGTTTCACAAAGTTTTAGTTTCATTACACAAAACTAAACTATCTTATCTCATCTCATATAATCATTACAGCTTTTCCAAACTCTACATAAAATATAATAAACAATTTAATTTTTTCAAATCCTAAAACAAAAATAATATTAAAAATATATTATAATAATATTTTATTCAACTTTCAACAAAACATCACATTTCATCTTAACTGCATAACCAAACAAAGCCTTAGTTACACAAATGAGATAAGATGGGCAACAAAATTAGCATCGAATCTTGATTATGGTATTCAGAGCATACAAAATCAATGATCCTTCTGAGCATGTTTATCAGCTCTTGTCCATCTGAAGGCCCAGAAACAGTGCAGTTCAGGGAAATTTTCTGTAACTTACCAAAACATGGAAACTTTTTTCTGTAAATTCTTGAGGCAATAGAATCCACGCTTGCACAGCATGTCCCTGAAACAGAAGTTGGCGGTTTTGCATTTAAAAACTAATGACAAAGAAATAAAAATAAAATAAATAAGTGCAGCAATGAGGTAACAAGAAGTATGTACCTCAGGACCTGTGCAGCTACAGAAAGAACATAAGCAAAACAAAATATTTCCAACAAATTTTCTTACACCATGCAAAACACACTTGGGGCAATGAGGAAGGAAGTGATAGCACAGAATAATTTTGAAGAACCATTTATATTTATATTTTTTATTATTAAACAAGTTTTATTGATAGAAATATGCATAGTCCAAGTACACAAGACATATACAAGAGCAACACTAGTCATGATCGTCTAGAGATACAAGAAAAAGTCATGGAGATTCAAACCAATTGAAGACCAAGTTATATGACAATAGGTTAAGAGTTATACCCCCGCCTTTTGTTGGTCGACAACACAAAACATTCAAAAATCAAAATTGACGTCTTGGCCTAGCTTCTGCTGCACTGACGCGTAGGGCTCTGCCATTCAAGTCCTACACCAACAAATTTTAAACAGCAAAATAGTAAATATAGGTAGAAACAAGATGTAAACAGTTTATTGTGAAAGCACCAAACTCAAATCAGATCGGACACTTGAGATGATTCATTTACCATCATACAATTACCATGCCTTAAAATATAAAAAATATCTGTCAACAGTGGCTTAAAATTAGGAGCGGTACAGCACCAAGGAAAGAGTTATACTCTTGATGCTGTGAGAATGCAAACTAGTCAAATAATTAAATATATAAATAGATATACACACACATATATATATATATACACAATATGTAAAAATATTACTTTCAAGATTCAATGTATAAATATAGAGCAAATAGCCAAGATACAGTATCTATAAAAAAATAAAAACACGTTAGCATACATAGATTAATATGCCAAGCAACATTAGTGGCTATCTATATTGATGTGGCAAGTGTTCTCATAAACTTGACTAGCACAAAAGTAGCCTGAGAGTAACTGACTATACATTAGATGAAATAACTTTTTTTATACAAGTACTAGATGAAATAACTTAAATCATAAAAAACTTTTAAGACTTACAAGTATATTACTTGAATTTAATGATTTTCCAATCTAACTCATACAGACATGGGTGAGAATGATATTCAGAAAATATCTTTACCAGACATTTCTTGTTTACAAGTGAACATCAATTAATGTGTGTCTGAAATAACCAACAAATGGATATAATAGACCCTCAGCAAGACGGATAATTAATTATATTAAAGCTTATTATCAATCAATTATTTCGATGAGACTTCTAGATGTATCTTGTGATTCATGAATGGTCGAAAAACATACACTAACATCCCATAATATGGCATCACCAATGAATAAAGATGATATACTTACAACACCATTCAAGGATTCAATAGCATTGTTGGCACCTATCGCAGAGCTGTAGGTTACAAAACCAAAGCCTCTTGATCTGCCACTCTCCCTATCATAAACCACCCTTGCTTCAACAACCTTTCCTTGCTCGGTAAACAAACTCTCAAGTGCCAAATCATCAACATCCCAAGCAAGGTTACCCACATGAACACGGTGGCCAGTACCAAAACCTGGCCCACCTCTATTGCTTCTAAAGGAGGAATCCTCCCTCCTAGGTGGAGGAGGCCCAGAATTCACCCTCAGTGCCCTTCCCTCGAGTTCCTGTCAAATATCACGAAGTTGTACCTCAGATGCAATAAACCCATAAACCCAGCGATCAAGAACAATAACTCGTGATAAGTAAACCGAAATTGGATAGCCTGCAATTACTACTATAAAAAATCCGACAATGACATCCGAAAAACTGCACAAAATATATAAACTTTATTTTTTTTCCACTTGAACCGAACTTGACCTTGTCTCTAAATTTAATTAAAAATCTCACCACCAATAAACGTTTGTGGCACGAGTAATTTTGAGCTCAAACTCAGTTTAAAAAGTTAGGAATTGATATAAATAAATATTTTGAAGAAACAATGCAGTTCTTTTTCCTTTAATATAGTAAACATAACTACTGCAATCCAACTCGTCAAAGTGGCAAGGCCACAAAGAACGCCTAATCAAACCAAGTACATAGAACATGATGTACTTACATAGCCATTGAACTGTTGAGCAGCAGCGTCAACTTCCTCAACTGTAGACATGGTTACAAATCCAAATCCTCTGCTTCTTCCAGTCGTCTTGTCATAAATCACCTGTCAATCACAAAGAACTCATCACATCCAACCAATCGGGTTTCTTAAAACAAGAACAAAACAATGTATGCACAAAAAAAAAAAATAAGTATTTTTGTAACCATATAGATGCATACAACAGGAAAAACCGGAGCTTGACTAAATAATACCTCGACCATTTCAACATTTCCAGCGCGTTCGAACAAGCCGGCGAGCTGAGCACTGTCAACACTGAAAGGAAGATTACCAACGAAGAGTTTGGGGTCAGGGGAAAAGCCGACCTCGTCGCCATCGCTCAAGACCTCCTCCTCTTGGTCGAACTCGGAAGAAATGGCGACGTTCGGGACGAACCGGGAGGGCGGCGAAGAGTGAAGAAACGAAGCGGAAACGGAAATGGGCTTGCAATAAAGGCTGAGAGGAGAAGGGGAGAGAGAGAACAGAGAGAGCGAAGTGGGTTTGGAATTGTAGGTGAATAGGGTTTTAGGGGCGAGAGATGGGAGTGTGACGGAAGACGCGGTGGCAGACATGGTTTCCCTGCTCTCGTGATAAGGTTCAAAGGAGGGCACTGTATATATAGTGAAGGACGGGATCTCAATCGGTGATAACCTAGAGGAAGACGAATAATGCCTACCCAACTCTTAGCTTCCTTCGGTAACTAATCCTATCTCAACCCAAAATATAATAAATAATTTAATTTTTTTAAATTTTAAAATAATAATAATATTAAAAAATAATATTTTAATAATATTTTATCATCTCAATTCAACACAATTCAACATCCAAACGCAACTACTTCTCTTTTATATTTAATTATTTTTTTAATTTTTTATTTTACTTAATAATTAAAAAAATAAATATTAATAAAGTTATATATTTTTTTAATAGTTAAAAATATTTAAAAAAATAAGAAAAAATAAAAAATTTGAAATGCACTTAGATAGTATATAAGAGCATTGACATTGGCTTCATTAAAGTTATCTCTAAAATTTGATGAAAAGTACATAATTTCTATAAATTCAAAATTTTCCTAGTCATAACTTCATATTGAATTAGTCATTAAATTCATCAAAATAATAATATAATATTATTTTTTTAATAAAAAAATTTTTTTCATATTTTATAATTAGACTAATCATATGTTGATTAATAATTTAATTTGATTCTTACATTATTATTATAAGACGGTTGGAGATTAAACGTGAATAAAAAATACCTTTGAAGATTAAAAGTGAATAAAAAATAGATTTGATGAATGAATAGTATACCTTCAAATTTGAAGAAACCTATACATTTACTGTAACTCAAAGTTTCACATTTATCTATTTGACTAATCCAATACAGTCCTATTTTGATGAAATTCATCAAATTTTACATTTGGCTAGGTTTTTTAAGAAGCCAATACTAATGCTAAATAGTGATAGGGTTAGAAAGATAAAGGACTTGTCAAGATAAGATGAGAATTTTATAAATAGTAATAAAATAATTTGTGAATAGTATCAAGACAGTTTGAGTTGCGTTTTTTTTTTTTTTAAATTTTAGAAGATGAAAGAGAAAAAATAAATAAAAAATATTATAAAATTAAAATATTATAATAATATAGTTTTATAATATTATTTTTGTTTAAAAATTTGAAAAAGTTGAAATTGTTTTTATTTAAAATTTTAAAAAAATTATGATAATTCATTTAAAAAAATTATAATAATTAATTTAAAAATTATATATTTAAATTATATTTAAGAATAAAATGAGACAAGAGCAAGCGAAAATTTTGTAGCTCCCCAAACCAGCCCACGGGAGAGAGAGAAATACCTGCCTGGCTAGGACTTCCGAACAAATGTTTTAAATCGATTTGTTCTAAATCGTGTTTAGGTGATTATACGTTATACGGTTATAGTATAGGCTATAGGGTGGTAATTTAAAACAAAGTTTTTCCATAAAGATATACGTTTTAGGATTGATAATTGATATTTTTAAAATGAATATAGGTTAAAAATATTTTTAAAAAGTAGAGATATTGGTGTCAATATATCATATTTAAAAAATACAAATTCTAGATAAGACACAAAATAAAACAAATAAATAAATAAAGAGTCAATAAGTTATTAAAACTAATGAGATTTTAAGAGAGAGAGAGATGACATATTTAAAGTTATAAAAAAATTAAATTATATAAATTCCTTTTAAAGTTTTAAATTATATAAATGCCATCTAAATTTAAAATTTATAAAAATGTCATCAAAATTCAAGAAAATTATAAAATCACCATTAATACAATTTGAAACGGAATCTAGTCCAAAATTGGCCAGAGTGGATCAAAATTGGCCGGAACAAACTGGAATTTGGAACCAATGAAGATGTATAGTATACTGGATAACAGGTACTACACTGGAATGAAAAGTCCCGATCATTTCGATTGAAACGGAACGGAATTCAAAACTACGCTTCCGAATATATATTTGATGCTCAGTGTTGATGTCGTATTTCGTGGGCCTGGGCAACTTCACACCCTCGGTGCAGCGATGTGAATTATTTTGAGCCCCCGGCAGTGTTCCAGTGCGGCTGTACGGTGGCGGGTCGTACGTCGATGGCAGTGAATGGAAATAAATATTGTGAAAATAAAAAGAGACGACATAAGATTTACATGGTTCGGCAATATGCATACGTCCATGGGGTTTGGGGAGGGAAGTCTCCAATATAATATATCAGTTTACAATCACTCATGGATCCTCATATCTCATTGTATAGAGAAGGTTGAAACTCTTCATTTTGAGGGGATGCCTTCCTTGAGGTTTGCTTGAAGAAGAAGATCTGATTAAGGGAGAGTTCAGTCCCTCTGAGAAGTAGAAGTCATTCATTCGTCTATCTCATCCCAGCCCATCTGGCTGTATACTTTATATATGTACCTATTTGTTGCGTGTGTCAGCTTCCTTCCTTGGCCTATTTTCTTTCTGGCATGCTCTAAAACTCTCTGCCATGATATGACTTCTCCTCTTGGCGTGTCTGACTTGTTCTCCTTGATCCATTCTTATCTCCCTCTGACATTCACAGCCCCTATATCCCTCTTGTCCCATCTTCCCCTGTTGACATTTGCAGCCATTATCTCTCTTGTCTCTCTCTTTTGTCCCTAGTGATATCTTGATGGGTTGGGCCCAATTTATGGGCTATTGTATTTTTCCCCTCCACACTCAATTTAAAGGATAAAGTATGATTAAACTAAAGGGAGAACATGAGATTAAAGTAAGAATATTCTAGTTTCTAATGACAAATGAATAACAACATAAGATATTTATATTAAGAAAATTCATAATCAAATTAAAATGCAAAATAGAGAATTACAAACTAAATAAATAGGATTTGTTTTTATATTTAAAACTTATTTTATTTTGTTCAACTAAAAACCATAGAGTACTAATAAAAGTTAGATAAATTTGTAAAATTTTTGTAATGTTTTGCCAAGCATTTCTTGTAATGTTTTGCCAGCATTTCTTGGCTAGAATGGAATGAGGATGGGGAGCTATGAGTAGGGTTAGCAATATATAATACGATTTGTGATGCCTCCAGATTTCGCTTGGGATTTAAAGGTTTTTGAAACGTCGGGATATGCAACACAAGGTTACATGCCCCGTTCATGACAGATAAAGATCAAATGCACCTAGCATGCATATAACAATATGCAATATTCACAACAGATAATTTTTTTCTTTGAGCAATACGGTGTACCATATAAGATATATCTCAAGCATCCAAACATATTTCATAATCTTAAGATACCAGACGTCCAAAAGTTACAATGTATGTTTAAAAGATCTGTAACATCATGAGTACTAGAGACAAAGTTCCTTAAGTACATGCAAAGACTAATATAAGTATCGGGCTAGTCCATCGAGTAGCTCGTGCAACTTTGTCAAGGAAGCTAAAATACTATCAATAAAATGGAGTATTAAAGTAATGAGCTCTGTGTCATTGCATTCCCGCCTAGTCGACCTTCTGTCGCGTCTCCTGATCCTGGCACATGATCTACCATTCTAGAGGGAATGGTAGTTAGGACTACCAAATGAGATTTGATTACAAATCTCAGCAAATTAACAAGTAACTTAGCTAACAGTATATAAATGTATGCATGATAGTAAAAACATGAATGATAATGTGAACATGAGTAAACATGACGTGACTTGGCAATTAACATGACATGAGCTGACATGAACTGCAACTAACATGAACTAAACTAATTTGAACTGAACTAAACGTGAAATAAAAATTACGTGAATGGGAACTGAACTAAACTTGAAACTAAACATGAATTTGAAGTCTTGTCACCATAATAATTGATTAATTAAACATGAATTATGGATGTTACACATGTCCTTTTAAGTCGTGTGCCCCTACAGATACTGCATGATATCACATGTATCTGTACTAGTTGTAAGTACATTAACATAAGCATCACACCAAGGGTACCTACACCTGTTGCAAGTATGTAATGTAACCATCACGTGATAGGTATCTACACTTACAGGAGTGTGTTTAACATGAAATTGAACTGTAGTTTGGCACTATCGGTGTTTGTACCTAACTTTGCTTAGGCGACCAGTTACTTAGGTCTCATTCGAAGCCTGCTGACAATACTTTGTCAACCCAAAAAATTTCACACCAGTTTAAATACTCCAGCGTGAACAATAGAGTTTTACTAGGATATTGCTCCATTCTAATACTTGGGGTCGTGATAAACATAAAAGACTCAACTGACTTGAAAATACTGTTTTTCGTGACGAGCTCCATACTCGTGACGTGACGTGGTGTGAAATGAAAAGACATGTGACATGACATGTAAGAATGACTAATAACATGGCATGCAACAGTTAAACATGGCATGGCATGACATAACGTGTAACAGATAATTACATACTTAAAAAGGAACATGTCTTAGAGGGGTGTGTCATTCCTGCCTTCAACTGCTCCCCAAGGTGGATGAGAGTCCTGACAACCCCCACTTCATTGCATGTTGACCACCTTGCCGATGTGGTTAGCCAAGGGGCCCAGGACTTGGATTCACTCTTGGACCCAACGTTTTCGATGCTATTCCACAAACTTCCAGAGTTCCTTCCTAGATCATTTCCCTAAGCAATTTGCATTTGCTTCAGCTTCTTCAAAGGCTTCCAGTGACTCTGTGGTCGTGTTAGAATCGAGGGATGGAGCAGGTGCCCAGAGCGTTATTGATAGACTAGCGGGGCAAGCTGGGGCTCGCATCGAACTCGTTCCTCATGAAGGACAGTTCTCCACACCCTTCTGGGACGCCCCACAAATTGATAAGGGAAAAGCTTCCTTTGCCGAGGCATCATCTTCAGACATTATCGGTGCCGCTCATTGCGAGCCCATAGTAGTGATGAGTGCGGAATGGCTCAGGGGAGCACGCCCAATGAAAGTGGGGGCCCTTTAGATTCATGGGTTGAATGTCCGACGATATGTTTTCACCACCCCATGGCTCGCTTTCTTCTGCCGAGTGTCTCCCAAGGGAGCCCATCCTCGTGGATACTCTCCGAGAATTTTCACCTCTTCTAGGTGCCCCTGGACTAAGCGTTGTTGAAACTTCCAATTCACCAGTCACTAGGTGTAGTGCCAATCTGAAGGCTTCTGCAGTCCCCAAATGTTGTTCCCCCTTATGCACAAGTCGAGATTCCTGGTGGTATGTCTTCATCGCCTGAAGACATGCCAACTTCCGCTAAATGTCATCCGTAAATGCCTCTTCCTGAAGAGGTTCCTTAGGGTACCCCACCATGTCCTCCGATTTTTTATTCACATGGCCCATCGTCTTCACCTTTCAATACAGAGGTTGGTGACACCTCTGACCCTTTTCGTTAATGAGATCACTCAGGAACTTAGTGAATTCCTCACCCCGAGTACGTAATTACATTACTTGTTTGTGGCTTTTTATGAGTATTGATTATTTTGATTTGATTGGACATTCTTTGCAAGGATTGTCCTCTCTGGCTGGGTGGGTTGTCCAACACCAACGCAAGTTAGAGGAGAAAGTTCAGTCCTCCCAATCCTTTATGGAAGGTGCCTTTCAAGTAGATTCTGAGGCGGTTGAGGAAAAGAAGCAGTGGAAGGTTGCCCATATTTAATTTGGCAATCAATAATGGGTGCAAGAAGCTAAGATCGATGCACTAAAGCTCGAGAAATGTGATATGCATAGGACTTTGACCTCTGAAAGATCTTCACTGTTGAGGGCGTCGAAGAACCTGGAGCATGCCTTGGGGTGAGATGGGGAGGTTGTTCAAAACGTTGCATTCTTGAAGGATGATGTGAGGATCATTACCATCTAAGAAAGGAACTCCCTATGGATGGGCAATGCAAGATTGAGTACAAGATTCACAATCTTAGGGCAAGTGAAAGTCTAGTCAGATGGTCAAGATGACCAAAAACCTCAAGTGAACAAGCCTTAGGCAAGCATGGCCTTGGACGGGCAAAGGCTCAAGTAATGGAAAGATAATGTGAGGAAAGGCTTAGGAAGGACTGGAATATGACATGTCTAGGCGAGTAAGGGTGTAGGCGAGCATAGGTAAATAAGCAATATAGCATTTTGTGTGAGTAATGATTTGGGCGAGTAAAGGTAGATGTATACAATATTGTTTGTACAAAAGGAATACAATGGGCGAGCAAAGTGTAGCGCAAAGACATTTCCATGTGAGAAACAGAGAAACACACTGCAAGATCAATCGAGAAACTAGAGAATTTGAGTGTGCCCAGAGACAACATGGGAGTGCTCAGAAACGATGTTTCAACTAGAAGATCTCACAATGCCCATTATTTCCATTTAAATGACATCACGGCGAAAAAGTCACAACCACTAGCAATGACTTTATCGCCACGTGGACAACATTCACATGCAGCAGTCTGGGAGGTCAACCCCATTAGAAGAATTTGTCACTCACTGCTCAAGCTTTTAAGCTCTGGCAAAGCTAATCATTTCAAATTCTGCCACTATTCCAATCCAGCATACACTTGGACAATTAAGGACCCGCTGACCAATGAAACAATCCTCTGACCAGCTATAGAGTACCCGTGAGAGATTTCCTTCCCTTTTTATTCTCCTTCATAAACTATGAACTCTCTCTCTCTCTCTCTCTCACCCTAACTTCCTGGAGATTGAATCCTTAGCACAACCTTGGGCGTTAGAAGGTCATCATTGAATTTGCAACAACTCGGCGTCAATCAAACTTAGAAGAGGTCTACACTAGACAAGTAACTACTTGTCATGCTGATATTTACAAAATGGGCGGATGATGGTGTAGTATGCAAGCCCTACGTGTATGTTAAGAAGAGTCTTCACTACCTAGCAATTCATCATATTGCCTTGCTGATTTGCATGCAATCCTACACATGTATTGTTCATACAAAGATCTGTTTATACATTTCTCATAGTTTATCTATGAGAGAACTTTTTACTTGGATTTTCGCAAAACATTATATTTGGAATTTCTATTAACTTTTTATAAGAAGGAAGTAGATTGTTTTACTGGATAAGGGGGGTGTGTGTGCGTGTGTCTTACGACCCCAAACTGAGATAGGGCATTATCTCAATGAAGCTCCCCCGGTCACTTATGAGCATGTAATGATGAAGTGACATCCCCTTGTTTGACATTTGGCGTCGACGAGTTTGGAGGGGACAGTAACGCTCTTGTACCGTAGTCATTGCCTGTCGCTGTGGAGATTAAAGAACACCTAGGCCAAGGACGGGAACACGAAGCCAATCATTGCTTGTAACGAAGTCCCAAGCATGCCTGTTACTCGCGGTGTGACGAAGATAGCCAAGGTGTGTGCATGGTAGTATAGGGAAGACCGTGGTGCATACGTTTAAAGAGTACTTTAACTTTAAGGATGGATGAGTAAAAGGGCCAGGGGTCCTCAGAGAAATTTGTCGTTAAATGGAGGACCTAAGGTTCTCAGATTTATGGAACTTTGGATTTATGATTAAGCTCGGGATGCTTGGTTGGTCTTACTGCATTAAAACTATATTACTTAGGATTGCTTGAAATTTTAATGACAGTATTAAATTATATGAATGAGTTTTGAATAGTATCATTCGGTTTTCTTGCCTTGTTCAAATCTTAAAAGTATGCATGTGAGATTTCTTTCAGCTACTTGAGGTGTTGCATTCCCCGATGTGAGTATTGGATGCTTGGTCCCTTTCCTCAGTGAGTAGATCTCGTTGCCTGAGGTCTCTTGAGTATTAATTTTCAAGTAAATTTTATTGTCATCTCTTATTTTATACTATCGGTATGGTCCTTACTTACTGAAATGTCTTTAAATCTCATCGTGGTAGTCCTAATACGGTTTCACTCTCAGAATCGTAAACTTTGCTGCAGATGTAGGCAATCAGGACGAGTTTAAGTAAGGACTATCCCATTTTTAGTCAGACTTTGTAGATATGTACATGTTTAAATTCTAGAGATTTGGTTAATAATTTATGGGATGTAATAGTTTAGTTAACTTGGAGACTCGTGATTGGTTTTCATGATTTATGGATATTTATGATGTTAAGTTTGGCGTTCTTAAATTCTCTAGTACTCATATTTAGGCTCCATTTGGAACTTGAACTGAATTGAAATCAACTTAGTTCAATCTAATTTTAAATTGAGTCTAACATCCAAACACTAAGTTCTTAAATCACTAAATTTATCTCAACTCAAAATCTCTTTACACGTGGGACCCACAACCTTTTTCAACTTTCTATAAATATATCTAAACTCATCTTAACATCCAAACACATCAACTCATCTTAGGTGGGCTCCACAAAACTCACTCCATCATCTCAACTTAAGGTTGCGTTTGGATGCTGAGCTGAACTCAATTCTTTATAAATAGTAGTGAGTTGAGTAGTGAAATGAGTTATGTGGGGCTCATCTAAACTGAGTTTAAAGTGTGTTTGGATGTTAAGATGAGTTTAATACTTTTTATGGAAAGTTGAAAAAGATTGTAGGTCTCACATATAAAGATGTGTTAAGTTGAAAAAGGTTATGAGTCTCACATGTAAAGAGGTTTTGAGTTGAGATGAATTTAGTAATTTGATAGTTGGGTATTTGGATGTTAAACTTAGATTAAAATTAGACTGAGTTCAGGTGAGTCTTGCAACCAAACGCAGCCTTACTACTATTCATAAAGAACTCAACTCATTTCAACATCCAAACGGAACTTTAATAGGTAATCCCATTATTGCCATCATCCTATGAGACTGGTATCTATTGGTTGCACCTCTTTCCCTCTTGTTTATGAAAAAAACATTAGTGAAATGGTTTGCCATCAGCCTATGTGAATAGTAGTGAAATGATTTGTCAATAGTAGTGAAATTATTTGAGTTAAGATGTTTTATTGAATTTTGGAAAATGAGAAAAATATAGTTAAATAAAAATATTATAAAGTTAAAATTTATTTTTATTTGAAAGTTAAGAAAAGTTGTAGGTTCTGTATTTTATTTGGAAGTTTATGAAAAGGTTGAAAATTAAAAATTAAAAAATATTTTATGTTTAAGTGATATTTGAAAATAAAAATATCTGATAATAATTGAAAATAGTTAGGATCCCAAACAGAGACGGCATAGCCTGACCTGCTTGATTCTCCTCACGGTGGTGTTGGACTTGGCACGTCGCCTTTTGGACCTGATTGCAAACGCGGGCCTTGGTATTATCCCCAACAGGGTCCAGTCTTGAGTCTTGACTGCTTGCATGGACTCCATTGATCTTCTCACGTCCATGGGATAAAAGGCAGGCAGAGTCTCAATATTTGACAGTAAATATAATATCATGATTTTGCTAATATTTTTCTTTTTTATTCATTTTATTTATTAAAATAACTTATGAGTTATTATAACAAATTTCAAAATGAGTAATAAATAAAACAAAAGATCACGATCTGGTTGGATATACCATTGCCTGAATGTCTTCAAAGTTCAAACGTCTCCATGAATATGCTTAGCAATGCATTTGACCATCATTGCTTAATACAAGGTAACAAGAATGCTCTGCACTTAACACTAGCCACGACCGTCGTCGTCGCAAAACATTTTGTTTAGCGAAAGAAAAAATCTATTCATCATCTTAATTCCTATCATCTTCCCATTAGTATATGATTTAACATTAGATAATAGGTTTATAAGTAAAATGTAATAAATAATCTCCAATCACCTAATGCCATATCATAAGATGATGAAAGGATGAAAGTTGGGATGATGAGTAGCATTACTCTTAAGAATATAAAATCACGACGCGTCCCAAAAGTGTAAACTGATAAAAATATGTAAATTTTATTATTTAATTTATATTTTAACACTCGCACTCATGTGTGGGTCTATTACGCGAGATATTTAATTAAATTTAGTGAAATGTAGAGTCAGGATTCGAACTCAACACCTCTACTATGATACTATATGAAATAACTAATTGTCCCAAAAATTTAAAAGCTATTGAAAAAATCAATGATTTCAGAAAAAAATAAAAATAAAAAAATCCTACATTTGGTCATCTAGATCATCTCCCAAAAAGCTCGTATTTTTGTATTTTTTAAAATTTGGGTTCCGTTTGGATATTGAGCTGAGTTGAAATGAGTTGAATTCTTTTATTAATAATAGTGAGTTGAGACGGTGAAGTGAGTTTTGTGGGGCCCACCTAATATGAATTTAGATGTGTTTTAATGTTAAGATAAATTTAGATATATTTATAGAAAGTTAAAAAAGGTTGTGGGTCCCGCATGTAAAGAGATATTGAGTTGAAAATGGTTGTGGGTCCCACGTATAAAAAGATTTTGAGTTGAGATGAGTTTAGTGATTTGAGAGTTGAGTGTTTGAATATTAGACTCAGTTTAAGATTAGACTGAATTGAGTTGACCTCAGTTCAGTCAATGAACCAAACGGAATAAATCTCTTGATCCAGAAAACACAATTTTATTTTTTGGATATTTAATTATTCTCGTGTATCTTTTTTAGTACCCAATGAACTTTCTATGCTCAAATGATTTACACGAGAGTTTGGATCCCAAACTCATCTCAACTCATTTTATCTAATCATTATAACTTTATCAAATTTTAACATAAAATATAAAAAATAATTCAACTTTTTCAAATCTTAAAATAATAATAATAAAAAATTAATATTTTAATAATATTTTATTCAACTTTCAACTTCCATCGCATTTCAACTCAACTAAATTTAATTCAACATTCCAATGCAGCCTAAACTTTAATTTGAGATGTCTTTTTCAAACAGTATAATATTCGTTTACAGTAGAGAGATACACTTCTTCCTAAGAAATTGACTACCACCAAACTTTGTTCTATTATTTCATATAATAATATTCAGTTCACAGTAGGCTAACATGAGTTCCTTACTATTGTGGTAATTAAAATTTATTGAAAAAAAATAAATGGAAAATACTGAAAACGACGATATTAGTTCATCATTAACTCATCACATTGGAATAAATTATTTAATAATCTTTAAATCAACCATTATTTAAAAATAATAACAATTAAGAAATCTTAGATATTATCAAATAGAGATCATGTAACAATGAGATAATTACTTATATAGAACGTGACTGCGATATTTTTTTATACAAGAGAGCGGAGAGTTTCGAATCCAGATTTTCTATTTAGAGAACCAGATATATTGCCATCATCCTCTTAGTCATAACAACATTTAATATATGAAAACCACATTCTATACCTATCTCTCTAAAAAGGTATCCACAAATGCAATGGCATGATTTTGAATATTCATATGTAGTCAAAAAAATCCTTCTCCATATTTTAACTTTAGCAAGATGGTGATGATCGGACATAAAGATACGTGATAAGAGTATTTTTTTTTATATAAACAAAAATAAAAGCATTAATTTATTTCATTTGTAAAATCAATCGATGTGGTATTCTAGTTTGGAGAGTGAGAAGAGATGAAAATTTTATGAATAGTAATAAGATAGTTTGTAAATAGTAGTGAGATAGTTTGAGTTGAGTATTTTTTAGATTTTAGAAAATAAGAGAGAAAAAGTTGAATAAAAAATATTATAAAGTTAAAATATTGTTATAATATAGTTCTGTAATATTATTTTTGTTTGAGGATTTGAAAAAGTTGAATTGTTTTTTATTTTTTATTTGAAAGTTTAGAAAAATTGTAATTATTAGTTTGAAAATATTTGTATTTGAATTATATTTAGGAAGGAAATGAGATGTGATGATAATTTTGGAATGAGATCTATTTCCAAACAAGCCCTAAAATTGGGTAAGATTCAGTGTTTTAAAGTAACAACATCAAAATCCCAAAAATGTATCAGAATCTCTCGTGTATATAATATAACGTGTTTTTATTAAAAAACGTGTGAAAATCGACATATCAAACATTTGAAACAGAAAGAATTTTGCTACACAACTTCCATTACACTCCACACTCTAAATTTTTTTTAATTTTTAAATTTTTTTGAGTTTATTTTTTTTTAAAAAATTATTTCAAATTTTTTATTCATTATTCATATAATAAATATTTTATAAAAGAAAAAAATAATAAAAATTAAAAAAAATATGAATTGTGGAGTGTGAGGAGGTTGTGAAGATTTTTTGAAACAGAAATATGTTACACTCACAAAAATATTTCATAAAAATAAATTTACAAATTGATATGATTTTATATAATACGTTAGATCTAGTTTACAATAAAAGTAATTTTATAATTTAATGCACTGTATTAAACCACATCAATTTATAAATTTATTTTCATAAAAAAATTTTGTAACTTAAAACATTTATGTATTTAAAATAGAGATGAACTTATAGCGTAAAGTAGGCGAAATTCATTTTTCACTCCCAATAGGAAATAGTGGCCACCTTCCTCAATATTATATTACATTATAATTCCAAATTGACTGGACCTGTTTTAATAGGAAAGAATAACTTTTTATTTTTATTTTTTATTTTCTTGCTCTGTTGTCTTTTCAAACTTGTCTAACCTTATAATTAAACGTTGACCTAAATCTGCCGTGGATGTTGTGAAAAAGTAGTTAGCCTTATGTCCAAAACTGAACAAAAAATCAAAATATATTATGAGATGAAATGAAAAAGAAAAAATCTTTTTCACACTCTACTGTTGGTAGAAGCCCCAGTATACCAAACGTGCTGGGTTGAAAAAAAAAAAAATTCTTAAGGGTGTTCTGCGGCTTCTGGCTATTACCCAGCATTTCTCAATAAAAAATACGTGAATAATAGTAAGAGAATATTTAAATAATAATAAAATAGTTTTGCTTACGATGTTTTATGTAATTTTGAAAAAGAAAAGAGAAAAAATTAAATAAAAATATTATAAAATTAAAATAAAATTATAATATTATTTTTATTTTATGATTAGAAAAAGTTAAATTATTTTTTGTATTTTGTTTGAAAGTTTGAGAAAGTTATAATAATTAGATGAAAAAGTGAAAAATTAAAAATTAAAAAATGTTTGTATTTAAATAGTATTTAAATATTGGGATAATATAAAATGAAATGAAATGTGAAATCAAACTAATCTTAGTTTTTGTATTTTTCCTCACCAAAAGATATAGTTATGATGATTAATCATGAAATTCCTTGATTTTTGGAAATACCAAACTTTTTTTTTTAGATTAAAGATATTTGGCTAAGAGGGTTTGTCTACTGCCTATTATAATAATAATAATAATAATAATAATAATGATACACGCATAAAATGTGTATTAAAACAAGGGTGTAAGACTATCGGTCTGGATCGAAAAAATTGATCGAATCGAATTGTTCGGTCTAGATTGAATCAATAGTCTTATTTGATCGGTCTCGAAGTATATTTTTTTGAACTGGACTGGATCGAGACTGACTGAATGTGTATATATATATATATATAAATATTACATATATAATATATTATTTTATGAACTTTTCTACTTACCATCCCCACACACTACACTTTTTTTATTTTTATTTTTAATTTTATTCTTTTTAAATTAATTGAATCTTCTACTCATCATCCATACACATTTAGTTAGAAAAAAAAAAGAAAAAAAGTGTGGTGTATGAGAATGATTAATAGAATTTTTATTTATTTATTTTATATAGTAGTTGTATAAGTTAATTATGTAATTTTCATTTAAGGGATCATCATTAACCATATATACAATAAGATTATTTAATACTAATTAATCATATAAAAAATCTTAAATAGATCACTTATTTTTAATTTTATTAATTTATTATACCAATTTTTCTATTAAAAAAAGAAAAAAAAAAGAAAAAATTGTTTATAAACTGAATCGGACCAAATGGACCGATAGCCAAAAGTCCGTGGTGGATTTTCCGTAATCCTCCTGATTGGATGGATTACATTCCTACAAATATTAATAAAAAAAAAACGTGTGTATTTACAGAAAGGTGACACCTTTCACCGAATATTTCTCATTTTTTAATTTCTAAATTATTGTTTTGGTTTTTTATATTTGATATTTTTAATTATTATTTTCATAAACTATAAAATAACACGTAAACACGATGTATAATGATTAATTGTATAGACGTGTACATTGCGGATTTCCATATATTGCATAAAGCAAGAGATCTATTTAAAAACTGCGTAATAATTATGTCTATATATATATATATATAAAAGTACTGTTGCTTGGTGTCACCCTTAAGTCAAATGCTTTTATTATTATTTTTTTAATATTTTTAAATATTTTAAAAAAATAAAAAATATACCATTAATAATCACTTTCTTAAAATAATTATTTTCATCGGTCACTATTCACTATCCCATATTCTATACTTTATAAAAAAAAAATTGTTAGATGTGGGGTGTGGGGGTGAATAGTTACTGATGAGAAGAATTACTAATTTTCTTAAATATTAAAAAAAATACATGATCAATAATCTTGTTTGGTTATACAGTTCAGATGAGATGAAATGAAATGTTTTATTGAAAGTTAAATAAAATATTATTATAATATTATTTTTCTTTTAAATTTTAAAAATTTGAATTATTTATTATATTTTATGTAAAAATTTAAAAAAATTATAATAATTATAGGAGATAAGATAAAATAATTTGATTTTGTCTAATAAAACCAATCCTAAAATAAAATAAGAGAGAAAATCACGGGACATACTATCTCCTTTTTGAAACTCTAATTAGGCAGTAAAAAAAAAAAAAAAAATTCCTTTGTGAGCTGTAAGTACGTAAAGGAGAATAAATTCACATATTACGCAGATTGACATTGCATTATGGTTCATTCAGTTATCCATTCAAAGCGTTGAGTTAGTGGGGAAGGAAGAAGATGATGTAATGTATGTCTGGATGTTGTAGCCGTACAACAATTGACAAGCCGGTCTCCATCTTTCTTTAGAGTTTCTCTGACAAATCACTTCTGACCTGCAACCATTAACCAAAAGCTAAAAAGAGAGCAGTAGAGGATGAAGATGGAGATGAGATGAAGATGACGAAAGTACCTCTCACTCTCAGCACTATAAATGAAAAGTAGAGCAAACGTTAACCGTCTTTTGGAGCTTTCTACCTTTTCGACACATTTGTTGAAACTTTTGCCTGCCTCTCTCTCTTTCTCTCTCTCTCTCTCTCTCTCCGAGATGGCCTTGAAAGCCCACCCATAATTTTTTTTCATTTCCTTTCGTTTCACTTTCTTCCATTGAGGATTGAGCTTCTCTCTCTCCCTCTATGTATGCACATATATATATAAATAAAGTAACTAAACCGTGGGGTCGTTAAAGAGGGTCTGAGATCTACTTGTAGGACTGGAGATAGGGATTGGCATAGGAAGGAAAGGCCAGAAAACTACAGGAGAAGAAGGTATAACCATTTCCCAAAAGCCCTAACTGCACGGCCATCTTTGATTTTGATTGAGACCCAACTATCTATCTATTTATATATCGTGTCTTTGTCTTCATGATCGTCATCACCCACGGTATCTGGCAAGTTGGTTACTTGGACACTCTATTTTCTTCTTCCCGCAGATCCATGGCGGGCGTTTCTGATTTTTTTTTTTTTTATCCTAGGGCTTCGGGTTTTTTATTTTTTATTTTTTCATGTTTTGGAAGTCTCTGCTTTTCAGTCTGTTTTGGGCAGGGGGTGGTGTTGTTTATGTTTTAGAGTTGCTGTGCGAAGATCTGAGATGGGTTTTTGAGCTGGGTCTTTGCATTTTGTTGATGTTTATGGTTTGGAATTTGATGGGTTGCTTGTAGATTCTTGTTTGATGGGTATAATTATAGTTAAGCTGATTTTATATGCTTAGATATCTTGTTGTGGTGGCTATAATTATTGTTGTTCCTGTTTTTGGTATTCTCATCTGTATTATGCTTATATATAATTGAGTACGATATGTTATTACCAATGTAATTAGAACTCCAACAAAATCCGAACGTACAGGGAGCATTAGCTCTACCGTTGTATAGGCTCTTTTGATTTGCAATTTTCATTTTTGGATTGTACTTGAGTTGGGCCTTTTTGTCAGTGCATCGTTATGGAATGTAATCTTAAGTAGAGGGCTTGACCCATAAATTTTTGAGCTTTTATTTACCAGAGTACAGAAGGAGAGACGCGTCTTGTCGGTAAACATAGTGAGTTAGTGCAAATATACGTTGAATAAGGTTCTTCTCTGTGATATCTACATTTATATTATCCTACTGGGGCTTGATGATATTTTAAGCTGCATATGCTTTCGTGTTTTTTCCCGTGGTTTTTGACTTTGATTTGGTCATAATTTCAGTTGTATATTGTTCTCAAGTTGCTTCTTCAAATGGTGTTCGAAGTTTTATTACATTTCCATTTGAATTTGAGCTCCTTTTTCTAATCTTTTGGGTGGCAACTGATTTGATTTATTGGATCAGATTAGATCTAAGCCAGGGGCATGAAGACAGGTGTTTCATTTACAGAGTTTGCCCTGTGGAAGTCAGTTGAGAATCAGTTTTATATACTCTGTAATGCAAGTATACGGTGGAATTTTTGCATGAATTGGATTAAGCTTCTAGTCATATTCAGATGATGAATAGAAACTGTATTGGGTGTCAACACCATCTGGGTTGGTATTGAAGTAATTTTGTCGAAGGCATCTGTATCTGAAACTGTGGGTAGTGTTTGAAATTCTTTTATCATAAAATTGCATGCAATTTGAAGCTATTTGGTCTGATTCAAGCAAGTTGCATTATAGGGCCTGGAAGACTCTCATTACATATCTGGGTCATCTTTGGGTGCCATACCAGTTCATCCAAGTTTGTTGGATTAAACTTGTGGTTTAATGTGGTTAAGTATTGTTGACCCAATGTTTCAGTGACTGAATTGTGAAGGTTGTATATCCTCTCCTACAAATAATGTTGGCAGGCATGTGATTTATTATTTACACTCAATTGGGGGTCCTTCCGTTTCTCCGAAGTGTTGATTAGTATCATACTGGACTGGTACCTCTTGAGAGTTCTGATTCTAACAATCTTCGGGGTAGTCTTAATATGGTACTTTCTGCTGTTGCACCTGTGCTTCTGATTTCAATTGTATATGTTGACCCTGGAAAGTGGGCAGCAATTGCTGAAAGTGGTGCCCATTTTGGGTTTGAACTGGTAGCATGGATGCTTGTTTTCAATTTTGCTGCTATTTTATGTCAATACCTGTCAGCTCGGATTGGTTTGGTCACTGGACGAGATCTTGCTCAGGTATAACTTTCTTTGCCTTTAGGGTTTTACTTGTGGAATGGAGTTATTGTTATATTTTTCTCCATTGTTGAGTATTGTTAGTTTTCTGGGTTGTTGTGCCAACCTTTACCTTTTATTTTATTTTTACTGTGTTGAAGTATGTCAACCTTCACCCTTTCACCCTCGTAACAATGAAATGTATGGAATAAGAAAATAAATTAGTGAATTTTTTATGAATTTTTTTTGTCTTTTACATTGTAGTCTGGTTTGATTTGTTAATAATAATGTGAAGAAGGGAGAGTACTGATCGTTAGAAAATTTCTATGCTCTGCCTGTAGGCCCATAGGTAGATTAATTGTTAGGTGTATATGCCTGCATGTCTATCCTGAATGTGGTTTTCAGAACGTGGTTCCTCTGGAAATGCCGGCTGCATTCTTTGTTTTAAATTTTTTTCTTCTCAGTTCTAGTTATTAGTTCATTATCCACATTAGCATTGATTCCTTTGCTTCCCCCACTAGGCTACCAATGCACATAATCATAAACAAAAGCTCAAAGTTGATGACAACTCTCTCTCTCTCTCTCTTTCTATTTTTTCTATTTGTGTGTGTGCATGCTGTCTTTGCGCATGCATGTGCGTGTGCACACGGTTGTAATTTTCTAATTTGTGTTCTTTCTGAATTATTATGCCAAAGATTTGCAGGGATGAGTATGATAAGTTCACATGTTTATTCTTAGGAGTCCAAATAGAGCTTTCTGTGATTGTGCTGGATCTTACCATGGTAATTTCTCATTCATCATCATGATACCTCTTACTTTTTTCAAAAAAGATTAATTTAGTGCCTGCTCTTTAGAATTATGACTGAACTGGGTATGCAATTTAATCTTTGATTTTCAGTATTGATTACAAGCTTTGTTTTATCCCTAACATATGATTACACTACTTTTGCTAGATCTTGGGCCTTGCACATGGACTTAATCTTCTTTTTGGGTGGGACCTGTTCTCTTGTGTCTTTTTGACTGCTATCAATACTATTTTATTTCCACTTTTTGCCATCCTCCTTGTAAGTGCTTTCATGTGCATTCTTTTTGGAAAGTTTATTGTTTTCATTGTTATTTATATATTTTTTTAATTTAATGTTTCAGGAGAACAGCAAGGCCAAGTTCCTATGCTTATGCATATCAGGCTTTATCTTGCTTTCTGTTGTTCTTGGAGTACTCATCAGTCAAACAGAAATTTCACTTTCCATGAATTGGATGCTATCAAAGTTATGTGGGGAGAATGCATTTGCACTGATGAGTCTTCTTGGGGCAAACATCATGCCTCATAACTTTTTTCTCCATTCTTCTATTGTACAGGTGTCTTTGCCTTCTATCTCTTTTATTTGTTTCAAGCTATACACATTTTCTTGTTTCCGAACCATGTGACTCATTGTATTTAATGTGCATATGCATGTCTGCACCTTTTTATTTTTATTTTTCATTTCTTACAAGTATGTGAATGAATCTGGCATTCCATATCTACTTTAAATTTTAATGCCATTGTAGCTTTGAGGTAGAAATTTTACAATGTTTGGCTTTGTGAACTTTGTGTTGCAATAATGCATATGCATGGGATACCTTGTTGCTCCGCTGGATCAACATTAAATATTGGATTTTGGCCTTTTGATATAAATTTTCACTTGTGTCTACAGTGGTAGTCTTGGAGTTAATGGCATGCATGTGTGTTTGCTTTAGTTTAATTTTTTTAAATAACCTGTAAAAGATTTGATCTTGTAATATTAGCATGGTGCGGATTGTGTGACCTCCGAGATAACTGCAGAAGAAGGCTAAATAGGTGTCTCTTTGTGATGAATCTGAAAATAATGTAGAGAATAGGAAAATACTGTAGATTATACCAATCATTCAACAACCTACATGATACCCGAGTTAAGAAGGTGAATAAGTTTTTTAAATGCAACCGTAGTCTGCGACCATTGGTTGGGGTACAGCTTTCCCAGGCATCGGCTACGCCTGGATTCCTTTTGCACTGTGTTTATGTAGGGTAAATAATTTAAAACAAAGATATATACGGAAGAAAGGGACACAACTATATGCTATCCGAGTTCAGATAGATTGTTCTATCATGTTCAACCTACATAATTAGGTGGTATAACGGTACATATAAATGGATTACTACAAGTTTTACATAGCATTATGTATGTGATGATAAATTGTGGTGAAAGGAGATTTAGACAATCAGCAGTCAGTATAAAAACCTTGAGTTGTCGACTCCATTTGGTTGGTGAGTAGATAATATATGTAGGTCCTATTGAGTTGTTGCTAGAGCCCACCGATCAAAAAAGAATGTTGCTAGAGCCCAAATACAATGAAATTATTTTGAAAACCTTAGATGGTTGGACAATAATACATGCTAAGAGATGCCCTATGTCCTGACAGCTGTGGTAGGAGTTCCCTGTATATTACAGCTATGGTATTTGATCGGTATATATTCTGAATGATCTGCAGGTTGAGTCATAAATAGGTCTCTTTTAACTATCCTTGGCCATTGTAATGGTTTTTAGTCAGTAATGCTGGTACCCCTGCATTATTCTTACTTGCAGAAAGTTGGTTCATTGAATTTTGGTGTGAGACAGGGATCATCTTTAGAATATCTAAGCATTGTAATGAAATAGTTTGAGTTGTTTTGGGAAAGGAGAAAGAAAAAGTTGAATAAAAATATTATAAAGTTAAAAAATTGTTTGAATATAATTTTGTAATATAATTTTTATTTCTAGATTTGAAAAAGTTGTATTGTTTTTTGCGTTTTGTTTGGAAGTATGAGATGAAAAAGTTGCATGATTAGGTAATGATTAGATGAAAAAGTTGAAGATTTGAAACTGAAAAGCGTTTTGTGTTTGAGTGATGTTTGGGAAGGAAGTTTTGAGAATAATCTCATTACCCAAACAAGGCCTAATTCTTGTTGATCCTTCCGTGTCTACAAGACAGCAAGCTAGAATACGTCATTGTCCATGGTTTCTTCTTGTCAGCACTTGACTAATTTATGCTTTACTGCACATATATTGCATAACTGCTTTTCTGTACTGCTCCATCTTGTTTTCTTGGTGGTTTACTTAAAATTTAGTACGTCTTCCAGGGTCATATATATCATCGATCGGTGGAGGAATCTTGCATCAAGAGCTTTTCCCTCTGCCCCTACCGTACCTACTTTCATTCTATTATTAAGAGTTATTGTATGCTTTCAGGAAATCTTTGGGATTGAGGCAAGGGGACCCAACGTCCCCCTATCTCTTTGTGTTGTCCCGTTTGAAGTACCTTAGAGGCGGAACATGTCTTGGTTTCACTTTTTTCCTTGAATTGTTATACATATGCATATAGACACACATATTTGAAAACATAATTTGCTGATATTATTTGTAACAAGTTATTTTTAGCCATTTGTTCATGCTGAAATAGCATAAGCTAAACGATCTTCTGGTATGGCATGTTTCTCAGTCATAGTGCATTAATAACCCCTTTTGTCTTTCTCCCAAGTAACTTTCTTTGACTTATTTGTCATGGCATACAGGAAACTTACATTATAATCATAAAAGCGTAATTCATAAAATGGGAGACCATAAGGAATAATATATGGAAAAATCTAATTGTAAGCGATTCTGCGCACTAATACGCGCACCCATTCAATATGATTGGTTAGAAAATAAATTTTATTAAAAACAGTGCTAATTTGAATTTAGAATATGAATGCAACAACATTAGTACGCAGATTGGTACGCAAACTTGCTTGTACATAGCAAAACTCATAATATATACCGTATGTAAACAGAAGTGATTTAACCTCCCAAGTTTTGCTCTCCCCCCCCACCCCAAGGGCAGGGGAAACTGTCTACAATGATGTTGATCAGAGGTGGCTTTTCTGAGACTTTGCTATCTGTTATATTCTTGCAGCAGTCTCAGGGATCACCAAACATTTCCAAGGATGCCATGTGTCATAACCATTTTGTTGCCATCTTATGCGTCTTCAGTGGTATTTATCTGGTGAATTATGTGCTGATGATATCAGCAGCAAATGTCTTCTCCGGCCTTGTCTTGCTCACTTTCCAGGATTCAATGTCACTAATGGAACAGGTTTGGTTTGTTCTTATAATGCTGACTGCCACTAAGATAGTGTTCAACATCTCAATAGATACTGATCGGATAAATTTCTTATCATCAATACAGGTGTTTAGGAGTCCCATTGCTCCCTTTGCCTATTTATTGGTTCTGTTTTTCTCTAATCAAATCACATCATTAAACTGGGGTCAATGTGGACAAGTAGTTTTGAATGATTTCTTGAAGGTAGACATTCCTGGTTGGCTTCATTGTGCTACAATCAGAGTTATTTCTGTTGTTCCAGCCCTTTACTGTGTGTGGAGTTCAGGAGCTGAAGGGATGTATCAATTGCTTATAGTCACGCAGGTGATGGTAGCTCTACTGCTGCCATCTTCTGTGATCCCTCTTTTCCGTGTTGCTGCATCAAGACCAATAATGGGTGTCTACAAAATCTCTCAGTTTGTGGAGTTTTTATCCCTCATCACATTTATTGGGATGTTAGTCTTGAAGATTATATTTATGGTAGAAATGATATTTGGGAATAGTGATTGGGTAGCTAATTTGAGGTGGAACATGGGGGGTGGTTTATCTTTCCCTTACCCAGTTCTTGTTGTCACTGCTTGTGCATCACTTGGTCTGGTGCTTTGGTTATTAGCTACCCCATTAAAATCTGCAAGTGCTGGATTAGATGCTCAGCTGTACCGGGGTGCACCAGAGGCTGTACCTGGTACATCCACAGAGAGAGAGGATACAGATTTAACTGGAACTGGATACCATGGAGAGGCTCCTGTTCAGAAGCAAGAACCATTATCAGCACGAGGGAAGGATTTGAAGAGTCATTCAGATATGCCTTTTGGCTTTGATGTTGATTTGCCTGAACATATTATGGAGCCTGATCAAGAGATCAATTTGATTACTGTTGAGGAAAATCGTTCTAAAGCTATACTTTCTAGCTCCCCCATATGTGGCCTGGATGGATCAGCAGCCACGGTAGAGTCAGTCCCATCAGTCCCACTTTCAACTGTTTCTAATGAGGTTTCTGATGTTAAATTTCTGGACAACAGAACTGTGCAAGCTAAATCAATGGAACCTCTTGAGAAGACTGTGGGAATTGAGGGAGAGCTACAAACTGAAAAAGATGATGATGAGGGAGACACCTGGGAGCCCGAAGAATCATCTAAAGGTTTGTCTGGGAGCACCCAATCTTTGATATCTGAGGGTCCAGGATCATTTAGAAGTCTCAGTGGGAAAGGTGATGAAGGTGGGAGTGGTACAGGAAGTCTTTCAAGATTAGCCGGATTGGGTCGTGCCGCAAGGCGTCAACTTGCTGCAGTTCTTGACGAGTTTTGGGGGCAGCTGTATGACTTCCATGGCCAAGCTACTCAAGAAGCAAAGTTAAAGAAACTGGATGTGGTTCTGGGAGTGGATTATAAATCTGCTTCTTCATCCCTAAAAGTGGATACTAATGCAAAGGAGTTTTCTGGGGGCTTCCTGTCTGTAGGAGTTAAGGGATCTGATAATCTAATCAACTCAAGTTTATATGAGGCTCCCACGCAGCAAAATGTGCAAAGGAATTCAGAGTCATCGTATGGGGTTCAAAGGGGATCTTCATCATTGTGGTCCAACCCTGTGCAGTTGTTGGATGCATATGCGCAGAATCCAAGTCACAATGTCCTTGACTCTGGTGAGAGGCGCTATTCTAGTTTGCGTAATGTACCATCTACTGAAAGCTGGGATTATCAGCCAGCTACAATACATGGTTATCAGATTGCTTCCTATCGAATGGCTAAAGAAAGAAACTCTGATCACTTGAATAATCCAATGCACTCAGCAGCCGTGAGTTCCCCCTCATTGGGTGTTACAGGGTACAGAGATTCAATTGCATTTGCGTTGGGGCAAAAGTTGCAAAATGGGTCTAGCTCTGGTCAGCCCACCGGTTACCAGAACCCTGCAATATGCAGAGAAAGTCCATTTCATTCAGAAAGACCAGCTGATATTATGGCAAGTTCAGCCAACACGAAAAAGTACCATAGCTTGCCAGACATGTCTGGATTCTCTGTTCCACAGCGGGATTTATACGTGACTGATAAGAGTGCTCAATGGGACCATCCCATTGGATATGGATCCTCTGTCGGTAGAACAGGTTATGAACTGCCTTTACATCCAAATCCAAACTTGGGATCAAGGACCGGAGCTCCTTTGGCATTTGATGAACTCTCTCCATCAAAAATTTACAGAGATGGTTTTTCCTCGCAGTTGAGCCCCACTATAGATACTGGATCCCTTTGGTCTAGACAGCCTTTTGAGCGGTTTGGTGTAGCTGACAAAAATCATACTGTTGGGAGTGGAGGAGTTGGAAGTAGGCCAAGTTCAATAACTCAAGAAGCAACTTCTGTTGTGAATTCAGAGGCAAAGCTTCTTCAGGCTTTCAGACATTGCATTGTGAAGTTACTGAAATTGGAAGGATCTGATTCGTTGTTTGGTCAAAATGATGGGGCTGATGAGGATCTAATATACCGTGTGGCTGCAAGAGAGAGGTTTTTGTATGAAGCTGAAACTAGAGAAATGAATCGGAGGGTTCACATGGGTGACCCTCAGTATTATTTGTCTTCTGAGAGGAAATCTGGTTCTGCATTGAGGAATGATGAGGTGAGTTTCAATAACTTTTTGATTTCCTCTGTTCCTAATTGTGGGGAGGGCTGTATTTGGAGACCAGATTTGATAGTAAGCTTTGGGGTGTGGTGCATCCATCGGATTCTTGACCTGTCACTCATGGAAAGCCGTCCAGAGCTGTGGGGGAAATATACTTTTGTACTCAACCGTCTTCAGGTAAATATTTTTTTGCTAGTTTATGGTGTGAGCATATGTTGAGAATTGCTTGTTTGTGGTAATCATGGTCTCTGCGGTAAGATCAATGTCTTGCTTGCCCATTGTTGATCAAGCAGAAAACAACTTTTTCATCCTTTATCTTTAGAGAGGAAGGTACTCTCTTGACACAATTTGCATTAAAAAACTCTCGTTAAATCCACCTGTCCTGTGGGAGTTTTGCACCTATTGTCTCTACGAATGAGTACATTCCCTGATGAATATCTTTGAATCTTTAGTTAATACTTTTTGAAAAAAAAAATCCTTTTAGCTTGGTGACCTTGACTGTGATTTCTTTTTATGAGTAGGGGATCATAGACGCGGCTTTTGTGAAACCACGTTCTCCAATGTCCCCGTGCTTCTGCCTTCAGATCCCTGTGGCGTTCCTGCAGAAATCAAGCCCACCTGTTTCAAATGGAATGCTACCCCCAGCTTCAAAACCGGGCAGGGGGAAATGCACCACTGCAGGGATGCTCCTAGACATGGTTAAGGATGTAGAGACCGCAATTTCTTACCGAAAGGGCAGAACAGGCACTGCAGCTGGTGATGTGGCTTTCCCGAAGGGAAAAGAAAATCTGTCGTCTGTACTCAAACGCTACAAGCGACGATTATCCAGCAAACCTGTTGGTGTTCATGAGGCTTCTGGGCCGCGCAAGGTTCTGACATCTGCTCCATACAGCTCATAGCTTGTTGCCATCAGTTTACTTCTAGTGGTTCAGTGATTATAGGGCTGCTTGATTTCAGACAGCAGCTCATGGTCCGGATCATCTGACCTCAGTGGTTTGAGGACTCTCTCTCTCTCTCTCTCTCTCTCTGTGTATCAAAGTGTTGTTGCAAATTTTATTATCATATGTTGCAAATACATGGGATGAGAATTGGTGGATGTGTAATTGCAGAAGAATCAATCGAAAGGGTAAGAAGAAAGGTTGAAAAATGATAATTGCAGTTGTGGTGTTGGGTACATCGTTGCTTCTCTCTGATGAGTTGAAAGCCACCATAGCAACTAGCAAGATGCTTCTTCTTGCTATAGCTCATTTGCTGACTGATAAGCTTGAGTAGATTATTGCCGGTCCAACATTTTTACTTATCAAGTGAAAAATCTGCAAAAAGTTTCAAAATATAAATCTAAGAGTAATGCTTTCTATTATTATCATATTCCTATGGAGATCAATCATTTGACGTCATATTATCATATTTTTAAATCTAATCTATTATCATATGATGAGAAATTGGACACTCGGGTATTTTCAGAGTATTTCATTACTATTTATTATTTTGTTATTATTTTTTACATATTTTTTAATACTATTTATTACTATTCAATATTCTATTATTACTTTTTGATTATTTTTTTATTACTATTTACAGAATATCTGGAAATATCTCACTATCCAAACGCAATCAATTATGTATTGTATAACTAATAACTTTTGAAGAATTCATTTTGTCCATGCAAAATTTCTCTATAAATTTGTGTATATTATAATTTTTTATTAATTTATTAGATGATTGTGTAGTTTGGACTAGAAGAGTTTGACTTCGAGCGGTTTTATGTATTTGGAAAGAGAAAATGTATTTGCAACTGTAGATTGTGTAATTGTCGCGTAATCGTTTTGAAAAAGAGGGAGTTATTATTAAAAAAATAATTTTTATATGAATTTCAGATTTGTCATTTAATTTTAAAGGGTATGTGAGAAGTGCACATTTTATTTAATGCAATTAGGAAATGATAGTTTTATTTAATGCAACCAAATGCATTAATGTGTTTTTTTTCAAACTTTTGGATTTTCTTTTGGAAAAAGCTCGAAAATTGAACGGGTAATAAAGGAATGTCATTCCAATTTGTGATGCCAAGTAGGATATGAGAGGTAATGTTTGGAAGTGAAATGATTTTAGATAAGAATTAAAAATTAAATAAAATATTTTTTTTAATATTATTATTATTTTAAAATTAAAAAAAATTAAATTAGTTATGATATTTTATATAAAAAATTAATAAAATCATAATAAAAAGATAAAATAAAATGAAATACTTTGACTATTCAGCACGAACTCGGCGCAAGAACTTTCAACGAATATTGTAACCTATTTTTATTCTTGTCTGTCTTGAAGCATCTTGCTTCTCTCTCTCTCTCTCTCCGCGCTGTGGCCGTGATTCAATGATCATGGCTTCCAAGCTCCTTCGACGCGTCTTCAGCAACCGGTCGAGCCAGATCCTCTCCTCCGCCATAACCCCACATGCTAATCCACCGTTTATGTCCAGGTCCTTCTCGTCCGTGCCCACGCCGATCCGAGCCACTCTCTTCCCTGGCGATGGTATCGGCCCGGAGATCGCCGAATCTGTCAAACAGGTCCCTCTCTCTCTCTCTCTCTCTCTCAACATTTTAATAAATACTATACTTATATGTACAACGCACGATTTTGAACCTGAATTTAGCTGCTTTTAGAGGCAACTTTCTCATCAGGAATTTTTTATTTGGAAAACGGAGATTTTTGTATTCTTTCACTTTCATTGCATTAGAAATTTTGTAATATCTTTGACTTATATTCTGTTTCCTTTTTTTTGGTTTACTTGTTAATCCCTTCATGTCGTTGTTAACTGTTTTGAGTCCGGTCTGGACCTAAGAGTTTGCAAGTATAAAGGTCCATTAGGACCAACCCGGATGTTTTTCTGTGATGTCAACCTTTTTGAGCATATGCACAAATTTAGTCCTTTGTGGACTGTTAAATAATTTGTACTAATTCAAAGCCCTGCAGTAACGAGGGGAAGCTGAGGAAATTAATGTGTTTGGGTGCAAATTTTCATGGCGATTAGTATCTGTGGCTGGAGTACCTTAGCCTGGGAATGGAGGTTGAAGACACAATAGTATCTCGTATTGCAAATGAGAATATGCCTTCCATGCTCATGAGTAATGAGATTGCTGGGCATATGAAAGATCTTGAAAATGCCAATATTTTCTTTTAAATCTGTGTTTCCTTTTGGTTGGCTTCTTACGTGTGATATTCTTTCATTAGGCTTCTTTGTGCGGATTCATATGACCATATATTTTTTCAAAATAAGAAAATCCAGGAAAGACATCTAATTCCATCACCATGAATAATTTAATTGCAAGGGATTTTCCAGTTAATGTATTTTATTGAGCGAGCCTTTTCTCTTTTTAAAGTTTATACCTTTTCTTTTGTATTGCTTTATGTTCTGTAATTGACAGCATGGTCTGTATCTGTTTACTTCTTATGAATTGCTACTTCATCCCAAAATTGGACACGTTATATTAGATATGGAAATTTGACGTTAATTGCTGTTTTAGCATGTACTAATTTGCTAAATCCGTATACAATCATAATGTTCGAGCTTAGCAGGTATTTAAAGCAGCTGATGTTCCAATTGAATGGGAAGAACACTATGTTGGGGACCAGATAGATCCTAGAACCCAAAGTTTTCTAACATGGGAAAGTTTAGAATCTGTTCGGCAAAATAGGGTAGGCTTGAAAGGGCCGATGGCCACTCCAATTGGAAAGGGTCATCGTTCTTTGAATCTTACTCTAAGGAAAGAACTTAATTTATATGCCAATGTTCGGCCTTGCTACAGTCTCCCTGGCTATAAAACACGATATGATGATGTAAATCTTATCACTATCCGTGAAAACACAGAAGGGGAGTACAGTGGACTTGAACATCAGGTAAGTGTATTTTGATATAGGCGGATAGGCAATATTGGATGTGCACGGATATGAACTTGTTCGCCGTTTTTATGCTCAGGTCGTCAGAGGTGTGGTTGAAAGCCTCAAGATCATTACTCGACAGGCCAGTTTGAGGGTGGCTGAATATGCTTTTTACTATGCGAAGACCCATGGAAGAGAGAGAGTGTCAGCAATACACAAAGCCAACATTATGCAGAAAACTGATGGTCTCTTTCTAAAGGTCTGTGCTAGTGGATGCATAGATTAGAGACATGGTTGTTTACCCTAGTAGCATCATGTTAACTTCAGTTTTTTCACTTTCAGTGTTGTCGTGAGGTTGCAGAGAAGTACCCTGAAATTAAATATGAGGAAGTTGTCATTGACAATTGCTGTATGATGGTATAGATATGATTTCCTCTACAAGTGTTATTGAAATTTATGTGTGCAGCCCTATGCAGTAAATAAAATCATTTTAAGACATGCTGTGAAACTGCCTGTTCTTGAGATTTTTTTATGCAAGGTTTACACTTATATCTAGTTTTTCCATGTGCAGCTTGTGAAGAATCCAACGCTTTTTGATGTATTGGTGATGCCTAACCTATATGGTGACATTATCAGCGACCTTTGTGCTGGGTTGATTGGGGGTTTGGGCTTGACACCAAGGTTTGTGCGTACCTATAGACATGTCCAATTCTAAGCAACTAGATCATCTGACATCATGACTTGATTTGCAGCCTCAATATTGGTGAGGGAGGCATTGCCCTAGCTGAAGCAGTTCATGGTTCAGCACCTGATATTGCTGGAAAGGTTAGCCCTCAAAGTGAATGTATAAGTATGAACCTTGTATTTTCCTAGTTCCATGGTATGTAATCATGTATATCCATTTATATGCCTTTTTTTATTTTATCTTTCCTGAACCTAAAGGGTTGGCATGAATAACTACATAATTTGCTATAGCTGATCCAAAGAAGGGACTTTCTCCCTTTAGGTTTAAGTCATCATGCTGTTTGAGTTGATCCCGTATTACCAACACCAACATGTTTAGTTTCGTGGGACTTTGATACTCATATTATTCTCCAACTTAAAGAAATAAGAGGAAAAAAACTCTATTATGTATGTGGCTATTATAAGCATTATTTCGTCAAGAAGAGATTGTAGAATCACTTTTGAAAAAAGTGGGAAAAAAGATGGTAGATTTGTAACACCTTCAAGATAATCAGACTTTCAGGATTTGTTTGGGACTACAGAACTTAAAAGGGGCTTCTAAGGGATTCAAAAAGTGGGGTTGGAATATTCTCTTTGATGCTTACTCTTTTTGATAGGTAATCTAGAAGTTTTATTCAAAAGAAAAGAAGGCATAGCCTAAGTACACAGGATGTATACCGGAGAAGTACCTAGCTAGAGTTTACAACCGAAAATAGAAAGTCATGGACATTTAGCCCATTAACCCCCGCCCATAAGAACAAGGTTTTAAAGAAGAAAACTTTACTCTCATGCATTGTCCTCTTGTGATACTCGAAGCTTCTGTCATTTCTCTCTTGCCAAATACACATACATATAGGAGCCATCTTCTAAATAGTTGCCCCTTGGGATTGCCTTGGAGGCCTCACAACTTGCTAGAAAATCCAACAACCTACAAGGCATGACCCATGTATTCGAATTCCCACAAAAAAAAAAAAAAAAAATCCCGTATGGTCTTGGCCACTTCACAATGTAAAAGCAGGTGATCTATTGATTTCCCATTCTTCTTGCACATGCAACACCAATCTAACACCATTACATGACGTTTCCTTTGTCTATAGTAAGAATCTTGCCTAAGGAGGCTGTCCAAAAAAAAAAGCTGCTTTCAGGGGAGCTTTTGTCTTCCACACATTCTATGGAAAAGTGTTCATGTTGTGACTAGTTAGAACTTGGTAGAACGATTTGATTGTGAATCTACCTTTCTTGGAGGGGCTCTAGTTGATCTTGTCTATGGTTCCTGGTTCCCTTGGTCACTCTTATGGAATACAATAAAGCAAAGAATTCGATGATAACCTCCAATTCCCAATCCCATGCTACCTTGATGAAATCTACATTTCACTGAGGGGAGCCACTAGTGAAGACCAAAATATCAGCTATTTTTTTTTTTTGATAAGTAAAATAAGTATATATTCATCCAAACAAGTGTCAATTACAAGCGAAAGTCCTAATGTTCCCACCCTAATTAGGTGGGAACATTAGAAACTAAAAACTCATGAAATTCCATGCCATTAAAGACCACAACATTAGCCCAAGTACATAGGGTTCTAAAAAATAACATTTTTAGCTCCGCTATTGATCTCTCTTTGTCTTCAAAAATCCTCTCATTGCGCTCTTGCCATAAGCACCATATAATACAGTTTGGAATCATCTTCCAAACCGCTTTAATCTGTCTCACACCTCGAATTGAGGTCCAACAGGCCAAAGCATCCATCACAGTTTCTGGCATAACCCATGCTATATCTATTCTGTTAAACACCGCATCCCAAATAGTCCTGGCTACTTCGCAATGTAAAAGTAAATGATCCACCGATTCACCCCCTTTTTTACACATACAACACCAGTCTGCTATAATTATGTTTCTTTTCCTTAGGTTATCCGTAGTAAGAATCTTTCCCAGAGCCGCTGTCCACGCAAAGAAAGAAGCTTTGAGAGGAGCCTTATTGCGCCAAAGCTTTCTCCATGGAAATTGTCTGACAGGAGCTTGTGTGAGTACCTTGTAAAAGGAGCTAACAGTGAAGACCCCTTTCCTTGTTGGACTCCACCACAAATCATCTGTATGCTGGGTATTTGGGCAACAAGAGTATAAAAGACTATAAAAATCTACAAAACTCCCCATTTCCTAGTCATGTGCCGCCCGAAGGAAATTGATATTCCATTGGATGTTTCTACCTACAACTTCCATTACCTCCGCCACCATGGCATCTTTAGCATTTGCAATCACGAAAAGTGTAGGAAACCTGTCTTGTAAAGTACTATCAGTACACCAAACATCCTTCCAAAATCTGATCTTTGAACCTGTACCCAATTGCAATCTTGTATGTTGATGGAAAACCACCCATCCTCTTCTAATGTGTTTCCATAATCCCTTACCAGCGGTCCCTCGAACATCTCTAGTACACCAACCCCCCACAAGACCACCGTATTTGTTCTCAATCACAATCTTCCATAAGGCATCCGGTTCCTTGATATACCGCCACAACCATTTACCAAGTAGTGCCCGATTGAACATCCTCAAATTTCTAATACCCAAACCACCATTGGAGATAGGACGGCACACAATTTCCCACTTGACTAAATGGAATTTGAACTCTTCACCTAGACCCCCCCACAAAAAGTCTCTTTGTATCTTCTCAAGACGTCCCGCTACACTAGCCGGTATAGGGAATAAGGATAAGAAGTAAGTGGTTAGATTAGAAAGCGTACTTTTAATAAGCGTAATTCGGCCCCCTTTTGACAAATACATTCTCTTCCAACCTACCAATCTTCTCTCTACTTTTTCAATCACTGTATCCCAAATAGAAATCGCCCTCGAAGCTGAACCCAATGGTAATCCCAAATAGTTCATAGGGAGAGACCCTATTTTACAACCCAGTGTACCAGCCAACACTCTCAAATTTTGAACTTGCCCAATAGGCACCAACTCAGATTTATCAAAATTCACTTTTAAACCAGACACTGCTTCAAACCAAAGCAACAAAGCCCTTACAGCCCTCAATTGATCTAACTCGGCATCACACATAATAAGCATATCATCTGCAAACAGTAAATGTGAGATGGTAGTGGTACCCCTACTCGGTGATCCAATCTGAAAACCACACATATAACCATTAATCACTAAGGCTGAAATCATCCTGCTTAGTGCCTCCATAACAATAACAAAAAGTAATGGAGATAATGGATCCCCTTGTCTCAAACCACGAGGGCTCGGGAAGAAACCCTCTGGACTGCCGTTGATTAGCACAGAGAATCTTGCCGTGGAAATACACCATCTGATCCATGACCTCCATTTTTCTCCAAATCCACACCTACCCAGTAGGTATAGGAGAAAATCCCAATTAACATGATCATATGCCTTCTCCATATCTAGCTTGCACATAAGCCCTGGGCTACCCGCCTTCACTCGACTGTCCAGACATTCATTAGCAATTAGAGCCGCATCAAGTATTTGTCTACCCTTTACAAAAGCATTTTGAGGCTTAGAAACGATCTGTCCCAATACCCCACTCAGACGGTTAGCGAGTACTTTAGCAATGATCTTGTACGTACCATTCACTAGACTAATAGGCGGAAAGTCGGAAATCTCAGAAGCCCCTACCTTTTTAGGGATTAGAGCAAGGAAAGTGGTGTTGAGACTTTTCTCAAATTTGCCTACCGAGAAAAGCTCCTGAAACACCTTCATGAGATCCCCCTTTATCACCTCCCAACATTCTTGGTAAAAACCCATGGAGAAACCATCAGGGCCGGGGGCCTTATCTTTTACCATTTTCTTTACCACGTCATAGACCTCTTCCTCTTCGAAAGCCCTTTCCATCCTTGCAACTTCCTCCAATTCTATAGTATCAAAAACCAATCCATTCAAAGTAGGCCTCCACCCCACCTGTTCAGTAAGAAGCTCACCAAAGAAATTTACCACATGGTCTTTTATTGCCTCTTCTTCTCTACACTCGACCCCCTCAATTTTCAGCATCTCAATGGTATTATTTCTTCTATGAGAATTTGCAATTTTATGAAAGAACTTTGTGCTCCGATCCCCTTCCTTTAGCCAGAGGGCTCTTGATTTCTGACGCCATGATATCTCTTCTTGTAGAATTATTCTCTCAAGATCTGCGGCCAGCATAGTTTTAAGTACTTGTTCCTCCTCAGTAAGTTATCTCCCTTCTTGTAATCTTTCTAACTCCTGAATTTCCTCCCACTTGGTATTTTTGTTATCTTCTACATTGCCGAAAGTATGTTGGTTCCACACCTTTAGGTCTCTTTTTAACGCTTTCAATTTATTTGCAAAAATGTAGCTAGGTGTCCCTTCAAGATGATACGAACTCCACCATTGTTTGACCCTATCCACAAAACCTTCAGACTTCAACCACATATTCTCAAACTTAAAATACCTCTTACTACTACGAATACCTCCACAATCAAGCAAAATTGGCCAATGATCTGAAGCAAGGCGTACCAAACGTGTTTGCCAGATATCAGGAAAATGACTTTCCAGCTCAGGTGAAATTAAGAAACGGTCCAAACGGGACCAAGTCTGATTATTTGACCAAGTTGCTACGCCCCCGACAAGTGGAAGGTCAATCAAATTCAAGTAAAAAATACACTCCAAGAACTCCAAACTTGCTGGTCTCAATCTTCTACTTCCAGAACATTCAATCTTCTACCATGTTGTAGCTTCTTAATTCAATTGGCAACCTTTATAGGGAGGGGGAAAAAGGACAAGAAATAGGTGGGTAGGCTTGAAAAGGTACTTTTGATTAGAGTAAGCTTGCCCCTTTAGACAAATATAACCTCTTCCAAGTAGCCTATCTATGCTCCACCTTTTTAATCACAGCATTCTAAATCCCCTCTTATTTGAAGGACGCACCATATAGTAGGCTGAGATATTTCATGGGTAGAGAAGATAACTTACATCCCAAGAGGCAGCAAACTAGATTCACCGCATTACGGACAACCCCCACCGGCACCAATTTAGATTTTGAAAGGTTCACTCTCAAACTGGAGACAATTCAAAACAAAGAAGTGTCCTCAAAGATTGAATGGGCCCATGATTTGCTTTACAGAAGATGAGAGTATCATCGTCAAAAAGCAAATGAGAAATATCAATGGAGCTATAATCGCCATTCCCCACCGAGAAGCCACAGAGAAAACCACCTTCCACAAGCCTTGAGATCAGATGCTGAGAGCTTTCATGATAGATAATGAAAAGTAGTGGAGAGAGTGGGTCCCCTTGTCTCAAACCAGGGAAGAACCATTCACCAAGATAGAAAAGCGAACTGTAGAAATACAATATGCTACCCAAGCTCGTAATTTCTCCCCAAAACCACTTATTGCAAGTACATAAAGCAAGAAGTTTCAGTTAGCATGATCATAAGCTTTTTCCATGTCTAGTTTTCAAAGCAACCCATGTTCAATAGATTTGAGTTATCCGTCCAAACATTCATTTGCAATTAATATTGAATCAAGAATTTGTCTTCCTTTGACGAATGCGTTTTGAGGCATCGAAATTAAATTCTCCATTACTGTACTCTTTGTTAGAACTTTAGATAGGATCTGTGCACCCCATTCACAAGGCTAATGGAGTGGTCATCTCGAGCATCCACAACCCCATCTTTTTAGGAATGAGGGCTAAAAAAGTAGCATTGAGACTGTTTTTCAAACCTTTTGTTAGCATGAAACTCTTGAAACACCCTCATATACTGTACGATGTAGTTCTTGATGGCTAACTTGTTCGAAGAAATTGCTCCATCTACCGTCAATGTCTCAATTGCATTGTTCCACCTATGCGAATTAGCCACCTGATGGAAGAACTTTGTGCACTTGTCTCCCTCCTTTTAGCCATATGGTGCCCTTGATTTTTGTCTTCAAGAGATCTTCTCCAATCAATGTTGTTCTTTCAAGTTCAGTGACTACATGACTCTTGCGAGTTCTCTCGAATTCAAAGAGAATTCTTACCTCCTCCTCACCCGCAAGACCTTAGTAACTTCTCCAGGAGAGAGCACATTTGCTGAGCCACATTTCCAAAAACTTTTTAATTCCATCCCTTCAGATAATTTTTCAGCGCTTTTAACTTTCTAACTGTTATGAAGCTTGGGGAGCTTTGGAAGCAGTAAGAGGACCACCGTTGTCTAATCCTGGGTAGTCTTTTTTTATGCTTAGGGACCTATTTGGGGTTGCGATAGGAGTCTTGAAAAGTGCTTAAATAGCCTTAAAAGCTCTTTAATAGAAAAATTAGGTTGTTGGGTGTTACATATTAAAATACTTTTTAATTTCAAATAAGCTCAAAAGTACATTTGAGGAAAATCATCATTTTAATGCTTTTCCTCAAACGTGCTTTTCCGGATAATCCGGAATGTAGTTTCAATTTTAAAAAGACTGTCAAAGGGCGAATACCCATAAAACTTTCAAACTTTTATAGATATGGTCATAATCTTTAAAAAATTAAATGATCGTCATTTCTACCTGAGAAAACACTTTTTTAATTTGTTTCCAAACAAATGTAACATGCTTGAAAGTGCTTTAAACATATGTTTATCAAACAGTAAATAACTTTTTAATAATAGAACTTATTACTTAAGCTATAAGGTAAGTCCTAAACTATAAGCTATATTGACCACCACAATCCCAAACATGCACTTACTTTACCAAGAGAAAATTATTTTGATGGGGATTTTCAAAGTTATCTTCTTCTATTCCTACACTTGAAATGATAACCATTCCAAACACTTTAAAACTGTTTTCATTTCTATTCAAAGCCATCAGCTATGTGGAGACTAGTATGATATAGGTGTTGCATCATTAGTTAGTCTTTTAGACAAGCTCTGTAGTGTATATTGTAGTTCGTCTTATAGACAAGATCTGTGGAGTGTTTTCACCATGGCTTTTCTTAGAAGTGTGCATAGCTGCAAATCAGTAATTTATGACTGAATGTCAAGGGAAGGATTGTTTTAGCGGAGGATTATAGATTATTGCAACTTGCTGAATTTTTTTTTAATTGGTTATTTTTTGTTCCTCTCCCTTATTTTTCTTCACTTGTAACTCCTTGTTTCTTTAGGTATACCGTATACTTCTCATGAAGGAAAATATATGCAACTTAATTATTATTTTTTTGATAAGTGATATATGCAACTTAATTATATTTGTTACTGTTGAATTTATGTAGAATTTGGCGAATCCAACTGCTTTGCTGCTGAGTGCCGTCACAATGCTTCACCATCTGGACCTCCATGACAAAGCTGATCAGATTCACAATGCCATCCTTAACACAATTGCAGAGGGCAAGTACCGAACTGCTGACCTTGGTGGCCATTCATCTACAACTGATTTTACAAAGGCAATTTGTGATCATCTTTGAAGAATGTTTCAATATAGGATTTGAGTTTTGCATTGAGTTGAAGGCTATTCTATGTCGTGATGTTTTTAATGGAACCTTACTAGATCTTTTCCAGAGGGAATAAAGACCATATCAGCTTGATGCTTTGAAGTTAATCTGGTCGACAAGAAATTACAGATATAGCATTTAGAGGGGCGTTGATGGACAGAATATGATCTGGTTCCAGCATAAATCATCATGACTGTTATTTTGCAGAATAGGCATATAGACTTATGCTGTTCTCCCTGTGGTTTTGGTATTCTTTGTGAATACAAGAAATAAAAGCATCTTGGTGTGGTGTTAACCTCTCTCTATTCCCCGCCTCTTGGATAGGCTTCTTCTGATGTATGATGCATTCACAGTGGTACTTTTTGTGTTCTTTTTTCCTAAGCATCAACAGTGGTATTTAATTTCACTAACAGCTGCTATTAATTTAAAAGTATCTTTGCAATGTTCTTGTTTCGTACGACTGTTATTTAGTTTTTTTGATACATTTGGAGTTTCGAATTCCAAATCCCATTTTGGAAGTTGGGGTTATATTGGGCCGCGACTCCCCCACTCCCCCGTTTATACTGTGTAGATGCATTTTAACATTGGAATTGTCAGAGCAGTTAGTTTTGTCCGGTTACGTCAATGTCGGAAGGCAAGGCAAAATAAAAGATGACTGGCATTTTTCCGTGATACTTTATTAATTTTTGGCGTTACACGTTCAAGGTTGTCTTTATTTTCCTCTTTCTTCTCTGTTTTGCAGCACCCCTCGGCCCTCTCTCCTCTCTCCCTCATGATGAGTCGGAATTTCTGTACTTTACACCCCAATTAATGGTTGATATGTTACGCCACTTTAAAAACTGAAAAATAACAATTTCATCCAATTATACATTTCAAAATCTATTGTCAAATCTTAATAGATGTCGCACGTTTCAAAGCTTTTTATACTTTGAAAGTGTAATATTGATTTTAGCACTTGCATCCCAATGGGCAAACTCTTAATAGGACAATAACAAAGAAATTTCTCCTAAGAACATATAAAATTTGAGGTGCCTTCTCTCACAAAATGAGACAGCACCTCGGATCAGTTTTAACAGATACTTTTCAACGACGAAGTGAAATATTTAGGTGGCTGTTTCTTCACAACATGCCATAGTTGAATTTGAAGTTTTAAATGAAATATTTTTTACTTCCCAAAGGTATAAGTGAGGAGGTAGGGTTGTAATCGAGTCGAGCAGAGCCGAAACGGTCTTTGGCTTGCCGAATTCGGCTCGACTTAAAAAATAGCTCAACTAGGTAAGTTAAATTTTCAACTCGAGCTTGAGCTCGACTCTAGTTGTTTATTTATTTATTTTTTAATAAGATTTAATAATTAATAAATTAGATAAATAAAAAACTTAATATTGAATTTGTACAACTAACAAGTAGAACATTTATTGAATTATAAGATTTTAAAAATTTAGAAATAATTATTATCTAATTAGTTGATATTTATCCATAATAACAATACATTATATGCTTAAATAAATTATTAATACATACACATAATATGATAACATATATCTATTTCATATATGGTTCCCACATACTAGTATATAAAATTGTTAAATCTTATCGACTACTTATTGTATAAATTATAAAATATAGTTATGAAGTATATTCAATATATAGGCATAAGTAATTAGGTTACATATTATATATTTAATTATAAAAGTACTATACTTATATTATTAGCTAATACATATATATGTATATGTATATATACATAGGTGTATGTATATATTTATCAATGTATGAATGAACTTTAATTGAGTCGAGCCAATGAGTCGACTCCGGCATAAAAGAGCGGGTCTTAATGAGCCTTAACTGAGTCGAGTCGAGTTTTGTTGGGTATGTGTCATTTACTAATTGAGTGGGTATCTGCTTTCACTGGCGAGTTTCTTTTTTCATGAGTGGAGTTTGATTCAAGTTTAATAGGGCGAGTACTGAGCGAGATATCGAACAAACTAGCTCATTTACAGCCTTAAGAAGGGAAATACCATATTCTTGTCATCTATATGTATGGATATTTAAGCAGAAAAATGTTAGGTTGCTCGAGGTAGTTGACCGATACATGGCATGTCAGTAGTTGCCATGTGCCTAGTTTTTTATATTAAAAAGAAAGAAGACACGAAAATGGTCTGAGTTTTCCTCTCCCAGAACCGTTACCCCCATTGTTACGACATTGCTAGTGCTTGAGATGTGAGTATCCCACTCGGTGGCCGTTGCATCTTTCCTTGCAGGTTTAAGTGCCGTTTGAATAGTGAGTTGAGATGAGATAAAAGTTGAAAGTCGAATAAAATATTATTTTTTAATATTATTATTATTTTAAAATTTAAAAAAATTAAATTATTTATTATATTTTACATGAAAATTTGAAAAAATTTGCTAAGTTTGATTTGAAGGATATGAGAAGGTGTTGGGTTTGATTTAGGACGAAGCCACCGGCTGAGTTTGATTTGGGTTGAAGCAAACAAGATTATGGAGACGAAAGCTCTCCTTTTAGCTTTACCGGCTCTTGGCTTGCCTTCAGAAGAAGTCGAAACATTTTTCATTGCTAGTTAGCCCCATCATGTATAGTTAATAAAAACTGGCGTATTTCAATTTTTTTTAATGGTTACAAATGTTACCATTAGTGCATTTGTATCTTTTTTTCTTTTAACATTTAAAAAAATAAAAATAAAAATTACATTAAAAAAAATCAATTTGAACTAGTGGTAACTTTGATACCGCTATGTACTGCTAGTTATAAATTTTTTGTTCTTTATATTTTGATTTTATTTTAAGTATTTTTTTAACATTCTTAATCATTAAGGAAAAAAAAAATACATAATTTCATTAATAGTAATTTCTTTAACCATTAAGTAAGTAAAAAATAAATAAATTTAAAAAAATTAAAATACATGAACAGTAAGATTGAGCATTTTCTTAACGTTTTCCTTTTTTCTTTAACATTTTAAAAAATAAAAAATAAAATTATAAAATACAAAAAACCAAAACACTGCCACTCAGATTAGTCTCCAAAAAGTTACTACGTGACTGTTTATAATGCCCCGTTGTCAGAGCATTGACATCCTAAAATGACATATTACACAGATGTCTACTGTCAGTTGCCGCACGCGACATGTGCGAGCAAATCAGTTACCGTCCATTGCGAGCAGCTGCGGACAGTTCGTCCAAAAAGTCGAACTAAAATCCTACAAAGGTAGTAACTTGATTTGTCAGACTGTCCACCAAAGGAGTTCTCAATGATTACCTCAACTTGAGGGACTAGTGGGAAAATATAGTCTACAATATTAATTAATATTGTCCTAAACATTTATACAGCAGTAATAATCATTGTAGGGCTGTCTTTCTCATCCACTTGAGACCTCAAGTTGGGAGATCTTTTACCTCGATAACCATGGAGTCGCTGGCAAACTTACCCGCAATTTCTAGCTGATGGGTTGGTTCTGCTACACTTCCGGGGGTGCCTTGATGCTGTGAGCCAGCTTAACTGACGTTGCAAGAGGATTTCTGGGTGATTGATTTGGCGTCCCACAGCTCGTGGTTGAGACATGGGCTGCTTGCATAGATGGGGAAGCTCGAAGGTGTGGGGCAGGGGCACGTAACTCGATCCCATTTTGAAGGTTCCGTGGGTATTGGATCATGAAGCTAGAATGTGGTGTACCAAGAGTGGTAGAGAGAACTGCTGATGTTCGGTCAACCACGGCTGGTGGGGCTACAGGTGGTATAATGATTTCAGGGCTTGCTGAACGTTGTTGACTTGGGGCAGTCATCTGATGTGGCTGCTGACTTGATAGCTGAATCCACTCATTCGTGAAACTAGATAATGCTGCTGCAAAATAGAGAAATTTCGTAAGCTATGCGACATTGAGAGCAATAGTGTTTCATATTTCAGTGTGCATGCAAATATGCGCAAATATGCAAGCATGAACTACTTGCATACAAATACAGCCATTCAAAGTTTTTGGAGCTGCATAAGTTTCATGGGAGGACATGTTTATGCAATCTTCTAGTTACTTGAAATGTGTTAAGGTACACTTATTGGACACAGAGATGAGACATGAAATTCTCAAAACTTCTCATAATTTCATTCTCAAACACAAAATACTTTTTAATTTCAATTTTTTCATCAAATAATTACCTAATTATTATTATTATTATTTTTTTATAATTGTGGGTGTATGGACTAGCTTGCACGCACCTCGACTAATCCCATGGGGCCCTGAAGTTAACGTTCAGGTAAACCTCTAGTGGCTTTAAGGGGACTTGAACTGGTGACCATTGGGGAGCAAACCCAAGGCCGGACCAGCTGAGCTACCCCTCAGGGTTTAATTACCTAATTATTATTCAAACACAAAAACTAATATAACTTTTACAAACTTCAAAACAAAACATAAAAATTAATACAACATTTTCAAGTTTCGAAACAAAATTAATATTAAAAAATTATATTTAAACAAAATTTTAAATTTATAATATTTTTATTTAATTTTTTCGCTCTCTTTTCTCAAAACCCAATAAAATATTTTAATTCAAAACTATATTACTATTATTCATAGAATTCTAAGATACTTCAAGTGTCCAAACCAGCCCTTAGACCCTATTGGACAAGGGTAAGATCCGCTACATCCCCATAACATAACTGTTAGTCAGATTGATGTTGCTTTCTGAAACTAGGAGAATGAATCGGTGATCTCGATCATCACTTACGATATTCCAAATCGATGTCTTTTTTCAACATCACTATGAGTTTGAGTTCGAGTTCTATTGATAATTGACATAAATGAATGAGCTGAAAGTTAGTTCAGTAGTTTCTGTTGTCTAATCCACCAAGGGGGAATTAGGGGGTAACGTTCCTTTCTAATCTAATCTGTCATCTATGAGTTCCAGTCAAGTCTGTAACTCAATGAATGTAATCTCATAGCAAAATCTTATCCATGTCAAGATGGATAGGTCTAAATTTATGGGGCATGCTTCAATTAACAGCAACGTAAATCATGATTTGATATCAGAATCTGAATTTAAACTCGTAGCAAATAAAACACGACAAAAAGGGAATAAACCCACAAAATATGAAACACAACAAAACAAGAAAATAAGGATCACGACATAGCATGTACATGCACTTGGAAACAGACTGGAATGCCGCTCCCACCTTTGTTCCCACAGACTTCACCAAGCTTCACTTGGATTTTGGTGGATCATTAGTGGACTTCGCAAGTGGTGGGTTCTAACTTCTAACCATCTAACTAGTCGCTCTTTTAATACACAAATTGCTAACTAAATCCAAACTCGACAGCGATATTGTAATTTAGCTTCATCCATATGGCGATCGAGTCAAAAGAAAATTTACAAAATATTATACTAAATAATAACCCTATAACATCAAACTCTTCCAAGAATCCCAAGATATGAGATTCGCAATTTAACTAGGAAGAAGTTTCAAATACCACATAGGAGTTACTGGACATGCCAGTTTGATATAGCCCATTTGGTATCTTAGTATCCGAGAATTTGTAGGGTTAAATCCAACATTTCAGCAGAAATGCCTGGAACAAACAGTAGTACTTCAAAAACCCATGCATCTAAATAAGAGAGAGAGAGAGAGAGAGAGAGAGATGTATTACTGAGTGCTGTACTAGATCAGTTTTATACCTTGTTCTATGCATACTGACCCAATTGCCCCATGACTCTTAACTATCAAAGCATCTGCCAATTCCTTATTTAGATTAACTTTGTAGTGAAATGTCTCAAGATCCCTCTGCTTTTGCATTAATGAAGTCTCAGCATCCTGAAGTAACAAATCATACTTCTTGCGTATCTCTTCAATCTCTTTATCACATTTATATCTCAGCTGCAATATCTACTCAAAATGATAAACTTGATTTAATTAAACAGGAAATATCTAAGAACTAATAAGCACCGAAAGGAATTATGAATAAAAAAATTATTTTCAAAGGCATCTTGGACGAACCATATCTTGATGCCTCTTCAAGGCTTGCTCCTTATCCTTTTGTATTATTTCCATTTCAATTTGCAGTGGATTTAAACAAACAGGCTGAGGCATCTCAGGTAGAATAGCATGTGGATGATCAATCAATGGTCCTGGAACAGTAGTTCTGCTCCTATCTGCAACATGTTCACTTCTACCAGCAGGTATATCTATGGAAGACGGCAGTGGCAAGCAAATGGCAGAATGCAAGAGGTTGGAAAAATCCAGTAGATTCCCCAGGGATGCAGGTAGTGAATTGTATTCGGTGGAGGATGGGTTTGTCGATATAGGCTGTGAAAATTCAGACAGCAGGACTTAGTTTTAAAGATTAGAATGATAAAACAGCATGGTAATCCGGTTGTATTGCCAGAAATTATGACTTGGTCAAAAGGATTTTGCAGGTTTCCCCTTGACCGGTCTGTTTCTTGCACTTGGTTGATACAAGGGTCAAATGTATTTAAAACAGACCCATTGCTTATAAAACAATCCATTTGTATGTGGATCTGTATCTCTCTTTCCCTCAATCTCAATAGCAAACACCTAACTTTGTCACATAAATCATATAATAATATACACAGACACATGAAAACTGTGAAAAAAAGAGAACCAAAAAGAAAGATATTTGATACAGGAAAATATTCTCAAAAACAGTGTACCTTCATCAATGACATTTGTACTTGGGCAAAAGGAGTACTAACAATTCTAGGCCGTTTCTCTATATACCAGTTCTTCAAACTACAATACAGCTGAAAATTTCATCCCAGCCAGAGGCATCACACAAAACAGCAAGACTCTATTGGCTTCCTTTAGCAACTAAATGTATTGTGGAAGGCAAATGAATCCATTATTACGTCAATAATCCATACGTTTTTGTTCTTTTAATGGATCATCATGTACGCAACCGGAGTATTTCATAAATGGAAAGAATTCTTGAGCTTTTTCTTGCTTTTCAATTATTTTACTGCTAGCATTCTTTCATAATGAATTTCGCATTCAAACAAATCTGTTGGATAATCCATAAAGTTATTTAGAAAATGGAGTAAAATCACCCAATAGAAACTACTTGAACAAACATTCAAGTACCTGAAGTGATGCCAATGAACTTCCTTGGGCTGGGCAAGTATCTGTCTGCACCAAGGATGGCCAAGTCCCATTAAACTCAGAACAAGCTGAATCCCTGAAAATAGCCATGACTTCTCCATCTTGCTGCCTGTCCTGAGTATCAGCTGTGCTGTCCAATGTCACAGCATCTTTGTCAGGACACACTCCATTTGGTTGCACAGTATTAGGTAACATTTTCATGGGTTCATGCCGCATGATCACTTCGCTTAGTGTTTGAGGAACTTCTGAAGGGCCTTCTATTGATTGTAGGGTCTGAACATTGCAAACAGAACTCTCCAAATCCGAAGAACCCAGCACAGGGGCACCATTTCTGGGACCATCACGGGAACCGACTTTATTATGCTGCTCAACACAAGTAGTTGTTGCCCATTTTAAGGCCATTACTTCTGATCCATTATTCTCTGCATCAGATGCTATTGAAACATTTTCTGCTTCCCTGGGAAAACTACAAGATATCTTTTCAACATTAGAAAATTCAGGAACTTCAGCTGGATAACTTGGCGTACTTCCACTATCATTCTGGTTTTGAAAAGAAGGCATGCCCTTAGGAGCAGCATTTTGGGATCCATCATCAATTTCAGCTATATCACTTGGTTGCATTCTGCCCACCTTCAACTCCAAGTCACTCCAAGACGGATTATCTGATATTGTAGTTGGGACCCCTGATTTTGGTTTTCCTAACCAGACTATAGCTTTGATTTGCTGCTCTTCAAATCTTGGAGCCAACTGTGAAGCCTCAAGTGTTTTTAGATGTATTTCCATCTGATGATTGTGTTCATCTATCTTTTCCTTTAAGTTATGATCTAATAACCTAAGCTTATCTAACCTCACTGAAATGTCACTATGCTTGGTGCGAATAAGGGACGACTCTAACCTGTGCGCTTCCTCCAACTTTGCCTTTTCTTCCATCTTCTTTTTGTGAAATTCCTGAACTTCTTTTTGTTGGTTTTGCATACATTTTTCCATCTTTGTATCAACATTATCTAGGACGTCTTTGATGCTATTGGAGCTATCATTCTTCACCATGTCAGGTGTCTCTTCCACAGTGGCAGGTTCGAATAGATCAGAAAGAGGATGACTTTTATAGCCCCTTTGTGTCTTACCTTCTACCACATCTTGCTGGTTAGACGTAGTTGATTTTGAAGCTTTTGCACAATGTTCCTCGACACATTCTGCATTCTCTAAACAGCATGCAAAACTTTTCTTAATCTTCTCCAATTTGGAGTAGATATAATCCACCTCCGCTTCCTTGCAGACATAATTTAAGTGCAGTTTTGCAAGAGCATTGATTCAATGTGATCAATACTGTGTTCCGACAAAGAAGCTGCAACCCAACACTGAGAAAAAATATCCATTAGTAGCAATTGCATCATGCGTAAGTGCACAAGCGCACCCAAGATATTCATCATCGTTGTACATCAAGAACACAGACAACACAAGCACAAATACACAGACAAGAAGGGGGAATGACAATATACACACACACAGAGCACAAGAGATGTATCATCTGAACTGTGGTACCCAAAAAGCTTCCAACTGATGCAAACAAACCACAAAGAAGACACACTTTCCCAAAACGTAAGTTTAGTAGTGTCATCTACTATAAAATGTTTGTTCATTTCCTACTCTAGTTGAATACTTTTGAGGAATTCAAGGAGAGTTCTTGAATTGTGGTCACTAGTGAGATGCATAGTTAGTTATAAAATTTTCAAAAAAAAAAAAAATCAAGTTTATTGCATGATAACATCTCTTTACATAACATTTTGGAAATAAACTAGGAAAATTAATTATATTAACTTGTGAGCTCTTTGCTATTTCACAGTCATACTTATGGTATTTGAGGCCTGTGTCACATTGGTGACAACACTTTGTGCATCTGGATCTATGTGATGCCTATTTGATGTCTGTGAGGCATTAGTGATTATCGGTCTCTGTGGCCTTGCATCTATGTGATGTTTATTTGACATTCATGCTGGCTTGTCTTGTGGTTTGGGATGAATCACCATTTTTTTTTGTTATGTAGCTGTGAAATTTACTTAGGAGTACACAGGTCTTATATAAGAGAAACAACTATTTAGGATTATAAGCCGATACAAGAAAGTCAAGGACATATAGTGCATTAAAGTATCGCATAAGCCCAAAGAAACAAAAGTGTCAAGAATTTTTCATTTTATTAGAGTTAAAATACATTTTTAACCTTATAACTACTTTTCCCGCCTTTATTAAAGTGTATATAAAGCTACGTTTTGTAATACTTTAAATGTAGAATACAAATTATATTTTTCCATCTCTGTTTTCATTTCCTTCTCTATTCTTTACATGGTATCAGAAGAATTTTTCCACAAAATACAATAATGTCTGATTCTGATTCATCTGTTTCTCCAACTCATACTCCTCCTCATGAAGATTCTTCGAGTCCTTTCTTCCTTCATCACGGTGACAGTCCAGGTACATTGCTCGTAACACAAGTTCTCAATGGTGAGAACTATCATACCTGGCATCGATCAATGTCCATGGCGTTAACTGCGAAGAATAAAATCGGATTTGTTGATGGCTCCATCCTGAAGCCTTCTGCTTCTTCTTCTCAGTTTTCCTCTTGGATTCGATGTAATAATATGGTCTTGTCATGGCTTCTTAATTCTTTATCCAAAGAAATTGCCGCTAGTGTGTGATCTATGAAGATTCAGCAATGGCAATGTGGTGCGATCTCAAAGATCGATTTTCTCAAGCTAACGGACCTCACATCTTCCAGTTACAGAAGGCTATTGCTTCTCTAACACAAGATAACCTCACGGTTAGTGCATATTTTACACAAATGAAAGGATTATGGGATGAGTTACTCAATTACAGACCATTGCCATCCTGTTCATGTGGTGCTCTACGATCCCTATCTGATCTCCAACAGCAAGATTACGTTATGCGTTTCCTTATGGGACTAAATGATCGATACTCTCACATTCGAGGTCAGATTCTATTAATTGATCCTCTTCCTCCAATTAACAAAGTTTTCTCTCTTATTCTTCAAGAAGAAAGACAAAGAGACATCGGATCTTTCATGATCCCTTCCATTCCTTCTGCTGCTTTGTCTTCAAGCAGTATTGGCAAATCTTCAACTAGCAATAAGGTTTCTATTCGAAAGGATAGACCTCTATGTTCTCATTGTGGATTGCAAGGTCACACTGTTGACAAATGCTTTAAACTTCATGGATATCCACCAGGATATCGTGTTAAAGCCAGATCTTCAACTCCTTATGCTAACCAAGCAGTCTCCAATGATTCCAATTTACCTTTGCCTCTTTCTCATACACAGTGTCAATAACTTTTGGCACTTCTCAATCTTGCGTCCTCTGCTTCTACTCATCAGGCAGCAAATACAATTACCTCATCTCTTCCTGATCATCTCTCAGGTAAATTTTCCTTTAATCATTCGGTTTTTTCCTCCATCAATAATACTTCCAAACAATTTTCTGATCATGATTGGATAATTGATACCGGTGCGACTGATCATATGGTCCACTCAATATCTTTATTCACATCATATCAACCTGTTCACAACACTGTTGTGAAGCTTCCTAATGGAACTTCTGTTCATGTAAGTCATATAGGTTCTGTTTTCTTATCAACAAACCTCATCTTACATGATGTTCTATATGTGCCTTCCTTTACCTTTAATCTCATTTCTGTTAGCAAGCTAACCAGTTCATCTTGCTGTCTTATTTTCCTTCATAATGAATGCTTTATTTCTTATAACTACTTTTCCCGCCTTTATTAAAGTGTATATAAAGCTACGTTTTGTAATACTTTAAATGTAGAATACAAATTATATTTTTCCATCTCTGTTTTCATTTCCTTCTCTATTCTTTACACATTTCGTTCGCGGTCTGCTTGCAATCTTTAAAAACTTCTATTATTTCGTTCAGATTTGTGGGAGTATGGAAATTTATTGGGAAGGGCTGGGAGGATTTCATTCGTAATTTCAGCTTTGTGGCAGGTCGAGGAACTAGAGTTAGATTCTGGTTTGATATTTGATGTGGTGATGTTGCCTTAAAGGAGGCTTTTCCTTCTCTTTTCAGAATTGCATTACACAAGGAAGCTTCTGTTGCTGAATATATGGACACTTCAAACGGCCTGGTGCAGTGGAATGTGTAATTTATTAGAGCAGTTCAAGATTGGGAAGTGGGAGATATTTCTGATTTTTTTCAGCACCTTGTATGCATTAAATTTGGAGTGTGGTTGGGAGGACAAACAGCTGTGGATTCATCCCGGGAACAGAATTTTTCGGTTAGATCCTTATATAATGCTATGTACACCCATTCATCAACTGCTTTCCCTTGGAAGTGCATTTGGAAAAGCAAAGTGCCCCTAAAAGTTGCTTTTTTTGGTTGGCTGGCCTCTCATGGGAAAATTCTGACCATAGATAAGTTGAGGAAGCTTGGCATTTTGATAATGGATTGGTTCTTTATGTGCAAAAGGAATGGCTAATCGACGGATCATCTTCTTCTCCACTGTGATGTGGGAAGGATTTATGGGATGAGATCTTTGTAAGGCTGGACATTGCTTGGGTGATGCCTAAGAGGGCGGTGGATCTTTTGGCTTGTTGGAATGGAATATGGGGAAATCGTCAAGTAGCGGTTGTTTGGAAGATGGTGCTATCAAAGAAAACCCTAGTAGTTTTCTTTTGATAGGTGCCTCTATGTCTTATGTGGTGTATATGGAATGAGAGGAATGAACGATGTTTTGAAAACAGAGAACGCTCATTGGGGGGAGGGGGGGGGGGGATTACAGACTTATTTTTCCAATCTTTGTTACTTTGGGCTAAGGCCATTGTTTTAAGGGGATTAATTTTAATGACTTTTATGCTTCTTTTTCTTGCTCGTAGGCTGTAATTATGTATTTCTCTCTTGTATACTACCTGTTTACTTGGGTTTTGTCTACTTATTAGGATCAATAAATTTTCTTACTTATAAGAAAAAAGTTCCTTCCAGATGCACCACACGGAGCATATGGGAGCCATCTTCCATATCACTACAATTTGTGGGATTCCATATATACCTCTCCAAGATGCAAGAAGGTCTACTAAACTTCTTGATATGATTCCCCAGCCCCCGCTCTTCTAGAGAAATTGTTCCGAGGAGCCTGGGGCTACCACACAATGAAGTAAGAAAAGATCTTTACTGTTCTTTTTATGCATACAATATCAATCAACAACAATGATCAGATGCTTTCTTAGATTATCCATGGCTTTCCTTATGAAGCTGTCCAGACAGGAAATGCTGCTTTAAGAAGCGCCCTAGTCCTTCAAATTCTCCTCCAAGGGAAGAGGTTGTTCTTTTTCATGATGAGGATTTGATAGAATGAGCGGGTGCTAAACTTCTCTTTCTTATACGAGCTCAAAGGGTCTGGTCTCCACCTCCGATTCTTGGTCCAGAAGAGCACAGTAGGTTAAAATTCTGTGATAGAACTAATCTCCCAATCTTGGGCTGCTCGGAAAATGTTGCCATTCCATTGAGGTGAACCACTAGAGAAATACCTACTGAAGCTTCCTGTGTCAATAGGATCAGCAGATTTTATGATTGGAAGATTCTATCTAATATCTTTCTTATTTTTCTTACCTTATTTACATCAGCTGTACAGATTAGTTTCCTTTCTTAGCTTTGCTGTGTATAGCTGTAATTGGATAGTTGTGTATAGCTAGAGTTTCCATGTATAGCTAGTTTTCCATATATAGAGTTTCCGTGCATAGCTACCAGACTTTTCTATTTAATGAACTTCTCACAATGCTGAGAGGCATTTGGTCAATCTGATATGGTATCAGAGCTTGTGTTCTGAACCTAGAGTATACACGCTTCCTCCTTTTTTTTTTGGTTTCTCGGATTTAGCCCTAGGGGCTCTCGGACTCGAGCCCAGGTTTTTTTTGTTTCTTGTTTTTCTGGTGGTTGCGGCAGCACATCTGTGGTGCTATCTTGGAATTTTCTTTGGGATTCTTCGCTGCTGGGCTCTTGGAGATTTTTTTATTCTTGATATTCTTAGACTATTTAGAGGTTTGTTATCAGCTTTTAGGCTCTTTTACGGTGTTTTTTTTCTGGACTATTTCTGTCTTCACAATGTCAGGAGAAAACTCTATTATACGTTTCAATGGCAAGGGCTATCTTAGCTGGGAGTTTTAGTTTAAGATGTTTGTGAAAGGAAAGGAGTTGTGGGGACATATTGATGGGACGTCTTCAGCCTCTAAAGATGTAACGCCCCAATGGAAGGCCCAAATCACATGGCCTATATTCCAAAAGGACTAGTCAATGATACAATTGGAGCCCCACTAGAACCTTATAAAGAGCAAGAACTTCTCCTTCCCAAGCAATGTGAGATCCCATACACCACCTACCCTTATCCATATCATATGGGGTATCACAAAAGACCCCAAGGAACTAAGGACATGGGAGGCAAAGGATGCACACATTGTCTCTTGGCTGCTGGGCTCCATTGAACTACATATGGTGAACAATTTGAGGTCTTTTTCTACAGCTAAAGAGATGTGGGAATATCTAGGGCGGATATATAATCAAGAAACAATGCACGCCGTTTTCAGTTGGAATTGGAGATAGCAAATTTCAGTCAGGTAACCTTTCTATTGAGCAGTATTATTCTGGTTTCTTGAACTTGTGGAGTGAATATTCGAGTATTACACATGCTAAGGTACCCAAGGAGGCGCTGTCCGCACTTCAGACGACTCATGAGGAGAGTAGACGTGATCAATTTCTGATGAAATTCAGGCCAGAATATGAGGCTACATGGGCTGGGTTATTAAACCGAAATCCAGTTCCTACATTGGATGTTTGTCTTGGAGCGTTGGTGCGGGAAGAACAGAGATTGGCTACTCAGGCAGGAATGGGACAAGAGAGGCTGCATTCAGAGATGGTGAATGTCGCCTATGCAGCCTAGGAAAGAGGAAGAGGAAGAGGAAAAGGTCAAATCCAGTGCTACAGTTGCAAAGAATTTGGACATATTGCTACCAACTGCACAAAGCCATATTGTAATTATGGCAAGAAACTAGGGCACATCATTAAAGAGTGTTCTATCCGTCCTCAAAATCGGCACGCACAGGCCTTTCAAGCTGGTTGTCCAATCTACACCTATTGTAGCTTCGACAGTCACTGCAGCAAGTACTAGTCAGGCTGTCCTCACTCCTGAGATGGTTCAGCAGATGATCATCTCAGCCTTTTCTGCATTTGGACTTCAAGGTAATTGTAAGACAGTCTCGTCTCCTTGGTTTGTTGATTCAGGAGCTTCTAATCACATGACTGGTCAGTCTGAATCATTGCTTAATGTTCGGAGTTATAATGGTCCTCAATACATTCAGATTGCAAATGGGAGTCACCTACCTATTAATGCAGTTGGTGATATTGGACCTTCCTTCCAGAACATGTTTTTGTCTCCTAGGTTATCAGCTAATTTGATTTCGGTTGGACAGCTAGTGGATAGTAACTGTAACGTTTCCTTTTCTCGTGGTGGTTGTCTTGTGCAGGATCGGGTGTTGGGGAAGGTGATCGCGAAGGGGCCTAAAGTGGGGCGATTGTTTCCTCTACAGTTTTCTATTCCTAGCGCTTTATCTCCATAGTGATGTTTGGGGTATTACACCAATTGTTTTGCATGCCCATTATAAATATTTTGTGACGTTCATTGATGACTATAGCCGTTTTACTTGGGTGTATTTCCTCCGTTCTAAAGGGGAGGTGCTCAGGTTTTTCAGACCTTTGTTGCCTACCTTGAGAACCAGTTTTCTACATGTCTTACGGTTTTGAGGTCAGATAATGGTGGTGAGTATATGTCTCATGCTTTCCAAGCATTTTCGCAGTAGAAAGGCATTATTTCTCAATGTTCTTGCCCTTATTTTCACAATGGTGAGAGGCATTCGGTCAATCTGATATCCTGCTCCCTCGCAATACCATACACTTCAAAAAGAGTGTCGAGAAAAGACCCCAACAACTTTTAATGTATTTCCACAAACCAACCCCATGCATCCATGTACCTCATTGGAGCACCGCTTACCACAAGCCCCACCAAACTTGGCATCCACTACAGCTTTCCACAATTCCTCCTTTTCTTGTTAATAGCACTATAACCATTTCCCTAGTAAAGCCCTGTTGAACAGTATTAATTTTCTGACTCCCAATCCACCCTCAGAAATTTGAGGACATACTTTAACTCAATTTACTACGTGAACTTCAAATTCTTCAACTACTCCTCCCCAAAAGAAATTGTTATTTCTCTATCCAATTAACCACACTTGTAGGAATGGGAAACAGGAGCAGGAAATATGTAGGCCACATTTAGACAAGTGCATTCTTTTTCATCTACCCAATTTATACTCCATTTTTCAGCCACACCATCCTAGATAGACTTTGACTTGAAAGAGGCACCCAGGGAGGGAGGCCAGCGTACTTCATAGGCAAATAAGATATGTTACACCCCAATATACTGGCCAATCTCTCCACATTTGGAATGTTTTCCACTGAAACCAACTTTGATTTTTCCAAGAAAACTTTCAATCCAATAACAGCTTCAAAGCATATGAGTGCCTCAAAGATTGGAATGTCTCCCATCGGCACATAAAGCACCAATCTATCCCAATGATACAATGTTTCTTTATATTATCCTTTTTTTTTATAGGTGTTTCTTTATATTATCCTTGGTGAGGGTTTTCCCTAAGCAGGCCGTCCAAGCAAAACCTAATGCTTTTGGAGGTGCCTTAGTTTGCCAAGTACACCTCTCCAAGGAAAAGGGTTGCTACTCTGAGGTACAAGGACTTGATAGAAAGATCTCATAATGAACTTCCTTTCATGAAATGGTTCCAAAGAATCTTAGCACCTCCAGACCATAACATAATCTAGCAGAGTACAAGAGATTAAAAAATTCTGTAATAATATCAATCTCCCAGTCGTGCTGTTCTGAAAAAACTAACATCACTGGGGGAGTCCCCAAAGAACTCCAATAAGTTAGCCACTGAAGCCTCCTGCACATGCAAACTATTGTATACCTTTGGAAAAACTTTCTTGAGGTCCATGTATCCACCTCAAGTGTCATGCCGAACCCAACCATAGAATACCCCCTCCAAATCTTGTACGACTAGAAAAAACACCATCCTCTTCTGATATTTTTCACAATCCCACCCGATGCAGCCCGTGTATCTCATTAGAACACCATTCTCCCTTGGAACTACCAAATATAGACTTGACCACATGTTTCCGCAAAGTCTCCTCCTCATCTTATTGCAATGATAATGAAATTTAATTTGGCCTAATTAGCCCCCCCCTCCCCAATATTCTTATCATTATCTGTACTCCTTACCACAAATTGCATTTCTTAGAATGCATTTCCTAACTTGTTTCTAGATATAGAATTGCATTTCATATAAATTTGGAGTTCTCCAAACATTTATAGAGTTCTAACTTGTTTTTGTAGGATTTAGCATGGTAACTTCTGTACATTTTGTAGATTGATTAATTACCATAATGGAATCTTTTTTTTTTTACAAGTAAGATGTACATTTTATTGATACAAATGAAGTAGGCGAAGCCCGTGTACACAGAAAGTATACAAAAGAAACCTAAATACATTCTAGGAACCAGAAATTAAGAACAGAAAATCATGAACACTGTTTCCATTAAGCACAATGGCTGAGAACCAAAAGCAATAAAGTGTATCCAAAAAAGTTCTGAAGTTCCTCCATTGTACGCTCACTATCTTCAAAGCACCAAGCATTCCTTTCCAACCAAATATACCACATAATGCACAAAGGAATCATCCCCCACACTGCCGCCACTTAGGGACAGCCTTGAATCTCCTTCCAACAAGCTATTAAATCCACCACCCTCAAAGGCATTACCCAAGCCACACCAATTCTTCTAAAGATCTCATCCCGCAACACTCTTGTCACCTCACAATGCAGTAATAAGTGATCTATTGATTCTCCATGCCTTTTGCACAAATAGCACCAATCCATCACAATGAGATCCTGCTTCCTCAAATTGTACGTGGTCAAAATATTCCCAAGAGAGGCAGTCCATAAGGAAAAAGCTACTTTGGAAGGCATGAAGAAAGGAACATTACCGTGTGATGCCAATATTTTGTAATACAATCTCACTGTAAGCCTCTTGCTCCCGTTGGGCCTCCACTGCATCCTATCCCCCTGTGCCGTTAAACCTTCCTAGGAATATATCAATCTGTAAAATTCTGAAATGGTATGCATTTCCCAGTCATGAATATCCCTATTAAATAGAACACCCCACTGGTGAGAACCATGGGAAAATGCCACCAGATCCAACACAGAAGCATCCCTATTAACAGCAATGAGATAGACAGCTGGAAAGGCCCTATCGAGAGTGACATCGGGACCCCGTGCTTTGTCATTAGCCATACCACCAATCACCTTATAAATCTCAGCTTCTCAAAGGGTCTTTCCAACCAGCTCGCACTCTCTGGATCAATAGATTCAAACATCAAACCGTCAAGATTTAGCCTCCAATGAGTCCAATTAGCCGGTTCCGTGAGAAGATTCTCATAATAATGCACAATATGGTTCTCGATCTTAGAGGGGGAAGAGAGCACTTGATTACCTGAGTGAAGTAACTCATTAACATTACTGCGCTGATGTGAATTGGCCACTTTATGGAAAAGCCACGGGTGTTAGAACACCGCTGCGGAATGAAACCCCTGCCTCCTTCCCGATGAGCAGTATAGAACTCCTTTCTTCCAACCTTCAAACAGTCCTCCAGAGCTTTGGTGAACCAACATGCCGTGGCTAACCCCAAGCTCATGCCTTTCACAACTCTCTAGCTCCTCTTAGTAAAATGCACATATCTACCATCCCTTATCACCTCAAACGCTTTTGATTCGATTACAACTAATTTCGAAGGACCCATTTTCCTTCCTACTCAAGCAAATCTCGCCATCAAACACCCACAACCACCGTAGAAATGTTAAGTGTGCAGAGAGAAAATGTTAAGGCACAAAAATAAAAAAGCTCCAGCGTCTATATTTTACCTAAACCCCAATTTAGACAACCTTTCATTGGTGTGGTATCTAGATTTGATGCTGGGGAATGGACTTTTTCTTTTTCCTGGGCAAGATGTGGTTATGGAATGAACAATGCTCTCTTCCAGTTTTGGCATCCCAAAGTTTCACAAAGTTGTCTTTCCCGCCTAGAAAACAACCAGGTTGTCACACTGGAAAATTTTTAAACCATGAAGGATGCCCTATGACCTTTGATGTTTTAGGGCATCACAAAAAATATACAACTTCTATCTTCTTTGTGTCTAACGGCACCCCATGTTGGTTCTCCTAGAGTTGGGCTTTCCAGCATCTTAAGCTTGTAGTGCAATGTTTCATTTCAACACATTTCTCAAAGAAATGTCAATGTGAATCTAATAGGTGAATTTGAAAAAAAAACACACCTTATCAATAATTCCAAAGAAAAGAAAAAGAACTTTGGAAGCAGACACCAGGTTTCTGGGATGCATAACAATTGTTCGGGAGTGACTATTTTCGGTTGATGTACAACGGATAGTCTTTGTTTTTCTGTTCTACTGCTGAACTACTTTAAGAGCCATAAATGGCCTAGCACAATGATGAAACCAAAAGAAAGTAATCCCTGCAACTATAGTTTTTTCCTTAATAAAAGATCATCAATAGTTTGTTCAAAGTAGTGAACAATAAATTAGGCAACGAAATAGTGGAATGTATCATCAGTATTAAGGTGCCTTCTAACCAGAGATATCAGAAAGGCCTGCAAGGTGGAAATTCCTTGCCCACTAAGATTGAATTTTTCCGTCCCGTACTCAAGAAACCTCACAGCAGTATCCTTGACATTCACCTGCATATAACATCACAAAAAGTGATCAGGTAGCCTAATAATTTATCACAGAGAAATATATATACATCATGTAAGAAAATATTTAGATTGCAAATGATAAGATAAAAAATTTCAATCTAATTATTTAGTCACAATCTAATTATTCTCTTTATGACTACTACCACTGCTATTGCTATTGCTTTTACTATTACTATTAATATTCTTATTCTATATACAAAAATATTCATCTTTAGGCTTAAAATAGTCAGAAACACACACACATTGTATGAATATTTCCAAACAATCAAAGCATGTGACATTTATAGCATGCATATCAAGTGAATGCCTTCCTGGTATGGAGCGTGCATGCTAGTCAAACTGATCACACAATTCTGGCACATCAGAAATCTACAATTTGCCAAGCACAGCTATCCATAATTACAAATGATAACATTGATGGTCTAAAGATGTATAGGAGTGGTTCTTGAATGTAATTTATTTTTTGATGAAAAGGAACCCCAGAGACCGTGCAAATGCAATGTCTTTTACCCAGTCTTACATACTAGTAAAATGCATACATGTCACACAAATCCAGGACTATATACTTTTCAATAATAAGACATGGCCCCTAAAAATTGTTTGCACTTAAGGTTCGAACTTTTGGGGGACCATATCCCCAAGACCAAGGTCGCTACCATTGGGCCAACTCCTAGGGGTTTTCTTACTCATCCATTCCATACAAAATGATACAACTTTTTCTGTTAAGTTATTAGAATAGATTAAAAGAAAATCAGGGCTTGTTTGGAAATAGATCTCATCCCAAAATTCTCATCTTTCCCAAACTTTCAAACAAAAAATAAAAAACAATTCAACTTTTTCAAATCCCCAAACAAAAATAATATTATAAAACTATATTCTAACAATATTTTAACTTTATAATATTTTTTATTCAACTTTTTCTCTCCTTTCCCAAAACCCAAAAAATACTCAACTCAAACTATCTCACTACTATTCACAAACTATCTCACTACTATTCACAAAATTCTCATCTCATCTCACTCCCCAAATGAGCCCTAATACTCTCCAATGTAGCTTGCATTATGGTCTCTGCTTGACACTTAGTGCAGGGCGCACCATAGATTATGTTACATTTCAATAGAAGTAATGCTCACCAAAAATTAAGTTCCTAAGGATTGATCCACCATAAAGTGTCTTGGATTTAGAACATTCGAGTCATTGAGGGCTGGCAAAATAATGGGTCTCAAAGAGAAAAATTATTGAGGAACAAGGTCTATTTTAAGCCTGCATGTGACTGTGTGTGAGCATGTGCACATGTAAAAAAAAGCATGCTTGAAAGCATAGAAAGACCATACTGGGAGCTGTAGAATTTCACAAAGCTCTGATATCTCTGGCGGTGGCAAGGATTGACACACACCTAGTTGTATGTTTTGCTCCTCAGATTCAACCAAGCCAATTTCAGATACTTGGGAAATTTTATTAATAGCCACAGGAGGCTCTACTGAAGAACCAAGGGCCTGATTTAAGTCATCCACGTTATCTGTAAATGTAGAAAAAAATGGAAAGTCATAATCAGTTGGTCTCAAACTCCCATATTGAATGATAAATTTGCTAGAAAATAACTAAAACGTGAAATGAATGACGAGTCCCTTTCCAATCTATTTGGTTTTTTTGTTTCTTATTAGCATTTTGGAATTCATTATATCCCTTAAACCCAGGACCTTTTGAGATATAGCATATGAAGACCAACTTTTACAGCTAAAGAAATCTGGTAGTACCAGCTATTTTGGCTGCCTTATTCGCAGTAGTTAATTTTCTTTCATCCTCCGATTTTGATTTTAAATATATAGTATCAAGCTTGTTGTTGAACAACTTCCTGCTCTTCTTTATGACAGCACTTCTTTCAAATTCAGACTCTTTTGGTGACTCATTAAGATAATGAACTTTTCTTCGGACCCTCTGCGATGACCCAGACAAAAAGTTCCACTGAGGATCCCTTCCTTCAAGAAGATTTTTCCAGAAAAGGGTAGGCGGCTCATCATTCACAAACTGCATTTCCCTTTCACCAAATAATGAAAGGTTTCTGGCATACCCTCCTCCACCAAGCTCTACTTTTAAAATTAAGCCGCTGTGTGGGTCATTGTTGTCACCACTGTAAGGCAATTGGGTTGACAACTCGTGCATTACATCACCTAAAAGTGATTGTTCAGGTGATATATTTGAACCTGAGACAGAGGAGCTACAACTATGGAAGCCATCAAGCTTATTGAACAGATAAGAGGCACCCCACCTTAGCAGTGTATCATAAGTACGTGGGTTTGTTGAGTGTATATTGCTATCCAGAGCCATACCCTCCTTTGCAAGAATCAGAACTTTTTCTTCCAAAGTACAAGATGTATATAAACGGAATACCTTTAACTGTTCAAACTGTGAACTGATAGAGATTCTATGTAGTGCTCTTAAGTCATTCTGTGGGTCCCAATCACTTCCAAATAGTATAATAGTGTCCACTGCAGAAAGTCTGATGCTTGGGAGACAAGCACGAATTTCAATCAAGAACACAAATTTCCCGTTCTCTTTGTCATTAAACATGTTTAGAGCAGCTTGCTTCGTTGAATGGGCATATCCTCTACCATCTAAGGATACATATGAGTCCTTGCCAAATCTCTGATGGACAAAGTCAACCAGAATGTCTCCAACAGAATCCCTTCCAGAACCACCAATAGACTGACAGATTATAAACCTTTGAATCAGAACAACATGCCTATCGAAACCCAAAGCAATTAATGATACATAACACATAGATCTTCAGTATATTATACGTGTACATACACCACAACATTTTTTTTTTATGAAGTAAAAAGAAATTTTATTGAATCAAGTAAATAGACACAGCCCAAGTACACATGAAGTATACAAGAGAAAACACCTAAATATAAGCTAGGAACTAGTAGAAACTAAAAGAAGATCATGAAAATTATCCCCATTCAAAACTATAACCTTCGCCCAAAGACATAAAGTGCAAAAGAATAACTCTCTAAATTCCTCCCAACGAACATTCTCTATCTTCAAAACACCGCCCATTTCTTTCCAACCATAAACACCACATTGAGCATAAAGGACAACACAATATTAATAACAGAGGCTATGTACTTGTACAGAATATGAAGGCAAACTGGAGGAACACACAAAGAAGTTCATTAAGAGAACATGGTAATGGAACAATAACATTTATGGAGTTGGTCAACTCCTATCAATTTATATGTGAGTAACCTGAGTAAAACCTCTTTTATGATTTGAGGAATACCAAGGTAGTAGTTTAGATTAAATGAGCACAGAAAGCAATTCATAACCTAGAAATTTTCTTTATGTTACAAAATTGTGAAAATAGTTACAATTTGATGCTCAAGCCAACTTTTAAGAGCCTTCAAAGTCATTTATTTTCTGTGTACAAAAAATAAATGAATAACAGTTTCCGTGATTGTCATAAAATACAAACACAATTAGATAACTTTGGGAAAAGCACTGTATTTTAAAAAACAACCGGTTTTGAAGTGCTAAAGCATTTGTCTCAAAACTTAATCAGATGGGAAGAGGGGGATTTAACCACTTAATTATATTTTATGGCCCCCCTCACAGTTAGGCCTAACAAGTGGAATATTTAATTAAAATAGGGTGTCGTGTGTGGAGTTGGAGTACGAAATCAGGACCTCTACTTGAATACCATGTTAAATCACTACTTATTCCAAAAGCTTAAGCATATGGAAATAGGTGAATTTAATGACGTAATTTATATTCTCACACTCCCCACATCTAGGCCCAACAAGTAATATATTTAATTGAATAGGGGTGAATGTAGTCATGATACGGATTCAAAACCCCAACTCTGATATCATGTCAAATTACAACTTGTCTCAAAAGCTTAAACTAATGGAAATAGATAATAGTCATTTAACTTATATCCTAGCATTATGCATCAGCACCTCGTGGATCAAGTGACATATTGGTAAAGTGGCATCACCAGATGGGACAGTGAAAGCATATGTTATTTAAATGGAAGCAATCATTGCAATTAACATATTAGAGTCTTGAAATGAAGAAGGAATTCAACATAATTAGACCAGCTACCTGGAAAAGGATCAAAACTCTTAGACTGCGGTTTTTAATCTCCACAAGGATTTTATCAAGAGCTTTTAATTTTCCACTCAATTCTATTCCAACATCCAAATACTCATCAATGGGAAGATCTTTTGTGACAAAGCTTTGCAAAGATCGATCAAGAAGATAAGGGTGGTCACAGCACTGCAAGTAAACACCAAGCATGAACATATTACAATGCTGATTGTATCTAGTGAGCCGTTGCAAACATACCGCCTCAAGTAATAGTGCATACACAACATTTAAGAAGAATAAAAAATTGTGGTCAAGCAAACAAATCCATATGCAGCTGCCTGGCAGGGATTAACCTTTCTGGCTGAAATAATAACATCATGAAGGGCATCAGCTGTCCCACTCTTTAAACATGAAGAAAGGAACACTGAATTTGAAAGTAGTGATGCACAATACTGCTCAAGTTGCACATTGGATAGCTGGACAGGAACCCAGTACTCTACAAATCTTGAGCTGGACTTGCATTCGGATGCAATATACTGTGCCAATCTTTTCTTCAGTTTTGAAATATCAGTATTAGAGTTAGTCTCCATTCTCTCACTGTTCAACCCATCATAGCCAGATTCAAGAAGGGAAAGCATATTGAGATAGTCAACCCGGCAGTCCTGAAAACTCAACAGCAAACCAGTTTAAGGTCATTCAGCGGCAAATGTTTTTTTATAAATATTTAATATTTATATCTTGATTACTTATACAACAATATTTATACCTTGATTTCACCACTAATGAGAAGAAGCCTCATATCAGCAGGTAGCATCCTGATTTGTCCAGAATGCCTTGACATTTTAGAGCGTTGGCACCCATCAATTATTATTGCTTCCCATCCAATACATTCCAGCACTTGAAAATCCTGTGTATTAAAATAAAGGATCAGAGAATATAGATTGCCTGTAAAGCACCAATTCTTTGGTTTGTGACCCCAGAAAAACATGCAACCATACATCTTTATACTTGAAAACAGTATCTATTGCAAAAACTATGATAGAACCACAAGTTATGAAATTAAAAATCAGAGAATAACTCATCCAAAATAATTGATTTTTCTATTTTCAAAACTTGGGCTTTTTGAATCTGCTCACACTCATTGCTTGAAGAGATGAATGCAAAATAAAGGTACCTCAACAGCAACATCTGCAGTTGATAATAGTACATTAAACATTATCCTACCACCTTCATTGAAGAACTCCAATGATCTGATACTACTTCGGACTTCTTTGTTCCCTTTATAATATATAATATTGGCACATGGTGCCAACCGTAAAAACTCAGCTTCCCAGGCAGGAAGAGCAGTGGAAGTTGAGATGACGAGAAAAGGCCTCTGTACAACAAGCTGCAACGATAATATAAACAGGATCACCTTCACAACTCGCTCCTGTGAATGGCAACATTGCAATTGCTTAGTCGATGCAGACATGGTGATCTACATTATGCAACTCTAAACATTGGAGGGGCAAAGAAACCAGCATAGAGCTGTATAAACCTAAATTCACACAAAAACCTCTACATTCTAATTATTTATCCAGTTGGGTTTGAATAGATTATTTTTTGGGAGATCTTCTTGCATGTGTTCGTGTCTTGCATAGAAATATAATATATAGGAATCTAACATAGGTTCCATGAAAAAAGGGTAAGCACAATGGTGAATATGCTATAAGAATGGAAGATCTTCCAATGAGATGCCTGCATCCCAAAAATAATGTCATCAGAATGTCTCTATATAGCTTAGACATGAAAGACACAAATTTCTCTAGCTAGTGCTTTGTAGGTAAAAGATTATCACCCAGCTGCTTGGCATCATGCATGCACGATGCCCATACATACCATGGGGTATGTGGGCACGTGGGCATGAGTGCACTATATATTCACAGTGGTCCACATATCTACTACGAAGTTATTAGTTCTTGATAGCAAGTCGTTCTAACTAGTTATCAAGCAGCAGTCCTAACACATAAGAATCAGAAAGGAAAATTTACAAGGAACTGGATCAAAGAGAAGCATTTACCTGGTCGCCATGGTCATCAAAAACAATGGCATTCTTGCCCTTATGCCAATGTTCACGAAGGTTGTTCACAAAATTTAGATGACAGCTATGCTCTCCAGGTGAATCTCCAAATGACAACTCTGACAGCTCATGGAAGGTAGGCTTCCCTTCCTGCAAGTAAGATAAGCTATTACTATTAGGTGTTTGGAATTGTACAAACATCACATGTGCGATAAATCTTTCCATCTCATACCATCAATCATATAATCTACTAGCATTAAATGTTAATATTAACAAAAACTGTGAAGAGTAGAAAATGCAACACTAGCCAAAGAAGAAAGAAACCAGAGAAGTAGCTTGAACTGAAGCAACACCATGTTGAAGAGGTTTTTCATTTCCCCTTTCTCTCCTCATTGTTTATATTAAGCCTGCTGTTACTATCTATTCATTTTAAGCAAAACTTCAGGGGTATTAAAATCCTTATTCCAGACTTTTTTTTTAAATGTGAAAGTTATTCACGAGCTTAAGGTTGTTCAGCTTTGCTGCATTCCCTTGGCCAGTTCCTGTTGCTAAGACCGAAGAACAATCAGAATAATAGAAGTAATGGGCACTGAATAAGTCTTTTTTATATATAGAAGTAATGCAATTTTACTAATAGCACAGCAAGGGACAACCCTAGGACACAAGAAGTATACAGAAGTCTACACCCAACTAGCAAGAAAAGAAAAAGAACAAAAGTCTTTGAAATGTAGAAAATTAGGGAGTGGGAGCCGGTGTGAGCGGCCATCCAAACATAGAGGGTGCTAAATACTATGATTTTCAACTCTAGTACCATCCCCTCAAGAGTTATCAAAAGTCTAGGGATCGTGTTATTGCCAAATGCACCACCACATTAAGCAGTGGAACCATCCTCCAAACTACTGAATTCCTCCACAAGGGCTCTGCCAGCTTGCTAACAACTCCACTTGTTGGGGCATAATCCATCAATCCCAAAAATGCAGAACGTCAATGCCCATGGGACCTATTTGGGATTGCAGTAGGAAATATAACTTTCATAGCGGCGCTTTCAATTGCAGAGCTTTATTAAAGAGCTCTACTATTAAAAAGTTGTTTACTGTTTAGTAAACATGCACCTAAAGCGCTTTAAAATTAGTTACAATGGTTTTTTTAAAATGTAACATTATCTGCAGGAGCTTTTCAACAAAAGCTTCAATTTGGTGGCTTTTTAAAAAGTAGATTTTCAGCTTTTTATTTTAGGTGCTCAAAGCACTTTTTTATAAATTTACCAAACATACTATTTTTTCTTTAAAAGAGCTTTTAGGCTAATAAAAGAACTTTTTAAACTTCCAAACTCAAACCCAAACATGCACTAAATCTCAAGAATCCTCTGCCTCTCATTTTCTCAAAATAATGACTGTTACAGTGTAGCTAACAATGGTAGTGGCCTATATTATATCACACCAGGATTTCAGCAATAATGAAGCTCATTATTATGACTGATGAAATAATATAAGCCAATTTATCAGGGTTCCACAGCTTCTGTTATCATTTATTCAAGTAGCTTAATACTAAAGTTGAAAGGTGGCAAATAACCGAAAACCTATCACTCAGATTAACAAAGTCGATTAATTGAACATACATAGAAGTACTGAACTAAACAATAAGCAAAGAAATAATAAGAGAAACCATACAAGGATTAGCAAACCCTTCTGTAGCTCTTCAAAGTGGAGTAAAGGCTGCCTCCAGTTTTTAATTGGCCAATAGAACTGATTTATGAAAGATACTTTCAACATATCTCCTTCATGAGATGTCAAACTTAAGTGGTAAAACAAGTCTAAAATACAAGAAACGCTAACATTTTACAATAATTAATCACAGGAAAAGGGACTGTTACAATCATTTTGACAGAATAAACAAAAACACTTGCACAGTAATATTAGGAAAACAAGAATATATTGCGAGATAAAAATAAAATGGATCAAACATAATCAGAAGCACCTCATCTGCTTTATGTGGACCCAAAAGTATTTCTGCCTTCTCATGTCGACTTTCATAATCACTCATGAGCTTCATAGCTTCAGGTGACGTAAAAAATGAAGCATTATCTAACTCCCACGTAGCATGTTCATAACCAAGACCAGTCCATTTCACAAGCCACTCATAACAGCAATCTGGATTATTGTCATTTCCATCGTGAAACTCATCACATTGCTTTGGAAATAATAGCATTCTTTTATGCACCAAACGATGAGGCACAGTCCACTCTGCTCTCCACCTTACAACCTAGGCAATCTAATATTTGAGTAAAACCACACTAATTATGACAGTATTTACATTTCTTTCCCCCAAAAACAAAAAGTTTCTAAACCTGTCTTTTCTTGTTAAATTTTGTAACAAGCTTTGGAGCTTCAAGAAGCAGTTGTGTTTCTTGAATCCAGCAGTTGTGAACATGAGCAAAACCATGGTATTTGACCATATACTGCTTCTGGCACTGCAAAGCTAGCAACAGGCACCAACACGTTATTACCAAAAGGCACCCAGTTAGCTAAACTATATCCAACAGACTAATTAGGCGCTTTGAAATGGTGATAAAGAAAATTTCAAAAGAGACCATGAGCATGATGCACCATACCATCATGATCGGAAGCCACCTCTCTAACATCCCAGATGGACTCTATTTCTTTGGAGACAGAATGCACACCCAATTCTATCTTCCTTTTAACACAACAAACACAATGCCAAACTCCAGGAGGGACATCATTCAGAGGAGGATCGAGACAAGAGATGTGGTACCTTCTTTTGCACCCTTTTCCAACACAGCACCTATGTTAGACAAAAGAAAAGATGCAAATTTAAGCATGTAAAGATATAGGTGCCTAACACATAGATGCATAATAATAACGATGATAATAATACAAAACAATGAAGAACTTCAAATATGCAAAACCATCTAAAATTTATCATGAAGACGATATATATTTTGTAACAATTTCTCACATTGCAAACTAAGAAACCTTTCGTATCAAACTAGTTTTTTTTTTTAATAATTACCTTTCATATCAAACTAGTACTTCCATCATCTGTCCCACAAAAATAATGTAATATATCAAAAGAAGGAAAATAGTCTTCCCGTTCATTATGGCCCTTTTTCTTCTCTATCAATCATCTTCTTCAGTTCTTTTCTTTCTTTCTCTTTCAGTTTACCTGTTTCTGGTGTAAGAGATGGAATCACGACAGAATCTGTTAATTGATTCTAAAATTTTTTAATTCTATCGTGAACGAGGGATGTTGTGGTGAATCACGGAAAGGAATCGTAAGGCTACCAAGTTTATCATCATTGGTAAATTGATGGAGGAATGGTTGGCAAACGTGGTGGAAGCTTGTGGTGCAGCGACTGTTAGCTCAGAGTTTTATAAGATGCATCGCGCCAAGAACCAAGACCTGTTGGCTCAACATTTCTCTAATAGTTGTGAATGTTTTCCTATATTAACAGAGGTCGGGAACGATGTTAGACATGGTTTTATCGCAATCCCAAAAGGTGTGAAGGGAACTGCTTGGCACAGGTTTGCCAAAACACTTAGCGAAATCACTATTCCACGCTCTGTTTCCGAGATGAGAAACAAAGTATGTGGTTAGGGGTGACAATATGTGACACGACCTGTTAACCCAATACGAACACGACACGATAAAAGCAGGTTAGGGTTTAGCTTTAACGGGTTCGGATCAAAACGGGTTGACCCGTTAAGACACGATTGCTTAACAGGTCACTAACGGGTCAACCCGTTATAACTTGTTAAGAAAATTAAAAATTTACCTTTATACCCTTGATCTAAAATTCAAAAAAACCCTAAACATGTTACCAAACCCATGCCGCCCCCCTCACTTTTCTAACTTTTTCAGTTTTCTAACTTTTGTTTTTCTCATGTCGCGCCCCCCCTCTTCGTCTTCAACCCATGGCCCCGCAGCGACTCCCTCTCCCCTTAGTTCTCATCTCACGCCGACCCTCATCAGTTCTAACTCTTAGTCTTAAGTTTCTAACTTCTCACACCGCCCCCTCTTCGACTTCAACCTAGTACCCCGTTGCCCATGGCTCCGCCACGCTCACGACACCACTCTTGGCCTCTTCAACTCGCCCGTCACCCACGCAAACTCAGAGTCCGTCGCCCATCCAGTTCTCTTCATGCCGTCCATCGCCCACGCAGACTCAGAGTCACGGACTCTCGTCGCCCACGCCTGTTGCCCACTGTAAGTCAATCTAGCCGAGATTTCTACTCTACCTTTACCTAGTGTTTGGTTGCTGAGAAAAAAGAAAAAAAGATGGGATCCTCTTGCGATTTCTTCTCTGGTTGTGCAAATTAGATGTGTAAATTAGTTTGCCTGTGTTAGAATACCCTAATCATTTGGATTTGTAACTCGGTGACTAGTCTTTGATTCTAGATTTGTGTAAATTTTATTCTGGTAAATTAGTTTGCCTGTGTTAGATCCCTCCGTTTATTTCTTTGTCTTTTTATCTTTATAATTTTAACAGATTTTTACCTCTACTCTAAACCTAAGTACTTCTGTTTCAGATTTGTTGGACTACAAATTTCTCCTAAAATTTTGTTTTTTTTATTTTACTCTTTCTGTTGTTGGTGGTTGTATTGTCTTCTCCATTTATTTTTTTTTCGCAAAAAATTTAACAGGTCTTCATAGATTATGCGAAGAGTTGTAGACAATTGACTATAGATTTGAGAAATTTTTGTTTTGAATATGTTGTAATATATATTTGGAATTTTTTTTCAGATCTATTTTTTTTTTGTTTATATTCTGAACGTGGTGGATGTAGACATTTCATTGTAGATCAGTTTACTTTAGCTTCAGATGCGGCCTTTTTTTGTTGCTTATCTTTATAAACTTGACATATGTGGTCATTTTATTGCAGATTTGAGAAATTTTGATTCACATGTGTTATTGTATAAAGTTTGATTCTTTTCTATTTTTTTTGTTGTGCACATCAGAATTTAAATTGGACGAGTTAACCGAAAATGTAATAGAGTTGGAGAACAACAAGGGCAAGGAGGACGCTCCACTTCCTTCTTCAAGTTTTAAATTTTTTTAGATCTGTATTTTTATTATATTTGAGATTGTAACATTAATATATTTACAATGTGTTTTGTTTATTATATTTGGGATGTAATTTTAATATATTATTACAATGTGTGTGGATCATATTTGTTTAGATTGTAATTTTAGACTTGTTAATTTTTTATTTTTTATAGATATTATTTATATTTATATAAAAATCAATCAGGTCAAACGGGTCGGATCGTGTCCTACCGTGTCTGTTCAACCCATTAACATAAACGAATTGAAACGAATCGTGTCGTGTCGTATAGTGTCAATTTATTTTGTATTTGAGTTAACGTGTCATAATGGGTCGTGTCGTGTCAACCCATTATCTTACCATGTCGTGTTCGTGTTTGAAATTTTGACACGACACTAACACGACCCGTTAACACGATTTGACAACCCTAGTAATGGTGGTTGTGTACCGTTGTCAAGTGTTGCTCTTTCAGGGGAGAAGGGTTGTTATTTGTAGGCTTTGAAGACGTCGATTCGTATTCCGGCCGTTCAGGGCAGTTTAAGGGTGGACTGTGACTCAAAGGGGGGCCATAGGATGGTTGGAAGTGGGACAGGTAAGCCTGTCATGCATGTTTGTTCTTTCCCAAGGGCGGTGTGGTAGAGGTCGTTGATGAGCACACACTAATGGCCATGCAAAGGGAGCTTTTGGTCATTAGTGAGAAGATAAACAGTTTACTGGAGAGGGTGAATATGTGCTTGGGCTGGTTTTAGGGCTTGGAGCTGTTTGAAGGAGGCCCATTGGTGAGGAATTATGAAGTGAATGGTAATGGGCCGAATGCCCTTGTGAGGTTTAAATCTAGGGTAGTGATAGGGTAAAGTTTTTTTATTTTTTTATCATTTTCTTTTAAATTTTTTTTTTAACATCCTCAATCACTAAGAAAAAATTAAAAAAATATATAATTTTACTAATACTCACTTCCTTAATCATTAAGTAAAATAAAAAATTAAAAAAAATCAAATACAAAAAGAGTAGTAAATGGGTAGTAGTAGGATAGTAACCCTATCATTATTCTTAAATCTAATGTCTGGAGAATAAAGGGAAACAAAAAGATGGGTTGGGCTAGAGTAAGTCCACCCGGGTTGAGTGGTAGGTCAAGATTTATCTTGGGTCTGTGTCTTGCATCTTGGAGTCGTCCTCCTCTTTGGGTCTAACAAAACTCAAATTCTCTCCGTACAACTTTTCTCTCCCAAAAAACCCTAGCCTCCATTCCCGTTCCCTTCAACCTTTCGTCGCCATCCTCTTCAACTTTATGTTGCTGTCCCACTGACAATAATGCCGTCGGCCCTTCTAACCCTAGTCCCCATCCCCGTGACTTTGCCTACACCTCTCACACAGACAGTAACACCGATACTCACCCATTTCCTCTAGCCCGGCAAGTGTCTTTGCACAGCCGGCATCGACAAGTTTGTCGGCCCCCAGCGACTTCGTCGAGGGTCGTCCGGCGTTGGCAGGCCGCCGGCGACACGTTTTTTGCTAGATCTGTGTTCCGGAGTTGTATTTCCGTCATTCCCTCAGGCGGCTAATCGGAGTTTCCGGCAGATCCACCAACACAAACAAGTCCAACGAATGAGTTCTTGAGTAGTCTGGTTTTTTTCACTGCACTGATCTGCTTTTTTCTGGGTCTCATTCCAACGATGGGAAGTTTGATCAGGTGAAAGGTGTTTATATAGCTTTAGGAGGGTGTTTATGTTACGGGATTTGATTTGTACTATTTTAGGAATGTTTTTCTTCCATATCTAGATTGTATATAGCAGATAATTAGCCTGTAAATAAGATTGGAAATACTTACCTTGTATAACTTTTAGGCGCTAGAATTCTGGCAATCAATATGTAAATCTTTTCTATATAATGAAAACAAACCCTATGGAAAGGGCATTCAGACCAATTTGACATGGTACTAGAGCCCCTACTCTGATATTCATCTCTGTGGTCTTAATCCATCGTGTGCGACAGGAAGAATTTTTTTTCCCTCTGTTTCGCAAGTTCCATCTTGCTCTTTGTGTGTCGATCCTTTCTGTGGTGAACCACGTTGTGGGTTTACTATTCTGTGGCAATCGACCTCCTCTGTGGTGGTGTTCGACGTTTTCTGTGGTGGTTGAGTGGTGTTCAACCTTCTCTTGGTGGTCGTTGTTCTGGTTCTGGGCTGTCTTTTCTCTCTCGGTGATCGCTTTGTGGTGGTTGGGTCGCTGTGAGCACGTGGCTCTCTTTGTGGTGGTGGCGAGGTGATAGGCGACGTTTGTTGCCGTCTGTGCTGGGTGATGGGCAGGTATCGGTCTACTGAGTCTTTGTGCTGGGCTGTTTACCATTTCTTTTACTCTTTCGTGGGCTTACTTATTCTGTTCGTGGGCTTTTATCTTACTTGTCTTGCGTGCTTTGGCCTCTTTTTCATTCGGAATTGGAATTGAATTGATTTGGGCTTGCTGTTATTTTTTTAACTGCTTGGGCTGCTTTTTTTTTTTAGTGGGCTTTCATGATGTCTATTGAAAATACTATTGTACGATTTATTGGAAAGAATTTTTCTACATGGGCATTTCAATTTAAAATGTTCTTGAAAGGGAAAGAATTATCTAATCATATTGATAGTTCTGTTCGAGTTTCCACTGATGAAAAGGAATTTGCCCAATGGGAGGTCAAGGATGCTAAGGTGATCTCCTATCTATTGGGGACAATTGAGCCCCATCTTGTCACCAATCTTCGTTGTTTTATTATAGCTCAGGCTAGGTGGGACTACCTGCATCGTATTTATCACCAAGACCACAGTGCTCGGAAATTCCAATTAGAGTTGGAAATTAGCAATTACACTCAAGGTAATTTGACCATTGAGCAATTTTATTATGATTTTATTAATCTTTAGAGCGAGTATTCTGCTATTGTTCATGCTAAGGTTCCCACCGCGGCACTTGCGGCTCTTCAAGCGATTCATGCTGAAAGTCAACACGATCAGTTTTTGATGAAGTTTCGACCTGAATTTGAGCCTGTTTGAGCCAGTTTATTGAACCATCATCCGGTTCCTTCCTTGGATATTTGCTTGGGAGATTTATTGCGTGAAGAACAACGGTTATCCACTGAGATGGGTATGACTTCTGAGAAGGCCTTTTTTGAGGCTGTGAATGTAGCCTATGCAGCACAAGGGAGAGGGAGGAACAAGTTGCAGTGTTTCAGTTGCAAGGAGTTCGGTCATATTGCTCGCAACTGTCCGAAGAAAGTTTGTAACTACTGCAAGGAGGACCATGTCATCAAAGACTGTCGAGTGCGGCCTCAGAGTCGCCAATCTCAAGCCTTTCAAGATGCTGTTCAGCCCATGTCTTCTTCTGCGCCCCCCACTATAAGCTCTGATTCATCTGGTCTCACACCTGCCATAGTCCAACAGATGATCGTGTCTGCTTTTACGGCTTTAAGCCTGCAAGGTACGGATCCTAACTCCACTTCTTCTTGGATTGTTGATCCGAGTGCCTCTAATCATATGACTGGTAGTACGACGGGTCTCCATGGTGTTCATAAGTATGGAGGCACGCAGACTATTCAGATTGTTGATGGTAGTACACTTCCTATTACTGTTGTTGGTACTTTGGGCTCTTCATTTCGAAATGTTTTTGTCTCTCCTGGATTATCTACCAATTTGCTTTCTGTTGGACAATTGGTGGATAATAACTGTGATGTTCACTTCACTCGTTGTGGTTGTCTTGTGCAGGATCAGGTGTCGGGGACGGTGATCGTGAAGGGACCTAAAGTGGGACGTCTATTTCCTTTACAGTTTTCTATTCCTAATATTGTTTCTTTTGCTTGTACGGCTACTGCCAATAATAATGAAGTCTGGCATAAGAAATTGGGTCATCCTAATTCTTTTGTCTTGACTCATCTTTTGAAACATGGTTTTTTGGGCAATAAAGATTCATGTTCTTCTTCTCCTATATCTTTTGATTGTGCTACTTGTCGTCTTGGTAAAAGTAAAACTTTAACTTTTCCTACGCATGGTAGTCGTGCTTCTCATTGCTTTGAGATTGTGCATACTGATATTTGGGGTGTTAGTCCTGTTATTTATCATGGTCAATATCGTTATTTTGTGACGTTTATCGATGATTATTGTCGATTTACTTGGATCTATTTTCTCCGTTCTAAAGCTGATGTGTTTTCCATTTTTCAAAAATTTGTTGCGCTTGTCGAGACACAGTTCAGTATTTGTATCAAAATCTTATGCTCCGACTCAGGGGGGAATATATGTCTCATTCCTTTCAAACTTATCTTCAGCAAAAAGGAATCATTTCCTAGCGTTCTTGTCCTTATACCCCTCAACAAAATGGAGTCGCTGAGCGTAAGAACCGTTATCTTTAGATGTTGTTCGTACTTTATTGATTGATTCTTCTGTACCTTCTAAGTTCTGGGTATAAGCTTTATCTACTACTGTTTATTTGATCAATCGTTTGCCTACTGCCACTCTAAATTATGATTCTCTCTATTTTCGATTATTTGGCATATCTCCCGAGTATCAATTACGGCTTTAGGCCTGCAAGGTACGGATCCTAATTTCACTTCTTCTTGGATTGTTGATTCGGGTGCTTCTAATCATATGACTGGAAGTACGACGGGTCTCCATGGTGTTCGTAAATATGGAGGCACGCAAACTATTCAGATTGCTGATGACAGTACACTTCCTATTACTGCTGTTGGTACTTTGGACTCTTCATTTCGAAATGTTTTTGTCTCTCCTGGATTATCTACCAATTTGATTTCGGTTGGACAATTGGTGGATAATAACTGCGATGTTCATTTTTCTCGTGGTGGTTGTCTTGTGCAGGATCAGGTATTGGGGATGGTGATCGCGAAGGGGCCTAAAGTGGGACGTCTATTTCCTTTACAGTTTTCTATTTCTAATGTTGTTTCCTTTGCTTGTACGGCTACTGCCAATAATAATGAAGTCTGGCATAAGAAATTAGGTCATCCTAATTCTGTTGTCTTGACTCATCTTTTGAAACATGGTTTTTTGGATAATAAAGATTCATTTTCTTCTTCTTCTTCTGTATCTTTTGGTTGTGCTACTTGTCGTCTTGGTAAAAGTAAAACTTTACCCTTTCCTGTGCATGGTAGTCGTGCTTCTAATTGCTTTGAGATTGTACATACTAATGTTTGGGGTGTCAGTCCTATTATTTCTCATGGTCAGTATCGTTATTTTGTGACGTTTATCGATGATTATAGTCGATTTACTTGGATCTATTTTCTTCGTTCTAAAGCTGATGTGTTTTCTGTTTTTCAAAAATTTGTTGCGCTTGTTGAGACACAGTTCAGCACTTGTATAAAAATATTACGCTCCGACTCAGGGGGGAATACATGTCTCATTCCTTTCAGACTTATCTTCAGCAAAAAGGGATTATTTCTCAGCGTTCTTGTCCTTATACCCATCAACAAAATGGAGTCACTGAGCGTAAGAATCGTCATCTCTTAGATGTTGTTTGTACCTTGTTGATTGATTCTTCTGTACCTTCTAAGTTCTGGGTAGAAGCTTTATCTACTGCTGTTTATTTGATCAATCGCCTGCCTACTGCCACTCTAAATTATGATTCTCCCTATTTTCGATTATTTGCCATATCTCCTGAGTATCAATCCTTTTATACTTTTGGGTGTATTTGTTTTGTTCATCTGCCACCTGTTGATCGTCACAAACTTGCTGCCCAGTCTGTCACGTGTGCCTTTATGGGATATAGCCCTACTCAGAAAGATTTGTCTGTTATGATGCTCATGCAAACAAATTCCGAATCTCTCGGAATGTGATTTTCTTCGAAAATCAATATTTCTTTCAGTCTCAGGTTATTTCTGATCCTCCTATTACTCTTCTACCCGCTTTTGATGATGTGCCTTCTTCTATTGAGCGATTTAAACCAGGTGTAGTGTATCATAGACGTCCTCCTTCAATGCCTCTTCCAGACACTGATCCGTCATCTGATTCTGCGGTTCCTATACCTTGATGCTCCACCCGGGTTACACATCCACCAGATAGGTATGGTTTTTCTCATACCTCACTTACTGCCACTCTCGATACTGTTTCTGTTCCTCACTCTTATGCTCAGGCAGCCACCCAAGCATGTTGGCAGCAGGCCATGCAAGAAGAAATCCAAGCTCTTCAAGACAATCACACTTGGGATCTTGAGACTTGTCCCTCTGGTGTTAAACCTATTGGTTGTAAATGGGTGTACTCAGTTAAGTTTCGATCTGATGGCTCACTGGACAGATATAAGGCCCGACTCGTGGCTCTTGGGAACTGGTAGAAGTATGGTATTGATTATGAAGAGACATTTGCACCTGTTGCCAAAATGACAACTGTACGGACTATCTTGGCACTTGCTGCGTCGCAGGAGTGGTCTCTCCGGCAGATGGACGTGAAGAATGCTTTTCTACATGGGGATTTGAAGGAAGAAATCTATATGTCTTCGCCGCCCGGCATGTTTGCTACACCTTCTTCAGAGGTTTGTCGACTACGCCGATCTTTGTATGGACTGAAACAGGCTCCGCGTGCATGGTTTGATAAATTTCGTTCTACTCTGCTTGCTTTTCACTTTACTCAGAGTCAGTTTGATTCCTCTCTGTTTCTTCGCAAGACTTCTACAGGAATTGTATTGCTTCTAGTATATGTTGACGACATCGTGATTACTGGCTCTGATATTAAGTTAATTAAGCAATTACAACAGCATCTCAAGGCCTCTTTTCACATGAAAGATCTCAGTCCCCTGCAGTACTTTCTTGGCCTTGAGGTGCAGATTACTTCGATTGGTACATTGTTACACCAGCACAAATACACGCAAGAAGTGATTTCATTGGCTGGTCTCCAATCGGGTAATTATGTTCTTACTCCCTTGGAGGTAAATCTTAAGCTTCGTCAGGAGGATGGCGAGCTTCTATCAGATCCATCCTTGTATCGGCAACTCGTTGGGAGTTTGAACTACTTGACGATTACTCGTCCTGACATTTCTTTTGCTGTGCAGCAGGTCAGTCAATTTATGCAAACCCCCCGACACCTCCACTTAGCCGCTGTCCGTCGCATTGTCCGATACCTGAAGGGTACCTCTACATGCAGGTTGTTCTTTCCTAAGGAATCTTCCTTATAGTTGGTGGGGTATAGTGACGCTGATTGGGCCGGATGTGCTGATACTCGTCGCTCTGTTACTGGCTGGTGCATGTTTTTAGACAATGCACTCATTTCCTGGAAGAGTAAGAAGCAAGATAGAGTTTCTAAGTCTTCCACTGAGTCTGAGTATCGAGCTATGTCTTCCGCATGCTCTGAGATCACATGGCTTCGTGGGTTATTGGGTGAACTTGGTTTTCCTCAGCTTCATTCCACTCCTCTTCATGCTGATAATACCAGTGCTATTCAGATCGCCGCTAATCCTGTCTTCCATGAGTGTACGAAACATATCGAAGTCGATTGTCATTCCATACGTGAATCCTTTGATAGACATGTGATTACTCTTCCTCACATTTCTACCGAACATGAAACTGCAGACATATTCACTAAAGCTCTTTCTCGGCACAGACATCAGTTCTTGGTTGACAAATTGATGCTTCTTGATTCACCAGCATCAATTTGAGGGGGGATGTTACGGAGATGTTATGGAGATGTTACGGAGATAATTTAGAGATTTGATTTGTCATATTTTAGGAATGTTTTCCATGATATTGGGATTGTATACAGCAGATAATTAGGTTGTAAATAGGTTGGAAACACTTACCTTGTATAACATTTAGGCGCTAGAAATCTGGCATTATCTATGTAAACCTCTTCTATATAATGAAAGGAAACCCGATGAAAAGGGCATTCAGACCAATTTGACACCCATCAACCTGCACTCCCGATTCTAGACATTCCTCTACACAAGGCACCAACGCCAAACCCATTGGTTCTCCAGTAACTCCATTGGTTCTCTCCAATGGTATTGGGGTCCCCATTGGAGATTCTGGAGTGACAACAAGTCCCTTCACCTCTAGGATGATAGCGGATCCTACATCTCCTTCAGACCTCGGCAGTACATCTTTTTCCTTCAACTCTAACGAGGGAGCCATAGTTTCTTCAGGGACCAAGGGTGTAATACTGACTATCGATCTATCCTGTGTTACACGAGGCGAATGACATTCCATTATTGATGTCTCTACGCCAATACCCGATGTAGACCCCACTTCAAATAACCCAGATTTCCTTTTGACCCGCCATACTCTCCTGGATCTGGTTATAGGAACAGGGCCGAATCCGATCTTCCGTTTTCATTTTTCTAAGTTTAAAGGATTCGTGCCTATCATGTTTCTTACCACCCTATTGTCTCCAGCTGAAAGCCGATCTATTTTCGTAGACAAGAAAGTTATCGTTGTCTTCAACTCGACAAGTTGGGTTTCCATCTCCTTTAGAGAATTGTGCATCTCGACAAGCTGGTCTTGAGGTGTGATTGGCAGACCCCCCACACTCTAAACCCCCGAAGCATGTCCCGTCTTTAGAGCTGCCGCATAGGATTGCCTCGCCACCGAGGATGTACTTGGGTCTTTCTCCAAGTTCTCCCTCCCTACCACACCACCTTGTCCTTCCAAGCCGTCACTCCCTCTCTTACCGAAGGAAAAATGACGCAGCACCTCCCCCATCCTTCTCCAACCACTGCCCCCCTCTTCAGGAATGAAAATAAAATTCCTCCTCCCCCCACCACCATACTCCTCCACCGCCATATAACGCCCGCGAGCATTCGAGTAGCAATGCGCTGTGAAACTACGTTGACCTTCCCGGACAGTGGAGAAAATTTTTTTATTGTCATGTTATTTCGTTATCTTTTACCTTGGTTGTCTGCTAGAAGTTCTGGTATCACTCTTTATTTTTTATTTTTATTTTAGCCTCTCCAACTTGCTAAGAACTCAACCACTCTTCTAGGCATCCATCCATGCCCATTCTGCCCTTTTAAAAAAATATTTCATAGTGTCCTCGCTATCTCGTAGTGTAAAGTTCCATTGTTTCCGACTTTGAAGCTAATATGTGCTGGATAAATGTCCCATCCTCCTTATTGAAAGAAAGCTTTCAAAGCTTTTGAGGAGCTCTCTCGGACGTAAAACCCTAAGGAAGCTGGCGCCACCCTTGCCGGCGAGTGACCTCTCATTGTTGTCACAGACAAAGCCGACGGGCCCCGGCGACTTTCCTGAGGGCAGTCCGGCGTCGGTCCAGAGGAGAGAGAAAACAATACGAAACGCGAAAACCCTAAGGAACCAGATCTGCTGCCACCCACCCTTTGCCGGCGAGACACACCGCACTATCGGCACAGATAAAGCCGACGGACCTCGGTGACTTCGCTGAGGGCCGTCCGGCGTCGGTTCAACCTCCAACGTCTTAGAAGTTCTGGTATCACTCGTTTTTATTTTTTATTTTTATTTTAGCCTCTCCAACTTGCTAAGAACTCAACCACTCTTCTAGGCATCCATCCATGCCCATTCTGCCCTATTAAAAAAATATTCCATAGTGTCCTCGCTATCTCGTAGTGTAAAGTTCCATTGTTTCCGACTTTGAAGCTAATATGTGCTGGATAAATGTCCCATCCTCCTTATTGAAAGAAAGCTTTCAAAGCTTTTGAGGAGCTCTCTCGGACGTAAAACCCTAAGGAAGCTGGCGCCACCCTTGCCTGCGAGTGACCTCTCATTGTCGTCACAGACAAAGCCGACGGGCCCCGGCGACTTTCTTGAGGGTCGTCCGGCATCGGTCCAGAGGAGAGAGAAAACAATACGAAGCGCGAAAACCATAAGGAACCAGATCTGCCGCCACCCACCCTTTGCCGGCGAGACACACCGCACTGTCAGCACAGATAAAGCCGACAGACCTCGGTGACTTCGCTGAGGGCCGTCCGGAGTCGGTTCAACCTCCAACGTCTTAGATATCGTTGTTCAAAGTACTCCGGTGATCCTCCCGAAGGCTCCGTTGGTCGTGCCGTCGACCCTGAAGGCTCTGGCGAGTGCTCCGGCGTCTTCTGTGAGCACGATTTGCAGCTGGAAACAACTCTGCAGTGCTTGCAGTGAGCACAACCTGGAGTCCACAACTTTGCAGTGCTTGGAGGAGGTTTCTAACTTGTCCCCAGTCATAATGGCGGAGAAGGCGACATGTAGGGTATCTGAGAAGTCCACGACAGGAGTAGAGTCTATGGAAGGCTTGGAGCACGGTGGGAAGACACAGATAACAACGATGTGTCCCTTGGCTCTGGTTCCGTCCCGTGATCATGGTGTAACGCCAACGTCTAAAGGGTCCGTTGAAGTTGCACACACAAGGTCGCCAGAGGTGAAAAGACTTGCTGCCAACCCATAATCTCCAATGGAGAGTACCATTGGTGTTGTTGAGGAGGCACAAGTTTTGAACAAGGGTTTATCGTTGGTACCGTTTGGATCTACGTCGGGCGCTACATCGGGGGAAGACATTATTCCCTTGGTATCTCTTCCTCCATTAACAATATAGATGAATCATCTTCGGATTGGGTTTTGCAAAAGGTTAATGAGATTCAGCATATTGTGGGAATCTCACATGGAGGATGTGAAGACCAGTTTAAAACTCTAATCACTGCGATTAAGGCAAGCCACTCACGTGATACCAAATCAAGCTTCAAGAAAAGCAGGGAGTTGAAGCGTCCTTTTAGTGCAATCAACTATGACGCTAAGGGTGGTAGCTCAAGTAGAGGGCATAGAGATTGATGTATGTTGGGAAGTCTTTTGCATAGAGGGTATTTTGGGAGGTGTGATTTATGTTGGGCAATGGGAAACAAGGGGTTGGGGTTGGAGAGGGGTGAGTTATTCTATCTCGGGCTTGATGTATGTTGGGTAGTTTTCGTGGGCTTTTGGGGCATTAGGAGCTCTCTAGTATAGGTTAGGGATTTTCTTGTATACATCCAGTGTACTTGTTTCCTCCTATTGATATATATATATATATAACATTTTTACTTATCAAAACAAAAAAAGTCGTCCTCCTCTTCGGTTGTTGCATGAGTTGCAGCAGAACTTGTCATCGCGACCCTCTAGTCAGTGCGTCATTGCCTGAGTTCTCATGGAGAGGAAGGAGGCTTTTTTTAGGCAGGAAGATCCTCTAAATGTTGTTCTCGAGAAGGGAGGTGATGTTTGTGTGTCTGTTGTTTCTTCTCAGGTTCCTCTTATGTATCTTGTCAATGGTTTAAAACTAAAGGTGCCTTTCCCGTTAGGTTTCTCCCTTGAGCTTCCAATTGTCCTTGTTGGGCTGTTAGGTATGGTGGAGGGCATGGCCTTGTCTGCGGTGCCTCAAGATCCTTGTCCTCTTGAAGGGGTGTCTCTCAGAAAGGGATGTTTGGAGTTTCAATTGGTTCAAGTGATGGGGAGTGTGTAGAAAGGGAAGGAGGTTGAGCCTACTCCCTTTACATACTCTTCCTTCTTGTTAGAACTCAATAGGCCCAACTTTGGAGTATGCCCTACAGGAAGTAAAGGAGATCCAATCACGTGTTGGGATTTCCTGTGAAGGCTTTGAACAGCAATTTAGGGCATTACTCATTGCTATCGAGTCAGGACATTCTATAGCTTCAAACTCAGCGTCAAAGAGAGAGAGGGAACTTTTTTTTTTTTATAAGTAAGAGAGATTCTATGCCTTGTACAGCTTTGACAGCTATCTTCTTTGTTTGTAAATCTTTTATTCTTTCCTTAATTAGGATATACTAGTTGTAGCCTATCTTTAGACATCTGTATATGGTTGTTTAGCTGTTTTTAAGGGTTGAAGATTAGCTTGTATTCTATATATAATGGGAATTCTCCATCGAGAGAAACATACTTTTGCTGAAAGCTCTCTAAGCTTAACATGGCATCAGAGCCACAATTCTGAATTCTCACGTGTCTCTTGTCCAACTCAGCCCTAGTTCAGTCTTTGTTCTTCTCACATGTCTCTTGTTCTCAAGTCCAACTTAGACCTTGTTCAGTCCTTTGTTCTCAATTATTCTTGATCAAGTCTCTCGGCCTCATGTCTTCAGAAAAGTCTGATGCCTTCTTGGTTCGTTTTAATGGCAAAAACTAATCAGCCTGGGCATTCCACTTCACGATATTTGTCAAAGGCAATGATCTATGGGGCCATGTTGATGGCAGCAACCCTGTTCCTGACAAAAACAAAGACAGGGATCAGCATGCCAAGTGGGAGGTCAAGGATGCTCAAATCATGGCGTGGATTCTAGGATCTGTCGAATCCAACATCATCTTGAGCCTTCGACCCTTCAAGACTGCAGCCGAAATGTGGACTTACCTAAAGAAGCTCTACAGTCAGCACAACACTGTTCGTCGGTTCCAGCTTGAACGTGACTTGGCCAATCTCCAACAGGAAAATCTCTCTATCTCTGATTTTTACTCTTAACTTCATGAATCTTTGGGCTGAATATACTGATATAGTCTATGCTACCTTACCTCCCGAAGGTCTTAGTTCTGTTCAATCTATCCATGAAACTACTAAGAGGGATCAATTTCTTATGAAATTGAGATATGAATTTGAAGGCACCAGGTCTAATCCTATGAACCGAGAACATGTCCCCTCCTTGGATGCATTCCTCAATGAATTGTTTCGTGAGGAGCAGCGCCTTCTCACTCAAACCACCATGGAACAACGTAGATCCACCTCTGTTCCCGTGGCTTATGCAGCACAAGGCAAGCCAAGAGGCAAAAATATGAGTACCGTTCATTACTTTTGTTGCAAAGGATTTGGTCATTTCGCATCAAATTGTTCCAAAAAATTCTGCAACTACTGCAAAAAGGATGGCCATATTATCAAGGAATGCCCTACCCGACCCCCCAAGAGATCTGAAACAGCATATACTGCCTCAGTTGGCTCTTCTAGCACTGGTAGTTCTGTGGATACAGCACCTCTAACACAAAGTGCTCCTGCTCCTGTTCAACGCATGACCCTTGAAATGAGTCAACAAATGATCATTTATGCATTCTCTGCTTTAGGACTCTCAGGTAAACCCTTCTCTACATCACCTCCTTGGTACTTTGATTCCGGGGCTACCCATCATTTGACAAACAATGCTCATTTCCTTACCAATATAAACAAATATTCTGGAAATCTCAAGATTCATATTGCTGATGGCAACCATTTACCTATCACAGCCACTGGTGATGTTTCTCCTTCTCCAACCGATGTCTTTGACTCTCCTAGTCTTACTACTAATCGCATTTATGTCGGTCAGTTGGTTGACAATGATTGTAAAGTAGAATTCTCTAAATCTGGTTGTGTTGCATAGGTCAACAATCAGGGAAGATGATCGCAAGGGGGCCCAAAAGTAAGACGTATTTTCCCTCTCCAATTTCCTTTGTATCCATGTTTCTCTTTGCCCTTTGTCACTTGTAATTCTGCTCATGTTGATTACCAAGCATGGCATAAACGTCTCGGACATCCAAACTCTAATGTACTTCATGATTTGCTAAATTCTGGTTTACTTGGGAATAAAGAGTCACCATCTCTTAGTGCTGTTCAATTTTATTGCAATTCTTGTCGACTTGGCAAAAGTAAAACTCTACCATTTCCCACTCGCACACCAATAGTAGTCCAGCCTTTTGATATGATACATAGTGATGTGTGGGGTATGGCACCGGTTACTTCTCATGCTAATTACAAGTACTTCGTCACTTTTATTGACGACTATAGTCGGTTCACGTGGATTTATTTCCTGCATTCTAAAGATGAAGTATTTTCTGTTTTCATGCTCATATTCAGACTCAATTTTCTGCCAATATCAAAATCCTTCACTCTGACAATGAGGGGTGAGTACATGTCTCATGTGTTTCAGGAATTTCTACAAACTAATGGCATAATCTCTCAACGGCCTTGTCCTTCAACCCCCAAACAAAATGGGGTGGCTGAAAGAAAGAACCGTCACCTTCTCAATGTTGTCCGCACCCTTCTTTTAGAGTCATCTATGCCTTCTTGGTTCTGGTGTGAAGCTCTCTCCACTACTGTCCACCTCATCAACAGCCTTCTCCCTCATTGAACCACGTCTCTCCTTACACTTGGTTATTTGGTCACACTCCAAATTATTCTAACATTCATACCTTTAGTTGTGTGTGCTATGTTCATCTTCCTGCACATGAACGCACAGAACTCATGGCTCAGTTAGTCCAATGTGCCTTTCTAGGATATTTTGTACACCATAAAGGTTTTCTTTGTTATGATCCAAATCTGCATTGTATTCGGGTTTCTAGAAATGTGATCTTTATAGAAAAACCAGTATTTTTTCTCCACTCACCACGATCCCCTTTCTCCTTCATTTTCTGTTTTCCCCTTGTTTACTAACTCTTCTGCAGATCCCATACCTTCTAAGCCTCTCCTAGTGTATCAGCGACGCTCCTTCGCCACATCAAATTAGACTTCCGCACCTCCCAAGCCCCCTCAACTTCATTCCCCGACTGCCGATCCTGTTCCAACAATTGCACATGCTCCTCTCAAACACAGTACTCAGGCTCGTAGACCCCCAAATAGGTTTGGTTTCACCCCTCCTTTATCCTTGACAGCCACCTTGTCTTCTACTCATATTCCCTCGTCTTATAAACAGGCAATGGAGCATAAGTGTTGGCAGAAAGCTATTGAAACAAAACTTCTCGCACTTGAAGAAAACCAGACTTGGGATGTTGTTCCATGTCCCCTCCCCCATCCGTGAAACCCCTTAGCAGTAAGTTAGTGTTTTCTATCAAGCTTCGTTCCGATGGATCCATAGACCGTCACAAGGCTCGGTTGGTGGTTCTTGGCAACAAGCAAGAGTATGCCCTAGACTACGATGAAACCTTTGCACCGGTAGCCAAGATGCCCACCGTGCAAACCATACTAGCTATTGATGCATCTCAATCATGGCATTTACATCAAATGGATGTTAAGAACGCATTCCTACTCGGTGATCTCAAGGAGGAAGTTTACATGAAACTTCCCTCTGGTATGCCTACTTCCTCACCTAATGATGTTTACAAACTACAACGCTCTTTGTATGGTTTGAAGCAGGCACCGAGAGTATGGTTTGAAAAGTTTCGATCCACTCTCCTTGGCTTTTCCTTCACTCAGAGTCAGTATGACTCCTCCCTTTTTCTACAGAGGACATCTAAGGGCATAGTTGTTCTCCTTGTTTATGTGGACGATATCGTTGTCATTGGTTCCGATATGGAGGCCATCTCTAAGATTCAAAAATTGTTGCATTCTACTTTCCACATGAAAGACCTTGGCCAGCTCACCTATTTCTTCAAGTTATAGGTGCATCATCGGCCTCAAGGTATCTTCTTGAATCAACACAAGTATATTCAGGATCTAGTTCAATTAGTCGAACTCATAGACACTACTTCTATTGACACCCCCATGGAACTTAATGTGAAGTATCGACATGACGAAGGGGAGCTTCCTTGAGGATCCTACTTTCTATCGGAAGCTGGTTGGTAGTCTTATCTATCTAAACATCACCCGACCGGACATCTCTTATGTTGTCCAAACGGTCAGCAAGTTCATGCAAACCCCTAGGCATCTCCACCTATCCACAGTCCGATGTATCATTCAATACATCCTTGGCACACCTAGTCGTGGCTTATTTTTCCCTACTAGTTCTTCACTCCAGCTACAAGCCTACAGTGATGCTGATTGGGTCGACTGCCCAAACACCAGGAAATCTACTACCGGATGGTGTATGTTTCTTGGTGATGCTCTTATCTCTTGGAAATGCAAGAAGCAGGACTATGTCTCCAAGTCATCAACTAAGGCAGAGTACCGCACCATGTCTACTGCATGTTCCGAGATCATTTGGCTGCGTGGTCTCCTCACAAAGCTTGGTTTCTCCCAAGTTCAACCTACTCCATTGCATGTTGACAACACTAGTGCGATCCAAATTGCTGCCAACCTTGTCTACCACAAATGCACGAAGCACATAGAGGTTGACTGCCACTCCACCCGGGAAGCCTATGACCGCCAGATTATCACCCTCCCACATATCTCCACTACTCTACAGATCACAGATATCTTCACCAAATCCATGACACGTCAATGCCATAATTTCCTTGTTAGCAAATTGATGTTTGGAGATTTACCAGCATCAATTTGAGGGGGATGTCAACGGAATTAGCTGGCCATTTAAAGTCAGCGGATTCTATGCCTTGTACAGCTTTGACAGCTATCTTCTATGTTTGTAAATCTTTATTCTTTCCTTAATTAGGATATACTAGTTGTAGGCTATCTTTAGACAGATCTGTATATGGTAATTTAGTTGTTTTTAATGGCTGAAGATCAACTTGTATTCTATATATAATGGGAATTCTCCACAACATACTTTTGCTCAAAGCTCTCTAAGTTTAACATCGGGGCTATTCCATGAGTTTCATTCCTTTATGAAGTTTGAAAAATGCCTCAATACGATCTTCATTGCTCTTATCCAAAAAATACCAAGGGCCTCAAAGTACAGTATTTTTGACCCGTAAGTCTTGTGAGTGGGTTTATAAGATACTTTCGAAAGTCCTTGCCAACTGTATGAATACGGTTATGGAGCAGATTATTTCTAAGCCCTAAAATGCATTCGCTAAGGAGAGACAAATTCTTGACTTGGTGCTCATCGCCAAAGAATGCCTAAAGAGTAGAATTAAAAAGGGAGTTCTTGGTATTATTTGTAAGTTTGGCATGGAAAAGGAATATGATCATTTGAATTGGGATTTCTTCTTTTATTATGTGAATTGGGATCAAGCATTGTGTATCCACGACTAGTATCTTGGTGATGGTAAATGGCACCCCTGCGGGCTTTTTCAACAGCTCTTGTGGCTTGAGGCAAGGGGACCCTTTGTCCCCTTTCGTCTTTGTTATTGTTATAGAGACGCTTAGCAGGATGGTGGAGGTTTTCTCTTCGGTTCTTGGTGGGACATGCTAATAATGGTTTTATCATTGTCTCATCTTTTTCCAGATGATACTTTACTTTTTTGTGAGGCGGATCGTGGTTAGATCCAAGCATTGCGTGCCCTCTAGCTATGCTTTGAAGCTTCATCCAGGCTCACGGTGAATCTTGGGACGGTGAATCTTGGGACGGTGAATCTTGGGAAGTCTGAGATGGTACAAGTGAGGGTTGTGAGCAATATTAGAAGTTTGGCTAGTTTTTGTTTTTTTGTGCAAGGTCACTTCTCTGCCTATGAAATATTTGGGTCTCCCTTTAGGGGCTGCTTTTAAGGCCAAAGCCATTTGGGATGGGGTCATTGAGAAGATTGAGAGATGGTTGGCAAGATGGAAAAGGATATATTTGTCAAAAGGGGGTAGAATCACTTTAATCAAGTGTACTCTCTCTAATCTCGCCATTAATTTTCTATCCTTATTTCCTTTGCTGGTAAGGGTGGCCAAGCAAATTGAGAAGTTATTTTGAGTTTTTTTGCCGGGTGGAAATTGGGGAGGAGGCCAAGTTCCAGTTGGACAGTTGGAAAAAGTTTACTATCCAATTTCTAATGGAGGATAAGTGGTTTGTAATTTGACGAATTTTAACAAAGTTGTTCTTGGGAAATGGTTGTGGAGGTACCACTTGGAACAAGATTCTTTTTAGAGGGATGTTATTGACTTCAAATATGGAAGTGCTTAGGGGGTTGATGCTCTAAGGAGTTTACAGAGTGGTTTTATGGAAAAACATTAGGAAGGGCTGGGAGAGTTTTGTGACTGACATATATTTTGAGGTTGGAGAAGGATCCAGAATCAGATTTTGGCATGATACTTGGTGTGGTGACCTCGCTCTCAAGACGATGTTCCTTTCCCTTCATCATTTAGCTTCTGATCAGGAGGCCTTGGTGTTGGACCTTTTGGTAAACACCAATGATTCTTATCAGTGGAACGTTTGCTTTACTAGAGATGCCCATGATTGAAAAATCGGTGCTTTTTCTAAAGTTTTTCAGTGCCTTGTATGCATGTTGTGAGTATTGATTGAGAAGAGTAAGGTGCCTTCCAAAGTTGCTTTCTTTATTTGGACTGCCTCTCTTCGTAAAATCTTGAATACAGACAATTTGAGAAAGCCTAGTGTTATTGTCATGGATTGGTGCTTCATGTGTAAGAAGAATGGTGAATCTATTATTGCATTGTAAGGTGGCTAAGGCACTTTTGGGATGATATTTTCAGTAGATCAGGTATCGCATGGGTGATGCTGGGGAGATGGTGGATCTCCTAGCTTGCTGGAATGGTCTTCAAGGTTGCCCCTAGGTGGCTGCAGTTTGGAGAATGATTCCTTGGTCTTATGTGGTGTATTTGGCTAGAACGGAAAGATAGATTCTTTGAAGATAGGGAGTGCAATTTGGAGGAACTTCGAAGGCTTTTTGTGCACACTTCATTCATTGCTTTGGTTTTCTCCTATATTGTAGTTGATGGAACTAGTGTTCACAATTTTCTTGTTTCTTTTTTTGGTTCCTAGAATGTAGTAGGTGTTTTCTTTTATGTACTCCCTATGTACTTGAGCAACACCTATTTCATTCTTGTTAATAAAGTTATTTTTACCTATAAAAAAAAACTTTATAGCTTCTAGCATCATGTTGCCGGGATGTACAAGGTACATTCACCAGAAGAATGATAGTGTCCCCCAACATTTATTCATAAGCTGTTAAACACAGCAGAATTAGGAGTGTCGGAAGATGACACCCAAATAATAATAGGTATTATCAGGAGGCAAACAACCATTAGCAAAACCTCAACAACACAAATATTACCAGGAGGGAAACAACCATTCACAATTGCAAGATGCAATGATCAAATACAAAGTAAGCTCAAAAAACCATCTAACTTCTTGAACAACAGTGTGAGTCCCTAGACATTGGAAACTACAGAATAAAACTTTTAAAAAGAGGCTAAAGCCTACGACCATATCCAAGCCACCCCTTCCAGAAGACTTAGACAAGACTAGAACCGGGTATTGATCTTGTGTACAAGTAAATGCATGACATCCAAGATTTCAAAAGGTTAACCAAGAAACAGACTTGACCAGAGTAAACGCAATTGGAGACAATGAATTGATAACAGGTTTAAAAGGTAAGACCCCATATTAAAGTTTGTTTAAGATAAACAAGCAATAATGGAAAGAAATCAATAAAAATAAGGCAACTCACAAGAGCTTTCCTCCATGCTTGCAGATGATGCATGTCCTGTATTCACCATCTGTTTTATCTTTTATACAGGATTTCATACTCTGCAAATCTGCGGGACATTCTCCATTACGTTCCATGTTAAGCCTAGCCACACAGTCCCGTCCATCCTAGCATTGAACAGAAGAAAATGTGCATGGGAAAAATCTCAAGGATTCTTAACAGATCAAAGAAAACTAGCATATAGATATTTCCACTAGAAATAAAAGTCAAATTACAATAACGACGTAACACCCCATCTGCAGTTCCTTATGGCTAAGATGAAAATTTTTATTGGGCCCACAGGTCCATGAACTTCCGCAAGCCCTTCTGATATTTTATTGTATAAGTTGGGCTTCTCTTGGATTTACAGATCTGGCCCATTTGGAAATCAACCCAAACTCCTCCCGCCTGTCAAACTCCCATCTCAGTAAGGCCTCTATAGTTTTCTTCCTCCATACTTCTCTCTAACAGTACCCACTGTGCTCTCCTACTCCAATTCAACCTTTACAATCCCTATTCTTTTTAAATTTCCCTTGCCCACGGTTCCAAATAAGACCAAAAGCCCCTTCCTCCTCTTTATATATTTCACACACATAGCTCTCATCTCTCACACATCCTCCCTAGTTTCTTATACTTCCCAAAACAATTTTGTCTCTCTCTCTCTCTCTGCTGTATCTCTCACTGCCCGCCTCTGCATTGCTGAAACAGAAACCCAGCTGCAAGCCAGCTTTGTTGCAAACGACCAACTCTGCACTACTAAAGATAGACCAACAGAAGCCCAAGCAGGCGCAGACCATTGCCCACACTCAAAATGGCATACCACAATATCTCTCTGCTTTACATTGCCTCTCTTTCCCTGCGCTGTCTCTCACTCATCACTGCATCAAAGACAATTGAAGCCCAAAACAACCACTCATGTACTAGAAGTGTTATAACCTTTGAACACTATGACTATTTGAGTCATTCAAACATTAGATTGCACCAAACCTCTCTTCTTGTTTCCTCATTTCTTAGCAAAAATAAGTACCTTTAGGAATTATACCCTGCAACCTGCTAACGCTAAAAAATGCACACAAATTACAGAACTACAATCTAGCCATTATGAAATATATTGCTTAAACAAAAATGATTAGTTGATAAAAGCACAATGAAAGCAGAATATTAAATGAGCGAGCATACATGAAGAAAGATGCTTTGCAACTCATGGCTCAGTTCTGAATTACCAAACCGGTTTTTACTTGAACCAAAATCTACCCTGCAAAAAATAAATGGTAAATTATGAGTTGTCAGTCTTGTCCATGATCTATTTGATATTGCTTTATGTCGAGTATTGGGGGCAAGTAATTGAGAAGGCTTTCAAATACTAAACATAAATCAATACTCTACATCCACGGCAAGAACAGCTAGAAGCCTTTGTAGTATTATTGATGAAGTTTGAACTATACAGTTTTATGTACAAGACTATGAAGTCTCACAGATTCAATTCTCTTATTGAGAAAGTATCCCTCTCTTGAGTTCTTTTCACCCTTGCTCTCCTGTATGTTTCTCTCTAACAATTACATTCATTGAATGGATCACATGGATCCCTTTTATAGCATATTACAAGTATAACAGAAAAACTTGTAGCGCTCCACCTCAGCACATTTACTCGAGCATTGGCTATTTCTTTTCTCCACTTAACATGTGTAAGGTTCCAAATGGTTGTCACCTTTTATAACACCAAGCAATGCGAGATCTCATACAGCACCTACTTTTATCCTTATCATATGGGGTACCACAATCTCTCCCCCCCTGAAATTCCCGACATTCTCATCAGTCAAGTCCGTCGTAGGTAGCATGGCTCAAGTCCCACATTTCTGGTTGAGATAGGCTCAATATCATTTGTAACACCTCAATGGAAGGCTCAAGCCACATGGTCTATTCTCCAAGAGGACTAGTCAATGATATAATTGGAGCTCTATTGGAATATTATAAAGAGCAAGAACTTATCATTCCCAAGCAATGTGGGATTTCATACACCACCTACCCTTACTTATCATATGGGGTATCACAGTTTTCTCTCCGTACACTTGTTCTCTTCTCTTGCCTCTCGTTCTCGATGAGTCTCGCAGGTGACCATTCAGAGATGGTGCTTATTGAAACAAAAGTATTTGAGATTTCGGTTGAAGGTGGTTACTAAATACGCATTATAGAGAGAGGTAGGAAGGTGACTAGAGAACTGTTACTGGGCAGATCAATTGCATCATGGGTTGCACAAACCTTAGAACAATGTTCCAGGTCGGATGGAGACAAGGAGTTCATCAGAACATCCAATCTAGGCATCAACACCTTTCTTGCACATTCCTACAAAATCATTTGCCCGGGGCACAAAAAAATATGTACTGCATGCAACATCAATTTTAAGTATTATGACTCATCCAGATGAAAAAAAGAAAAAATATACCAGGGGATAAAAAGTGTCATATATTAGTTGTCTAAATGGGATGACTAAGAATGGCTTTCTGTTTCCCATAACAAAACTTCAATATGATTCAAAATTCTCATCTAGTTAAAATTTTGAGCCGAAATTCCTATTGAAAAACATTTGAGCCAAAAGAAGTACGGAGACTACAAAGAACTTAGATATTATTATCACAACAGTATTCCACTTAGTATGCAGCAAGTGAAAAGGGTGCCAAAAGTGATGGCGAATAAGAAATGGAAACCAACAAGAGGGTACCTTTGTCTTTTTGAATGAGAAGTCTTGGCGACCCCTCCCACAACTTCCTTGAAAGCATTAGCTTCAGTAACATCACTGCCACCTTTAGAAAGTTTTTTTCTCTTTCCTAGCATGACCTCTATCAAGTAAAAAGAAAAAACAATTACATGAGGTGTTTATTAATTTACCAAAGTTTGCGGATGTGTAATGACCTAACTTACAAGCCAACTCCTTGTCAAAATCTAATGGATAATCTAGATACTTGGAAATATAGAATATACAGTCATCTTCTTATGTTGATAATCAATAATATATATGTGTGTGTGTATATATATATATATATATATATATATATATATATATATATCTTGTTAGTGTTAAATACAAAAGGGGGCACAACCACTGTAAACAGGAAGTATACAAAAGGTGTCCCAATGGGGAAAGAGACAACAAATAAATAAAAATCATAATAAAAAAGAAACAGGAAAAAAAAAACAAAATCCAAAGACTCAAGAAATCAATGAAATTCAAGAAAAAATTATAACAAATTATCAAAGCCTTTACTCAAGAGTATAAAGTCATTACCAATCTCAAATGGTTCCCTCTAAGGATGCTTTATTTTCTTTGATGCCCTATCGTTCCTTTCCAGCCATATAGTCCAAATTAGACATAATTCCATCAGTTTACAAACTACATTGGCTCTACTCCCACCTTTTCCTTACCCCAGCAAGGCAACAAGCCAAGAACTGAACCAGGCATTACCCAGTTGACATTAGAGGGGCAAAACTATCAAAATCTCCACTTTACTTTTGTGATAACCAATAGGTCTACCCTCCACCAGGCCAGCACCCACTCTATTTGGTGATCATAAAAACAAAGAATATACCAGGTAAAATACTTAAAAGCAGGTGGCAGTACCTGACACGCTAGTTTTTCTCAAGCGTGATTTGAGCCACACCTGTAACTACGGGCATCCCCTACTGCTCTCTTGGGATAATTACACTTACGCCTGACACCAAGCCTTTCACTTCTGCTGTATCCACTGCTATATAGTTTAAAGTGTTCCCCACTCATCTCCAACTTCACCTTTTTCTTACCAGTACTCAATAAGCTTGAGCCTTTCTCAGATTTCTTCAACATGGAGATGGAATAATCGCCAATCACACATCTTAGACCTCTTCCAAAAGTTTGATATCCATCACTTTTCAACTCTCTCAATTGTCTTCTTGACTAGACTATCCCTCATGTCTATTGTACTTGAAGAGCTTGGAAAAATGGATTTCTTTACTGTCTTTCACTCTTTGAACTTAATGAGCAATATCTGTATCTGTCATGGCAGAGTCAGAAACAGTTGAATGATGATAATTAGTACACTTCATCTTTGCATTGAAGCTATCATCATTTAGCATTGCACAACCAGTTAATCAATCAATTTCAATAATTTCTCATGATGAAAATAATAGTGTAATAAAGAATTTCGAAGGGAAACATCACACACCAGAACTAATAGAGGGAGGTAGGGAGGGAGGGACAGAGAGAGAGAGAGAGAGAGAGAGAGAGAGAGATAATAATAATAATAATGATGATGATGATGATAATGATGATGATAATAATAATAATAATGATAATGATAACAACAACAACAACTGCCTGATAGAGCTAAAACTTCAAATCGATTTAGGCGTCACACAAGCAGACAAGGTCAGTGTTTAATCTTCAATTCAATCCACAGAAATAATTTCCACCAGGGACTGCATAATCTAGCCTTCTGAACTTCAATTATTAGCAGTTTGATACATGTGAACTTTCCTTGCCACCCCGAAAACAATACTTAGTTGTAAACGGCATCTAGTAACCTTTTATCCAAACCAAAGAAAAAAATCAGTCTAACAAAATATTATGCCTGTGGTCGCAAATCAACAGAAAAGAAAGAACCAATCTCTACTCATGAAGCTTCGGGTAGAACAGGAGTAAAGCAGTAACCTTTGGCATAAACGAAAATCTTTAATCTGGATTGTGTGGTACAGTCGATTACGTGCCAAAATGCCAGAAAGATGAACTACATTACAATCTTTCTAACAACTTCACCAAACCAGACCAGACCTTTCATCATTATTGAACAAAGAGAAGAAATAAAATACTCAAAAACTTGCATGAACAACAATGTCACCAGCATTTTCAAAAGAAAGGGGAACAAGGATACACTATATGCATACATATACCGATATCTATCTATCCATATATTGTATAACCAGAAAATCATTACGGGACGTAAGAAATTCTAAAAGCAAAAGAACCAAATCAAAACGGAGTAAATCAAAACCCTATAACATCTGCTTAAACGATAGCAACTCAATAAGCGTATATATTTACAACATGAAAGGTGGACAACAAACAGACAACAAGCAACAAAGACAAAAAAAATATGGGATTACGTTTTTTCAGAAATGGGCATGAAGGAACGGAATCGCTTGGTGTGATGTTTGGCTCGACGAGAAAATGGGATTCCTTGGGAGAGAAGTAATAAAGCAAGGGTCAATGAGTTGCAGTGCTGTACCGCATGGACAAATTGAAAAGAGAGAAAAAACAAAATGTAGTATGGTTTTTTTCAAGGTTTGGTAATTAATGTAAGAAGAATAAAAGTAGAATTAGCCTGGATTTTTCAAGGTTTAGAGGTAAGATATTCTTTTAAGTCTTTAGAAAATGCTAAAATATTGGTTTATGGGATTTTGCAAAAAGTGGTCAAACTCATTTGATTCAAGAAAGTCCTTAAGAAATGTTTTATTTTTGAAAAAAATGGGGAGTTACGTTGTAGCTCTGGTTAGTTAAATGAGATAATCTGTAAATAATAATGAAATAATTTTAATTAAGATATTTTAAGAAATTTTGTGAAATGAAAGAAAAAAATTTTAATAAAAATATTATAAATTTAAAATATTGTTAGAATATAATTTTTTAGTGTCTAACTTATTTATGTTAGTGACAATATGCTATTGATAATATGTTAGTGTCTAACTTATTTATATATTTGATTATATATGTTAGTGATAATATGCTTGGTTACATATATGTTAGTGATAATATGATGGTTACATACACTCTTATATGAGTGTATATAATCAAATGTACAGAAATGTATTTATAAAAAAGAATATGTTTTATAAGTTATTATGTTATAAAATGTATTTATCCTTAATATATATATAGTTTATATTAATAACATATGATCAAATGTTCATATTTACGATTAAAATTTTATATTATATTAATTTTATGTTATAAAATTAAAATTTTTAATGATAATGTTCTATCAAATGTTATATTAAGATTTATAAGATTAATTTTATGTTATGTCAAATTTTATATTAATTTATGTTATTAGATTATTATTATACATAAATAATAGGATTTTAAAATTTAATGTTATATTAATTAGCAATTTAGCATATAATATAAAATTATTTTATATAAAATTATATATATTATATATACAAATTATATATAATATTAAAAAAATCATATAAAAAAATATTTTATATAATATGAAACAGTAAATATATATGAACCGATCTAGTCCGGTTCGGTCTAGTGTTAGAAAAAAAAAACCGAAACCGAATTGGTTTCTATCGATTTTGAGAAAAATGGAACGGGTATCGGACCAAACAGGTTCACTGGTTTTTTTTTCACCCCTAGTGAAAATTGTTTTGATCTTGATTTGCTGCATAAATACTATTTGTTTTGATCTCAAGTTGTTCGACTATTGCCTTAAACTGGCGGAGCCGTTGGGAGGAAGCCCTCACATATCTCATAAGGTTTCGGACTTTAATAATGGAATCATCAACCTCCTTGAACTCCTCATAAACTATAAGGTTAATGATATGAGCACAACATCGAACATGAATAAACTAATTCTCATTAATAATATCCTCATTTACCATTGTATTTCGCATAAACCAATTAATGGCAGTGTCATTTGCACTGTCATTGTCAACTGTGATATAAAGCACTTTTTGGATCCTCCAATTCTTTATATAGTCATCCATCTCCTTATCAATGGATGAGCCATTGTGATCAACAATTTCTTTGAAGTCAATAATCCGCTTCTGCAACGTCCATTCACTGTCAATAAAGTGAGTTGTGATACACATGTAATCCACATTCTATATGGAAGTCCATGTATCAGTTATAAATGACACTCTATGGTCAGTGGCAACAAACATTTCCTTCATCGCGGCCTTCTCATGGGCATGTCTCTTCAAACAATCGCGCATCACAGTATACCGTGAAGGCATGAGAAATCGTGGCTCTAAAGTGTGCACAAATTTGCGGAAGCCTGCTTTGTCAACCGTGGTAAAATACATTTTATCAGTGATGATCATCTCTACAAGAACATCCTTCAACATCTTCTCACTATATTGAGGGATTAATAGCTTATTAATCTATATGCCATCAGTGGCTGTAGAAGTCTTATAACTCAGCTTCATCTAATCAGTTTCTATCAGTCCTTTGCGTATGTTATACCGCTGGCAGTCCGTAAGATGTGCTATTAATACTGACGTGCCTTATTTTTTCGAATGACAACCGCATAGTTGCCCACAGAGTGGCATCAAGCCTGCGGGTTCTCACGATCACCAGGAACTTTGGTGAAATGTTTCCATATCCATGACCTTTTTTTACTAGGTCGTGCTGGTGGATCAGTCTCAACATTCATCAACTCCTCATCATCATTAAGCATTCATTAAGCATACCAACGTCTTCTAGATCTATTGGGACTTGACTGCTTGCATAAGAGGTAACTGCTCTAGATGGGGTCTACGACCTGAAGTACCTGTCGGTGACGTCAACAGTTATGTGTCATCCTCTTGTGAAGAATTATGGCAAGATGGTTTAGCATCCATAATTTGAATAAATAATTTGAAATAATTAACAAACAACCATCATTTAACATGTTATGAAAGTTATCTATAAATTAAAAACACATTGAAAAGGAAAAACATGTGTCTAGTCGTGTTTGTCATTTTAAAAATAAATAAAACACAAAAAAAATGAACGCCTGCTTGAGCCACACTCTAGCGACACTCTAGCGAACATCACTTGAACAAAAACACATAATTTTTTCAAAACCTAAATCCCTCAATTTTAAAATTCAACAGCCTAAAAACCAAAATCATTGAAGTGCAAACCACAAATCATTGAAATGAACAACAATCATACACATTTCATAAAAGGGAGGAGGAACAACAAATCACAAATCAAATATTTATAATTTGAGGAGGAACAACAAATCATTCTTACAATTTGTGATGGACTCCGGAAGGTATCTCGCGGTAGCCTCAGGTGACGATAGACGACGGGGAAGGTGAACTCATGTGACTGTGGAGACAAAGGGACTGTTGTAGTGTTGTGCCTTGTGCGAAAGTGAGGGGGGAACAACAAAGAAACTCATTTTGAACCTCTTTCTTGAACACAATATTTTTATGATATTTTATGCATTTATGTTTTAAATGATAAATATTTTTATAAAATAACTTATAAAAGTAATATTAGTTTATAGAAATATCCTCGTTTTAAACTATTGTTGTGAAATATAATTTGTGTATCATTATTTTGCTTGATAAGTCATAACCGGAAATTGATTGATTTAGAATACGTCCAAAAGATAGGCTGGCATGGAAAACTTTCCAAACAAACCGATCATCTGCCATGCAATCCCACACTCTCTTCCCCTGAAATAAATTTCCAAGTCTTTGAGCATATTCCAAAACAGAGGATTAGCAATATATTTCAATAATTATTCGTTTGGTTCAACATAAGATTAAAGTTGAAAAAATTAAATTTTTTATTTTATTTTATATAGATGTTTGAAAAAATTATAATAATTAAATGATATAAGATAATTTACGTAAACGAGAACTAAGGCTTAGTTTGTTTTAGCAGATGAAATGAGTTGATATTAAAGTTAAAATTTGAATAAAATATTGTTAGAATATATTTTTTTAATATTATTAAAGTTGAATTGTTTATTTTATTTTATGTGAGAATTTGAAAAAATTATAATGATTAAATGAGATAAGATGAGATGAATTGAGAGAAATTGTAAAAACAAAAAAGGCCTAAGAACCTGACTGAGAGGGGCCTTCAAGATTTCTATCCATAAGTCAAAATGGTAGCCTGTTTAAAAAAAATAAAAAAATTCAACGTTAAATGGTCCACCGATTTAATAAAGTCATTCTACTTATCATTTTTATATCACATATCATATTTGATTTTTTTTTAATTTTTTTTATTAAACTAAATGAATTTTTATACTTAGAGCATTAATATTAGTTTATTTATATGCAAATGCAAACACATATTTGTATAGTTTTTTTTTTAAGAATAAACCTCTACTGTATACTTAGAGAGAATGATATCACAAATGCTAAGTAGGGCTGCAACCCGACCAATCCGACTCATGTATTGGCCCGAACCGACCCGACCCGACCCGTCTTAAATACGGGCCAAGCCGATATGAGCCGACCCGACCCGAGATCGAAAGGGAACTCAAATCGTATACAAACAGATCGAACAAAAACCTTACAAATCCCACTATGCCTATACATCCGATCAAAACCCAGCATCTGCCGATACAAACAGAGCCAATTTTCTCACGAATTCATGGATAAATGCACAATCAGGCAAAAATTACAAATCCCATGAATAGAAACCCTAAACCACACCATTCAAATTCCATGAAAACCCTAAGAAGTGCGAGTAAAGAAGACCGAAGATGACGAAGAGGACAAGGGCGACGACGGCGCCGAACTTGAACTTGAAGAGGGAGAGGTCGCGGCTCGACTCCTTGAGGCTGGTCTTGACGCGTTCCATCTTTTTTGTCTTAGATTTCTAGGCGATCTTGGTGGAGGGTTCGATTTTCATCATCTCCAGCTTCTTGGCCACGACGGTGAGGCTGTCGGAGTACTTGAAAGAGGAGAAGATTTGAGGAGAGGCCATGAGAATAGGTGGTTGTTTGGCATATTGGAAAGGGCGAGAAAGCGTTTTCTCGAGAGTTCTACGGGTTCAAATTTGATGATGTGAGAATTTAATCTTTCTTATAAATTTATAATATCGGTTTCAGCGGGTTCGACCCGCAAGTTGCTCCACCCGCTTTTTTTGGTCGGGTCGGGTCGGGCCACACGGACGGGCCGGGTTCTAACTTTTTCTGCACAGGCCTAATGCTAAGAGCATCTCGGCTCAAGGCATGAGCTACAATATTACATGCTCTCCTAGTATGCCTAACAGTCCATAATGAGAAGGAGTTGAGTGTTGCCTTTGTGTCCCTTATCAGTTTTCCTACATAGGAGTCAGAATCTATATGGGCTTGTAGGCAGTGAACTACTTGCAAAGAGTCACCTTCCATGATGATATCATGTTCACCTAGGGACTTACAGAAAAGTGAAGCTTGGAGAGCTGCATAAGCTTCAACTAGGAGATGGTCAGGGAACAAATCACATTTCATTCTCATGGTAGCTTTCACCTGGCCCTCCCAATCACGGATCACTGCCCCCACACCTACCTTGCAGTTGATCTTGTCTAATGCAGCATCCCAATTGAGTTTAAGTTTGCCATGAGGTGGTGCTTCCCAATGAGAAGTTGCATTCTAGTTTTGTGGAAGCTTATTAGTAGGTTGCTGGATCTGGTTTAGTTCATCCACCATGAGCTAGACTTGTTGGTTGAGGGAGTTAAGGTGCTGAAGGACCTGCTTGAAAACAAACTCATTCCTTCTTTTCCAAACTTTTCATGTTGTAATTGCAAAGGTCACCATTTATTTTGTCTCCAGTGTCTCAAATAAGGTGTCCACCATATTACTGAAAGTTTAGGGGTGCAGGCTTGATTTCTGAAGCTTTCTCACACTGTGGCTCTAGACATCTTGAGCTAATGGGCAAGACCAGAGGGCATGTTCAATTGTTTTTGGTTGGCACTTGCATATTGGGCAAGGAAAAATATTGGAAGCAGCCACTTTTGCACACCCTACGTGGCATCATTCAAATCACACATCTCACAAATTTGAAATTACTACTGGACTGAGAGAGAGAGCTGATGATGAGAGAGAGAGACCAATATAAGAGAGAGCTGATGAGAGAGAGAGGATGAGAGAGAGTGAGTGAGATGAGAGAGAGAGTCGATGGGGGATGAGAGAGAGATCTGATGAGAGAGTTGAGGAGAGAGATAGAGACGATGAGAGAGAGATCTGATGAGAGAGAGTCAAGGAGAGAGAAAGAGCCGGTGAGAGAGAGAGCTGATGAGAGAGAGATAGAGCCGATGAGAGAGAGAGAGCCGCTGATGAGAGAGACGCTGGAGAGAGAGAGAGTGGTAGAAGCCGTCTGGTGCGTTTTGCACTAAAAAAAAATAAAAAATAAAAGGACCAGAAGCAGCCACGTAGTGTGTGCAACGTGTGCACAGCTACAGTGGTTGCTATGTAACAATACTCATTGGGCAAAGGTCCTCTTCTGTAGTCCTTCTCTGGAAAAGTTTGGTTTTGGTAGGTAAGGCATTTAGACAGCCCTTCATAGGAAAGTTTTGGTGGTAGGAGGAATATGGAGAGGCCAAAGTTTTGTCAATGGTATGACTTCCCTCATAGGTTCTGAGGATTAGCCCATGTTTTGATCGACCACTTCAGACTTTAGGTAATAGGCACTCTTTACTGTGAATTCACCCAAAGTAGTGCATCTCCAAATTAGCCTATCAAGTTTGGGGTAGGGACTTAGAGGGATTCTCTTGATGTTAACAGCTTCTTCCCTGTTGAAAATAGCTTCAAGCAGTGAGCTGTTCCATTGATTAGTGTGCCTGTCAATGAGCATTTCGACTCTTGAGTCCTCAGGTAAGAACCTGATTGAGCTTTGGGGTTTGAAGGTGGATTGTTGGGGGATCCACTTGTCCTTCTAGATCCTAGTAGACTCTCCATCACCAATGCGCCAGATTAGTCCTTTCTCAAGCAAAGGTATGACATATACAAAACTTTACCATAGAAAAGAAGAGTTATAGCTAGTTTTTGCTGATAAGAATGCGTTTCTTTTGAAGTATCTTTCTTTAAGGACCCTGGCAGCAAGAAACGATGGAGAGGAGATGATTCTCTAGCACTATTTAGCTAGAAGAGCATAGTTAAAATTTTCAAAATCCCTCAATCCTAAACCTCCTAAAATCTTTGATTTGCTCATCTGCTTCCAAGGCACCCAATGAATTTTCTGTTCTTGATCCTTCTGACCCCACCAGAAAGATCTTACTAGTTTGCTGAGTTAATGCAATAGTTGCTTTGGCAGTTTAAAAATCCCCATGCTATAGATTGGGATGGATTGAATGACTGCTTTGATGAGGGTCTCTTTCCCTGCTTGTGACAAGAGTTTAGATTTCCAGCTGCTATTTTGGTTTGTACTTTGTCCAAGATTCCTTTGAAAGAGTGGCACCTTGATCTTCCAATAAGGTTGGTAGTATTTCTCGTAGGATTTTGTACCTCTGATTCTAGCAATGCTAGTGATGATGTCTCTTGTCTCTTCTCATGTTTTGCTGCTGAAAAAGATTGAGGTCTTGTCTTTGTTCAACCTTTGCCCAGAAGCTAATCCATAGAGGTCCAGTAGGTGATAAAGCTGGCTCCATTCAATTGAATTGGCCTTGCAGAAAAGAAGTGAGTCATCTGCAAAGAAGAGATGATTAATGTGCAAAATATTCTTTCTAATTGGGAGACTTGTGATGAGGCCCGAAGTTTCTGCATTGTTAAGGAGACAACTTAAAGTTTCAGTGCACAAAATAAAGAGGTAAGGGGATATGGGGTCTTCTTGCCTAATACCCTGTATGGGTCAAAAAGGTGGCTGAGTTATCCCATTTATGATCAGAGAGTAAGATACAGAGGATACACATTTCATAACTAAATCAACCCAAACAGTTGCAAACCCCATTTTTTCCAAAACAAATTTCAGAAACGGCCATTCAATACGATCATATGCTTTGCTCATGTCGAGATGGGTTATGCTTCTTAGGTATAAGGGCTATAAGAGTTTCATTCAATTTTTTGTCCCATTGGCCATCATTCAGAGCTGCCAAAACTGTCTCACATACTCGAGGCCCTACTGTGGTCCAGTATTCCTGGAAAAATAAGGCTGGAAGGGCCCAGGTGAGCCTAGAGGGTTCATACTTTGAATAGCTTCCTTGATCTCTTCATCTTACTCTGGAGAGAGGAGCATTCATTTCCTCAGTAATCACTTGGGGCATTGGAGCTAGGCATTCCTCAATTCTGGTTGGGCGTGATGTGGAGAACAAGTTCTTGAAAAACATATGGAATTCATTGCTAATAGCTTGAGGGTTTGTTGTCTTTTGGCTTGAGCTGGTGATGATCCTGTTGATGGCATTGTGTTTCTTCCTTTGGCTAGCACATTTATGGAAATATGCAGTGTTTCGATCCCCATCTTTCAGCCAGGCCTATTTTGCCCTCTATTGCCATTTTAAGTTCTCATCATTCAGCAATGAGTTGACCTCTTGTTGCACCCTCCTAATTTCTTCAGTTAGGTTGCCCTCATTTTGGTCTTGTAGGTAGTAGTGAAGAAGCTCAGTTTCTTTTTTGAGGATCTTTCCCTGGTCCTTGTACTTGGTTCTACTCCAGGTTTTTAATTATTGTTAACAGTAATTGAGGCCTTGAATAGTGCTTTGTAAAAGGTTAGTGTGCCTAGTTGAAATTTTCCATGCATGCTTAATAAGGTCTGCACACTCCTCATGCTTTGTCCAGATAGATTCAAACCTGAATGTCTTTTTCTTAGGTTGAGTTGGACACTGAGCACTAGTCTGAATTAAGAGAGGTCTATGGTCAGATTGAGTGCTGGCTAGGTGATACACTAAGTGACTATTGAATTTGGTGATCCATGCAGTGTTTCCACAGGCCCTGTCTAGTCTCTCTTTGGTGAAGTGCCTCCCTTCCCTATTGTTTGACCAGGTAAAGTCGTCGCCTATGAATCTCAGGTCAAGGAGGTCACATTTATTTAGTGCATTCCTGAAGGTGGTCATCTACCTATATGGTTTGTGAGATGCCCCATACTTCTCCCTCTTATGAGTTATTTCGTTAAAATCACCAAAACACAGTCATGATATGTTATTTGCAGGCTTTAGATCATTCAGTAAACACCAACTCTCATGTCTTTTAGAGGTCATGGGGTGGCCATGGAAGCCAGTTAGTTTCCAAGTTACATTTTGTGAAGGATGTTTAATGAGAGCTGAGATGTTACATGTGGTGTAATTCAAAATGTCTACCTCATAAGAAGAGTTCCATAATAAGGCCAACCCCCCACTCCTTCCTCTACTGGAAACACAAAAATAGTTGTCAAAATTCAATTTCAATCTAATTTTCTCCATTCTTTCTCGGTTACATTTGGTTTCTATCAGGAAGACCAAGTTGGGATGCTTAGTCCTCACCAGTTGGTGAAGCTCCTGAACTATTTTCGAGGGTTCCCAAGCCCTTGACAGTTCTAGCTCAAACAGTTCATTGGGGCTGGTGGAACTGCATAATAGTCTCCACCAAACTGTCATGATTTTGGCTCCTTTCAGGATGGAGCTTGTGTTTTGGTTTTTTGCACATGCTATTAGTACGTGTGATGACCATGTCTATGGAGGGTCTTTTGGTATGATTTATCAAAGGAGGGGGTTGAGAGCAGAGAAGGCTGTGGCAGGCCCTCTGGCTTTCCTTTTCCAAGTACTACCTTTCACAGGTTTGGTGGGGTTGGGGTCTGTATTCTCGGGATCCCCATCAGTAGGGCCAGAGGGGTAGACATGGAGGTTTGACTTTATGGGATCTTTTCTTGGTAACAATTCAGACATAACCATGTCCTCACCCAAAGAAGAGCTACAATGGGTAGGTAGAGGACTTACCTGATTTGGCAAGAGGCCAGGCTTTATGGAAAAGTTGTTTTGTTCTATTGCATGTAAGACTTTTGAGGGGCAGGTCACGAGGTTCTTGTCAAAAGAAGGAAAAGGCTCAACAGACTTGGCCTGAACCTTTTTGACAGGCACACCTTTATCATTGAAAGAAGTAACACCTTGAAAATTTGCTGGGGTGCTTGATGTAGGAGCCATCTTTCCCGCCGTTGATGGAGGATCTCCATCACTGGTGTTCTGCCATCCTCCTCCGAGTGGTTCCATCTCCAGGTGGAGCTGTGGTGCTCCTGGTTGGTTAAGCCACCATATTTTTTAGGAGAAGAAGCGTTGGACCTAGAAGGTTGTGCACGAAGCCACTATCCATACTATTCCTTAGCCTGGGAGTTTTGTGACATTGCTGAGAAACTTCCTTTCCCATGCATCAAGAGGCCGCATTTGAAGCAGATTTGTGGCAGGCGTTCATATTTGAATGCTAGCCAATATTGACGAGCTCCAATCTTGGGGAAGTGACCTCGTGGGAGAGGCTTGGTGATGTTAACTTCAACACATACTCTTAAGAAACTGCCCCATCCAAAACCTTCTGTGTCAACCTCAATCTTGAGAACTTTCCCTAAGCCAAAGACAATCAAACTCCCAACTTCTTTGTTCATCCCTGGGAAGGGGAGGTTGTGTATTTGAATCCAGAAGAGTTCTAACTGGAACTGCACCTCAAAGGGGGAAAGGCCACCATGGAAGTCACTAAAACAGATCAGGTGTTGGTCAAAGGACCATGGCCTTCCTTGCAGCAACTTCTCTTTATCTGTGAGCAGTTGGAACTCCAAGAGAAACTTGTTAACTCCAAACTCCTTGAAGGTTATCCAACCTTCTGAATTCCACACCTTTGCCATGGTCGATTGGAAGGCTTCCCTATTGACAGTCCTGTCGTTAAATATCATGGCAAGGAGGCAGTGTTACCCTTTGATGCTTGCTAAAAATACTGCCTCATCGGGTAGGACTAGCTCTTCTTTCTCAATCTCAATAAGCTTTAAGGTTTCCCAACGTCTAGTGATATCATCGGTCATCTTGCCACCACTTACTAGACGCAAGGTCTATAAGACAACAACTCTGTCGAAAACAAAACAGAGACCACCTCACGTAGAAGAGGAGAGAACCTCACCCTTTAGAGAGGAGAGGACCCAAAAATAGTTTAAAAAACATATGTAGACTAAAATTTATTTGCATAACTAGACCATTAAATTGACTACATTAGATTATGCATATAGAAATATTTTCATAACTATGAATAGTGTCAATGCATCTTTGGAGATGCACTATTCATTTCTCAAATGCAATTTTGTTATTTTTTTCTCTTTCCTCCATCTCTCTCTCTTCACAACCCTTTCCTCTTCTCCCTCCCTCAACAACACAACAGAACCTTCACTTTCATTTTATTATTATAATATATTATTATTTTTATTATTATATTTGTATTATTAATGTTAAATGTATGTAGTATGTGCTAATTGTAAAATATATATAAAAAAATTAATCTTAGGAAAAAAATTAATAATAAAAAAATAATATTTTATTATTATTTTGATTCAAAGATGCATAATATAATTTTTTTTAAGAGTTCTTCTACGGATCAGCACATGTTCACGACTAATCCGTAGCACACCTGAGTTGGGTTTTTTTTTTTCCCTCTAAATGCTCGTTTTACCCAAAACAAAACCCAATTCAAAATTCCATCCCGCGTCGCCCAGCACCTGCCCCTCCTGCCCCATGCCACCCCGCGACGGCCATCACTCGGTCCAGTGCCACCCCGCGCAGCCCATCCCTCTGTCCTGCGTCACCCTTCGTTCCTCCTTTGTTGCCCTTGCTTTGAAGACTTTTTCTTTAAGGTTTCTGCATTTTTGTATAGACAGACTCGTCACAACTATATAAAGTCACTATTCATTTTTGTTTCTAGGGTTTTGGTGCCTCCATTTTCTTTGCTTCGCCTAGACTCAGAGATAGAAACAGAGCGAAAAGGAAGACCATTCTCTCGTCGGAGACTATGGATATCACAGACGGCGTAAAAATCAAGATAAACACCAAGATCATCGAGGTGGAGGGTCCGTGCGGTAAACTCATCTGCAACTTCAAGCACCTCAATCTAGACTTTGATCTCATCATTGACGAGGACACTAGCAAGAGAAAGTTGAAGATTGAGGCCTGGTTCGGATCCCAAAAGACCTCGGCGTCGATCCGTACTACTCTCAGCTATGTCGAGAACCTCATCACAAGCGTCACCAAGGGCTACCGCTACAAGATGAGGTTCGTGTACGCTCACTTCCCCATCAACGTTAGCATCACCAACACTAACAAGTCCATTGAGATCTGTAATTTTTTGGGTGAAAAGAAGGTACCTTTTCAGCAATTGTGAAATGGATTTTTCTTCTTTTGAGGTTCTGTCTTTTGCCTCGTTTGGATTTTGATGCTTGTTATTTTTTTTTCCTATTATCTGACTTGTTTATATGCGAATGGTGGTTTGATCTGTGAGAATTAGTAACGATATTCGAACCTTAGTTCATTATTTAGTTTAATTTATTAGATTGTTGGTGTATATTGATTCTTAACTAGGAGAGTTATTTCATAGTTTACCTGTTCCATGATAGATATTATATTGTTTATTCTGTAAGTCTTATTAATTTGGGGCTTTATTTTATTTATCTCTATCCTAATGTTGAATGATGATTGACTGATAAAAAAATGTTGAATGTTGATTGCTGTTTGATTTAACACATACTATGGATATTTATAATCTCCATTTATGTTATACATATTGTATATATTTTTATTAAAATTATGTTTGTGGTTGTACTTGTGTTCATGCATGCACAAGCTTAGGCCGTACTCTGCAATACAAGCAAAAACTATAAGCTCAAATATATAGAGGCTAAAAGTTGGAAGTATTAAACACACTTACCTTAAGATATGATACCAAACATATGAAGAAGATCTTTCTTACATTGTCCTTCATGAATAGCTAGCCATAGGATAGAGGAATGCCTAGAAATTGCTTTGCTGAACCACAATCCAAAATGATTATGATGATTTCGCTCAAGCAGTGAGTTTAAAAATAAGGAAGAGGAACTACTTACAAATATAAGGAAGCATAAGTAATAGTTTAGTTTGAACAGTTTCATCTGGTTTGTCTTGAGAATTCAGACCAATATCAATGTGCTTGGATTTGGAACTATTGTTGTTGATATGTAGCTTCTTTTATATTCTGAGATTTAAGATTCGCATCATTTACTAAAAAAAAGACATTTCGTCAGGAAATCTTGGCCAAAGAAGCACAAAAGAGCATTTGCCTAGATCACTTGGAGATAGAGATCCAAGTGCTTTTCAAGATCTTGACAATTGAAATTAGGATTATTTTGATCTTTGTTCAGATATTCTATGTTAATAAAACGATAAATTAATATTGTATACATGGTTCAGAAACTAGAAACTATAAAGGGTGGGGGTGGTAGAAATGCTCAACATATTAACTGAAGAGTACATATCTCTATGAATTTCTAATGTTAAGGGTGCAGTTTTCCTTATCTTACATAATGGAAGCTTCAAACCCATTTGAAGGGAGCTCGACTTCTTAGGCTAGTCTTTTGCTTTAGTGTTACTTTGACTTGGAGATCCTTCCAGTTATCAGCCATCTCGAGTGTAAGGCAACACTGTAGGAATTATAATGTAATTGTTAAGGCAACACTCCAAAATGTGGTTGTGGAGTAGTTTGTAGAAAGTGTAATTTGTAATTTGAAGCTTGAAGAATGTTGAAATTTGTAGTTTTTATCAAATTGTGGTTGTAAATTTGCACTTTGTAATTTGAAGAATGTTGTATCTTAAGAGTCAAGATCTCCAAATTATACTCGGAACATTTCATCTTGAAAGTATGAATACAGCTGAGCTGAATTGTGACAATTGTAGCATGAAAATATTGCCCATCGATAGCCATGGTTTTGTTTTACTTTTACAAGTTCTTTTCTTCTTTCTTTTGTTGGATTTTGTTTTTTAAACTGTTGATTGTGACATCCATTTCCATTTTGGCTTGATGACTTGAATGGTCTGATGAACAAGAGGAATGCATACAGTTATGCTTTCTGATTTTTTACCTAAATAGGAACCATTTATTTAGATGGAAAAGTAATAATATCTTGTGCAAGCTAAATTTAGGCAGAAACTATCAAAACCAAAGGCTTTTTCAATAGAAATGTTAAAGTGATTTTGACATGATGCTTTCATCTATTGATCCAAACTAACCAGAAAAATTACATATTTGATTTTTACACTATGCTTCCAGCTATTTACATATTTGATCCAAACCACCTAGAAAAATTACAATAGATACAACCCAATGTTAAAGGGATGGCTTGTAGTATTTTGTTGGTACAAATGGCATCTTGAATCTCACTGTCTTGTTCAGCTCTGATTCTGCAAAAAAGTATCAATGAGTGATAGTCTTCTTATGAGCAAGCCGACGGGTTAATGATTGCCCAAGTTGCCACAAACCCCCGCCTCTCATCTTTTTAGCAAAAAATACCTAATGAATAAAATTGGAGGAAGTTTTAGATATAGATTAAATCGTCAAAATTGTCACTAATAAAATGCCAATAGCTTCAAAACAGAAACCAAACAATCACATATATTTCTCAAGGTCTCAGTAACCCAAGACCAGACTACTCTGTTTTCAAAGGATGTGCAAAAATTAGTGCAATATTTTGATTAATGGTAATTATTATCATAATTATTATTATTATTATGTTTGATGTTTGGTGGAAACTAAATCCATAGCCTCTATATACCGCATTTTGCAGGGACTAGTTGGTAGCATTACGTTGAAAACATGACCATAATTACCAAGACGATGTAGAAGTGATATAAGTTTTGAAAGTCATAAATGCAAATTGTCATATTATCATCCTTTGCCATCTAGAATACCGTGGCCTTATTTCAAACAACATGAATGCATCATTTTATCGAATCAGCTCCCAAAGAACATTCAAACGCCGTGTACAAGAAAAACATCAATAAAATCTCCCCCGGCCATCGCTCAATAAAATCTCATATAATTGTCATTGGGAAGTTCACTCGGATGAAATGAAAAAACCGTATCATCCAATACAAATACGTATGGCAAACGAATCAATGACAGTTTTTCAAACAACAGACAGTGTAACCAGTCATCTGGATCTCAATACTGTTTCTCCACAGCCTCATTTGAGTAAGCAACCAATAACATAGATCTTCTAATCTCATATAAGAAAAAAGGGTACGACACAAGAACGATCATTACTGAACAAACCCAGAAGATGCGATCACTTCGGGAGGGCTGAGGTCGTGGTGGGGAGGGTTGAGGTCGTGCTTGGATGAGGTTGGTGGTCGTGCTTGGCTTCGAGGGTTGAGGTTCGGGAGGGCTTTTAGGGCTTGGGGTCGAGGGGGGGGGGGAATTAATTGACTGAGGGCTGATCGGTGGCTTGCTTGGCTTGATTGTACTCAGATCGAAGAAGACGAAGGAGGTTCGGGCGAAAAATCGAAAGAGGCTCTCAAAGAAGGATGAGGGCTGAGAGACAATCGAAGAAGACTAAGGGCTGAGAGCCTGAGAGACATGCGTTTAGTGAACCCGATCCAATACGTTTAGTGAATCCAATCCACACGTTAGGTGTGTTATGGCCAATGCCAACATTTGGTTTTTAATAAACAGTGCAACTGTACGTGTACACCTTCAACACAGCAACTCACACCTCCAGCGCGTTGTGATTACGCGCTATTCGTCGCGTGAAATCATTTTCCTTCTCCTCCTTTGCAGAACACGCAGGCCGCTCGTCTTCTCTATTGGTCTCTCTCCCAACCCCAGACCCATGAAAAATCAACGCCATGACTGATCAGTTCCGGCTGGAGAACCTCTCCAGAACCTCGCAGATCTTCCGCGAGACAACTTCTACCTTCACCTCCAAACTCCCCACATTCCTCTTCCTGGCGCTCCTCCTCTTCTCATTCCGCACCACCGTCGAGGATGGCACCCGCCATCTCACCTCCTTCATCGATCGAGACGCTTCCCTCAAGGCGCTCCTATCCCGCCTCGACCTCGCCGGCACCCAAGCCTCCCGTCGCCATGGCCTTTCCTCCCCCGATGAATCCCCCGCCGCTCTACGCCGCCGCCGCCGTCGCCCCTTCCTTCACCTCACCCGCATCGGCACCCTTGACGAGGACTTCTTCTCCGGCAATGAAGAAGAGGATCGGTCAGCCTTCGGCTTCAACCGCAAGCCACCAGTCAATGGTACCCTTGTCTTTTTCAACAATTTCAGCCCCAGATTAGGGTCTTCGAGTCCCGTAATTGACAACGGGATCAACATCCCCGAGATCGTCCGCACCGGAATTAGTTTCCGAGCTGAGAGCTTGTATCTTTCCTCCGACGATGACAAACGCGACGACCACAAAGATGAGCAAGAAGAAAGCTTGGAGGAAGTTCAAGACTTGGACAGAATCGTGGATTTCCATTTCCTTATCAAAGGACTAGAGCTTGGTCGGCGCGACGCCGCAACGCTGCTGTTCCTTGTGAGTTTTCTATCCGCCGCCTATGGTTGGGTGATTCTAGGGTTTCTCGTTTCGTATTCATTGGTATTAGGTATTGTTTTTATTACTGTTGCGAATAATCTGTTAGGGAGGTTCAGTTCATTTCTCGGTACAATGTGGGAGGGTTCGAGATTGGGCCTCAAGAGGCTTTCAGGGTTTATTTTGATGAGATGGGCGGTGAGAGATGCACTAACTCAACTCTTAGGGTTGTGGTATTTCGGCGAAATCGAAGATCAGTACTCATTTTTTAAGCTTTTTGTGAGGTTGAAATTGATGCCATTTTCGATTATGTCTCCATGGATTAGTGGTTATGAGAAGGAGATTTCAGGGTTTTTGTTTACGTGGTTTTTGGCCGATACGATTGTGGCTTTTATTTTTTCTGTGGATGCTTGGGTTGCCATAGTAGACTCAAGGAGGACCGGGAGGGAGATAATGAAGGAAGGTTGTTATCTGATATCGACAATGTTGAACCAGGCTATCCAGATTAAGTGTTTGGAAGCTATCTTTTGTGGCTCATTTGTAAGATGGGTTCTTGCTCGAGTCTGTGGGAGGTTCTTTGCAATGGTGATTCAGTCAGCTGTGGAGGTTTATTTCATGGTGGCTTGGCTCATATTTTACTTTGCTGTAAGGTGTAAGGATTCTAGCTTGCAGGGTAGGAGGTTTGGGAGGAGAGAATTGGAGGGTTTGGTTGACGGCCTAAGATGATTCTCGGTGGTAATCAGGTGAGACTTTCATCTGTAGGAAGCTTTAATTTTAAAGATAAATTAGCAGTAATCTTTTGGTGCTTTGTGTGTTCTTGTTATGCAACCTGTGATTAGCACCACGGTTGTCTGGTGTAGTCAGCATCAATGCGTTGTACGTACTCTTATTACAAGGCAATATGCCACTTGTGTATATTTTTGGATGAAAAGTCTTCATGTGTATATTTTGCATGGATCATGATTTCAATGCCTTGCAATGTTTCCTGTATGTGATGGTGATATAAGAACTCGCCAATGCTAATGATTTTTTTCCGCATTTACTGCAGGAATTACTTGTCCTGTTATATTACAGAGCTTTTGTATCTGTGATCATTTTCTATTTAACTTCTTCAAATGAGTCAAGACAGCCTCCGCGTACGACTTAAGTAAGCCTTTTTCGAGTCCTTCTGTTGGATGTTTCCAGCCCCTTTCGATAAATCCACAGCCCACGGATACTTCTAAGTCCAGCCTGAAATGTTGGTTTACCCCTTAAATAAAGCAGTTGACCGTCTCCCTCAAGTCTAGTATCTCCCTTTTGAGGCTATTGCTATCTAAGGTGATTTGCTCTGCACCATGACCACTGAGTAGAGCGCCCCCCTCCCTTGTTGCGTAAGTGTTGTTGGTTGGTAGTGTGTCTGACCAACGTGTCTGGCATGCCTCTACAATGGTAACACCATGCCTTTGTTCATTTTCCAGATTGCCCTTCGTGCCCTTCGACGACTGCCCATCTCTTCGTGGTGCTTCCTCCATCTTACAATGGACTCCTCTAATGGCAGAGCCAGCGCATGGAGTCAAGACAGCCTCTGCGTACGACTTAAGTAATCCTTTTTCCGAGTCCTTCTGTTGGATGTTTTCAGCCCCTTTCGATGAATTCTTCCCTGATTTTCCCGCGCTTTCATACACCTCACGGAGCTCCATAGCCATTTTTTTCCAACCCTTCCCTTGCACTTCTTCAGGGATTATGATGTGGCTTCTTCTTCCACCCCCTCTATATTCCACTAGAGTCAGGAATCTTCCATAAGCATTAGAACATTTTTGTGCGATGAAAGCGCTGCTGCTTACAGGGGAGACTTTGTAAAATTCATTTTTCCCATTTGAGCAAGCACACTCCTCCAATGTCTGCACAAGCCATTTCATTGCCAAGAAAAACAAGCTCTTTCACCACCTTTCTACCTCGCTCTACAATACGCACCGATTGACTACCTTCCACGGAGAGCTCAAAAACCGTAGTTTCAATAAGGACCAGTTTTGAGTAACCCATCATTAATGTTAATGGAAAATACTGAAGGAGATGATGTTCAACGAGAGACCTTCATTGTAAATCACAGAAAATGAAAATACACAAACCCAATCTGTTTGGGTAACACAGATCTCAAGATACATTATTACCTGTTATCTTTTTTAGTATTAGGCAATTGCAATTTTAGTACTGTCAAGTCTGTAGGAAACATTTTTGGATTAATTCCCGAGATACCCATTTATCAAAATAATTAAATAAATAAACTCCCTGGATAGCTGGAGTGGAGATAAATTATACTGAGGTGAGTTATGTAGGAGACTTGAGTGGTAGAGAAGTTAAAAGCTTTGAGTTCCATAGTTTCAATTATGCTTTTCTCTTAAAACTGTATGATATTTTGGAAAATATCTTTTAGAAGTTTTGGAGTAAATTCCACCACAAAGGAGACAAAAAAATTACAAAAGTTACTTTGTGTAGATTTAGAATCAAGAATATCTTGTGTGAAGGGACTTTTTTTGATAAGTATCTTGTGTGAAGGGACTTACAGAAAAAAAAAAAAAAAAAAAATCTTGTGTGACGAGTATCATTCCTTGACAATTCTGTATCAGATCCAAAGTATATTGTTTAGACCAACCGAAATCTGATGGTTGCCTACCTAAGGTGTAACTATTAAGGTAGGAATGTTTTATATAGTTGCTAATGGAGTTATGAATGACTACAGTAAACTTGTTCAAGAAGCATGGTACCGAATACTTAAATGAAAACAAATAGAAGATCTTATAGAGGTTTGTAGGATCATGTTTATCAGGGAAAGATCATGGTGCTAGGTTGGGACGATGACTTAAGGTTGTTTGGTTTTAACCATTTTTCCAATTTCAATTTTTGGTGGATCTTTTTATCATGTTGGGGAGAAAATTTTGCTATCCCTAAGAAGGATATTTTTTGGAAGTTGATCCCGCATGCTTAATGTGGTGCTCATGGAGATAAATGAATGATCAGAACTTTGAGAATTGTGAGAAGACAGTGCCAGAAGTGGTCTTTGTTTTAGAACATTCAACTTTGTTTTTTGATAGCTTTAGGGATTTTCTTTAATGTTCTATTTTTCAAATTAGATGTTTATCTTGTATACTCCTGTATGGTTCTCTTTTTCAAATTAGGTGGGTACATTGATAATGCTCTTTATGTAATCAATAAAATCTTGACTTATCAAAAAAGTGTTTCACAACATTTTTTGTTTATCGATCAAAAACAAAAGTACATCACAACATTATCACGTCACACTCTATTATCTTTCTTTGATATAATCTAGGTGGGTCTGTCGAGGAGGAGAGGGCTTTGTGGTTGTGGAGAATAAATTTTGAGGGCAGGAGTCCTGATTTCAGTTTTACTCGTCTTGGGGGGGGTGCTTCTATCAAAGCTACAGTTGAGTGCACAAAGCTTCATACAAGCATTGGTGACAGTACTCTTGGCTCTTGACTCAAGTGATGAAGAGGTGGTGGGATGAGGTCGAGGTTAGTCACATGTTCAAATCTTTCTTATTGAACGAAGAAAATTAGAAGTGAGCATCAATGACACTGCGGTGTTGTGGCCTTCTGAGAATGTGTTTGCTGCTCCCTCGACTTACAACAAACCGAACAAATGTTTCTTGAAAATGTTTCTTTTCTTATCCTAAGATAATTTTAGTGAATGACATCTTCTTTGCCAATGCTATAAGTTTGTGCAAGCAATCAAGAGCAATTACGCCCCCGCCCCTCCCTCCCTCCCCCCCCCAATGATAGTGTCGGTCGCGAATTGTTAGAAAGTATTAACTTTTTTGTAGCCCCTTGGAGCATGGAGTGAATGCACATACTCAATAACAATCCGTTGTTTGTTGGGAGGATAATACAATGATAATAATTGTATTAAATTAAAAGGTAGTACCAACATGGAGAAGGGGAATCCTAAATACCCCAAATAAGTTAAATACAAAATGAAAATTGAAACCAATAAATGGGAAATGACTATAAAAACTTGGTCCCATATTTCTTAGTGTGAAATCCCAAGGGGCTGGCCCAAGTGGTGAAGGTCTTGTTCTTGAGATATCACTCCCTTCAAGATCTAAGGTTCAACACTTCATTGGTGTAAAAAATCATTTGGGGCTACATTTCCTGATAAAAAGTCAGCGATTTAATCAGTTCTGTGTAGGAAAATTTTTGAGAGTGCGGTGCACGGGACCAAGGTTTATTCTACAAGGGTGAGTTTGAAGGGTCTTGTCTTGGAAAGGTTTCCGACCAAAAAAAAAAAAAAAAAAAAAATTCTTGGTATGAAGCTGTGAGAATCTTTCACCACTTGGGCAATTTTTGGTGCAATCTAGTGAGGGGTAAGTATAAGTATGCTCAGTAAGAGAGCCCAATTGAGGCAAAAATGCTACAGAACACCAAACCAACATTGTCGAAAGAAGAAAGAGCATGGAGCTCCTGGAAAGCATGCTGTGACTATCCCTTTTCTTGAAAGAGTATTGGGCGGACTAGGCCCTTTTGGAAACATTCTCATGATAGATAATTTAAGAAAAAGAGTCACAGACATTGTGGTGATTGATTGGTTCTACAATATCTGAGAAGTGGGGAGTTCGTTGATCATCTTTTGCTATATTTAGGGGTGCTACGTGCCCCCTTCACCACCCCCGCCCCCGCCCCCGCATGGGCGGAGACTGGTAGTTCTCCCCCGGAACCCACCCTCGCAAATGGGGGGCGGGGTACCCCGTCTGGGTATTGGGGTCCGGGGGTGGACACCCCATCAATCCCCCCTGGCACATAAATAGGCCCAAAATAGTCCAGAAGCATATGTAATGGGTCAAAATTGGTCCAGAACCTGTTTGTGGGCCATTTTGAGCCCATAATTTAACTAAAAATACAAAATACAAAATAACAAAAAATAATTTACAATAACAAAAATTATTAATTATATAATACTAAGTTGCAACTATTAACTAATAATCATAACTAAGCTATTACAATGATACAAAATAAGAGAAAACTATTAGAAATTCAAAATTATAAATTCATCTAAAAATATTACAAATTCTACTATTGTAACAACATTACAATTAACTATTTAAGTAAATTAACAAAAGAATAACATTTCAACGGAATTTGAGATGGCCATGTGGTAGAAAAGTTAGTGAGCTGTGTTAACTGTTGTGAGATTGTGAAAATTGAGATCATAAAACTTGAAATATTAATAATTTAAAAGGAAAACAAATTAGAATTATAAACATGAAACAAAAATTAAAAATAAAAACATATATTAGAAATGTAAAAATTATAAACATTAAAAGTACTAACCAAGATGAGATTGGGTCATTGGGATCAAGATGAGAATAGATCATTAGGGTTCCAATTTGAAACCTTAGAAAATTTCAAATTCACAATTTAAAAATTACAATCATAAAAACACATGCACAATTCAATCCTCCACAACACAATTCACAATCTCATCCTCTAACTCCTCAATTTAATCACATCTTCCATAACTCAACAAATATATATAAACTTACCTTCGGTGACAGACTAGCCGTGCGACTGATGAACGACGACAGAGAATGGCTTGAGTCCTGACGGCGTGCGATGGATGAACGGAGCGAGAGAGAGCAGCGGCTGCGAGGGTTATTGGGATAGAGAGATGAGAGATGAGAGAGAGACAGAGAGAGGAACTAAAAGGAAAGTGGGGATTGCGAAAGGGGGGGCAGGGGCAGGGGCAGGAGCAGCTTAACATCCATATCAAAACGACATGTTGTTTAAATTTATAATATATTATATAAATTATATATTTATATAAATGCGGGGGCGAGGGTTTTGCGGGGCGAGGGTTGAGCCCAGCCCGCCCTCGCCCCCGCTTGATGCACTAGATGAGGACGGGGCCACCCACCCCTTACATCTAGCGGACGGGGGTTCGTCCCGGCCATGCGGGGGCAGGGTGGACAGGGGTGGGGCATCGGGGTGTGGGGCCCATTGCCCACCCCTAGCTATATTGAAAATGGCTTGAGCTTTGTGGACATACTTCTTCATAACAATTAGGGAAATTGCCTGCCACACTGTACTATAACCCCAAAAGGACTAATCAATTTGAAGTTTTCCTAAAATCACTTATTCAGTTGTAACAAACGGATCCTAGGATAGTAGTATGAGCAATAAACAAAGTTTTTGTTTTATTTTATGTATTTTATTTTTAAATATTGGGCCAGACTCTATAAAGCCCAACTTATTAGATTGAGCCCATATTAAATTAAATTAACCCTAGGTGACTTAAGAAAGCCCATTAAAAACATGACTAAAAATAATTTTTATTTTTATTATTATATTATATTTTTATTTCAAAATTTCAAGGAAATTCCATTTTAACTCTTAAATTTTAACAACAATTCTATCATATCCTTCAATCCCTAAATAACAGAGAAACTATGTTATTATCAAGATTTTAGGTACCAATATGATTTATTCAAATAAATCACCACGTTCATTTCACTTCCAATTCCTTCTTAAATTATGCCACATGAATCATGTAGAGTGTAAAAGCTTTCAAATAAAATTATTTATAGCGACAATCCTTTTTTCTTTTTATCAAAACATTTTTTAGACAACTAGTCGACTAACACACACAATCCACATCATGCAAAACTTCATCAAGTCGGTTTCGTCTGTACTCCTTTGTGCAGTACTTTAAACAGTCACACACTTTCACTTATTTTCGTCCATTTCTCTATGTTATTTTCCTCCCTATAACATGATGTACATGCAGTGAGTGCGCCGCGAGAACAACTCCTCTTCTGCTCACGCCCTCTCCGTCATGGAACACCGCAGAAGATGTTGAGTGGTGAATTCCCATTCGGTTCTCTCTCTCTCTCTCTCTCTCTCTCTCTCTCTCTCTCTCTCTCCTATGTTTTTCTCTAACCAAAAATGACCTCCATTCACAAAGGTGTCGCTACCCAGCAAACCCACCACCATGCCAGTGTAAGAAAAAGAATGCCAAGAAAAGCACGTGTCTTATTATATGCTGAAGGTGTTTATATACACAAATTATTGAGTAATTACAGCAGTTGAGTGTACCATATATTATGTACAGCTAATCAATCAATGTATAAATGAAAAAAAAGAATTAAATACAATCTTGCTATGTAATGGTGGAATCCTTGACAGCAGGCTGAGTTAACTGTGAGGATCTTGAAGATTAAATATGGCATGAATTAGGCTTGTCTGGAGATATATGCTTTGACTTGAATTATGGTCTTGAGAATTTATAACTTTAAAATCCCCCCCTCAAGGTAATGGGGTGAGGTTGAACCATTAACTTGCAACATAGGAAGATAAATATGGCAATGGTTAAACCCTTGGTACTGAAGACATCTGCAACTTAAGTTAAAGTGGGAATGTGTTTAATATGAATATCTCAATTGATTACTTTCTCTCGAATGAAGTGGTAGTCCACTTCAATGTGTTTTGTGCGGGCATGAAATATGAGATTGGATGCAAGAGAAATGGCACCAAGATTATCACACCAGATGGTTGGTGTTGTGAGGAGAGAGATTTTCAGATCATGTAAGAGCATCCTTAGCCAAAAACATTGATCAGCTGTCACTAGCGCTAATGATTGATACTTAGCTTCTGTACTACAGACCACAACTTGCTTTTTTGACACTCGATGAAACAAGAGAAGATCCAAGACAGACGCCAAAGCCATTGGTAGATCTTCTATCGTCAACCAAACCTGTCCAATTTGAGTCATAGTAGGCAGTAAGTGAAAGTGAGCCAGGGTTGAGATGTAATCCATGAGTGATAGAGCCTTTAAGTTATTGAAGAACCTTTTTTGTTGCAGTCCAGTGTATGATTGTTGGAGAATGAAGGAATTGAGACAATTGATTAAAAAAATATGCTATGTCTAGTCTGTTTAAAGTGCAATATTGAAGTGCACCCACGATTTAATGATAAGTAGTGACATCATGAAGTGGATCCCCATCATGTATTGATAACTTTGAACCTGAGATAGCAGGAGAGGAACATGGTTTGGCTCTAACCATGTTGGCTCGATGTAAGAGGTCTAAAATATACTTTGATTGATTTAGGTGAATGCCTATATGGTCTCAGATTGCTTGAATGCCTAGGAAAAAGGCAAGTGTACCTAGGTCTTTAACTACAAACTCTTGTTGAAGTTGATGAATCAAAGCATAAATATGGTGCGCATAAGTTTCAGTGACAATGATGTCATCAACATAGACCAAATGAAAGATGTGAATGTTATCTTTGTGAAAGGAAAATAGGGAGTGATCAACCTAGGATTCCTTGAAGTTGAGAACGGGTAGAACTTGAGAGAGTATGTGGAACCAAGCTCTTGGAGCTTGTTTGAGTCCATAGATGGACTTGTTGAGCTTGCACACATACTCTAGAAAGTCAGGGTGCTTGAAACCTTGTGATTGCTCTGTGTATACAATTTCTTGCAAGTGTCCATAGAGGAAGGCGTTGGACACATCCAACTGTTTGATAGGCCAATGAAAAAGGATTGCAAGAGTGAGAACTACACGTATGGTGGATGGTCTGATCACTGGATTGAAAGTCTTAGTATAATCTATGCCATAACATTGCTGAAAACCTTTGGCAACTAAATGTGCCTTATACTTATCGAGACAACCATCTGATTTTTGTTTGATTTGAAAGACCCACTTGCTACGAATGATGTTATGGTCTTTAGGGCATGGACAAAGAGTCCATGTATTATTAAGTTGAAGAGCATGAAATTTTGTTGCCATGGCTTCTCTCCATTCCAAGGATTTAGCTGTTTGAGTGTAAGTAGGCTCAATTGGTAACATGGTGGTGTGAAAGGCTTTGAGGGGATGTTTGGTTGAGTAATAAAGTTGACAGTTAGAAAATGATTTGGGACAAGAGGTGCCTGCTTTTGCTCTAGTTGTCATTGAATGCACTAAGGTGGGGTGTGTGGCAGTAGGAGATGTGGTTACTGGGTCAGAGGAAGAACTGATGGTGCTATGAACTGAGTCGGTGGAGGAAATAATGTCTGATTGAGGGAGTGGCAATGAAGATGAAATAGGTGCAGCAGATGGAAAATTGAAGGGGTTAAAAGTTGTAACAAGTGAGTGAGACTGTGTGAGAGAGAAGTGACAATACCTGTGTGTTGTTCTTTGAAAGGTAGAGGAGAAGAAGTTTCCATATCCATGGCAGGGAAGGTCTATTCATCAAAGACAACACTCGAGAGACAAAGATGTAGTTGGAAGTAGGATATAAACATTTGTAGCCATGGTGGTGGGAGCTATAACCAAGGAAGATACAATTCTTGGTTAGAAATTCCAATTTATGTTTGTTATATAGTTTGAGGAGAGGAAATCATGCACATCCAAAGACTCGTAAGAAGGTGTAGTCAGGATGTTTGTGAAACAACTTGACAGAAGGAGAAGAAACATTAAGTAGGGTAGTGGGGAGTCGATTGATGAGGTAAACAGATGTAGAGAATGCATTGGACCATTGTTTGGAAGGTAAGTGAGAAGTGGCTAACAGTATAAGACCTGTCTCAATGATGTGGTGATGTTTTCGCTCTGCTAGGCCATTTTGTTGGGCATAAGAGCAAGAAAGACGATAGTGAATGCCATTGCTATTTAGAAACTGTTTGAAGAGGGAAGAAGTGAATTCTCCACCTCCATCCAATTGAAAATACTTGATTTTGTGAGAGCAAGTTTTCTACCAAAGTCTTAAATTTGATGAAGCATGAAAGTACATCAGAGTTACGTTTAAAAGGGAATATCCAAGTAAAGCGTGAAAAATCATCTATGAAAAGAACATAGTAGTGACATCCATCGATAGATTAAATTTGAGGAGACCAAACATCAGAATCTATAAGTTCAAGAGGATGAGATGAGACTCGGGTAGATGAGAAAAATGGAAACCTTTTTATTTTTAGATAATTGAAAAGGCTCACATAGTTTAGTAGACATTTTTGAACTTGGAATTGGTAATTGGAAACTACGAATTACATGATTCACAATATCTTTTGAATATCTTTTGCTTGGTATCCTAATCGGTTATACCAAATGGTGGAAGAAGTGTTGACTCCAAGGAAAGCAGTGTGCTAATTGTACTGATTGGTGAACAAGACTTTCAGGTGCATCGGATACAAGCCATCTTCACTTCTGCGTTGGAGAAGAACCCGATTAGTTTGATTGTCCTTCACAAAGAATGTATCAGTAGTAAGAATAAAATGACAAGCATTATCATAATAGAGTTTTTGTATATATAAAAGATTGGCTGAGGCTTGTGGGTAGTGAAGGACTTGTTTTAAATATAAATGTGAACCATTAGAGAGAAGATTTGAAGAACCAGTGTTTTGAATGGGAAGAGCGGAGCCATTTACCACTGTCACAATATCTTTTCCTTGGAGTGGTTGCTTGATGTTGAGATTGTCAAGTGTTGCTGTTATGTGACTATTGGCAGCACTATCGACATACTAAGGTTGATCATCATCTTCAACATGAGTAGCATTTGTTAGAGCTACCATTGTTGCAAGTTGAGTGGGAGACCACTAACAATATAGGAGAGATCATTATCTTCAAGGGATTTACCCACGACAAGAAGTTGGTCAGCATACTACTTAGCCAACTGAAGATATGCAGTACATGATTTTGACTCTTGGCAAAGAGTTTGGAGTTGCCCTTTTATCTGGGCTATGAGAGACCTTGAATGTGAAGCAAATCTAGTAGCAAGTGATATCCACACTTGTTTGGAAGTGTTGAGACCATAGATAGTGGAAATGTGGGTGTAACTGGTTCAGTTCAGTGTGGTTTTGTACATTTTTTAGAATCGAACCAGTATACACTGATTCTGAAAATTTAAGAACCGATATCGGACTGTTTCACTACTCAAACCGGAACTTCCGATTTTTCCGGTTTCGGTCCGGTCCGATCATTTTTTTCGGTTTTACGGATTATCTATATTAGTAATAATATCATGTTTATATATACTAAACTCTTAGTCTATTTATATTATAATATAATTACATTATTTTATAATAATTAATACATACTAGTATAATATTGAATTTAACTATAGTCTATATAAGTTCTAAACTTTTTATATCAGTATATATGATCAAACGTGTAAAAACATATTTACAAAAAGAATATATATTATAATTTATTATGTAAAAAATGTGTTTATCATTGATATATATATATATATATATATTATATATCAAAAGTAATTTTATATTAATAACTTAATATTAATGTTTATGTTTAAAATTAAAATTTATATGTTATATTAATTTTATGTTATAAGATTAATAGACTTGAATAATAAGATTAGAATTTAATGTTATATTAATTAGAAATTTAGCATAATATATATAATATAATATAAAAAATTATATATAATAAAAAATTATAAATATATATACTGGTCTTCGGTTTGATTTAAATCGGTTTTTAATATATGAAAACGAGTACTGCACTGGTTTAGGACCGATTTTGATTTTTAAGAACCGATACCGTACCGGATCGCTTACAAACCGGTTCGTTCCGGTTCAACCGGTTTTTCGATTTCTTTTTTTACACCCCTAAGTGGAAAGGACACATTTAGTAAGGGTGGCATTGATCCAACTTAGTATAAATTGATCCTTTTTGGTCCATAGGACAAAGGTTGGAGGGTGGGATTATCTTCCGAAGTAGGGAGATATTGTTGAGGGCAGGATTCTGTGGCTTCTACGATGCCAAGGTGGTTGTAAGTGCACAAGACAGGCAAAAATTGGGAAACCCAAAGCAGGTAGTTCGAGGTGTCAAGTTTAATGGAGATAAACTGTGTGATGTTGGGGATAACAAAGGAAAGAGTTGAGGGAGGAGATTTTAGCCATTTGGATTGAAATTGGTGTAGACCGTGTGGCTCGTGATACCATGTAAGAAAACAAAGAATGCTAAGAAAAGCACAGGTCTTATTGATATGTTGAAGGTGTTTATATGCATAGACTCTCGAGTAATTACAGCAGTTGAGTTTGCCATATATTATGTACAACTAATCAATCAAGCTATAAATGGAAACAAAGAATTAAATTCAATCTTGCTATGTAATGGTGTAATCCTTGACAACAGCATGAGTTGACGGTCAAGATCTTGAATATTGAATATGACATTATGTATTAGGCTTGTCTGGAGATATGCTATGACTTGAATTATGATCTTGAGAATTTATAACATTAACAGCCAGAAGTCATGTGCTGCAGCACCTAGAACAATTGAAATGGTACACCCCACACCGCCGAGGACAACCGAAAACAAGGAGAAGCCCGGCCCGTACGCATGAACTTGAGACACCCAGTGGCCCACTCCGTCGCCAACGCCATCCATCTCATTGGAATTCACAAAGACAATCACAGAAGTCGTTGGCCAACTGTTCGATCCCTGTCACCCTTGCACCACCTCGGTTAGCCTCAACGTCTGTCTCTCTTTCTCCTCCACCGTTTCCTCTCTCAAACAAGCTGAGTCTCTTCTCACTCACCTCGGTGTTCTACCACTGTGCCACGGAGGAAGCCAAAACAGTTGCCCTGTCGTGGGTGACGACCACCCAATCACTTCTAGCTCTGCACGATATCGTAAGCTCTCGATTTTTCCATGGCTGAATATCATGTGTAAGCCTCTGCTCTGAAAATTGATATTTGCAGTGCGATAGTTTTTCTTGTTTAAAGTTGATTTACTTATGTGCCCTTGTTTTTAATGTAGTTGAAGTAAATTTAGCGTACTGAATATATACTTTACATATGATAAAGTCTAATTATTGTATCAAATTCCTTTTCTTCTGTTTTTTTTTTTTTAAATGAAACGGAGCTTCATTAAATTGAAATCAGTTCATACAATAATACAAGATCTCGGATACAAATAGGAAATTCTTCCTCATTTATTTATACATGATTACAAGATAATGCATTCTTAGCTAACACATGAGAAGCATGATTAGCAATCTTCGAACATATTGAATCTGCCAAGCAGCATTCCCATGGAAGAAAAGCTTGATTTCCTTCTCGTTTGTTTTCGCAGATGAGATGAGATGAGTTGAGATAAATTAAGATTAAGGTTAAAAAGTTGAATAAAGTATTGTTATAATATATTTTTTAATATTGTTTTTATTTTGGGATTTGAAAAAGTTGAATTGTTTATTTTATTTTGTATTGAAACTTAAGAAAATTGTAATGATTAGATGAGATGAGATGAGATGTTTTTTTAAAACAAACGAGGATAAGCTGAGATTTGTTTAAGATTTATTAACATCATGAAGAACCACTTTTGCATCCCGTTCCATGCAGTATAACTTTTGATAAACCCAAATCTCTACAAAATAAAAATACAAGCTGTAAGTGCTGCTTGAGCTTCAGTTGTAGTTGGATTTGAACAAAAGACTGTAGGTGCCCTCATGACAGCAATGACTCCTTGGCAGTTTCTGCTTGAGACTCCTGCAGTTGTTCCACAGCTGGACTGGCCAAAATATTTGGAGGCATGAAAATACCATCATAGATCACAGCATTCCTCCTAAATCAAAGCTTCATCCTAAACCAGATCATTAAAAGTAAGGTTGCGTATGAATGTTGAGTTGAGCTGAATGTTTTATGAATAATAGTGAGTTGAGTAGTGGAGTGAGTTATGTGGGACCCATCTAAACTGAGCTTAAAGTGTGTTTGGATGTTAAGAAGAATTTAGTACTTCTTATGGAAAATTGAAAAAGATTGTGGATCCCACGTATAAAGATGTTTTAAGTTGAAAAAGGTTGTGAGTCTCGTGTGTAAGAATGTTTTGAGTTGAGATGAGTTTAGTAATTTGAGAGTTGAGTGTTTGAATGTTAGACTCAGTTTAAAATTAGACTGAACTCAGCTGAGTTTGGGAACCAAACGCAGCCTAAAATCGTTGCTAATGTACAATATTATTTACATGGAAATAGATTCTTTTGAAAATCTATGTTGTGGGTAGTAAATTACATTTGCTTCGAAAAGATGTGTTGTTATTAAAGATTATTGCAAGGAAAGTAATCTCATCGGTGATAAAATTATTTGCAAGTAAATTAGTAGAATCATGGCTAATTTACTATATTATTTGTTGCAAATCTATGTCGTGGGTATGTAATAGATTACATGTTGCATCGAAAAACAATGTCGTTGTTATTAAACATAATTACAAGGAAAAAGGCAATTAAACATGTTAGTAATAAATTTATTTGTAAGTCGTGGGTAATATCAAACAGTTTGCAAAGAAAGTCGAACCATTGGTAATGTTTAAAATATTAGAAGGATATATGGCCGGTCGTCGATGAAGCCAGGTTTCGTATTTGCAATGGAAGGCTCCAATGGATATGTTGTTGCAAATAACTTTTTGCAACGAAATAATTGTAGTAGGTATTGTCTGGAGTCGTTTTCGTGAAGTCTGGGCCCTTGGGATTTTATATTCTCAATTGCAATGGGCATTTTCGTTGCAATCTATAGTGGATTTCATTCAAATTAGCGACAACCCAGTACGAGAAAATAACTAGTCTACTGTATAGACTAATTCCAAAGGAGAATTTCTCATAGCAAAAGTTTGGTTAGAATTATTACAAAATGCGAGGGGATATATTTGAGTTATTGATAATGCCTTTTTAGCAATGAAAATAAGATTGTTGGACAATTTTTCCCTATAAAAACCTGACTCTACTGTAGTGGGTTGTAGAAAGATTCTTTAGTATTTGGATTTTCAAAATAACCTCTAACTCTTAAAATTAAAGTTTTAAATACAGTGCCGTATCGGCCGGTATTTACCGTGCCGGTAGTAACCGGCACGCACAGGGGAGATAGATGTTTCGTACGGGTCAAATACCGGTCATTTTGGTCAATACCGACAGTCATTTTGGTCAATACTGGTAGGTTTTCAGTGTAGCGGCCAAAATCTTGTATTTTTATATTTTTAGTGTATTTTCATAATTTTCACTCCATTTATCACATCTGAAGACTATTTTCTTAACTTTTTTTAATCTTATTTTCTTGAGAACTGAAAATTAAATCCTTACTCCCTTTTTTCGTGATGAAGATGAGTGATTATTTTTTTTAATAGTTGGATTGAGAACTTTAAAGTATTATTGAGTTTTATAAATATGCATTTTAGTTTTTTAAGACTTGTATTGATTTTATTTTGAAATATAATTTATAAATATATAATTAATTTATCTATATAAAGACTATCTCGAAACGATACCGATATCGAAATATTTCGTTCATGTGCTTTAACCGAAACGGTATTCAAAACTAGGGGTGCTATCCGCACCATACGGTGCGGGGGCACCCCCTCCCCGCCTTGCATGGGACTGGGGTGGGGTTTTCTCCCCCAGCACCCGCCCCCGTGGTGCGGGGGTGGGGTACTCCTTTCGGATATCGGGGTGCGGGGGTGTGCTGCTTGCTGTGAGTTGTGACATTATAAAATCTGAAATATTAACAATTGAATAGGAATATAAATTAGAATTATAAACTAAAAACAACTAAGAAAATTATAAATTAAAACCTGACTAACTAAGATGAGATGGAGATCAAGATGCGGTATTAAGAATATATCATTTGAATTTCAACTAGGAATTAGGATTGAGGCTTGAGGTGCACATATGACTGTATGACAGTAAGATTATAAAAACAATTAGATACCAAAAATTATATAAATACGAAAAAAATTAAGAGATAATACAAATTGTACTATGTACAAACCTATGACAAATGACAATGGTGGGTTGGGGTCCAATATGGTGAAGTCATACTGCAGCGGAGGTAGATGTCGTATCATGTATAGCTACAACAATTAAATTTAAAATTAATACATATGAAATGAATATAAATAAAATAAATCACAATAATAAAATCAAATCAATGATTACCAGATCCAAGCTGATCACACTCCCCTCCTCCTTGGCCTCGTTAAAGTCAAGAACATCCAGAACATGAATTTGAGTCCCTTTGATCCAATTCTGCATGCGAATCAATGCCTTCACAATGGTAGGGGACAAAGAACTCCAGATTGGATCCAATATGGCCCTCCGGTACTAAAGGCCGACTCTGACGTTACAGTGCTAATAAAGATGACCAAAATACTACGGGCTATCTCTCAAAGAATGGGATATTTCATGGCATTGATTTTCCATCAAGCTAATATATCAAACCCTTCCGTATATGGGAGAAGATCCCCTACCAAATATTGGTCTACCTCCGACTTCGCCTCTGTAGGTTGACGGACTAGTTGGGGGTTCTATGAGAGGCTTTGGGCCCACACCAACCTATGCTTTTTCCCTACCCCGACTTCTTGAGGAGGCGCTGGGGTAGGTGTAGGTGCGCTACCACCCCTGATCGTGGTAAACTCATCAAGTAATCTACCGAGGGTGTCTCTAACCATGCCCCCAATAAGCTCAGCCCAATGTGGCCCATTGCACAAGTTCCAAACCATATACCATGCCATCAATTTTGAGCTGGGGGTTAAGAACAACAACCAAAATAACAAAATATTTTGCCTACTCAAATCTCCCCAATACTTGTCATATTTGACACTCATCATCAATGCCATCTTCCGCATCCTAGTATGGTCACTCATACAAATCTCATCCAATCCTTCTTTCACCCTACATATTTGTTGAGTGAACTCATTGGATGTAGGGTACAAAAAACCAGATATTTTCAATGTCATATCGTAGAAAAATCTTAAAAAATCTACAAAGATAGCAATCACCTCCTAATCATCATCAATAGGTTTTCCTAATCCCCGTGCTCATCAAAATATCTGACATATTAGATGCCTTCATCACCCACTAATTCAAAAGCTGCTTTATATTCTTGAGCCGCCTCCAACAACAAGAATGTTGAGTTCCATCTTGTGGGAATATCAGTATAAAGGCCCTTCTTGGAGGTTATGCACGCATTCCTTGTAGCAACTTTGAATTTCTCTAATCTAACAAGAGAATATCTCACAAATCTCACAGCTATTCTGACTCGTGCAACTGAGTCATCAACATCTTTCAAACCATCAGAAATAATTTAATTTAAAATATGTGCAACGCATCTAACATGCAAACAATCACCACCCAAGATTGTCTTATTCGTTTCTCTAAGATAGATCTTAAGATATCTCAATGCGACATTGTAAAACATTGTCGTTTTGATCATCCTTTTTCATATCAGTATAAAGCAACCACAAGTTGGAAGATCAGGCCAACTCTGGTATTCAGTCCAAATTCTCTTATATCTCTATCTTCCTCTCTCTCTCTCTCTCTAACATTCACTCTCTCTCTAATTATTGATCATATTTCTGGAGGTTGACTCCCTCGAAGTAGTCTAATTCCGCTTGCAGAAGAAGTGCCCATCACAATTGGTATCAGCTTGTCAGTGTACCATGGTAGAAGGTAAGCGATCCTATGCTTAGATTGTAGATTCGGTGAACCATTTTCGACAACAACAGGAAAGGCAGTAGAAACAGATTGAAGATGCTATTGCAGTATTAGTTTAACAGCAAGAAACATTCAGAATGTTAGGGAGACACAAGAAAATAGGTTTTTTGAGTTGCTGCAACACATTTCTAGAATCTCTTGCAATAATTTCAGAAGGCAATGGCCAGATTGCAAGAAACTTTCCAAAAGCTTAGAATCTTGGCCGTAATGATGTAAATGAAGGTGTGGGTGAAGTTTTGCATCGTGACATGGGTGATAGAGCCTTTGTAAAAGGTATAAAGTTAGACTTTCCAAGATTTGGTGGTAGAAATCCATCAGCTTGGATTTACAGAGCCAACCAATATTTTCTTTATCATCAAGTACTGCCAAGGCAAATAATTGTTTTTGCGTCATTTTATATGGATGAGGAGGCTCTTATTTGGTTCCAAGATGCAAGTGACGCTGTTTCTTTTCACTTTGGGAGAAGTTTACTCTAGCTGTGCGGATCAGGCTTGGATCATCAGCGTATGATAATCCAATGGAGGCTCTTACAAGATTAAAACAAGTAAGCTCTGTTACTCATTATAAATCTAAGTTTGAGTTGCTGTCCAATAGAATAAAAGGGTTTCAGAAAAGGAAAAAAAAACAAGCTTAGTTGCTTCTTGAGTGGTTTGCGTGATGAGATCGGATTGCTTGTAAGGATCTTGAATCCTACTTCATTGAATAATGCTTTTGGGTTAGCTAAAATCCAAGAGCAATACGTTTTGAGTACTAAGAAGTCTTCGAGGAATAATTCTGTAGATTTCCATCAACAGAATTCTGAAGGTGGTGTTTCCAAGAATGGTCCTATGGGATCTATTTTGAGTAATCCTAAGTCATCACCTGTGACCAATCAATTCAATTTTTCCCTATAAAAACCCAACTCTGCTGTAGTGAAAACTCAAACACCTCTCGCCAATCCTTAAAAAGGTTTTAGAAAGATTCTTTAGTATGTGGATTTTCAAACTAAAAACTCTATGTGCAATCACTTTTACGTATTTCTTTGCGCATTCCACTAATGTGATTGGTTGCGTCACATTTTTTTAATATAAAATAATTATTTTAGCCAATCACATCAATAGAGTGGGCAAAAAATACTCAAAAGTGACTATACGTAGCATAACTCTTTTCAAAATAACCTCCTAACTCTAAACATTTTAAAAGAAATCATAGGTGCCTCCAAATAAATTAATAAAATATGCCTAGGGATTGCTTTATAACACTAAAAAACTTACCCTATATTTTAATAAACTTTATATCTTTTTAACTTCAAAGTCTGACGTAAAAGTTTTATAAGACTAGGAAAATTATTTTTATGGAAAATGCTACAGACCCCGCTTGTTGATCCCATTTTCTCTTTCCGTTTGACGTGGCCCCTCCACGTTGCACTGCTTTTACTATTTTTTTTCCACGTTGCGTAAAACACATCCCTCCTCCCCCCGAGCTTGGTCTCCTTCTCCCTAGCCCCATAGTTTTCGACTTCACCTCCCAGCCCCATTGTAGATCGACATCGACTTCACCCCCCAGCCCCACAAGTTCATCTCCCCTCCCCTCCATCTCTGACCTCATCTCTGACCGTGGATAAGGTAATTTTTTTTTTCTTCCCGCTTGGCATTCTCCTTCTCCCCAGCCCCATCGAGTCTGCCCTCCCCAGCCCCATCGAGTTAGCTGTCCCTAGCCCCATTGAGGTTGTCCATCCCAGCCCCACGAGTTCGTCTCCCCTCCCCTCCATCTCCAAAGGAATCTCCGACCGGCACGGGGTAAATTTTTTATTTTTTTTACCTCAGTTTCCCCTGCACCGGCTGATCTTTACAATTTTTTTTTGTTTATCTGGAATTTGCTTGGTCTTCTGAGCATTTTAAATGTTGTTGTTTGATTTCCATTCTCTATCTTTGGAATTTCTTTTTGTTCATTTCGTCTCTTTGTGGTTTTTTTACTATGTAGTGGAATTTTGCAAATGTTATTTTGTTTGTGGTTGAGAATTGTTGTTGAGTTTTGTTGTAGACGAATTAAGTGATTTTTTAAGCACCAAGTGCTCAAAAAAATGCCACAAGAGAATTTGCATAAAAGTATTAGAGGATTCAAAGACATTGGCAGATCCGTGCTTTGTCTGTTTGTGATTGTAAAATTGTGGGTTGAGTGGCATGTTCCACATGTAAAATTGTTCTTTGGTTTCCTCATGTTTGACTATTTTTATATTACAACATATAAAACTTTATTTTAATATTCCTGTTTCACATGTCATATATTTGTAGACAATTTGAACATTGCAATGGATGCCGACATAGAATATTAAAATAATGAGTGTGATGAGGTAGGAATTGATAAGGAGATGAAACTATTGAAAAACCTACGGTTGGAATGCAATTTTCATCTGTTGAAGAAGTGCATGCTTACTATATGAAGTATTGTAAGAAGAAGGGGTCTGGGGTATCCAAAAGGAATATTAGACAGGATGATGATGGGATGTTAAGATGGTTTTGCTTGGTATGCGTGCGAGGAGGTACATCAAAGAGTAGGGCTCCCAATATTATGAAACCAAGAAAAATAGTAAAGATGAGATGTAAGGCTATGATTAATGCGGTATTCAATGATGAAGGTGGATATATTATATCTAAGATGATATTGGATCACACATATGCTTGTAGTTCGGGAAAGACAAGACATTTCAGATACTTTAAGAAGGTTAATGATCCTGTCGCTAAGAAGCTTGAAATAAATGATAAGGCAGGAATAAGGTTGTCCAAAAATTTCAAGTCTGTGGTTGTTGAGGCGGGGGGTTATGATAATGTAACTTTCGGGGAGGAGGAGTGTCAAAACTACATTGACAAAGCACGACGATTTCGCCTCAGGGTTGGAGGTGGTGTAGCTCTATGTAACTATTTCGAAGATATGCAAAAAATAAATCCAAAGTTTTATTATAAGATAGACATTAACAATGAGATGCGGTTAAAGAATGTGTTTTGGGTAGACGCCCAAAGTAGAGCTGTGTATGAATCATTCAGGGATGTGATTATATTTGATACAACATATCTGACTAATGTGTATAAAATGCCTTTTGCACCTTTTGTAGGTGTGAACCACTATGGGTAGTCAATTCTACTTGGGTGCGGATTGATATCCAGTGAGGACGCAGATACATTCAAGTGATTATTTGAGTCATGGTTGCAGTGTATGAATAACCAACCGCCAAATGCAATCATCACAAATCAAGACAAGGCCATGAAAATTACAATCTCGAGAGTGTTTCCAACTTCTAGGCATCGATTTTGCTTGTAGCATATAATGAAAAAGTTTCATGAGAAATTTGGATCACATTGTCGATACGGGGAAATCAAGAGTACTATACATAGGTGTGTGTATGACTCTTTCAGTCCAACATGAGTTTGAGGAACATTAGTGCCATATGCTTGATACATATGATTTGCATAAGAATGCATGGTTAGTATCACTGTATAGTGATCGACATTATTGGGTGCCGTCCTATGTTAGAGACACATTCTGGACAAGGATGTCAACTACATAGCGGAGTGAAAGAATGAATGCATTTTTCGATGACTACGTTCACTCTAGAATTACTCTAAAGCAATTTGTTGACCAGTATAATTTAACCCTTGCATCAATTGTTATCCTCTTGAGAAGCAATTTCAAAGTGTATATACTGTTACTAAATTCAAAGAAGTACAAGAGAAATTACGAGGATTTCTATATTTGACTATGAAGTTCAAGTTGGTAATGACTTATTAAAACGTGTAACCTTTAATATGGAAGTTGATCAAGATCCCCTTGATGTGAAATGCAGTTGTAAGTTATTTGCATTTAGGGGTATTTTGTGCAACGCTCTCCTCGTCTTAACTCAGATGGGCTAACATACAATACCATCAAAATACATCTTGAATCGGTGGATGAAATATGTTAAGCAAAAATACACATTCGTGAAAAGTAGTTATGACACTAGTAGCATCGACGAAGTGTGAAGGTGTGAAATGATCCAAAATTGCTTCTATGAACTGTGTTCCAGTGCTTCAAAGGACAAGAGTAGTTGTGTTAAATTGATTAGCCAGATAGAACAGTTGAAGTCAAAGTACCCTAGTATCGCTGTTCATGATACTAGTAACACAGTTGATACAACTACTTCCATGGAGGGCACGACATGTAGAGTTCTTAGTCCGTTGGTAGTTCAGAGTAAGGGAAGATCACCGTCTAAGAGAAAAGTGCACCCTACTGAGAAGAGTATTAAATAAATCCAGTACGAATAGACGATTGCACCACAACGAAGCTGAGGTTTGTTTTTATTAATGTTGTATACTAAATTTACAATTCACTTGGTTTGAATTTTTTGTTGTTTCTTATTTAATTTATTTTTAAATTATACTTTTAACACTAGGATCAACAAAGTCAAGTTTGGACACATGTGCCAGAATTTTTTTCAACTCCTTTGCTCATCACTCACAGGTAATGTAAAACTAAATTATTTTGGTAATCTTTTTAGTGAATTGCGTTGCCACTTTTAACATTTTTTTTATGCCCCTATGAGACAATACTGCGGAGGCTTTTCATCGGGACTTCAATGCTTTCTGATTGGTAGACGCCATGAGAAAAATTTGTAATCTTGGTCACAATGACGTGTTTAGATCATTAATTATACCTGTTTTGTAATCTTGGTCACAATTTTGTAATTTTGTAATCTTAGGATTTTATTGAATCTATTTTTGTAACTCTTTCTTGATGTAAACACTCATGGTTTTCCTCCATCGATGTAAGCACTCTGGTTTTTGTAACTCTTTGTTGATGCAATATCATAATCGTAATCATGCAATTTGGATTACAATAACAATACTGAACTACGAAATGCATAGGAGTGCTATTAAGGTACCCAGTACTACATGAAGACACAAGATTACATGAAATTAACTTCATAGATTGCTTATTGTTAACAGAATTTGAGAAAAGCAGAGAAAATGAGCAAAAATCTGTCTGTGTATTAGTCTCTGTATTGTTTACAGTACAACAAGGTATGTCTATATATAGAAATGTACAATCATGTGGGAATGAGGGAATCGACTTCTAACAGATTGAGACAAATATTTAGACAAAATTACACATCACCCATTTGGATTTATTCTAAAGGATTATGCATATTCTGAACTGAGGTGAGGAAATGTTGATGAGCTGTGATGACCCGTGGCACTAGCATCTGAATTGTGTTGCCTTGTTGGAAAACTTTGTACATATTTTGATACCCCCCCACAAGATGGAGAGTGGATGTCAAGAACTCCCATCTTGAGCAAAAGAGAGGACAATAATGGAGATGGAAGAGCTTTGGTAAGCAGGTTAGCCAACAGGGAGTTGGATGGAGCATATGCAGTAGAGATTGTTCCTTCTTGCATTTTGTCACGAATTAGATGACAATCTAATTCAATATGTTTAGTGTGTTTGTGGAAAATGGGGTTGGCTGCAATGTGTAAGATAGCTTGGTTGTCGCAGTACAAGGTAGCAGGCTTTAAGTGTGGAACTTTGAGATCAGCTAGGAGATACTTCAACCATACAATTTCACAAGAGGCAGTTGCCATTGATCGGTATTCAGCTTCAGCAGAGCTTCTGGAAATGGTTGTTTGCTTCTTGGATTTCCATGAGATGAGAGATTGACCAAGAAACACACAATAACCAGTGGTGGATCTTCTGGTATCAGGGCTAGAAGCCCAGTCTGAATCACAATAAGCAGTGAGGTGACAAGTGGAAGAAGAAGGAAATAACAAACCTTGACCTGGAGAGTTTTTGACATATTTCAACACCCTATATGCTGCTTGAAGGTGAGGGAGCCAAGGGGCTGCCATGAATTGACTAAGCAAGTGAGTAGAATAATGAGTAGAATAATTCAAGTCAGGTCGAGTAATTGTTAAATATAGAAGTCTGCCAATAAGTCTTCTATACCAAGTTCGATCTTGTAGAAGTGTGCCTTCATCTTTTGAGAGTTTGAGGTTAGAATCCATTAGAGTGGAGCTCGGTTTACAACCAAGCAAACCAGAATCATGCAAGATATCTAGTGCGTATTTACGCTAGCAGACTTGAATACCAGTAGGATTACTCCAATAGCAAAAAATACTTGAGTGACCCAAGGTCTTTGATCTTAAATTTAGTATCCAAAAATTGCTTAAGGTCTGAAACAACTTGTGAATCATTAGAGGCCACTACTATATCATCGACATATACAAGTAAGGTAATAAAAGAGAGGTCATATTGTTTGGTGAAGAGACTATAATTAGCTCTTGATTGAATGAAACCAAAGCTAATTAAGGAGGATGAGAATTTGGCATACCAATGCCGAGAAGCTTGTTTAAGGCCATATAAACTTCTCTTCAGTTGGCAAACTTTGTATTTCTCTTTAATCAAGTATCCATGAGGAATTTTCATGTAGACCTCCTCTTCCAATTCGCCATGTAAGAAGGCGTTGTTAATGTCAAACTAGTGGAGAATCCAGCCTTTGATAGCAGCGAGTGCCAAAAGTGTTTTGACAGTGACAAGCTTGGCAACTGGGGAAAATGTTTCATGGTAGTCCAGCCCCTCTTGTTGTGTATATCCTTTGACAACCAATCGTGCCTTGTGTCTTTCGATTGTGCCATCTGAGTTGTACTTAATTTTGTAAACCCATTTTGAACCAATAGCTACTTTGCTTGGAGGAAGATCAACAATGTCCCAAGTGTTGTTCAATTCTAAAGCTGCAATTTCACTATCCATAGCTTTACGCCACTCAAAAAATTGTACTGCTTGTTTATAGGAGGTTGGCTCAGATTCTTTAAGGATGGAAGTGGAAAAAACAACATGTTGAGGAGATAATTGTGCATGAGATAGAACAGATGATAAGGGGTAAGGATGAGCATTATGTGAAGTACCTTTCTTTTGGAGCTGGACAGTGAAAGAGGAGGCCCATCAACTTGTTGACGGTAGTAATCCTACAGATAAACTGGAGGTTTCTTGGGTTGATAAGATTTTCGAGGAGCTGGATGATGAGCTGTTGAAGTAATGGTTGGTGAGGAGGAGGGTGGAGGTGATGGAGGGGTTGGTGAGTGAGATGATGATTCATAATCTAGTGGAGATGTAATGTCTAAGTCGAGTGGTGGAATAGGAGTGGAAGAGAGAAGAGTGGAAGTGGAATTGGAATTGGTAATGTTTGCCTTAAAAGGAAATGTTTGTTCATAAAATATTACATCATGGGAGATGAAGACAGATTTATTGTCTAAGTCCAATAATTTATATCCTTTCACCCAAAGGGATATCCTAGGAGAATGCATTTTCTAGCACGGGAATCAAATTTTTGACGATTATGTGTAAATGTAGAGGCATAGCATAGGCATCCAAAAATTCTTAAGTGATTATAGGTTGGTATGGTCTGATAAAGTAGTTGATATGGAGATTGATTTTGAAGGTTGGGGGAGGGGGTTTGGTTTATTAAATAGGTGGTAGTCATAACACATTCATTCCAATAAGAAATGGGAATGCCGGATTGAAATCTTAATGCTCGAGCCACATTCAATATGTGTTGGTGTTTGCGTTCTACAATCCCATTTTGTTGGGGGTTGCAACGCAACTTCTTTGGTGAATGATATCTTTTTCATATAGAAATTAGTCATGACAAATTCAATACCATTGTCTGAATGAATGGTTTTAATTTTGGTTTGAAATTGAGTTTATCCAAGAGAGCAAAAAAATTGAAAGATTGGTCTGGTTTGTGATTTGTTATTCATTAGATAAAGCCATGTGGATCTTGTGAAGTTATCAACAATAGTAAGAAAGTATTTAGTACCATCATGTGCGATATGAGAATAAGGTCCCCATATGTCACAATGAATGATATCAAATGGGTGTTGTGCTCAGTTTTGACTAATTGGAAATGGAAGTGTATGATGTTTAGATAAATGAAAGTATTGCAAGGAGGAATTTCATTTATAAACTTGTGATTTGATAACTGTTTTTGTAACAATAAGAGTCAAGAATCAGAGAGATGTCCCATTCTACAATGCCATAAACTATGCTCAGATTGAGTGCAGGAAACAAAGTTAGAAATGGAATATGAAATTCAAGGTAAAATAGAGAAGGTGGCAACAAGGGATGTAGGAGGTATTGCTGTCAACTTGAAATGTTATAAGCCATTGTAAGCCTCACCCTTCCCAATCGTGCTCCAAGAGGCAAGGTCCTGCACAAAGCATTCATTAGTAAAGAAAATGAAACAACAATTAATTTCTTGAGTCAGTTTTCTTGCTGAAAGGAGGTTAAAATTAAAAGAGGGAATGCAAATAGTATTCTTAAGGGTAACATAATTAGTAAGTTGGACTGTGCCTTGATGTGTGATTCCGGCTTGGTTACCATTTGGCATTTTAATATGGAAAGAAACTTTGCTAGGTTCTGAGGTGTAAAGGGAGGTACAACAGATCATATGATCCATTGCACCCGTGTCTATCATCCATGGAATTTTTGAGTTTGAAAATTTTGTATTAAAAATTGAGAGACATAATGAAATACCAGCCATGGCAGAAGAGGATGGTTGAGAATTTGTGGTAGGACTCTGCACTTGGTTAACAGAAGGTGGTGAAGTCTGAGATTGCAGCAAAGCTATAAGATGGTGATATTGTTCTTTAGTTAGAACAGCCTGTGAGTCATCAGTGAGCTGCTCTCGGTCAGGTAGACTGATTTGGTTAGCAAAAAGTCAATGCCTTTGTCCTGATTGTAAAGCTTATGGCCTGAAGGATAGCCATGAAGCTTGTAACACCTGTCAACAATATGCCCAACAAGATTATAGTGAGTGCAGATGTGTTTTTTTAAATTGGGGTTGGCTTCGAAACATTTCTCTAGAGAATGGCCAGGAATTTTGCAATGAGTACAAAAGGTCTATCCCTCTGTTGAAAACCAAAGTGTTTGGAGAGTTCTCGGGTGTTGGAGAAATTTGACTTGGTTGCAAAGGCAAGAGAATCAATGTTGGTGTGGGGTTGGAAATATGTTTTCGTTTTTCTTCTTGCTGAACAAGGGCATAAACCTCACTCAGACTTGGTGGTGGTTTAATCAAAATGACTTGGGCTTTAATGTTGCTGAAAGAATCATGAAGTCTCATGAGAAACTTCATCATCCAGTCCCGTTGCTAGTTTTCTAGGACAGTTTTCATGGCACCACAGGTGCAAGAGGGTATGGTTTCAAAATTCACAAGTTCATTGACTAAGCTTTTCAGTTTTGAAAAATATAGGCTAATAGAATCATCTCCTTGAGAAAGGGAGTGAATGGACTGTTTCAACTCATAAATCCGAGGTCCATTGTTTTGTGCAAATCGTTGCTCCAACTCAAACCAAAGGCATGAGCAGTTCAACATACACAACACTATTTTTTATTTCTATGGACATAGCATTTTGCAGCCAAATTACAACCATGTCATTGCATTCAAGCCATGGTTCTAACGGTATTGGAATCAGCAGGTTGACAAAGTGTATTTTAAAAGCATGCAAAGTGTCTTCTAAAATGTCCTAGAAAACTAGTAACGTGACTGGATGATGAAGCTTCTCATGGGATTTCATGATTCTTTCAGCAACATTAACTCCAAAAAGCTGTCTGTGTGTTAGTCTGTGTGTTGTTTACAGTACAGCAAAGTATGTCTATATATAGCAATGTACAATCATGTGGGAATGAGGGAATCGAATTCTAATAGATTGAGACAAATATTTAGACAAAATTACACATCACCCATTTGGATTTATTCTAGAGGATTCTACATATTCTGAATTGAGGTGAGGAAATGTTGATGAGTTGTGATGACCCGTGGCACTAGTATATGAATTGTGTTGCCTTGTTGGCAAACTTTGTACATATTTTAACAATTGTCTTAGAATTTTCCAAAAAACATGCCTAAACAAAGTACCCATGACATTGAAATTACTAAAACTACAATGACTCTCTCAACCTTTCTCTTGCGCCTCTCAATCTATGTTTCTAGTCGATGTAGAGTTGTTTGGATATTCATTGCTAGTTGTATCTTTTAAAGCTCGATTTTTAAACGGTTAATTCTCTTCTCGCCATATGGTGGTATTTCCAGGTCATACCAACAAAAATATCCTCAAGAATGCCCAGCTTGCAAAATCAACCAACGCATTAGCAAACAAGGATTATCATTCACTTCTTAGCAAATAAGAGTGAAATAACATATCTCAAAGTTTTGGCAATTGAAAAATCGACGCTAGTCATTATCTTTCGTATGCGCAGTTCATCTACATGTTTTAATACTACAAAAGCATATTGGATATTCATTTTGCCAAGAGTTCTTTGAGCGTGAGATATTACTAGTGCTACTACGTGCTTCAGATATTGTGTCAATATTGTTCTATAAGGCCCCTTCAAAAGTAGAAAGTCAAAGGAGAAATAATCAACATTTCTTAAGTGATTAACATTAACAATTGTAACATATGATTTAGATAATATAATCCAAAATTGCGTCAATGATCATAATTGGAACAATAATCGTAATCTAACATACTTAATTTGTGGGACAAAAAATAAGACAACTCCATAACTAGACACGAGAACTATCAACAAGCTTGTACAAAGAAATGCATTTATATTAGCAAATTGAGGAGCTATCATTCTGCTGGTGCTTTTCATGTCTTCTGTGATAGCATATAAATAATCAATACATTATGAAATGAAGACACTTGTTATGAATACTAGATCACTGTGGTAATACAAGTCATGCAAAGTTATTCTAGTTTTGCATCAATTTCGTGAGGGTAATCAAGCTACAGATCTTCTGGCCCGTCAGGGTGAAGAGGGGCATAATATTTGTTATGAGGATGAGCGACATTTACCACACCTTTTGAAGGGTATCATACGGCTCGACAAACTAGGTCTTTCTCGTATTCGTCTCTAACCTTTTTCACATGTTTGATGCCCTTTTGGTTTCATTTGAATGTTTGTGCGTACTAACTTTGTTTTGCAGGTTGTTTAGGTTTTTATGTCTTCGCAGTGTATTTTTTGGAGTTTCCTTGGTATTTTTTTGCAAGTTGCCGGTTGTTTAGGTTTTTTATGTCTTTGTAGTGTAATTTTTGATGCATGGGTTGGGACTTTTTTTTTTATATATACTTGTAACCCTCATGTATCGGGCATTGTAACCATGGTTTTCCTCCACCATAAGTGAGGGTAATCAATAAACTTGGGGTACCATCCTTTTTTTTTTTTTAAAGTCATGCAAAGTGGCAGTCTGTAAGAGTACATAAAATCTTCCAAATTTCTGTGACTAAAGATCCCATAATCAGTTTTTCATGAAGTAATTGGGGTCCACTTTTCATGACTTTCTCGGGAGGAATTCAAATCATGTAAAAGCAAGATCATCGACATATAAATGTATCCCAACATGCATCAATAAGCAACTAAAATAGTATAATGAAATATACATACCTCTTTGCTGTGGTTTCTTTGGAAGTAGGTTTGCTGAAATATACATACCAATATTTTAAAGAGGTTTGCTGAAACTCATTGAGATATCTAATTTGTATTTTGATTGCAACTAGCACAGTGGGAAACCCAGAAATAACCCATGTTGAAGAGCATGGATTTTAATTCCAGTTGTGGTTCAATACAAACTTGTGATTCACCTTTGCATTTTCAAGCATTCCTGTGGTCAATACAAACTTGGTTCTCCTTTGCATTTTCACAAACATTTCAGTTGCATTCCCTGTTTTTACAGCTGTATCCATCATTCAATTTCCATTCACTTCCTTAGTACAATACAGTGACTCATAGCAAGGATCATAACAAACTCCCACCAAAAAAACAACATTTGCAAAATTCCACTACACTTGGTAAAAAATCCACAAAGAGACGAAATGAACAAAAAAAATTCCAAAGATAGAGAATGGAAATCAAACAACAACATTTTAAAATCGATCAGAAGACCAAGCAAATTCCAGAGAAACAAATAAAAAATTGTAGAGATCGGCCGGTGCAGGGGAAACTGAGGTAAAAAAAAAAAAAAAATTTACCTTTTGCCAGTCGGAGATTAATTTAGAGATGGAGGAGGGGAGGGGAGATGAACTATTGGGGTTGGGATGGACAAACTCAATGGGGCTGGGGATGGCGAGCTTGATGGGGCTGGGGAGAAGGAGAATGCAAAGCGGGAAGAGAAAAAAAAAATTTACCTTGTCCACGGTCGGAGATGAGGTCTGAGATGGAGGGGAGGGGAGATGAACTCGTGGGATTGGGGGGCGAAGTCGATGTTGATCTGCAATGGGGCTGGGAGGCGAAGTCGAAAACGATGGGGCTGGGGAGAAGGAGACCAAGCTCGAGGGGGGGGGGGGGGGATGTGTTTTACGCAACATGGGAAAAAAAAGTAAAAGCAGTGCAACGTGGAGGGGCCACGTCAAATGGGAAGAGAAAATGGGATCAACGAGCAGGGTCTGTAGCATTTTCCTTATTTTTATATAACATTGTATAATTTGTTTTTCCTATTATGTCTATTTGATTTCCTAATTCATTTGGTGAGAGACAAAGAAAAGAACAAGTGAGGGGAAGAGGGAACATTACCCCATGGTGGAGGAGTGACCACTGAAAAAGAGAAGAAGCGTCGAGCATGGAGGTGGCGGATGCATGTTCACGCGACGCTATGGCAATGGGGTGGTTGAGTTCAACTGGTTCAACGTGTTTGTTTGAAGAAAACAAGGCCTGTTTGGATATTTAGAATATTTCAGTATATTTGTGAATGTTAGTGAAATTTAATGAAAAAATTGAAAAATTGAAATTGAAAGTATTTTGTATTTGAGAATACTTAAGAATAGTTGTGTAGCCAAACAGACTTATATAAGTTCGGAATTTCTACTATGCTTGTTCATTGATCGGGCTTGGATGCAAGACTAGGTAGTTACAGACCCGTAAGTAATTAATTGAGGTGGCACTCTCCTCTCAAGAGATTGAAATATTATTAATTAAAATTACTTAGAAAGCTTTAATTTTATAATGATATGGGATTTGACTATACATGTCATGATAGATTAGATGTACAACTTTTTAGTACTCTAGAACAAACTGATTTTCTAATTCAAAATAAGAAAAATTATAGTCTCAAGTCAATGGGTAGAACACACTTAATAAAATGTTTACATGACATAATTTGATTTGAAAGATAAATCCTAAAATTTGACTATTACAAATCAAATCTTATCATTTAAGTGATATGGATATTGTGCTCTACATGACATCGACTTGGGAATAGAATATCTTTCAAAATAATGCATGCCATATTAAAATTAGATTATATAACCGACCCCAAAAAAACTGAATAAACAATAGTGAGAGCTAGATAAAAATTATGTTACAATTCTACATGGTATAAAACATATTAGGGTACATATCAGCATGCATTCTCTTCACGACCCGAATCAATCAAAATTTCCCAAGTTCCGGTCCCAGCCGTGGTCCTGAGCATGAACTTCTAAAGACAAAGACACAGAGAGATCTTCCGATCGTCAGTAAAGCTAGCGCAGCGAACAACACTGAGAAAAAGACTTTCGTCGCAAGGGATGCAGAGTTTCGAGTCAATGGTGAAATCATATTCATCTTGTGCTTGATCCAGCAAAGCCTTGAAGAGTGGATGATTAAGGATAGTTATTTTGATTACAAACCTCTTGTAGTTCTCACCCACGTAGACTACCAAGTGACCCTTTGGGACATCTTTTGGAATAGAATTCTCTTCAAGTATTGGAGGCCAAATAACCCATTGACAGCAATACTCACAAGCTGCATAAGGCACGACTTTACTCCTCTGTTTTCTCCACTTGTTCGTGCATGCCCTGACGATCTTTCCCTTCATTATCTTCATGCTCAGAGAGAGAGAGAGAGAGAGTACAGACAGAGAGAGGGATCTGGGGATGCTAGCAAGAAAGTGAGATTTTTATAGCTATTTTGGAGCATTAAATGGTTGAAGTGATGGGTAGCTAAGAAGTGAGCGGTATAAAAAAAAGCAGTGAGCTATATTTTTTTCTAAAGCGCATACCGTAAATATATGAAAGTTGCTGCCTTCAGCAGTACTGCTGCAGTACCATTCAGTGCATTCACTCTTTTATAGTGTTGCATCTTGATACGAAACTGTACGAACATGCATGCAATGATTCAAAGTTAATAAATAAAAGTTCTCTGTCTTTCTCTGTATTTCTTAAGTGAGGATTGTGCTTGATCAGTGATCTTTCGAAGTTCTCGAAGTTAAGACCCCACAAGTTCGGGAATGGCAAAGATAAGATATGAAAGGGAATGGGGATAAGCTTCTTGGGCACAGTGCGATCCCACTTATTTCTGATACATATATGGTTAAGGATATTGTAAAATATATCACTTTCTTCCGGGAGAGAGAGAAACAGAGGTAGGTTGGCTTAAAATCATTCAGATGCATTTAAATGCATGTTAGACTCTCAAGCTTATGTATCGTTGTAGGAATAACGTTGATACAAGTTAACGGCAGGCAAGTTTCGTGTAATCTATTGAAAAAAGTGACTCGTCCTAAAAAGATAGATTTTTCAAATGAATCTTACTTCTTTTCAAATGGTCTACACGTGGCTTATATTAACCTAGACCTCAAAAACCATTTTTTTGTATGGTAGATAAAGAAACTAGCAGCCTTGTTTATGTATTAATACTGGAATAGTAAAGATGGTGATATATTGTTATTTGCAAATAGAGAAATGCTTTGACCACAAAGGAATTATACAAAAGTAATCCCACAAACTGATGTTGTTTCATGTGATTTGTTAGATTGTAAAGTTACTTTTAATATAAAACAGATCCGGCGGATTATATAAAACCACATCAGTTTGTAGGATTACTTTTGTGTAATTCCTTTATGACTGTAGCACTCCTCTTGCAAATAAATTCCACAAGGGATGATGGATTTGAGTTGAGGTTCGTCATCAGCCAACTTGCGAAATAATTATGTGATGTTTTGCAGTTCACTATAGCTTAGCTCGGCTGGAGATCACATTTGGTGAATGATTGGGAGATGAGCTAAGCCATTATTGTCTTCATTCATATACATTGTTGACCCATTTTTTGGATGAAATGGTTAACAGTTGTTGGTATGGCCCGAAATTGATGTAGTAGTAGTGAAAGTTGTAAAGTTTTGGACCAAAGGAAATAACTGTAATTATATAGGATAAATAAAGAAAAATGATTCCCTTACCATATATTCTCTTACAACTCTCTGTGAAATTGACGGTAGTTAGGTAAAACTGAGATTTTTTTTTTTTTTTTTTTAATGAAGAGGCATTATTGTATTGGTTGATTGTAAAATGAGTTGTAAAAAATTATAGGTGTATCATTACTCGTAAATTAACGAGACAAGTTAACATAACTTACATCATGGAAGTCTAGACAGGATACTACACTATGAACATATAAAAGTGTACGTTTGGATGTTGAACTGAGTTGAGTTGAGTTGAGATTATAAAATATTGTTAGAATATTATTTTTATTATTATTATTATTATTTTGAGATTTGAAAAAATTGAATTGTTTATTATATTTTATGTTGAGATTTAAAAAAATTATAATGATGAGTTGAGATGAATAAGAAGTCCCTTTTGCCTGCCTTTTATTTATACTATAATAATAGTCGTCAACCCGCGTAATGCCTGAGAATAATTTAAGTAATCAAGAGGTAATCCAAAGGGTAGATAAGGACGAGTTCATAACTACAACAAAAAGAATAATTTATTTATTGATAAATAATAATCAATTGATGGTAGAGGAATTATTTAAGTGTAAGAAAATAAAAAAGTCAAATAATGAGAAGTCAATAACCATGAAGTATTTTGTTAATCAGCTTTGGCGAGGTTTGGATAGTGAGTTGAGATGAGATGAATTAAGATGAGATTAGTTAAGATGAGATGAGATGAGTTGAGATAAAAGTTGAAAGTTGAATTGTTAGAATATTATTTTTTAATATTATTATTTTTTTAGATTTTGAAAAGTTGAATTATTTATTATATTTTGTGTGGAAATTTGGTAAAACTATAATGATTATATGAGATGAGATGAGTTGAGATCAATTCTAAATCCAAATGGGGCCTTACTGAATTAGTAACCATATATAATAGGAAACCTTTTAATCTTAATGTCAAAAAATCAATTAAGTTTATTGTGGTAATAAAGAGAATACAATATGTTAATATCGTGTTTCGTATGCCTGTATGAGGTTCTAGTAACTCAGGCTGGGGGCTTCGCCTGCAAACACAAAGAAGAAGGTGGGCTCAGGGTGGTTCGAGGAACCTCTGATGCCTAAGTTAGTCTTGCACGTTCTTAGCGTTGGCTTAGAATAATTCAGTCCAGAGAGAGTTCTTTGTACCTGAGATGTAGCTTTTATATGAAGTTCAGAAGGAACATTCTGTTCCTTGTGTCACAGTTGAGCCGTCTCACCCGCGTCTATCCTAGTCCAGTATTTAATGTGGTGTGGGTCTTGAGACGGAGCATTAAATGCGACGTGGCTTTTGAGGCAACGCTTTGAATGCGGTGTGGCTTCTAAGGCTCGTCCCAGCAGTGGGTGAACGATGCGATCACTTCTGGTCCCCTTCGTCAGAGAATGGCGGGTCGTCTGCGCAGGCCCTTTAATGCTTAGTGTAGCAGGAGATGTCAGAGTCAACCTGTCCCATATGTCCCCCTTTGTCTGGTTTTCTGAGCGAGGTGCCCCTCGTCAGCTGATACAGCTGGAGACTCCGGTCTTTTCGGTGGTTCTGGGGCTACTGGTGGATAAGGCCCGGGCACCTCACTGTTTTGCCTAAGGCCAACTATCTTGGGCCGGGTGGGAAATATTCCTCCTAGTTACCCCTCAAATTCTTGTTGAACAGGTTTAGTAGGAATTTCTTCACCTGCGAAGTGTCCTGATTGTGTTCTTCTCACAGGCCATGTTGCCCTTGAATGCGCTCGTCTGGCTCCCTCTCCTTGGGTAACGTCTTAACAGTTTCTCTCCCACCTCTCTTTGTGTAACGCGCATAACGGGATATGTGTCAGCCCACTCTCCCCTCTATAACACGTGCTCTCTTGCTGTCTGGGGAACTTCAAAGGTCTCGAATGTTTATTTAACCCCAAGTCTCTTTTGGCTTTGAGTCCATCTATCTTCAGTTTCTTTCCTCTCCCTTGAATCTCCTCTTCTTGCTCTCTCCCCCCACTCCTCTTATTGTTTCGTATTTCGTCTCCATTCTTTTTCTAGTTGTGGCACCCAATAACATTCCTCTCTTCACTCCAAGGTTTTCCAAGAGGTCCTGGTGATTTTGCCCGAGATTGAGGTCTCGGGCCAATGAGGCTCTAGTGGTCTCTCCTAAGGCAGAGGTCTTGTTGACCTCCATTGCTGCCACCACAGCCTTCGCCGCGGTCCTACAAAAGACTGGGATTGAGGTGGCAGTAGGGGAAGCCCTTGAGGAGCTGATAACAGAAGGAGAAACTGAGGTTGAGATTGTTTTCCTAGAGGCTAAGGTAGGCGATGATGCCAGGGCTGGTGTTGGGGAGATGGTTAATGAGGCTCAAGATGCCGGAGGGAGCGAGGTTCCACAAGTTGGATCCGAGTTTGAGGGATCCTGTGCCAAGACCATCTGGGGATGGCAGGCACGTTTAACACATTCCTTTTTGGGGTAAGCTCTTATGTGCCCTTTTATTTCTTTCGCTACGTTTTCTTGTTGTTGATTTGACTTTCGCTTTCTTTATCTCTCCCATTCTTCTTCTTCCTTTTTTTTTTTTTTGTAGGGAGTGGAAGAGTTGGAGGCCTTCACCATTGATGACCGGGGCCTTTGAGGAGGAAAACTAGATCGTCTGTTCTCCCTCAAACTCTTTCCGACACTAGATCGTACTTCATGACCAAGGCAAGTCCCTCTCCGAGTTGCTAAAGCAAAAGAAGGGCAGGATAGGGTCCAAGGCCTAGCGCTTGAAGAAGGTCGAGGATGAGATAGTAGGGGGCCCATGCCGCAGTGCTAGCAGGGATGTCGCGCGTGGAGGTGCTAGAAGCCAGGCTGGGCGGGATGGATCGTCTTGTGTTTTCTAGCAGCTTGGTTGTTCAGGACCTGAAGCCCGATTTGCCACATGTTCAAGACCTTGTTCCCTGTCCATGCGGTCAGCTGGGGTTGGTCAAGATAGTTCGTGATTAGGCCTGGTCCTTTGGCTATATCAAGGGCTTGGAGGGGATGCTGGACCTTGCGCTGGTGAACCAGCGAGGTGACCTAAAGTCCCATTCTCCAAGATGTGGCTGCCCTGGAGCATGACGTCAGTGGGTTGATGTTGGGTGTCTTCCCCGATTACGTTCCTTCCGAGTCTTCTCTTATTTCTCCCTTTTTTTTGGCGTCCTTTGTCGTATATATGCATTAATAATATACTTCCCCTTCTTCTTGAACTCTATGTCTTCCTCTCTCCTTTCGCTTCTTTTTCTCTAATTTCTCCATTAGGGAGTATAACAATGTTGAAAGCAATGTAGATCGAGGAGTGCGTTAGGCTAGACTCGCCTCATTGACCCTCACAAGAGTGAGCAGCATGTTAGACTAGACTCGCCCTAGGGACTTTGGGACTAGATGAAGGTCAAGCAGTGCGTTAAACTGAACTCGCCTCGTTGAGCCCTGCAGGCACAAGCAGTGCGTTAGACTGGACTTATCTTGGAGACTTGGAGACTTGATGAGACCCCTGCAGTCGCGAGCAATATGTTAGACTGGACTTGCCTTGGGCACTTTAGGACTATACAAAGGTCAAGCAGTATGTTAGACCGAACTCGCCTCGCTGAGCCTCACTGGCGCGAGCAATGCGCTAGACTGGACTTGCCTTGGGGACTTGGATACTTGATGAAGGTCGAGCTGTGCATTAGACTGGACTCACTCCGTTGATTTGGATAAAAGGAATCATAATCCTGGGAGACAATCACAATTTCATTTTTAGTGTATACATTATCAAAATCAAACACGGCTTACACTTTCAACAAAATTACTCCTGCAGACACTTGGCCTTTCGCGTGCGTCGCAGGTCCTTTCTTGTGAGCCTTTGAGCTTATACGGGCCCGAAGAGATTATTTGGTAGTGGCTTGTTCTTGGCTTCTTCCCCACTGTGTTGGAACTCGAGAGGAGGTGGCGGGGAACGGTTGTTGTCTACGGTTCCTACTACATTTACCCCACCTTTTGTTGGGTTCAATTCCTGCACATAGCATTCTCGCACCACAACCTGTTCACTGTGGATCTCTCCAACCCCCTTGGGAGATGGGAACTTCACCTTTAGGTGGTAATTGATGTTATTGCTTGAAGACTGTTGAGTGTAGGTCATTCCACTATGGCGTTGTATGAGGAGGGGGCCTTCACTACTATGAAGTCAGTTGTCGTGGAGGCAGTGTAGGGGGCCTTTCCAGCCAAGACTGAAAGAGCAATGGTCCCTACTGGCTGAACCATGTCCCCTTGAATGCTTTCAGCGGCATGGGCGCTGGTTGCAAGCAATCGGGATCAATCCCCATCTGAGAGAAGGAATTCCAAAAGAGGATTTCTACGGAGCTGCCTTTGTCAATGAGGATTCTTCTGGTAGTGAAGTTAGCCACTTGCATTATCACCAGTAATGCGTCATCATGGGGGTAGATGACCCCATCTTTGTCGGCCTCCTCAAAAGTGACGGTTGGTGCAGGCTCACTATTCCTCTGCTTGGTAGGACAGTGTTTAGGTGAATACACCTCCTCAAATCGCGCCCTTCTGGCGTGAGCTTTCCTGTCAGAGGAAATGGGCTCGCCTCCAACGAACCCCTCAGCTATGGTTTGGATCTCGCCCATGGAGACATTTTTGCGAGGCAGCGACCGAGAGCAGTTTCGTTGGGGTTCCCACTCTGCCCACCTCCTTGGGATCTCACTCCTTCTTGGCCTGGCGAATCTTCCCCGGCTCCGCTCCCTTTCCTCCTGCCGGCCAACATGGTACCTGGGATCTGGGTACACTGCTATCTCCCTCTCTCCCTCAAAGGATTTGTAGTTAGTTGTATTATGAGTTCCGGAACGGTGATAAGCACAATAACAACGATCACCATCCCAATGGTTGACTTCCCGAGTAGTGGGATTGTTCTCCTTCTGTACTGTTAATGTGGCCCGATCATGTTGGGTGCCCACCCCTTCGTGGGCCGAGAGTCATCTAGCCGTTTGTCATGGTGTCCTCCTTTGGCCTTGTCTATAGTCTTGTATTGGACCGATGTCTTGGCTTTTCTGTCGGCCTAGTCCAGCTCCGTCTTTCTTGGCGTCGTCAGCGCTCGGAGTGTGTCCTCAGCATTTATGAATTTGTTAGCTTGTTCCATGAATTCTTGCAGTGTGACGGGAGTCTTTCTTGCCAACTCAACCATAAATGGGTTTCAGAGCTATATGCCGCCCAACAAGGCGACAAGAGTGATCTTCTCATCTTGGTCGTTGGTGGTCATGGACTCCTTGTTGAATCTGGGCAGGTAGGCCTTCAAGCTCTCATCCTCTCGTTGCTTAATGGTTAGGAGGTAAGCCGTCGGGCGTCTTCTCCTCCTGCTAGACATAAACTGCGTGATGAAGAGGCTAGCTAGGTCCTCAAAGCTATAGATCGAGTTTGGTGCCAATGACGCGAGCCAAGCTTGTGCCACGCCTTTCAGGGTCAATAGGAAGGCCCTGCATGCAATCTCTCTGGGAAATCTGTGTAGGGTCATATGAGCCTTAAAGGTGTCTATATGCTCCAAAGGATCCTTGGCTTCATCATACAGATCTATTTGGGAGACCCTAAACTTTGGTGGCAATGGCATGGCCATCACTTCCGCACTGTAAGGCATATTCGTGCTAGTGAGCATCTGGTCTACCGAGACGAGGCTCCCACCTTCTTGGCCATCTCCTCGTATTTGTCCGTGAGGTTACGAAGTTCGTGCTACATATTCTTCTTGTCATCATCATTGGCGTACGTCCCTCCCATGGCTTGCGACTCCTCCTATCCATTATGGCTGGGTTCAGTGTCTTCGGGTAGCCTGGTAGCGTCCACCTATAAGGCTTCGTTCTCTTTCTGAAGCATTTCCACTTGTGAAGTCAAGGTTTTTATCACCTGCTCCATTTTGGCAAAACACGCTTCCATGTCCCCCTGTAAGGCTTTAGATCCTCGAGTTGTCTGAGAATAGGTCGTCGCTGGCATACAAAGGACACGTTACGCCTATAGGAAAGATCCAAAGACAGCGCCACTGTTAACATCGTGTTTCGTATGCCTGGATGAGATTCCAGCAACTTGGGTCGAGGGCTTTGCTTGCGAACACAAAGAAAAAGGTGGGGTCGGGGTGGTCTGGAGAACTTTCAATGCCTAAGTTAGTCTTGCACGTTCTTAGCGTTGACTTAGAATAATTTAGTCTAGAGAGAGTTCTTTGTACTTGAGATGTAGCTTTTATATGAAGTTCAGAGGGAACATTATGTTCCCCATGTCAGAGTTGAGCCGCCCTGCTCGTGTCTATCCTAGTCTAGTATTTAATGCGGCATGACTCCTAAGGCGGTGCTTTGAATGTGGTGTGGCTTCTAGGGCCTGTCCCGACAGTGGGTGAATGACTCAGTCAGTTCTGGTCCCCTTCGTTAGAGAATGAAGGGTCGTCCGGGTCCTCCATTCACTTGCTGGCGCAGGCCCTCATCAGCTGATGCAATTGGAGACTCGGGTCTTTTTGTTGGTTCTGGGGTCGCTGGTGGGTAAGGCCTGGGCTACCATGGGCCTCATTGTTTTGCCCAAGCCTAACTATCTTGGGCCGAGTGGGAAATATCCCTCCCACAATGACAGGCTTTTTAACATGTAAAAGGGGTAGTACGATAAATTGAAAATGAAAAATGGTTCAATAAGTTATAAAGAAGATACTTTAATGATATAAAGTAACTCTTTTTTAATTATTTATAATTTTTTTAAAAATATCTCTTATTTAAAATATGATTATTAAAAAAATTGTGCCCCTATCATTTTTGTTAAAAGTTAGGGAGGATTGCTTTTAGTTTCATTGGTTCGTAAGTTACTGCCTTTTCTAATCTTATATTGTAATTTTTGTAGGGGTGCTACAAAAACCCGATGGCGACGGCTACGATGACGGCGACGGTAACGGAGATGCAGATTGCAGAGAGGGAGCGACCGAGCGAGATTCAGAGAGAGAGAGAGAGAGATTCAAAGTACTGGGTAGGGTGAACTGAGCTTGTGGGGGGTGGGGGGATCTAAACAAATAATGAAAAACGCCTTTTTTCCATTGACAAAATGGCGTCGTTTCGTTATTTGTTATTAAGTAAAAAAATCCAGACATGAAACGACGTCGTTTCATGCCTGGTTTATATATATATATATATATATACTTATATATATATATTATTATGTGGGACAGGGTGGGGGTCACCCCTATCCCGCCCCCGCCTTGGGTGTCAAATGCGAGCGGGGCCACCCGCCCCCCGCATCTGGTGGACGGGGTAATCTGCCCCACCACACTGGGGCGGGGTGGGGAGGGGCAGCGAGGGCGGGGCCCCGCTGGCCACCCCTAAATTTTTGGTGCCAAGTATGGATTTTTTGGCGCACGTGGGGGCATACAGGGAGGGATTTTAGCATTTTTGGGGATACGCAGCTTGTCTTGTCTGTGCAAAAAGGGGCTCACGGTGAGATAATATCACTGGCCCACAAGGCCACATATATTAGCTTTCATTCGGCTTTTACAGTATTAAGATTTTGTTTGTACACTCAAATGAGATTAGATGATTTATAAATAGTAATAAAATAATTTATAATTAATAATAAAATAGTTTGAATTGAGATATTTTATAAAATATGGGGAAAGGAAAAACGTTAAATAAAAATATTATAAATAAAAATATTATTTTTATTTTAAGATTTGAAAATGTTGAATTGTTTTTTGTTTTTTATTTAAAAATTTAGAAAAGTTGTAATGATTAGAAAATGATGAGATGAAAAAGTTAAAAATTTATAATCGAAAATTGTTTATGTTTATAGTATTTAGACAATGAAATGAGATGAGATGATAGGAGTCATAAGACTTATCTTAGTAAGTGGACTGATGATCACTTCAATTAGGGCTGTACAAAAAATCGAGAAACCTACCTAGACCGACTTAGACCGGTCGAAACCGGTGGAGAACCGATCAGTGTGCGGCAGCAAATAGAGAAAACCGATATCGACCAGTTCGGCGTCGGTTCGAACCTGGTTAAAACTGCTGAACCGGCCGACTAAAGAAACTTTTTTTTTATATATATTATGTACTCAAAACGACGCCGTTGTACTTAAATTTAAGTGGAACGGCGTCGTTTTAAGTCTATAGTTGTGTTTTAAACCAAACGGCATCGTTTAATTCATAACGTCGTTTTCTTCCTCGCGTCGTCTTCCCAGTTCTCATCCTCTCTCTCTCTCTCCCCCTCCTCTGCAATACTCTCTCTCTATTCTCTCAGATAAAGCTTAGTCTGAGAACTAACCGTGAACCGCCAAAGAAATGTAGCATTGGTTTCAACCGGTGTTTCTCCTCCTTGTTGACCGGTTTCGGCCGGTTTTCTCCCCCAAAAATTAAGCATCGGTTAGCATCGATTTTGCCTAAAAACTGAACCGAATGGGTCGGTTTTCACCCCAACTTCAATTGCTTATTTTGAACCAATTTCTAATTTGTACGATCAAGTTTAAGCTGTGTACTATCCGTACAAAACAGTTCTACCAGTCATTACATTTTCCGTTTTCCTGCGAATGGTTTCGGATAAGTTTTTGGTACCTGACCATGCATGCAGGAGATGGTATGGGACGTTATGCATATGGAGGAAATTAAAGGGGCGGATAGAAAATAAGATTGTTGAATTGCAGGGAAGATTCGAATAAAGCACAAAATGGATAGCAAATTAAAGGGGCGGATAGAAAATAAGATTCTCGAATGGAAGCCACTTTTTTGTAATCATAGAAAAAGGATGCTTGACCCTCGATAGTTGGGGCATTCCTTTTCCTCCCTTATCATATCTCACAGAAAATAAAATATAATATAAAAAAAAAAAGAGAGAGAGAAAAAGAGATTTTAAGGATTACATTTTTACTTTTTGAATTATTATTAAATACAAAATATATAATATCTTTATTTATAGAAAAATTACATTAAAATAAGATAAGATAAATATTTTAAATATTATGAAAATTAAATCAAAATCATAGCAAATCAAAAATGATTTGATAATTATGAAAATTCAATCAAAATATTGATTTGATATTACGTTCAACACTACCAACCGAATGAAGAAATCTAAAAGATCGATCATGACTGGGAAATAAACTTTTCTAGATTTCTCCTAATTAGTCTCTTGTATCAACGTCATGAACAATTTCGTATCTTACAAAAGAAGCAAATATCACTATTAAAAAAATGGATATTTGTGATATTTTTTTGCAACGACATTAACTATTTCCAATAAAAACAGATTTATTTTAGTTGAAAATAGTCATTTCTTTATAAATAACTGATCGCAAATAAAATTTTTGTTGTTGTGTATGTTAATTGATAGCCTAATTCTATATAGGAAACACTGGCATACATTGATGATGTGGTTTTTGCATCTTGTCTTCATTATATTTGAATTCATTGTTTTTTGAATGAGCCAAATATAAGAGAAATATATAGAGTCGAGTTTGAACACATATTGTCCAGTGTCTTCCAATAAGGAGAAAAAATAGTTTGAGAGATCGATTGAGGAAGGGCAGCGTGGAAGATTAAAGTCTCGTTTGGATAGTGAGTTGAGACAATATGACTTGAGATGAAAGTTAAAAGTTAAATAAAATATTGTTAGAATATAATTTTTTTTAATATTATTATTATTTTGAGATTTGAAAAAGTTGAATTGTTTATTATATTTTGTATAAAAATTTAAAAAAATTATAATGATGAAATGAGTTGAGATCACTTCTTAATCCAAATATGTGAAATCACCACTTGTCCCAAAAGCTTAAACTGATGGGAAGATGTAGCTTTTATTATTTATTTTATATTTTCACACTCCTCCTCACATGTGGGCCAGACTCCTCCTTATTGGGTGGCCCAATACGTAGAATATTTAATTAAATGGAATAGAATGTAAAGTCAGGATTCAAACTCAGGATCTCTGCTTTGATACATATAGAAACACTAATTTCTCCCCATAAAAGACCTAATAGGGGAGAAGTGTGGTAACTCCTTATAAAACTCAAGACGAGTTTGTCCCTAACCCTTATGGGACTTCTCAACAAAATGGAGCCTAAAGTTTTGTTGAGAGAGAAGTACTCAAAAGATGCAGCACATGGATTCATCCTCTCGTGAAGATGTAAAATGTACATGTGCTGTACTCAGGCTGGTTTAAAGGCCAATGAGTTTGTCAGTTGGACACAACATTTGTGTTTACTTTCAACAGTTAAGCAGACATGGAAAAAGACATCAAGAGAAACGTACGGACGACGGTTGATGTTCTTGACAAGTCGTTTAATGGATTGTTGAATCATGTGCTGTCCCTTTTGCAAGAATTTCAGAAAATAATAGTATTCAGTTTGATTCAAAATACATAACAAAATTTAGCAACATCTTGTGGCCACCGACCAATTCTACGATTTCAATCAGAAATGAAAGGAAGGACATGAGAACAGAGTCAGAAGCAACTAAAATCCTAATCTCTTATTACTGCACGCCTATGAGTATTTGCATGACACTCTTTTTAAGCCGATTAACAGATCTAAGATGCCTTAGCCTCAGCCTTATATGGTTCATTGTTCTACCATAAAAGTTGCACATGAAGAAGAGGCATAATATGTGAAGGAAAAGAGCTTCTTCTTCTTTTTTTTTTTTTTTTTTAAATTGACCACCCGGGTGTTCGGGATAAATTCCCGGAGTCCACGGGTTTTTGATAAGAAGTTTTTCGCAATTGCATTTTGGGTAATTTTTTTTTAAAAAAAATACTTCTTCCAATGCCATCAAGAATGTGAATACAGCTTAATTAGCTAGACCACGTTGCTGACACTAAAGCACGTGCGCCCTCGGCCAACAAGCAATTCGTGAATCACCAATGATTGGACTCGATTGGATTGGACTGAGTTGGCTCAATCCCTTGCATTGCACGCACGAGCAGTACCCCCCGTTGCCAAACCTTGAAACATTTTAAAATCTCTTTCCCCCAACCACCTGATCATGATCAGTACCCATACCCTCTTCCCATGCTTCCTCTCTTAACTTCTTCCCATGCTTCCTCTGGTTTCCACTCTTTTGTCAGGAAAAAAAAAACCACTTTTTCATTTTTATATATTATTTCTTTTGACTTTTCCAAATTTTACAATTAGGTGTCTTTTTTTACAATCCTCTTTATTCTAATGATATGATTACAACATGTCAACTAATTAGAACTTGACACATGCCATAAAAGTGCCACATCTATTACCCCCATTAAAACATAATAAGAAAACAAAAAACAATTTTAAGATTACTAAAATTATTTAAAAACACAAAAGATTAAAAATAATAATAATAAACTACTAAATAATCCACTATTATTAAAAAGAAGTAGCAAGATAATTGAAAGATTGCAATATAAGCTTAGCTATTCATTCATTTTAAATTTTTTGTATTATACATATGATCATCAAGACACATTTTTATAAGTATATGAGGATTTGGATGGATTTATTACTCTTGTTGCTTGTTCTGTTGGTATGGCCTATTCAGGAGCACCCAGTTTTTTTATCTATACTTTTCTCTTCCAGAGAGTCTTATCCTTTGCACTAATAGGTCTTACACGCTTCAGACATGTCTTAGGGTCCATTTGGATACTAAAGTATTCTCAAATATTTACTTTCCAAACATTTTCAATTTCGAATATTTTTTTTATCTAATCATTACATTACAGGTTTCCCAAACTCCTAAACAACATACAAAAAACAATACAACTTTTTAAAATTTAAAAACAAAAATAAAACTTCAAACAATTTTTTAACTTTATAATACTTTTATTCAATTTTTTTCTCTCATTTTCCAAAACCCAATAAAACATCTTAACTCAAATTATTTTAATATTATTCACATGTATTATGAAATACTTTAAGTATCCAAACAGGCCCTTAGACTGATTAGCTATTATATTATTCAATTGTTCTACAGGGATATCGATCTTTGCTAGAGTATTAGCAGCCGAAATGTGAGACTTCACTATTTTCTTATTGTTAGTAAATACATCTGGTAATTGATTTGCAATATCATCTAAATTAATGATCCTCTGAACTTCTAGTTTACATTGATTTTTTCATGATAAAGATGAGATAGCGTCAAAGTGTTTCATATTTCATCAAAATGAAAATATTCAAAACATGTCTTAAAAATATCCTCAATTAAAAGCTAGAGGTATCTAATGAAGGAGGGAGAACCAAAACCAAAATAAACTCCAAGTCTACAATATTGAGAACCCATCTTAGTGCATTGGAGAGATGCAATCGAAACATACACAACACAACCAAAAATATGAAGATGAAAAATATTTGGTGGTTGGCTAAATGCAAGTTACAATGAAAAATATTTATTATATGCAATTGGTCTTATTCGAATCAATGGTGCAGGATGCAAAATTGCATGTCTCTTAGCAGAGACATGTAATTTTTTTTTCAAAAGTAGTACTGGTCAAGCAATTAATTGCAAATATTTAATAAATGACTCGGCTAAACCATTGTGAGAATGTATATGGGTCACAAGATATTCAATATTTTTTTTTTCAAAAAAAGAGAAGGAATCACATGTTCATGAGTGATCCCCTCCCACTTTTATTAGCCCCTACTTATGACGGAGGAAAATCGAGCAAATACTTGAAGAACAAAAAACTACAATAAACCCACCCAAACACCAATTTCAACAAAATCCAAAAAGAAACCCAACAACCACAAGATCCCACAACCCAGACTACTACCTATCCCGGCCGGATAGAAGGAAATCCACTTTTTTCAATACGTAAAATTCCTCTAAGAAGTGGAGGAAGCTCTTGAACCGACCACCACTTCCCACTCCTCCCTGCCGCCCCCATTCGAGCTAGAAAATCTACCGCTTTATTCCCTTGGAAAATATGATATATGTGAACATTCAGACCCTGCAATTCCTCCATTACCTCCTCCCAAAAGTCTTCAAGATACCAGGTATTACATCTCTTTTCTTTAACCCAATGAACCACCAACCAAGAATCAAGTTCAACATCAAAGTCCACAACTCCTTGCTCTTTCACTATCTGAATACCATGCAACAGACCCAATAGTTCTGCAAAATTATTGGTGCCATGCCCCAGACACACGAAAATGCGATCTTCACATTGCCTTCCTCGTCCCTCAAGACTCCCCCTGCTCCCACTGGCCCAGGGTTTCTGCGTGATGCTCCGTCAACATTCAACTTCAAATGTCCTACACTCAGTCGAGACCAACTAATATATAATAATTGTAAAAAAATCTAAATGTAAATTCCACTGTATTATCGAATCAAATAGATTGGATTAGATAATTAGGAAATTGAGCCCATAATCTAATAACTTGTGCAGAAGTATAGCAAATGCAACATTTTGAGTAGCAATTAAGTAGATTATGGGTTGTATATGTAAATTAAGTAAATTAGAAAATATATACATGGTACACATGGTGGATGTATATGTTCGCATATATCTCCTTGAATTCTGAGTGAAAATGGAGATTTAATAATCAACTTGGAAGGGGATGGTCTCATAATTAGCTTTCCTTTTGAACGTGTTACACATGGATAATCACTTGGTAAAAGAATCTTCTGGTTCTTTAAGGAATTTCCATATGAATTCTCAAATTTTCGACACATAATGACTGGTCCTAGTAGACAAAAATGATATGGCCAAAGCATAAAGACCTTAGGATCAAAGCACTTCTAGTGCACTACACCATGTGACTCAATTGTTTTCATTGTTGTATACTATAATTTAGAAGAAAAAACTGCCAGTTTTTCTAATATGAGCTTTTGGTCCAAATTCATTATTATTATTTTTTATTATTTTCAATCTTTATTTTTAAGTATTTAAAAGAATATATATATATATATATATTATAAGGGGGTGGAGGTTCGAACTCAAGTTTTTCATTTAGAGAACCGGGCTATATGCCATCAGGCTATTAGGCTTTTGGCAAATTTATTGTTATAATATAAAAATATTCATCGTAATAGTTATTTCGATGACTCGAATACTGTATTGACGTTGAATCTATTTAGAGTTAAATATTAAAAATATTTCTTATCATTAAGAATTGTATGTGTTGTGTAAATGTCTGCCAGACACAGATATTCACCAAACATCTTGAAATTGGTCAATATCAATAGAATTCATATCTCATTGTAAACAAAAATATGTATAAAACTTTATTAATTTAAACAAAAGTTTAACAAGATGTATTAAAAGAAAACAACTCAAATATAATGTGATTACATAATAACCATATGCACCACCAATCGAAAATTGTTGTCTCCGTTAGGATTTACAAAGAAATCATAAACATTGAGATGAGATAGGCCTATCCTATTTAGATTATTAAAATAAGTTAAATGATCTTCTACATCTTGTAGTTGGAAAAATTCATTTCGACCCATTTTTTTTCCTTTATAGATGTTTGATATAAGTCCACCAAACGTTTAGACGTACACCAGGTACGTGAACAATGCCTTTCCATATCACACCAATGACATTTATCTTCATATTTATTTACAGGCTTATTTTGCAAGACTTTGTTTTCATCTTGCTTTATCATAGTATGGTTCCACTTTTGGTGCTATGTAGCATTTCTCTTTGAAAAGCTTTAAGTACACTCCCATTGATTTTGATAGTTTTTTCTATCACTTCCACGACCACGGTTTTCTTTATTATGATGAAATGAGATAACATTCGCTTTAGGAAATGGAGAAGAACCGGTTGGACGAGACTAGTAATTTTTCATTAACAACTCGTTATTTTGTTCAGCCACTAGCAAATAAGATATATATTAGTTCAGAATATTTAGTGAACTTTCGTTCTCGATATTATTGTTGCAAGAGCACATTCGAGGCATGAATATGTTATATATTTCGTTTCAAACATATCATCATTTGTGGCTTTTTCTCTATACAATATTGTGAAATTATTTTTTAAAAGTGTAGAGTTGTATTCAATAATAATCTTGTAACTTCAATTGCATTCAATCATAACGAGCTTTTGGGAGGATTACGATTTTATGTTACTCGTATACACTCTTAAACTATCCCATATATATAATCAATGAGTTTTTTTATTGTGAGGTACTCAATTTTAAATTATTTATGTAAATGATAATGAATAAATATTATTGGTTTAGAGTGATCTTGTAGGGATGCTGATTTACTTCCTTAACAGTATTTTCAAGATTCACTACATCAAGATGAATCTCAATATCAAGGATCCACGATAAACAATTGCTGTCATAAACATCGAGGATAACAAATTCGAGTTTTGTAATATTTGACATGATCTATAAGAAATACATTAAGTATTGAATGAGAAAGAAGTATTTAAAATCAAACTGACATATAGAAGACAAGAATATTCATCATATTGATATGATAACATTATACTCTATATAATAACATAGATCATATCAACATTTTATAAAATAATTTATATCACAATAAGTAGATATCAATATTTATAGAAGAGAAACTTACAGTAGTTGGGAAATGTTATGCAAGTATCTTGCCAAAGATCAAAAGAGCATAACGGTTGGCTAGAGTCTCGTGCTGATAACATGTTGTAAAACTAAAGATAAGTTGCAAGAGAATTGAAAAATTGCAAAATTAGCTTAGCTCTTCAAAAGCTCAATAACATTCACTTCGAACTTCTTGTGTTATACAGATTATCCTCAAGACACCATTTTATAGGCATAGGAGGATAATAAATATAAAAGGGTGAATTAACAAGATACATTCATGAATTTAGGAATTCTAAGAGTTGATACATGAATGGCCTAGAATTCTAAGAGATAGAATTTAAATGGTCTTCCACCAAATTCAATTAGCTATCAAAAGGGAATAAGTTTCAATCAACAAATTTATGTCACACAAATATAGCTGATAAAAGACCCCTACCTTAAAGCAGAAAGTTCTGCAAATATATCTGTGACATGGCCCAAAAAATACAAGAGGAAGCTCAAGTTGTTGCGAAGAGTTCCACCACAACCAGCAGGTCAGAGATTGTTCATGGAGCCTGGAGGAACCATCGATATTTAGTTTTAGCCTTCCTGAAAGAAGGGGTTTCCGCTTAAGGAAAATAGGCTTTCAGATCTTAGGGTAAGCCAGTGGGATATGTAGAAAGTCCAACACCAACAGTTTGGCTTTTGGAACCTTCATTTCAGGCTTTACTAAAAAAGATAGCTCTTTCAACCATTTTCAACTTTTTTTATGATGATAAAATTAGGAGTAGAGGCAGCCTCGAATTTAGCCTTATTTCTAGCAAAACAAAGTCCCCAAATGAGAAGGGAGGGAATTAACTAATCTGGCCAATGAATTTACCCAATCAAAGCCTGCAAAGGTAGACCACCATATTGTGAATTGAATAATGCTAGAACCACCACTGGGAGCTCCCGTTGGGCTCTAGCATGTATTTTTTTATGTGTTTTTTTTTTTAGTTCTTTTTTTTTATATAGGTTTTTTAACAATTTTAAATATTTCTAAAAAATAAATTAAAAAAATTCACAACATCATTAAAAAATACTTCCTTAATCACGAAGTAAAATAAAAAATCATAAAATATGATTTTTTATTTTACTTCGTGATTAAGGAAGTATTTTTTAATGATTTTTTTTTTTTACTTTCTGATGTCCTAATTTTTTTTAAAATATTTAAAAGTGTTAAAAAAATCTATGTAAAAAATAACTTAAAAAAAACACATGAAAAAACACATGCTAAAGCCAGCGGGAGCTCCAAGCGGTGGCTCTAGCATTGTCCTTGTGAATTTGGCCTTCAATCCACTAGCAACAAGCTGATTAACTCCAAACATAAAGGAGAAATGAGACCATACTGCCACGGTTAAGGGGCTATCATGAAAAATATGTGCCAAAGATTCTGAGTAACCATACTTGCAGCATACGTTATTCCATAACTTCCAAATGAAGACAAAAGTCTTCAAGGAAACAATTGAGTTCCAAATGTAGCTTGAAAATGGAAAGATGGGTGCAGGGTGCCTTGATAAGTTCCAAGCTCAGGAGGTAGTGAAAAATTAAAACCATCATTTTTTAGGCTTCCAAATGTGAGTGTCATTGCCAGCTTGTATCTTAATAGGATGATTACAAGTAGCTGCCAAGAGAAGTGAGTTCCCGAATTCAGCAGTTTTAGCCTTGCACCATCTTGATGAAGAACAAACTGTTGAGGATTTGGAGCCTGATTGCATCGCTCGAGCGAAGCGTTTAGTCGCTCGAGCGAACACAAGTCCGAGAGTTCGCTCGACACCGCTCGACACATGGCTTGAGCGAACACAAGTCAGAGAGTTCGCTCAAAGGTCCGCTCGAGCAGTTGCTGAAAACAGTTTCACTCGATGCGGGCTCGACATGCCGCTCGAGCGAACTTGACTAATTTTGTTTTTAATTAGGGTTTCCGCCGCATGACCTTGTAAGGTGTACTTTTGTGTTTGGCTTGTACTGTGCGTGAACAGTAGCCGCCCCAAGAAGATTTGTAGTGTGATTCCTCAAGTAATAATAAAAATCCTCTGTAGCTCCCGTGGACGTAGGCAATTTGCCGAACCACGTAAATACTGTGTCGTGTGTGATTGTTTGTCTTTCCCTTTATAATTGATTTATTTTTCTTGTCATTGGTTTTTCCACAACAATCAGTATCAGAGCCAAGGTTCTGGTCTGAGAAAAAACGATGGCTGGAGAAGAAGTGAAGGTATCAGGGATCGAGAGGTTTGATGGCACGATTATGGGTATTGGAGGATGCAGATAGAGGATTACCTCTATGGAAAGAAACTCCATCTTCCATTGTTGGGGAAGAAGCCGGACAACATGTCAGTTGCTGATTGGACCCTGTTGGATCGACAGGTTCTAGGGGTTATTCGTCTAACCCTGTCGAGATCCGTTGCACACAACGTCATCAAGGAGAAGACGACTGCGGATCTCATAGCGGCTTTGTCAGGTATGTATGAAAAGTTGTCAACAAATAATAAGGTACATCTGATGAAAAAGTTATTTAATTTAAAGATGTCGGATGGTACGTCTATTGCACAACATCTAAATGATTTTAATACTATCACAAATCAATTGTTTTCTGTTGAAATTGAATTTGATGATGAGATACGTGCACTAATATTATTGGCATCACTGCCAAATAGTTGGGAAGCCATGAGGATAGCTGTTAGCAATTCTGCTGGTAAGTCAAAGTTGAAATATGATGACATCCGTGATTTGATTTTGGCTGAGGAGGTGCGCATGAGAGATTCAGGCGAGACCTCAGGTTCGAGTACAACACTGAATGTTATCTCTCGGGGGAGAACACAAGATAGGAACTCAAACAGAGGCAGATCAAAATCAAAGAATAGAGGCAAAAGCAAGTCAAGACCTAGTCAGCAAGCAACTTGCTGGAGTTATGGCAAAACTGGCCACATAAAGAAGAATTGCAGAAATCCCAAGAAGACAGAGAATGATAGTGCTAATGTGGGAACTGAAGAATTACAGGATGCACTATTGCTTGTTGTTCATAGTCCAGTTGATGACTGAATACTTGATTCAGGGGCATCTTTACATACATCTTCCCATCGGGAGATGATGCAAAACTATGTTGCAGGTGATTTTGGAAATGTGTATTTGGCTGATGGAGAGGCTTTGAATGTAATAGGGATGGGAGACATTGACATCATACTTCCTAACAAGAACAAATGGACCTTGCAAAAGGTCAGACACATTCCTGAGTTGAAGAAGAATCTCATTTCTGTTGGGCAGCTTGATGATTGTGGTCATTCAGTGGTGTTCTCAGATAACACCTGGTAGGTCACCAAAGGGGCATTGGTACTAGCTCGGGGTAAGAAAACTGGTACACTTTATATGACTACTAGTTTGAGTAATACTATTGCCACTACCGTTGCAGAGAGCACAGCAGATTTATGGCATTGCAGGCTTGGCCATATGAGTCAGAAGGGCATGAAAGAACTTTTGTCTAGAGGCAAGCTACCAGAACTGAAGTTAGTTGATCTCAGCATGTGTGAGAGTTGCATTATGGGAAAACAGAAGAATGTCAGTTTCTTGAAGAGTGGCAGAACACTGAAATCAGGAAGACTAGATCTTGTTCGCATTGATGTGTGGGGACCTTCCCCAGTTGCATCTCTTGGAGGTTCTCGTTATTATGTTACATTCATTGATCACCACAGCAGGAAGGTATGGGTCTATTTTTTTAAACATAAATCTGACGTATTTAATGTGTTCAAAATTTGGAAAGCCATGGTTGAAACAGGACATACTTGAAGTTGAAATGCTTGAGGTCTGATAATGGTGGTGAGTATATTGATGGTGGGTTCAAGGAATATTGTGCAACTCAGGGTATCAGAATGGAGAAGACCATTCCTGGGACATCACAGCAAAATGGAGTTGCTAAACACATGAACAGAACCATAAATGAGCATGCTAGAAGCATGAGGCTGCACGCTGGGCTACCACCTACCTTCTGGGCAGATGCAGTTAGCACTGCAGTGTACTTGATAAACAGAGGGCCATCAGTTCCGTTGGATTGTGGATTGCCTGAGGAGGATTGGAGCAAGAAAGAGGTCAAATTTTCTCACCTTAAAACTTTTGGCTGTCTTTCTTATGTTCTTATTGATTCTGATGCTCATAGTAAACTTGAGGCCAAGTCAAGGAAATGTTATTTCATTAGCTATGGAGACGAGGCATTTGGCTATCGTTTCTGGGATGAACAGGGTCGGAAGATTATAAGAAGCAGAAATGTGATCTTCAATGAGAAGATTGTGTACAAAGACAAGTCTAGTACAGTTGCTGAAGCAGTTCCTCAGGAATCTGAGTTTGTGAGTTTGGATGATTTACCTGAGATCACAGTGCAGTGTAGAGATGTGAGTGACAGGGAGAGTGGGTCCAGCACACCCATTCTCATTATTCTGCAGTCAGATCCAGAGCAGTTCACTCCTATAGCTGCAGTTCGCAAATCAGTTAGGACTATTCGTCCCCCACAATGCTTCTCACCTTCTTTGAATTATATTCTGTTGACAGATGGTGGAGAACCACAAAGCTACCAAGAAATCTTGCAAGATGAAAATTCTAGCCAGTGGGAGTTGGCCATGAAGGATGAGATGGATTCCTTGCTAAGGAATCAGACATGGGAGTTGACAGAACTTCCATCAGGGAAGAAGGCATTACATAACAAGTGGGTGTACCGGGTGAAGACTGAACATGATGGTAGCAAGAGGTACAAGGCCAGACTTGTTGTAACAAGCTTTCAGCAGAAACAGGGTATTGATTACTCAGAGAGCTTTTCTCCTGTAGTAAAGATCACAACCATCAGGTTAGTTCTGGCTATGGTTGCTACTGAAGATCTATTTCTTGAGCAGTTAGATGTGAAGATAGCATTTCTTCATGGAGATCTTGAAGAAGACATCTACATGCATCAACCTAAGGGGTTTGTGGTACAGGGAAATGAAGATTCAGTTTGTAGATTGAAGAAGAGCTTGTATGGCCTTAAACAAGCTCCTAGGCAGTGGTACAAGAAATTTGACAGTTTCATGTGCAGTGCAGGGTACATCAGATGTCAGGCAGATCACTGCTGCTATATCAGGCAGTTTGACAATTCTTTCATTATTTTATTGATGTATGTTGATGACATGCTTATTGCAGGAGCTAGTATTGATGAGATCAATAATCTGAAGAAGCATATGTCAGAGCATTTTGCAATGAAGGATTTGGGAGCTGCAAAGCAAATCCTTGGCATGAGAATTGTCAGAAATAGAGTCAGAGGCATGTTAAGACTCTCACAAGCTAAGTATGTGAAAAAGGTACTCAGCAGGTTCAATATGGACAAGGCCAAGCCAGTTGGCACACCCTTGGGTAGTCATTTCAGACTTAGCAAGGATCAAGCACCAAAGTCAGAAGAGGAACAAGACTATATGAGTAAGGTTCCTTATGCCTCAGCTTTTGGTTCACTTATGTATGCTATGGTCTGCACTAGACCAGATATTGCCCATGCAGTGGGAGTTGTGAGTAGATACATGAGTAACCCTGGAAAACAACATTGGGAAGCAGTGAAGTGGATTCTGGGGTACCTAAAAGGCTCCTCAGAAACGTGTTTATGTTTCTCAGGAGAGGGCTTAGAGGTGCAAGGCTATATTGATGCTGATTTAGCTGGAGACACTGATAGCAGAAAAAGTACCACAGGGTTTGTTTATACTTTGGGTGGTACTGCAGTTTCATGGGGTTCTAATTTACAGCAGACAGTTTCTTTGTCTACTACAGAAGCTGAGTATATTGTAGTTTCAGAAGCTGCAAAAGAGATGGTTTGGATACAGGGCTTCTTGGAGGAATTGGGTCAGAAGAATCAGAAGGGCACTCTTTACAGTGACAGTCAGAGTACCATATTCCTCGCTAAGAATCCAGCATTTCATTCCAAAACTAAGCACATTCACATCAGGTATCACTTTATACGATCATTGTTAGATGATGGACAGTTGCTACTTGAGAAAATTTGTGGAAGTAAGAACCCTGCTGATATGTTTACAAAGGGTGTTACACTTGAGAAACTAAAGTTGTGCGCAACTTCGGTTGGTCTTCTAGCATGAAGACAGGAGCAGTGAGTTGCAGAGGTGGAGGATATCATGTTTGAGGCAGAGGGCGGTAATGTGGGTGTACCAGTCTCCAAGTTGGAGAATTGTTGAGGATTTGGAGCCTGGTTGCATCGCTCGAGCGGAGCGAAGCGTCTAGTCGCTCGAGTGAACACAAGTCCGAGAGTTCGCTCGACACCGCTCGACACATAGCTCGAGCGAACACAAGTCAGAGAGTTCGCTCAAAGGTCTACTCGACACATAGCTCAAGCAGTTGCGGGCTCGACACGCCGCTCGAGAGAACTTGACTAATTTTGTTTTTAATTAGGGTTTCCGCCGCATGACATTGTAAGGTGTACTTTTGTGTTTGGCTTGTACTATGCGTGAACAGTAGCCGCCCCAAGAAGATTTGTAGTGTGATTCCTCAAGTAATAATAAAAATCCTCTGCAGCTCTCGTGGACGTAGGCAATTTATCGAACTACGTAAATACTGTGTTGTGTGTAATTGTTTGTCTTTCCCTTTATAATTGAATTTATTTTTCTTGTCATTGGTTTTTCCACAACACAAACATCCTCAAGCTGTATATTTGGAGAAGTAACAAAGAAACCTTACTGAACCAGAGAGCCAATCACATCCAATTATCATAACAAAAATTTATAGCTCCTTCCAGATAGAGCATTGACTTTGTTGCTGAATAAAGGGGAACAAACTGCAAATAGACTTCCAAGATGAAGAGTGATGAGCCTTAGGAGTAGACTGCTGCAGCTAGGATGGGGGTTTCAAATATTTCTGTTGAAGGAAGTTTGAACAACTCGAAAAATGAGTTAGAGTCCTCGAGCACAACTTACAATGCAAAGATTGAACAACATCATGCAAATTTGAAAATTTGAGGTTTGGATAGTGAGTTGAGATTAGATGAATTGAGATTAAAGTTGAAAGTTGAATAAAATATTATTTGTTAATATTATTATTGTTTTGAGTTTGAGAAAGTTGAATTGTTTATTATATTTTTTTATGAAATGTGATAAAATTGTAATGATTAGATGATATGGGTTGAGATAATTTGGGGGGACTTTTGTATCCAAACAGGACTGGATTCCAAAGCCACCTTTGGTAGTAGCCAGGCAAAATATGATGTAACCTTGAAATGATCTTTTTTGGAGGGTTTACAACTGAAAGAATATGAATTTGAATAGACAATAAGATATTTGATTAGTGTTAACTTTCCTCCCATGGACATCAATCTAACCTTCCAAGCTACTACCTCTATCCTTACTGAAAAATCGATGGTTCTAACCCAACACAACACTTAGAGAGGGGTGAATAGGTGTAACTCAATTTTCCTGCACTATTAAAAAAAGTTGTCAAACAAGCAGTCAATCAATGAAAAAATTCACATAAAAATAATCAACACAACAATTTGGTCACGAAGTGGAAACTCATTTGAAGAACGTTTTCAAAATCTAAAACCACTTTGGGTGTAAGTCACCACCAAAAATCCACTATAGAAATTTAGTTTGTTACAATCAATTTAGAAACACTCACAAAACTCTTGTAGTAGCTAAATCTAGCTTGCAACATCACAAGTGACTCACTCAATCTCTGCATATATGCAGCTCTGAAACTCTAGCCTTTCTATAGCTTCACCACGAGAACCTCTCGATATCTGCTTCAACGGCAGCTCCGGAATCCCTTCTAAGCAACGAACACGTCCAAACTAATGGACTCAACAATGTTTGATCTTAAGTGCAGTAAGATGGAGATATATTTTTCAAGAGAGAATGAGCTTTGGATATGTGGAATTGTATTTCTCTCAAGTGTTCTTACAAAGCCCTCTGTTTCTGTTGTGTGTCTCCACACATTTGAACTGAGCAAAAGTTTTCTTTTATAGCCACAATGGAACACGACGTTGAAACCCTAGTCAAAGTCATATTTTTGAACATTTGCTAGAGCGGAGTGTTGAGCCACGTTATATCCAAGATTTACTCAAGCCACGCATCGAGCGGGTGTCGAGCAAACTCTTTGTTTGGGTTACCGCTCAATCTCTATGTCGAACGATCGTCGAGCAAACGCTCTATCTAGGTTGAGCTCGAGTGCTATGTCGAGCAGGTGTTAAGCAAACTCTCTATTTGAACGTCTTCTCGAGCGCCATGTCGAGTGCGTGTCGAGTGAACTCTCTGTATGAGCATTACTCAAGCGCCATATCGAGCGCGTGTCGAGCGAACTTTTTATATGGGTTCCGCTCAAGCCATGTTGAGCTGATTTCAATCTCTTTTCACTTTATCCCACTTAACACTGTTGCAACACAATTTAACATAAGTTGTCACATGATATATCAACACATTTATTTTACACTAACACTTATTTTCATCATAATGGTTCATACATTACCATGGTGATTTTGCCACAAATTTAGGGGCCCCCCAAATAGGTAAAGGGTAGTACCATTAAGGAAAATATCAATCTCACCTACTGTCTTTTTTTTAATGATTAAAGAAATATTTTTTAATGAGTTTGTAATTTTTATTTTTTTAAAATGTTTAAGAGGTGAAAAATGCAAAAAAACACAAAGTTTGCCTTGTCGATGAGGACTCTTGGTTGGTTCTATCAGCCCCGTACCCTTAATTATATGACATGACAAAGATAAGACCAGTTCACCCTATCAAACCTCTTGGCCATATCAAACTTCAAAAAAATTAGTGAAAAAAAATCAATTAATTATAAAACATATAAAAATCAAATCTTTTATAACCAGATTTTTTTAAAATATTATTTATTATTTTTTTAATAAATTTTTTAAATAATATGTGTAACTAAGTGATTGGTCATGACATTTTAAATCAATCAAAACCAAAACACCTCTGCTGCGTCACCAAAGCTTGCTAGATGCTTTATAATTAAATTTTGCAAAGTGGAATGTATCCTAAACCGATTACGTTATCCTTAAAAGGGAAATGATTTGTATAAATTTTAAATAGATAAATTTCATACAAGTCTATAAAAAAGTGTAAAAAAAAATTATTATTTATAGTGGGACCTATTATTTTACAAAAAAATTATATGTGACTTATCTATTTAAGACTTGTATCTAACATTACTCCTCCTTAAAGCCGCATCTTTCTTGTTGTTATTGTTTTTTCTTTTTTCTTTTTTTTCTTCGTCAGTTGTTTTGATTCTTTTCGGTATTGGTGTTCTCCGGCCCTTCTTTTCAATATCAGTTATGAACTGATATTGAATATATGCATTTTTTTTTATATAAAAATGGAAAAAATTATTAATTTTTTTTTTAAAAATAAGGAAAGAAATGCACTGTCCACAATCTCTTTCTGGAAGCACTTTTAGGAACAATCTTGATTCTCTTTCCCTGAGGATGGTTTTCATTTTCTAACAAAAGATCACATATCTGTTCTCAACTTGCAAATTAAGGATGGACAGATGGCCTTCACAAGGTGTTCGTTTAGAGTATTTCTACATACAATCGTGAAATATGTAAACGCCGCGTAATCGCTTTGAAAAAGAGTGTGATCCACTATTAAAAAATTAATTTTTTTCATGTGGCTCCCATATTTTATTTACTTTTTTCAAAGCGATTACGCGACGATTACACAATTCACGGTTGTAAATATCTTTTCTCGTTTATTTTTGCCCCCAAGTCCTGCTAGATGAGGTTGAAAGGCCAAAATGGTTCCCACCTCTTAACTAATATCTTCCACAGGCAATGGGTACTAATGAATTATGTCATTTGTATGCTACACTATTTGTCTCGTTGTAATTATCGAAAAATCAAAATATCAATAGATTTTTTCAGTACCAATACATGAAATAATATCCCCACGATTTAACATCATAAAGCAACTCAAACAGAAAACCCATTATGCTCCATTGACTTAGCCAATGCTAAGAATCCCACTTAAGATGTGGAGTTTCCCTGTGGCAGGTATGCAGACACAGTTCCCCTCGACCATCATTACAGAGGTATTAGCCCTTAAACAAACCGTTTTAGTCGAATTATATAAAGCCCCCTGTCTTGTCTCATTCTTGGTGGAGATACCATTATATAGTTTTTATTACTTCCGTCCATATGACAGTGGCATTTAACTCTTATATAATGTGCCAACTTGACTTCTTATGCAAGTGCAGAATATGGCCGTGCTGAAGCTTGTATCGCTGCTCTTAGTTCTAATGGTTGGAATCAACTCTTGCTTGGCGGTGCCGAAGAGATACCATGTTCAGAAAGGAAAAGCAGTGGGAAGTAGAAAAGAAGAGAGCAAAGTTCAGTATGCCGTTGGCAGTATCGACAGCCATCATAACATACCTAGACAGTATTACAGTGACTGGAGTACTGGCACTTCTCGCGGAGAAAGTGATGATGGTAGCTAGTAATGGTGGAAGTGGGTAATGGTGTTTGAGCATGGAGTATTTGATGCGTATATTATAGTACGCGTTTTTCTCCTTGCAAGCTGATGCAGATAAAACACTTTCAAAACTGCTGATATGGCAAAATCTGATTCGTAAGAAATTTTAAATTTCTTTCAATCTGACATGTCTATAGTGTAGAGAGTTTAAGGACGTTGTCTATAATGTTATGTAAGAATCTCGATTTCATCATTAGTAACTTAAATTTTCATGCAGGAATATTTAGGATCTAAACTGAAAGGCGTATAAAGAAGTTGTATGGTGTTCTTATTTGCAAAGCATATTGATTTAAGCTTACTTATTCATGCCATCAGAACTATCATTGACAATCGATAATTGCATCAGAGATCGATCTCTTTCCTGTCCATTTATAGGGTCGATACTAGTTTTGCAGCCAATGAAGAAGCAAACTGGGATCAACATGTCATGTTTATCCTCAAATGGTAAATTAAAAACCATTATTTCCTACCCCATTTCCAACTCTCTCCATCCATCCATACGGCCTGTAGACAGCACTGGCCTCAAAATCCCTCTCTTCGTTTCCTTTGTCACACAACACAAAATTGACTTGTTCCTATGTCGACTTTTTCATTGTAAATTTTTTTAATATATTTTGTTCATATTATTTGCATTATTAAGTTGGTAGACGTACAGTTTTTGTACAATGTGGTGGACATAATTTTTACATTTTGAGTTGAAAATGAAGTTGAGTTTATATATATTTTTTACAATGAGCATGAAGTTGAGTTTATATATATTTTGACGCTTTTGTGTTTGAAAATGAAGTTAATTTAGGTTGGTGGACATTTTTTTATATATTTTGACATATAGATTATTGGAAGTTATGAAAAGGGAAGTAAAAATTTATTTAGAAAAAATAATAATAATATTTTATTATTAAATAAGAATAATACTACATACAGTCGTAGAGTGCGTTTTGAAAAAAAAAAGATATATTATTAAAAACTTAATTTTTTTTGTGGATTCCGAGTTTACTCATTTTTTTTCAAAACGATTGTGCGGCGCTTGCACATTCCACGACCGCAAATATCTTTCTCTAGGCAAAATTTAACTAAAACTTTAACAAGACCAATACTAATAATGCTCTTTTAACTCTTTTCAAGTCTTGAAAACCCTTGCCTCAAGAAAACCTTTCTCCGCAGCAAACCACGGTTGCCCACAAGCCATCAACTAAAAATAAGCAGAAGCACAAAATTGAATATATCTTTTCTGAAAAAATAAAAAACAGATCTAATTATCACCAGCAAGGCACAACCGAGTTTTATTTTATTTTTTTAATTTTTCAATTTGTCTCTCCCCCCTCTCTTCCTTTGGAAAGAAAAGTTTCTCCAGAAAAGACTCTTCCTTTCCTTTCTTTTCGGCCTCTCATCTTTTTCCTCTTTCCTTATGCCAATTTTGCACATCATTAATCCACACACCCCGAACAAATGAAACCATCGCCTACCCACAGTCCATTTCCACTGATGGGGTCATCACAGGTGTTGTGCATGACCGCCGCACGCCTCCAATCCACGAAACATTTTCACCGGCGCGGCCATCACAGGCAATCCGCATGACCACCAGACGCCCCTTTGGAGCGTTTTCAACCTCCTATCATGATTTGTAATACCAATTTCTTTTAGATTGTCACCCACCATCAACCACTACACGTTGTCCCCAAAGGTCGGCCACCGTTTGATCCACCAGGCTACGCACATTGGACTCGCTCACAGACACCTTAGAGGTGTTTCTCCCCTCTTCAAAGATAACTGCGTCCTCTCTCATCACAAGAAAATTTCTGCTCTTCCAAACACTTCGAAACAGTCGAGACCAATGCTACCTGCCTTTCGGCCACCTTTTAATTCTACGCACTGTAGTAGTTACTGGGACTCCACATCATCTCTTTTTGCATCTCTTTTTTTAGTAATGCAGTGATATTCAATCAAAACATAGGATAAAAAAAAAAAAAAAAAACTATTTTTGCATAAACATCAGCTAGATGTTTCCCAGCAGTTTTAATTTTAAACTTTGGAAACACTTATGCTAGCATACATCACATTTCTCTAACCAGAATTTCGATAATTATCAGAAAATTAGATGTTTATGTGTAAAGCATAGCTAACGAAGATACTGTAAATGAAAATGCAGATTTTTTACAACTAGGATTAATGTAAATTTTCTTAAGCATTGCTTTCCTGCAGATGGAAATGGTGCTTCAAGTAAAATTCTTCCTTCGCACATTTCTCCCGCTAAGACTAGATGGAGGAGCACTTTTACACGCACCAGGATGCATTGCAGGCGCAACTTGGCCAATGCATGATTTCTTAGAGATGCGCACCCTTGGATACGGATGAATTTTGGCCAGCTCACGGACTCTGCGTAGCAAGGAACTTGGTAAGGGCCGCAAGGAATGCTCCTGCTTTTGCTCAACCTGTATAAACCATGCAATTAGCATTATCATTGTACCAAAACAAGTCCAGATTACCTCTGCAACTTATCTCTGAAACGAATTTGGATCCCCCACAGTTTAGGATCCAGGGAGAGAGAGATAGATACTTTGTGTCCTAAAGCAATCATTGAACATTTAATGCTACTCAAGAAATTCGCTCGAGTAGCCATGAATGTTGTAGGATCCAACTTTATGTGTCTATCTCTATCTGGGGATGTGAATTCTTGACAAACAAACATAACATATTAGAGCAATGCAGCATTAACTCCTTGTGGCACAAGAATAGTAGTAAAAATCAGAACAAGCTAGATAATGGAAAAGGCCCTATTAATGCAATCAAAGAAAACGAGAAAGCTAACCCCTTTCTTGTTTGGTTTTTCAGCACCGCTAGCTCTTAAAAGATTTCGCCACTTGTCCTGCATCATGCAAAGATGGTAAACAAAACTTGAACTATAAATAAAACTGCTTCGTTGAAAAAGGCATTGTAAAATACCCTGAGATCAATGGGTGTGCGATAAGCACTTGTTGAAAACAGGAGCCTTTTTATGTCAGTCCATCGGCCAACTCCATATTCAGAAATACCATCAACCAACTTTATCACCTCGGAAGGAGTCCACATCCTTTGATGCTTCCTCCTATCATGCTTCTTAGATTTCTTTTTGGTTGCACAGTTATCTTCAGATTCAGATGAGAGAGGTTCCTTGTCAGATTCAAGCCCCTGTACAGAGGGTTACACAGCTGATAGTCTGAAACTGCTGGCACTATAAAGCTAACTGACAAATTTCAGCATTACAAGGAAAACAATATTTTCCCCTTAAAAGGGTGGAAAAGGACAGGAAACTAATCTACCACTAGATGTGGAAGATTAGGTATTCATATAATCTATAGTCACTTTTCCTCCTGAAGATTTTCAGGCAGCTATCCTCTTAGACAAAAAAAGGATGATTTCACCAGCATGGTACAACAAAAGAACTCAAAAAAAAAAAAAAAAAAAGTCAAAAAGAATAAGAATGTTGAAGGATATGATCCCAGTCATGATTATTACAAATGTCAGCATGCAGATCACTCTGGACTGTAGCTGGACATCCGCTACTGTTAGTGTTAAATATATATTATAATAAACATTCAGATATTGATATTGGCATGTACAAGGGACTAATTTCATCGTAGCCCCATGCCCACATTCTGCTTACATGTTGACAAAAACAAGGCCAGCAATGTGCAACTGGCAACAGATAATTTTATAATTTCTATCTGTTATTGTCTTATAAAAAAAGTAAAAAAAATCCATCTACCAAACTGAGAATCGGACACACATCAACTAAGTCATGAAAACATGAGTAAGTTTGCATAAAGCTCGTGCACACAATTTTTGGGTAGGGTAGAAGGGGAGAGAACTTTTAAGAATTTTCCATTATAGGTTATACGAATCTTCTAAATTATTGAAAGAAAATGGAGGATCTATGGGGTTAAAAACTTTCCCTACCGATTGTGGCACCAGTTTCTTTGGACGTCCCCTCCGCACTCTAATACCACATAAGGATTTCTCCTCATGAATCACGGTCGATGCTCTACGTCCTGTATTATGAAGTTCATTACAAGATTTGACCTTCAGACTTGTATCTTTTGTAGATGCCACAGGATATTTTTCTCTTCCCTTCAAATATCCTGATTTTTTAGCTGAAGACTCTTCAATGTACCTTCGAGTAGGCTTACGCAATCTCTTCTCTCTAAGAAGTTCATCAATCCTGCTAACTTCTAAAGATCGCTTTCCAGTCCCAGTAGACAAGATACCACATGCTAAAAGATTTTCGTCATGATCCAAGTCATCAAGTTTGCTTAACTCAATTGAAGCCATGTGGATACTGTCTTCAGCTGGTGGTTGACACCCACATTTGCTCATGAAGCCACCATGCAACTTGCAAGTTACTATCTTGTCAAGAGCATCGTTCTTGCATTCAGATTCTAGAATAGTTGCGGTTGATGATTCTGATATCCCTACAGCACCATTACAACTTCCACTTAATCCAGGAGACTGACTCTCTGAACTTGAGTTTCCCAAACACGTTGCCTCACTGGGACCAGAATCCAATTTGGAAGCCTTTTCAGCAAATTCAATGTCTGTACTTGGAGAGGAAAAGGAAAAAAATAATTACATTGGCTGTTATACGATCAGATTACAATAGCTGATAAACACAAAAAACTTACCCAGAAGAAAATCTTCACAGTCACATGCGCTGGAGAGACCATTTGTTGCATCCAGATCATCCACTTCATCAAGTTCATCCAGCAATCCATCAAGAACCTACTAAACAGTAATCCATCAGAGATGAAGTACAGAAAGAATAATTCTAGTAAGGGTCACAGAATAGCGATCTTGGAATAGTTCACAAAAGGGGATGAAAATCCAAACTTTCAGCAAGCCAATAATAACGGTTGCTTCCACTAGGCAAAGAGAAGATTGTACAGAATAATAATTTTGACATGTAAATATACACCAAAAGAGATACGTACTTCAAGTTGTAAGTCTTCTCCTTCCTGAGTTGTATTAGAATCCAAACCACCTTAAGATGAAGAAGGATGTTAACCAGTATTAGAAATACAAACAAATTAATCAAAAAAAGGGGAAAAATAATGTCAAAGGAAAATTGTTAAGTCAAAGAAATCTTCAGCCCCACATGTACAGCTATTGGGATTATCTTTTTGATAAGTCTTGGGATTATCTTTGTAGATCGAATCAACCTAGGTACTGGTGCCCATATCATGTCTGTTTAATATTAGAAACCCTTAATGCACTCAACAATGTAATGTGTACAGACATGCATTAAAAAGGCAGTATCACAAGTCAATACAGAATCTGCCTTCCACTTGTAATTTAGTTCAGACACAGAAAACTATGAAACAACTCAAGTAGAAACACCATGAAGGAATCAGGAATCTATTTCAAACTTTATGATGGAGTTCTGAACATTCTTAGAAACTCTTTACTACAACATTGTCTTTCTGTGCAACCTATGGATGTTCTTTCGTTCTAGTTTCACTTCTGTGCTACTAATTTCATATTCAACTACAACTGGTTGGTTTTGAGAAGAGGGGGGGGGGGGGGGGGGGGGGGGGGGAGAGAGAGAGAGAGAGAGAGAGAGAGGGGCAGAGGTAGGATTATAGAATTTGCTCATATGATGATGGCTTCAAGAAATAGAGGGTGTTTATTTACACATGAAACTTCTATTTTCTTCTCTGACTAAACGTGAAGAGTTTAAAGTACAACTTTTAAAGAAAAAGGCATCAACAAAGAGGACGCTAAATTCATAGAATATTACCATTATTCAATGCTAGTCCAAACCCAAATCCACACGAAAAATCTTCAATTTGAAAGCATTTTTCCAGACTCTCCTCACCAAAACTTAAGACTCCATCTACTGAAACATGCTCCTTTTTTGGTTCCGCGAGTAAGTGCTCAACTTCAATTGCTTCATCTTCTAAAGCAGAAACACAAGATTCATCTTTCTTTACCTGTAGAAACACAACCAAAGGATGTCACAAAAGAAACATCAAAAGAGGCAACAAAAAAATTAGGCCAAAGGTCAGGGAACAGACAGGCATGTTATGTGCTTCATATGAATCAAGACATGCTTCATGAAAGAGATCCAAATACGTACTCTTGAGGCACCACTACACTCTTTACTTGTGCCAACATCATGCAAAGGAAAAATTCAAGGATTTATTGCATGTTCAAGAAGAAGAAGAAGAACTATATCCAAAGTGAGTGAGACAGTAAGTGCTTTTACCATAAGGATGATGACTACCTCGATTCCCACTCTTTTGATGGAGAGGAGCTCCGGAGATCAAACAAACACCACCTGTCTTTTACCCAGTTAAACCTCGGACCCATGTCATGTACCCACAGCATATGGATTAGGTAAATGATCAGTTTTTCACTGATGGGACGCGACCCCTAGAAATTGTTGCACCCAAGGCTCGAACCTTAGACCTCGGGGAAGCATACCCTCGTGACCAAGGTGCTTTCCATTTGATCCAACCCCTAGGGGTTAACTAGCTCGATTCCCATAGATTTATGAAAAACATTGCTTCAACTTCTGAAAAAGTCGTGGCAGCAAAAGTCGAGAGGGTTATGGTTGAAGAAGGAAATAGATGTACTATGTTTTTTCATAGGGTAGCCAATTCTCATAGGAGATCTAATAATATTGAGATGTTGAAGATAGATGGGGCAGATTGTAAGGATGAGCAGAGTATTAATGATCATGTAGTTGGGTTCTTTGAACAACTACTTACCGAGCAGGAGGGTTGGCGACCGAAGCCTGATGGGCTAGCTTTCAACTCTATTGAGCCTATGGATGGTATTCATTTGGAGAGGCCGTTTGAGGAGGTTGAGGTTTTCGAAGTGGTGAGGAAGATGGCCTAAGACAAGGCTCCAGGTCCTGATGGGTTTTCTATGGGTTTCTTTCAAACATGCTGGGAGGTATTAAAGGATGATCTCATGAAGGTGTTCCAGGAGTTTCATTCAGCTAGACAATTAGAGAAAAGCCTAAACGCCACCTTTCTTGCTTTAATTCCGAAGAGGGTTGGTGCTGAGGAGATCAGGGAGTTCCGACCCATTAGCCTAGTAAATGGGGTTTACAATCCTCTCTAAGGTACTTGCGAATCGCCTCAATGAGATAGTGGTAAAGATAATCTCAAAGTCTCAAAATGTTTTTGTAAAAGATAGACAGATCTTAGATGCGGTCCTTATCGCAAATGAATGTCTGGACAGTAGACTGAAAGCTGGCAATACTGGGATTATATGCAAACTAGATATGGAGAAAGCGTATGATCATGTTAATTGGGAATTTTTACTTGATCTCCTAAAGAGGTGTGGTTTTGGGGAAAGATGGAGATCTTGGATCCGTTGGTGTATATCTACGGCAAAATTTTCAGTTCTGATAAATGGAAGTCTAACAGGTTTTTTTAACAGCACACGAGGCCTTAGACAAGGAGATCCGTTGTCTCCATTACTGTTTGTTATTGTAATGGAGGCTTTGAGCAGAATAACCTCAGCCCTGGTTGCAAATGGGCGTGTGAATGGTTATTCGATAGGATCCCCGGGTGGGGGACTTATTAATATTTTGCATTTATTGTTTGCAGATGATACTCTTATCTTCTGTGAGGCAGATAATAATCAGATCCGTGTATTAAAGGCCCTCCTTTGTTTTGAAGCAGTTTCAGGGTTGAAAGTGAACTTGGATAAATCAGAGATGGTGCCTATTGGAGGTGTGCAGCGTCTGAGACAGTTGGCTAATACTCTGGGGTGTAAGATTGCTTCACTCCCTGTGACATACCTTGGTCTTTCATTGGGGGCCACCTCGAGAGTGGCTTCTATATGGGATACAGTGATTGAGAAAGTAGAGCGTCGATTAGCAGGATGAAAGAGGTTGTATCTGTCAAAAGGTGGTAGGATTACCTTGATAAAGAGTACGTTATCTAACTTATTGACCTATTTTTTGTCCTTGTTCCCTATCCCAGCAAGTGTGGCGGTTCGCATTGAGAAACTTCAACGAGATTTCCTGTGGGACGGATTGGGTGAAGAGTTTAAATTCCACCTAGTCAGGTGGGAAAAAGTATGTAGACCTATCTCTTCTGGTGGTTTGGGCATTAGAAATTTGAGAATCTTTAATTGGGCGCTACTTGGGAAATGGTTGTGGAGATACCATAAAGAACCTGAGGCTTTATGGAAACTGGTGATTGAGAGTAAATATGGAGAATTATGGGGGGGATGGTGTACCAATGAAGTGAGTGGGGCATATGGTGTGGGTTTGCGGAAACATATAAGAAGAGGATGGAGGGTCTTTTCCAGGCACACAAGATTTTGTCTTGGAGATGGGAATAGGTTCAAATTTTGGTATGATACTTGGACTGGTAATGGTGCTTCAAAGGATCTATTTCCTGTTCTTTTTAGGGTGGCAAATGCCAATGATGTCTCTGTGGCGGAAGTTATGGTGATAGTGGGGGAACAAATTCAATGGAACATTAATTTTAGCCAGGTGGCACATGATTGGGAAGTGGACAGTTTTGCAGCTCTTTTCAACCTCTTGTATTCACTCAAACGCAATAACCATCAAGCTGATTTATTGTGGTTATTACCTACAGGAAAAGGTTTATTCTCGGTTTGCTCATATTACAAATCTCTGTCTCAAGAACCTCCAACTCAGTTCCCTTGGAAAAGGATTTGGAGACACAAGGCGCCTCTCAAAACAGCATTTTTTGTGTGGACCGCTTCTTTGGGTAAGATCCTCACAACGGATAATTTGAGAAGACGAGGGGTGATCATCGCAGATTGGTGCTGCATGTGCAGGAATGAGGGTGAATCAGTGGACCATCTTCTACTACATTGTGATATAGCTCGAGGGATTTGGAATGAAGTATTTAGAAGACTAGGCTTGGTGTGGGTTATGCCCGAGTCTGTAGTGGAGATGTTGGCTAGTTGGACAGATCTAAGAGGTAACCAACAGATCAAGGTTGTATGGAAGATGTTGCCTATTTGCGTCATGTGGTGTTTATGGCAGGAGCGCAATGAACGGACGTTTGAGGACAAAGAAAGATCAATGGAGGAACTAAATGCTTTCTTTTTTAGAACTCTTTGTACTTGGGCCATTGTCGGTAATTTTAATGGCCAAGATTTCCATGATTTCCTTGTTTCTAATGCTCCTACTTAGCTAGGACTTTCTTTGTACTGAACATGGCTTTTGCCTATTCTTTTTTAATATATTTACACTTATAAAAAAAAAAAAAAAACTTCTGAAAAATCTCTCAAAATCCTTGTTTCAACTTATTTGATGTCTTATTTCCCATAACTAACTTTTGCAAAAGGCATGGCCCAAGTAACAACAACTACAATCCATTATCATTATCCTACCAGGTCCTAATCCTTTTTTCTTTGTTGTTCTGATCATATTTCTGCTATTTAAAATGAGTTTCATTGTAATACCTTACTGGACTAAGAGTAGAAGTTTCCAATTAGGTTTCATAATGTAACACCCCAATGGAAGGCCCAAACCACATAGCCTATACTCCAAAAGGACTAGTCAATGATACAATTGGAGCCCCATTGAAACCTTATAAAGAGCAAGAATCTCTCATTCCCAAGCAATGTGGGATCCCATACACCACCCACACTTATCCATATCATATGGGGTATATCACAATCTACCCCCCTTAAATTCCCGACGTCCTCGTCGGGCCTGTCCATTGTAGGTGGTACGGCTCAAGTCCCACATTTCTGGTTGGGATAGTCTCTGATACCATTTGTAACGCCCCAATGGAAGACCCAAACCATATGGCCTATACTCCAAAAGGACTAGTCAATTATACAATTGGAGCCCTATTGGAACCTTATAAAGAGCAAGAATCTCTCCTTCCCAAGCAATGTGGGATCCCATACACCACCTACACTTATCCATATCATATGGGGTATCACACATAAATAAAGGATTCCCAATTGCTTTCAAATTGTTTCAGTTTGATTAGATTGGATGTCATCAATAAACAGCTTTTTATTATTCTATTTACTAAATAATATGAGTTTGATTAAGATCTTTTTATGATTAAATAGAAGACTTATCTCATTTTTTTCAGTTCAACACACTCAATTCTCCTCCTAGTTACTTCATCTAATTTTAAGATTCTTACTTGATGATATATTCATACCTATAATCTACTCACCATATACCTATAAAAGAAAAATTCTATGTCACCATATAAGCTTTGTTGTGGAAATGGAGGCATTGAGTAGAATGCCATCAGCTGCTGTGAATATCACATTTCTCAGTGAGCTGTAGAATAACCAAGAGCTCATGAAACCTCATATCTTGTTCATTGATGATTGTATGATCTTTTGTGAAGGTATCTGGACCATATCCATCCTTTGAATTGTTTATTCCTATGTTTTGAAGCTGTCTCAAGGCTGAAAATCGACTTGGCCAAGATAGAATTAATACTTTCTGGAGCAGTGGACAATAGTGGCAGTTTGGCAAGCATCCTTGGCTGTAGGGTATCATCTTTATCCATGAAGTATCTGGGTCTCCCATTGGGGGTGCCATTTAAGGCAAAATCCATTTGGAATGGCGTTATGGGAAAGATGGAATGCCACTTAGCAGTGGAAACAGCTATACTTATCCAAAGGAGGGCAACTTGCTTTCATTCGTACCTACCAACCTATTTCTTATCTATCTCTTCCCTAACCCTGTAGGTAAAGCCCAACACTTTGAGGAGCTTCAAAGGGAACTCTTGAGAGAGGAATTGCGATGAGTTCAAGTTCCACCCAATCGAGTGGTCTAAGATTTGCATCTCAATTTTATCCGGTGGCTTTGGCATAAGAAATTGTTTTTGTTCAACAAAGTTCAATTGGGAAATGGTTATGGCGTTATGTTATGGAGGTAAGCGTTGTTGAGTTTGGTGGTGGAAATAAAATACGGTATCATGTTGGGAGGATGCGGCTCAAATGAGGTTAATGAGCCTTTTGGGTCGGGTCATACAGTAATGGGATGACAAATCTAGAATTAGACTTTTGTACGATGTGTGGTACCTGGATCAGCCCTTGATTACAAGCTACCCGCAGTTGTTTTGATTATCTATCACAAGGAGGCTTCAGTTGCAAAAACACTTGCAGGTCTTTGATAATTCCCCAATGGGTCATTATTTTTATTTGATCAGCCCATGATTGGGAGATCCATCCATGATTGGGAGATGGAGTTGTTCTCTTCACTCTTCAATTGGTTGCATTCGAGGTTAAGTCATGGATCTTTGGAGTTAAATCCTTTTCAATGCACACATCTGGTCATCTCTCAAGTTGGCTCTTCATTTCCTTGGAAAAGTATTTGGTGAAACAAGGAGCCCTTTGAGGGTAGCTTTTTTGTGTGGATGGCCATTTTAGGGAAGATTTTAAGAATGGATATAATTTTTTTTTGTGATAAGTAAAAGATATTTTATTGATATAAAGATAGGCATAGTCCAAGTACACAAGAAGTATATATGTGATTACACCTATTCAGGAAGAATGGAAATAATTTGAGAAAGATACATCTGTGGTGGGGTTGAATATGCAAGAAAAATGGAGAAAGTATTGATTTTCTCCTGCTATATTGTGAGTTGACTAGAGACTTATGGGCAGTAATATTAGTGCTTTTGGAATTGAGTGGTTATGCCCTAGAACGTGTGAAGTTAGCTTCTTGGTGGAACCCTTACGGAATTCACGGAAATTTAGACATTTGGAGGATGGTCCCTTCATACTTATTAATCTGGTGTATTTGGAAAGAAAGAAATGCCTGAACTTTTGAAGACCTTGAAAAGAAAACAGAATTAAACGCCCTTGTATTCAACAATCTTTATGCTTGGATAGCTCTTCATAACAACTCCCAATTCTCAGAACTATTTCTTGATTCAACAATCTTTATGCTTGGATAGCTGTTCATAACAGAATTAAAAGCCATTGTATTCAACAATCTTTATGCTTGGGTGAATTCTTTTGTATACTTGGGTTGCCCCCCCTATGCTTTTAATAAAATCAACATCACATATTAAAGAGCTTCCACATAACTAAAAGCAACAGAATGTAATTACCCTACAACTATATGGTGGTGTGATTCATTCCAGCAGGGAAAAAATCATATTGGTGATTATCTGTGGAAACTTAACAGAAAAGCACAGAATTTCGGGGGTTTTATAATGAATTGTAGCCATAGGAAGGTTCATGATCTCAAACTATTTATAATAATTTTCAAATTAAACAATTCGCACATATATTTATTCCATCGATCCCATACAAAATCTTAGAAATTAGTAATGTAAGTAATTCCTTTCTTTGCAAGTTGCAATGTGGGAAGAAAATAAGTCATGCCAAATTAAAAAAATGATCCAGTTGAGTTACGTGCAAAATTGCGTAGTTATAGAACCCCATTAAGATATTCTCACCTTCTGGCACTCAGCATTGGCAACCTTCTTATGCAGAGCTTCTTTCTCCATTTCATTTATACTCTTAAGCTTGGCTTTACAGATTCATATATGCACTGCTTTGCTCGGTTTGCCTACCACTTAGAAGGAAGGGGCATATTGGTAGAGATAATTTTCATAGCCATCATAAATCCCGCCGTTAGCCAGATTATGCAGATAAGATTCATCATCAAAAAATATGAAATAAGGAGGAAACCAAAAAATGAGAATAAAACACAAAATTTTATAGATGAATAGCTTCATAGAAAAGGGAAATTAGTGAAGAAAGAAAAGGCTTTAACATATTCGTGAACACTTCAAAAATTAAAAGGATAAAAAAAAAAAAAAAAAAAGGCATTTTGCATTCATCTCTTATAACATTATAGCTGCCATTGAGTAGATTCTTCTGGATAGTCTAACCTTTTCAAAGCCTTTTTCATTACAGAAAAATCTAAACCACACCTATCAATCAATCTTTGAAGTAGATAACCTCTTCTAGAATCTAATATTCTAGGTTTTGATACGATAGGGTTACCCCAAGTTGTTGGAACTAGTGAAGCATTTAGTTTTGGGTCTATGGTAAGAATTAAATTGCTTCTACTACTCTCTTAGACAATACAATGCTTACTAATTGTGCTACACGCACAAAAGATTGCTGATCTTGATCTAGCACTTCACATGTAAGTTAATGGACCTGGGCAAGTGGGGTATTTTTCAGACATTTAACTCCAAACACCACCATTACAAGGATACAATTGGCAGGGGGGAGTGAAAACATAAGCATAAGGATTAAAACACCACACTCTCTCAATCAACAAGTTCTTCACATATCATCCCATATACCAATCAATCGCCAGTACATCTTTTTTACTACCATCCTAGATTTTCCTCTGGTGCACACTACCAAACAATGGTGTAACAATTCCTGTACTAGAGTATATCTAAAGATCCTAAAAGATTTCATCAGTTCATATACCGTTTTATTTTCCAATTGTATCATAATAAGTGAGGACACTAATACACTATTTTCTTTTTTGATAGGTAACGAATCAAGAATGGGACATCAAAGGTGGAAGATCTTGCTAATTGAGTTTTGATATCATAATGAAGTCAATATGATAGGCAGAAAACAAATTTACTGTCTGCATTGACTTGCACTAGTCATTCGACAACACTGAAGAAATCATTGAAATAAAATCAAGATATTGCTGCAACTGTAAAAAAAAAAATGCATGCAACGAATCAGTATAGATAAGCCTCTCCAAGCAGAAGATTAAGTATTAAAAAGAAAATAAATGAAAGCTAAGTTAGGCGGCAGAGAAATTGAAGTAAACCAGAGAATCAAAATGATCCAACATTATATTCTTCATTACCTAGGACCACATACAAACAAGCCATTCACGGCCATAAAGACAGTTCCTTTTTAAAAAAAAAAAAAAAAAAAACACAGAGAAAGAGAGACGATAAACAAACAGCTAAGAACTATTTGGCAAAGTTAAGTCAAACATGACTATTTTAATAAAAAAAGGGAAAAAAATAGAAAATACAAAGAAAGAAAATATGAACTCAGGATTTGTCTGTCTGAATCATATTCTTCGTTTTGCCAGGATATAAACAGGAAGTAAGGGAAATAATATATAAAAATGGATACCTTATTCATCAGTAAAGTTAGCCCCAACGAGCTCAAACTCTGATCTGTGAGCTCAGAAACTCTAAACAAAAAATAAACAAATTCGAGATCTATCAGAAGAAAAGGAAAAAAAAAAAAAAAAAAAGCGAGAGGGAGAGAGATAGAGAGAGTGAGGAAAGAGATCTGACCTGTGAGCAGTAGAGAGAGAGCGAGAAAGAGATGTCAGATAAATTCGAGCGAATGTTCGAAACCGAAAAGCCTCAAAACCGCCAAAAAGCGACACGAAATTGGGGCTACAGGCTACTCCTTGCTTCTTTTTATTTTCTTTTTTTAATCTTTCTTTATATATCTATATTAGACGGAATCAAAATATTTTGTTTATTTATGTAATTTTCACAGAACGTGACCTAATTTGTGTTTGTGCCCTTGGGGTCAGCTGCGAGGCACTGTCTTAAAAGATGAACACGTTGTAAACATTGCAATTTGGCTTTGCCATTCGGACAACCGTCGAAGACTCAAAGCTGACATGGCTCCACCGATGGCACACCGCACATCTATCTTCGATAAATTTCTTTTCGTGCCATCGGGCCGCGCTAGTCACAAATTTTTGAGTAATGCTATTCATTATCTTAATTTTTATCATCCTTCCATCATCTTATGATGTGGTATTAGATGATTAGATACTATTTATTATATTTCACTTGTGAATCTATCATCTAATGCCATATCATGGGATGATGAGAAAATAGATGATAAATAGATTTTTCCATTTAAGATTTACTAATAGAACTTAAATTCTAGGAGAAACTAGCACAACAACTCATAAGCATTACCTCTTATTTAAATCGCAGTTTAATATGAGGAAGAATGAAACCTGATACATTAGTGGAGTTCCATTTTTCTTTCATTAGATCAAATGTGATATTTTTATTTAAAAAATAACTTCAAAAGTTGGTAGACAATGACATCTCCTAATAATGAAATAGAAGTAAGATAAAAAGTGTGAAATGCAAAATTTTCCTTTTATTTTAGCCCTCGCTCTAGATTAGATATATATGGACATATGGCAAAATTTCTTATATTTAAATAGAAAATTCTACAAACTATAAATTCATCTTATTCTATCTTACTATAATGAGGTAGCATAGACTATCAGCTTTTGAATGTTTCTTTTAAAATTATAGAGGATGATCCAAGAGTGATGAAAAGTTAATAGGATGAAACTTGGAAAGGAATGTAGTTTATAACATTATTCTATTTAACCTTATACCCTGGATTACTAAAATGAATAACTTATATCTCAATTACTAATAGGGTCCTAGGGGTGTAAGTTAACCGGTTTGGACCGATCTATTTTAGTAGTCTAGACCAGCCCAATAACATTAATGGTCCAGTCTCGATCCATTAGTTTGCAAAAGTTTGGGTTTTTGGTCCGATCCTGGGTTATGGCTTTTTCGGACCAAACTGGACTGACCAAAATACACATATATTTTAATTATTTCTTATATAGTATTTATATAGTTTGTATAACTTATTATGTAACTTTTATCTAAACTATGATCATTAACCATATATGTTAAATATAATATTAAATATTAACTACTATGTTATTGACAATTAGAATTTTGGGCCGAAATAAACATTTGAAAGATAATTTTGGGCTTTTTTATATGTTGGCCCAATTTGCACTGGCCCGAACCGAATTGGACCTACCGGATTGATAGATAACGGTTTGGTCTGGTCTATAGGTGTAATCGGTCCGGTATCCAGTTGAAAAATAGGTGTACCAAAATTTTCGGTCCGGTCCAAAAATCCCCATGAACCGACCGAACCGAACCAATTACACCACTAACTAGTAAAATGAATCATTTACACTCCAACTCATCAAAATCATCAATTTACATTAAAATATCACATTTTATCAAATTACACTTTGAGGCCATGCAAAACTCCGTGACTCGAGCTACGCTATTATAATGCATCTAATGGTGGATATAGTCCTTGAAAGAATGCATACCCATAGCAGGAGACAACTAAATTCTTTGATAGGACAACCCTAGATGGTAAAGGGGAGTACATGGCGCACAACCTACTTGAGGGGAAACCAAACATGCAGGTTATAGGATACCGTAAATAGTGAACAATGATAAATGTGAAAACTTAGAATAAGATAAGATAAAGATGAAAAAGAGCCTATTGAGATAATTGTTGATTGCTTGATGATCTCTTTATTTGATAATTTATGGTATAACTTAGTTAATGATTGTTGCATTGCTGGTATTGTACCTTTATTTGGATCATGGCTTATTGTAATTCACTATGAGAATGAGTTTGCTGATAATTTCTATATATGTGTTGGTATCCACATTAATTGATGATGGATTATTTTCACATATTAGATGTCAATCTGTTCATTGTTACGTGTTCATTATTATTTGTGTATTATTATTTAATGAATGTTATTTGCGCTCAATATAATATGCTCATTATAATCTTCTCACTTGTTCACACTATCGTCACCGAGTCATCCCACTTACTAAGTTGTTGAACTCACATCTTTGATTAATATATCAGATGTTACTAATTATAAAGAATAACTGAAGAAATGATTTCAAAGCAGAATATGACCATGATAGAAGCCTCAATGAGATAGTGAGGTAGCTGTATGATGAGGAATGAGCTATAGCATTGCAATTTTTACTATATATTGATTTCACTTACTAGGAGAAATAGAAGAGGAAAAAGTGAGAAATTATTATTTTTTAGTTAGTTGTGATATTGTACAACATACATATATATATATAATGTTTATCATATATATTTGTTTTCTTTTTTCTCCACTATAATACTTTTGTCAATATTCTAAATTGATTTTAGGACCAATTTTGAACTTCTGCTACTATGAAATGATTTTAGTTGAATTAAGAAAAGAACACTCTTTAGTTGGGTTGACATGGTGCTCGCTTTGGGGCGAGTACTATTACTCTTCAGTGTGCTCCCTAGGTTTGGCGAGCACTGTTACTCCTCAATGTGCTCACCCATGTTGATGAGCACTATTACTCTTCAATGCACTCCTTGCTCGTCCTGAAGCAAGTGTTCTTTAGTCACTTCAGGTGCTAGCACTTATGCTCGCCCTGGGCGTGATATCTTTCTATTTTGTGAGCAAGCATTTCCCTATTTACTCTTTGGGCAAGCTTCACACTTCTCTTGCATTGTTTGCTTTAGAGCAAACATTATTACTTTTCTGCGTATTCGTCCGAGTTGTAGGCACTCTTCGATTACCTATGTGCGAGATACGTTTGCTTGCCACAGTACAAAAAATCTATGCATAGTATTTCATAAAATTATTATAATTATTCTTATATGATATTATTTGATTTATAATTATTCTTATATGATATTATTTGAAAAAAAAATAGCAATGGTTTTCATCTCATTTTGTACAATAATTCATAAAAAGTAAATATATTTTTTTCAATTTAACGCAAACGTGATATCTGATCACCCTCCCAACCAGAGTCCGTTTGGGGGCATAACAATTCATCCCCTCACAACTCAAAGTGATAGTTGCTCATCAAAGCCCTCACAAGGTCGCAATCAATAGTCACTTCCTAGTTACCATCCATCATTGGTTTTGTTGCTACTTATTTCACTCCTTAGTCACTATAGGCTTTGGTACCCAATGATATTTTGTTATATATTCAAGATTTTTTTAAAATGTCTCCCTTGATCTCTTGATTTATAATTTGGTTAGAAAAGCAGACTTAAAATTGGTTTAATGGAAATAAGTAAAGAATTAGAGTAAAATGGATTCAACTTTTAAGTCACACACTCTCTCTCCTTCAAGTTTTCTCTCTTACTAAAACGACCACACATCTCAAGTCTCCCCTTTTCCATTTTCTCACAAGAGAGGAAGGAGAAGCCAAGTCCTCCTTTCCTCTTCTCTTTGTTCCCTCCACCAGCATGTCCATAAGCTTTTTTTTTTTTTTTTTTCCCTCTCTCTTAGTACTTTGCAATGACTATGTTAGGCCCAATTCCTACCCTAGTGAAAGGCCCAGTCCCACAAGGCTGACTAACCCACATGAGGTCCGGTTAGATTAGATACCATATACGCAAAAATCAAAGCTACGGGCGGGCCCCATAAGATCCGTCTACTGGGGACTAGAGCTGCCACCATCAAGGAAAAAATAGCAAACTAAAATGGTCATTCAGTTGCACCCAGGCAGGACATTATAGGATGAAAGGGCACCTTCAAAACTGGCTGACGTACCCCTGTCGGCTAGGTATGTGGTCAACTTAGATCAGCATGGCCCCTTATCTTAGAATAAGAAGGGGTTACCGCATTAAATGAGGTAATTTGCCCTCTCAGGGAACGTGCCTGTGTTAGGCCACGCTGATCCGAAAATCCTGAGGGGTTATCGCATTCGACCCCTTTTGGATTTATAAAAGTATCTCATCTTATCATTACAATTTTTTCAAATTTTCACACAAAATATAATAAACAATTCAACTTTTTCAAATCTCAATTCAGCCTTTTCAAATTTCAAAATAAAAATAATATTAAAAAATAATATTCTAACAATATTTTATTCAACTTTAATCTAAAACTATCTCATCTTATCTCTAAATCCAAACCAGCTCAATGTTGCGACATGCTTCCTCAGAGGCAGGAGCTATCAGGCCACTTGGAGTGGGAGAAGCTGCATCAACCTCTGAATATGATACATATAGCCAAAAAAAAAAGAGTAAGGGAGGTACATACTTTTTTCCAATTCTTCTTAGAGTTTACATCATGCACAAGGATTAACTTAGGCATTAGAGTGGTGACCCCTACCATCACCCAAGGCCCTGCTTCTTTTGAGCAGCTTGTAGGTAGACATTCTAAGACAAGCATGCTAAACATGTCATCAATAGTTGGCATCGTTTGTGTGAACGGTTGGTCACAACGCAAGCAAACGATTGGCACTTTTAGGCAACTCGTGATCAGGAGGCCACTACAACAGGCGAATGAACAAGCAGAAGGATGGAGAGGAGGTTCATGTAAATGGAAGAGAAGCTTAAAAAGGTGACATAAAAAATGAAGCCCTACAACGGGAAAATGAGGCCCTGAGATGCAAAGACACGAGACTTGGTGGAGATATAACACTAAATGACAAGGGACTGAACGGAGAGGACTCGCAGGGTGAAGGTGGTCCATCTCCAAGTGATGAGGAGGAAAAAATAAAATAAAAATACACATCAATCTCTGTAACCTCATAGACAAATACGAGGAGATGGCCAATAAAATAGGCACGTCGTCCTCTGTGGATAGCTTACTTAGTAGCTTGGACCTACCGTATGGCGCGGTGGTCATGGTAGTCCCCCTTCCTCCAAAGTTCAAAGTCCCATCGATTGAGTTGTACCATGGATCGAAAGACATTGTTGAGAACTTGGAGACATTCAATATCCACATGATGCTACACATGTTTCTAGAAGAGATTGCATGCCGAGCATGACTCTTAAAGGGGTGGCTAAGGGATGGTTCGAAGCTTTGCAGCCAGGCTTCATCAGTAGCTTTAATGAACTGACTAGGTAGTTCTTGATATAGTTCATGTCAGCAGACGGAGGAGGAGACTAGCTGCATACCTTCTCACCATAAAACAACAAGAGCAAGAAAGTGTGAAGTCATACTTGGCAAAATGCAACAAGAAGCGGATGACATCAGATGATCAAGATGAAAAAATCATGCTTTGTCACACTCCAAGGAGAGACTTTGCCTAGAAGCCATTTTATGGCAGAGCTAGTGAGGAAAACGCCGATGACTCTACATGAGTTCATGACAAGGCGGATGACTTTCTTAATACGGAGAACACTTTAAAGGTGCTGACCACCCCTAGGAGATTCGAGGTTGAGCACGTTAACATGATGTCGAAAAACGAGAAGGATGACAGGGGTCACGAAAAGGAGGAAAATGCAAGAAAAGACCTATACAAGAGAATGAGGGGGAGGGAACACCTTATTGGGAAGCTAAAAGTCGAGGTTGGCGTGTTCAAGTTTAAGCATCCAAGCAGAAATAGGCGAGTCACACACCTCTATTGCCCTTACCATTGAAGAGAAGGACATAAAACGGAGGATTGCCACAACCTCAAGAAGATAATAGAAACCATCTGAGGGACTAGGGAGCTAGCTAGGTTGGTTGCCCGATAAGAGCCCCTAATGGGGCAATCGACAAATAGATGGCAAGAGCGGGTTAGGGAACCTCAAAGAATTAAGAGCCTAAGATGAAGGAGGACCGCACAAGATGGTACCAGGAAGAGCCCTCGCCGCAGCTCGGCCAAGAGAAATGTGCCTCTAGGTGAAATCTAAGCCATAGTAGGAGGCTTCACCGGAGGTGGCCCCATCACCTTTGGCAGGAAAGCCTATGCCAGGAGCATAAGGTTTGGGGAAATCTCTGCAATAGGAAAGTCACCCAAGCGAGTGAGAACTCGAGAGGCTACCACTATCTCTTTTGGCAACAAAGATTGTGAAGGAGTACAATACCTGCACAACGATGCTTTAATAGTAACACTATTGATCACCAACTACACCACCCAAAGGATTTTGATACATAATGAGAGTTTGACCGATGTCTTGTTTTGGGGCGCTTTTGTAAGGATGGGAATCGACTAGAGTAGGCTATGCCCTTGAAAGGCTTCTCGGGGGAACTATACAACCTATCTACATTATCGCATTGCCTGTGTCTGTCGGGATGGCACCACGTATTGCTATGATCATGACGGATTTTCTAGTGGTTAAGCCCACTCATCATACAATGCGATCATTGAACTTCTGACCCTAAACAACTTACAGGTTGTCACCTTCACCTATCATATAAAGATGAAATTTTGAATGGAAGCAGGCAATGACGAGCTCCATGGCAAGGGAATGTTACGTACACGAGCCCAAGAATGGGGGAAAGGATGTATGCACAACGGAAACACCTTGGTCGGGTGGAATCCATCCTCCCCAGCCAGTCCAACTCATCAAATAGGGTGTGGAAGCACGGGACAAGCAAAACTTGAAGCAAGGAGAAGTCGACGAGCCTTTAGAGCTGATAGTCCTGGACCCAAACCGGCCAGGAACAACGACAAGAATTGAGACTAGAATGACTCCCGAAATCAAGCAGCAGTTGGAACATCTCTTGATCAAACACAGGTACATATTCATCTGGAGCCATAAGGATTTGTCGTAATAATGGACATCATCTTTGCCTGGACCCCAAGGTCAAGAAGATTCGACAAAAATGAAGGCTTTTCAGCATGGACAAGTATGCTGAAATTGTGGAGGAGATTGAACACCTTTTGGTCGCGGATTTCATCCGAGAAGCCCATTATCAAGAATGGCTCTCTATTGTCGTGCTAGCAAATAAGCTCAATGGTAAATGGAGGATGCGCATGGACTCTCACATTGATTTGATAGTCGACTCTAAGGTGGGCCACCGAATGCTAAGTTTCATGGATGCGTACTCTAGCTATAATTGAATGGATTGGAGTGATCAAGAGAAAATTGTTTTTATCACTAATTGGGGTCTATATTGTTACCAAGTGATACCCTTTGGTCTGAAGAATGTTGGAGCGCTACTAGAGGCTAGTTAACTGCATGTACAAGGAACAAATCAGGTGGAGTATGGAAGTTTATAGAAATGATTTGTTAGTCAAAAGCGATAAGCTCGACAATCATGTGGAAAATCTTAGAGAGGCCTTTGTCATCCTTCGACAATACAGGATGAAGCTCAATTTAGCCACATGTCTTTGGCATAGAATCGGGCAAGTTCCTAATCTTTATGGTCTTAGAAAGAGGGATCGAGGCTAACCCAGAGGAGATTGGAGTAATAGTGGAAATGAAGCCCCCCAAGAACCTAAACGAAGTGCAGAAGTTAATGGGCAGGATAGCAGCACTTAACAGGTTCATGTCTTTTGAGTGTTGAGAAATATCCATGCCTAGAATTTCAGTGCGATAAGGCATTCGAAAAACTTAAGGCGAACTTGTCCAACCCCATTTCTTAAGCCAAACTACATTGGGGGAAGTCTTATACGAATACATGTCATTCATGCCAAATGTAGCATCTATTGCCTTGATAAGAGAAGAGGAAATGGTGCAAAGGCCGGTTTATTATACAAGTCGAGCCTTGAGGGGAGTTGAAACCTGTTACCCATGTATGCAATTATTAGCGTTCACCTTCGTAATAGCGGCTCGTCGGCTACGACCTTACTTCCAGGCACACCCGATAATAGTCCTAATTAAAGCACCCTTAAAAAAGATATTGCGAAGACTGAATACATCATGTTGCCTAGTGAACTAGTCAATCGAGCTGATCGAATTTGATATTGACTACCTCCTTCGAATTTCCATGAAAGGGCAAATGTTAGTAGATAGGGCTATAAAAGTTTTGGTTCGGACTGGTTAAACCAACTAGACCGAACTGGACTAAAAATCTATTTGGTCGGTTTCGGTCTTCTATTTGTGAGGAATTAAGTTTTTGGTCCAATCTCAAGGTGGATATTTTTGGACATGACCGAAACCGACATAACTATATATATATATATATATTCTTAAAATATTTTTAATATATATAAATATATTATTTATATAGTAATTATATAAGTTAATTATGTAATTTTCATCTATTTTATTATCATTGACCATATAAAATGTTAACTAATAATATATACTATTAATTAATAATATATCATAATCCATATTAAGAATTAACTTAATTTTAGTTTTCGTAATTTAAATAATTTTTTTTATTAATTTATCTACCAAAAAAATAAAGATTAATTTATTTATTTGCTATTGGGCCAGACCGATAACTAACGGTCTAGTCCATATGGGTATTCGGTCCGGTTCAGAGTGAAAAAATTCTAGACCGAAGGGGTTCGGTCCGGTTCCAAAAATTTTTATGGACCGACTGGACAGGACCGAATTCACCCCTATTGGCAGATTTCATCATTGAACTCACCGGTTTCTTAGATGAGATCCAGTAGGGACCCATAGGGAACTCCTAGCAAGTTTACGCCGATGGCTCCTTATGCCACATTTGAGGTAGGGTGGGAGTACACCTGATAACCGAGGCTGCTGACAAACTCTACTCGGTAAAACTCGCATTCAAGAGTGCAAACAATGAGACCGAGTGTGAGGCACTACTAGCAAGATTCACAATAGCCTAGGGACTGGGAGCAAAAGAAGTCGACATGTACATTGATTCCCAGGTAGTGGTGAACTAGGTAAGGGGGAGTATCTGGCGAAGGGAGAAAAGTTTTAAAAAAATTACTTGCAACAAGTATGGGAATGGTGTGACCATTTTCGATACTTTACCGTTAGGCAAATACCAATGGAAGAAAATTGAAGGGTAGATAGGTTAACAAGGGTCGTGTCAGGATTGGATAATGCACTTCCACCATGGGATGTATTGGAGATAAAGTTGGAAGCTCCTGAGTGAGGACATGATATGATGAAGTGCTTCACAACCAAAGAACTTTCTGACGAGAAGTGGGAAGCGAGAAAATAAAAAATAAGGCAAACAGGTTAACCCTTGTGGAAGGGGTATGATATAAACGGGACTTCTCCAGCCCGCACTTGAGATGTATCTCATTGGAAGAGGTGCAGTATGTGAAGGAAGAAATACATGAGGAAGTGTGTGAAAACCATTTTGGTGGAAAGGCCCTGGCAGGAAAGATCCGAAAGCAGGATATTGTTGGCCATGCGCGTTGAAGGATTTGGAAGAATTTGTCAGGAAGTGCCATCAGGAGTCCAATGGGCAACCAACAAAGTCGAGTGTTAGTAATGCACATGTGATCAGAGTTAACATTCGCAACTATCTAAGCGATGATAGCTAACAACGCACCTATGATTGGGGTTAACCTAGCCTGATGAGTTGTCAAGCAAATCTCTCGCGCCTTAACAAAGTTGGGTGTTAGCAACACGCATGCGATCATGGCTAACACTCACACCCATACAATTGATGACGGCTAACAAGATGCATTCGATTGGGGTTAGGCTAGTCCGGTGGGTGATCGAGAATTCACCCAATGGGTGGCCCGACATTTACAACACCAAGAAAACTCAGCCAGAGGCACAAAATTAAAACATGAAGAAGATATACCAAGCAAAAGGAAAACCAACCAAGTTAAGAAGAATAAACAAAGCTATCCAAAGCAAAGAAGGAGAAAATGGCACCACCTTCATACAAAAAGGGAGAAAAACAATGCCCAAAATCATGGCCCATGAGTGTTCGCTGATTGAGATGAGTTATTGCGTATTTTATACATTTAGAACTAATATATTTTATTTATTTCATTATATTATTATTGGTTTTAGATGGAAAAATGGTTAAGATGAATATATCTGAGTTGTGATTTAAATTGGTTAATAGCATGATTTATGCTTAATTTTATAACTTGTGATTTAATTGGACAATATTCATTCACATGCACAACATATTTTTGATATTCTATTATTTTTTTTATTGTATTTTATTTTATTTCTAATTTCTATTATTTTTATAGATCAAGAAATGAAAAGGTATGAAAAAAGTCAAAAATCACCAAAAGAAAAGGCTAAAAGAAAGAAACATAAAAAAAAAAAAAAAGCAAGAAAAGTCAAAAAAGGCGTTTGAAAAAGCAAGATTTCTTTTATGTGGGGACGGATGCAACGCAAGGAATTATTATTCATTGGAATTTTTTTTTGTTTGGAAAAGAAGACTCACACAGTGCCGTTGAAGAACCTTGAAGGGTCCACTGCCGCTGCCCAGCCTCCTCCACTGCTTGTCACCTCCATCTCCATTCATTTGGCTTGCTCTTTTCATTCCTTACTTTTTATTTAAATTCAGTTTAAAGTTTATGGAGTATTTTTGAGAATTTTGGCTTAGAAGTTTGGGCAATTTATTTTACTTAATGTCGTTATTTTTCTTGCTCTTTTAAACTTTCATTTAACAGTGATTACAATTGCTATAGATTGATTTTGAGAATTTGTGATTTGAATACAAGGATGAACCCTAGAATCTTGATTTTGGGGCTTTTCAATTTTCAGCTCATATTTTCTGAATTATTTTCTAATCTAATTTAATTTGTAGCTTAGTTTTATCAATCTCTTAGTTCCATTGCATACTAGATTAATTAAAACTTAATTAGGGCTTAAATAATTTCAGTTTTATTATTTTATTTTCAGATTAATTAAGATTGTTTAGTTTAGTTGATTCCTTGATTGTTAATTTCAATTTGTTAGTTTTTTACATTTCATTTCGACACTCAAAAATCTAAAAATATGAATTTAGTCCATGACTAGTACCCTTTTCATTTTCGTTGCACTCTTCCATTCATTGCACATACCACTATTTTTATTTTCTCTTTGTGAATATTTTCACCATTTTAAACGAGCTTGATTTTAAGTAACTTTTCTTGAGGAGACGATCTAGAAATTTATTCCTAATTATTACACGACATCCTCTTGCACTTGGGATAGCCTTTGTGCTACTCATTTTTGAGTGAGTCATTCGCCGAAGGAGGAAAGGCATCTAGTATCATGTTGACACCCAAGGAATCTAACCACTAATAAATGCCAGGATTGGGGTGCACAACACCCAATTGTAAGGTGTTGAGATTCATTTCAGACTTTTCCAGCAAAAGATCATGAAACGTATGAAGACCGAGAGCTTACCCTGCTCCCCATGCTCGATCACGGATGCTAGGCCTCGCCACAAAGCCCCAGAGAAAGAACAATGAATGGGAGGGGAATGTGCTTTCTCGCCACCTCCTTGTGCCTCCGCAGAATCCCTTGACACCAATGGTGAAGTCTCAGATCTCTCAACCTACACCCCTGTGGAGACTTGGGAACTTTGCATGAGACGGGTGCAAAGAGCTCAGAGCCTAGTGTCGTAAGGACGTCCTCTTTCCTCTGCTTGAGGATCCCTCCTAGAGGGCCATAGCTCGTGGGGGACTTGGGCGACATGCAAGCGTTGATGAAGGGGGGACAGTCTTTCAACCGGCTACATCACTGGGGTGCAAATTCGCCCTTCGGACTAGTGGTGTCACGGTCGGTGAGTGGCCTACCCCATACCTTATCAGAACCAAGGGCATTAGCGACACCACTAGGGCCCAACACCATGTTAATATCCTCATCACCTAGAGGAGGATCTCTGTCAAACGATTAGCGCTGGGCAACAAAGCCCAAGCTGACCCTCGTGCTCTGTATGGGGGGAGTATGCAGCTGAGATAGCGTGGGACCACCCCTAGGATGAATGGTACAACAACCAGAATGCGACCGATCACGAGCCTCACCCAAATCATGAATGACTATGAGCTCAAGACGCGCTTTCTTCCCCTTTTGTCACAAAGGGATAGTGGTGGGCCACTTTTGACCACGAGGTGGAGAAATTTCCTCCTCTCTGAAACTAGGTCAGCTGATAAATCGAAACCTATTCGAGGAGACCAGGAAATGGTGTATGTTCTCCCTGGTAGGGAGTGCGTCGAACCAAATCTCGAGTAGACAAAATCTAAATGACTATCATCCCTCCTAGAGAGAGGGCCACCTTGAAATCCCGATTTTCTAAAACGCAATCCCATATGGCTTGAATTGGAAATTCATGAAGGCTAGCCTCGTTCGCAGAATACTCCCAACCAAAGGCAAACACGAAAAATTCTTGTGCAAATCCATAGTGTGGGAAAAGCGAGGCTCCAAATGCACCACCCGGGAACCCATCCACAAGTGAAAACTGCATTGGTTACCTTCTAATGGGCAGACACTTTGAGATCTGGGTACTCATCACTCGTGGGCTCTAACGCCAGATGCCATGCCATGCAGAAAGAAAGCAAGATCCTCCAAGTGTTAGGAAGAAGTTGGGATGGGGCCAACCCCACGAAATCCATAACCTCACAAATGAGGCGATAAAAGGGGATTTGTAACCCCATCAAAAACATGCTGTTGTACAAGGCCACGTGCCTGAGAATCCTTTCGAGTTGACCGCCTTAAGAGGAATCAAGTCAACCGAGTCTAGGATCCCATACAAATCCCTCACCGAATCCAGGTCCATCGAGGTAGTAGTTGTGGACTAATGACTTCCTTCGAACCTCTCAACCTGAGGAAAGCTCACTCTGCCAAACCCATTTGGAGACTTGCGAGAAGGAGCAGGACGAGAGTCGTGGGCGCCGACGTGGAAAGTATTACGAGGAGCCATGGGAATGATGGAACAAAAAGGGTCCAAGGAGAAGGGAGGCAGACAAAGTAAGAAAAAGTTGGTGAAAGCAAAAAAGTGATGTATATGGAAGAGACGCAAAGGATAGCATCAACGGTTGACAGATGATGGTCTAGCCCAAGGAGGAAAGCTCCACATGTCACTAGCAGTTGGGATGGGACACACAAAAGGCGATACATGAGGGAACATGAGGAAGCCAAACCGACAAGTATCACTCTCAACATGGGGAAAACTGGTCCTAATTACAAAATTCAAATCAATCACCAAAAAGGAAAAATAACTCTCATTTTGCGGGATAATTGTTAGACCCAATTCCTACCATACTGGAAGGCTTATTCCTACCAGATCGACTGACCCGCATGAGGTTTGGTTAGATTAGGTACCTTATACGCCAAAATGAGAGCAAGGGGAGGGCCCCATAAAGTCTGTCTATCTAGGACGAGACCCACCCCATCAAGGATTAAAATAACAGACTAAGACAGCCATTCGGTTGCACCCAGTTGGGGAACCACAGGATGAAAGGGCAGTTTCAAAACTAGTCGACATTCTCCAGTTGATCGGGTTGGTGGTCAAATTATATCAAAATGGCACCCCTTAACTTGGAATCAGAAGGGGTTACTGCATTAAATTTGCCCTCTCAGGGAACGTGCTTATGTCTGGTCACACTGATCCAAAAATCGTGAGGGGTTACTACATTAAATGTTGCAACATACTACCTCAGAGGTAGGAGCTTTTAGGCCACCCATAGTGGGATAAGCTACACCAACCTTCAAACATGATACATATAGCCAAAAAAGAAAGAGAGAAAGGGAGGTACATACTTTTCCCAACTCGTCTTAGAATTTACATCATGCACAAGGACTGACTTCGGCATCGGAATGGTGATCCTCGCCATCACTCTGGGACTTGCTTCTTCTGAACAGCTTGCAGGTGGACATTATAAAGCAGGCGTTCGAAACACGTCATCAATAGACTAAATACTCACACGCTCCCCACCATATCACTGCTCAATCTTTGATTTACCATTACCAAGTAGAGACATTTCAAAACAAAGGGTTGTGAGGCTCACGCACCGCCAAGTCCATGCATGGAATTTTATATGCCACTGTCTTTATGCGCCTCTAATGACGACGTGCGTGGCACTTGCAGATCCGATTTCTTTAGATATGTTAGATTTGACCCACCACACCCAACATCCAGCATGTGGACCTAACATGTTAGTACAACCGTGGATGGATGTTTTTAGCCACCGCCAACTGAGGCCTCCTTTACCTATCTATTTAACTATGTTATCAAGATTGTAAAGAAGAGCAAGTGGCTCTCTCCATCATCCAATCTAGCATAACACAATGCTGCCACTGTTGGAAACCATGGCAGAACAATCCGGCATCTGAATTGCTTAAAATCATGATACAAGGTGGCTCCCTATCGAATCTTCCAAGAATCATGGGGATGGATGGTGACCAATTTGTTGGTCCTAGAGCTTTTTGTTTTATTTATTATTCTAAGCATTGTGTTAGTTGTAATGAGATATTTATTGGCAATCTCTTCCCCCTCTTGATGTATCTTCCATGTTTATTAATTAAATGGTTGCTTTGAAAAGAAAAAGTAAAGAACTAGGGTTTGATTTATGTGAATACACTTTAATGCAATTGTGAGACATTCTTAGTCTAGCTATTATTTTCAGCATCATCATTTTAATGGCTTCTATAATTGGTTAGGGTTTTGTTTTGTTAGGATTTAAATTCAATAAGTATTATCTTAATAATTTGAGATATTAAGTAGTGAAATACTAATATTAATATTACATCTCGACAATAAAATATATATACTAAATTTTATAAATTTAAAAATAGAATTTATTTATGTTATAAGGGTTGATTGCGAGTTTTGCAAGTTGATCCATAATTGACCCGTGTGTTAACTTGTCTTATTATGTTAACCCGTTTTGATCCATTTTGTATTGAATTTACGGGTTGTTTCATATATTGCCACCCCTAGTGGGGATGGAATTATTTCACACATTGGACAATGAACATGAAAACCCTCTTGCATGGTGTTACCATTGTAGTTTGCTTGAAGAAGCAACGTATGCCAATTTTGAATTGTCATTTGAATGATTGCATAAAGTACAAGACTAGTAAGGAGAGGTTTGGATTCATATATGAGTTGAGTTGGTTTGTGAATAGTAGAATAAAAGTTGAATTATTTATTATATTTGGTGTGGGAATTTGGGAAAGTTGTTTTGGAATTTGAAAAAGTTGAATTGTTTATTATATTTTGTGTGGAAATTTGAGAAAGTTGTAATAATGAGTTGATGTGGGTTTTGAATCTAAACCTCTCATAGTTTGTGGCTATAATAAGAAGCAACATACGCCAATTTTGAGAACGTCTTTGAGATTTGTGAAGTGGATGATAATAGTTAAAATGTTATTTAAATATGATTTTTAAAGATATTTTGATTTGGTTTTTGTGAAAATTGTTTTGATTTTTGTATTTCTTATTTTTTATTGAGATTTTAAACCAATGATTCGATGAAAAATTGAAATAATAATTCTTTTTAAGATTGAAAGATGTTTGTGAAAGTTGAATTTTTTTTTAAAAAAAAATTGAAATTAAGCTTAACCAAACAGGGCCTTAATTCCACACTTTTTCTAATCTTATTTATTTTATTTTATTTTTACAGAATTGGTTAATATCCTCACCCATTTGGTTAATATCCGTCACTATACCCTCAATCTGTTTTGAACCAAACAAAGGTTTCCACAAATCCAACGTGGCTATTATTCTCATCATACACCCATTTTGATCTTTTGAATGATTTTTAGGAACCACATTTCCCTTCTCTATTGAGTCCATTGGTGATTCGCTGTTGTAAAGTGATTATGTATACTCTCCCATCGATGTGACTAGTGCATATACATAAAATTCTCGAAAGAGATAAAAATCAATTAGTTTATCCTTTTGTCCCAAAAAAATAATTCATAATATATGAACAAGAATGAACTGTTAGATACATACTTCTAAGCGCATTAGGGTTGTAAAGATACATATATATTTTTGTGATAAATCCAAAATAAACTTTTTCCCTAGCCATTCTGGGCATCAAATGATTTCGTATCAAATTGTGATGTGTGGGTAGTTTAAACTACACATGATCATTTGTAGGGACATCTTGGTCTTCTATATTCAATATGCATTCAGTAAGTATGACTATATAACCTGAGATAAAAAAAAAAATTTATATAAGAAATATTTAACAATATAAAGTTTCAAATTTCAAGGAATAACATTATTATATGGAGAAACTATAAGAACTTGGACCATACTTTATGTCTCAATGCCAACACTAAAATTGAAAAAAAGATTGATAGGAAAATCTTTCTTCATCGAACCCATACATAATCTAATTATGAAAAAATATAATACCAACAGATATCTTTTAGATACAAGTAGGAGTGTAACCGGTCCGGTTCGGTCCGGTTTTGGATAAAATCTAGGACCGAACCGGTATGTACCAGTTTTATATTTTTCAAAACCGATTACGCACCGGTTATCCTCCTAAACCGGTACTTCCGGTTTTACCGGTTTTCGGTCCGGTTTTCCGATTTTTTTTAAATATAAGTTTCACAATTTGTCATTAAAAATTTATTTATAAAAAAAAAACTGATTTAAAAAAAACTGTTTTATACTTTTATTAATATATTAGACTATATAATAGTATTAATATTAGACTATTGATATAGTTATAAGTTATATATTAGTATTAGTTATAAACTTTTAGTGATTTAGTATTAACATTTTATGTAATAATTTATAAATTATAATAAGAAATTATTTCATATATGAATATATATAATTATATATATTATATATATAAATTTTACATAAAAATTTATAATTATACATTATATATAAAACTTATATACATTAATATTTAATATATATATAAAATATTTTGTATAAAACTTATATATAAAAATATTATTTTTTATTTTTTTTAATCATCCGGTCCGGTCCGATCCAAAAAATCCCAGAATCGGAACTGGACCGGAACCAGCCGGTTTTTAGATTTTAAAAACCGGTTCCGGACCGGACCGGTTCAAAACCAGTCAAACCGGTCCGGTTCGGTCCGGTCCGGACCCGTTTTCCGGTTTGAATTTACACCCTTAGATAAAAGAGCCAGTAGGTCTCATGAACAGTACATTTTTTAAAAAACTTTCGCATTTACATTTTTGTCTTCCGGTCCATCGTTAAAAATATAATTAACTTTGTTATTATTATAATATTATTTTGAATAAAATAACAATAAGAATGAAATATTAATAATTTCCAAATAATCTAAACTTGGAATTTTTGTTTATTGAAATATTGTAGAACAAATTAACAGCTTATGGATGTATTTTTAGAGAAGCGCCGAGGCCACGAAGGGATTTTATAATAGAAAACTCAAACAGACATTATTTTGTATATTCCTTTTGATCTACTTTACAATTTGACTAACCATGTAAAGATATATCCATTTTTTAATTTATTAATTTGAAATCCATTTGTGGGTAAAGTGTTTCTCTATTTTTTAAGCAATTTTTAGATTTAAAATAATAATATTATTCCTATATCATATTATTTGAGAAAAAGTAATTATTCGTCATATTATTTTACATAATAATTCATAAAGATTAATAATAGTTGTTGAACTAATATTATATTCATTTTACAAAATGCAATTATTCTTATCGCCATATTATTTTGCATAATAATTCATAACAATTTGAGATATTAAGTAGTCAAATACTAATATTAATATTATATCCTAACAATAATATATATAACTAAATATTTAGAAATTTAAAAATAAAATTTATTCGTGTTATATGGGTTAATTGCGAGTTTTGCAGATTGACCCGTAATTGACCCGTGTATTAACTCGTCTTATCAGGTCAATCCATTTTGATCCAAACATATTTATATTAAACTCAAACTTGTTTATTTCTTATTGAGTTCACAAGTTGCGTCATATATTGCCACCCTTAGTAGGAATGGAATTATTTCACAAATTGGACAACAATCATGAAAGCCTTCTTGCATGGTGTTACTAAGAAGTTGAGTTATGAAAAAAGACTAGGGATAATGGTACAATCGTTAAGTTTACAATGCCATAATACGGTGAGGGGAGTGCAAAGGAGTTTGATTGCACGGATGGTTATCGACAATGAGTTTGATTGTAGAATTTCAAATTAAAGACATTATTGCAAATGAGAAGATCGATGAGTTTACCACAACACTAAGGAGTAAGGAGAGGCATTATAGAATCATTGATGAGTCTTCCGCTAGACAATCTAAATAGGCAGGTAGCAGTTGCACCTTGCCCCGCACCCAACCCCCCATCCTCGCATTGGTCAGTCTTTCACTAGACAATATTTCTATGGAGCTTGTTAAGGCACCAATCAATTCTATTGGTATTTCAATTAGATAGGATGTTGGGCTGTGTTTAGTTAATGAAATTTTGAGGATGTCTTTGAGATTTGTGAAGTGGATGATAATAATTAAAACGTTGTTTAAATATGATTTTTAAAGATATTTTGATTTGGTTTTTGTGAAAATTGTTTTGATTTTTGTATTTCTTATTTTTTATCGAGATTTTAAACCAATGATTCGATGAAAAGTTGAAATAATAATTCTTTTTAAGATTAAAAGATGTTTGTGAAAGTAGAATTTTAAAATAAAAAAACTTGAAAATTGAGCTTAACCAAACAAGGCCTTAATTCCACAGTTTTCTAATCTTATTTATTTACAGAATTGGTTAATATCCTCACCCATTTGTCTGGACGGTGTTGGCAATGTCAAAAGCTATGTACTTGAGTTAGGCAATGCTCTCAAACCAAACTTTGTGAGATCTTATGATTTTATTAAGTATATTAATATTTTTCACTCAAACATAGAACAAATGCAATGAGGATTTATAATCTCTCTTAATAGCGTTTCTGTTAATTAGGATTAGCTTAGTCCTTTGGCATTTGTTAATTGGGTTATAGTACTTAATGACAAATGACAACAATTTTTTGACCGAATGAATATATTTTTTTCTATATTTTCAACTTTCGAAATTGTTTAAAAGAATAATTAGTTAGAGATATCGTCTTCTTTGAAAATGCAAAATTTTGAAAAAAGAAATACAAAAGAGAAACTTTTTTTTTCTTTTTGAGCAAGTTACTACCAGTTATATTAAAACAAGAAACCAAAATACAACAGTCAGAGTTTAGGTCTCAGTTTCATAATTATACAGATAAAGAATGAGGGTCTTTCCTACTATGAAAAGACAATAAAGAGGGAGGAATTTAGATTAGGGAAATATTACCATAAGCTTGCGTTGCCACTGCCCATTGTGCCGAATCATGCGTGCATCGGTTTTTTGACCGATGAATTTTCTTAACTTTCCAAGCTTCGAAAGAGAGGAGATGGTGCTTTATATCCTTAATGTTAATGATAGGGCTTGTGATCCAATTATCTTCATCTGCAGAGTTAGTAATTGCTATTATTGTGGTGCTTGAGTCACCTTCCAAAAACCAAAAACCAAAAACATTTTATTATTTTAAGATATCACAAATAATTTTCTGGGTGTTAGGGTTGTCATTGGTCATGCCAACTATCATTTACCTTAATATTTCTAAGCTTTTATTCATCCTTTATGAAAAATGAGGTAAGCTGTTCATTGTGGTATTTATAAACAACGGTAACCGTTAAAAATAAAGGATAATAAAAAAGTTTATCTCCAAACACTTGTTTGCTGAATTGATTGGCACAATTTTTTCCAAACTCGTTAGGTTTAGGTTTAGATATTAAGATCAGAATTTTTAGTTTTCGAGGAAAGTTTAAAAAAATTATTATTTTTTATATTATTATTATTTTGAAATTTAAAAAAATTAAATTGAGACTTGAAAAAGTTAAACTATTTATTATATTTTGTGTGAATTTGAAAAAGTTGTAATGATGAAATGAGATATGAATTTTATGTCTCATCCCACTTGTCCCATGTAGTTGCTGAATTATACTGCCTTTTATGTTGATGGGAAAAAGATGCTTGTAATTTTTTTTTCTTCCGTTTCATAGGCATTACAGTCCTTGAAAAACTTGAAAAACCTAATGCTTGTGGTAAATGCAAAGGTCAAAACCCTCGTCAGTAGTCCCTGATTTTGACAGACAACTTGGGGTTCGCAACACAAACCTTCCGGGCCAACAACTGTACTCTAAGATTCCCCATGATTGCCTTGATCTCCAATTGGATCACCATTGGCTGTCAGACCTCGAATCTTAACATCATAGTATACTTCTTCAACTCTTTTTAGGTCATACTTCATACCTGCCACAGGTGGAAAGGTTAGAGAATATTCACACAAAAGGACCACAAATCTCATACAACATACAGAATTATATATAAAAAAAAAACACCAGACATGCAGATGTTGCATTAATAAAGGAGTATTTGGGAATAGAGTTCTAATTAGATGGCCTACCATCAAACTTCTTGCGCAAAAAATCATTTCGAAGATTAAGCATACGAAAGGCTGCATGAAGATCTGTTACGAACTTCAACACCTTTCTTGGGCAATCATAGTCTCCAGCCGTCACTTGGTTCACCACGTACCTTGGCTGCAACGGCACAATCTACTGCATAAGGAGCTCTTACCTTGATTACTTCTATAAGATGTTAATGAAAAACTGAGCAATATAACCTAATGTCTTTGCTCATCTTTAGCACATTCTAATTTCAAAATAATGGTCAGAGACACTAGCATCGAGATGACAAATGTGCAAAAATTATTTTAAGCTTGTATAACCAAGATGCTATGCTTGTGGCTTTTGAGAACAGTTCTTACCAATTCATTGGACATGAAACAGACACCTGTACAATTAAAAAAGTTCAAACATCATTGTATAAAATAAAAAATAAAAAAAAAAACCTTTTTTAAAAAAATAGAAAAAAGAACCATCAACAATACAGGCTAATTTCGTGTCTACAAGACTACAATAAACAAAAGAGTAAAACATTGGACTCCTGATAAGTGGTTATATAAGCATGAGGATCCAATAACCACTAAGTGCATGTGTTATGGGCTGAAAGAAGTGTGTCTGGGCTGCAGTGCTATGTGGTGGAGGTTGATGACAGAAGTGGAGGTTGTGTGAAGAAGAGTTGCAGAGCTTGTGAAGTCGAGATCATGGATGGCAGTTTAGTTAGTTAGTGAAATGTGATACGTTGTGGTTTTATTAGTGTAGTTTTATGTGGGAGAGATGTGTATAAGTAGAACGGCATCGTTTGGTTAAGAGGTAGAGTGTCGCCGTATCGAGGAAATAAGCTTGAATTGTAATATGAACTGTGATACACAGCCGTTTTGGTTTTTTCTTTTTCTTTTTTAATTTTGTTTTTGATACATTTGGGGGAAGGAGGTTTCGAACTCCAGACCTCCATTTTGGAGGTTGGGGTTATGCCAATCAGGTCACAGGCCTTTGGCAAAGACTATACGCAGCCGTTTTGGTTTACATCTTGACTACATAGTATAGAAGCATCCACGAGTTGGAATGGAGGCCAACTCTGGAATTCAGTGCACTTCTCTCTCTCTAGCTCTCTCTTTCTCTCTCTCTAATTCTTGATCTTGTTCTTGGAGGGTGACTACCTCGAAGCAGTCAATCTGTAGTGTAGCAGAAGGGTGCATCACAGTTGGTATCAATAGTCAGTAGCAATGGCAGAAGGTACTCGGTCTTATGCACAGATCGTGGATTCAGTGAATCACGTTAGGCAGTAACAAGAAAGGCAGCAGAAGCAGATTAAAGAAACCATTACAATTCTGCTTCAGCAACAAGAAGCTGCTAAACTGGAAAGGAAGATAAGAGGTTCTCGGAACTCTTGTAACATATTTCAAGAATTTCTTGTAATGGGTCTGAGGGTAATGGACAGAATGTGAGAAATCATCAAGAAAGTCAGCAAGTTGGTAGAAATGGTGATTTTCATGAAGGGGTTGGTGAAGGACATGGTCGTGATATGGGTGACATATCATTTGCTAAGGGAACTACACTTGACTTTCCAAGATTTGTGGGAAAGAATCCTTTCGATTGGATTTACAGAGCTAATCAGTATTTCTTGTATCATCATGTGCCTCCTGGCCAAAGGATATTCTTGGCATCATTTCATATGGATGAGGAAGCTTTAATTTGGTTCCAAGATGCGAGTGAAGCTGGTACCTTTCATTCTTGGGAGGAGTTTACACAGGCTGTGCAAGTACGTTTTGGTTCATCAGCATACGATAATCCAATGGAGGCATTGAAACGTTTGAAGCAAGTCAATTTTGTTACTTCCTATAAAGCAGAATTTGAATTACTTTCTAATAGAATCAAAGGCATCTCTGATAAAAATAAATTGAGTTGCTTTTTGAGTGGCCTGAAAGATGAAGTAAGGTTGCCAGTGAGGATGATGAATCCCACTACTTTAAATGATGCCTTTTGTTTGGCAAAGATCCAAGAACAGTATGTTTTGACTACTAGGAGGTCCTGGAGGGGTAATTCTATGGATTTTAGTAGTCAGTCTTCAGGAAGATCTATATTGGGTACGCCCAAAACATTGCCTACTGCTAAGTTACCTTATCAGAAGGTGTCTGAGGCTCAAATGCAGGAAAGAAGAAAAAAGGGCCTGTGTTACTTCTGTGATGACAAGTGGCATCAAGGCCACAGGTGTGTTAAGCCAAGGGTTTATTTGTTAGAAGGTATGGATGTCCCTATTAATGAACCTTTGTGGGTGGGTGGGTGGGGGGGGCGGGGCAAGATAAGTTTGAATTAAATGGAGAATCTGAAGAGTATGGGGATGTTGCTTCTATCTCTTTGCAGGCTATTGTTGGCACTCCAAGTCCCAAGACAATGAGGGTTGTTGGCCAAATTAATAAAAAAAAGGGTGGTGATTTTAATTGATATTGGCAGTACCCACAATTTTGTGGATAGTTCAGTTGTTACTAGATGTGGCTTGGTTGTGCAGAAAGATCAGCCCATTCAAGTGAGGGTTGCTAATGGGGAAGTTTTGAACAATATGGGTAGAGCTACTTCCGTGGCAGTACAAATGCAAGGCACAAAGTTTGTTGCTGATTGTTTTACACTTACATTGGGTGGCTGTGATGTTGTGATGGGAATTGAGTGGCTCTTGTCACTGGGATCTGTATTGTGGAATTTTGCTGAACTTCAGATGGAGTTTTGTTATGAAGGCAAAGTTGTATGTCTTAAGTGTATGTATGGGTAGAGCTACTTCAGTGGCAGTACAAATGCAAGGCACTAAGTTTGTTGCTGATTGTTTTACACTTACATTGGGTGGCTGTGATGTTGTGATGGGAATTCAGTGGCTCGTCACTGGGATCTGTATTGTGGAATTTTGCTGAACTTCAGATGGAGTTTTGTTATGAAGGCAAAGTTGTATGTCTTAAGGGTATCACATCTTCTACCACTGAGTTGATTGATGATAAGGAAATCTATGCCATTTAAAGGGTTATGGTTACAGTTGATGACAGTGGAGAAAACTCAAGATCAATCTACTCCTTGTGGTAAAGTCACTGAGTTGCTGCAGAAGTTTAGTGGCGTTTTGATGAGCCTAAAGGCCTTCCTCCTCATAGGTCTTGAGACCATCAGATTGTGTTGAAGAATGAGGCACTCCCTGTGAGTTTAAGACCATATAGATATCCTTATTATCAGAAGACAAAGATTGAAAAGATTGTTGTTGAATTGTTGAAGACTGGTGTCATAAGGTCAAGTCAATCACCATTCTCTTCTCCTGTTCTACTAGTAAGGAAGTCAGATGGGAGAATGTGTATGGACTATCGGGTACTTAATGAAGCCACAATTAAAGATAAGTATCCTATATCTGTGGTTGATGAGCTACTAGATGAGCTATTTGGCTCTACTGTCTTTTCTAAATTAGATTTGAGATCTAGATATCATCAAATTACAATGAGGGCTGAGGATGTGCATAGAACAACATTTAGAACACATGAGGGACATTATGAGTTCCTTGTTATGCCATTTGGACTCACTAATGCTCCCTCAACATTTCAACCTCTCATGAATGATGTTTTAAAACCATTCTTGAGGCAATTTGTGATCGTGTTCTATGATGATATTCTGGTTTACAGCAAGGATCTCAAGTCTCATTTGTTACATTTGGCCATTGTTTTGGAGATCTTACAGCAGAATCAGTTGTTTGCCAAAAAGTCCAAGTGCCACTTTACATGCCAAGAGATAGAGTATTTGGGTCATTTGATTTCTAAGAAGGTGTGAGGGCGGGCTGACCCAAGGAAGTTAGATTCTATGGTAAACTGGCCAATTCCAAAACCTCTAAAGCTTTTGAGGGGTTTTGTGGGATTGACAGGATATTATAGAAAGTTCATTCATGACTATGGCCAAATAGCTACTCCACTTACTGCTTTACTAAAGAAGGATGATTTTCAATGGCAGTGGCAGCCACTGTGGCATCTGAACAGTTGAAGAAGGCTGTTATTAGTCCTCCAGTTCTAGCCTTGCCAAATTTTACTAAGTTTGTGATTGAATGTGATGCTTGTGGAGTGGGGATAGGAGTTGTATTGATGCAAAGTCAGAAACCATTGGCTTTTCTTAGCCAAGCTCTCAAGGGTAAGAATTTGCCGCTTTCTACCTATGAGAATGAATTATTGGCTTTGGTGTTGGCTATAAAAAAGTGGAGGCCTTATTTGCTGGGGTCTGCATTTGTCATTAGAACTGACCACCTTAGTCTAAGGTACTTTTTGGAGCAAAAGGTGGGTACAACAGCACAACAAAAATGGATTTCAAAGTTGTTGGGCTATGAATTTTCCACTGAATATAAAAAGGGGATTGAGAACATGGTAGCAGATGCCTTGTCTCGAAGGGACTCTCCAGAAGACTGCTTCATTGTCTGCTATTTCATATCTCACCCTAGTTTGGTTAGAAGAATTGAAGCAAGCTTATGTAGCAGATATGTTGGCTCAGCAACAATTGTCACTGTTCAAGGAAGGCTCTCCTTCCACCTCTTCCTTTTCTCTTACGCATGGATTGCTGTTTAAGAAAGGGAGGATTTATATATCAAACTGTCAATGAGTTGAAGCTTAAAGTGTTGAATTTCATAAATGCCAGTCCATCTGCTGGACATTCTGGCTTTCACAAGTCACTACAGAGGGCTAGACATGATTTTTATTGGTCTGGCTTGAAGCATGGAGTGAAGAATTACATTAAAGAATGTGAAGTATGTCAGAGGAATAAGGTAGAGAACATACATCCTGCTGGTTTACTACAGCCATTACCCGAAAATATCTGGGCAAATTTGTACATGGAATTTGTGGAAGGCCTACCAGTTTCAAAAGGATATTCTGTTGTTATGGTTGTTCTGGATATACTGTCCAAGTATTCACACTTTATGCCCTTAAAACACCCCTTTACAGCAGCAAAAGTGGCATCAATATTTTTTGATAACGTCTTTAAGTTGCATGGTATGCCTTAGAATATAGTTTCTAATCGAGGGGCCACTTTCACTAGTTCACTTTGGAAAGAGTTATTCAGGGCTAAGGCCTCGTTTGCTTTTAGAAAACATCTCATTTCATTTTATCTCATCTAATCTAATCATTACAATTTTTTCAACTTCCAATACAAAATAAAATAAACAATTCAACTTTTTCAAATCCCAAAATAAAAATAATATTAAAAAATATATTCTAACAATATTTTATTCAACTTTTTAACTTTAATCTCAACTCATCTCATCTTTGAAAACAAACGAGCCCTAAAAGGAGTAACTCTCTCTTATTCATCTGCATACCATCCTCAGAGTGATGGTCAAACTAAGGCAATTAACAAATGTTTGGAGCATTTTCTGAGAAGTTTTATAGAAGACAAGCCAAGGTTATGGTTTGACTGGTTAACCTTAGCTAAGTGGTGGTATAACCAAAGTTTTGAATTTCGTACCGTATCGACCGGTACGGCAAAAATATTTCGTTTCTGTGGCATAGTCGGTATAGAGAAGGGTATAGTTTCGTACCGATCAGAATTTCGGCCGTTTCGGCCCATACCAGCCGATATTTCAGCCTATACTTTTTTTTTTTCATTTCTTCAAACTGCAAGCTCATTTTTTGACCCCCCAATTCAAACTAGACTATTTATAATTTATATATAATTTATTCATATATAGACTATTCCGAAATGGTATCCAAAACGGTACCGGTATTGAAATATCTCGTTTCAATGCCTCGACCGAAACGGTCACCGGTACGGTATTCAAAATATTGGGTATAACACCACCTTTCATACCTCGACAAAACTCACTCCCTATGAAGTGGTTTATGGTAGATCTCCAACTAAACTCCAATCTTATGTTTCTGGTTTAACTGCTAATCAAGCAGTAGATGAGGTGCTGAGGACCAGGGAGGAGATATTGTCTACATTGAAGCTAAATCTGGGTGCTGCTCAGGAAAGAATGAAGTATCAAGCTGACAAGAGTAGAACTGAGAGGGAGTTCGAGGTTGGTGATGGGGTATTTCTCAGGTTGCAGCCATACAGACAGCAGCCCTTGGTAGCTAGGAGAAACTTGAAACTGTCTCCTAGGTTCTATGGGCCATTTTAGATCATAAAGAGGATTGGTCAGGTGGCTTACAAGCTTGAATTGCCTCAAATTTCTTCCCTTCCATCCAGTCTTTCATGTCTCTTGTTTGAAGAAGAAAGTGGGCCAACATATTTCTCCTTTTATCAACATTGCCACCAGTCAATTTACAAGGGAATTAGTACCAGACCTGATTGTAATTTACAACGCAGAAGTAGAAAGCTTAATAATAGAGCTGTGGTGGAGGTCTTGACTCAGTGGAAAGGAGCTGGAGTGGAAGATGCTACTTGAAAGTCTTATTGGCAGGTTCGTGACAGGTTTCCTCACCTAGTGGGCAAGGTTCTCTAAAGGGGGAGGGTATGTTTTGGGCTGAAAGAAGTGTGTTTGGGCTGCAGTGCTATGTGGTGGAGGTTGTGTGAAGAGAGTTGTAGAGCTTATGAAGTCAAGATCATGGATGGCAATTTAGTTAGTTAGTGAAATGTGATACGTTGTCATTTTATTAGTGTAGTTTTATGTGGGAGAGTTGTGTATAAGTAGAATGCATTGTTTGGTTACGAGGTCAAGTGTCGTCGTTTTGAGGAAATAAGCTTGAATTGTTATATGAATTGTGATACGCAGCCATTTTGGTTTACATCTTGATTACGTAGTATAAAAGCATCCGCAAGTTGGAATGGAGGCCAACTCTGGAATTCAGTGCACTTCTCTCTCTCTAACTCTCTCTCTCTCTCTCTAACTCTCTCTCTCTCTCTCTAACTCTCTCTCTCTCTAATTCTTGATATTGTTCTTGGAGGGTGACTACCTCGAAGCAGTCAATCTGTAGTGTAGTAGAAGGGTTAATCACATCATATGTATCTTGATATTTATAATCATCTTTCTTTATACGCATCCGTATTGAAAAACCATCCACAAGGAGGGACTTCGATATGCATCTACAATATAATCATATGTCTGCGCATTCATAGTGTTTGGCCCATAGATAGAGGAAGAAACATAAAGACCCTATCTGTGGCTAATGTGGATGATAAATATTTAAATTGATATGACATTATTTTTTTAAAATAGTTGACAAAAATATATATCTGACACTGCTATAAAACATACCAACAAGATAATCTTCAATATCCAGGCCAAACCCAGAATTGTTCACTGCATATTTGAAAAATGAATAATATTAGAATAGATTTCACTGCATAAGTGATCAGAAATTACTCTGGCAATTCAGACTTATATGACCAGACACGAGGCAAAACATTATAGGCAAGAATAAATTGGTGACAAAGATTCAAGAATGCAAAGGGAGTAAGAAAAGATCAAGTGAGCAAGTTTTTGCCACTTCTTTCTCATCCCTATATAACAAGAGAAGTAACATCTAGAGACCACTAACATTTACTCATAAAAAGAAATGAAGACAAAATATTAGCAAAAGAAACATATAACAAACATGAAACCAAGTCATAAGTTCCTTCTGGCCATAAACTCAAAGATGGGGAGTTAGCTATAGGTTATAGCGAAATGCCGTGCGGGCAGTGTAGCATTGCGCTGATGTGAGAGGTCCTAGGATCAAATCATATGGGAATATGGTCCTAGCAGTTTCAGCTGTTTCTATAACTTGGAAAGATATGAAATGTCATGTGCATAGCTCAAGTAACAATGAGTCATTCCCTCATAGAGCAGTATCAAACCAAAGTAGTATTATCAAAAAAGCAAAAATAGAGTAAAAAATATACACCCAAGTTTTTCCTCGGCTTCAGAGTGCATAAGAAGACTCCCTGTTTCCAACCAATGCATGAAAGCAAGCAACGAAACTACCGTCTGTGTCTCACTCCTCCAATCGCCATGATACCTTTAATAAGACAACAATAAAGGCAGTTGCCAATCATACAGAACAAAGTAAAACCAGAATTGATCGGGCTTCTAAAATGTCTCACTCACCTGTAGTACTGCCCATCGCATTCACGAAGAACCTCAGCAAGTCGATTGTAAAGCTCCTTCAGTACAACAATCTGCGCTTTGGCCTTCTCTAAAAGCTCTTTTTGCAAACACAAAAAGAATCAAATTTTTTTAATAGTCCGTGATTGATCTCCTGAGACTAACAACATTAAATTTTTTTTAAAAATAAAAATTGGACGCTCGTCTTGTTCCACTAACCAGAGTCATTTTCTCCTCAATTTTTCTCACTAAACAACAAGATAGAACCCATCTTACTTGTATTTGAACTTCAAAGCTCACCTTGACCTAACAAGGTTTTTGTAGGTGGTGGAAAGAACCCAGGTTTCGTGATTCCAAATATTACACGAAAACAAAAATAGGGAAAATCGACAAGATACAACAAAAAAAAAATACAAATACAAGCAGTATATGAGACTGGGGCTGTGGTTATAGTACCAGGAGTTGGGCGAGACTGGTGGACTAGAAGGAGACTGGCATACATGAGCCTGGTGGTGGACTCGATCTCCATCGCCATAGCTCGAATACGCTCGCGCAAGCTTCCGGACTCTTGGAGCTGAACTCGGAAGTCCTCGAACTGCTTCTCCAGCGAAAGGGACGAAGTGGGAGCTTGGGCTTCACCGCCACCCGCCATCGAAGAGGAGCAGAGAGAGAGAGAGGGAGAGGGAGAAAGAGTACGAAACGAACCGCTCCCGAAGCGAAACGTCGGTGATTGAAAGGTAGAGAGGGTGAGGAATGCGTGGAGAGGGAAGAAGATGGGTATCTTAGAATTAGGGTTTAAGGATCGAGAGAGGTTGAAAGAAGCGCTTTTAAAAGCCGGTCTCATATTTTTCTAATCCTGTTCCGTTGCTTTTTGGCTATGCTTTACAAATTCCATGTCTGTACTTTACATGGCGGGGTTCGTCTCCGGTAAATGGTACTGTGTTTACTGGTTAATATTTACGTCTAAATAGTAATACATATACTGTGGTCTTATAAAGTCAAATTGTATTCTACGTCTTTTAACTGGTCAAGATTAAGAAAAATGATATTTTGTCCATTTTATTTACCTCTTTATTTTGATATTTTATATATTTTAATTTTGTTATGAAAGTGATTATTAGTATATTGATAATTTTTTTATATATTTTTTTAAAATATTTTAAAATGATAAAGAAATGTGAATAAAAAAATTAAAAATAAAATAAAATGAGAATTCTGAACTAGTGTGTAAAACATCAAAACAAAATAAAACAAATATATATAAGAGCATAAAAGAATCATTTAAAATGTAAAATGATTAAAAAGGCCAAAAACAAAAAATTGAAATACAACAAAAATAGAAAATAAAGAATAAACTTAAAACAGAAAATAGAAATAAAAAACAAAAGCCTTAAAACATAAAAATAATCTTAAAAACATAATATTTAATAAAAACCCGAAAATCATTTAAATAAAAAATAAAATGAATTATTTTATAAAAAAAATTGGGGGAGGAGGGAACCACCTTACCATATCCAAGGTTGGTCGCCTAACTACCACTTGGTTTTTGTTAGAGTGTAATCGGTCTGGTTTGATTTGATTTTAGACAAAATTTTAGACCGAACCGGTAACGTCGGTTTTTTATTTTTAAAAATCGATTTCGTACCTATTACCCTCCTAAACCAGTACTTTCAGTCTTACCGGTTTCGGTTCGATTTTCCAATTTTAATAAAGAAGCAATTTGTCATAATAAATTTGTTTATAAACAACTGTTTTTTAAAAAATATGTTCTATTAAAAATTTGCTATAAAAAAACTGTTGATAAAAATCTGCTTTATAGAAAAATCTAATATGTAAATTTTATAAAAAAATCTACTTTGTTTTATAGAAAATGAAATAGAAAAAGTCTGCTTTATAGAAAATGAAATAAAAAAAAAAATTCTGTTATAAATTTGTGAAGGGAGTGTGATCTCCATGTGATGGAGTGATGCACCATATGACGTGTATGTCGTAGTGGTGATGGGTCGTAGTGTGTGTGAAGGGAGTGTACTCCATAAGGTGTAGCGATACACCGTATGGCGTGTCGTAGAAATAAGGATGGTTTTTATAGTTGATGGACGTAGAACATGATGAGTAGTGTCGGGAACTGTGGATTAGTGTCCCGAGGTAGTTAAGACGTGGCCTGTAGTCTGAGATGACAGGTGTCACCGTGTTTGACTTATGACTGGGAGTATGTGTGAAGTGGTAGAACAAGTGTAAGAGTTTGCAACGGAAGCATGACTGGGGAATGTCACGAAGTGATATGGTTACTGGCAGTCGTGCTTATGATGGGTGATGAGTTAGTGTAGGAGTGGCGTACCAAGAACGTGACAAGATGCCGCGATGTGACAGGAGTACGTGAAGGACCGTACTTACGATGAGTTAGGAGTTAGCTTAGAAATGACGTAGCAGGATGTCAGGTGACGCAACAAGGTCATGGTGTAGCTTGGGAGTAGTCTCAAGCTATATGACATGACATAAGGTGTAGTGGTAAATGGAGTCTTGTCGTGTTAAGTGTTGGGATGAACTGTCAAAATGAACGAGTAGTAAATAAATATGATGTAGTAAATAAATCATATTTCAAAACAATGTTATTTCAAAACAATGTAGTAAATAAATATGATTCTAATAATAAATTTACATTTTCTACATGTTCCTATTCAATATAACATGCTAGATTAGACTATGTTAATTATCATAAGGTTAAAATAATGATAGATTTAGAGATTATTTCTAAAGTTCTTGTTGATTTGGATGAAAAATGTTTAATATGTGTTCAATTGAAATAGTATAGAAAGCCATTTAAATCTATTGTAAGAAACTCATCACTATTTGAATTAATTTATAGTGATGGTTACTATTTAAATGGTGTCTCTTCTAAAGATGGTAATAAATACTTCATTATTTTTATAGATGATATGTTAAAATTTTGTTATGTTTACATGATGAAAATAAAATATGAATCTTTTAATAAATTTGTCGTCTATAAAAGTGAAGTTAAAAACCAATGTGAGAAAAATTAAGATTATTAGGTCAGATAGAAGTGGTGAATACTCTTTTAATCAATTGGTTCAATATTATGAAAATAATGGTATTATACATAAGGTAACTGCTCCATATTCAACTCAATCCAATAGTATTGTTGAAAGAAAAATAGAACCTTAGTAGATATGGTCAAATGCATGCTCTCTAGTTCGGACCTACCTGAGCAATGATGGGGGAATCAATACTTGCATGTTGTTTTTTTTATTTTTTATTTTTATAGAAGAGTCGGAAGCCACCTGTCCATTAGCGACCCCGTCCCAATTTTATTAATAACCCTCACTTATGGCGGAGGAAAACCGTGGTAACAAACTGACACTCGGGATTTACAAAAAACCATTCCGTGTATCTAACTAACCAAAACCAAAACCAACCTTACAATACCACCGAAAAACAGCAGACCCATACTAACAGTACCAAAACCGAGACACAAAAACCTGCCTATAAATGCAAAAAGAGACACAAAACCGAACCACTCCTCCACGTAACAGGTACTTGCGCGAAAGAAAACCAGCAGAAGAAAACTGGCAACACTTCCATACCAATTAAACTCATCTAGGTCTTCCGCCTAATTGAAGGGAGACCCCATTTATCAACTCTGATCAAACCCTGCAACAGAGGAGAGACCTCACTCATACTCTTCCATTCCACTTCACCATCGCTTGCCCCCCTTCTAGCTAACCAATCTGCAACCGCATTTCCTTCCGTATGAATGTGCATAAACCTTATATCCATATTAATGAGCAGAAGTTGCAATTCCTCCCAAAAATCCTCCAAATACTAGCTACCGCATCTTTTATTATCCAACCATGACATAATCACTTTAGAATCCATTTCAATATCTACTGCACTGAAATTCATATTCTTACAATGTTTAACACCCTCCACTAGCGCTCGTAACTCTACATAAGTACTATTACCATACCCAAGATTCTTTGAAAATGCTAACAACAACACTCCATGCATGTCCCGAATCACACCTCCAGCCCCTGACACACCTGGATTCCCTAGACCACTTCCATCCGTGTTTTGCTTCACACGGCCTTGTGCCGGCTTAGACCAGGCTATATAATTAATTTGTTTTTGCTTGATTGGGACTTGATGTATATTGAAACAATTAAGAATGTAAAAGTTAGTCTGAGTGAATTTCTTAGGCTTTGAAAACCCTTGACATATAACACCTACCCACTGTTTGATAGATTGCCACACAACCTGACCAGATTCAAACTTCCCTTCCATATGGGCCTTACATCTCCTAGTCCATAACCTCCACGAAATAACAGTAGGTAATACACCCAAAATGACACCTGTTTGAGAGGCATATGAAGCTCTACGAAACCAACTAAGACAGGTTTCATCCCAGTTTCTTCCAATCGGTAGACCAAGCATAACTCCAATTTTTTTCCAGACCTCAGCAGCCACTTCTCCATCAAATAAAACATGATTTAAGTCTTCATATTTTCCTTGAATACAACAATTGCATCTCGAGACTAAAGGGATGCCAATTCTCCGAATTTTATCATCCACTGCTAAAGCTCCATGCCATGCCTTCCACATTAGGACAGAAATGTTTTTTGGAAGTATGCTATTCCAAATCCATTTATGCCCCTCAAAATTATGGCCTCTAACTCGAACACATTCCCAAGCTGATTTTGTTGAAAACTTACCACTTTCACTAGTAGTCCAGATTAACAAATCACTTCCTTACAATTTGCAATAACCTCTAGTACCCTCTCTGCATTCTCAGTCCCCACTAGCCTCGTAAAAAGTACTTGCATGTTGTTTTATTTTGAATAAAGTACCATTTAAGGGTTGTGAAAAGATATCGTATAAACTTTGGAATGGTAGAATACTCAATATTAATTCTTTAGAGTTTGGAGTTGTCTAGTAAAGGTTAATGTTTTAAAGATTAAGAAAATGAAATTAGGTTCCAACACAGTAGATGCAATATTCATTGGGTATGCTAGACACAGTTCTGCATATAAGTTTTTTATTATCAAATTAGAAGTCCAAGGTATTGATCCCAACACAATCATAGAGTCTAGGGATGCGGACATTCTTTGAAGATCTATTTCATTTAAAAAATAAAGTAGAAAAATATTTGTCTACAATAAGTTTTCCTTCCACCAGCAATCAACCGACCATTTTATCTAATTTCGAGAGTTCATTTGGATTAGAAAATAAACTTGGAAGAGGAAATGTGTGAAAAAAGAAAATGACTTTGGCATGATTTTTATAATTATTCTGTGGAGGAAGACCATTTGGCTTTCAAGGATGACATGTTTTCTATTGACTATGCGTTCTGAAAAGAAACGGTAAATAATGAGATGAAATTTCTTAAGACTAATGGCACCTGAAACTTATGTGTTCCTCCTAGATGTGAAGCCATTGGATGTAAATAGATTTTTAAAAAGAAATTGAGATTTGATGGTACTATTGATAAATTTAAAACTAGGTTCGTTGCAAAGGGTTTTACACCCATAGAGAATACAATTATTTTGATACAGTATTCTCCTGTTACTAAAATAACCACAATTCGTGTTCTAATTACTTTATCTGTGATCCATAAACTTGAGGTCCACCAAACGAACATAAAGACCACATTTCTTAATGGCGATTTAGAAGAAGAGATATACATAGATCAACTAGAGGGTTTTGTAGTTTGAGGACAGAAAAGAAAAGTTTGTAAACTTACTTAATCTCCCTATAGTTTAAAGCAAACCCCTAAATAATGGCACCAAAAGTTTGATGAAATAATTTTGTGTTATAATTTCAAGATAAATGAGTTTGATAAGTGTTTGTACACTAAAATAGTTTATAGCGCATGCATAATGCTATATCTTTACGTTGATGATATTCTTATCTTTAGTATCAATATAGATATTGTTATTGACGTTAACAACTTTATATCTAAAAGTTTTGACATGAAAGACATGAGAGATGCACAATTAATTCTTGGTATTAAGTTAATGAGATCTTGGGATGGTATTAGCATAAAATAATCTCATTATATTGAAAAGATTCTTCAGAAGTTTGAGTGATTCGAATGCAAAACGTCAGTACTCCTCTTGATCATTCTTTGCATTTAATTAAGAATTTTGGTCATCTTGTGTCACAACTGAGATATTCCTAGATTATTTGTATACTGTTGTATATTGCTAATTTTACTAGACTTAATATTTTATATGTTGTGAGTAGACTTAGCAGATATACTAGTAGGCCTTATGATTCTCATTGGAAGGCATTGGACATAATTTTTAAATATTTGCGAGGAACCATGAGATACGGTATTCATTATTCTAGGTATCCCACTTTATTAGAAGCGTACAATGATGCTAGTTGAATAACTGACACTGTAGATCGTAAGGGAACGAGTGTATATATTTTCACTCTTAGTGGAGCAGCTGTGACTTGGAGATTTTCTAAGCAAACTTTGATTTCACGATCTACTATGGAGATCGAATTAATAGCCTTGGAAATTATCGGGCACGAGATAGAGTAGCTTAAGAATTTATTATCAGAAATTCCATTAATTAGTTAAAAAGCTAATGTCAATTATTTCTGTTCTTTGTGACAATCAGGTTGTGATAAGTATTTGTAATAGCAAACACTTTAATCACAAGACGAGACATATGAGTATTAGATATTCTACAATAAGATACCTGATAAAAAATGGATACCTGACCTTGGAATATGTAAAATTAGAAGATAACCTAGCATATCATTTGGCGAAAGGAATAGCAAAGTCGAAGGTTATATGTACATCTATTTATGATTTCTATCTATTTGTAAGAGTTAAAATTATTTGCTATTTCTTTTGTTAGTAATCATTTTGAAAATAAGTTGACTCTTTGTATATAATACAACCAGACCAACCTGCTAGTGGTTGGTATGGTGGACCTCTATGGTTTTTCAGTTTGGGGAGTGACAATGTCGAACAGTTTGAGAAAGAGGTTATTCATATGGACCTTCAGTCGTTCTACTTTAGCAGTTTATCTAAGTTTTAAATCATTTAAGCCATTATGAAAAAAATGAGAGACGTGTTAATATTTTCAATACATATCAAATATAAATTTTGGGTTGGTTCGGTTCGTGAAAATCCAAACCTGCCAAACCAACATGTGAACCCAAGAAAATCCAACCCAAACATGTTAGGCTTGAGTTGGGTTACGAGGGTTGATGGAGTTGGGTTACGAGGGTTGATGGTTTGAATGCACACATGAACCAAATCTACTGTGGGATACTGGAAAGAGTCATGAGTTGCTCTTTGAATTCAAGTTTGGTCATTTGAAGAAGATAGAAACATTGAACTCCTATTACTGGAATTATATAAATGAACAAAACAAGAACGACGTAAGCATCTCATATAATGCTTAATGCTCTTACTTAATTTGTGACTTTGCATTTATATTAGCTGTGAGCATGATCTAATATGACCGACTTGGTGGCATACCTACAAGATTTCCCCATAAATTTCAAGATTTCCCATAAATTTGGTCTAGAGTAGCTGTATTAATTTTTTGTGGGTGTATTTACAGCTGTGTTTATAGTCCTTACTGTCATTGTTTAGTCTATAACGTTAAGTTGACTGATTTATTGTTCTTTAAAAACTTTTTTCAGGTACCAACTCTAAGATTATCCGACCACTACAGTTACAAATAAATAGAAACAACCAGTATAAGCTTAAATGTAGCATTCTCTTTCTTTTTTACCTCATCCCCTTTCTTTTTTCCTGCCCATGTATGCCATCGACGGGATAAAAGAAGAGAAAAGAGGCCTAAACTTCAAAAAAGACTCGGATTGTTTCAGTAGCATACCCCATGATAGTAGCCAGGAAAAACACCCCTGCAAAAAAAAAAAAAAAAAAAAAAAAACAGAGGTGGGGGAAATGGAAGGCAGAAGAAGAAAAACAGAAGAGAAGGGAGGATAGCTTGGTTTATTGGGAATACATCTTCACGGTGTTATTTGGATGAAATTTACATTATAATGGTAAAGGATATAAGGAATGCTACGGCCGCGGAAGAATTATAGAAAAGTAAATTCACAATTTGATGTGTATTCATGTGATTTGTTAAATCTGTTTTACAATAATTTGTAGAATTATTTTTGTATAATCAATTTATGGCTATAATATCTCTCCAAGGATTTTCTTTTTCATAAAAAAAAAATTCATTCGAATGATTAAATTTCATGGCAATTCCATTTGAACGCTTTAAATTTTTTATTGGAACATATATAAAAAAAAAAGGTCCGGAGGGAATCATTCCTGCATTTCTTTACAATAAATTTTAGTAGGGGCAAATTATTTCGTCCTTAAAACACTATTGTCCGAACGATATCTAGAATGATACCAATAACTCTTGCTGTAAGGAAATTTTGAACAGTGGTCCTGCCTCCTCTTAATATGGAATTGCAACGGATGAGTAAAACACAAGGGACGTGAAAGGTATTTGTATAATTGTTTTGTTCATCTATTATGATTTCACGCCATATCTGGAACTTCTATAACCAAAACATTTGTCACCACATTCTCAGATCCATTAATAATAAGTCCATAGTAACAAATCTCTCTTAGCTTTACTTTTCTTGGTGTGGAAGAAGCACCAGGAACCGGGTATGAAACTGGCATTGTCGTGCCAGAATGAAATTGAAAGACGGGTAAAAGGTTAGATTCCGAAAGTATACTTTGCATTCATTTTCATGGAAATATAAATTAACCCCTGTACCATCAATACTAAATTAAACAAATACCTGCTTGTGCTGCTGTTGCTACCAACTTCAATAACAAGGCCCTTACTGCCAAATCCATAACTTCAGTAACCAACAAGTAAGACCAACAGCGTTGTATTAAATCATGCCAAGTTAATTATAATGAGTTTTCATGCTTTTCTCTCTCGTGCCACATAAAACCAATGCGATAAAACAGTAAAACCTTATCTCAAACAATGCTCTTTAATTATGGGAAACAAGCTCCCAAAGGAGCACTAGAAGACCATTCCCACATTTTAATCTAATCAAGATTCAAAAGCATCATACTTAAGCTGCATCAGTCTAGTAACTCAGACAATGAAATCTAATCTACCAAACCGCCATGAACATCAATGAGGATATAAAATATGGATAAATTTCTCAAATCTTGAGGATGGACCTCTAAAATGCATTCCACATTTATTAGGGGAGGCCAACAATACTGTTTATTCAATACAAAACATCGAAATCATGAACAATAATCGTTTGCAAAAAATCATAGCCTTGAGATGGGGAAAGGTTACAGTACAACGAGTTGGGAATATGAGGTTAATAAGTGAATCAAGCATGTCAAGATAGAACAAAATAACATTTTTGAACAAGGCAACATGTGCAAGCATTTGCAGTATCAAGAACATGCAGCAGGCAAATATCATATGAATTGTGTATTGGCATCTTACATATTATTAAGTAAAATGGTGGCACAATAAAAAATGGAGTGCCAAACCCGAAACACGTAACAATTTCAGATACCCTTATCCAGAAACCAAAAAATCAATTGGAAGGGCCAGAAGGGACTTCATCTTGTGTGCAACTAAAAGTAAACCAAAACCTTAACTAAAGTGAAGAACCACCACATGCACATGATTGAGATCATTATCATTGCATCTAAAAGATCTAAAACTCGATTTCTTTTCCCACCCATAGTGAATTAGGTGTTCATAACCGTTGCAATTGGTTTTCTTCCCTCGTCCTTAGAGATGACATTAATCTGGCATGCTTATTTTTAGTATCTTCTCTTAAACTAATGATACCATATTGTAATTAACAAAGCTCTTGGATCTATTTTCCTTGACTTTCTTCATATTTATATTTTTCTGGCAAGTCTCAATGATATTGTAAAATGTATATAAATTGAAAAGCAAGAGAATATAAACAAGGGAAATTGCTAGTATAGGGTACCTGGTCACCCAAATTTAGCCCAACTTTTGCGGCATGCCCACCCCCATCCACTGCCTAAATCACAAAACCAAGTCTCAAGATCAACAACTTCATCAATCAAGTGGAAAGACATACAAATCAACATCATTCTATTTCTTTTAAGGAATTCGGCAATTGAAGATAAAAAAACATAGACATAGGAAAACGTACAGTAATGAAAGCACCAATTTTGTATAGATAATTCTTTCAGCAGTTTTTTTTTCAAATTTTTTATTTATTGTCGCTTTCGCTTTGAGTGTCCAGGGCCGGTATATTTGGAAAAGATTATTAGATTTAAAAAAATAGTAACTAAGTAACTTCTAGAAATCAGAAAGAAAATTGACAAAGCACATTTTTTCCTAGCAATTAGGAACAAATACATTAAGTTTTAGACAAATAACCTATATATAATAATTAAATGCATAATGCTTGCATACCAGCTTGAAAGAGAATGCAACACCTCATTAAATCGGAGTCCTTGACTTTCAACTCCTCCATCATCCACCCAACACTATAACCTCCATCGGTCTTCAACCAAATGAAGGTCTCCACAAATCCAAAGCGGCCTTTATTCTCATCATACAATAGTTTTGATGGCTTGAATAGTTTCCAGGAACCACCTTTCCCTTCCCTATTGAGTCCATTGGTGATTCTTTGTTGGGGGTGATTATGTATAACCTCCCATTGCCATTACTTGGACACATATCTAGAATTCTCGAAATAGATGAAAACCAATTAGTATTATATCTTTTTGTCCCAAAACAAATAACTCATAAAGTGTGAACAAGAATGAAGTATTGGATACATACCTTTAAGCTCATTTGGGTTGTAAAGATACATGTCTATTTCGATGATAAACCCACAACAAATTTGTTCCCCGGCCATTTTGCGTAACAAATGATTTTGTATCAAATATTGATGTGTGGGTGATTTAAATTGCACATGATCATTATTAGGGACGTCTTGATCTTCTGTATTCAATACAGATTTAGAAAACGTGATTATATGACCTAAAATAAAAACAAAATAAAAAACAAATTCTATATCAGAGGTCCTTACTGCCAAAAAAAAATTAACCAACTTCAATAACAAGGTTTTTACTGCCAAATCTATAACTTCAGTAACCAACAAGTAAAAGCAACAACGTTGTATTAAATCATGCCAAGTTATTTATAATGAGTTTTCATACTTTACTCTCTTGTGGCACATAAAGCCAATGCGATAAAACAGTAAAACCTAATCTCAAACAATGCTCTTTAATTTCGAGAAACAAGCTCCCAAAGGAGCACCAAAAAACCATTCCCAAATTTTAATCGGATCAAGATTCAAAAGCATAATACTTAAACTGCATCAGTCTAGTAAATCGCCATGAACATCAATGAGGATATAAAACCTGGACAAATGCCTCAACTCTCCAGTATGGACCTATAAAATGCAATCCACATTTATCGGGGGAGGCTGACAATACTGTTTATTCAATACAAAACATTGAAATCGTGAACAGTAGTCTTTTGCAGAAAATCATATTCTTGACATGGGGAAAAGTTATAGTACAGTGAGTTGGGAATATGAGGTTAACAAGTGAATCAAGCATGTCAAGATAGAACATAACTGCATTTTCGAACAGGGCAGCATGTGCCAGCATTAGCTGCATGAAGAACATGTTGCAGGCAAATATCATATAAATTCTGTATTGGCATCTTACATATTATTCAGTAAAATGGTGGCATAATAAAAAATGCAGTGCCAAATCCAAAACAACTAACAATTTTAAAAACCCTTCAGCAGAATGCAAAAAACCAATTGGAAGGGCCAGGAGAGACTTCATCTTGTGTGCAACTAAAAGTAAACCAAAACCTTAAACTAAATTGAAGAATAACCACATGCACATGATTGAGATCATTATCATAGCATCTAAAAGATCGAAAACTCGATTTCTTTTCCAGCCCACAGTGAATTAGGTCTTCATAACCGTTGCAACTATTTTTCTTCCCCCGTCCTTAGGGATGGCATTAATTTGGCTTGCTTATTTTTAGTATCTTCTCCAAAACTACTGATACCATAATGTAATTAAGAAAGCTCTTGGATCTATTTTCCTTTACTTTCATCATATTTATATTTTTCTTGCAATTCTCAATGATATTGTAAAAATTATATAAATTGAAAAGCAAGAGAATATTAACAAGGGAAATTGCTAGTGTAGGGTACCAAGTCACCCAAATTTAGCCCAACTTTTGCTGCATGCGCACTCTCATCCACTGCCTAAATCACAAAACCGAGTCTCAAGATCAACAACCTCATCGATTAAGTGGAAAGACATACAACCAACATTATTCTATTTCTTTTAAGGAATTCGGCAAACGAAGATAGAAAACATAGACATAGGAAAATTTAGAGTAATGAAAGTACCACCTTTATATAGATAATTCTTTCAACATATTTTGTTTTTTAATTTATTGTCGCTTTCGCTTTGAGTGTCCAGGGCTTGAATATTTTGAAAAGAACATTAGATTAAAAGAAAAAAAGTAACAGAGTAACTCCTAGCAATTAGGAAGAAAATTGACAAAATACCTTTTTTACTAGCAATTAGCAACAAATATAATAAGTTTAAGACAAATAACCTATATATAATAATTAAACGCATAATGCTTGCATACCAGCTTGAAAGAGAATGCAACACGCAATTAAATCGGCATACTTGACTTTCAAGTCCTCCATTGTCCACACATCATTATAACCTCCATTGGTCTTCAATCAAATGAAGGTCTCCACAAATCGAAGGCGGCATTTATTCTGATCATACACCGGTTTTGATAGTTTGAATAGTTTCCAGGAACCACCCTTCCCTTCTATATTGAGTCAATTGGTGATTCTTTGTTGTGGAGTGATTATGTATAACCTCCCATCACTATTACTTGGACACATATATAGAAGTCTCGAAATAGATGAAAATCGATTAGTATTATATGTTTTTGTTTGGAAAAAATAATTCATTAAGTGTGAACAAGAATGAAGTATTGATTACATACCGTTAAGCTCATTTTGGTCGTAAAGATACATGTCTATTGCGGTGATAAACCCACAACAAATTTGTTCCCCGGCCATTTTGGGTACCAATTGATTTTGTATCAAATAATGATGTGTGGGTAATTTAAATTGCACATGATCATTATTTGGGACGTCTTGATCTTCTGTATTCAATACACATTTAGTAAACATGATTATATGACCTAAAATAAAAAAAAAATTGTATATCAGAGGTCCTTACTGCCAAAAAAATAAAATATACCAACTTCAATAACAAGGTCCTTACTGCCAAATCCATAACTTCAGTAACCAACAAGTAAAATCAACAGTGTTGTATTAAATCATGCCAAGTTAATTATAATTAGTTTTCATGGTTCTCTCTCTGGTGGCACATAAAACCAATGCGGTAAAACAGTAAAACCTGATCTCAAACAATGATCTTTAATTCTGGGAAACAAGCTCCCAAAGGTGCACCAGAAGACCTTCATACTAGATTTCTTTTCCCACCCATAGTGAATTAGGTCTTCATAATCGTTGCAACTATTTTCTTCCCCCGTCCTTAAAGATGGCATTAATCTGGCATGCTTACTTTTAGTATATTCTCCTGAACATATGATACCATATTGTAATTAACAAAGCTCTTGGATCTATTTTCCTCGACTTTCATCATATTTATATTTTTCTTGCAATTCTCAATGATATTGTAAAATTATATAAATTGAATACAACAGAGAATATAAACAAGGGAAATTGCTAGTGTAGGGTACCTGGTCACCCAAATTTAGCAAAACTTTTGCTGCATGCCCAACCCCATCCACTACCTAAATCACAAAACCGGGTCTCAAGATCAACAACCTCATCAATTAAGCCAAAAGACATACAAACCAACATCATTCTATTTCTTTTAAGGAATTCGACAATTGAAGATAGAAAACAAAGACATAGGAAAACTTACAGTAATGAAAGCACCACTTTTGTACAGATAATTCTTTCAGCAAATTTTTTTTTTTATTGTCGCTTTCGCTTTGAGTGTCCTGGGCGAGTATATTTAGAAAAGAAAATTAGATTAAAAAGAAAAAACAGTAACAGAGTAACTCCTAGCAATTAGAACGAAAATTGACAAAGTACCTTTTTTCCTAGTAATTAGCAACAAATATAACAAGTTTTAGACAAATAACCTATATATAATAATTAAACCCATAATGCTTGCATACCAGCTTGAAAGAGAATGAAGCACGCCATGAAATCAGCATATTTGACTTTCAACTCCTCCATCATCCACCCATCACTATAACCTCCATCGGTCATCAACCAAATGAAGGTCTCCACAAATCCAATGTTGCCTTTATTTTCACAGTACACCGGTTCTGATGGTTTGAATAGTTTTCAGGAATCACCTTTCCCTTCTCCATTGAGTCCATCAGTGATCCTTTCTCGTGGAGTGATTATGTATAACCTCCCATTTCTACTACATGGACACTTATCTAGAATTCTTGAAATACATGAAAATCAATTAGTATTGTATGTTTTTGTCCCAAAAAAATAATTCATAAAATGTGAACAAGAATGAAGTATTGGAAACAAACCTTTAAGCTCATTTGGGTCGTAAAGATACATCTCTATTGCGGTGATAAACCCACATCAAATTTGTTCCCCGGCCACTTTTGGTAGCAATTGATTTTGTATCAAATATTGATGTGTGGGTGATTTAAATTGCACATGATCATTATTTGGGATGTCTTGATCTTTTGTATTCAATACACATTTAGTAAACATGATTATATGACCACAAAAAAAAATGTATATCAGAGTTCCTTACTGCAAAAAAAAAGTCAACTAGCCTCAATAACATGGTCCTTACTGCCAAATCCATAACTTATGTAACCAACAAGTAAAACCAACAACGTTGTATTAAATCATGCCAAATTAATTATAATGGGTTTCCATGCTTTTCTCTCTGGTGGCATATAAAACCAATGCGATAAAACAGTAAAACTTGATCTCAAACAACGCTCTTTAATTCTGGGAAACAAGCTCCTAAAGGTACACCAGAAGACCATTCCCACATTTTAATCGGATTAAGATTCAAAAACATCATACTTAAACTGCACTAGTCTAGTAAATCAGACAATACAATCCAATCTATCGAACCGCCATGAACATCAATGAGGATATAAAATCTGGATAAATGTCTCAACTCTAGAGTATGGACCTCTAAAATGCATTCCACATTTTTCAAGGGAAGTCGACAATATTGTTTATTCAATACAAAACATGAAAATCGTGAACAGTTGTCTTTTGCAGAAAAGCATATCCTTGAGATGGGGAAGAGTTACAGTAAAGGAAGTTGGGAATATGAGGTTAACAAGTGAATCAAACATGTCAAGATAGAACATAACAACATTTTCGAACAGGGCAGCAAGTGCCAGCATTAGCTGCATGAAGAACATGCTGCAGACAAATATCATATGAATTGTGTATTGGTGTCTTTTAAGTAAAATGGTGGCACAATAAAAAATGCAGTGCCAAATCTGAAACACCTAACAATTTCAGAAACCCATTAGTAGAAAGCAAAAAATCAATTGGAAGGACCAGAAGAGACTTCATCTTGTGTGCAACTAAAAGTAAATCAAAACCTTAACTAAATTGAAGAACCACCACATGCACATGATTGAGATCATTATCATTGCATCTAAAAGATCCAAAACTCACTTTCTTTTCCCACCCATAATGAATTAGGTCTTCATAATCGTTGCAACTGGTTTTCTTCACCCGTCCTTAAAGATGGCATTAATCTGGCATGCTTATTTTTAGTATCTTCTCCTAAACACTTGATACCATATTGTAATTAACAAAGCTCTTGGATCTATTTTCCTTGACTTTCATCATATTTATATTTTCTTGCAATTCTCAATGATATTGTAAAAATTATACAAATTGAATACAAAAGAGAATATAAACAAGGGAAATTGCTAGTGTAGGGTACATGTTCACCCAAATTTAGCAACTTTTGCTGCATGCCCAACCCCATCCACTGCCTAAATCACAAAACCGGGTCTCAAGATCAACAACCTCATCAATTCAGCCGGAAGATATACAAACCAACATCATTCTATTTCTTTTAAGGAATTCGACAATTGAAGATAGAAAACATAGACATAGAAAAACTTACAGTAATGAAAGCACCACTTTTGTACGAATAATTCTTTTAGCAGATTGTTTTTTATTTATTGTCACTTTCGCTTTGAGTGTCCAGGGCTTGTATATTTAGAAAAGAACATTAGATTAAAAAAAAAATAGTAACAGAGTAACTCCTTGCAATTAGAACGAAAATTGACAAAGTACATTTTTTCCTAGCAATTAGCAACAAATATTATAAGTTTTAGACAAATAACCTATATATAATAATTAAACACATAATGCTTGCATACCAGCTTGATAGAGAATGAAGCATGCCATTAAATCAGCGTCCTTGACTTTCAACTCCTCCATCATCCACCCATCACTATAACCTCCTTCGATCTTCAACCAAATGAAGGTCTCCACAAATCCAACGTGACATTTATTCTCACCGTACATCGATTTTGATGGTGTGAATAGTTTCCAGGAACAACCATTCTCTTCTTTATTGAGTCCATTGGTGATTCTTTGTTGTGGAGTGTTTATGTATAAGCTCCCATTGCTATTACTTGGACACATATCTAGAATTCTCCAAATAGATTAAAATCAATTAGTGTTATATGTTTTTGTCCCAAAACAATAATTCATAAAGTGTGAACAAGAATGAAGTATTGTGTACATACCTTTAAGCGTATTTGGGTCGTAAAGATACATGTCTATTGCGGTGATAAACCCACATCAAATTTCTTCCCCGGCCTTTTTGGGTACCAATTTATTTTGTATCAAATATTGATGTGTGGGTGATTTAAATTTCACATGATCATTATTTGGGACATCTTGATTTTTTGGATTCAATACACATTTAGTAAACATGATTATATGTCCTAAAATAAAAAAACAATTGTATATCAGAGGTCCTTACTGCAAAAAAAAAAAAAAACAATGAACCAACTTCAATAACAAGGTCCTTACTGCCAAATCCATAACTTCAATAACCAACAAGTAAAACCAACAGCGTTGTATTAAATCAGGCCAAGTTAATTATAATGAGGTTTCATGCTTTTCTCTCTGGTGGCACATAAAACCAATGTGATAAAATAGTAAAACCTGTTCTCAAACAATGCTCTTTAATTCTGGGACACAAGCTCCCAAAGGTGCACCAGAAGACCATTCTCACATTTTAATTGGATCGAGATTCAAAAGCATCATACTTAAACTGCCTCAGTCTAGTAAATCAGACAATGCAATCCAATAAATCGAGTATGGACCTTTAAAATGCATTCCACATTTATCCGGGGAGGCTATTGTGATGCCCTCGATCCCCGCTTGGGATGGAACGGAGACTTAGAGCGTCAGGACATGCAACCCAAGGTTAGATACCCCCGTTCATGACAGTTAGTATGCAACTAGAAGTATGCAATAATCGCAACGGAAATAAAATGTTAAGGTGAAAAATATGCCAGAATAACTAAAACATGCCAACTTCATTAGATAATCATCATGTTTGAAATACTAAAGTAGCATAGACTTATATACAAAGCCATATCATTCTCTTAATGCGATCTAAAGCATAAAGGACTTGGGTTATGAACATCAAAATTAAGTCCAGCTTCCTCTTCGAATCCGACTCCTCCTCAATCATGCGAATCCAGTGCTCCATCAATCTCGTCCTGGTCGATTCCTGACACAACATAATGATTAGTGGTCCCATAAAAGGGTGAGATTTACTCGAAATCTCAGTAAGTTAAACAACTAACTGACACAAAGATAAATCAATCATGAAAAATGATAAATATGCGATGCATGAGATGCAGAAAATAGTATAAATTGTCTCTCATCCAGATTCCTCAACATCTTTTGAAAAAATGAAGACATAGGTTTTTACTCAGTAAGTAATTTTGTCATCATTTTTGAAAAGACATAACTTCTTCATAAAAATTTCATCATAGATTTTCTTCATCATAGACTTACATCATTATCTTAATTAATAACATAACGTGTTGTAATGTCACAGTTCCCCATATGCACTGTGAGTACCTGCTAGTGACCGTAGTATAACTTACGTTGAAACTACGTTGTCTATAGACTCATTCTCAATGTTTTGGTAAATAACATGACATCATAAAAATCATAACGTGTACACCCACTAGCATTAGGTGTCATAACATGTTGACTTCGCTCCGGTGTTCTTTAAAGAGAATCCATTCCAAGTTTGTTGATTGTTCTTCGTCAACCCATGGATTACCACTCCATTATTAAACACTCCAGAGTGGACATAGGAGTTCACTAGGATAATTTCCCATCCTAGCCTTAGGGGTCATGATAAAATGATTTTCATGTAATATTTTAGAAAATATTTTTCATGACATGTGCAAATGTAGTAAATTTCATGCAAAAAAAAAAAATGACTTTTATAAATGTAATATGCAAAAATGGTGAAAATGTATATGTTATATAAGTGTGCACTCAATGTGTCATATAACAAGATAAAATATGCCCAAAATGATAATTGAAGAATTAATGAAGCATTTATCAATAATTCATAAGAAATTCATCAAGGTGTAAGTTAGAGGCCAACTTATAAACTTTCGGGAAAATTCGAAATTAGCGTCATAGCTGCATAAATCGTGTGTATACTAAGTTAGAGTTAATACTCTTATGGATAGGTTCAAAATCAAAGGTTTCAAAAAAATTCGGTATTCACAAAAATACCCCAAGACTTTCAAAAATTGCCATTTAGGCCTTAAATTTTCACTAATTGCAAACGAACTCCAAATTTAACCAAATTTCATGGACTTCATATTTTGGTATTATAAAACCATCTATGCCCTTAGATTTTCAAAATTCAAAGTGGAACTTGTCCAATTAGTCCCAACCCGTGGCATGCATCCTAGTTGATGCCTATGTGTATTTTCAACTATTGATCCCTATGAATGCATGCATATGAGATTTTCTTTAATCACTAATGATCACCAACGTCTATAGGGACATTATGAAGTCTAATCCTTGAGTAATCAAGTTCATCCCAATACTTAATCAAAGCAAAGAAATCCTTAATCACCAATATGCTTAAAACCGATTCATGCTTGAGAATCAAAACAAGATAGATTTAAAACCTATCATGACATGCTTCTAATAAAAAATTTAACCTTCCATAATCATGTTAGGATAATGATAGATCATATCAAATCATGCTTAGGACATGCCATGTGAGATCTCTAATTTTTTATGTTTTAAATCCTTATTTTAATTAATGTGTTATTTTATTGTTATTTATTTTGGTATGTTTTTATGTTGGGTTTTTATTTCCTTATTATTAATTTATATGTGTTTTTATTTTTGTGTAATTTTATTTGTAGTGGGTTTTATTTTATTTGGGCTGTGTGTGTTTTAATTTATAGCCCAACTCGTGTGGGTTTAACTAGCCCGTAGGAATTGAGCACAGCCCGTGCGCCTGAAAACCCAGCCCCTCACTTATCAATACGACGCCGTTTAGAGGTTTGGCCTTAGGGTTTTATTTTTTTTCTTCTTCCTACGCCGCACGACTTCTTCGTTCTTCTTCTTCTTTATTCTTCTATTTTCTTCTTCTGGTTTCTTCTTGTTCTAGCCAGCAGCTGCCGTGAGTCAACCCTCCCATTTCCACCTCCTTCTTCCACCTCCTTCTTGCATGAACTTTCGGTGTCGTTCGGTGGAGGATCCATAGCTTGCTGTCATGCGTGCTGCTCCCCACGGCCACCACCTCTTTCTTCCGCAAGCTTCTCGGTGGCGTTGGCATGGCTTCCGAGTGGTGCTATTTTTGCCGCCGCATCACGTGTCCGCAAGTTATGCTACCTCTCCTCCATGGCTTGCTGCCTTTTTCTCTTCTTCTACCTGTGTGACACACGGGCACCATCCATCGCCGCATTTGGCCTATAAATAGGCCACGGGTTCCCTCAATTTAAGTCTGAACAATCATGCATCTTCCCTCTCTCGCTTAAGCATCTCGCATTTCTTGGTGTTTGAGTTTTTGTTCTGTAATTTTGTTGATGAACCTGTGAGCTTGTGTTACTCTATTTGATTCTAGAGTTGTGAAATTTGAACTCAGTTTCTTGGAATTTCATGTGTACCGTAAGTTGATTATTCCACCCATTTGATTTAGACCGAATTTCTTTTGTGAGAACCCTCTAGAAAAGCCACTGTTTTAATCACTCTTGCCGCCGCCGTATCGCCACCTTGAGTGTAATACCCCGCTCCTTCCTTCTTACGTACGGTTCTTCCTTCTTACGTACGCTTATCTCTTTCTGACGTAAGATTCCTTCCTTCTTACGTAAGCAAGTATTAGAGGACGGAAATTATGTAAACCGTCCGCTCCTTCTCTCTAACGACTGGAGACTCGTCATGCGTGCCAAACCCCGATGGCGTGTCTTCAAAGATATCGTGCGACTTCTAGGACACACTCAATGTTTTAAATGTGTTGGAAATAATTATAAAGAGTATTTGCAGTGTTGTTGAACTAAGTTTGTTTTTAAATACGACAATTATAATATTCTTGAAGAGCTCTAAAAGTATTATAATTGCCAGAAATCATTTTAATATCATTATTAAAATGATTTCAACTATTTAAGATATTATGAGATTTAAATTATGTTGAAAGCTTTTATTAATTAAATGGTTTTATTCTCTTTAAAATGTTAAGTGAGACTTCATCATTTATTAATGATGAAGGAATATTATTTTATAAACTAAAGTTAGTTTAAAATAATATTCTACCTCAATTCCTCTAAGCGCTTTTAATTAAGTTATTAGTTAATGCATTTTAAATCTGTGTTTGAGATCCATCGTTAGATCATTACGTGGATCCCCGGACGAAGGGACAGTCCCCCTCACTTTTCCCCCAGCTCTCTCTCTCTCTCCTCCCTCTCCCTCAAGCGTACGCAGTACGCTGCGTCCCTCATGCCGAGCAGCTCCATGTCTCAGCCCGGTGCCGCCGTGTGTCGACATCTCTCACCTCCACCACCGCAGGCCTCCCCTTATGCCGGTGAGCCTCCCTAGCCCAACCCCTCTCTCTCATGCTCTCCCTTTCTCCCTTTAGGAAGTGCAAAGCTTGAACGGGCTTGGTGTCCATTGCGCTGCCGTGCGCCACCCAATGGCGCCACCACCTCCACGACAGCTTCCTCTTCCATCGGCCATCACCCTCTAGCGAGCTCAAGCCCTCCCATGCAGTCACCTTCCCCATCACATGCACAAGAGATCCACGCATGGCTTCACCGTGTGCTGCCTCTAGCACCGCAGTAGGCGGCACCTACGGCCACCAAGCACTGCCATGGACCTCCCCTTCCCTCCCCCTTCCTCCTCCACGTGACCCACGACCCGTAGCCCTCTTCCACCGCACGAGCTTCCCTCCCTCACACGCACGGGTTGCACACCCTCCACCGCCGTGCATCGCCACCCACGGCGTGTAACCGCCACCTTCAGCCTCCTCAGGCCACCACCAAGCCATCCCAACCGCCCATTGTCCCGATCCGCCACCTATGCACGCACACTCTCTCTCTCACTCTCCCACGACTTCTCCTCCACCGTGCGGCAAGATCAGCCGCCGTGAGCCATTGTGGCGCCACCCCAGTGCCACCATGTGCTCCACAAGCAACCCTTTAGTCCAACCCTAGGTCCAAACCACCAGTTTTGAGTGGTGGGTTGTCACTCCACGTGATGGATAGCCACTGCGCATGGCTAACCGCCACTGTACATGGCTAGATCCGCCGTGTTACGCTCCTTGCCACCATCACAAGGCCACCACGAGCCCTTCCAAGACCACACCTAGCTACCCAAACGCCTAAACAGTCACCGTACGTGGTTTAGCCACCACGTACGACCTTTTCGACGTCTTCGACCGTGACGGTCAACGAGCAACGCACGGGTTATCCCATCGATGGTATAACTCTCTATCCCTCGTATTTATGTTAGATATTGATTAGTTGACTAGGTTGTGGACTGTGCTGTTGGTATTGTGGAGTTTTGGTATTGTGATGTGGTGCTGTGTAACGAAGTGTTGGACATTCTGTGTAGTGAAGTGTTAGGCATATCTGTGTTATATGGAGGTGCATTGTGTTGTGTAGTGAGCTGTAATGTGTTGGGTGTAGATGGGAAGTGTTGTAGACTGTGCCATGCAGTGTGGTTGGGGAATATGTGCTGTATTGGTGACGTGACAGGTGGAATGGGTACACGCTGTGTGTACTCTGTATGTGGCGTAGTGTGAGACAATGAGAGTATATTTAAAATATACCCTCTTGGTATATCGTGGAACGGGATGAGTACAAGTGGAGTGTACTCTTTGGTGTAGTGCGTGTAAAAGGAGTACACGTGGAGTGTACTCCATGTGGTGGATTGATGCACCATATGGCGTGTACACCATAGTGGTGATGTGGCGTGTGTAAAAGGGAGTACACGTGGAGTGTACTCCATGTGGCGGAGTGATGCACCATATGGCTGTATGCCATAATGGTGATGTGGTGTCTGTGGAATGGGACGAGTACACGTTGAATGTACTCTATGTGGCGTGTGGTATATGAAGGGAGTACATGTGGAATGTACTCCATGTGACGGATTGATGCACCATACGGCGGACATGCCATAATGGTGATGTGGCGTGGTGTGTATGAAGGGAGTACATATGGAATGTACTCCATGTGGCAGAGTGATGCACCATATGGCATGTATGCCATAATGGTGATATGGTGTGGTGTATGTGGAACGAGAAGAGTACACACTGAGTGTACTCTATGTAGCATGATGAGTATGAAGGGAGTACATGTGGAATGTACTCCGTATGGTGGATTGATATACCATATGGCGTGTATGCCATAATGGGGATGTGGCGTGGTGTATGCAGAACAGGAAGAGTACACGCTAAGTGTACTCTGTGTGGCGTAGAGTGTATGAAGGGAGTACATGAGAAGTGTACTCCATGTAGTGGAACGATGCACCATGTGGCGGATATGCCATAATGGTGATGTAGCGTGATGTGTATGAAGGGAGTACATGTGGAATGTACTCTGTATGGCGGATTGATATACCATATGGCTGTAAGCCATAATGGTGATGTGGTGTATGTGGAATGGGACAAGTACACGTTGAGTGTACTCTGTGTGGTGAAGTGATGTACTATATGGCGGGTACACCATAGTGATGATGTGGCATAGCATGCGAGAAGAGAGTATGCATGGGATGTACTCCATGAGGTCAGCGATATGCCGTGTGGCATGTCGCAGTGATAAGGATAGTTGTGTGATTGATGGGCGTGGAACGTGATGAGTAGTGTCGGGAACTGTGGAACAGTGTCCCGGAGTAATTATGGTGTAGCCTGTAGTCTACGGTGACAAGTGTCACCGTGTTGGACTTACGGTTGGGAATATGGATGAAGTAGCGGAATAAGTATAAGAGTACGCAGCAGAAGCATGACTGGGCAACGTTACCTCATGATGTGGTTATTGACAGTCGTGCTTGCCATGTGATGAAGTGATAGGGTATGAATGGTGTAATGGGAACGTGACAAGATGTCATGATTTGTCGGGAGTACGTAAGGAATCGTACTCATGATGAGTTAGGAATTTATGTACCAGAATGTTGGGTAACGCGACAAGGTCACGGTGTAGCTTGGGAATAGTCTCGAGCTATATGACGTGACATGAGACGTAGTTATGAATGGAGTCTTGTCGTGTTAAGTGTTGGGATGAACTGTCAAAACGAGATGGATAGCATGAAGAGTCATGCTAGCCGGGTTAAGAAAAGGTTGATATCGGAGTATGGCCCTTGTCCCTCGAACCTGGTGATCAACGTGTTATATATGTTGATCTTAGGTGAAAAGGGGTAGAGTACATGTGTAATATGGTGAGACACATGTGCTGGACGGATTCACTATATGTAATGGGTAATCTGTTCTGAGTATGGTTGCACGATGCCTAAGCCTCAGAGTTGGCTTAGAGCCATGTGGTTTGTATGAATGGGAATGAGGACTAGTATGGGCCAAGATGCATGGAGATAGTGACGAGTGGATTGTCTAAGGAAGGGATGCGTGATTTAGTTGGTCTGAGTCATGCGTTGGTGTAACGCCCGTCCTTATGGTGGGACTTTTTATAAATATTTTTAGAAAAGGATGACGGGAATTACCATCCTATTTAAAACTTTTCACTTGCATACCCAGGGTGCAAGACTCCACGTTTATAAATTAAAATGTGCTTTGACAATAAAAGAGGTTTACAACTGAAAACATAAATCTTAAAATAAAAAAGCCTCTCGTACGTTTAAAATTTGTGCCTAGACTTCCGTGCTCTTCCCCATGGGCCGTGTCTGTCCTGATCATGTAGTTCCTATGAGGGGGAGGGACATGCATAAAAACTAAAATGAGTCGAAGACTTGTAGGCATTACTTCATACCGTTAAAAATATAACAATATAGGTTTTCATTCATGCATTCATCACTTGTACATACTATTACGTGCGTGCATATGTGTCATACGTGCGTTCGTTTGAAAACGTCACTGGACGGGGTTTTTCTCTTTTAAACATGGGCTTCCTTTTTGTAAAACGTTTCTCCTGTCAGTGCCTTCATTTCTTCAAGAGTTCGTGCATGTTTACGTGCGTTCTTTTGAAAACGTCACTGGACAGGGCTTTTCTTTCAAAAGACTTTCCTTTCTTTAAAATGTGTCCCCCATCAGTGCCTTCATTTCTTAAAGATTCGTGCATTCGTGCGTTTGTACATACATGCATACATCCATTCGTTCTTTTCACTTTCATAGACCAGTACATACTGTTACGCCCCGTGTGTTGGGGTTAGCAGTCTTCCTTTGGACCCGGATTCCGCCCGTGGCCACAGGTTGGGAATCCCTTTCATAGGGGGCAGCACTGGGTGCACTTCCAGTACTACTTACCCGGCATTGCAATCTGCCCATTCATTGGTACCATTTTCATTCATTCATGTGGCCGTTACGTATCTTCATACATTCATGCTTTCATTTCTTTCTTTCTTTCTTTTCATTCGTTCATGCGTTCGTTCATGTCAGCTCGAAAGAGCAGGAGCTTTCATTCAGTTCTTTCTTTCATTTAACAGTCCTTTCTTTTCATGAGAAAATATTTCTTTTCGTGAGAAAATATCGTTTGGGGCGTAAGCCCGAAAATGGTCTTTTCGTCTTTCAGTTCATTTCAGTCTTATCCTTTCTTTAACAGTTCGTTCTTGAAAACTTCATTTGAGAACATACATGGGCTTAAACGTTGGCTTTCATGGCATCCCATAAGCGTCACCTTTGAACGTCGTCTCTCATGGCATCAATGAGAGTCACCTCGTGGCGCACATGAAAGCGTCGGTTCGTAGGATCCACAAAAGTATCCGTTGTCGTGCCCTTATGCATCTTCATCAGTTTATGGATTTTCTTAGAAAATACATGCAATAGATATAGTGTATAGTCATCCATTCACATGCGTACAATTAATACTTTGGTTGCGTAAAAAGGGGTTGCCAAGGAGGGGCCGTACATACTTATACGTTTGAACACTTAGCATTTTCTTTCTTAAAGCGTCTTTCGTTTCTTTTCATAAGCATCTTAAGGGAAAAACGTTTCTTGTATCTTTGAAAACTCTAGAAAGAGTATGAACGTAACACTTACCTGGACTCCATGCTACTTGCATGTCATGCAGTCCATTCATGCCTGTCAGATGGCAACCTACATGCATACACATACCTTAACGTCATTCTCTATCTAGTACATAAGCAACTTGAACTATAAATAGAACTACGCTATACTTGGAACACTCTCCTTCTATCCCATGCACTTACGTGCCCTTTACTATGTTAAAACCTTCGGGGACCCATTACGATCACCCCATCTTCCAACTCATGTCTTACCTCGAGTGCTCATCCACTAAAGTGAACTCATGATTCACCTTAGGATTAAGACACTAAGGCCTCTGTCTCATTCTTCTCATTAACCTCATTCCGACGCATGACTCAAACCAACTAAGTCACGCATCCCGTCCTTAGACAGTACACCTGTCACTTTCTTCATGCATCTTAGCCCATACAAATCCTCATTCCCATCCAGACAAGCCACACGGCTCTAAGCCAACTCTGAGGCTTAAGCACCGTATAATTGTGCTAATGACAGACTACCCATTACATATGGTGAATCCGTCTGGCACATGTGTCTAACCAGATTATACATGTACTCTACCCCTTATCACCTAAGATCAACATATATAACACGTTGATTACCCGCTTCGAGGGACAAGGGCCATACTCCGATACTAACCTTCTCTTAACCTGGCTAGCATGACTCTTCATGCTACCCATCCCTTTGACAGTTCATCCTAACACTTAACACGACAAGACTCCATTCATGACCATGTCTTATGCCACGTCACACAGCTCGAGATTACACCCAAGCTACACCATGACTTTGTCGCGTTACCCAACATTCTACTACGTCAACTCCTGACTCATCATGAGTACGGTTCCTCATGTACTCCCGTCACATCGTGACATCTCGTCACATTCCCGTTACGCCATTCCTACACTCTAACATTTCACCCATCATAAGCATGACTTCCAATAACCACGTCACTTCGTGATGTTGCCCAGTCATGCTTCCGCTGCGTACTCCTATACTTGTTCTGCTACTTCATTCATACTCTTAGCCATAAGTCCATCACAGTGACACTTGCCACCTCAGACTACAGGCTACGCCATACTACTTCGGGACATTGTTTCACAGTTCCCGACACTATCCATCACGTTCCACGCCCATCAATCACACAACCATCCTTATCACTACGACACGCCACACGGCATATCACTGCACCTCATGGAGTACATCCCATGCTTACTCTCTTCTCACATGCTACACCACATCATCACTATGGCGTACCAGCCATATAGTACATCACTTCACCACCCAGAGTACACTCATCGTGTACTCGTCCCATTCCACATACACCTCACCATTATGACATACAGCCATATGGTACATCAATCAGCCATACGGAGTACATTCCACATGTACTCCCTTCATACAACACGCCACATCACCATTATGGCATACCCGCCATATGGTACATCACTATATCACATGGAGTACACTCCTTGTGTACTCCATCCACATGCATTATGCCACATCACCATTATGGCATATCTGCCACATGGTGCATCACCCATCAAATGGAGTACATTCCACATGTACTCCATCCATACACATCCCGCTACATCACCATCATGGCATATCCGCCATATGATTCGTCACTCCACTACATGGAATACACTCTGCATATACTCCATGCACGTTACGCCGCATCACCACTATGGCACATTCGCCATATGATGCGTCACTCAACTACATGGAATATACTCCGCATATACTCCATGCACGTTATGCCCCATCACCACTATGGCATACACGCCATATGGTGCATCACTCCACCACATAGAGTACACTCCACTCGTACTCATCCCGTTCCACAACACGCCAGGAGGGTATATTTTACATATACTCTCCTTGTCTCACATTACACCACACACAAAGTACACCCAGCGTGTACTCTTCCCATTCCACATAACGCCACGCCATCCATACAACACATGCCCCACAACTACACTGCACAGCACAACCACACCATAATTACAGCACAAACCCCACAACTGCATTGCACAACACAATCCACAACACTTCACAATACGCCCAACACTTCACAGCACACTATACGGCACCATACACCTCCATACAACACAGACAAGCCCAACACTTCATTACACAACACCACATCACAATACTACAACTCCACAAATACCAACAGCACAGTCCACAACCTAGTCAACTAATCAATATCCAACATAATTAACGAGGGATAGAGGGTTATACTATCGACGAGATAACCCATGCGTTGCTCGTTGATCGTGACAGCCGATGACGTCGACAGTGTCGTACGTGGCGGCTGACCCACGTACGTTAACTGTTTAGGCATTTGGATAGCTAGGTGTGGTCTTGGAAGGGCTCGTGATGGCCTTGTGATGACGGTGAAAGGCGGTACATAGCGTATCTAGTCGTGTACAGTGGCGGTCAGTCACGCGCAGTGATTGTCCATCACGTGCAGTGGTTACCCACCACATAAAGTGGTGGGTTGGACCTAGGGCTTGGCTAAGGGAGGTGCGGTGGATCTCGTGGTGGCATCGAGGTGGCGTCACGGTGGCTCACGGTGGCAGTTCAAGGCCGTGAAGTGGAGGAAAGGTCGTGGGATAGTGAGAGAGAGTGTGCATGCGCGGGCCACCGTGAGGACTGTGCGGTGGTGGTCACCTGTCGTGGGTGGTGGTGCACGGCGTGCAACCCGTGCGTGAGAGGAGGGAACCAGTGAGATGGAGGAGGGGGCTTCGGGCCATGGGTCACGCAGAGGAGCTCGGGGAAGGGGAGAGGAGGTCCATGGCGTCGCATGGTGGTCGTGGGTGCTGCACACGGTGGCGTTAGGGGCCGTGCATGGTGAAGCCGTGCGTGGGTCTCCTTGTACGTGTGTGTGCGCGATGGAGAGAAGGTGGCTGCATAGGAGGGGCTGAGTTCGCTGGGGAGTGGTGGCTAGTGGTAGAGGAAGCTGCCGAGGGAGTGGTGGCGTTGGAGGGCGGCGCTACGTGCACTAAGCCCATACGGGCTGTACATGGCCAGCGGAAAGAGAGAGGGAGCGTGGGAGAGAAAGGCTGGTATGGTTGAGCTCGCAGGAGGGAGAGGGGGCCAATGGTGCCGGCGGTGAGAGCTGGTGGCGCATGGCGGCGCCGGGCTGAGGCCTTAAGCCGTTTGGCGTGGGGTGGATCGTGTACTGCGTACGCCGAATGAGAGAGGGAGGAGAGAGAGCTACGGGGGAAAAATGAGGGAGAAAGAGAGGGGGTCTGGGTTTATAATCCAGTCCCTTCATCTTGGGGTCTACGCAACGATCTAACGATGAGGGATTAAAACACTGATTTGAACATGCGTAAATATTAACTTAATTAAAAGCGCTTAGAGGAATTATGGTAGAATATTATTTTAAACTAACTTTAGTTTGTAAAATAATATTCTTCATCATTAATAAAATGATGAAGTCTCACTTAATATATTTAAAAGGATTAAACCATTTAATTAATAAAAATTCTCAACATAATTTAAATCTTATAATATCTTAAATAAATGAAATCATAATATTAAAATGATTTCCGGCAATTATAATATTTTTGGAGCTCTTCAAGAAAATTATGATTGTCGTATTTAAGATCAAATCTTAATTCAATAACACTGGAAGTACTTCTTATAATTATTTCCAGCATATTTAAAACACTGGGCGTGCCCTAGAAGTCACACGATATCTTTCGAGACACGCTATCATGGTTCGACACGCATAACGTGGCTCGCAGTCGCTAGTGAGAAAGGCAGATGATCACGTAATCTAGGCCTTCGGGATTTGCTTACGTCATAAAGACGAAACATACGTCAGAAAGAAGAAGCGTACGTAAGAAGGAGGGACCGTACGTAAGAAGAAGGAGCAGGGTATCACAGTTGGAACGTGGTTAATGAGAAGAATGAGACAGAGGTCTTAGTGTCTTAATCCTAAGGTGAATCATGGGTTCACTTTAGTGAATAAGCACTGGAGGCAAGACCTTGAGTTGGAAGATGGGGTGACCGTAATGGGTCCACGAAGGTTTTAATTTAATAAGGAACACGTAAGAACACGAGATAGAAGGAGAATGTTCCAAGTGAAGTGTAGCTTATGCTTTCTAAGTTTAAGTTGCTTATGTAGGTTGGTATGTGTATGCATGTAGGTTGGTATCTGACAAGCACATGAATGGACTGCATGATATGCAAGTAGCATGGAGTCCAGGTAAGCGTTACGTTCATACTCTTCTAGAGTTTTCCAAGATACAAGAAACGCTTTTCCTTTAAGACGCTTTAAGAAAAGAAACGAAAGACGTTTTAAGGAAGAAAAGGCTAAGTGTTCAAACGTATAAGTACGTAACGGCCCCTCCTTGGTAGCCCCTTTTCACGCACCCAAAGTTTTAATTGTACGCATGTGAATGGATGACTATACGGCGTATCTATTGTATGTATTTTCTAAGAAAATCAACGAACTGACATTTCACGATCATAAAACCATGCTTTTCTCATGAAACGATGTTTTCTCACGAAAATGAATGTTTTCTCACGAAGGCAAAGAAAGACATGAGAATCGAGGCTTTCACGGACCCTACGAACCGATGCTTTCACGGATGCCACGAGGTGATTCTCGTGACTCCAACGAAAGACAACGTTCAAGGTGGTACTTATGGATGCCGTGAGAGACGAAGTTCGAGCCCATGTTTTACGCGATACTTTTCCATGAAATGAACGTTTTCTCATGAAATGACATGTAAATGAAATATAAGAAAAGAATGAAAGCTCCAGCTCTTTCGAGCTGCCATGAATGAATGAAAGAACGAATGAAAGCATGAAATGTATGAAAATACGTAACGACCATATGAATGAATGATAAGGGGTACCCAATGAATGAATGGGCAGACTGCAATGCCGGGCAGTAGTGCTGGTAGTGCACCTAGTGCTGCACCCTAACGGAATGAGATTCCAACCTGCGGCCATGGGCGAATCCATTGGCCACAGGGCCACTAACCCTAATACACGGGGCGTAACAGTGTGTACTGGCCTATGAAAGTGATAAGAAAGAATGTATGTATGCATGAATGTATGTATGCACGAATGCATGAGAGCACGAACTTTTTAAGAAATGAAGGCACTGACGGAGGAAATGTTTTACGACAAGAAAGCCTTTTAAAAGTAAAACCCCGTACAGTGGCTCTTGAAGAAATGAAGGCACTGACGGGAGACACGTTTCACGAAAAGAAAGACCTAAAGCAAAACCCTGTCTAGTGACATTTTCAAACGAACGCACGCATGCCACGTATGCATGCACGTAAAAGTATGTACGAATGATGAATGCATGAATGAAAACCCATGTTGCTATATTTTAATTGTATGAAGTAATGCTTACGAGTCTTCGACTCATTTTAGTTTTATGTATGCCCCTCCCCTAGAGGAACTGAATGGTCAGGATGGACACGGCCCATGGGAAGAGCACGGAAGTCTAGGCATGAGTTTTAAATGTAAGAGAGGCCTTTTTATTGTAAAATCAATGTTTTCTGTTGTAAACCTCTTTTATTACCAAAGCGTATTTTATTTTATAAACGTAGAGTCTTGCACCCTGGGTATGCAAGTGAAAAGTTTTAAAGGGAACAATAATTCCCGTCGTCATTTCTAAAAATATTTTATAAAAAGTCCCACCACAAGGACGGACGTTACATATTGGTATCAGAGCAAAGCCCAGGTTATGCTAGACTCTATAGTGTTATTTTCAAAATAAAAGAACATTGAGCAACGCTCCTTTCGTTTGATCTTTTAGACTTTTTCCATCTTCGTTGTATGTAATTTTCCAGTTTTATAATAATATTGTTGTAACTGTATTTTGTAAACTGTTGTTTCTGTTGTAACTGTTGATTGTACTTATTTGTTGGATTTGGGCCATGGGCCGTTGAAGCGTTGGGTTGTAACTGTTGGTGTGTTGGAAATTGGGCCTTGGGCCGTTAAAATGTTGGGTTGTGTTTATGGTTAGATTTGGTGTTGGGTCTTGGGCCGGATTGGAGGACGGGATACGAGTGTAGCTGTGAAACTGTATTTCTGTATTTATTGAGATTTTGTAAAAGAAATATTTAAATGTGCATTCTAATAAATTGTGAATTGAATATTTATCGTTTTATTAAATTGTGCGGTGATGTCACGTTGTCTGTTGGAAATTGAGACTGTTGTTATTAATTGTGTGTGCGCGTGTGTATCATGACCCCAAACCGAGATGAGGCATTATCTCGGTGGAGCTCCTTTGGTCACTTGGGAGCATAACAGACTGACGTGACGTCCCCTGAGTTGTCGCAGGGCGACGATGTGAATGGACGAGACGGTAACGCTCTCGTATCGATTCCGTAACCTTTTGGCTGGCGAGGTTAGAGGATGTTTGGCCATGTACTCGCTGGGCGCGGAACTGGGCATCGCTCATTACGAAGTCTCATGCACGGACGTTACCCGTGATGTGACGATGAGAGCCAGGTCGTGCGGACGGTCCATAGGGGAGATCGTGGCGCATGCTTTTTAATTAATAGTTATGATTGAACCAAAAATGAGATTTTTGGCATGAGTGATTAAAAAGGGTATTTTGGAAAAAAGAACATATGGTGCTGTTTATTGTGGATTATGTTCGTATGGGGACGTGTGTTATTTATTATATATCTCTTGGATGTTATTTTGGTTAATTACTTGCTGAGATGTCATAATCTCATTGTGCCGTAGAGTCTGACGCAGAGCCCGTGTATGAGCCTTAGGGATTAGCTTCGCCGGAGGTTTGAGTTGCTGAGTTACTGTTCAGCGTTATGGGATTTGTTTCCCTTATGTTATTTCCTGTCTTTAATTTATCTGTCAGATGATTGTTTAATCCTTGTAAAGTTACTTTTCTGTTTCTGAACAAATTCTGGTACTTAATAAAGAAATACTTTTTTATTTCTCCGCTGTGAATATTATTTTGTACACTTATTGCATGTTGTACACACTCTGAGCACTGGTCGTTGGGGTGCATGATCCATGTGGTCATCATCCCGATGTCACGAACTCCACAAAAATAACACGTGGGGGTCGAGGGCGCCACATGCCATAGCTAAATTTCCAATTAAAAACATTTAATCATTCAAACCTTCCATTAATTGACCCGATTTTGCATTAAGCATCATAACCATCTCAAAACTCAACCAAATTTCATACCAACACTTGGAAACAAAGGTTGACATGCTAGCTAAGATCAAAAGGAAGAAAACTTACAAATTTCGTGGCCTTCAAAGCACTCTAGACTGCCTTACACAAGAACAATAAAAAACTCACCAAAACTCACTCGGTTTGTACTCTTTTGATATCTAAGAGGGGGAAATGCTCTAAAGGCTAAAGATGATACATGGAGCTGTGGTGTGGGTGAAATTGGAAGGGTAGGGAAGTATTTATAGGTGGCCATGGCGTGAGGGACGTTGGCTTGGGTGCTTGGTGATTGGGTGAAGTGGGAGGTGCTCAAATCTGGAAAATTTCCAGATTTGCTTTCACTAGCTTAGGTCACTTGTGCAGAATGAAATAGTGCCCTAAACCACCATCATTTCCTCTCCAAAGTAGCTGCAAGGGTCCTGTAGATGACTCTAGGTCGTGGGGCATCATTTGGATGGCAGAAGATCACTCCAACCACCCTTGAAAACAGGTGGATGAAGGTCGTTTTGTGGTGGCAGAAAATCAGTTCCGTTTTGGATCTTTTTGGGCAGCAAAAATGAGTCAAAATCCTTCATGATGGTCATGAGACTTCTTGGTGATTGGGTGGAGAAGGAGGTGGCATGGGGTGGTGGTGCAAACCATGGCAGGAGGTTGGTTCAAATTCAATCCAAATGGTTCCTACACAAACTAGACCAAGGTGCACCCGGTTTGGTTCTTTGAGTTGGTTGATGCAATCAATTTTGTCCAAGGCTCAAACTGCATTTTGGAGGGTTTCATAAGGTGTTTAAGGACCATATTACCTTTGAGGATAAACCACAAAATGTTGGGCCCAAGGGCAAAACAGTCCAAGCATTACAAAGGGCAATGCACAAAATCGATTGAAGCATGGTTTGAGCTTGTTATAGTCCAAACATGGCATTGGGCCATATGAGCTTAAAAAGGACCAAGGGTCCAATCTACACCAAGAGCCTTATGCCTTCCTATACTTGGGCCAAGACTAGCCTTGATTTTCTAACGGGTTGGTTCAAGGTTTTCTTGGGCTAGGCCCATGAATGCACTTGGGTCCTAAAAAGCCTCACCAAAATTACTAATGGGCTTGCCTCTCTAATCCTTTGCTCATTAGCACTAAGTACTTACATTAATGCTAATCTCACTATCAACCTTAATGAAAGTAATTAACCCATAATTAAAAGGCAAATCTAGAGTACTTAAGGGTTAATCAAGGGTTAACTAAGCGAGGTGTTACAGCCAACAATACTGTTTATTCAATACAAAACATCGAAATCGTGAACAGTAGTCTTTTGCAGAAAAGCATATCCTTGAGATGGGGAAAAGTTACAGTAAAGCGAGTTGGGAATATGAGGTTAATAAGTGAATCAAGCATACCAAGATTGAATATAACAACATTTTCGAACAGGGCAGCAATTGCCAGCATTAGCTGCATGAAGAACATGCTGTAGGTAAATATCATATGAATTGTGTATTGGCATCTTGTATATTATTAAGTAAAATGGTGGCACAATACAAAATGCAGTGCCAAATATAACCTCCATCGGTCTTCAACCGAATGAAGGTCTCCACAAATCCAACGTGGCATTTATTCTCATCATACGCCGGTACTGATGGTGTGAATAGTTTCCCGGAACGACCTTTCCCTTCTCTATTGAGTCCATTGGTGATTCTTTGTTGTGGAGTGTTTATCTATAGGCTCCCATCGCTATTACTTGGACAAATATCTAGAGTTCTCCAAATTGATGAAAATCAATTAGTGTTATATGTTTTTGTCCCAAAAGAATTATTCAAAAAGTGCGAACAAGAATAAAGTATTGCATACATACCTTTAAGCTCATTTGGGTTGTAAAGATACATGTCTATTGCGGTGATAAACCCACAACAGATTTCTTCCTCGACCTTTTTGGGTACCAATTTATTTTGTATCAAATATTGATGTGTGGGTGATTTAAATTGCACATGATCATTATTCGGGACATCTTGATCTTCTGGATTCAATACACATTTAGTAAACATGATTATATGTCCTAAATTAAAAAAAATAAAAAACAATTGTATATCTGAGTTCCTTACTGCAAAAAAAAAAAAAAAAGAAAAAAAAAAAAGAACCAACTTCAATAACAAGGTCCTTACTACCAAATCCATAACTTCAGTAACAAAGAAGTCAAACCAACAACGTTTTCATGCCAAGTTAATTATAATGAGTTTTCATGCTTTTCACTCTAGCGGCACATAAAACCCAAGCGATAAATAAGTAAAACCTGCATGAAGAACATTTTCGAACAGGGCAGCAAGTGTTAGCATTAGCTGCATGAAAAACATGTTGCCGGCAAATATCATATGAATTGTGTATTGGCAACTTACATATTTTTAAGTAAAACGGTGGGACAATAAAAAATGCAGTGCCAAATCCGAAACACCGAATTATTTCAGAAACCCTTCAGTAGAAAGCAAAAAATCAATTGGGAGGACCAGAAGAGACTTCGTTTTGTGTGCAACTAAAAGTAAATGAAAACCTTAACTAAATTGAAGAATCACCACAAGCACAAGATTGAGATCATTATCATTGCATCTAAAAGAGAAATTGCTAGTGTAGGGTACCTAGTCACCCAAATTTAGCCCAACTTTTGCGGCATGCCCACCCCAATCCACTGGCTAAATCACAAAACCGGGTCTCAAATTCAACAACCTCATCAATTAGGTGGAAAGACATACAAACAAACACTATTCTATTCTTTTAAGGAATTCGACAATTGAAGATAGAAAACATAGATATAGGGAAACTTACAGTAATGAAAGCACCACTTTTGTACAGATAATTCTTTCAACAAATTTATTTATTTATTTTTTATTTATTGTCTCATTCGCTTTGAGTGTCCCGGACTTGTATATTTAGAAAAGAACATTAGATTAAAAAATAAAAACAGTAACAGAGTAACTCCTAGCAATTAGAAAGAAAATTAACAAAGTACCTTTTTTCCTAAGAATTAGCAACAAATATTATAAGCTATAGACAAATAACCTATATATAATAATTAAACGCAGACTGCTTGCATACCACCTTGAAAGAGAATGCAGCATGCCATTAAATCGGCGTCCTTGACTTTCAACTCCTCCATCATCCACCCATCAGTATAACCTCCATCGGTCTTCAACCAAATGAAGGTCTCCACAAATCCAACGTGACATTTATTCTCATCATACACTAGTTCTGATGGTTTGAATTGTTTCCAGGAACCACCTTTCCCTTCTCTATTGAGTCCATTGGTGATTCTTTGTTGTGGAGTGATTATGTATCACCTCCCATCGCTATTACTTGGACACATATCTAGAATCCTCCAAATAGTTGAAAATCAATTGTTATTATATGTTTTTGTCCCAAAAAAATAATTCATAAAGTGTGAACAAGAATGAAGTATTGGATACATACCTTTAAGCTCATTTGGGTTGTAAAGATACATGTCTATTGCCGTGATAAACCCACAACAAATTTCTTCCCCGGCCATTTTGGGTACCAATTTATTTTGTATCAAATATTGATGTGTGGGTGATTTAAATTGCACATGATCATTATCTAGGACATCCTGATCGTCTGTATTCAATATACATTTAGTAAAGATGATATGGCCTAAAAAAAAAAAGTACATCAGAGGTCCTTACTACCAAAACAAAATCAACCAACTTCAATAACAAGGTCCTTACTGCCAAATCCATAACTTCAGTAAGCAACAAGTAAAACCAACGGCATTTTATTAAATCAAGCCAAGTTAATTAGAATTTGTTTTCATGCTATTCTCTTTGGTGGCACATAAAACCAATGCGATAAAACAGTAAAACCTGATCTCAAATAATGCTCTATAATTTCGGGAAACAAGCTTCCAAAGGTGCACCAGATGACCATTCTCACATCTTAATATGATCAAGATTCAAAAGCATCATACTTATACTGCATCAGTTTAGTAAATTAGACAATGCAATCCAATGTACCAAACCGCCATGAACATCAATGAGGATGTAAAATCTAGATAAATGTCTCAACTCTCGAGTATGGACCTCTAAAATGCATTCCACATTTATCAGGGGAGGACGACAATACCGTTTATTCAATACAAAATATCGAAATCGTGAATAGTAGTCTTTTGCAGAAAAGCATATCCTTGAGATGGCGAAAAGTTACAGTAAAGCGAGTTGGAAATATGTGGTTAAGATATGAATCAAGCATGTCAAGATAGAACATAACAACATTTTCGAACAGGGTAGCAAGTGCCAGCATTGACTGCACGAAGAACATGTTGCAGGCAAATATCATATGAATTATGTATTGGCATCTTACATATTATTAAGTAAAATGGCGGCACAATAAAAAATGCAGTGCCAAATCCGAAACACATAACAATTTTAGAAACCCTTCAGTAGAAAGCAAAAAATCAATTGGGAGGACTAGAAGAGACTCCAAATAGATTAAAATCAATTAGTATTATAAGTTTTTGTCCCAAAAAAGTAATTCATAAAGTGGGAACAAGAATGAAGTATTGGATACATATCTTTAAGCTCATTTGGGTGGTAAAGATACATGTCTATTGCGGTGATAAACCCACAACAAATTTCTTCCCCGACCATTTTGGGGACCAATTTATTTTGTATCAAATATTGATGTGTGAGTGATTTAAATTGCACTTGATCATTATCTGAGATGTCTTGATCTTCAGTCTTCAATACACATTTAGTAAACATGATTATATGGCCTAAAATAAAAAAATAAAAAAAATTGTATATCAAAGGTCCTTACAGCCAAAAGAAAATCAACCAACTTCTGTCTTCAATACACATTTAGTTAGGAAAAGGTCTGGAGGGAATCATTCCTGCATTTCTTTATAGCAAATTTTAGTAGGGGCAAATTATTTCGTCCTTAAAACACTACTGCCCGAACGATATCTAGAATGATACCATTAACTCTTGCTGTAAAGAAATTTTGAACTGTGGTCCTGCCTCCTCTTAATATGGAATTGCAACGGATGAGTAAAACACAAGGGACGAAAAAGGTATTTGTATAATTGTTTTGTTCATCTATTATGATTTCATGCCATATCTGGAACTTCTATAACCAAAACATTTGTCACCACATTCTCAAGTCCATTAATAACAAGTTCGTAGTAACTAATCTCTCTTAGCTTTGCTTTTCTTGGTGTGGAAGAAGCACCAGGAACTGGGTATGAAACTGGCATCGTCATGCCTGAATGAAATTGAAAGATGGGTAAAAGGTTAGATTCCGAAAGTATACTTTGCATTCATTTTCATAAAAATATAAATTAACCCCTGTACCATCAATACTAAATTAAACAAATACCTGCTTGTGCTGCTGTTGCTACCAACTTCAATAACAAGGCCCTTACTGCCAAATCCATAACTTCAGTAGCCAACAAGTAAGACCAACAACGTTGTATTAAATCATGCCAAGTTAATTATAATGAGTTTTCTTGCTTTTCTCTCTCGTGGCACATAAAACCAATGCGATAAAACAATAAAACCTGATCTCAAACAATGCTCTTTAATTATGGGAAGAAAGCTCCCGAAGGAGCACTAGAAGACCATTCCCACATTTTAATTTGATCAAGATTCAAAAGCATCATACTTAAGCTGCATCAGTCTAGTAACTCAGAAAAAGAAATCCAATCTACCAAACCGCCATGAACATCAATGAGGATATAAAATCTGGATAAATTTCTCAACTCTCGAGGATGGACCGCTAAAATGCATTCCACATTTATCTGGGGAGGACGACAATACTGTTTTTCTTCCCCCGTCCTTAAAGATGGCATTAATCTGGCATGCTTATTTTTAGTATGTTCTCCTAAACACACGATACCATTTTGTAATTAACAAAGCTCTTGGATCTATTTTCCTTGACTTTCTTCATATTTATATTTTTCTTGAAATTCTCAATGATATTGTAAAAAGTATATAAATTGAAAAGTAAGAGAATATAAACAAGGGAAATTGCTAGTGTAGGGTACTTGGTCACCCAAATTTAGTCCATTGGTGATTCTTTGTTGGGGGTGATTATGTATAACCTCCCATTGCCATTACTTGGACACATATCTAGAATTCTAGAAATAGATGAAAACCAATTAGTATTATATCTTTTTGTTCCAAAAACAATAACTCATAAAGTGTGAACAAGAATGAAGTATTGGATACATACCTTTAAGCTCATTTGGGTTGTAAAGATACATGTCTGTTTTGATGATAAACCCACAGCAAATTTGTTCCCCGACCATTTTGGGTACCAAATGATTTTGTATCAAATATTGATGTGTGGGTGATTTAAATTGCACATTATCATTAGTAGGAACGTCTTGATCTTCTATATTCAATACACATTTAGTAAACGTGATTATATGACCTAAAATAAAAAAAAAATTAAAAAAAATTTCTATATCAGAGGTCCTTACTGCCAAAAAAAAATCAACCAACTTCATTAACAAGGTTATATTGCCAAATCTATAACTTCCGTAACCAACAAGTAAAAGCAACAACGTTGTTTTAAATCATGCCAAGTTATTTATAATGAGTTTTCATGCTTTCCTCTCGTGGCACATAAAGCCAATACGATAAAATAGTAAAACCTAATCTCAAACAATGCTCTTTAATTTTGAGAAACAAGCTCCCAAAGGAGCTTCAAAAAACCATTCCCAAATTTTAATCGGATCAAGATTCAAAAGCATAATACTTAAACTACATCAGTCTAGTAAATCAGATAATGCAATCCAATCTACCAAATTGCCATGAACATCAATGAGGATATAAAACTTGGACAAAAGCCTCAACTCTCCAGTATGGACCTATAAAATGGAATCCACATTTATCGGGGGAGGCTGACAATACTGTTTATTCAATACAAAACTTCGAAATCGTGAACAATAGCCTTTTGCAGAAAATCATATCCTTGACATGGGGAAAAGTTATAGTACAACGAGTCGGGAATATGAGGTTAACAAGTGAATCAAGCATGTCAAGATAGAACATAACTGCATTTTCGAACAGGGCAACATGTGCCAACATTAGCTGCATGAAGAACATGCTGTAGGCAAATATCATATAAATTGTGTATTGGCATCTTACGTATTATTAAGTAAAATGGTGGGACAATAAAAAATGTTGTGCCAAATCCGAAACACCGAATTATTCCAGAAACCCTTCAGTAGAAAGCAAAAAATCAATTGGGAGGACCAAAAGAGACTTCGTTTTGTGTGCAACTAAAAGTAAATGAAAACCTTAACTAAATTGAAGAACCACCACAAGCACAAGATTGAGATCATTATCATTGCATCTAAAAGAGAAATTGCTAGTGTAGGGTACCTAGTCACCCAAATTTAGCCCAACTTTTGCAGCATGCACACCCCCATCCACTGGTTAATCACAAAACCGGGTCTCAAAATCAACAACCTCTTCAATTAGGCGGAAAGACATACAAACCAACATTATTCTATTCTTTTAAGGAATTCGGCAATTGAAGATAGAAAACATTGACGTAGGGAAACTTACAGTAACGAAAGCACCACTTTTGTACAGATAATTCTTTCAACAGATTTATTTATTTTTTATTTATTGTCGCATTCGCTTTGAGTGTCCTGGACTTGTATATTTAGAAAAGAACATTAGATTGAAAAAAAAAACAGTAACAGAGTAACTCCTAGCAATTAGAAAGAAAATTAACAAAGTACCTTTTTTCCTAAGAATTAGCAACAAATATTATAAGCTATAGACAAATAACCTATATATAATAATTAAACGCAGACTGCTTGCATACCACCTTGAAAGAGAATGCAGCATGCCATTAAATCGGCATCCTTGACTTTCAACTCCTCCATCATCCACCCATCAGTATAACCTCCATCGGTCTTCAACCAAATGAAGGTCTCTACAAATCCAACGTGACATTTATTCTCATCATACACCAGTTCTGATGGTTTGAATTGTTTCTAGGAACCACCTTTCCCTTCTCTATTGAGTCCATTGGTGATTCTTTGTTGTGGAGTGATTATGTATCACCTCCCATTGCTATTACTTGGACACATATCTAGAATCCTCCAAATAGATGAAAATCAATTGTTATTATATGTTTTTGTCCCAAAAAATAATTCATAAAGTGTGAACAAGAATGAAGTATTGGATACATACCTTTAAGCTCATTTGGGTTGTAAAGATACATGTCTATTGCGGTGATAAACCCACAACAAATTTCTTCCCCGGCCATTTTGGGTACCAATTTATTTTGTATCAAATATTGATGTGTGGGTGATTTAAATTGCACATGATCATTATCTAGGACATCTTGATCGTCTGTATTCAATATACTTTTAGTAAAGATGATATGGCCTAAAAAAAAAAAGTACATCAGAGGTCCTTACTGCCAAAACAAAATCAACCAACTTCAATAACAAGGTCCTTACTGCCAAATCCATAACTTCAGTAAGCAACAAGTAAAACCAACGGCGTTTTATTAAATCAAGCCAAGTTAATTACAATGAGTTTTCATTCTATTCTCTTTGGTGGCACATAAAACCAATGCATAAAACAGTAAAACCTGATCTCAAATAATGCTCTTTAATTTCGGGAAACAAGGCTTCCAAAGGTGCACCAGATGACCATTCTCACATTTTAATATGATCAAGATTCAAAAGCATCATACTTATACTGCATCAGTCTAGTAAATTAGACAATGCAATCAAATGTACCAAACCGCCATGAACATCAATGAGGATGTAAAATCTAGATAAATGTCTCAACTCTCGAGTATGGACCTCTAAAATGAATTCCACATTTATCAGGGGAGGACGACAATACCGTTTATTCAATACAAAACATCGAAATCGTGAATAGTAGTCTTTTGCAGAAAAGCATATCCTTGAGATGGCGAAAAGTTACAGTAAAGCGAGTTGGGAATATGTGGTTGATATATGAATCAAGCATGTCAAGATAGAACATAACAACATTTTTGAACAGGGCAGGAAGTGCCAGCATTGGCTGCACGAAGAACATGTTGCATGCAAATATCATATGAATTATGCATTGGCATCTTACATATTATGAAGTAAAATGGCGGCACAATAAAAAATGCAGTGCCAAATCCGAAACACAACAATTTTAGAAACCCTTCAGTAGAAAGCAAAAAATCAATTGGGAGGACTAGAAGAGACTCCAAAAAGATGAAAATCATTTAGTATTATAAGTTTTTGTCCCAAAAAAATAATTCATAAAGTGGGAACAAGAATGAGGTATTGGATACATATCTTTAAGCTCATTTGGGTGGTAAAGATACATGTCTATTGCGGTGATAAACCCACAACAAATTTCTTCCCCGACCATTTTGGGGACCAATTTATTTTGTATAAAATATTGAAGTGTGTGTGATTTAAATTGCAATTGATCATTATCTGAGATGTCTTGATCTTCAGTCTTCAATACACATTTAGTAAACATGATTGTATGGCCTAAAATAAAAAAAATAAAAAAAATTGTATATCAAAGGTCCTTACAGCCAAAAGAAAATCAACCAACATCTGTCTTCAATACACATTTAGTAAAGAAAAGGTACGGAGGGAATCATTCCTGCATTTCTTTATAGCAAATTTTAGTAGGGGCAAATTATTTCGTCCTTAAAACACTACTGCCCGAACGATATCTAGAATGATACCATTAACTCTTGCTGTAAAGAAATTTTGAACTGTAGTCCTGCCTCCTCTTAATATGGAATGCAACGAATGAGTAAAACACAAGGGACGTGAAAGGTATTTGTATAATTGTTTTGTTCATCTATTATGATTTCACGCCATATCTGGAACTTCTATAACCAAAACATTTGTCACCAGATTCTCAGGTCCATTAATAACAAGTTCGTAGTAACAAATCTCTCTTAGCTTTGCTTTTCTTGGTGTGGAAGAAGCACTAGGAACCGGGTATGAAACTGGCATCGTCGTGCCTGCATGAAATTGAAAGACGGGTAAAAGGTTAGATTTCGAAAGTATACTTTGCATTCATTTTCATGGAAATATAAATTAACCCCTGTACCATCAATACTAAATTAAACAAATACCTGCTTGTGCTGTTGTTGCTACCAACTTCAATAACAAGGCCCTTACTGCCTAATCCATAACTTCAGTAACCAACAAGTAAGACCAACAGCGTTGTATTAAATCATGCCAATTTAATTATAATGAGTTTTCATGCTTTTCTCTCTCGTGGCACATAAAACCAATGCGATAAAACAGTAAAACCTGATCTCAAACAATGCTCTTTAATTATGGGAAACAAGCTCCCGAAGGAGCACTAGAAGACCATTCCCACCTTTTAATTTGATCAAGATTCAAAAGCAACATACTTAAGCTACTTCAGTCTTTTAACTCAGACAATGAAATCCAATCTACCAAACCGCCATGAACATCAATGTGGAAATAAAATCTGGATAAATTTCTCAACTATCGAGGATGGACCTCTAAAATGCATTCCACATTTATTAGGGGAGGCTGACATTACTATTTTTCTCCCCCCGTCCTTAAAGATGGCATTAATCTGGCATGCTTATTTTTAGTATTTTCTCCTAAACACATGATACCATATTGTAATTAACAAAGCTCTTGGATCTATTTTCCTTGACTTTCTTCATATTTATATTTTTCTTGAAATTCTCGATAATATTATGAAAAGTATATAAATTGAAAAGCAAGAGAATATAAACAAGGGAAATTGCTAGTGTAGGGTACTTGGTCACCCAAATTTAGTCCATTGGTGATTCTTTGTTGGGGGTGATTATGTATAACCTCCCATTGCCATTACTTGGACACATATCTAGAATTCTCGAAATAGCTGAAAACCAATTAGTATTATATCTTTTTGTCCCACAAAAAATAACTCATAAAGTGTGAACAAGAATGAAGTATTGGATACATGCCTTTAAGCTCATTTGGGTTGTAAAGATACATGTTTGTTTCGATGATAAACCCACATCAAATTTGTTCCCCGGCTATTTTGGGTACCAAATGGTTTTGTATCAAATATTGATGTGTGGGTGATTTAAATTGCACAGGATCATTATTAGGGACGTCTTGATCTTCTATATTCAATACACATTTAGTAAACGTGATTATATGACCTAAAATAAAAAAAAATAAAAAACAAATTCTATATCAGAGGTCCTTACTGCCGAAAAAAAATCAACCAACTTCAATAACAAGGTTTTTACTGACAAATCTATAACTTCAGTAACCAACAACTAAAAGCAACAACGTTGTATTAAATCATGCCAAGTTATTTATAATGAGTTTTCATGCTTTCCTCTCTTGGGGCACATAAAGCCAATGCAATAAAACAGTAAAACCTAATCTCAAACAATGCTCTTTAATTTCGAGAAACAATCTCCCAAAGGAGCACCAAAAAACCATTCCCAAATTTTAATCGGATCAAGATTGAAAAGCATAACACTTAAACTGCATTAGTCCAGTAAATCAGACAATGCAATCCTATCTACCAAATCGCCATGAACATCAATGAGGATATAAAACCTGGACAAATTCCTCAACTCTCCGGTATGGACCTATAAAATGCAATCCACATTTATCGGGGGAGGCTGACAATACTGCTTGTGCTGCTGTTGCTACCAACTTCAATAATAAGGCCCTTACTGCCAAATCCATAACTTCAGTAACCAACAAGTAAGACCAACAACGTTGTATTAAATCATGCCAAGTTAATTATAATGAGTTTTCATGCTTTTCTCTCTCGTGACACATAAAACCAATGCGATAAAACAGTAAAACCTAATCTCAAACATTGCTTTTTAATTATGGGAAACAAGCTCGCAAAGGAGCACTAGAAGACCATTCCCACATTTTCATTTGATCAAGCTTCAAAAGCATCATACTTAAGCTGCATCAATCTAGTAACTCAGACAATGAAATCCAATCTACCAAACTGCCATGAACATCAATGAGGATATAAAATCTGGATAAATTTCTCAATTCTCGAGGATGGACCTCTAAAATGCATTCCACATTTATTAGGGGAGGCCGACAATATTGTTGTTCTTCCCCCATCCTTAAAGATGGCATTAATCTGGCATGCTTATTTTTAGTATCTTCTCCTAAACACAAGATACCATATTGTAATTAACAAAGCTCTTGGATCTACTTTCCTTGACTTTCTTCATATTTATATTTTTCTTGAAATTCTCAATGATATTGTAAAAAGTATAAAAATTGAAAAGCAAGAGAATATAAACAAGGGAAATTGCTAGTGTAGGGTACTTGGTCACCCAAATTTAGTCCATTGGTGATTCTTTGTTGGGGGTGATTATGTATAACCTCCCATTGCCATTACTTGGACACATATCTAGAATTCTCGAAATAGATGAAATCTAATTAGTATTATATCTTTTTGTCCCAAAAAAATAACTCATAAAGTGTGAACATGAATGAAGTATTGGATACATACCTTTAAGCTCATTTGGGTTGTAAAGATACATGTCTGTTTCGATGATAAACCCACAGCAAATTTGTTCCCCGGCCATTATGGGTACCAAATGATTTTGTATCAAATATTGTTGTGTGGGTGATTTAAATTGCACATGATCATTATTAGGGATGTCTTGATCTTCTGTATTCAATACACATTTAGTAAACGTGATTATATGACCTAAAAAAAACAAAAACAAATTCTATATCAGAGGTCCTTACAGCCAAAAAAAAAAAAAACCAACCAACTTCAATAACAAGGTATTTACTGCCAAATCCCTAACTTCAGTAACCACCAAGTAAAAGCGACAACGTTGTATTAAATCATGCCAAGTTATTTATAATGAGTGTTCACGCTTTCCTCTCTTGTGGCACATAAAGCCAATGCGATAAAACAGTAAAACTTGATCTCAAATAATGCTCTTTAATTCCGAGAAACAAGCTCCCGAAGGAGCACCAAAAGACCATTCCCAAATTTTAATCGGATCAAGATTCAAAAGCATAATACTAAAACTGCATCAGTCTAGTAAATCAGACAATGCAATCCAATCTACCAAATCGCCATGAACATCAATGAGGATATAAAACTTGGACAAATGCCTCAACTCTCCAGTATGAACCTGTAAAATGCAATCCACATTTATCGGGGAGACTGACAATACTATCTATTCAATACAAAACATCGAAATCGTGAACAATAGTCTTTCGCAGAAAATCATATCCTTGACATGGGGAAAAGTTATAGTACAGCGAGTTGGGAATATGAGGTTGATAAGTGAATCAAGCATGTCAAGATAGAACATAACTGCATTTTCGAACAGGGCAGCATGTGCCAGCATTAGCTGCATGAAGAACATGCTGTAGGCAAATATCATATAGATTGTGTATTGGCATGTTACATATTATTAAGTATAATGGTGGCACAATAAAAAATGCAGTGCCAAATGCAAAACAACTAACAATTTTAAAAACCCTTCAGCAGAATGCAAAAAACCAATGGAAAGGGCCAGAAGAGACTCCATCTTGTGTGCAACTAAAAGTAAACCAAAACCTTAACTAAATTGAAGAACAATCACCTGCACATGATTGAGATCATTATCATAGCATCTAAAAGACCCAAAACTCGATTTCTTTTCCCGCCCATAGTGAATTAGGTCTTCATAATCGTTGCAACTGTTTTTCTTCCCCCGTCCTTAGGGATGGCATTAATTTGGCTTGCTTATTTTTAGTATCTTCTCCAAAGCTACTGATACCATAATGTAATTAAGAAAGCTCTTGGATCTATTTTCCTTTACTTTCATCATATTTATATTTTTCTTGCAATTCTCAATGATATTGTTAAAATTATATAAATTGAAAAGCAAAAGAATATAAACAAGGGAAATTGCTAGTGTAGGGTAGCAAGTCACCCAAATTTAGCCCAACTTTTGCTGCATGCCCACTCTCATCCACTGCCTAAATCACAAAACTGGGTCTCAAGATCAACAACCTCATCGATTAAGCGGAAAGACATACAAGCCAACATCATTCTATTTCTTTTAAGGAATTCGGCAAATGAAGATAGAAAACTTAGACATAGGAAAACTTACAGTAATGAAAGCACCACTTTTATAAAGATAATTCTATCAACAGATTTTGTTTTTTAATTTATTGTCGCTTTCGCTTTGAGTGTCCAGGGCTGGTATATTTTGAAAAGAACATTAGATTAAAAAAAAAAATGAAACAGAGTAACTCCTAGCAATTAGGAAGAAAATTGACAAAATACCTTTTTTACTAGCAATTAGCAACAAATATAATAAGTTTAAGACAAATAACCTATATATAATAATTAAACGCATAATGCTTGCATACCAGCTTGAAAGAGAATGCAACACGCAATTAAATCGGCATACTTGACTTTCAACTCCTCCGTCGTCCGCACATCATTATAACCTCCATCGATCTTCAATCAAATGAAGGTCTCCACAAATCGAAGGCGGTATTTATTCTGATTATACACCGGTTCTGATGGTTTGAATAGTTTCCAGGAACCACCCTTCCCTTCTATATTGAGTCAATTGGTGATGCTTTGTTGTGGAGTGATTATGTATAACCTCCCATTGCTATTACTTGGACACATATCTTGAATTCTCGAAATAGATGAAAATCGATTAGTATTATATTTTTTTGTTCGAAAAAAATAATTCATAAAGTGTGAACAACATTGAAGTATTGATTACATACCTTTAAGCTCATTTTGGTCATAAAGATACATGTCTATTGTGGTGATAAACCCACAGCAAATTTGTTCCCCGGCCATTTTGGGTAGCAATTGATTTTGTATCAAATAATGATGTGTGGGTGATTTAAATTGCACATGATCATTATTTGGGACGTCTTGATCTTCTATATTCAATACACATTTAGGAAACATGATTATATGACCTAAAATAAATAAAAAAAATTGTATATCATAGGTCCTTACTGCCAAAAAAATAAAATATACCAACTTCAATAACAAGTTCCTTATTGCCAAATCTATAACTTCAGTAACCAACAAGTAAAACCAACAACGTTGTATTAAATCATGCCAAGTTAATTATAATGAGTTTTCATGGTTCTGTCTCTGGTGGCACATAAAACCAATGTGATAAAATAGTAAAACCTGATCTCAAATAATGATCTTTAATTTCGGGAAACAAGCTCCCAAAGGTGCACAAGAAGACCATTCCCACATTTTAATCGGATAAAGATTCAAAAGCATCATACTTGAACTGCATCAGTCTAGTAAATCAGATAATGCAAACCTACCTACCGAACTGCCATAAACATCAAGGAGGATATAAAGTCTAGATAAATGTCTCAACTCTTGAGTATGGACCTCTAAAATGCATTCCACATTTATCAGGGGAGGGTGACAATACTATTTATTCAATACAAAACATCGAAATCGTGAACAGTTATCTTTTGCAGAAAAGCATACCCTTGAGATGGGGAAAAGTTACACTAAAGCGAGTTTGGAATATGAGGTTAACAAGTGAATCAAGCATGTCAAGATAGAACATAATAACATTTTCAAACAGGGCAGCGAGTGCTAGCATTAGCTACATGAAGACCATGCTGCAGGCAAATATCATATGAATTGTGTATTGTGATCTTACATATTATTAAGTAAAATGGTGGCACAATAAAAAATGCAGTGCCAAATCCGAAACACCTAACAATTTCAGAAACCCTTCAGTAGAAAGTAACAAATCAATTGGAAGTACAAGATGAGACTTCATCTTGTGTGCAACTAAAAGTAAATCAAAACCTTAACTAAATTGTAGAACGACCACATGCACATGATTGAGATCATTATCATTGCATCAAAGAGATCCAAAACTCGATTTCTCTTCCCACCCATAGTGAATTAGGTCTTCATAATCGTTGCAACTGTTTTTCTTCCCCCGTCCTTAAAGATGGCATTAATTTGGCATGCTTATTTTTAGTATCTTCCCCTAAACACATGATACCATATTGTAATTAACAAAGCTCTTGGATCTATTTTCCTTGACTTTCATCATATTTATATTTTCTTGCAATTCTCAATGATATTGTAAAAATTATACAAATTGAATACAAAAGAGAATATAAACAAGGGAAATTGCTAGTGTAGGGTACCTGTTCATCCAAATTTAACAACTTTTGCTGCATGCCCAACCCCATCCAGTGCCTAAATCACAAAACCTGGTCTCATGATCAACAACCTCATCAATTCACCTGAAAGATATACAAACCAACATCATTCTATTTCTTTTAAGGAATTCGACAATTGAAGATAGAAAACATAGACATAGAAAAACTTACAGTAATGAAAGCACCACTTTTGTACGAATAATTCTTTTAGAAGATTTTTTATTTATTTATTGTCCGCTTTCACTTTGAGTGACCAGGGCTTGTATATTTAGAAAAGAACATTAGATTAAAAAAAAAAAAACAGTAACAGAGTAACTCCTTGCAATTAGAACGAGAATTGACGAAGTACCTTTTTTCCTAGCAATTAGCAACAAATATAATAAGTTTTAGACAAATAACCTATATATAATAATTAAACGCATAATGCTTGCATACCAGCTTGAAAGAGATTGAAGCATGCCAATAAATTAGCGTCCTTGACTTTCAACTCCGCCATCATCCACCCATCACTATAATCTCCTTCGATCTTCAACCAAATGAAGGTCTCCACAAATCCAACGTGACATTGTTTCTCACCGTACACAGGTTCTGATGGTGTGAATAGTTTCCAGGAACAACCATTCTCTTCTCTATTGAGTCCATTGGTGATTCTTTGTTGTGGAGTGTTTATGTATAAGCTCTCATCGCTATTACCTGGACACATATCTAGAATTCTCCAAATAGATGATAATCAATTAGTGTTATATGTTTTTGTCCCAAAACAATAATTCATAAAGTGTGACAAGAATGAAGTATTGTGTACATACCTTTAAGCTCATTTGGGTCGTAAAGATACATGTCTATTGCGGTGATAAACCCACATGAAATTTCTTCCCCGTCCTTTTTGGGTACCAATTTATTTTGTATCAAATATTGATGTGTGGGTGATTTAAATTGCACATGATCATTATTTGGGACGTCTTGATCTTCTGGATTCAATACACATTTAGTAAACATGATTATATCTACTAAAATAAAAAAAAAATTGTATATCAGAGGTCCTTACTGCCAAAAAAAAAAAAAAAATGAACCAACTTCAATAACAAGGTCCTTTATAACGACCCGACCTTATATTTTTTAGGGATAAAATTCGAATAATTTTATTAAGCTCAATAAATGAGTTAAACCCCATTAGAAGATTTATCGGATAGATTATTATTTTTTAATTAAGGCTCATCATCATCATCATTATTATTATTATTATTTTTATTATTATTATCATTATTTTCCCTCCAAGCTCATGAATTCTCTTCTTTTTCTTCTTTGAATTTCAAACAAGCCACTCACATACACATTCATGTCTCTTTTTATGGTTTTCTTTTAGGTTTTCAATCTTATATATATATATATATACACACGTTACACTCACGAAAAAACGGCAAGCCGCAAGTTCTCCACCGTGAATCCTCATGTCACGCATCAAACCTATGCATGCACGGCTTCATCCGTTTCCTCCGCTTTTATGTTTCTCATCCTAGGGTTTTCCTCTTGGCTCTCAACTGGCTAGGTTTATAAATAAGTTAAGCCCTCCTTTGCATGGAAGGCATAGCCACTGCCGCAAAGCTGTTTCCTCTCCAAAAATTTCCATGGAAACCGAACCCATGCCTTCTTCCCCACGTCGCACTATGATCCCCTCCACGCCAACCCAAACTGCAAGCCGCACTCCTTAAGCCCTTGCATGCTGCCCCCCACTTCATGCACGACCTCCAGGCCACGTCCAGGAAAGAAACAACTGAGAGCCACTTGCACTACGAAACCATTGCATTAGCACTACCCCAGCCCCACAAAAGAGCATAAAACTTGGCCTCCTTCCATAACCACGATGCAGCTCCTCCCTCTGACCACCTTGTTGCCCAGCTAGCAGAATCACTACTCGACTTGCCTTGGAAAAAGCCAACAACCAGCCTCCCCTGTTTTAGCCCCTCGAAATAGAGCATCCTCACTCAAACCGAGAACCACGTTTTGCCACTTTTGGGCCACGACGCCACCATCGACAACAACAGACGACGCCGGAGATCTAGCCTCTACTGCCCTGTGATGCCACAACAAGCCGCCACCCTTGCTCTGTAAGTTCAAGCCGTGTTCTCCCTCTCATTCATCCCGTAAACTCTCCCTCTCTCATAACTCTCTCTCACTTTCAGTTGCTTAGCCGCCACTCGTCGGAGTTGACGCCGTGCCCAGCCACCAGAACCACCGTCGCGACTGCCTTCTTCCTCTCTCGGTGAGCATCGCACCACCCAACCCGAATGCATGCAACCCTTTCACGCGTAAAACCAACTCGAATCCATGCAACCCGTAAATCAATCTTTTCTTTTGGTTAGTTAAATGACAAAAATGCCCCTCTATTTTGTTTTCCCAAAATGCCCATGTTCAGTATGTTGTTTTCCAAAAATATCCTTACTTATTTAAGACTAACGGGTAAGGATATTTTAGTGTCAGGAAGCGTTTAGGTTTAGGAAATATAGACTATTTTAGTAGTTTAGGTTTTTAAATAAAGTCGCAGGTTTAATTAGAAATTTATGAAAATTGCATGTTTATTTTTGTAGGCGACCGACTACGCGCTAAAAATAGTGGATTAGTGTTGCAAGGTAAGTAGCTTGATCATATCTTTACACATATGTACGGTGAACTACTTGTCTTTTTATAAAAGATATTATGCATGTATGCCTTCATTGGAAGCCCCTTTTTACATACCCAAGACATGATAAAATTATGAAAAATCCATGATTTTATGTGAAGTATTATGCATTAAGTTATTTATGACAAATCATGATTTTATGAAATGAGTTATGCATCAACAAATTTATAAAAAGTCATGATTTTATGTGAAATTTTATGAATAATGATGATCTTATGTGATAATTTATGCATTAAAATAATCATGGGAAGTGATATATACATGATTTTATGTGAAAGATTATTCATAAAATTATTTATGAAATGCATGATTTTATGTAAGTGTTATTTCATAAAATTATTTATGAAATGCATGATTTTATGTGAGAATTATTTCATAAAATTTTCTATGAAAAGTCATGAATTTTTATGTGAGGAAACATGTATCACGATATTTATGAAAGAATGCGATTTCATTTGAAATCTATGATACGCTATGACAAGTATGTATGCAATTTCTGTTGAAATCTATGAAATGACCAGTATGCAAGTATGATTATGATAAGATATGTAACGGCTTATGTTATAATATGAAAACGGCACCTATGTTATGGGCATATTGCATTGCCAGGTCGTGCATGCTGATAGTGCACCCAATATGTCTTCCTTATGTATAGATTCCACAACCCGCGGCCATGGTCGGAATCAGAATCTACTTAGATTCGCTAACCCTAACTCACGGGGGTCAACAGTGGGTAACAGCCTATGATAAGTGAAAGATAAGTTATTGTCAATGTTCATGTTATTTATGTACGTATTTATGAATATGCACGTTTTTCAAGAAACCTTATGTTTATTATGTTTACTGTATGATGTGTTGCTGATTGAGTATTCAACTCATTTTAGTTTGTTTTTTATGTTTTTAAACCACCCCAGGTGATGACATTTATGAAGATGAGACTGCAGGACAGGACTTGACCCAGGGAGGCGAGACAGAGGCCTAGACAGATTATGCTATGACTATTTTTATGGTTTATGTTTTAAATAAATTATTCTGATAAGCACATGAGACTTCTGTATTTTCTTTAATAAGTGCTTCCGCCGACTCTATTTTAGATTTTCAGTATTTATTAAAGTTTGTTTTATTTATGGAAACTTTCGTATCTGGCACGTTGTTAAAAAGAAAAAGTTTTTAAAGTTCAAGTTTAGTAGTAGTACACCGGCTCCCCGAAAATTCTAAAATGTCTTTTCGGGAATGGGGTGTTACATCCTTACTGCCAAATCCATAACTTCAATAATCTACAAGTAAAACCAACAGCGTTGTATTAAATCAGGCCAAGTTAATTATAATGAGGTTTCATGCTTTTCCTTCTGGTGGCACATAAAACCAATGCGATAAAACAGTAAAACCTGTTCTGAAACAATGCCCTTTAATTCTGGGAAACAAGCTCCCAAAGGTGCACCAAAAGACCATTCTCACATTTTAACCGGATCAAGATTCAAAAGCATCATACTTAAACTGTATTAGTCTAGTAAATCAGACAAAGCAATCCAATATATCTAAATGCCATGAACATCAAGAAGGATATAAAAATCTAGATAAATGTCTCAACTCTCGAGTATGGACCTTTAAAATGCATTCCACATTTATCAGGGGTGGCTATTGTGATGCCCCTAATCCCCGCTTGGGGTGGAATGGAGACTTAGAGCGTCGGGACAATTAGATACCCCCGTTCATGATAGTTAGTATGCAATGCATCCTAGTATACAACTAGAAGTATGCAATAATCGCAGCGGAAATAAAAGGTTAAGGTGAAAAATATGCCTGAATAACTAAAACATCCCAACTTCATTAGATAATCATCATGTTCGAAATACTTAAAGTAGCATAGACTTATATACAAAGTCATATCAATCTCTTAATGCGATCTAAAGCATTAAGGACTTGGGCTATGAATATCAAAATTAAGTCCAGCTTCCTCTCCAAATCCGACTCCTCCTCAATCATGCGAATCCAGTGCTCCATCAATCTCGTCCTAGTCGATTCCTGACACAACGGAATGATTAGTGGTCCCATAAAAGGGTGAGATTTACTCGAAATCTCAGTAAGTTAAACAACTAACTGACACAAAGATAAATCAATCATGAAAAATGATAAATATGCGATGCATGAGATGCAGAAAATCAGTATACATGTCTCTCATCCAGATTCCCCAACATCTTTTAAAAAAATGAAGACATAGGATTTTACTCAGTAAGTAATTTTGTCATCATTTTTGAAAAGACATAACTTCTTCATAAAAATTTCATCATACATTTTTTTCATCATAGACTTACATCATTATCTTAATTAATAACATAACGTGTTGTAATGTCACAGTTCCCCATATGCACTGTGAGTACCTGCCGGTGACCGTAGTATAACTTACTTTGAAACTACGTTGTCTATAGACTTGTTCTCAATGCATTGGTAAATAACATAACATCATAAAAATCATAACGTATACACCCACCAGCGTTAGGTGTCATAATATGTTGACTTCGCTCCAGTGTTCTTTAAAGAGAACCCATTCGAAGTTTGTTGACTGTTCTTCGTCAACCCAGGGGTTACCACTCCATTATTAAACACTTCAGAGTGGACAGACTTGTTCCACTAGGATAATTCCCCATTCTAGCCTTTGGGGTCGTGATAAAATGATTTTCATGCAATATTTTAGAAAATATTTTTCGTGACATGTGCAAATGTAGTAAATTTCATGCAAAAAAAATGACTTTTATAAATGTAATATGCAAAAATGGTGAAAATGTCATATGTTATATAAGTGTGCACTCAATGTGTCATATAACAAGATAAAATATGCCCAAAATGATAATTGAAGAATAAATGAAGCATTTATCAATAATTCATAAGAAATTTATCAATGTGAAAGTTAGAGCTCAACTTACAAACTTTCGGGAAAATTTGAAATTAGCGTAGTAGCTGTGTAAATCGTGTGTATACTAAGTTAGAGTTAATACGCTTATGGATAGGGTCAAAATCAAAGGTTTCAAAAAAATTGAGTATTCACAAAAATACCCCTAGACTTTCAAAAATTGACATTTAGGCCCTAAATTTTCACTAATTGCAAACAAACTCCAAATTTAACCACATTTCATGGACTTCATATTTTTGGCATTATAAAACCATATATGCCCTTAGATTTTCAAAATTCAAAGTGGAACTTTTCCAACTAGTCCCAACCCGTGGCATGCATCCTAGTTGATGCGTATGTGTATTTTCAACTATTGATCCCTATGAATGCATGCATATGAGATTTTCTTTAATCACTAATGATCACTAACGTCTTTAGGGACATTATGAATTCTAATCTTTGAGTAATCAAATTCATCCCAACACTTAATCAAAGCAAAGAAATCCTTAATCACCAATATGCTTAAAACCGATTCATGCTTGAGAATCAAAACAAGATAAATTTAAAACCTATCATGACATGCTTCTAATAAAAAATTTAACCTTCCATAATCATGTTAGGATAATGATAGATCATATCAAATCATGCTTAGGACATGCCATAGCTAAATTTCCAATTAAAAACATTCAATCATTCAAACCTTCCTTTAATTGACCCGGTTTTGCATTAAGCATCATAACCTTCTCAAAACTCAACCAAATTTCATACCAACACTTGGAAACAAAGCTTGACATGGTAGCTAAGATCAAATGGAAGCAAACTTACAAATTTCGTGGCCTTCAAAGAACTCTAGACTACCTTACACAAGAACACTCAAGAACTCACCAAAACTCACTCGGTTTGTACTCTTTTGATCTCTAAGAGGGGGAAATGCTCTAAAGGCTCAAGATGATACTTGGAGATGTGGTGTGGGTGAAATTAGAAGGGGAGGGAAGGATTTATAGGTGGCCAACGGGTGAGAGACGTTGGCTTGGGTGCTTGGTGATTGGGTGAAGTGGGAGGTGCTCAAATCTGGAAAATTTCCAGATTTGCTTGCATAGCTTAGGTCACTTGTGCAGAATGAAATAGTGCCCTAAACTACCATCATTTCCTCTCCAAAGTAGCTGCAAGGGTCCTGTAGATGACTCCAGGTCGTGTGGCATCATTTGGATGGCAGAAGATCCCTCAAACCACCCTTGAAAACAGGTGGATGAAGGTCGTTTTGTGGTGGAAGAAAATCAGTTCGGTTTTGGATCTTTTTGGGCAGCAAAAATGAGTCAAAATCGTTCATGATGGTCATGGGTCTTCTTGGTGATTGGGTGGAGAAGGAAGTGGCGTGGGGTAGGGTGGTGGAACAAACCATGGTAGGAGGTTGGTTCAAATTCAATCCAAATGGTTCCTACACAAACTAGACCAAGGTGCACCCGGTTTGGTTCTTTGAGTTGGTTGATGCAACTAATTTTGTCCAAGGCTCAAACTGAGTTTTGGAAGGTTTCATAAGGTGTTTAAGGACCATATTACCCTTGAGGATAAACTACAAAAATGTTGGGCCCAAGGACAAAACAATCCAAGCATTACAAAGGGCAATGCACAAAATCGATTGAAGCATGGTTTGGGCTTGTTATGTCATTTTTCTTAATGACATGTGGAATTATTTAGCTAGGGTATTAAGATGGTCTAATCATGTTAAGGGAGTATTAATTCAAAAAAATTTGAATTAAAAAGTTTATGAAAAGATTAAGCATGATTAAGCTTTAAAGCATAGCTTAATGTGCACTAACCTCAAGTATGATGGTTAAGGGCCTTAGCCAATTTTCAAAACTTAATTTGGGTACTTTGAGTGTGATTTGGGCTTAAGGAAACCAATGGTATGGTGTATTGGGCCTTTGGTCTTTGAATGGAAAAATGAGTCCAAACATGGCTTTGGGCCATATGAGCTTGAAAAGGGCCAATGGTCCAATCTACACCAAGAGCCTTATGCCTTTCCTATACTTGGGCCAAGACAAGCTTGATTTTTTAATGGGTTGGTTCAAGATTTTCTTGGGCTAGGCCCATGAATGCACTTGGGTCCTAAAAAGCCTCACCAAAATTACTAATGGGCTTGCCTCTCTAATCCTTATCTCATTAGCACTAAGTACTTACATTAATGCTAATCCCACTACCAATCTTAATGAAAGTGATTAACCCATAATTAAAAGGTAAATCTAGAGTACTTAAGGGTTAATCAAGGGTTAACTAAGCGAGGTGTTACAGCCAACAATACTGTTTATTCAATACAAAACATCGAAATCGTGAACAGTAGTCTTTTGCAGAAAAGCATATCCTTGAGATGGGGAAAAGTTATAGTAAAGCGAGTTGGGAATATGAGGTTAATAAGTGAATCAAGCATACAAGGATTGAACATTATAGCATTTTCGAATAGGGCAGCAATTGCCAGCCTTAGGTGCATGAAGAACATGCTGCAGGCAAATATCATATGAATTGTGTATTGGCATCTTACATATTATTAAGTAAAAGGGTGGCACAATACAAAATGCAGTGTCAAATTTGAAACACCTAACAATTTAAAAAACCCATCAGTAGAGAGCAAAAAATCAATTGGAAGGACCAGAAGAGACTTCATCTTGTGTGCAACTAAAAGTGAACCAAAACCTTAACTAAATTGAAGAACCACCACATGCACATGATTGAGATCATTATCATTGCATCTAAAAGATCCAAAACTCGATTTCTTTTCCCAGCCATAGTGAATTAGGTCTTCATAACCGTTGCAATTTTTTTTCGTCCCCCGTCCTTAAAGATGGCATTAATCTGGCATGCTTATTTTTAGTATCTTCTCCTAAACACTTGATAACATATTGTAATTAACAAAGCTCTTGGATCTATTTTCCTTGACTATCTTCATATTTATATTTTTCATGCAATTCTCAATGATATTGTAAAAATTATATAAATTGAAAAGCAAGAGAATATAAATAAGGAAAATTGCTAGTGTAGGGTACTTGGTCACCCAAATTTAGCCCCACTTTTGCGGCATGCCCACCCCCATCCACTATGCCTAAATCACAAAACCAGGTCTCAAGATAAACAACTTCATCAATTAAGCGGAAAGACATACAAACCAACATCATTCTATTTCTTTTAAGGAATTCGGCAATTGAAGATAGAAAACATAGACATAGGAAAATGTACAGTAATGAAAGCACCACTTTTGTACGAATAATTCTTTCAGCAGATTTTATTTATTTACTTATTGTTGCTTTCGCTTTGAGTGTCTAGTGCTTGTATATTTAGAAAAGAACATTAGATTAAAAAAAAAAAAAAACAGTAACAGAGTAACTCCTTGCAATTGGAAAGAAAATTGACAAAGTACCTTCTATCCTAACAATTATCAACAAATATAATAAGTTTTAGATATATAACCTATATATAAAAATTAAACTCAGACTGCTTGCATACCACCTTGAAAGAGAATGCAGCACGCCGTTAAATCGGCGTCCTTGACTTTCAACTCCTCCATCATCCACCCATCACTATAACCTCCATCGGTCTTCAACCAAATGAAGGCCTCCATTGGTGATTGTTTGTTGTGGAGTGATTATGTATCACCTCCCATCGCTATTACTTGGACACATATCTAGAATCCTCCAAATAGTTGAAAATCAATTATTATTATATGTTTTTGTCCCAAAAAAATAATTCATAAAGTGTGAACAAGAACGAAGTATTGGATACATACCTTTAAGCTCATTTGGCTTGTAAAGATACATGTCTATTGCGGTGATAAACCCACAACAAATTTCTTCCCCGGCCATTTTGGGTGCCAATTTATTTTGTATCGAATATTGATGTGTGAGTGATTTAAATTGCACATGATCATTATCTAGGACGTCTTGATCGTCTGTATTCAATACACATTTAGTAAACATGATTATATGGCCTAAAAAAAAAATTGTACATCAGAGGTCCTTACTGCAAAAAAAAAAAAATCAACCAACTTCAATAACAAGGTCCTTACTGCCAAATCCATAACTTTAGTAAGCAACAAGTAAAACCAACGGCATTTTATTAAATCAAGCCAAGTTAATTATAATGAGTTTTCATGCTATTCTCTCTGGTGGCACATAAAACCAATGCGATAAAACAGTAAAACCTGATCTCAAACAATGCTCTTTAATTTCGGGAAACAAGCTCCCAAAGGTGCACCAGAAGACCATTCTCACATTTTAATCGGATCAAGATTCAAAAGCATCATATTTATACTGCAACAATCTAGTAAATTAGACAAGGCAATCCAATCTACCAAACTGCCATGAACATCAATGAGGATATAAAATCTAGATAAATGTCTCAACTCTCGAGTATGGACCGCTAAAATGCATTCCACATTTATCAGGGGAGGCCGACAATACCGTTAATTTAATACAAAACATCGAAATTGTGAATAGTAGTCTTTTGCAGAAAAGCATATCCTTGAGATGGGGAAAAGTTACAGTAAAGCGAGTTGGAAATATGAGGTTAATAAGTGAATCAAGCATACCAGGATTGAACATAACAGCATTTTCTAACAGGGCAGCAATTGCCAGCATTAGCTGCATGAAGAACATGCTGCAGGCAAATATCATATGAATTGTGTATTGGCATCTTACATATTATTAAGAAAAATGGCGGCACAATAAAAATGCAGTGCCAAATCTGAAACACAACAATTTCAGAAACCCGTTAGTAGAAAGCAAAAAGTCAATTAAGAGGACTAGAAGAGACTCCAAATAGATGAAAATCAATTAGTATTATAAGTTTTTGTCCCAAAACAATAATTCATAAAGTGGGAACAAGAATGAAGTATTGGATACATACCTTTAAGCTCATTTGGGTGGTAAAGATACATGTCTATTGCGGTGATAAACCCACAACAAATTTCTTCCCTAACCATTTTGGGGAGCAATTTATTTTGTATCAAATATTGATGTGTGTGTGATTTAAATTGCACATGATCATTATCTGGGATGTCTTTATCTTCTGTCTTCAATACACATTTAGTAAACATGATTATATGGCCTAAAATAAATAAATAAAAAATTGTATATCAAAGGTCCTAACAGCCAAAAGAAAATCAACCAACTTCTATCTTCAATAAACATTTAGTAAAAAAAAGGTTCGGAGGGAATCATTCCTGCATTTCTTTAGAGCAAATTTTAGTAGGGGCAAATTATTTCGTCCTTAAAACACTACTGCCTGAACGATATCTAGAATGATACCCATAACTCTTGCTGTAAACAAATTTTGAACTGTGGTCCTGCTTCCTCTTAATATGGAATTGCAACGGATGAGTAAAACACAAGGGACGTGAAAGGTATTTGTATAATTGTTTTGTTCATATATTATGTTTTCATGCCATATCTGGAACTTCTATAACCAAAACATTTGTCACCACATTCTCAGGTCCATTAATAACAAGTTCGTAGTAACAAATCTCTCTTAGCTTTGCTTTTCTTGGTGTGGAAGAAGCACTAAGAACCGGCTATGAAACTAGCATCGTCGTGCCTGAATGAAATTGAAAGACGGGTAAAAGGTTAGATTCTAAAAGTATACTTTGCATTCATTTTCATGGAAATATAAATTAACCCCTATACCAACAATACTAAATTAAACAAATACCTGCTTGTGCTGTTATTGCTTCCAACTTCAATAACAAAGCCCTTATTGCCAAATCCATAACTTCAGTAACCAACAAGTAAGACCAACAACATTGTATTAAATCATGCCAAGTTAATTATAATGAGTTTTCATGTTTTTCTCTCTCGTGGCACATAAAACCAATGCGATAAAACAGTAAAACCTGATCTCAAACAATGCTCTTTAATTATGGGAAACAAGCTCCCAAAGGAGCACTAGAAGACCATTCCCACATTTTAATCTGATCAAGATTAAAAAGCATCATACTTAAGCTGCATCAGTCTAGTAACTCAGACAATGAAATCCAATCTACCAAACTGCCATGAACATCAATGAGGATATAAAATCTGGATAAATTTCTCAACTCTCGAGGATGGACCTCTAAAATGCATTCCACATTTATTAGGGGAGGCCGACAATATTGTTTTTCTTCCCCCGTCCTTAAAGATGGCATTAATCTGGCATGCTTATTTTTAGTATCTTCTCCTAAACACATGATACCATATTGTAATTAACAAAGCTCTTGGATCTATTTTCCTTGACTTTCTTCATATTTATATTTTTCTTGAAATTCTCAATGATATTGTAAAAAGTATATAAATTGAAAAGCAAGAGAATATAAAGAAGGGAAATTGCTAGTGTTGGATACCTGGTCACCCAAATTTAGCCCAACTTTTGCGGCATGCCCACCCCCATCCACTGCCTAAATCACAAAACCAAGTCTCAAGATCAACAACTTCATCAATTAAGTGGAAAGACATACAAACCAACATCATTCGATTTCTTTTAAGGAATTCGGCAATTGAAGATAAAAAACATGGACATAGGAAAACGTACAGTAATGAAAGCACCACTTTTGTATAGATAATTCATTTAGCAGTTTGTTTTTTAATCGGAGTCCTTGACTTTCAACTCCTCCATCATCCACCCAACACTATAACCTCCATCGGCCTTCAACCAAATGATGGTCTCCACAAATTCAACGCGGCATTTATTCTCATCATACAACAGTTTTGATGGTTTGAATTGTTTCCAGGAACCACCTTTCCTTTCCCTATTGAGTCCATTGGAGATTCTTTGTTGGGGGTGATTATGTATAAGCTCCCATTGCCATTATTTGGACACATATCTAGAAATCTCGAAATATCTTTTTGTTCCAAAAAAAAAAAACTCAGAAAGTGTGAACAAGAATGAAGTATTGGATACATACCTTTAAGCTCATTTGGGTTGTAAAGATACATGTCTCTTTTGATGATAAACCCACAGCAAATTTGTTTCCCAGCCAGTTTGGGTACCAAATGATTTTGTATCAAATATTGATGCGTGGGTGATTTAAATTGCACATGATCATTATTAGGGACGTCTTAATCTTCTGTATTCAATACACATTTAGTAAACGTGATTATATGACCTAAAATAAAATAAAAAAATAAAAAAAAATTGTATATCAGAAGTCCTTACTGCCAAAAAAAAAATCAACCAACTTCATTAACAAGGTTTTTACTGCCAAATCCATAACTTCAGTAACCAACAAGTAAAAGCAACAACGTTGTATTAAATCATGCCAAGTTATTTATAATGAGTTTTCATGCTTCCTCTCTTGTGGCATATAAAGCAAATGCGATAAAATAGTAAAACCTAATCTCAAACAATGCTCTTTAATTCCAAAAAACAAGTTCCCAAATGAGCACCAAAAGACCATTCCCAAATTTTAATCGGATCAAGATTCAAAAGCATAATACTTAAATTGCATCAGTCTAGTAAATCAGACAATGCAATCCAATCTACCAAATCGCCATGAACATCAATGAGGTTATAAAACCCTGACAAATGCCTCAACTCTCTAGTATGGACCTATAAAATGCAATCCACATTTATCGGGGGAGGCTGACAATACTGTTGATTCAATACAAAACATCGAAATCGTCAACAGTAGTCTTTTGCAGAAAATCTTATCCATGACATGGGGAAAAGTTATAGTACAGCGAGTTGGGAATATGAGGTTAATAAGTGAATCAAGCATGTCAAGATAGAACATAACTACGTTTTCGAAGAGGGCAGCATGTGCCAGCATTAGTTGCTTGAAGAACATGCTGCAGGCAAATATCATATAAATTGTGAATCGGCATCTTACATATTATTAAGCAAAATGGTGGCACAATAAAAAATGCAGTGCCAAATCCAAAACAACTAACAATTTCAGAAACCCTTTAGTAGAAAGCAAAAAACCAATTGGAAGGGCCAGAAGAGACTTCATCTTGTGTGCAACTAAAAGTAAACCAAAACCTTAACTAAATTTAAGAACAACCACATGCACATGATTGAGATCATTATCAAAGCATCTAAAAGATCCAAAACTCGATTTCTTTTCCACCCACAGTGAATTAGGTCTTCATAACCGTTGCAACTGTTTTTCTTCCCCCGTCCTTAGGGATGGCATTAATTTGGCTTGCTTATTTTTAGTATCTTCTCCAAAACTACTGATACCATAATGTAATTAAGAAAGCTCTTGGATAAATTTTCCTTTACTTTCATCATATTTATATTTTTCTAGCAACTCTCAATGATATTGTTAAAGTTATATAAATTGAAAAGCAAGAGAATATAAACAAGGGAAATTGCTAGTGTAGGATACCAAGTCACCCAAATTTAGCCCAACTTTTGCTGCATGCCCACTCTCATCCACTGCCTAAATCACAAAACCGGGTCTCAAGATCAACAACCTCATCGATTAAGCGGAAAGACATACAAGCCAACATCATTCTATTTCTTTTAAAGAATTCGACAAATGAAGATAGAAAACATAGACATAGGAAAACTTACAGTAATGAAAGCACCACTTTTATACAGATAATTCTTTAAACAGATTTTGTTTTCTAATTTATTGTCGTTTTCACTTTGAGTGTCCAGGGCGTGTATATTTTGAAAAGAACATTAGATTAAAAAAGAAGAAGTAACAGAGTAACTCCAAGCAATTAGGAAGAAAATTGACAAAACACCTTTTTTACTAGCAATTAACAACAAATATAATAAGTTTAAGACAAATAACCTTTATATAATAATTAAACGCATAATGCTTGCATACCAACTTGAAAGAGAATGCAACACACAATTAAATCGGCATACTTAACTTTCAACTCCTCCATCATCCACACATCACTATAACCTCCATCGGTCTTCAATCAAATGAAGGTTTCCACAAATCGAAGGCGGCATTTATTCTGATCATACAATGGTTCTGATGGTTTGAATAGTTTCCAGGAACCACCCTTCCCTTCTATATTGAGTCAATTGGTGATTCTTTGTTGTGGTGTGATTATGTATAATCTCCCTTCTTTATTACTTGGACACATATCTAGAATTCTCAAAATAGATGAAAATCGATTAGTATTATATGTTTTTGTTCGAAAAAAATAATTCATGAAGTGTGAACAAGAATGAAGTATTGATTACATACCTTTAAGCTCATTTTGGTCGGAAAGATACATGTCTATTGCGGTCATAAACCCACAGCAAATTTGTTCTCCGGCCATTTTGGGTACCAATTGATTTTGTATCAAATAATGATATGTGGGTGATTTAAATTGCACATGATCATTATTTGGGACATCTTGATCTTTTGTATTCAGTAGACATTTAGTAAACACGATTATATGACCTAAGATAAATAAAAAAAAAATTGTATATCAGAGGTCCTTACTGCCATAAAAATAAAATATACCAACTTCAATAACAAGGTCCTTACTGCCAAATCCATAACTTCAGTAACCAACAAGTGAAACCAACAGCGTTGTATTAAATTATGCCAAGTTAATTATAATGAGTTTTCATGGTTCTCTCTCTGGTGGCACATAAAACCAATGCGATAAAATAGTAAAACCAGATCTCAAACAATAATCTTTAATTCCAGGAAACAAGCCCCCAAATGTGCACCAGAAGACCATTCCCACATTTTAATCGATAAAAGATTCAAAAGCATCATATTTGAACTGCATCAGTCTAGTAAATCAGACAATGCAAACCTATCTACCGAACTGCCATGAACATCAAGGAGGATATAAAATCTAGATAAATGTCTCAACTCTCGAGTATGGACCTCTAAAATGCATTCCACATTTATTAGGGGAGGCCGACAATACTGTTTATTCAATACAAAACATAGAAATTGTGAACATGAGTCTTTTGCAGAAAAGCATATCCTTGAGATGGGGAAAAGTTACAGTAAAGCGAGTTGGGAATATGAGGTTAATAAGTGAATGAAGCATACCAAGATTGAACATAACAGCATTTTCGAACAGGGCAACAATTGCCAGCATTAGCTGCATGAAGAACATGCTGTAGGCAAATATCATATGAATTGTGTATTGGCATCTTACATATTATTAAGTAAAATGGTGGCACAATACAAAATGCAGTGCCAAATCTAAAACACCTAACAATTTCAAAAACCCTTCAGTAGAGAGCAGAAAATCAATTGGAAGGACCAGATGAGACTTCATCTTGTGTGCAACTAAAAGTAAACCAAAACCTTAACTAAATTGAATAACCACCACATGCACATGATTGAGATCATTATCATTGCATCTAAAAGATCCAAAACTTGATTTCTTATCCCACCCATAGTGAATTAGGTCTTCAAAACCATTGCAACTATTTTTCGTCCCCCGTCCTTAAAGATGGCATTAATCTGGCATGCTTATTTTTAGTATCTTCTCCTAAACACTTGATAACATATTGTAATTAACAAAGCTCTTGGATCTATTTTCCTTGACTTTCTTCATATTTATATTTTTCAAGCAATTCTCAATGATATTGTAAAAATTATATAAATTGAAAAGCAAGAGAATATAAACAAGGGAAATTGCTAGTATAGGGTACTTGGTCACCCAAATTTAGCCCAACTTTTGCGGCATGCCCACCCCCATCCAATGTGCCTAAATCACAAAACCGGGTCTCCAGATTAACAACTTCGTCAATTAAGCAGAAAGCCATAGAAACCAACATCATTCTATTTCTTTTAAGGAATTCAACAACTGAAGATAGAAAACATAGACATAGGAAAATGTACAGTAATGAAAGCACCACTTTTGTACAAATAATTCTTTCAGCAGATTTTATTTATTTATTTATTGTTGCTTTTGCTTTGAGTGTCCAGGGCTTGTTTATTTAGAAAAGAACATTAGATTAAAAGAAAACAGTAACAGAGTAACTCCTTGCAATTAGAAAGAAAATTGACAAAGTACCTTTTATCCTACCAATTTGCAACAAATATAATAAGTTTTAGACAAATAACCTATATATAATAATTAAACGCATAATGCTTGCATACCAGCTTGATAGAGAATGCAGCACGCCGTTAAATCGACGTCCTAGACTTCCAACTCCTCCATCATCCACCCATCACTATAACCTCCATCGGTCTTCAACCGAATGAAGGTCTCCACAAATCCAACGCGGCATTTATTCTAATCATACACCGGTTCTGATGGTGTGAATAGTTTCCAGGAACAACCGTTCCCTTCTCTATTGAGTCCATTGGTGATTGTTTGTTGTGGAGTGATTACGTATCACCTCCCATCGCTATTACTTGGACACATATCTAGAATCCTCCAAATAGTTGAAAATCAATTATTATTATATGTTTTTGTCCCAAAACAATCAATCATAAAGTGTGAACAAGAACGAAGTATTGGATACATACCTTTAAGCTCATTTGGGTTGTAAAGATATATGTCTATTGCGGTGATAAACCCATAACAAATTTCTTCCCCGGCCATTTTGGGTACCAATTTATTTTGTATCAAATATTGATGTGTGGGTGATTTAAATTGGACATGATCATTATCGAGGACGTCTTGATCGTCTGTATTCAATACACATTTTGTAAACATGATTATATGGCCTAAAAAAAAAAGTGTCCATCAGAGGTCCTTATTGCCAAAAAAACATCAACCAACTTCAATAACAAGGTCCTTACTGCAAAATCCATAACTTCAGTAAGTAATAAGTAAAACCAACGATATTGTATCAAATCAAGCCAAGTTAATTATAATGAGTTTTCATGCTATTCGCTCTGGTGGCACATAAAACCAATGCGATAAAACAGTAAAACCTGATCTCAAACAATGCTCTTGAATTTCGGGAAACAAGCTCCCAAAGGTGCACCAAAAGACCATTCTCACATTTTAATCGGATCAAGATTCGAAAGCATCATACTTAAACCACATTAGTCTAGTAAATTAGACAATGCAATCCAATCTACCAAACCGCCATGAACATCAATGAGGATATAAAATCTAGATAAATGTCTCAACTCTCGAGTATGGACCTCTAAAATGCATTCCACATTTATCAGGGGAGGCCGATAATACCGTTTATTCAATACAAAACATCGAAATCGTGAAAAGTAGTCTTTTGCAGAAAAGTATATCCTTGAGATGGCGAAAAGTTACAGTAAAGCGAGTTGGGAATATGTGGTTAATATATGAATCAAGCAAGTTAAGATAGAACATAACAACATTTTCGAACAGGGCAGCAAGTGCCAGCATTGGCTGCACGAAGAACTTGTTGTAGGCAAATATCATATGAATTATGTATTGGCATCTTACATATTATTAAGTAAAATGGCGGCACAATAAAAAATGCAGTGCTAAATCTGAAACACATAACAATTTCAAAAACCCTTCAGTAGAAAGCAAAAAATCAATTGGCAAGACTAGAAGAGACTCCAAATAGATGGGAATCAATTAGTATTATAAGATTTTGTCCCAAAAAAATAATTCATAAAGTGAGAACAAGAATGAAGTATTGGATACATACCTTTAAGCTCATTTGGGTGGTAAAGATACATGTCTATTATGGTGATAAACCCACAACAAATTTCTTCCCCGACCATTTTGGGGACCAATTTATTTTGCATCAACTATTGTTGTGTGTGTGATTTAAATTGCACATGATCATTATCTGGGATGTCTTGATCTTCTGTCTTCAATACACATTTAGTAAACATGATTATATGGCCTAAAATAAAAAAAATTGTATATCAAAGCTCCTTACAGCCAAAAGAAAATCAACCAACTTCAATAACAAGGTCCTTACTGCCAAATCCATAACTTCAGTAACCAACAAGTAAAACCAACGGCGTTGTATTAAATCGAGCCAAGTTAATTATAATGAGTTTTCGTGCATTTCTCTCTAGTGGCACATAAAAGCAATGCGATAAAACAGTAAAACCTAATCTCAAACAATGCTCTTCAATTCTGGGAAACAAGCTCCCAATGGTGCACCAGAATGCCATTCTCACATTTTAATCGGATCAAGATTCGAAAGCACCATACTTAAACTTTATCACTCTAGTAAATCAGATAATGCAATCCAATCTACCGAACCGCCATGAACATCAATGAGGATATAACATCTGCATAAATGTCTCAACTCCCGAGTATGGACCTCTAAAATGCATTCCACATTTATTTGGGGAGGCTGACAATACTTTTTATTCAATACAAAAACATCGAAATGTGAACAGTAGTCTTTTGCAGAAAAGCATATCCTTGAGATTGGGAAAAGTTCAGTAAAGGGAGTTGGGAATATGAGGTTAATAAGTGAATCAAGCATGTCAAGATAGAACATAATGGCATTTTTGAAACAGAGCAGCATTTGCCAGCATTAGTTGCACGAAGAACATGTTGCAGGAAAATATTGTATGAATTATGTATTGGCATCCTACATATTATTAAGTAAAATGGCGGCACAATAAAAAATGCAGTGCCAAATCCTAAACACATAACAATTTCAGAAACCCTTTAGTAGAAAGCAAAAAATCAATTTGGAGGACTAGAAGAGACTTCACCTTGTGTGCAACTAAAAGTAAACCAAAACCTTAACTAAATTGAAGAACCACCACATGCACATGATTGAGATCATTGTCATTGCATCTAAAAGATCCAAAACTCGATTTCTTTTCCCAGCCATGTTGAATTAGGTCTTCATAACTGTTACAATTGTTTTTCTTCCCCCATCCTTAAAGATGTCATTAATCTGGCATGCTTATTTTTAGTATCTTTTCCTAAACACTTGATACCATATTGTAATTAACAAAGCTCTTGGATCTATTTTCCTTGACTTTCTTCATATTTATATTTTTCTTGCAATTCTCAATGATATTGTAAAAATTATATAAATTGAGAGGCAAGAGAATATAGACAAGGGAAATTGCTAGTGTAGGGTACCTGGTCACCAAAATTTAGCCCAACTGTTGTGGCATGCCCACCCCCATTAGCAACCTAAATCACAAAACCGGGTCTCAAGATCAACAACCTCATCAGTTAAGTGGAAAGACATACACACCAACATCATTCTATTTCTTTTAAGGAATTCAGTAATTGAAGATAAAAAATATAGACATAGGAAAACTTACAGTAATGAAACCACCACTTTTGTACAATAATTCTTTCTGCATATTATTTTATTATTTATTGTCGCTTTCGCTTTGAGTGTCCAGGGCTTGTATATTTAGAAAAGAACATTAGATTAAAAAAAAAAACAGTAACAAAGTAACTCCTTGCAATTAGAAAGAAAACTAACAAAGTACCTTCTTTCCTAGCAATTAGCAACAAATATAATAAGTTTTAGACAAATAACCTATATATAATAATTAAATGCATAATGCTTGCATACCAGCTTGAAAGAGAATGTAGCACGCCATTAAATCGGCATCCTTGACTTTAAGCTCCCCCATCATCCACCCATCACTATATCCTCCATCGGTCTTCAAGCAGATGAAGGTCTCCACAAATCCAATGCAGCATTTATTCTCATCATACACCGGTTCTGTTGGTATGAATTGTTTTCAGGAACCACCTTTTCCTTCTCTATTGAGTGCAATGGTGATTCTTTGTTGTGGACTGATTATGTATAACCACCCAACTCTATTAGTTGAACACATATCTAGAATTCTCCAAATTGATGAAAATCGGTTAGTATTATATGTTTTTGTCCCAAAACAATAATTCTTAATGTGTGAACAAGAATGAAGTATCGGATACATACCTTTAAGCTCATTTGGGTCGTAAAGATACATGTCTATTGCGGTGATAAACCCACAACAAATTTCTTCCCTTGCCATTTTGGGTACCAAGTTATTTTGTATCAAATATTGATGTGTGGGTGATTTAAATTGCACATGATCATTATCTAGGACGTCTTTATGCTCTGTAGTCAATACATATTTTGTAAACATGATTATATGGCCTAGAATAATGATAAAAAAAATTGTATATCAGAGGTCCTTACTGCCACAAACAAATCAACCAACTTCAATAACAAGGTCCTTACTGCCAAATCCAAAACTTCAGTCACCAACAAGTAAACCAACGACATTGTATTAAATCAAGCCAAGTTAATTATAATGAGTTTTCTTGCTATTGTCTCTATGTACATAAAACCAATACGATAAAATAGTAAAACCTAATCTCAAACAATGCTATTTAATTCCGGGAAATAAGCCCCCAAAGGTGCACCAGAAGACCATTCTCACATTTTAATCGAATCAAGATTCAAAAGCATCATAGTTAAACTGCATCAATCTAGTAAAAAATACAATGCAATCCAATCTACCTAACCGCCAAGAACATCAATGAGGATATAGAATCTGGATAAATGTCTCAACTCTCGAGTATGGACCTCTAAAATGCATTCCATATTTATCAGGGGAGGCCAACAATATTGTTTATTCTATACAAAACATTGAAATAGTGAACAATAGTCTGTTGTAGAAAAGCATATCCTTGAGATGGGGAAAAGTTACAGTGAAGCGAGTTGGGACCATGAGGTCAAAAAGTGAATCAAGCATGTCAAGATAGAACATAACAACATTTTTGAACAGGGCAGCATGTGCCAGCATTAGCTGCATGAAGAACTAGTTGCAGGCAAATATCATATGAATTGTGTATTGGCATCTTACATATTATTAAGTAAAATGTTGGCACAATAAAAAATGCAGTGCCAAATCCGAAACACCTAACAATTTCAGAAACCCTTCAGTAGAAAGCAAAAAATCAATTGGGAGTATCAGAAGAGACTTCATCTTGTGTGCAACTAAAAGTAAACCAAAACCTTAACTAAACTAAAGAACCACCACTTGCACATGATTGAGATCATTATCATTGCATAAAAAAGATCCAAAACTCGATTTCTTTTCCCACCCATAGTGAATTAGGTCTTCATAACCGTTGCAACTGTTTTTTTCACCCGTCCTTAAAGATGACATTAATCTGGCATGCTTAATTTTAGTATCTTCTCCTAAACACTTGATGCCATATTGTAATTAACAAAGCTCTTGGATCTATTTTGCTTGACTTTCTTCATATTTTTATTTTTCTTGCAATTCTCATTGATATTGTTAAAATTATTTAAATTGAAAAGCAAGAGAATATAAACAACGTAAATTGCTAGTGTATGGTACCAGGTCACCCAAATTTAGCCCAACTTTTGCGGTATGGCCACCCCCATCCATAGGATAAATCACAAAACCGGGCCTCAAGATCCACAACCTCATCAATTAAGAAGAAAGACAAACAAACCAACATCAGTCTATTTCTTCTAAGGAATTCAACGATTGAAGATAGAAAACATAGACATAGGAAAACTTAAAGTATTGAATGCACCACTTTTGTATAGATAATTCTTTCTGTAGATTTATTTTTAATTTATTTGTTGTCGTTTTCGCTTTGAGTGTCCAGGCCTTTTATATTTAGAAAACAACATTAGATTATAAAAAAAAACAGTAACAAAGTAACTTCTTGAAATTATAAAGAAAATTGACAAAGTACCGTTTTTCCTAGCAATTGGCAACAAATATAATAAGTTTTAGACAAATAACCTATATATAATAATAAAATGCATAATGCTTGCATACCAGTGTGAAAGAGAATGCAGAATGCCATTAAATCAGCGTCCTTGACTTTCAACTCCTCCATCGTCCACCCATCACTATAACCTCCATCAGTCTTCAACCAAATGAAGGTCTCCACAAATCCAACGCGACATTTATTCTCATCATACACTGGTTCTGATGGTTTGATTTGTTTCCAGGAACTACCTTTCCCTTCTCTATTGAGTCCATTGGTGTGATTCTTTGTTGTGGAGTGATTGTGTATAACCTCCCATCACAATTACTTGGACACATATCTAGAGTTCTCCAAGTAGATGAAAATCAATTAGTATAATAATTTTTTGTCCTAAAAAATAATTCAGAAACTGTGAACAAGAATGAAGTATTGGTTATATACCTTTAAGCTCATTTGGGTAGTAAAGATACATGTCTTTTGTGGTGATAAACCGACAGCAAATTTCTTCCTCGGCCATTTTGGGTACCAATTTATTTTATATAAAATATAGAAATGTGGGTGATTTAAATTGCACATGATCATTATATGGGACGTCTTTATCTTCTGTATTCAATACACATTTAGTAAACATGATTATATGGCCCAAATAAAAAAAATAACAAACAATTGTAAATCAAAGGTCCTTACTGCCGAAAAAAAAAATCAACCAACTTCAATAACAAGGTCCTTACTGCCAAATCCATAACTTCAGTAACCAACAAGGAAAACCAACGGCATTGTATTAAATCAACCCTAGTTAATTATAATGAGTTTTCATGCTTTTCTCTCTGGTGGCACATAAAACCAATGCGATAAAACAATAAAACCTGATCTGAAACAATGCTCTTTAATTCCGAGAAAGAAGCTCCTATAGGTGCAGCAGAAGGCCTTTCTCACATTTTAATCGGATCAAGATTCAAAAATATCATACTTAACTGTATCAATCTAGTAAATTCGACAATGCAATCCAATCTACCGAATCGCCATGAACATCAATGAGAATATAAAATCTAGATAAATGTCTCAACTCTCGAGTATGGCCCTCAAAAATGCATTCCACATTTATCAGTGGAGGCCGACAATACTTTTTATTCAATACAAGACATCGAAATCGTGAATAGTAGTCTTTTGCCAAAAAGCGTATCCTTGAGATGGGAAAAGGTATAGTAAAGTGAGTTGGGAATATGAGGTTAATAAGTGAATCAAGCATGTAAAGATAGAACATAATAGCATTTTTTAACAAGGCAACATGTGCCAGCATTAGCTGAGTGAATTATATATTTTTAGTATCTTCTCCTAAACACTTTATACGATATTGTAATTAACAAAGCTCTTGGATCTATTTTGCTTGACTTTCTTCATATTTTTATTTTTCTTGTAATTCTCAACGATATTGAAAAAATTATATATATTGAAAAGCAAGAGAATATAAACAACAGAAATTGCTAGTGTATGGTACCAGGTCACCCAAATTTAGCCCAACTTTTGCGGTATGGCCACCCCCATCCACAGGATAAATCACAAAACCGGGTCTCAAGATCCACAACCTCATCAATTAAGAAGAAAGACAAACAAACCAACATCATTCTATTTCTTTTAAGGAATTCGACGATTGAAGATAGAAAACATAGACATAGGCAAACTTATAGTAATCAAAGCACCACTTCTATACGGATAATTCTTTCAGTAGATTTTTTATTTATTTATTGTCATTTTCGCTTTGAGTTTCCAGGGCTTGTATATTCTGAAAAGAACATTAGATTAAAAAAAAACAGTAACAGAGTAACTCCTTGCAATTATAAAGAAAATTGACAAAGTACATTTTTTCCTAGCAATTAGTAACAAATATAATAAGTTTTAGACAAATAACCTATATATAATAATAAAACGCATAATGCTTGCCTACCAGCTTGAAAGAGAATGCAGAATGCCATTAAATCGGCGTCCTTGATTTTCAACTCCTCTATCGTCCACCCAGCACTATAACCTCCATCGGTCTTCAAGAAATGAAGGTCTCCACAAATCCAACGCGGCATTTATTCTCATCATACACCAGTTCTGATGGTTTGAATTGTTTCCAGGAACTACCTTTCCCTTCTCTATTGAGTCCATTGGTGTGATTCTTTGTTGTGGAGTGATTGTGTATAACCTCCCATCACAATTACTTGGACACATATCTAGAGTTCTCCAAGTAGATGAAAATCAATTAGTATAATAATTTTTTGTCCTAAAAAATAATTCATAAAGTGTGAACAAGAATGAAGTATTGGTTATATACCTTTAAGCTCATTTGGGTAGTAAAGATACATGTCTTTTGTGGTGATAAACCGACAGCAAATTTCTTCCTCAGCCATTTTGGGTACCAATTTATTTTATATAAAATATAGAAATGTGGGTGATTTAAATTGCACATGATCATTATATGGGACGTCATTATCTTCTGTATTCAATACACATTTAGTAAACATGATTATATGGCCCAAATAAAAAAATAACACACAATTGTATATCAGAGGTCCTTACTGCAAAAAAAAAAAAAGAAGAAAAATCAACCAACTTCAATAACAAGGTCCTTACTGCCAAATCCATAACTTCAGTAACCAACAAGGAAAACCAACGGCATTGTATTAAATCAAGCCAACTTAATTATAATGAGTTTTCATGCTTTTCTCTCTTGTGGCACATAAAACCAATGCGATAAAACAGTAAAACCTAATCTCAAACAATGCTCTTTTATTCCGAGAAACAAGCTCCCAAAGGTGCACCAAAAGGCCATTCTCACATTTTAATCAGATCAAGATTCAAAAGTATCATACTTAACAGTATCAGTCTAGTAAATTAGACAATGCAATCCAATCTACCGAGTATGGACCACTAAAATGTATTCCACATTTATCAGCGGAGGCCGACAATACTGATTATTCAATACAAAACATCGAAATCCTGAACACTACTCTTTTGCAAAAAAGCATATCCTTGAGATGGGGAAAAGTTACAGTAAAGCTAGTTGTTTATATGAGGTTAATAAGTGAATCAAGCAAGTCAAGATAGAACATAACAGCATTTTTGAACAAGGCAACATGTGCCAGCATTAGCTGCGTGAAGAAGATGTTGCAGGCAAATATCATATGAATTGTGTATTGCAATCTTACATATTATTAACTAAAATGGTGGCACAATAAAAAATGCATTGCCAAATCCGAAACACCTAACAATTTCAGAAACCCTTCAGTAGAAAGCAAAAAAATGAATTGGGAGGACCAGAAGAGACTTCACCTTGTGTGCAACTCAAAGTAAACCAAAACCTTAACTAAATTGAAGAACCACCACATGCACATGATTGAGATGATTATGATTGCATCTAAAAGATCCAAAACTTGATTTCTTTTCCCACCTATAGTGAATTAGGTCTTCATAACCGTTGCAACTGTTTTTCTTCTCCCGTCCTTAAAGATGGCATTAATCTGGCATGCTTATTTTTAGTATATTCTCCTAAACACTTGATACCATATTGTAATTAACAAAGCTCTTGGATCTATTTTCCTTGACTTTCTTCATATTTATATTTTTCTTGTAATTCTCAACGATATTGTAAAAATTATATATATTGAAAAGCAAGAGCATATAAACAAGGGAAATTGCTAGTATAGGGTACTTGGTCACCCAAATTTAGCCCTACTTTTGCGGCATGCCCACCCCCGTCCACAACCTAGATCACAAAACCGGGTCTCAAGATCAACAACCTCATCAATTAAGCGGAAAGACATACAAACCAACATCATTCTATTTTTGTAATTCGGTAATTGAAGATAGAAAACATAGACATAGGAAAACTTAAAGTATTGAATGCACCACTTTTGTATAGATAATTCTTTCTGTAGATTTATTTTTAATTTATTTGTTGTCGTTTTCGCTTTGAGTGTCCAGGGCTTGTATATTTAGAAAACAACATTAGATTATAAAAAAAAAAAGTAACAAAGTAACTTCTTGCAATTATAAAGAAAATTGACAAAGTACCTTTTTTCCTAGCAATTGGCAACAAATATAATAAGTTTTAGACAAGTAACCTATATATAATAATAAAACGTATAATGTTTGCATACCAGCATGAAAGAGAATGCAGCATGCCATTAAATCAACGTCCTTGACTTTCAACTCCTCCATCGTCCACCCATCACTATAACCTCCATCAGTCTTCAACCAAATGAAGGTCTCCACAAATCCAACGCGGCATTTATTCTCATCATACACTGGTTCTGATGGTTTGATTTGTTTCCAGGAACTACCTTTCCCTTCTCTATTGAGTCCATTGGTGATTCTTTGTTGTGGAGTGATTGTGTATAACCTCCCATCACAATTACTTGGACACATATCTAGAGTTCTCCAAATAGATGAAAATCAATTAGTATTCTATGTTTTTGTCCTAAAAAATAATTCATAATGTGTGAACAAGAATGAAGTATTGGTTATATACCTTTAAGCTCATTTGGGTAGTAAAGATACATGTCTTTTGTGCTGATAAACCTACAGCAAATTTCTTCCTCGGCCATTTTGGGTACCAACTTATTTTGTATCAAATATTGATGTGTGGGTGATTTAAATTGCACATGATCATTATATGGGACGTCTTGATCATCTGTCTTCAATACACATCTAGTAAACATGATTATATAGCCCAAATAAAAGAAATAACAAACAATTGTATATCAGAGGTCCTTACTGCCAAAAAAAAAATTCAACCAACTTCAATAACAAGGTCCTTACTGCCAAATCAAAAACTTCAGTAACCAAAAAGGAAAACCAATGGCATTGTATTAAATCAAGCCAAGTTAATTATATTGAGTTTCCATGATTTTCTCTCTAGTGGCACATAAAACCAATGCGATAAAACAATAAAACCCGATCTGAAACAATGCTCTTTAATTCCGAGAAACAAGCTCCCAAAGGTGGACCAGAAGGCCATTCTCACATTTTAGTCGGATCAAGATTCAAAAGTATCATACTTAACTGTATCAGTCTAGTAAATTAGACAATGCAATCCAATCTACCGAATCGCCATGAACATCAATGAGGATATAAAATCTAGATAAATGTCTCAACTCTCGAGTATGGACCTTTAAAATGCATTCCACATTTATCAGTGGAGGTCGACAATACTGATTATTCAATACAAAACATCGAAATCCTGAACACTAGTCTTTTGCAGAAAAGCGTATCCTTGAGATGGGGAAAAGTTACAGTAAAGCAACTTGTTTATATGAGGTTAATAAGTGAATCAAGCATGTCAAGATAGAACATAACAACATTTTTGAACAGGGCAGCATGTACCAGCATTAGCTGCATGAAGAAGATGTTGCAGGCAAATATCATATGAATTGTGTATTGGCATCTTACATATTATTCAGTAAAATGGTGGCACAATAAAAAATGAACTGTGAAATCTGAAACATCTAACAATTTTAGAAACCCTTCAGTAGAAAGTAAAAAATCAATTGGGAGGGCCAGAAGAGACTTCACCTTGTGTGCAACTAAAAGTAAACCAAAACCTTAACTAAATTGAAGAACCACCACATGCACATGATTGAGATGATTATGATTGCATCTAAAAGATCCAAAACTCGATTTCTTTTCCCACCTATAGTGAATTAGGTCTTCATAACCCTTGCAACTGTTTTTCTTCCCCTGTCCTTAAAGATGGCATTAATCTGGCTTGCTTATTTTTAGTATCTTCTCCTAAACACTTGATACAATATTGTAATTAACAAAGCTCTTGGATCTATTTTCCTTGACCTTCTTCATATTTATATTTTTCTTGCAATTCTCAATGATATTGTAAAAATTATATAAATTGAAAAGCAAGAGAATATAAACAAGGGAAATTGCTAGTGTAGGGTACCTAGTCACGCAAATTTAGCCCAACTTTTGCAGTATGCCAACCCCCATCGACAGCCTAAATCAAAAAACCGGGTCTCAAGATCAACAACCTCATCAATTAAGCGGAAAGACATACAAACCAACATCATTCTATTTCTTTTAAGGAATTCGGTAATTGAAGATAGAAAACATAGACAGAGGAAAACTTACAGTAATGAAAGCACCACTTTTGCACAGATAATTCTTTGAGCAGATTTTGTTTTTATTATTTATTGTTGCTTTCACTTTGGGTGTCCAAGGCTTGTATATTTAGAAAAGAACATTTGATTAAAAAAAAAGTTGTAACAGAGTAACTCCTTGCAATTATAAAGAAAATTGACAAAGTACCTTTTTTCATAGCAATTAGCAACAAATATAATAAGTTTTATAATTTAATAATCAATCGTAATTGTATGTTCACGAAATAGTTCATTTAATAAAAATAATTGATATTTGCAGTCACAGAGTTTGCAAGCACCACACATTCCATTTGAAAAATTGAGTAAATATGAAACTCACATAAAAAAAACTATTTTTTTAATGGTGGAATATAGTCTTTTTCAAAAGAAGTGCGCTTGTGACACCCCAGAGTTTGCCAAGTCTTCGTTCATATTTTTTATTAACAGTTTATGTATAGTTATTGGGCCATGCAAGGCGATAGAGGATGCCTAGAGGTATTTTTATATTTTTGGATATTGGATAATTAGGCATGGAAGCCTACAAGAAAAGCCCACAAGGCCCATAGAAGATTTCAGCCACTAGCAAGAATTTGGGCTAGAAGCCCTAAGTTGAACTCTAGTGTTTAGAAGGAGGCGCACATGGGTAAGGGAAGATCTTTTGTTTCCCCTGAAGCTCATCATTAGGAAACTAGGGAAGAAACACCTTGGTTAGCACATTGATGCCACTTCGCAAACATGTTTGAAGACTTATAGAAGAAGCTAAGGAGATGGAAGAGGATGTAGGGTTCGACACACACCTAGGGCACATGCTCATTTCACCTAACCACATGCCACATGTCTCACATGCACATCTCACCTCTAGATACAATGAACCTGTATGTAAAAATGGAAGAGAAAAATGAGGGGATATGGTTTCGGTAACCCCAATAGACTACACAAGCACCAACAAAAGCTTCACATTCCCAAGCACCTCCATCTCACGCAACTTGTCCTTAGTGAGGAGTTTGAAGAGATTTTGCATGGCGAATGACACATGGGGAAGACAAAAGTGAGATTTTCTAAATGGTTTACATTGGGATACCAAGGGACTTTTGGATCCCTAAGCCATAAGCCCAATCAAGTTTATTTTCTAACATTATGCAATTTGTCATTCATGCATTGGTAGAGGAAAGGTTCTAAAAGGGATTGGAAGAGACAATGCACGAAAATTACCCTTGTGGCCTTAGGGTTTCGGCCACCATATTACCACATGTCATGTTTTGAGTTTTTGAGAAGCATAAGGAGGTGGGAGAGTCACCTAGGGAACATGCATAGGAAGAAGAAGCTTCTTACTTAGGGAAGTCTAAGAGATGCATGGGAAAAGAAGAGATGCATAGGAAAATGAAGAGATCCATGGGAAAGGGAAAGGAGCATGGGGTACATGCACCCACATCCTATACGCCACTTGCCACGTGGCGAGCATGCACAAGTCTACAAGGCTCAGGGCTAGGGTTAGGATTTATCAGATGATGATTTTGTCCTAGAGATTTATTAAACCTGGACCACATGAAGGAGCATGCCCAAGGAGCCTTTTAGGATTTCAACTTTTGACAAGAAAACACGCCACTTGTCTCACATGCATCAGCTAGTGCACCACTTGTCCTACATGCATCAGCTTGGTGCCACTTGTCCCACATGCGCACTCACTTGTCCCACATGCATTAGCAAAGGTGCCACTTGTCCCACATGAATCAGCAAAGGTGCCACTTGTCCAACATGCAGACCTTCCATATTCCACTTGTACAACATGCAATAGCCGAAAATCTAAGGTCATCCACTTGGCAATAAAGTTGAAGCAAGAAGAAAGAGACTTTCGGCTATTTTTAGTATAAAAACACCCCTTTATCTTCTGATTTGAGGGTTTACTCGAAATTCTCACACTATTCTCTTCTTTTCCTCTTTATTCACATACACACCCAAAGCTCTAGCTACACCACATTCGAAGCAAGAGCCTAACACACTAACTACAATAGTGAAAGCCGAGAGTTGTTGGTTAGAACTGTACAAACCGAGCCTTCTCTTCAAGATTTATGACTTGGTGAGTAATATTCCTCCATATATTTTCTTAATAGACGTTAGAAGGTTGTGTTAGTGTTCTAGAGGAAGCTTTTTCTAAAAAGAAAAAAGTCGATTTATGGTGTCTTTGATGGCCCTGGGTTTCGGATAACAAAAAGGTATTTGGTGTTGTTAGACGAGTTTAAACTTGACAAAAATTTGGATTTTTGTATGAAATCTAAGGTAGTAGGGTTTATAATGCCATCTAGAGTCAATAATATATGTCATGATTAGTATCTTGACGATTGAATTTGGATTTAAGGTCGACCTCCTAAGGATAAGTTTTTTATGGATAATATGATACTTGGGGACTTAAAATAGGTATGGAAATGATTTGCTTGGTTTTGATCTAAGAGGAAATCAAGGTGCAAGAATTTCATAAGTTCAAAACTATCAAAATGCATGTCTTTGGTTTTCTCTCTATAGCTATGTCGATTTATGTGGAAGTCGATATCCTAGGATGTGATCTTGATCATAACTATGTTTAGAAGAACTTGACACTTTAATCTTCTAAGGACCACAAGTACGAAGGAAGCAAGATACCTTAAATAAAGTATCGGTTCTTAAGGTTTGATGACCAAAAATGTGTTGGATGGTGATCTCCATTAGATTTGGTCATATGTCGAGTGAATCAAAAGGACGAGCACACCTTCAGAGTTTGTCCTAGAGCTAGAACAAGTACTTAATTTGGGGTAAGGTGATTTCAAGTGTGATATTAGGCCAAGTGTAGTGAATGACTTAAGGTTTCTTCTAATGACATATTTTCTACGATAAGATGATTGAGGAAAACATATTTTGAGGTTGCAAATCGGTTTAAGATGGACACTAAATGAAGTTGTTAAGCTTTGAGAAATTCGGTATTCGATGGTGATGTTGAAGGTTTAAAACTTAATGTTCGAAGCTTTAGAGTCAAGGGGTTAAAATGAAACTCTTGCTAGATCTTATAAGTTTAGAGTTTTATAAGTTTATGTTTCAATTGAAGATCTCTCTAATATTAGTACGCTTCTATTTCAGCCCATGAAAATTATACTCTTTGTAAGCAAGGAAAAGTTTGTAAGTAGACCTTCAACCTGCCTCGGTTAATATTTGTATACGATTATGTAAACTTTGCATCTTGGTTGCTATTGTATATACTAGTTATTCCACGCTCAAATATATATATGGTGTTTTGATTTGTACAATGATGATTTGCCAGGATCAAGTGTGTAAAGCGTTTTGGTTTTATATGATGTCTTGCTATGATCTATGGTCTATGAATGATTTGGGTTTGCTCAAGTCAAAAGATGATTTTTACATGTTTTGTGAACCTTGTAAGCTTCGGCCATGTCGATGTGAATATGTTTGGATTGATCATTGTTGTTACATTCCTGAGTATTTGCCTATGTAACATGTTATGCATATGAAAGTTCTAATGTTATCATTCTTTCTTACTGTGATTCTCTTTCTCATTTCATCAAACATATCGTGTGCACTCAGTTTATTCATCACAGCAACCATCTTCCATTTTCAGACAATTTCCTTATTACAATACAGTAAAGAATAGCAAGGTTCATAACACATGCTTTCTGATTTGCATTAATCCATGGTATATTTTATAGGATGATTGTTGTAGAATAGATTTATAACATGTTTATATATATATATATATATATATATATATATATTTATTGTGATCAGAAAAATCTATGATATACCATTATGGGTTGTTATTGTAGAATATGTTACATCATAACCTCTTGGTCAACTAGTGTCATGTATGATTGTTGTAGAATTTTTTCTATGGCATATTTTATTATTTTATTAAAAAGTTTTTTTTTTCGTTTATTAGAATTTTATTGTGATTAAAATTGCTAATAACAAGGTTTTTTCTAATAATTACGAGTTTTCCAATTTTGGTTAAATTGAGGATTTTTTGTAATTGGAATTTCTATATTCTAATTATATTAGGACTCAATTATGATTCCTATTCCGAGTGCAATTAGATATCCTATATTAATATAATTCTATTTAGAGTAGAACTCAATCCAAACTAGGATTAGGAAGGTAACGTCAAAATTGTGATGAGATAACAAATTTTAGGAAAACTCATATTTTAATAGAGAAAGTCTATTTACAACTAGCCAAGGGAACCGCTGGGGCACTACATCCCACGTCGCCTGTTGCAATAGATCACTTTTTTTTTTCTCAAAATTAACTTAACCAGCTTTCCTTGTCTTTTTGTATTCTTTTGTTTTTTTCTCCGTGGAGTTCAACAACCCATTTGCAACTTATCGCTGTTAATGGCGACCATCTGGTTTGTTCTTTTTATTTCCCATGTTTACATTTACTTTCCAATAGTACTCCTTATGACCATACTGCTAAACTTAAAAGATCTAAGAAAAAAAAGCCCCAAAAAGATGCCATTAATGAGTTTAGCGAAGCCATAAGAGTTCAGATCAAGATTGGGCTATAGTTAAGGGTCTAACCACAAACTAAACGCTGGGTTGCAATTTTTGTTATGAGTATTTTTTTTTTAATTCTTGGTTTTGCTTTTCTAAGTTCAAGAATGGTTCGTGCATTTGCCCTTTTCTCGTCTGCTCCTTCAGTTCCAAGACAAAGAAAGCTCTTTTCGTATGCTCCTTCAGACCAAGATCTCAAGATTTCCACGGAATCGGCTTGCAATGAAAAATGTTGGTAAAGTTTTTCATCCATTTTTTGTCAGAATATATCATCTTGGTTGTTGGACAATGAACAACGACAACACCACAGCTGCTGCTTCTTCTTCTTTACCAATTTTGAGATCTTGTCTCTGTCTTCCCTTTTTTTTTTTTTTCAACGGAACCATTTTTAGACTCAGCCTCTGGATCATTGGTCTGCAATTTTTTTTTATGGGTTTTCTTTTTTAGTTATTGGTTTTGCTCGTTCTTGTTCTTTTTTTTTTTATTCTCCGCATAAAACTCTCTTTAACAACCATACCTCCATTAGTACTAATGGTGTTTTTGGGTCTGGAAGAAGAGATCAAGTTGCCTATAGCAAACCAATGATCCAATGGCTGTGAAGAAAGACATGGTTGAAGAAAGATACAACGATGACGACGACGCGATCTCTACGTCTGTGTCTGTCTTTGCTATTTAACATGAATTCTTCCCTCCCGTTTGTGTTGTATTCTTCTTCTTTGTTTTTTTTAATGGGCTGACATGGCATGCCGATTCTCCCACAGTTTCGCAGCTCGGTTGTCTATAGCAGAATTGATTTTAATAGGGATCCTGCTACTTCTGCCTGGCGTGCTAGGGGTGCCCATAGTGCAAATTGCAATTGTTTTTTTTTCAAACATTTTTTTAACATTTAAAAAAAAAACACAAATTTACTAATAGTTACTTTCTTAATTATTTAGGAAAAAAAATTAAAATATACGAGCAGACAAATTTTCCTTTTAATTTAATATACACAAGTTGTAAATCATAATTCCTTATAAATTATAAGTCGGTAGTCGGCGATAAAATTCGACATTTTATTTGATAAGACTATAATACGACAATTATGATGATGTATCTTTATGAATAAAGTTTTGACTTCTAATTGACATGTTAATATAGGACCACAATGATTATTCTAGAAAATACTGTCTACACAAAATTCTTATCTCATCATTACAATTTTTTCAAAACTTCACACAAAATATAATAAACAATTCAATTTTTTCAAATCTCAATTCAACTTTTTCAAAGAGAAAAACTTCAAACTGAACGGGTGTGTAGTACTATTTTACACCGTCCAATAAAAATCGGACACATAGGAAATCTGTTATTTACAGTAGAACCAATCTGAGGAAATTATTTCTCAACCTTTGGTTCTCTCTCAAGAAGCCTTTCATTTCTCTTTCCCTTTCTACCCCTAAGCTCTCCTCTCTCTTTCCATTAGTCTCTCTCTCATATCAAACCTGAGTCGATATTACTAAGTCATCAATGATAAACTAACCACACTTATCAAACCAAAATACAACAAAGAGGTAGATAGCCCTGTGTTTTTGCTCTGTTCTTCACACTGCTTCGTAAGTTATGCTCGAGGGGCTTCTCCAATGGTAGATCTTTGGGAGTCACATGAGGTCTCGCATGTTGAATATTCCAATTCCTGCAAAATCAGAGGAAACACCATTATCACCAGTAGCACTGCCACAGCCACCACACGATCAACTCAGCGAGACTAAGAGGTGAGAAAGAGAGTTTTGAGCTTGAGAGAGAACCGACTACGATGGGGGCAGAGAGAGAGGGAGAGCAATTGAGGGGTGAGAGAAAGTGAGAGAGAGAGAGAGAGGCAAAAATCAGACATTTTGGCTTGAGGAGAGAGAACTGTGGCAACGTAGGTATTTGTTTAACTGTAGTCGATTTTATTTTTCATTTGTTAAAAGATATACGTGTCACAAATTCATTAGATGGTGTAAATTCTCTATTAACACTCATTCGGCCCCTAGCGCCTCTCTTTTTCAAATTCTAAAATAATAATAATATTAAATTTTCATCTAAAACCAAAACTTCTCATCCCACTATCCAAACCCCCCAAAGTTACCTAATCTAGACAATCTCGTTCCCTAAATTAAGCCAATTAGAATATCACATACAATTTCATACCTAAGTAGGATCCTAACACATTAATTTAATAATAGTAACACAATTCTTCTACTGTGAAAGACTTGACGAAAAAAAAATTCTAAACAAACAACCATCTAAGACAAACAAGTAGTTCCATACAGCAGAAGAAACTGACACATGGGACAGGTTGAAGTCTTGCCTAACCACTGATCGATGCAATGCAAGTGGAAAATATGATTGCAAGGCATCCTTGCTACTTCCACTGCCTCTCCTTCGCCGGTCAAGGTTAACCATTCAAGACAAACTGCGCAGGTTCCATCATGTGATTCCTCTATTGCCTCGGAAGGAAACACAATTGGTAATAGGAGAAAGCCTAACAGATCATCAACGGTTATGGGCCAGATGGGGGCAGAATTCTTTACACCGAGCAAGTACGTCAGACTATGCAGGATGCAAAGAACCTCTTGGGTATAGCTATTCCGTAACAACTCATCCTTCCAGTGTGCTTCGAGGTCGTAGACCCAATCCCATGGATCCCACTCCAGATCTTCAATACCATTCCGTGTATACATAGAAGTAAATGAAATTTGATACTCCATTCCACCCATCTCCTCACGCGAGCAATACTCAACGATTCTGGTCTGACGTACTTCAATTACGATTACAATCCTAGTCGAAACAGGCCGAAGTAGCCGATCAGGGCTGAAGTGGTAAAGACGGAGAAGGCAATCCACGAAATGTGCCCCCAACGGTTGGACCGTCTTCGGGAAGAAGTGATTGGATGCCAAAAGGACACTACGAGACAACATCTCGGTGGAGTCCCGAGACAAAAGTTGTCTGTATTCGAACGAAACCACCTTCTCGGTCCATGTCTTAATGATATGGACGACGCCTTCATTGGGGATTTTTTTTGGTGAAGTCGATACTGATGAGAAAGAAGAAGAGTCCCTCGGTATCAGAGAGCCCACTCGGCTTGCCTCCAAGCTTCTCGAGCCTCTGGTTCCAATTGTAAACTCGAAGCCTTCTGTTGTACACCTTTTCTTCCGCCCTAACCATCTTTCTTTATTTGAGGCGAGACAATGTAAAAGCATATATTTATAGCCCAGAGGAATATCTTGATAAACATGCCTTTTGAATTCAAGCATATTCATATTAATATATCTAGAGTGTGGGCTTATGTCTAGAATTTTTCTAATATATTATCTCAAACTCCAATACCCATAACAGCTGCTAAAGTCAGCGACGATTCTTTGGAGGATGGCCATTAGCTTCCGATAATTTTTATTTAGTTATTAAGAAAATATTTTTAAACGATGTTTTATTTTTTTAAATATTTAAAGATATAAAAATTTGAATAAAAAATTTAAAAATTTAAAATATCAAATGTCTTTATCATCGGGCTACATCCACAGAGGGATAAAAACTTTTTCACCCCACAATCTTAGCCATTTAAAACGGATTAAATTGGCCAATTCACTTCTCTCTTTTTTATCTCTCAGATGCAAGATAGTTGCTACTGTTTTGATTTTGTTTTCTTAAGTTCCTTGTGCTTCCTTCAATGATTTCCCGTGAGTATACGATAAAGCTGGCTTTTCCTGTTGAGAAATATCTGGGAAATAATTTTGCGACATTATAACAAAAAATATACTTTTTGGGTTGTTTTCTTTCTTTAATCTTTTGTAATCTTGATGAATGACAATGTTTGGAGAAGGTTGTATGAGGGAAAAATGTGTTTGGGTGTTTTGGTAGGGTGGGTTCAGGCAAACTGGTTAAGTGTCAAGCAAGGCTTTTAGAAACCTTTGCTATTTGTCTGTTAGCTGCAAAATCTAGCCGCTACAAGAAATGATGAACTTCAAAGGGGAAGTTTCAAATCATCGATTCTTGGATGCCCGTCACACCAATTGTTGATATCAACATTGAACTATTGAATGAACAATGAAATAAAGTTATTAACAATTGTTTGTTGACACCACTACTATTAATTACAATTTAATATTTTATCATTATTGTTTTACTACTTTTTACTACCATTCAATGTTTTATTATTACTTTTTCACTATTTTTTCATTACCATGCACAAATTATCTAAAATTACATTAGTAGCCAAACATTACCTAAGATTTAGTTGATATCTAAAACCAAAACCTTAAAATGATGTGCTGACTAGATTCAGCTCAAATATCTCAAAACTAGATCATAACTCATCTTCTATAAAAGTCAAGTTCTAAAATTATTCTCAAAGTTAGCTCGAAACTCAAAGTTATAATTACGCCAAGTGCAAGCCTCGTTTGTTTTCGCAGATGAGATGACATGAGTTGAGATAAAAGTTGAAAGTTGAATAAAATATTGTTAGAATATATTTTTTTAATATTATATTTGTTTTGAGATTTGAAAAAGTTGAATTGTTTATTTTATTTTGTGTGTGGATTTGAGAAAGTTGTAATGATGAGATGAGATGATATGAAAACTTTTGTGAAAGTGAACGAGGCAGATCGAGCTTGGCTCCACTCAAAAAATTTGTATTAGTCTCCAGTTTCCTCAATTCAAAAAATAGTAAATATAAATATAAATCATCCAATAAATAAAGAAATTAATAATTAAATGATTAATCAAAGTTAAAATTTTTACTTATTTACTAGTTAAATATTAGAACTATTCTATATATACATCAAATTTATGTTAAAATAAAAAGAAATTTACAATCTAAAGTATTATATCAAATCACATCAATATGTAAGTTTACTTTTATAGGATTGTTTTATAGACCAAATATTTCTCTTATACTAAAACAATATTACAACTTGTACATATAATTATATTTAAAATCAATACCGACATATAAATGTATACACACATTTTAATGTAGATATTTTTCATATATATTGTTACTTCATTTCTAATATAATAGATGCATATATATAATACCAATATTTATGTAATGAATTTTTACTAAAATTTATGTGCATTACAATATACGTAAGGGAGCTTAATTAAGAGTCAAGTAGAGCTTTATAAAGGCTTGTTTATGAACATTAATCGAGTCGAGTCGAGTTTTATAATTTAATAATCAATCATAATTTTATGTTCACGAAAGAGCTCATTTAATCAAAAGAATTGATATTTGCAGTCACAAAGTGTGCAAACGCCACATATTCCATTTGAAAAAGTGAGTAAATATGAAACTCACATAAAAAAAAAAAAACTAGTTTTTTAATGGTGGAATATAGTCTTTTTCAAAAGAAGTGCACGTGTAACACCCCGGACTTTGCCAAGTCTTCATTCATATTTTTTATTAATAGTTTATGTATAATTATTGGGCCATGCAAGGTGATACAGGATGCCTAGAAATTTTTTTATATTTTTGGATATAGGAGTATTAGGCAAAGAAGCCCACAAGGCCCATAGAAGATTTCAGACACTAGCAAGAATTTGGGCTAGAAGCCCTAAGTTGAACTCTAGGGTTTAGAAGATGGTGCCACATGGGCAAGGGAAAATCTTTTGTTTCCCTAGAAGCTCATCATTGGGAACCTAGGGAAGAAGCACCTTGGTTAGCACATTGATGCCACATAGCAAACATGCTTTAAGGCTTAAAGAAGAAGCTAAGGAGATGGAAGAGGAAGTAGGGTTCGACACACACCTAGGGCACACACTCATTTCACCTACCCACATGCCACATGACTCACATGTACATCACACCTCTAGATACAATGAACCTAGATGTATAAATGGATGAGAAAAATGAGGGGACATGGTTTCGGTAAGCCCAATAGACTACACAAGCACAAGAAGTTTTTTGTGAGTTCCAAGGAGTTGTGCACACCTCCCACCTTCCCAAGCACCTCCATCTCACGCCACTTGTCCTTAGTGAGGAGTTGCAAGAGATTTTGCATGGCGAATGACACATGGGGAAGACAAAAGTGAGATTTTCTAAACGATTTACATTGGGATACCAAGGGACTTTCGGAACCCTAAGCCATAAGCCTAATCAAGTTTATTTTCTAACATGATGTCATTTGTCATTCATGCATAGGTAGAGGAAAGGTTCTAAAATGGATTGGAAGAGACAATACACGAAAATTACCCTTGTAGCCTTAGGGTTTCAGCCACCACATTGCCAGATGTCATGTTTAGAGTTTTTGAGAAGCATAAAGAAGTGGGAGAGTCACCTAGGGAACATGCATAGGAAGAAGAAGCTTCTTGCTTAGGGAAGTGTAAGAGATGCATGGGAAAAGAAGAGATGCATAGAAAAAGGAAGAGATGCATAGGGAAACGAAGAGATGAATGGGAAAGGGAAAGGAGCATGGGAAATACGCACCCACATCCTACACGTCACTTGCCACTTGCCACTTGGCAAGCATGCACAAGTCTACAAGGCTCAGGGCTAGGGTTAGGATTTCTCAGATGACGATTTTGTCCGAGAGATTTATTGAACCTGGACAACATGAAGGAGCATGCCCAAGGAGCTTCTTAGGATTTCTAATTTTGACAAGAAAACACACCACTTGTCTCACATGCATTAGCTAGTGTACCACTTGTCTCACATGCATCAGCTAGTGCACCACTTGTCCCACAAGCATCAGCTAGGCACCACCTTTCCGATATGCATAAGCAGCTACTCCACTTATCCCACATGCATCAGCTAGTGCACCACTTGCCCTACATGCATCAGCTTGGCGCCACTTGTCCAACATGCATCAGCAAAAGCACCACTCGTCCCACATGCATTAGCAAAGGCGCCACTTGTCCCACATGCATCATCAAAGGTGCCACTTGTCCTACATGCACCAGCTACTCCACTTGTCCAACATTCAGACCTTCCATATTTCACTTTTACTACATGCAATAGCCAAAAATCTAAGGTCATCCACTTGACAATAAAGCTGAAGCAAGAAGAAAGAGAGTTTTGTCTTTTTTTTAGTATAAAAACACCCCTTATCTTCTGATTTGAGGGTTTACACGAAATTCTCACACTATTCTCTTCTTTTCCTCTTTATTCACATACACACCCAAAGCTCTATCTACACCACATTTGAAGTAAGAGCCTAACACACTAACTACAATAGTCAAAGCCAAGAGTTGTTGGTTAGAACAGTACAAACCGAGCCTTCTCTTCAAGATTTATGACTTGGTGAGTAATATTCCTTCGTATATTTTCTTAACAGACGTTAGAAGGTTGTGTTAGTGTTCTAGTGGAAGCTTTTTCTAAAAAGAAAGAAGTTGATTTATGGTATCTTTGATGGCCATAGGTTTCGGATAACAAAAAGGCATTTGGTGTTGTTAGACGAGTTTAAACTTGACAAAAAGTTGGATTTTTATCATTTCCATGGTGTATATAGTTCTTGTATAAGCTTGAAAAACCTTTTTTTGGTTGGATGAAGTTTTTGTACGAAATCCGAGATATTAGGGTTTATAATGCCATTTAGAGTCAATAATATATGTCATGATTAGTATCTTGACGATTGAATATGGATTTAAGGTTGACCTCCTAAGGATCAGATTTTTATGGATAATATGATACTTGGGGACTTACAATAGGATTGTAAATGATTTGCTTGGTTTTGGTCTAAGAGGAAATCAAGGTGCAAGAATTTCATAAGTTCAAAACTATCAAAATGCATGTCTTGGGTTTTCTCTCTATAGGTATGTCGATTTTCGTGGAAGTCAATATCCTAGGATGTGATCTTGATCACAACTATGTTTAGAAGAACTTGATGCTTTAATCTTCTAAGGGCCACAAGTACAAAGGAAGCAAGATACCTTAAATAAAGTATCGGTTCTTAAGGTTTGATGACCAAACATGTGTTGGATGGTGATCTCCATTAGATTTGGTCATATGTCAAGTGAATCAGACGAGCACACTTTGGAGTTTTGTCCTAGAGCTAGATCAAGTACTGGATTTCGGGTAAGGTGATTTCAGGTGTGATATTAGGCCAAAGAGCTAGATCAAGTACTGAATTTTGGGTAAGGTGATTTCAAGTGTGATATTTGGCCAAGTGCAGTGAATAATTTTAGATTTCTTCTAATGACATATTTTCTATGATAAGATGACTAAGGAAAACATAGTTTGAGGTTGGAAATGGGTTTAAGATGGACACTAAACAAAGTTGTTAACCTTTGAGAAATTCGGTATTCGATGGTGATGTTGAAGCTTTAGAGTCAAGGGGTTAAAATGAAACTCTTGCTAGATTTTATAAGTTTAGAGTTTTATAAGTTTATGTTTCAATTGAAGATCTCTCTAATGTTAGTACGCTTCTATTTCAGCCCATGAAGATTATACTCTTTGTAAACAAGGAAAAATTTGTAAGTAGACCCTCAACCTACCTCGGTTAATATTTGTATATGATTGTATAAACCATCATGGTTGCTATTGTATATACATGTAATTCCACGATCAAATATATATATATATATATATATATATGGTGTTTCCATTTGTATGATGATGATTTGCCATGATCAAGTGTGTAAAGTGTTTCGGTTTTATATGATGTATTGCTATGATCTATGTTCTATGAATGATTCGGGTTTGCTCAAGTCAAAAGAGGATTTTTACATGTTTTGTGAACCTTGTAAGCTTCAGCTATGTCAATGTGAAGATGTTTGGATTGATCATTGTTGTTACAATCATGATATGTTTTGAGTATTTGCCTGTGTATCATGTTATACATATGAAAGTTCTAATGTTATCAAGCCAAGTACCGAAATGTGCTATGCTAGTTCTCATTTATACACAACGTCTCATATGTCACATGTTCTATGAAAAGAAAAGAATGTCTCAAGTCTCATGTCTCATGTCACATGCATTTGGGTAAATGATGTCTTTCAAAAGAGAAGTCAGTACATGTTTTATCGCGACCCCAAATGCTAGAATGGGAGAATGTCTTGGTGGAACTCATTTGTCCACTTTGGAGTGCTTAAGAATAGAGTGGTAACCCCTAAGTTGACAAAGAACTATTGGCGTGCCTCGAATGGATCTTTTTGGGAAGGATGTCGGAGCAAGGTAGCACCTAACGCTAGTGGGTGCACATGACTAAGGCAAATGACTCGACGAAGTACTATCATGTTATAATGAATATAAATAAGACGTATTCACCACAGTGTACGGACCATTGGTGGTGCGGTAACTAGTAGGAACATGCGGTGCATTGGGATCACATGAAATGAATCATGTGATATGATATGATATGATATGATATGATATGACATGATATATTCCGGATCACGTGATTAACAATTTATGAAATGATGTCAAAATAATTTTTTTTTTGAAAAGTACGAAGAATCTGTTACATGTCTTTTCTCAAAGGTTAAGCTACATAAGTCAAGTTTATGTCAAGTAAATGTCCACGCATTCATCGCATAGTTTACCATTGTATGCTTATGTTATCTGTTGTATGGTGTTTGTTTACTTACTGAGATTTTTTGAAAACTCACTGTGGTAGTTTCCACTACCATTCCCAACTCGGAATGGTAGAACCTTTAGCAGGACTAGGAGTAGCGTGTCAAGATGATGATCAAGGCTAAAGATGATCTCGACCCGAAGAAATCCTAAAAAGTATTAACACGCTCCTCATGAAACCTCCACTGTCGAATCTCTTCGCTCTCAAGCCAAGGATCTCCCTCCTCATGGAAACGAACATGACTCAATGAGGAGTCGGAAGGATCGATGAGTCAAGGGGTGGGGAGTTGGGAATAGGTAGCTCCTGCTCTGCGTGACGCTACTTGGCAGCCTGCCTCGACTCTGGTTTCTCTAGTATAGCTGGAGGGGTCAATCAAATATGGCATCTAAACCACTGTGCCACAATCTTTCCCATCCATCTGATGGGGTCAAGTGGCTGGCTCTCCTCATGTGGTAGGGCTCTCGTCATACAGATATTACCTCTCCCGTCATAGTCTAGAATGTGAGTCCTATGGTACTCCAACCTCTCCAGTGTCTGTATCATACGCTCTAGTCGTCTACGTCTCTACTCAGCTTTAAGCCTTCGAAGTCTACTGGGGGTCATATACGCTCATCGAGCAACTCTGTCACGTCTAGCCATGGTGTAATTGTAAATGACGAGAGAATTTGCAGGTCATAGGACGAAAATGAAATGGATGCCATGCATGCATGAATGGATGTGAATGCCATGATGCGGGGTGATGTCACACAATTTACAAGCCAAACAATTAAGGGTATTTGTTTCTCATATAGCCATCTTTTTCCCAAGTAGCATCCTCGATGTCGTGTTTCTACCATAGAACCTTAACCAAAGGAATTTTTCGATTATGAAGTTCCTTATCTTTCCAATCGATGATCTAAATAGAAACTTCTTCATAGGTTAGGTTGGGTTGTATCGAAAGATCTGTTGTATCCACAATTGCTGGCGTCTGTTTCTCGATGCTCTTCTTGAGAGAAGATACATGGAATACATTGTGAATTCCTCGGTATTCCACGGGAAGGTCTAGTCTATACGTGACTGCTTCTAATTTTTCCAAAATCTCTTAGCGTCCTACGTATCTCGGACTTAAGTTCTCCTTCTACCGAACAACTCCTTTCATGGGCGATACCTTGAGGTAGACCAATTTGCCAAATTTGAATTCAAGGTACCTCCTTCGTCGTTCAGCATAGCTTCTATGTCTGTCTTTGGCAGCCTTCATCCTTTCTCTTATTATCTGGATTTGATCCTCCATTTCTTGGAGGATCTCTGCACCAAGAATTTCTCCTTCTCCTACTTCATCCAAGCATAAAGGAGACTTGAATTTCCTTCTGTATGAAGCTTCGTAAGCCACCATTTGAATGGTGGCCTGGAAGTTGTTATTGTATGCAAACTCAATCAATGCAAGAGCTGTAACGCCCCGTACCCGAGGGTCCGGAGAGTTAACTCATGTCACTAACAAACCTGTCTTTCCAAGCACTTAAAACTCCAAGGACTTCATGTTTAGCACACAATTCATATTCTTCCAAATAACCATAATAAAACTTCATAAGTTATCATTACAAAACATAAACCAAAAGGGGTCCACAATCTCCCAATAACCTCAAAAATATAACAATACATCTTTAGGTGTCAATAGGTCCAAACAACGTAAAGTACTTCAAATGCTCAAGTTAAATCCATCTACTAACAATGGTACTCTAAAGTACCCAATCCTTCCATCCATATCTAGCCAGCTTCAATTCTATTCCTGACCCCCAGCTGGGAAATCAATATCATCTGAAAATATATGAAGATAAGGGGGTGAGTTATCAACAACTCAGTAAGCAGAGAACATATACTAGCATGTAAACATGAGCCTTTTCAGAAAGGTCAATATGCAGAAACAAAACATTTTATTTTTATATGCAGATCTCAGAAAACGTGTTATCAGAAAATCAGAGCGACTTTTCAAACATTTCATACTCAAGTCAAAAATTCATATTTGAGGATCTATTTCATATTCAAAAACGCTTTGGCATCACATAACTGAACATATTCATCTTATTGTATCATATCATATACCATGTTTAACCCCCGTGGTAGGGTTGTGCTATCCCCGGTGGCCAAACCAGGCAGTATCATGTGGTGAACTTCCCCTTTTTCAATCTCGGAGCCCCAAGTGTGCACACAGGAAAGAACACGTAAAAAGACCACTTTGTTTCCAAAGTGGGTGCACTCATATCATATCATGGTGGTACCAACCATATCACGTGAACAGTATCATCATATCAGAACCATATTCAGAACAGATAAGTATGCCAAAGTTTTATCATATCCATATCATATCAAAACACGTGCGAAACATATTCATATCCTTTCTATCTGATCAAAACAGATCCATATCATTTCATATCACATGCATAAAATTTTCAATGATATCATATTCGCTCTTTTGCATATTTCAGAAACATGTCAAATATTGCTCATGTCTACACATTTCATGTCAAAAATATTTCTTTTCTCTTTCATCTGTATCTCATGAGGGAATGCAAAACATATACTGAGGTTGTTTTTCACTTTTTCTTTTTAAAACAACATGCACATTTTTTTACAAACCAACCTCAGTTCATTTCTTTTTATGCAAATCCAGCATAGGAACCCCGCTTACCTGGACTTTTCAGCTTTTCAAAAAATTTCCTCAACAATGCCGAACCAAAATTATTCGTCACCTATAAGATAATCACGTAAATTTCCATAAGTCTCCAATCAATCTCGTATTTGATATTCAAGCCTACAACTTATAAAATAGTCCATTTTTAATTTCCTCAATCTCAAAATTCTCATTATTCTCAACATCACTTCCTAAACTCATCCATATCCGACTTCGACTAAACATTTAATTCCAACTTATTTACGAATGAGATCTTACTATAATTTATAATACTAAATACATAACTATGTTAAAATCATTATAAGTAGAAACTCTTACTTTTGTTTAATTAATAACGAAAAATATATATATATATATATATTCTTTTTAAAAGGATTCAAAATAATATTTTGTACTTATTGACCATTCCGAAAATATTTATTAGTATCAACTTAATAACCATTCAAAAATAAAATATTTCTCTTAAAAATACTAACTTAACAAGATAAACTCATGCAAAATTTTCTATGAGAAACATGTGCGGCCCATGTTCTGATTTGCAAGAAAATATAAACAAAAACCATTTATGTTCTAAACAAAAAGGTGAAAAGGGTAAAACACCCTTGGTCTACAAGTCACCCGAGAGTCAGACTTCCAGTTTTCCTTTTTAAGTAAGAGCAACAACAACTAAGACAGTAACTAAGTAAAACATGAACATGCAGAGGCTCAAATGGGAGTAACGGCAGAAGCTCACTCACGAAAAGCTGAGACAGTGGCACGGTGGGGGTGTGACGGAAACTGGGCTGAGACGGTGGTGATAACCTCGACGACGTCGCACTGGAAGAGAGGGAGAGAGACCCGAAACCGAGAGAGAGAATGGGACAGTGAGAGAACAAGGGAGAGACCGAAAGGGAAGGACCTTCAACCGGAAGTGCACGAGTTTACCGAGGGAAAACTGAGGCAGCGTGCGGCAGAGCTTCCGTCGAGCTGCGCTGAGCACGAGAGAGAGAGAGAGCAACCGATAACTGCCCTGTTTTTGGTGCAGGAAATAGAGGTTTCCCCGCTAGGTGGGGTGGTTCTAGGTTTCGTGTGGCGGAGGAGCTGCCAAGCAGAGGAGTTACAGTGCAACGTTGGCGGTGGCTTCGTGTGGCTGAGGTTCCGCTTGGACTGGGTCCGGTGGGTGGTGACTCGCTGCCTGGTATGGTGCTCTGTTTTTGGGAGGTACAACTGAGAGGGTGTTTACACGGAGAGGGTGGTGGCGCCCGGCTTGAGTGGTGGACTTGTGTGGTTGTCGTTCCGTGTGCATGGACTGCGTTCGGCGGAGAATAACGCACTGGCCTGGCTGTGCGGGTGGTTGGACTGCTGAGCGAGGCTTGCGGTTTGATGCCTTGAGGGTAGGGACTGGCTGCAAAGGCCACGGTTCTTGTGTGCTGAGGTGTGAAAAGAGGGCTGCGGCACATGAGCTAGGGTTGTAGTTGCTTCATATATATATATAGACTAAAATAGAAAGTAGATTAAACCTAAATAAAAGGAAGAAAAACATGCACGAAAATGGAAACAAACCGTGCGATGCGTGGCGTGAACCCGTGAAACAAATTCTGAAAAAAAAAAAAGTGAACCCCGTGCATGGATCCAGTAATGCTGGGTCTTACATCCTCCCCCCCTTAAAAAAAAAAATTCCGTCCTCGAAATTTGCTATAAATTGTCGAAACTCCCATCGAAAAGTCGTGGGTACTTATCTCGCATTTCTTCTTCCAACTCCCAAGAAGCTTCACTAATAGCATGATTTTTCCACAACACTTTAACAAAAGGGATAGTTCGAGTCCGTAGCACTTGTTCTTTCCTTTCCAAAATCCGAACTGGTTCTTCCGCATAAGTCATATCCTCCTGAATCTGAAGTGGTTCATAGTCAATAACATGCGTCGGGTCGGGAATATATTTCCTCAGCATGGAAATATGAAATACATTATGCACTCCCGCAAGTGCCGGTGGAAGTGCTACTCTATAAGCCACTGGTCCAATCCGGTCAAGAATCTCAAATGGCCCAATATATCTTGGGCTCAACTTGCCCTTCTTTCCAAATCTCATAATTCCTTTCGTCGGTGCTATTCTCAAAAATACTTTGTCTCCAACCTCAAACTCCAATTGGTGGCGACGCTTGTCTGCATAACTCTTTTGTCGGCTTTGAGCTGCTTTCATTCTTGTCCGAACGATATCTATCTTCTCAGTAGTCCGCTGAATAATCTCTGGTCCCAGGAGTTTCCTTTCACCTACTTCATCCCAATACAATGGAGATCTACACCTCCTACCATACAAAACCTCATATGGTGCCATTCCAATGCTAGCCTGGAAACTATTATTATAAGCAAACTGGACCAACGGTAAATGGTGCATCCAAGTTCCCTTAAAATCCATCACACATGCCCTCAACATGTCCTCCAAGATTTGAATAGTTCTTTCTGACTGTCCATCTGTCTGAGGGTGAAATGCAGTACTGAAATTTAACTTAGTACCCATTGCTTCCTGTAAGCTTCGCCAGAACTTGGAAGTGAAACGAGGGTCTCTATCCGACACAATGGATACCGGTACCCCATGCAACCTCACTATCTCCCGCACATACAACTCAGCTAGTTTGTCCAATTTATAAGAAACTTTAATAGGCACAAAATGAGCAGTTTTTGTTAGGCGATCCACGATCACCCATATAGCATCTTGTCCGCTCAATGCCCTCGGTAGGCCCGTCACAAAGTCCATGGAGATATGCTCCCACTTCCACTCTGGGATCTGGAGTGGTTGTAGTAATCCGGCTGGTCTCTGATGCTCCGCCTTCACTTGTTGGCAAGTTAGGCATTGTTCTACAAATTTAGCAATTTCTCTTTTCATACCATTCCACCAAAAAGACTCTCTCAAGTCCCAATACATCTTGGTACTCCCTGGGTGAACTGTGTATAAGGAACGGTGTGCTTCTTCAAGAATTACTCTTTTCAGCTCTTCATTAGCTGGCACGCATAATCTACCTCTAAATCTTAAAACTCCATCCTCGGAAACGCTAAAGTCAGATCTGTCCCCGTTCCCGACTTCTTCCACTAATTTCACCAACCCTAAATCCACCTTCTGAGCAGCTTTGATTCTATCTAATAAGGTTGGTTGAACTATCAAATTGGCCAAGAAGGTACTTGTATCACTAGTGATAACCTCAATACCGGCTCTTTCTAGGTCCATTAACAACCTATGTTGAGTGGTAAGGGCTGCAACTGCTGGTCCCACCGACTTCCTACTCAAGGCGTCGGCTACAACATTAGCTTTGCCTGGGTGATAATTGATGGTGCAGTCATAATCCTTGATCAACTCAAGCCATCTCCTCTGCCTCATATTTAATTCTTTTTGGGTGAAGAAATATTTCAAACTCTTGTGATCTGTATAAATCTCACACTTTTCCCCATACAGATAGTGTCTCCAAATCTTAAGTACAAAAATGACTGCTGCCAGCTCCAGATCATGCGTGGGATAATTCTGCTCGTACGCTTTCAGTTGGCATGAGGCATATGCAATAACCTTCCCATGTTGCATCAGTACGCACCCCAAACCAAGCCTTGACGCGTCGCTATAAACTACAAATCCCCCTCTAGCCGTGGGAACTGCTAATACCGGAGCCGTCACTAATCTCCGTTTCAACACTTGAAAGCTTTCTTCACACTTTGTTGTCCATTCAAACTTATTATTTTTCTTGGTGAGTGCTGTGAGAGGAACTGCTATTTTGGCGAAACTGTCAATGAATCGACGGTAATAACCCGCCAATCCCAAGAAACTTCTAACCTCATGCACATTCTTCGGCGTCGGCCAATTAACCACTGCTTCCACTTTTCCCGGGTCCACTGAAATGCCATCTTTCGAAACTACATGCTCCAGAAATGCGATTGAATCAAGCCAAAATTCACACTTTTTCAATTTAGCAAACAACTTTTTATCTCTGAGTGTCCCAAGTACCTGCCTCAAATGTTCCTCATGCTCGGATTTGCCTTTGGAGTAAACCAATATATCATCAATAAAAACGACTACAAACTTATCCAAAAATTCATGTAACACCCTGTTCATCAAATCCATAAATACTGCTGGGGCATTAGTCAGGCCAAAAGGCATGACCAAAAACTCATAATGGCCATAACGAGTCCTAAACGCCGTCTTAGCTACGTCCTCTGCTCTGATCTTCAATTGATGGTAACTCGATCGAAGATCAATCTTAGAAAATACCTGAGCACCCTGGAGCTGATCAAACAGATCATCTATACGGGGTAGCGGGTACTTATTCTTTATGGTCACACGATTAAGTTCCCTGTAGTCAATACACATCCTCATCGATCCATCCTTCTTCTTCACAAAGAGGACTGGAGCTCCCCAAGGTGATACACTGGGCCTGATAAAACCCTTATCCAACAGGTCTTGCAATTGTTCCTTGAGTTCCACTAACTCCGACGGTGCCATTCGATAAGGTGCTTTTGAAAGGGGTGCCATGCCCGGAGCTAGTTCAATAGTAAACTCCACTTCCCGCTCGGGCGGGAGTCCAGGTAAATCTTCTGGGAAAACCTCTGGATATTCTCTCACCACAGGTATCTGCTCTAACTTCAACTCCTTTTTTGGTACTTCTACCACGCAGGTTAAGAATCCCTGACAACCATCTCGTAACAATTTCCCAACTTGAACGGCAGATATGATGGGTGGATGCATCCTCACTTTTGAACCTGAGAATCGAAATTCACTTTCTTTTGGGGGCCTAAATATCACTTCCTTTTTAAAACAGTCTATGCTGGCGTGGTAGCAAGCCAGCCAATCCATACCCAAAATTACATCAAACCCAAACATGTTAAACACTATCAAATCTGCTGGCATCAATCTTCCCTCAATTGATAAAGGACACCCTGGTAGGAACTTGTCACAGACTACCGAATTTCCTGTTGGGGTCGCAACCACCAACTTGGACTTTAACTCTTCAGTTTCTAAGGTGCAAAATCTAGCATAGGTCATGGAAACAAATGAATGTGTCGCTCCCGAATCAAATAGTACAGTGGCATTTTTAGAAAACAAAGAAATAGTACCTGTGGTCATAATCAACATCATTCATGAACTAAAATTTGTAAGTCTTAACCCTAATCCACAAATCAATATCTTGAAAACATAACAAAGAAGTCATACCCGTGATCACATCATTCCTATCCTCCGCCTCTCCAGGTGTCAGAGCAAAAACCCTTGCAGGTGCAGTAGTACGCTGCATGTTGCCTCGCGCTGTCCCTTCTATTCTAGGTGGTGGTGGGGGCCTGCTGTTATCCAATCGTAGAGGGCAGTCCCTGAGATAATGGCCCGATCTGCCACAACGGTAGCATAGTCCCGCTTCCTTCCTGCATACTCCAGTATGTACTCGGTTGCAAGTTCTACATTGATATGCTTGTTGGGTGCCCTGAACCATTCTTTTTCCCGAGCTACTACCTTCATTTCTCTTTTTCCACGCTCCTTGGTCCATACCAGAATGAGGCCCCGAAGAAATAGTCCTCTTCTTCTGATCGTGCAATGCAGCGCTCCTTTGAAGGCTTCGCTCAAAAACTGTGGCCTTATCTACCAATTCTGAAAAATTTCGAATCTGGAAGCCCACTACTCGTTCATAAAGTTTTTCATTTAGCCCTTGTTCGAATTTACGCGCTTTCTTTTCTTCGTCAGGAATCAGATACGCAGCAAAACGGGATAATTCAATGAATCTAGCTGCATATTGGTGCACCGTCATGGATCCTTGCACCAGAGTGGCAAATTCCATTGCCTTGTCCTCTCGAGCCAAGCTTGGGAAAAATCGCTCAAGAAAAATCTGCTTAAAATGTGGCCAACTGACTATTTCTGTTCCCCCTGCTTCTCGGATAGTTCTTTCTGAGATCCACCATCTTTTTGCCTCACCGGTCAGTTTGAAAGTTGCATATGCCACCTTTTGTTCATCTGTGCAGGTTAACACCCGCAATATTTCTTCAATATCTTGCACCCAATCTTCAGCTAAAGTGGGTTCGCCTTTGCCGTCAAATGAAGGGGGGTGCATCCGATTGAACTGTTCTATGCTACCACCTCCTTCATTAGAGTTGCGTTGGCGACCAATGGGATTTTGCGCGAGATCGTCTATTAACTGATGAGCTGCTGCTCGAAGTACTTCAGAAGCACTCGGGTTTGCTCCCCTTTCGTTCTCGTTCACGTTCAAGTCCGACATACTTCGTTCTCGACGACGAGGTGGCATCCTGCAATAAAGAGAAAAAAGAAAAATACGCGCAACAGTAGTAATGATTAGACTCCAAAGTCTAAAACTTTAACGCCATCAATCTATTTAATAAAAGTCTCCAAAGTCAAACCAAACCATAAACAACATGAATTCAACTCATAGACCTCCAAAATCCTACACATCAAAGTCATTCCTAAAGTTTGTAAAATTTAAGACCTCGAAAACCTATGATATTCTTCCTCATAACTCACTCCACTATCGCCTCCAATCTGAAAAAGATTTCTTAAAGCCTATCTATACTCCATGATCTTACACTCTATAGTCTACAGAACCTCAAACCTGGCTCTGATACCAACTGCAACGCCCCGTACCCGAGGGTTCGGAGAGTTAACTCATGTCACTAACAAACCTGTCTCTCCAAGCACTTAAAACTCCAAGGACTTCATGTTTAGCACACAATTCATATTCTTCCAAATAACCATAATAAAACTTCATAAGTTATCATTACAAAACATAAACCAAAAGGGGTCCACAATCTCCCAATAACCTCAAAAATATAACAATACATCTTTAGGTGTCAATAGGTCCAAACAACGTAAAGTACTTCAAATGCTCAAGTTAAATCCATCTACTAACAATGGTACTCTAAAGTACCCAATCCTTCCATCCATATCTAGCTAGCTTCAATACTATTCCTGACCCCCAGCTGGGAAATCAATATCATCTGAAAATATATGAAGATAAGGGGGTGAGTTATCAACAACTCAGTAAGCAGAGAACATATACTAGCATGTAAACATGAGCCTTTTCAGAAAGGTCAATATGCAGAAACAAAACATTTTATTTTTATATGCAGATCTCAGAAAACGTGTTATCAGAAAATCAGAGCGACTTTTCAAACATTTCACACTCAAGTCAACAATTCATATTTGAGGATCTATTTCATATTAAAAAACGCTTTGGCATCACATAACTGAACATATTCATCTTATCGTATCATATCATATACCATGTTTAACCCCCGTGGTAGGGTTGTGCTATCCCCGGTGGCCAAACCAGGCAGTATCATGTGGTGAACTTCCCCTTTTTCAATCTCGGAGTCCCGAGTGTGTACACAGGAAAGAACACGTAAAAAGACCACTTTGTTTCCAAAGTGGGTGCACTCATATCATATCAGGTGGTACCAACCATATCACGTGAACAGTATCATCATATCAGAACCATATTCAGAACAGATAAGTATGCCAAAGTTTTATCATATCCATATCATATCAAAACACGTGCGAAACATATTCTTATCCTTTCTATTTGATCAAAACAGATCCATATCATTTCATATCACATGCATAAAATTTTCAATGATATCATATTCGCTCTTTTGCATATTTCAGAAACATGTCAAATATTGCTCATGTCTACACATTTCATGTCAAAAATATTTCTTTTCTCTTTCATCTGTATCTCATGAGGGAATGCAAAACATATATTGAAGTTGTTTTTCACTTTTTCTTTTTAAAACAACATGCACATTTTTTTACAAACCAACCTCAGTTCATTTCTTTTTATGCAAATCCAGCATAGGAACCCCGCTTACCTGGACTTTTCAGCTTTTCAAAAAATTTCCTCAACAATGCCGAACCAAAATTATTCGTCACCTATAAGATAATCACGTAAATTTCCATAAGTCTCCAATCAATCTCATATTTGATATTCAAGCCTACAACTTATAAAATAGTCCATTTTTAATTTCCTCAATCTCAAAATTCTCATTATTCTCAACATCACTTCCTAAACTCATCCATATCCGACTTCAACTAAACATTTAATTCCAACTTATTTACGAATGAGATCTTACTATAATTTATAATACTAAATACATAACTATGTTAAAATCATTATAAGTAGAAACTCTTACTTTTGTTTAATTAATAACGAAAAATATATATATATATATTCTTTTTAAAAGGTTCAAAATAATATTTTGTACTTATTGACCATTCCGAAAATATTTATTAGTATCTACTTAATAACCATTCAAAAATAAAATATTTCTCTTAAAAATACTAACTTAACAAGATAAACTCATGCAAAATTTTCTATGAGAAACACGTGCGGCCCATGTTCTGATTTGCAAGAAAATATAAACAAAAACCATTTATGTTCTAAACAAAAAGGTGAAAAGGGTAAAACACCCTTGGTCTACAAGTCACCCGAGAGTCAGACTTCCAGTTTTCCTTTTTAAGTAAGAGCAACAACAACTAAGACAGTAACTAAGTAAAACATGAATATGCAGAGGCTCAAATGGGAGTAACGGCAGAAGCTCACTCACGAAAAGCTGAGACAGTGGCACGGTGGGGGTGTGACGGAAACTGGGCTGAGACGGTGGTGATAACCTCGACGGCGTCGCACTGGAAGAGAGGGAGAGAGACCCGAAACCGAGAGAGAGAATGGGACAGTGAGAGAACAAGGGAGAGACTGAAAGGGAAGGACCTTCAACCGGAAGTGCACGAGTTTACCGAGGGAAAACTGAGGCAGCGTGCGGCAGAGCTTCTGTCGAGCTGCGCTGAGCACGAGAGAGAGAGAGAGCAACCGATAACTGCCCTGTTTTTGGTGCAGGAAACAGAGGTTTCCCCGCGAGGTGGGGTGGCTCTCGGTTTCGTGTGGCGGAGGAGCTACCAAGCAGAGGTGGTACGGTGCAACGTTGGCGGTGGCTTCGTGTGGCTGAGGTTCCGCTTCGACTGGGTCCGGTGGGTGGTGACTCGCTGCCTGGTATGGTGCTCTGTTTTTGGGAGGTACAACTGAGAGGGTGGTGGCGCCCGGCTTGAGTGGTGGACTTGTGTGGTTGTCGTTCCGTGTGCGTGGACTGCGTTCGGCGGAGAATAACGCACTGGCCTGGCTGTGCGGGTGGTTGGACTGCTGAGCGAGGCTTGCGGTTTGATGCCTTGAGGGTAGGGACTGGCTGCAAAGGCCACGGTTCTTGTGTGCTGAGGCGTGAAAGGAGGGTTGCGGCACATGAGCTAGGGTTGTAGTTGCTTCATATATATATATATAGACTAAAATAGAAAGTAGATTAAACCTAAATAAAAGGGAAGAAAAACATGCACGAAAATGGAAACAAACCGTGCGATGCGTGGCGTGAACCCGTGAAACAAATTCTGAAAAAAAAAAAAAGTGAACCCCGTGCATGGATCCAGTAATGCTGGGTCTTACAAGAGCTTTTCCCAATTGTTCTTTTCTTACAAGACACATATCCTCAGCATGTCTTCCAATGTTTGAATCGTCCGCTCAGATTGCCAGTTCGTCTGAGGGTGATAGGCACTACTAAATTCCAACTTAGTGCCTAAAGTGTCCTGAAGACCTTGCCAAAAATGAAAGGTAAAGCGGGTATCCCTATTTGATACTATTGTTTTTGGAACTCCATGCAACCGCATAATTCCTGATACAAACAATCGAGTTAATCTCTCCATAGTATCAGTATTCTTTATTGGCAAAAATTGAGCACTCTTAGTTAGGCGATCGACCACAACCCAAATAGAGTTTTTTCCTACTGAGGTTCTCTGTATCCCGACTATGAAGTCCATAGATATATCCTTCCATTTCCATTCTGAGGTGCTCAACCTTGCCTGTTCTACAAACAGAGCATTTATTAACTTAATCGGCTACGTCCTTCTTTAAACCTTCCCACCAAAAGTGTTGTTTTAAATGTCAATACATTCTTGTGCTTCTTAGATGAGCCGTGTATGGAGTCTGATGGGCTTCTCTAAGTATCCTATCCTTGATCTCTGAATCTATTGGAATTACTCTCTGATCCTAAAGGTAAATCCTTCTGGTCCTTCACTCCTTTCTACCTTCTGCCTAATTTCTCCCCATTTGAGATCTTCCATCTGTCGCTTCTTTATTTCCTCCCACTCAATAGGTACAATTTCTTGTATTGCGGCGAGAGATGCATCTGGATGACGATCCTTAATTAGTAGATTTCTCATGCTGTGCAGAAGTGATTCTTCTTCCAAAGTGAGATCATCATTCCACGATTTTCAACTTAACGCATCTGCTACTACGTTAGCCTTACCAGGGTGATACTTGATTTCACACTGATAATCGCTTATTGTTTCCAACCACCTTCTTTGCCTCATATTTAAATTCTGCTGACTAAATAAGTATTTGAGGCTCTTGTGATCCGTGTAAACCTTGCAAATTGCACCATACAAATAGTGCCTCCAAATGTTTAAGGCAAAGATTACCTCGGCTAGCTCCAACTCATGAGTGGGGTAGTTTTGTTCGTGGTTCTTCAGTTTTCGGGAGGCGTAGGCAACAACTCACTCATCTTGCATGAGTATGCATCCAAGTCTTGATTTAAATGCGTCGCTAAATACGACGTAAGGCCTATGGGGTTCTGGTAGAGCTAATACTGGTGCTATCATGAGCCTTTCTTTGAGTTCCAAGAAACTCTGCTTGCACTCCTCCGTCCAAATATACTTAGTGTTTCTCTTAGTTAGGGCAGTAAGGGGTCCTGATAGCTTGGAGAATCCCTTCACGAATCGTCAATAGTAGCCAACTAAACCTAGGAAACTTTGGATTTCATGCACATTTGTTCTTTCAGTCTATCCAAAGCCAAACGAAGATGTTGTTTGTGCTCTTCCTCGTTCCTAGAGTAGATTAGTATGTCGTCAATGAATATGAAAACAAAGTTATCTAGGTTTGGTTTGAACACTTGGTTCATCATATCCATAAATGTGGCAGGGGCATTGGTTAGACCAAAGGGCATTACCAAAAATTCGTAGTGCCCGTATCTAGTTCAAAACATTGTCTTAGGGATATCTTGTTCCCTAATCTTGAGTTGGTGATACCCAGATCTTAAGTCTATCTTTGAGAACATTGATGCTCCTTACAATTGATCTAATAGGTCATCGATACGTGGTAACGGGTACTTGTTCTTAACCATTACTTTGTTCAATTCCTTATAATCAATGCACATCCTTAAAGATCCATCATTCTTCTAAACAAATAAAATTGGCACACCCCAAGGTGATGAACTAGGTCGTATGAATCCCTTCCCCAGTAGTTCTTCTATTTGATCCTTCAATTCATTCAGTTCTAAAGGGGCCACACGATAAGGTGCCTTATGGACAGGGGTAGTCGCAGGTTCTAATTCTATAATGAACTCTGTTTCTCTATCGGGAGGTAATCCAGGTAGGCATCTGTGAAGACTTCCAGATATTCTTCAACTATAGGTATCCCTTGAATCTACTTACTATTGCCATATTCTTCTAGTACGAATGCTAAATAGGTTGTGGCACCATTAGCGATCCACTTCCTTGCTTGCAAAGCCAAAATTAACAAGGGGTAGCCTTCACTGTCCCTCCTGTATAACAGATTTTTCCATCTACAAGGGATTCGAAGATGATCTCTTTATTTCTGCAATCTATCCTAGCACAGTACTTGGATAATCAGTCCATTCCTAAAATGATGTCAAATCCTAATAAGTCGAAAACGATTAATTTGGCTTCCATCAGTATTCCTCCTAAGCTTAGTGGGCAGCCTTTCAATACGCGGTTACAAGTGATCAAGCTTCCATCGGGGATTGCCACTACTACAACTTGAGGTAATGTTTGGGGTCTGCAGGTTACATGTGCATGCAAACATCATGGACACAAAAGACCTCATAGGGCCGAAGTCAAACAAAGTATAGACCATATATTCATATAGTGTGACTTTACCTAATGCATAATCACTACCAACTACTTAGCAGTTATTTCAAATAAGCTACTTACTAAATAGGGTACTTAAGGAAAAATACCAGTGATAACTCTCGCTTCTTCATCATCTGGAATTTTCTCGTTAAAATCTCCAACGATGATAGCGTACACATGGGCTTGGATAGGTGGCCTTTGATTAGGCCGGTTGCTAGGAGCATTTCCACCTTGTGCATTCTAAGGGCACTCTCGTATCATATGTCTGGATTGATCGCATCGGTAACACACTCCTGAACCTACTCGACATTCTCCACCGTGATTCTTCCACATTTCTTACAAGTAGTAAGTGGAGCTATCATAATGCCTTTTCCCTTGTTGGTTCCTTGGATAATCCTCATTTTGGCATTATTTCCTCCTGCGGACGAAAAAGAAGCCCTTTTACGCTCTAGGTTAATTTGACTTACCACATTTCATTGTTCTGTTTCTGTTATTGCGCCCACATTAACTAACTCTTGGAAGTTGTTGATACGAAACCTGGTCATGTAACTGCAAATCTAGGGTTGTAGTCTTCCTTGGAATTTTGGGCCTGCATCTTTTGTGGTGATCAAGTGTGGAACGAACCTTCCCAGCTCCATAAATTTTGCAGCATATTGTTCAACGGTGAGATTGCCTTGTACCAAAGTGGTAAACTCTTGGGCCTTCCATGTCTTCATCGATTTGGGGAAGAATCGATAGTCAAACACCTCTTTGAAACTATCCCATGTCAAAGCAATGATATGGCCCAATAACCTCACCAACTGTTGCCTTTTGGTATCCCACCATATGTCAGCTTCTCCTTGAAGCAGATGCCCTGTGTACTGTACTTGCTATTCTTCTATACAACCATTGATCTCGAAGGTCCTGTTGAGATCCAATAGCCACTTGTTGGCTTTCATGGGTCCCTTGACTCCCCTGAAACTAGGGTATCTGTATATCAGGAATTTCTCGTACGAGCAACCTCGGTTTTCCTACCTCTCAATATGCGGGTAATGTTGGTTTCGCCTTATGATTAACTTTGTTGTTGCATCGTGGTCCCCATCATCTGGCGAATTGCGTTCGCCAAATCGAGTCCTCCATCTAGACAGCGATCCTGCTCTTGACGAGTATTAGATCCCTCGGGGTTCCTTTCCCTTCTTTCAAGTGTCATCCTATCAGGTACGTGTGTCAAATCTAATCCTCGCTATATGATTCAAACATATTTGATCTAAAGATTAAAAACCTATACTGTAGCATATACCTAAGGACACGTAGATTTACCCGAAGACATAATTGCTCTGATACCACCCTGTGAAGCCCCCAACCTTCACTTGGGATGTAATAGAGATTTAAAGCATTAGGACATGCAACACAAGCTTACATACCCCCGTTCATGACAGTTAATATGCAATGCATCATATAAATGCATCTAGCAGTTTGCAATAATTGGAACGGAATAAGGGTGAAATAAAACTTATACCAGAATAAACTAAAAACATCCCAATATTATTCATAAAACCATGAGTTCAGATCATCAGGTAGCTTGATCTCAGTACACAAAATATCAAAGTCTCCATGTCTAAACCAGTTGCTTCATGCACTCTAATGCACGAATGGTTAGACCTAAAAACATCGAAATGAGATCAAGTCTCCTGTCGACATCCGATTCCTCTTCAATCATCTGGATCCACTGGTCCATCGGGCCCATCTTCATCAATTCCTAACACAACTTCTATCATTTCGAATATAATGATAGTGGGTTCACAAAGGGTGAGATTTACATGAAATCTCAATAAGTTAGACAATCAACATGCACAAAGTTAGGTTATGCATGATGAATGATAAATATGAAATGCATGCGATGTAGAAAAATCAATATTTGTCTCCCATTCAGATTCCTCACAATTTTTAGAAAAACGTTGACACATATTTTCTTACACAGAAGATGTTTTCACTTTCAGAATAAAAAACATAGATTTTTATCATAAGTCACTATGAGTACTTGTTGGTGACGGTAGCATAACTCACGTTGAAACTACGTTGTCTACAGACTCTTTCTCAATGCATTCGCAATAACATAACATCATAACATAATAACATGTATACCCACCAACTTTAGGTGTCGTAACATGTGACTTCGCTTCGGCGTTCTTTAAAAAGAACTCATTCGAAGCCTATTGATTGTTCTCCATCAACCCAGGGGTTACCACTCTATATTTAATCACTTCAGAGTGGACAGAGGAGTTCCACCAGGATACTTCCCCATCCTAGGTTTTGGGGTCGTGACAAAACTATTTTTCATGCTATGCTTTTAAAAAGAAATTTTCAATTTTCATGACATGCGCAAATGTGGCAAATTTTCATAAAAAAATGATAGTTATATGCAAAAGTGCTAAGAGTGGCAAAAATTCACTCAATAGAACATATGATATGATATTTTATGCTAAAACATGACAATTATAATGACAATTATCAATAAATCATAAATAATCATCAAAGTGTAAGTTAGAGGCCAACTTACAGACTGCTTGAAGTTGTTTATGTGGCAGCTGTTGTTATTAAAAATGCACTAAGTTAGGATCTATACTAACTAAGGGAGATAAAATTTTTAAAATGATGGGTATTTACAAAAATACCCCTAGACTTTCAAATATTGCTACTAAGGCCCTAAATTTTGTACTATTTGCAAACAAACTCCAAATTTAACCAAAATTCATAGACCTCATATTTTGCATATTCTAAAACCATCTATGCCCTTAAAATTCCAAAAAATGAAGTGGACTTAGCCTAAACACACTCAACCCGTGGCATGCACTCTAGTTGATGCCTAGTGTAATTTCAACTATTGATCCTTATGAATGCATGCATGATAAATTTTCTTTAAAAACAAAAGTTTCCTATAATTATTAAGGACATGATAAAAGCTTAATCTTGAGAGCTAGTCCACCCCAACACTTAGTCATGCCTAACAAAAGCCTTAAATGTTTTACTAACTATGCATGACATATTTTTCGATCTTTACACAAATAAAAGCTAGAATTAAATCATGCATTCTTCTTATACCAAGAAGAAGGCTTTCCTAAATTCTCATATTTCAAGCCTAGGTGAAAATAAATTAATTTCCACAAGTTGAGCATGATTTAAATCAAACTTCTGCATGCTTTGATGATCAACACAAGAAAGAAATTGAAACCTATTATGGCATGTTTTTAACCTCAAAACTTTCAAAAATCATCCTAAGAAATAAATAAATCATATAAAAAAATTCTAAGACATGCCATAGCTAATATTCCTACTAAAAATAATTCAAACATTTAATCAATCATAAAGAACTCAGTTTCAACAACTTACCTCCCCACAGGACACCATAGGAAAAGGTAGGTCTAAGGGTTGCCTTATCCCTCCCGCGATGGAGTGCGGGTCAGCCAATGACGGTCTGAAGATGAAATTTACCTTCCTCGTGAACGTTAACAGGCGGGTGCAGGTCTAGTAACAAACTGCCTGAAAGCTTACCTCCTTACGAGATACTATAGGGAAAGGTCGGCCTTAGGGTGGCCTTATCCCTCTCGTGGAGGAGAGCGGGACTGGCCCCACGACCCTTACGAACAAACTACCCCGAAGAGTGGGATCAGCGATAGCCTAACCCAACACTTACATTTTCTGTGATATCAACGAGCGGGAGCGAGTCCAGTAATAGAGTGCCCGAAAAACTTACCTCCCCGCGGGACACGATAGGGAAAGTTTGGCTCTAGGGTGGCCTTATCCCTCTAGTGGAAGGGAGTGAGACTGGCCCGTGGCTCTCTTGAACAAACTACCCCATCTCCTATCACGGTTAAGAGTGGTCAGCCAATTGCTGTCTGAACTTACCTCCCCGCGGGATACCATAGGGAAAGGTAGGCCTTAAGGTTGCATTGTCCCTCCCGAATCAGAAAATGTACCTTCCTCGTAAGTGTCAACGAGCGGGAGCGAGTACAGTAACAAACTGCCCGAAATAGCTTGCCTCCCCGTGCAATACAAGGGGAATGGTCGGCCAAGGGTGGCCTTATCGTCCCACGAAGGAGAGCACAAAAGGGGCGGGCTAATTTGAGGTAGCCTGACCTCTCCCCAATGGAGTGCGGGTTTAAATCTTATGACTGCCTGAAGAAAGAAGAATCTACAAAAGAAAAAAGCAAAGTGCCGCAAAAAGGTCGCACAAGGCATCAACGAGCAATGAAAAGGTAGAGGCAGTGCAACCGAATACAAAAAATAAAGGAAAATGCAGAAATAATACATCAAGGAAAATACGGGGAAGGTACAGCCGAACACACAAAATAGTTTTATTAATTATGCAGGATTATAAGGAAATTACATCACAAAGTCGCAAAGCTACAAGTAACAAATTATAGCATGAAGTCGCAAAGCTACAAGGAACTACTACTACCACTAAGAAGAATTCTACCAGGACTCATCCAAAAAGAATTAGTTGTGTAACTATAAGGGATTCATTCCTGTTGTTTCGAACCCGGACCGAGGACATCGAATAGTCGAAATTCTTTCAGGATTCATCCAAAAAGAATTAGTTGGGTAACTATAAGGGATTCATTCCTGTCGTTCAGAATCCCCTAGGTTTCTAACCCTTACCCGGACCAAGGACGTCGAATAGTCGACAAAGCAAGTCAGCCTAACAATCTGTGGCCGCTTTCAGAACCCAGAAATTAAAACAAAAAGAAAAGGAGGGGAAGCACCAAACAACGACAACCAAAGACTAGTCGCAGCAGCTAAATGCTCTGATTTGTCTCCTTAAAAACTTGTGTGAATTCTATTTTACTAACGTAATAATTCTCTGCAGCACAAAAATCGACTAGTTTCAATCTGCAAAAAGTTAACCCACTAAACTGGGACTCCATCAATAACTTACCTCCCCGCGAGGGAAAAAGGGAAATGTAGGTCTAAAAAGTTGCCTTATCCTTCTCGCGGAGGAAGCGGGTCGTCCCTTAGCCACCCGAAGACAAAATCTCCATCAGCAAAATCTTCATCAGTGAAATCTCCACCAACGAAGCAAAAGATGCCAATGGGGTAGGCTAGGAAACTTCAAAGGCTCGGTGGGAAACGACCGCCCAAATAACGATTAAAACGACAATAGCGTTCTAAGAACAGCTGTCTGCAAAAGATAAACAAGCGCAGCATGGCTAGCTAGCGGGGTTGGTAGGGGCTTCTCAAGACCCCTTTACTTCAGTTCCCCGGGCCGACCACACAACCACCAAAGAAGAAAAAAAAAAGAAAAGAAGCAAAGGCAAAGGCATGGCGAGCAAAGATGTGAGCATTAATCAGTATATGCATGTGTACAAGACACTGAGCAACAAAACATGTATACATGTACAATGAAACAAATGAAGACTAAGTCTCGGCTTTGGGAGCATCGGTCCCAGTAACCACAAGAGCAAGGCTGGCTGGCTCCACTAATGATGGCACAGTCATGGCTGGATTAGGAAAAGTATTCGACAACTCGTTTCTTCCCAGATCGCGGTTGGATTCAATGGATGTCTCACCAGTAGGGATATCACCAAGCACAAGCCTTTGAAGGCACTTGGTGAAAGATCCCGAACGCAACTCCGGACTCCCCAGCAGAAATGACCGCATTGATTTGTGGCCTTCAGCAACACCGTGTCCCCATGCTTGATCGCGGAGCCTAGGGAACCACTTTAGCTGCCTTTGTAAAGAAAGGGTGGCATCCCGGAGATTCTGATTCAGCTATTCCAACCGGTCCTTTTCCTCCAGCATTTGGGATGAGTTGTCTTGAAGGCTCTACTTCAGCATCTCCAACTGTTTTTTCTCTTCTTGGAGATTTGGGTTGAATTGCTCCAGTTGGGTCCTCTCCTCCTCCCACCTCTGCTTATGCTTCCACTGGCGACGCTCCAACTTCTTCGACCTCTAGCGCTCTTCTAGCAAATCGAGCCTCACCTTCTCGAGTTCAAGCTTCAACCACTCCCTCTCCTCCCTGTCGCCACAAGGACGGTCCAAGCTCTGCTGAGTGGCCTCTTCTTGATCCCCCACAATGAAAGTCGCAAGCTGAGAAGTACCCTAGCGACATAAAGGAAAGACTAAGAAAAAGGGAGGAGGTAGGAAAGGAAGTAATAGGCAGAAAGGGCACAGGCAACCTTTGTGGAAGAAAGAAGGAAGGACGTCTGCAAGACTGAATTCAGGAAGTTCCCCAGGAACCCCTGGAGAAGCAGGCAAATCCTCACTTGAAACCCCGGGAGGTGGCCAGTTGCAGCATCTGGAGGAAAGTTGTCCGCCAATGGATATTAGACCCGGGTAAGCGATTCCTCACGCGGGCCCTCACCGGTCGTATCACCTACAAAATTGCCACCCTCAATGGTTTTCACCCAGACAAATGGGTCGATGACTGGACTCCTCAAACCAACGTCGGCCCAAGTAAGAGAATCTGAGGTAGGATTCACCAGACCCCCAAGGACTACAGCATGTGAAGGAGATGTACCTCCTAGGCAATCTTCTGCCTCCGCAAGGTTGCTGGAAGAAGCCTCCACCCTCTCATTGTTCACTTCGAGAGAGTGACCACCGGCAGCCGAACGGGATGGAGGAGGAGAGACCTACAAAGAAGAATGGTGTCCCTCGCCATGAGAGGATGGCGCAAAGATATCTTGGAGGAGCTTGCCCATCTCGACCTCACCCCCGGGCGCCTCATCAATCGCCCCCGGGGGGGGGGCACCCCAGGAAAAATATCTGTTGGTTTGCTCGCCACAACCGGCAATGGAACTGCCACAATAACCGGATGGCCGACTTCCGAAGCGGCCGGTTCTAGCGATAAAGGCTCCTGAACCCCAGGGGATAGTCCGCCTTCGGCCTGAACGTTCTTCCAATGGATTTTCTTCCCCGTATCCTGTAGAGGAGTATCCGAGGAACTCTTCCGAAGCAGAGCAACTTGGGGCCACATGACAATTGGCCTATCATTAGGAGGAAGGTGTTCCAGAGGAGGCAAAGAACTCCTTAAACTCTCCTAAAAAAGAAGGACCTCATAATGCACACCGTCGGGGTGTTTTTGAACCCATTCCCACACGATTGCAAGATGCTTCGATTTATAAGTAGTGGTCGTCAGACGCACGGCCTTATCCTCCGAAATATTTCCCCAGTCTATCCGAATGGGGAACTCTCGGCGATTCAGCTAGCCCAAAGAATTTGGGGGACCAGTCCTTTAGCTTACGGTATCACGATTCCAAGGTGACTAGGGCATATGAGATGCCTTGAAACTGCATATGTTTCCCTTTAGGCGTATGACCCTGTGAGCAAGAAGAAATTCATGACTAGTAAGGTCCCCATCGTCCGGATAAGATTCCAACAAAGCATGTTGCCAGATAATGCTACAACAAATAAAAAATCGCCAAGTGTTTGGGTGTAGTTGCGAAGGCGCCAAGCCTAGACGGTCCAAAAGGTCACAAATAGGGCGAGGAAATGGCAATCTCAAGTCGCATGAAAACATTGAAGGATATAGGGACACTTTACTGGAGTGGCCCTCTGCATCAATGGTGCCTTTGTCAGGACCAGGAACTTCAAAGGAAACAGACTCAGGTACTTGATAGGTGAGGCCCAAAGAGCCAACGTCGGGTTGTTAGTAGTCGAACGCCATCCCCTTCCCAAAAACACTAGACCAACATCGGCAGAACCCCCACTAGAAACATTAGATTGAACAGTTTTTTGGAAGCCATCACTGCCAGAGAAGACTAGTTGAAGAGAAGAAAAGTCTACGAAAAGTAAAAATGGCGGGATAATCATGGCATAATGGACAGAAGTCAGGTCCCACTGCCACATTTTATAACGGAAGATGACGGTTAGGCTCCTGCGAGCCATCGGAACACGAATACTCGCCGCTTCGAATTTGGGGAATGGGGCTTACAAAGCTATGCCGATGTGAATAGCCTCCTGACACCCCTTCATTAATGAGTTTGAAAATATGTTATGAAAAGGTGAGCCCATTAGGAAATACCAACCCGTAGAATCTTCCCGGCCCTCAGAAAACCTGAATAAAATTGCCCGGTCTTGATAAGAAGGCAGGATCGAATCATGATAAATTCCCACCGTACTCGTCCAGTGAGAATTAGACCCAAAAAGGGGATTTTCCCCTCAAGGCCTAAAAAGGCCCATCAAGCCCGGCCTAGGATAGAAGGTCACAAATCCACCCCCCTAAAAAATCCTCTTTACGTGACCTGTAGGAGGCATGGTGCTACAGAGGATGGGACACGTTGATCTGGAGCCCCTTGGATAGTGTCCAGCCCTCAAGTGATCGCCCACATAGCAGGCGCCATACACGGGGAACCGTTGATATACTGACAGGAGAGGCATGGACGGCCCAAAGGGAAAGTAGACCAGAAGGAAGGGACTGAAGAACTACGCCCCATTTATGGTTCTACCACCGTCGCAGAGCCGTGCCCCATTAATGACGTTGTCTTAGAGCCACGCTGCATTTAAAGATCCTAACAAGAGTAACAGTATAAGGAATACGACCCTTATGGAAGTAGGCACGATCTACCCTCTCAAACTTGCAGTATAAATAGCTGATCTCAGGTACGAGAAAACTCTATCAGATCCCTAGACTTTCTCACTTTTTTACTACACTCCAAGAATATTTACTGACTTAGGCATCATAGGTTCTCCAGCCCAAGGCCGCCCTCTCAAAGCCGCAGTATTTTCTACCTTGTGCATGGCTCGTTTGCGAAGACCTGAGTTGTTGGTAGCTTGGCCCAAAGGTGTGCAAAATACTGTGTTCACACTTCCCATGAATTGCTAATCTGACTCTCACCCTTTTTCCCCCATTGACTTCAAAGCCTTTTTTGAACTCCACACATATTCCTCTTGGGTCTTTGCTAGGCCAAAGGCAACACTCAAGTTGATAAGATTTGGCATCCTAATTGGTAGCCTGATTTCAACTTTTAGACCACTCAAAAAGTAGCTCAATTTGTGCTTCTCTGAGAGCCCTTTCAACCTATTGGACAAGCACTCAAATTGGGCTATATACACTACCATCGTTGATATGTTTTTAAGCCTAGTCAAAGCTTCCATAGGGTCATCATATATTGTTGGTCCAAATCGAGTTATTAAAGCCTGAACAAATGATTCCCAGCTCAAAAATTGACCCTCCTCAGCAACATCCTAATACCATATTAATACTTCCCCTTCCATATGATAAGAGACCATCAAAAGCCTTTGGATGGGAGTAGTTCGATGGTACTCAAAACACTAGTTGGCTTTGAAAACCCAATCAGATGGATTATTCCCATCGAAATGGGGAAAATCTAGTCTTACACCACTAAGCAACATTCCTCTATCTTCTTGAATATTCACACTAGGTTCTTAGATATCTCCCCTAGGTGAAATCATGTATCGACTGTTGCCAATCCTCCAGTTACCTCTGCATGAACTCTTGTTGCATCGGATTATTCTCCTGCTGAGCTTTCATTACAATAGCCCTAGTGCCTTTTGCCATAGGACCTCCCTTCTTTGATACCAAATGTTTGGAGAATTTTGGGATCAAGAACCGATACAAGAAAAAAAGAACACACAAGAAGATGAATCAAGAATGTGATGATGGATTTTACTTCGAGGGAAAATCCATCGTGCAAATAGTTCAACAAGAATACACTTCAGATATTGTTGCCTTCTCTCCATCCAACTATTTATACCCAACTAACCCAAAAATGCACCGTATTACTTACTAATAATAGAGAAGTAAAACGCATCATATGGTTTATTACATCAAGATGAAACGCGCCATCTAATTAATTCCCAAAACTCCTCGTATCACTGACTAAGCATCAACCCTTTTATTACAATAAAAACTCCCAGTTTCATTAAAACTAAACGCGCCATTCCACTCTTCCCTTCTTTCCTTATGCGAGCATGATTCTTTTCTTCACTTCAGCTTTTACACTTAACAAAGCCCAAGCTCCCACTTCGTCCCCTTCACTGGAGAAGCACTTCGAGGACTTTCGAGTTCATCTCCAAGAGCCTGGAAGTTTGCGTGAGGGTATTCGAGTTGTGGTGATGGAGATCGAGTCCACCAGCAGGCTCATGTATGCCAGTCTTCTTCTAGTCCACCAATCTTGCCCAACTCTTGGTAATATAACCACTGCTCCAGTTTCATATACAACTTTTCTTTTAATTTTTTTATTTGCATCTTGTCGATTTTCCCTATTTATGTTTTCTCGCAATATTTTGAATTATGATACCAGAGGGCAAGTTATCGCATTTAATATGGAAACCCTTCTGATTTTGAGCTAAGGGGGACCATTCTGATTTGATCTAACCACTGACCCGGCCAGCCAGAGTATGTTGGCCAATTTCGAAGGTGCTCTTTCATCCTGTGGTGCCTTGCCTAGGAGTAAACGAATGGCTGTCTTAGTTTGTTATTTTTTCCTTGATGGGGCGACTCTCATCGCCGATAAACGGACCCTGTGGGGCCTGCCCCTTGCTCTCAATTTTGTGTATAGGGTATCTAATCTAACCCAACTACATGCGGGTCAGTCAATTCTATGGGACTAGGACCTTTCACTAGGGTAGGATTTGGGCCTAATAGTTACTACATAAATTCTTGTCGTATGAGTACGATAGGAATTTCATCCCTTTTCTTTCCTTATTTTTTTCATTTTTGGTGGTTGTTTCAAACTGTATAATTAGGATCGATTTTCCCTATGTTGAGAATGATGCTTGCAGATTCGCATTCCTCACGTTCCATCATGTTGAGTGTTTCATGGAATTTGTGCTTCCCTTCCATGTTGCTGGCGACACATGGAGCTTCCCTCCTTGGGTTAGACTGTCATCTACCAACCGTCGTTGTTATCCCTATAATCCTTTACATCTCTTTTGTACACACTACTTCTCTGCTTTCTCTAATGTCTTCTTACTTCATCTGCCTCCCTTATCCTTGGGCCCTTTTTGTTCCATCATTCCCATGGCTCCTCGTAATGCTTTCTGTGCCGCAACCCGGCTCTTGAAACGTTCCTTCCTGCAAGTCTCTTGATCGATTTCACAGTGTTAGATTTCCTTAGGTTGAGAGGTTCGAAGGAAGTCACTAGTCTACAACTACTAGGCTAACGAACTTGTATTTGGTGAGGGATCTATATGGGATCCTAGACTCGTTTGACTTGATTCCTCCAAGCATGATTGACTCGGAAGGATTCGCTGGGCACGTGGCCTTGATCAACATGTTTTCGATGGAGTTACAGCTCCCTTTTTGTCACCTCGTTTGTGAGGTTCTGGATTTCATGGGTTGGTCCGGTTCCAACTTCTTCCTAATGCTTGGAGGATCTTGCTTTCTTGTTGTGTGGCATGGCATCTGGCATTAGAGCCCACAGGTGATGAATACCTAGAGCTTGCAGCTAGTGAGTTCGTATATACTCATGGTGTCTAGTAGTTAGGGGGGAAGCAATGCAGTTTTCGCTTGCGGATGGGTTCCCAGGTGGCTCGTTCGGAGCCTCTATTTTCCCATGCTAAGGACTGGCATAAGAAGTTTTTCTTTGTGCCTGGCTTTGGTTTGGAGTAGCTTGCGAACAAGGCCAACAATCATGAATCCTATAGGGTTGCGCTCTAGAAAACTGGGATTTCAATGTGTCATCTCCAGGAGGGAAAAAGGTCGGATAGAGTAGGGTTGTGGAGAATCCTAAGGCTACTTGGTTCGATGCACTCTTTACTAGGGAGAACATAGACCATTTTCTGGTCTCCTTAGACCAATCATAGTTTTTCCACCGCCCGAGCTTAAGGGCGGAGGGCACATCTCCACCTCATAGTTAGAAGAGGCCCGCCACTGCGCTCCTGAGCACATCGATGTTCGTGATTCAAATGAGGTTCGCACTAGGTCGGGCTCTGGCCATTGTACTGTTCTTCCCAGGTGTGTCCCACACTGACTCAACTGCATCTTCCCCCCTACGAAGTCCTAGTGTCAGCATATCTTCATTGCCTGGCATCGATCGTTTGATAGAGTTCCTTCGCCAGGGTATCTTCGAGTAGGGGGAGGAGAATATTCGTATGATGAGTGGGCTATAACCACCAGGAAATCTGAGCCATCTCGGCAGACACAAGCAATGCGATAGCGCTAATGGGTTGTACCGTCTCCCCCAAGTCGATCCGTCGGGACTGGATGTAATAGCCTGCTAGAAATTCAAAGGTGGAATTTCTATTGGCTTTAGGAACCTCGTGGAAACTCTATAAGTTTTCACGAATCGACCAATCGCATAGGTCTTAGTCTGTCAACATAGTCAGTGTTATCACTCACTATGGTGCCATAAGTGAGATTTTAATTATTTGATTAGTTATAAGTGTCAGAATGTGTTATGGTCAATGCCATTAGACTTAGTTGATTATTTAGGATTTTATGGCGCAACAAGTCTATTTTCATATTTTCGAACGAAACGCTTGTTTGAAACTATCAAATTATTTTTAGGGACACTTCGAAATTGAATTTCGGTAAACAATTTTCATTGTAGGTTAATATTAATATTTAGAAACTTTTAGTGCTAAGTTTATGATTCATTTTTTTGGAGTGAATAGTAACCTCGGTAAGCGCACCAATTGTAGTGTTTCAAAATCACAGTAGTGGAATGTCCAAATTATATTAGAGAAGTTTTAGACACTTGGCACCACGAGGAACGTTTGATGGATTTGAAGGAATCAATGTGTGAGATCATGCCACCCAACCAAAAACTTTATTCTATCTGACCAATCAAATTGTGTCAAACCAAAGATGATTTCCACCCTAGTGAAATCCTATATGGTTGGAGTCCAACGAAGAACCCAAAAGCATGGTTGAAATCGAAATCTTAAACGGTTTTATCCAAACCATAAAGTTGACTTCCAAAATCTAAATGAATCAGTTTCTAGTGTTGTGTTTAATCGCTTGATTAAAATACTTCCACATGCTATTAATCCTTCAAATTTGTGTTATAACATCATTATCCAACCTTGTTAACCTTGGAAAATTGATTGGGTCAAGTGATATTGGATTTGGGCTTGATAGCAACCCAAACCCTCTTAAAACCCCAAAATTTAGGCATGTTCGGTTTAGGCCCACGAATTTAACCACATTAGCATTGTTTCTTGGTTAAGTTTTGCGCCCCCACTTGGCTAGCGAGATGTTTACAAAAGAAGGGCCTAGAAGGTTCTTGAAGTACAAAGCTAAAGGGTCACCTCACTCTTTCACTTTTACACTTCACATTGAGAAAAGATCTTGGGCTGATGTTTGTTTATTGTAATGGGAAGAAAAGGGCAACACTCAAGCTTTCTTTCAGTCCTGTTACTTTCCATAACTTGTGTAAGAGGCTCTCCAGTCCACTTCTCAAGAAAAGCAACCCTCCTTTACACTTTTCCTGGATAGAACACAAAAGACACTCTCGAATAGTTTTTCTTATCTCTTTTGCACGCCTGATTCAAAGCTTTTGTAATTATTTTCTTGCAAAGTTCCCTTCATGAAAGTTGTTCCTTTTGGAGTCTAGTTTACGTGGATACCATATTTGTGAGATCGTTTGATCGGTACAAAGTTGTTTAGACCCCAGAAAGGTCATTCTGAGTAATAAACTGGAGAGTATGTTATATTTTGAAGTTTTTGACCAAGCTAATGAATAGATCTTGGTCCAAAATTTTTATGCAGTACTGTTAATATATGTATATGATTATTGGTTTAGGATTTGTTGCATGATTAAAAGTTTTGGTGAAAGATTTTCCTAGATCTAGAAACATAGAAACTGGAAGAGGAAAAACAGTTTCTGTTTTGAGAAAGTTTAAATCTTTATGGTTTAATTTTATTCCAATGGCTTTGATATTTTTATTGGAAGATCCTAAGCCTCTTATATACATGTTAGAATGTTATTTTGAAGATATTTGATGTTAGTTTCTAAGATATGAAATCTTATGGAAGGAGATATTCGGTTAGGCCAAAGTGATGATGTTCTTAGCTAAATTTATGTTTTATTTGATGTTTAACCATGTGATCTTGAGTTTGAAACTTGGATCTGTTTTAGGACATTTTGTTTAAACTATGTGATATTTTGTTTTGAAGATCACATCTTTATAAGTCATGGATCAAGAGGTTGATCAAAACAAGTTAGAAACAAAAATCTGTTTTGAACTTAGAAGAAAAACCAAAGAGTTCAAGTATGGTTTTAGTGATTTTGATGACTTTTGTTCATGATTCAAAACATGATTATTCTTAGGAATATGTTATCAGTATATTAGAAGAAAACTTTTGGTTTAATCATGAGTCTTTAAATTTGAAAGAATTGTAACAAAAATTAAGGGAAATAGCCTATGTAAGTTTCGGCCCTATTGAGTTTTAATGGTTGTGTTTAGTTTTAAATTTCTCTGAATTGATATTTGAGCTTGAGACAACATTTACATGAGGTATGTAAGTTTTGGTGACTTTTGGAGTTAGGATGCAAAATCTTTAAGTTAGGGGTAAAATGATCATTTTCCCACATGTAGAGGGTAAAATGGTACTTTTACTCTAAGTTGATATGTTTCTATTTTCCCAATTCTTAGTTATTAAGTTCTAACTTTTAGAAATTACTATTTTTAGTTTCTTGTGATCGCACTTGAGTTTTGTTTAGAAGTGCGAAGATCGAGGTAAGTTAGCTTTTAACTTACTATTAGTTTAATGTATATGAGTGATCAGTAAGGGAACCAAAGTGTATGTATGCATGTTATCATATGTGTCATGCCAAGTCATTACATATTTATCTGTTACATAAAATTTATTCTGTCACGAATTATTCATCTGTTACACAAGATATTCTGTCACGTATTGATATACATTGCAAGTATGCCATGTTAAGTTAAGTATGTCATATGTTACATGTATGTCATGTCATGTAGTATTCACTGTGGCAAGTATGTCATGTTAAATATGTTGTCTGTTACATGTTATGTCATGTTACGAAATGTTTCTATCTCAAGTAAGTCATATCTTTTGAGTTACGTTCAAATCAGATATGTTTAAAATACTCATGATGGAATCATTCTGATTGTCTGAGTATCTCTGACAAAATATGTTGGGTGTAATCATTTTGATTGTTCACTATTCCTAATGAAATGACAGGCTAAATCATTTTGATTGTCATAATTCAAGTGCAAGTTCGTGTTAAGTAAAGAATTTAGCTCAGGTTTAGTTATGCAGATACTCCTGGTATAATCATTTTGATTGTTAGGGTATATCATTTAAAATACTCATGATGGAATCATTCTGATTGTCTGAGTATCTCTGATGGAATATGTTGGGCAGAATCACTCTAATTGTTTACTATTCCTGACGAAACGACTGGCGGAATCATTTTGATTGTCAGAATTCGAGTCCAAGTTCATGTTTAGTAAAGAAGTCAGTTTAAGTTCATGTATAGTTAAGTTTCAGTTCAAGCTCAGTTCACGCTTCCATTTAAGTTATGTCAGTTATGTTTTGTTGTATGTCAAGTTATGCTATGATTACTTATAATCTTGATTATGCATTCATGCTTTTATTGCCATGTATGCATCATTAACCTGTGTGTAGGTTTTTTGTTAACTTGCTAAGATTTGATTACGTAGTCCCAACTACCATTCCCCCCGAATGGTAGATCTTGTTACAGGATCTGAAGAAGAATCGAGAATTGACCAACTGGAAACGGTGACTAAGCAACAGTGCGACTTAGATGATAGTAAAGTAGTTACCTTAGATAACTACTTGTATTTTTGGAGTTCAATCTCTAACACTCTTTTGATCGTAGCCGTTTTGGACTAGTGTTGTGATCTCAGTTGTTCAGTATGTCATTATGTTTGAAGTATTCGGGATATCTCAGTTTGGTGAATAGTATTGCTATAGAAAAAAAATTATCCGCTGCGAATATTGCATAATAATAGATGCATATTAGGAACATTGCATCTTATATGTCATGAACGGGTGTAGGTAACCTTGTGTTGCATGTCTCGACGCTTCAAATCTCCGTCCGATCCCATGTGGAATTTGGGGGCGTCACACTGGGCCCTTTCATTAGGGAAATAATTGGGCCTAGCATAGTCATTGAAAAACACTAACAAAGAGAAAACAAAACAAAAAAAAAAACAAAACAAAAAAACATAAAAACATAAAAAAAAAAAAGGAAAAAAACTTATGGACATACTAGTGGAGGGAACAAAGAGAAGAAGGATGACTTGACACCTCTTTCCTCTCTAGTGAGAAAATTGGAAAGAGATTTGAGATGTGTGGGGCTGTTTCGGCGGCAAGAGAAAAAACTTGGAGGAGAGAGAGTGTGACTTCAAAGTTAAAGCCATTTTACCCCTGTTATTTACTTATTTTCACTAAATCAATTCTGAGTCTGATTTTCTAACCAAATTGTGAAAATTATAAATCAACAGATCAAGGGAGATATATGTAAAAAAAAAATCTTGAATATATGAGAAAATATCACTCGGGTACCGCAAGCTTGTAGTGACAAAGGAGTGAAATAGGTAGCAACAAAGCCAATGATCGGTGGTAACTAGGATGCGACTATCGATTGTGACCTTGTGAGGGCATTGATGAGCAGCTATCAGTTTGAGTTGTGAAGGGTTGGACTGTCATGCCCCCAAACGGACTCTGGTTGGGAGGGTGATCGATCAAACATCACATTCACGTTAAATTGTAAAAATATATTTTCTTTTTATTAATTATTGTACAAAATAAGATGAAAATAATTGCTATTTCTTTTTATTAATCATTTCTCACTTTTTCCTCTTCTATTTCTCTCACTAAGTGCAATCAATAGGTAGTACCTCACTGTCTCATTGAGGTTTCTACTTTCTATCAAGGTCATATTCTGCTTTGAAATCATTCCTTAAGTTATTCTTTATAACTAGCAGCATCTGATATATTAATGGAATGAGTGAGTTAAACAATTAACTCAGTAAGTGGGACGACTGAATTCCAATAATGTGAACATGAAGTGAGCAGATAATAGTGCACAAATAATATTCATTGAATAATAGTACACAGATAATAAAGCACGTGTAACAAAGAATAGATGGACATCTAATATGTAAAAATAAGCTATCATTAATTAACGTGGATACCAACACAGAGAAATTATCAGCAAACTCATTATCATAGTGAATTAATATAATAAGCCATGATCCAAATAAAGGTAGAGTAACAACAATGCAACAATCATTAACTAAGGAGTATAATACTAAAAGAGTAATGCTATGTACAGTCTCCATTTTAGGGACAGTAATACAAGCCTAGGTAATTTTATTTTTAAATTTTTTTAAAATTATAAAAATATCTCTCCTAAAATGATTTTTTTCTCATTTAATAAAGGGTCTGCATATACCGTCCCCAAGTGAGAACTACAAATAGAATTTCTCAAACCAAAAATTTAAGAAATCTTGTCATGTGCCGATATATATATAATCTAGTCTAGAGCGAGGGCTAAGATAAAAGAAAATTTTCAGGCTAAGATAAAGGAAAGATTTTGCATTTCACACTTTTATCTTACTTATATTCAATTACCATGAGATGATATTGTCTATCATCTTTTGAATTTAAATTTTACATAAAAATATCACATTTTACTAAATAAAAATGGAACTCCTCTAATGTGTATTAGTCATTACTCCAAATAAAAGAAAAAAAATTATCGAAAATGAATGTGGAGTGTGTACATGTGCTGCCACTGGTGGAGCCATGTTAGATTTGAGTCTTCGACGGTGGTCCCAATGGCAAAGCCAAATTATAACGTTTACCACGTATTCATCTTTAGAGTAGTCCCTTGCAGCAGACCCGAAACACAAATTATATTAGAGCAGCATGCACAAGATGGCATCACTACCGCAAAGTCACAAGATCATCAAGGCTCAGCTGCTCACGACAATGTCAATGGACCTGATCTGCATCCTCAGTCAGCACCAAATCCACCTACTACTTGTGTAAATGTTGCTGTCAAATTACTAGAAAGTCCCTTCTTTAGATGAATTGTAATGTAGTTTTATGTATTTTCAGAGTTAGTTACACAGCTGTACAGATTCCTTTATTCTTTAGTTAGTTAGAGCTGTTTTCCTTTTCTATACATAAAGGCAGCTGCACCTTGTATATGCTTCCACGGATTAATGAAGTGAGGAAATACTTTTCAGAAGATTCTCTCCTCTACTGTTTCTTCTTCTTCCATTTCTTTTGTTATTCTTACATGGTATCAAGAGCCTTAGGTTAAGATTTTTTTTTTCTTCCATGGCTACTGAAAATCCCAAATCCCCCTTTCTCGACTTCAACAATATTCTCTACCCCTACAGATTGGACCATGGAGATAACCCTTCCCTTCCCTTGGTCCCTGACCTTCTCACTGCAGAAAACTATACCACTTGGTCCAGAGCCATGTGCAGAGTTGTTCGTGCCAAGAACAAGCTTGGGTTTATCAATGGCACCTTGCTTAAACCCAAAGCTACCACTGACCCTCTTCATGATGCTTGGGAATACTGCAATGATTTAGTAGTTTCCTGGCTCCACAACTCAATCAACCCAACCCTCAAATCCGGCATTGCCTTAGTGGATAATGCACAACAGATATGGGATGAGCTAAAAGATCGTTTCACCCAACAGAATGGTTATCGAATCTTCCAGTTCAAAAATGCCTTGGCAGGTTTGCAACAAGAGAATGATCCTGTTCATGTCTACTTTGGTAAGCTTAAAACCTTATGGGATGAACTTACCATGTATGACCCTTTGCCTGACTGTACATGTGGTAAACTTGTTGTTTTACTTAACAAATATCAAAGGGATTGTGTTATACAATTCCTCATGGGTCTCAATGACTCTTACAATGCTACCCGTGACCAAATAATGCTCTTGGACCCCTTACCTCCCATTAATAAAATTTTCTCCATGATCCAGCAACAAGAAATGCAGCATCTCATGCTGTCCAGACTCCCTTCTCCTGACTCAATGGTCCTTGCTGTCAAACAATCATATACCTCACACAAACCCTTTCTCAAATCACCTCAACCATCAAGGCGTGATAGGCCATTTTGCACTCACTGCAAAATTCAAGGCCATGTTCTAGACACCTGCTTCAAAGCAGGAAATGCCCTACCCCCAACTTGCTCACATTGTCATATGATAGGACACATAGCAGATAAATGCTAGAAATTACATGGCTACCCACCAGGGCACAAGTTGCATGGAAAGGGTAAGCCACTTGGTTTTACTTCTGCCAATATGATTTCACTCGAGCAAGAGGACTCCTCAGATGCCAACTTGACCTTTACTAAGGACCAATATCTGCAGCTTTTATCTCTATTGCAGTCAAAGGAAGTTCCCATTGCTAATCACTCAGTTAGCAATGTCCAGGCAGATTGTAATCATCCTTCCACCATGAATGGTACCATTTTGTGTCTTACTTCTTTCACTCCAACACTTCACTCTTCCACACAGTCACCTTGGATCATTGACACTGGTGCTACAGATCATATGGTCTGAAACACCTCATTTTTTTCAACCATTATTTCTCAAGTTTCCTGTGTAGTTAGACTTCCTAATGGTCACACAACACCTGTCACCCATGTTGGCACTGTCCAACTCACTAGCACATTAATTTTACCCAATGTGTTATGTTCCCTCTTTCAATTTTAATCTCCTCTCAGCAAAACAACTAACCAATTCACTTTCTTGTTGTTTCATTTTCCTTTCACAACTTTGTTTTGTTCAGGACCTTTTGTCATGGACCACGATTGGCATGGGTGAGAGAAAGGATGGCCTCTACTAGTTGCTTGCTGAACCAGTGTCTCCCACAACTCTACTTGATCATTTTTCCAATTCCTTACACAAAACAATTTCTGTTTCTACTATTTCCACAAGTGTTAATCACATTTCTGATGTTTGGCATTATAGAATGGTCATACACCCATTTCGAAGTTAAATGTAATCAATGACACTTCAATTAGAAACCACGTTTTCACTATTTCTGATACAAATCCTTGTCATATATGTCCCCTTGCAAAGCATCATAGGCTTCCATTTCCAATTAGCACTCATAAAAGCAACCATGCTTTTGCACTTATTCACTATAATATATGGGGACCTAACTCAGTTGAAGCTTATGATGGTTCCAAATATTTTTTAACCATTGTGGATAATTTTTCTAGATGTACTTGGATATATCTCCTTAAAGCCAAATCTAATACCAGATCATGCATTGAAGCTTTCTCTAATTTAGTAGAAACACAGTTTCACACCAAAATCCAAGTACTTAGAAGTGACAATGGCCTTGAATTTCAAATGAGGGACTTTTTCAATAAGAAAGGTATCATCCATCACAGAACATGTGTGGAAACTCCCCAACAAAATGGGGTTGTCGAGAGAAAGCATCAGCACCTCTTAAACATAGCTCAAGCCCTTAAGATTTAATCTAACCTTCCCAACCAATATTGGACTGATTGCATTCTTATTGCAGCTTATATTATCAATCGGGTTTCAAGCCCTCTTCTCTCCAATAAAACTCCCTTTGAACTTCTTTTTAATTCACCCCTACATATTCTCACATGAAAATATTAGGATGCTTATGCTTTGCCTCCACTCTCTCTCAAAACAGAACAAAAATTCAATCCTCGATGTAGGCAGTGTGTTTTTCTTGGTTACCCTTTTGGGGTAAAAGGCTACAAATTACTTGATTTTACCACTAAAACAGTTTTCCTTTCTAGAGATGTTACCTTTTATGAACATATTTTCCCTTTTCATAATTCATCTCATTCTTTAGCTGACCATCATCAGCTAGTTCCCCCTTTTTCCCTTCCCATTTCACATATCACTCCATTCTCAAATCCATCACCTTCAACACTCCCACCATGTCATTATCTCTAGCACTTTCCTCTCCATCATCATTGTCTCCTGAACCAATAGTTTCTACACCCTTCTCTCCCTTACAATCACCTTCACCCTCTCCACCTCATCCTCCTCCTAGAAGGTCAACTAGAACAAGGAAAGCACCTGAATATCTTAAAGACTTTCATTGCCAACAGGCCACTTCCATCTCACCTGCTCAATTTGTGGACATGACATCCTCTTCATCAGGCACTACAAGATTCAACAATTTTGCCAGCGATTATGTATCGCTGGCTATATACAACAAATCGCTGGTATATCTCTACCCCAGCGATTTAAAAATCGCTGCAACATCGCCGGTATTAACGCCCCACTTTAGATCTACTGCAACGGAAACCAAAACTCGCTGCCATATATTAATATACCGGCGAATTTTATTGCGCTGCTAATTACAAATTAATCGCCGCTAATTCAATATAGGATTCTGTCGAAAAACGCTGCGATAGATTACTAGCAGCGTTTATTATTCGCCGTAAAAAATTATTTTCTCGCTGCCAAATATATTTGCCAGCCACTCCACAAAATCGCCGCCATAATTGATTCGCCGTATATTACCATATGGCAGCGATTAATTATCGCTGGTTAAAAGTAAAAGCGGCGACTTATTTATCGCCGCTATATGATTGATACCATATCGCAGCGATATAATAGTCGCTGCTAAATACTAGTATACGGCGAGGTTTCACTCGCTGCGACTTGCTTTTCTAATCGCTGATTATATGGTGGCGATTTAATTTATCGCCGCCATATATTGAGAGGCAGCGAGTTTCCAAGATCGCTGGAAAATACATCCAGCTATATAAAGTTATAAGCGGCGAATATTTAGTCGCCGGAATGTATATATAGTAGCGATTTGTATATCGCTGGTTTATGATATTTAAGTGTCAGCAATTTATAGCGGCGAGTAAAAATTTGCCGGAAAATCCTATTAATTCGCCGCTAAAAGTGTATTTGTGTTTAAATTTCCTGGGCTTTATTTAGTTCCTAAGCCTGGTTTTTATTTGTTCCTAAATGCACCATTCATAATCCAAACTCATTCTTTGAGGTTGCTAATCAATATAACATGCAAAATAAATACATAAAGTTCCATCCAAGCCCATCAACAAAATCCAAACTCATATGTATTACAAAGGACTAGTACATATGTATTACAAAGGACTAGCCCATCAACAAAATCAATGTGTCATATGAGTTATTACTCATATGTATTACACTTGACTAGTACATAAATATGCATCACAATCATCCAAAGGACTAGTACCAAATCATTGGTTGTAGGAAGAATTACACTTGATCAATCTACAATGAAAGATATCCACCATAACTCCACCCATACAACCCAATATGGCCAACTTTAGCAAGCCCTCGTCTAAATGTGGGGTGCGACTCCAGTCATCTGATCATCAGCATCAATCTGGCCAGCATTGTATTTTAAAGAGCCTTCATTAAGCCCACTAAGAGCAGTTCCTCTATTGTCCATCTGTACAATAATGGTAAGAATATATAAAAAATCATGAGCATCCAGGCTATCAATTTTTCAAAATAAGTAGTATGATGTTGGATAAGACCTGCTCGAGAAGCAAGTAGAAGATAGCTTTTATCAATATGTTCGACAAAATGAGTGGAGTATCCACTATCCACTCCAGACTTATGTTGGACACCTCAAAACGATTTGAGGGATCAGGATTCCAGACTTGACCAAAAAAGGGGCTGGATTTGAGTATTTTTTTTATAAGTGGGTTAGATTTACAATATCTAAGCAACACTCTCATTTCATATATGAAGCCTTTTATATATATATATGCTTTCGCCTTGATCTGCATATATAGCTATATATCTATATATATATATATAATCACTCTCATTTCATTGTTACCCTAATCCTCTCCCTCCTTTCCAGCTTTCTCGTCCTTCAAATTCTTCCCTATATTTTAAACAACTTGAGTTTGATATCTCATTCTTGATTGAGAGATATGGGGGAAGGGGCTAAACAGGTGATATTTTTGTATTTTTCAAGTGTTTCTAATTCATTCCCATGCGTTTTTACTATTTTCGGGTTGCATTTAATTATATCATCATTTTGTTCATTTTTATTATAATATCAAAATATGTTGTCAGCCTGTGATCATATATGTTATAATGAAAAGTGTTCGACATGAGCAGCAGCTAGCAGCACCAGTACAAGTACTACTACTACTACTACTCGTGATGAGAGTTTTAGGGAAGTTCGGGGTAGTACTGTATTTGCATGTGAGGTCTCAAATCAATGTAATTAGATGCAAAATGATTAATAATATATATCATTCTGTATATCTTTATATACAATTATAGATCATACATGCTAGCTTATATATATATATATATATATATATAATATTGACCATGCATTCAATAAATCTGATAATGTAGAATATTAATGCGTCCTTAATAACCTTATTTTTCAGTAGTTGAAGGAAAAGATACATGTGCAGACACCTACTGTAGCCTAAAAGTTCAAGTATATAGAAGGGACCTGATCATGTATCAACCCTTTTACTTTAAAATTGTGCAACTCAACACTCACATATGTACCATAACAAGGTCAATAGACCTAGAAAGATAAACAAATTAAACCAGAAGATATCCAGAACACAAGGTCAATATCCAGAAAGATAAACAAGGTCCAATGCTAAGCATGCAGAACACAATAATCCTCCATTACAAGAAAGGAAGTAGAACCCAACATACCTCATCAAATTCCATCTGAGTGTACAATCGTGCCCTACTGTAGCCATACCTCCAATCTTTCTTTTTTGAAATCTGAAAGTCCAGCTCCTATGCTGTTGCTAAATAAAGAGCGGTAGTATACTTCATAGGCTCAACTGATCCATTCCCTACGACCTCCTCAAATTTTCTTCCAAAATAGTTGGATGTTTGGAAAGCAGAAGGGAGTAAATCATCATCAGACGATAAAAGCTCCATTACTTGTTGTGTATAGAAACCAAAGTACATGGCTAATACCTGCATGGTGTTCAGCTCTAGCAACCATCCCCTTTGAAGCTTTTGACATAACATCGACATGGACAGCTACACATGACAACTGAAGTTTAATGAGAAACTACATTATAATTTGTCAAGGAAGAGGCCGAATGGCACCCCCTTCCTCTTAAAAATGAAAAATAGTAGAATATGCATTAATGTGAGAAATATTAAAGGGAAATTGCAACGCCTTACAAAATATTAACCATAACACCCAAACCTTAGCAAACCATAACAAATTGTACATAAAATTATAGATTACCATGATTGCTATTCCAATAGAGAATTATTATAATCCAATAATTCTCTATACACCCAAACCTTAGCATCAATACACCACAATACCCGCCAGCCACAAAGCTTTTTAAGCTATACAGAATTCCATTATGTTATTACACAAATGGGAAGCCCAATGAGAGAGAGAGAGGGAGAGATCAGTGCAAAAGTAGTCATATTTACTAGAATTTGCAAAACGACAAATGCTAGTTAAACTACATACATAACTGTAGATGATCAATGTCATTTTACACGGGAAAAAATATGACACAAGTTTAACTAAACTTTTACACAGTAGGGAAAGCCCTTGAGAACTTACTCTCTCTCTAGCCTTAAGCTTCTCTTCCAACACAAGTAATTCCAAGTACTTCATTACAAGGAAGCTTCTCAGAATGTCGGCCTTCTGTTCATTCAAATTAACAAAAAAAAAAAAAAAAGCTATTATGTATAAAACCACTCCATTAATAATTCATCGGGTTTGGGAAACAAAGTTGCTAGAAATATATTTAACACTTCACTTGTTACGTACATTTTATGGTGGATAACTCCAAATGATACTAACCTCATTTGCAGACCATGAGAGATCGAAGAGATCCCCGGTGTAGACATAGATCCAAAATTCTTATATAAATATATATAATACTATATATATATTGTTATATATAGCCCAATGTCGTATTCTGTAAGTACAAAAACCACCCAAAGGCACAACACGTCGACACCCTTGACTCCTCATTCCTCCCCGGTGTCACAAAAAACCACCCAAAAAATGTGCCCTTTTATGAGAAGCCCCTTATGGGCCGGGTGAATCGTTACACTGAGTCTGTCGAACTGACTCAGTGAACGACGGGAAAGCCCTAAAGAACTCATGCATCACTTTGTCATTTTCTATCTGATGCTCCCTCAGCTCCCTCATCTCTGTCCTCATCTCTGTCCTCATCTCATCCAACTGACTCTTGTAAGCTTCAGCATCCTTCTTATATTGCTCAGCATCCTTCTTATATTGTTCAGCATCTTTCTTGTGCTTTTCAGCCTCAGTCATGTATTGTTGCATTTGAACTTTGTCACGTTGTCTACTTGACTCGGGGATGACCATTTCCCCAAGTCCCCGTGCATATCCAGGTCGATGGCCAAGAACCTCCCTAAAGACAGTCGCTGCTGCCTCAACACTACGTTGCTCTGCTCCTAGGCCATCCAACCTACCTTGCATCTCCTTCTGCACATTGAGAAAGCAACTTTCATTAACAAATAATCAGCTAGTGCTATATTAATGATTTTACTACCGTATAGAAACAAACATAGATCCCAACGGCTGTTTCTGCACTACTCACATAAATACTTTCTGTAGCATCTGTGACAAATGCATTCTTTTTCTTTGACCAACGCGTTTCTTTGTAGAAGTCGACCAAATTCCCATTTTCATTGCGCTGTCATGTGTATGAACCATGTGACATTTGAACAACAAAAGCTATGAGTAACCACCTTTATTGATAGTAAAGTAATATTGTCACTACAATCTCCAAGTAAAGTGCATTTTCACTATTTTATTGAAATGAAAAGATTGTTTTCCCTTAGACATACCTTTTGCTCAAGTAATCGGACGAATGATTTCCGTCCTGATGTGTGATTAATGGCCTGCTTGTTTCGGTTCTCCCGATTTTTAGCTGAAATTTTCTGTCATACACAATAGGGAACAATTACTTATAATAGACAAACAGATTTACCACCACAATATTTAGACATATTAAATATATGTCATATTATAGGGTTGTATGTAAGAAAGACTATCTGTACCTTGAAGGCATCGCTGCCCCACCTTTCACACAACTTCACCCATACAATGGGGTCCACCAAACTAGTCCCATTAGCCAACGCGTCTGCGTGGCTTCCATAGGATTCATAAATCTTGTGCAAGTCATGGTGGAAGGAGTTGAAGCGCTTACGTAAGGCCTTCGTGACCGTCAATCGGTGGTTTTCGCGATCCCAGTCCAACACAAAGTCACTCTCCATAAGGCAGCAGAAAAAAATCAATGTGTCATCTCGTTATTTAGGCGATTATTATACTACATAAACAACACCCCAAACAAGGAAATTAAATTTTTTACTTACCCGAACACGGTCAATGAGCTCCTCTTTAATCGTTGGTGGGACATCCGACCAACGCTTGTAACTCATGTCACAGTATTGTTTCACAATCCACGATACTCGTGTTGTGAACATAGAAGCGTGTTCACAACATGGGGCTGTCTCACCATCGTTAATCTTCAACTGCACTTTCCCATTCTTCCTTAGCTTGTCAAAGAAAATGCATCTAGATGGCCCACGAGTTCGTCTCCTCTTTTCTTGCGTTCCTTCGGTCTCCATTGGGGCATCTGCAGCTGTATTTTAAGGTACAATATATTAGTACCTTAAAGTTTAATGTCGAATATTCACATTTAATAACACATGCAAACATGCTAATGCTTTCCAAAATTAAAGTATTTTGACAACATGCACCAGTTTGTTCTCCAGTAGGTGATTGTTCCCCAGCAGTATTTGGTTGGGGTTCTTGATTATATTGTACCGCGTGAGTTGCCACAACGCGCTCCAAGGGGGGACTTGGGGGCTGTGTTGAGTCATCCGAGGAGGATTGATTACACTCCTCCGTGCTATGATACGAAGATAATTTCGCACCGCGTGGTCGGCAGTGACGACCTGAGTATGGGATATAACGCCTTTCACCTCGAAGACCTCGAAGTTTGCCTCCACCTCTTGAACTGGGTCCCGGCTGATTACCTGCACGAATACAAGTTAATAACATAGTGGGATAAAATTGATGCCCTAATTGATACAAAATAATAAGAATATGCACAGACAGGTTCGTAAACTAGCAAATTTATGTACCATTTCCAGTTACTTTTAGGTAGACTAACCCTTACACTATGAGACTTTAAATAGACAAAACTGGTAACTGAGAGTCGGCCGTATATATTTACCTTGATATGGCATAGTGCATCCCAGGCCTCACACAGCCTCCCAATATTGAACGTAACCTGAAGCAAATTATGAGTTTATATTAGATACTATTTAATAATAAAATAGATGTTGTAAAACTTGAATACTACTCTCAAGATTGTTTGCTACTTGCATAATAAGAAGATATGAGTTTGCATAATAAGTAGTTCGAGCCAGGTAAAATGATTTTCTTCATGGTAGTAAGAAAATAAATCAAGACATATATTTCACCCAAACACATATTGAACTGTCTATATACACATACCATTTTCAAAGTCAATCTCATAGTGTCAGATGTCTATATACACATGATTGTTTCGAACAAGAATTCTAATATCTCAACCTTAAATTCAACGAAGTTCCTGGGTTATATTTATAGGTCGCCAGACTCATCAGATGTTGTGTGCCCATCCTCATCTGAATGTTCCCCCTCTCTTGTTGATAGGTCCTCTTCATCTGAATATTCCCCCTCACTGGCCGCATTTCCAGACTCAGAAGTGATCATGTCATCATTAATAAAGCCTGTTGAATCTATGCATTGACCAAACGGATCCATGATTTCTCGTGCATCTACATGGCTAGGTGGTATGTCAGGCCTATTTAGTTGAGTTCCCACTTGATCTGTGTTATCACACTGCACTGGTTCATAATAATATAATGGCTCATCCTCTTGATCGGCATCAGGCACACTTGATTCCCCATCAAGTACTTCAAGAACTCTCGGCAGTGGCGGAATGTTGTATACATTCCTATTTGCATAGTTCTGCACAACACCCCAATTCCCTTTCGCCCTTAAATCTCTTATGTAGAAACATTGATCAGCCTGACTCGCCAACACGAATGGTTCATCCTTATACCTCGTCCTGTTCATGTTGACACTAATCATATGGTCATCCACCCGCACCCCTCGTTTTCGATCACCAACATCAAACCAATCGCATTCAAACAGGTACACCCGACGCCACTCCATGTAGCGTAACTCTACAATATTATTAATAACTCCATAGAAGTCCAAATTATTTGTGGCCTCATCACCAGTTACCACCACTCCAGAATTTTGTGTACGACGGCGAAGTTCACGCTGTTTCGTATGAAACCTCTTTCCATTTATTATACAAGCAGCATATGTTGCAACCCAACGGTCAGGCCCGCAAGCTAACGCGTACAGATCAGCGGACACATCAAGTGTATGCGAGGTACGATGTTCCTGAATCTATATGTTTAAAAAAGCAAATTTCATAACGTTTATTTTCAATTAGATCCAAATCATATAAAATGAAAGCTATAGCAGCACAGTTTGGAACTTACACGTTGCTTAAACCAAGTTGGGAACTCAGTTTGGTGCGTGCGCTCGATGCAATCTGGGTGTTGAACCTTACATTTCTCGTAGTGTTCCCTGCATTTGGTGCATCGAGGCGAAGCAACATATTGAAGTTAGATGGTATTGGGTTCAGAACAAATTGTATAGATTGAAAGATGATTTTTAAGTAGACTCGTTAATGCTTACTCTATATAAGGTCCAATCTCCGCACAATTATTGAGCACGTACCATATGGCTGCCCTAAATAGTTTATCTTCTAATTGCACGTTCGAAGGCATGCCCAAGGGACGAACTTTCTGGTTGAAAATTTTGAACCCATCAAACGTTTCCTCTTCGTCAGCATCAATGTTGCGGTCCGGTCGACTAAACCGCGTCTCAATATCGTTGAGATACATGGAGCAGAATGTCAAGCATTCGGTGTGAATGTAAGCCTCGGCTATTGAACCTTCTGGGCGAGCTTTATTCTTAACATACCGCTTGAATTTGCCGAGATACCTCTCAAATGGGTACATCCACCTATATTGTACTGGACCCCCAAGTCTGGCCTCACGGGGTAAATGGACAGCTAGGTGGACCATAACATCGAAAAAGGAAGGAGGGAATATCATCTCTAGTTTGCATAGAATGGTAACAACATCAGTTTGGAGTTGGGCCAGGCGGTTGACATCGAGTGTTCGAGCGCACAACTCTTTGAAGAAAGTACCAAGTTCAGTCAAAGCCAAGCCAATGTCACTTCTTAAATACCCCCCAGCAGCAATAGGGAGTAGTCTTTGAAGGAAAACGTGACAGTCATGGCTTTTCAACCCTGAGATTTTGCAGTCACGTCGAGATACACAGTTCGAGATATTGGAGGCGAACCCATCTGGAAATTTGATTTCAGACAACCACTCACAAAATTTATTCCTTTGATCGACGTTTAATGTGTAATGTGCATGTGGCATTGTTACACGATCACCATGCCATATCAAGTGTAATTCTTTTCTATAGCCCAAAAGCTCTAAGTCACGCCTTGAATTGATGTTATCCTTACTTTTCCCTGGACTGTTCATTAAAGTGAATAAGATGTTGTCGGCAATATTCTTCTCAATATGCATAACATCTAAATTATGCCGAAGTCGAACTGTTGACCAATAAGGTAACACGAAGAATATGCTACACTTTGTCCAGTTCAGCTCTTCGGCAGTGCGTTTTCTCTTCCTATGAGATTTGCCAAACTGAACATCCCCAATCATCTGCAATTGATTTTGAATCTCTTCAGGACCAAATTCCCTTGGTGGCATGCGATGATCTGCTCTACCGTTGAACAACCATTTCCTCCTTCTCCATATGTGATCTGGGGGTAAGAAACGACGATGTCCCATATAACAATGTTTTCGGCCATATTTCAACCAATTAGAGTCTGTGTCTGCATTGCAAGACGGACAAGCCAATTTTCCCTTTGTTGACCAGCCAGACAGATTCCCGTAGGCAGGAAAATCGTTGATTGTCCACAATAAGGCAACATGCAACATAAACGTCTCCTTAGTTGAGGCATCATATGTAGGTACCCCATCTTCCCAAAATTCAAGCAGTTCATCGATCAACGGCTGCAAGTATACATCAATCTCATTCCCTGGTGACCTTGGGCCAGGAATAATCAGAGATGTTATGAAGAATTGGTCTTTCATGCATGACCACGGCGGCAAGTTATAGGGGACAAGGATCACTGGCCAAATGCTATGAGGTTTAGCCAAGTTGTTGAATGGAGTGAAGCCATCACTTGCCAGACCGAGCCTAACATTGCGAGGATCTGAAGCGAACCAGGCATGATCTTCATCAAATTTCTTCCAGCACTCAGAGTCGGCCGGATGTCTCATACAAGTATCTTCTTTCGTCTGTTGCTCTTTGTGCCATCGCATATCACCTGCTATCTTTGCAGACATGAAGAGACGCTGCAATCTCGGTTTCAAAGGAAAGTGACGCAACACTTTTTGAGGTACCGCGCGCTGTCCGTGTGTATTTGGTATCCACCTCGAAGCCTTACATACAGGGCATTCATTAAGAGCTGCATTTTCCTTCCAAAATAAGATGCAGTCGTTGGGGCACGCATGGATTTTGTGGTATTTGAAGCCCAAACCGCGCTCCAACGACCTTGACTCCTCATATGATTGTGGCAATAGGGCATCAGGAAAGGCAGACCTCAACAAATCAAGTAGCATGTCAAATGACTTAATTGACCACCCACCGATTGATTTGATGTGTAACAACTTGACCACGAATGACAGTTTTGAAAATTTTGTACAGCCATCAAATAACGGACGTCGGGCATCCTCTAGTAGTTGCTGGAAAGATGGTGAATCTACCGTCTCTCGTGGCCTGTTTGCCGCAGGAGTGCTATCTTGGTAGGCATCATCGAAGGTGCCTGCCCGGATGTCATCCAACATATCCTGCATGTCATCTATGTAATCGTCTTCTTGGTTGATATCATCATCAATATCCTCATCACTCACGTTCCATGTTGTATCCTCCTCCCCATGAAATATCCACTGCGTGTAATTTGGGTTGATCCCTTTCATAAACAAATGAGTTTCCACCTCAAATATAGGCAGCCACAGATTGTTAAGGCATGCACGACATGGACACCGGATGCGATCCCTTCCACTTGCATGGTTTCGTGCTTGTGCGAGGAAATATTTAACGCCTTCGGCGTATGCAGGTGATACAAGCCTATCGGGGTCATTCATCCAACGTTTGTCCATCTGAAGCACGATATGGGAGGGGAAGAAAGTTAGTTAAGCATGGCAACCTCTACAAAATAGTTCGATGAAAAACTCACCATAGTGCGCATTCACGTTTAGAAGAATGAATAAGAACTTGTTTGAAGAAGAGAATTGGAGGCACCTAGTTCACTTCATAAAAAGCATATTAGAAGGTGGTTGAGACACTAGGCTTTTAGAGCGTGGCAGTAATGGGAGTAACCTTTACGTGGAATTCAGGAAACTCTAATCAAGACTGTGAAGGATGTTATAGAGGTTGCCAGCTTATTTAAAGAGCATATATGTGTGGCACGGTTTTGGTATTGCATACCAAAGGTTAGTGTAATTATTGTTTATGTGCCATCGCATATGTGTGTAACAGTTCATTTTTTCAAGGCAATGAACTGTGTTGCTTAATCATGCCTACAACCCCCAAATAAGTTGCTTACTTGGGATATAGGAAGGTGGTCTAAGATGTGGTGTTTGCATACACCACTGGAATCATGTAACAAATACTGAATTCAAGATATGGTGTTTGTATAGTTCCTCATATGTACTTGGGCAATGCCTATTTACTTGTATTATTAACAAAAAAATTACACTTCTTGAATCAGAAGCTCACGCTTTATTATGTTGTCTAAAATTTCCATTTCATTCTTTGAGGTGGGTGAGGTCGGATTTATGTTTTCATATATGGAAATTACAATTCATCTCAGTTGGGGATTTGTAACATTGTGAGGCCATAACACTGACCAATTTTTCTTGTTTGGTCGGCAGAAACTGCTTATCTACCTTATATACTCCATACTGTTTTAGGCAATTCCTTATAATACTTGTCCAATATATATAATCTAATGCATCTATATTTTAACTCAAGGATTAAAATATAGATGCATTTAAGCAGTACTTAAATGAATTGAGTTTCTGACAATGATAGCGTAACTGTTTTTGAACTTGCATGCAGGATGACATTTGGTTGACATCTACTGCATGGTCTTGCTTAAGGGAAAACCCTTGAGTACTTAGGGCAGAATTTTATATCTATGAACTGTAGAATATTAAGTAAAGGAAATTAAATCATAGCACTGACGACTCTAACTCAAATTCTGCCCTAATTAATTAGCCATACAAGGAAAAATACATTTACCGGCAAACAACATCACCCAAAACAAAGAACAAACAGCATGTGGAATTTGTTAAGTAGTATATGGTTTATTATTAGATGGATTATCTAATAATAAACCATATATATTAACCAATCAAAGCTATGTCTAGAATATATAATAACACTAACAACAAAACATCCATCTATATATTGAGAAATCATGAAATGTAAGGAAGAAGGAATTACGGACGTGTATGGGTATTCGTTACCTTCAATCCCCTATGGTAGAAATTGTTTCAGCTCACCCCACCTTGAAATGGCTCACCAATAAGGCCGTCGGGCTCAACCAAGTGATTTTCAATCAAAATGACAGCACATCAGTCCTACAATCTGCACCCAAAAATGCAACATAAAGTGTCAGATTAAATCTTAATAGAAGAGCCTAACACAAACGAAATCAATAAACAAAAGAAAAATATACAAATAAAAGCAAACAAATATAGGAGTAATGATTTTCTTCTACAAGCTTAACTGCAGAAACCAACTATATAATTGAGTCTGCCAGTCATCATGATCACTTAAGTATTAATTAGTGATACTCAATAAGACATGTAACAATTGGTATGTATAATTTATCATGCATTTTATAAGTCACGCAGTCTCCTAATTAGCCCTACAAAAGAATTATATATAAACTCTATATATCCCCCTAGTCCACAGCTTGATGCTTTGATGAGCCTCTCATCGTATAAAATATTAAAAAGGATGATTGGGGATTGAGAGAGAACTTGGGCCAAGAAATTCTTTGAAAAAAAGGAAACTAAAACTACCATAAGAAATTGTTATTGGGATATGCCTTTTGCCATTTTATTCATGGTATAGCTACCAAAGTAAAGTAGGACTGTGAGCTGACCATGGAGGAGCTTAGAACTTTCATTTTCAATACCCTATTCCTTTGAGCAACTTCTATAGATTTTGACGGGCTGTGTTGTCATGAGTTTTTTGCCTCTTGTTCAGTTTCTAGTAATTGTTTGTCTGTATACTTCATAGATTTTTTTATATGTTATTTTGTATTTTTGTTTCTGCCAGTCATCATGATCACTTAAGTATGTCTTAGTGATACTCAATAAGACATGTAACAATTGGTATATATAATTTATCATGCATTTTATAAGTCACGCAGTCTCCTAATTAGCCCTACAAAAGAATTATATATAAACTCTATATATCCCCCTAGTCCACAGCTTGATGCTTTGATGAGCCTCTCATCGCATAAAATATTAAATGGGTCAGATCAGCATATTAAATGGGACAGATCATCAGTAACATATATACCAAAACAATTAATAATTATTAAATTGTAGCCTTTAGCACATATACATAAATAAATATATCTATATATATATATTTAATTGCATCAGCCAAACTTTAACAGTACTAATCCTTTTCTGAGAAGAGTAATTGGATAGACATTATGTCATCTTCTTCTTCCTATACTCCCACGCATGCACGGGGCCACCAATCAACAAAGATTCTAAAGAGTAGAGAAAAAGAAAAGGGAAACGAAAGGGGAAGCTATAAAGAAGAAGAAGAAGAAGAAGAAGAAAGAAGATCAGTCCCTCATTAATATTCACTTTCACTTTATTTATTTTTATTTATAATTATCCAAACCATCATCATATATAAGAGATAATATTGTTCTAATATTTAGACCTAGGTAGGAGGGAAACCTTTTTTTTTTGGGGGGGGGGGGCGGGGGGATCTGGAAACCCACAAGTTACAACTTTTGGTTCCCACTTACAACTGTTTGATTTCTTTCTTTCTTTCTTTCTAATCAACTGGTCTTCTTTGTTCCTTATTAATAAATATTGGATCGCATTTTCATGATTTCACAGCTTATTTACTAACTGTACTCTAGTTGATTGGTACAGATCGAACAAAGCATGCACTAATATATAATCTCCCTAGCTAACCAAGCTGAACGGTCATGCTGATGAATGCACATCGTACTGAGGAGAAAAAAGAATATCGGATATTTTCTGGGCGGAAGTGGCAGATGGTACACTTCAGCTTGGCATTCACATGGCTACGGGGGATTTTGGGACCCTAGCTCCGCCTCGATTCATGCATAGACATTGTCCACTTGGAAAGTGTGACATATTAACTGTAAACCCTAGAAATAAAAAAAGGATTTAATGGCTAGCTAGAGATCAACATATTAATTATATCATGTATATATGAAAGGTTTTGATCATTTTCCCTGATCTTGTTCGGATTGCACAAATTTTATTTAAGAATTTATAAAGAAGGTTCAACCTTATAATTAACAAAAAAGTCCAGTATGTCTTTTTGTTTGTTTTTTTTTTTTTATTTTATGTTTGTTTTGCAATATAATGGGCACCGTCGTGGCTGCATCTTATTCAAAGACCAAAAGCCTATGAAAAAGATTAAGTACTAGTACTATAAATTTACTTTACAAAAAATGTTTATGATTAATTAAAAAATAATACTTAGTTCTAGCAAAGATAATTAAGAAACCCAACCACATGAAACTCAATAATACTCTGTCAAAAAGCCTTTGGAATTTCCTTAATGTCTATAAGAGGCTAGGTTCGCTGCCATGTGATCATGCTATTTTGATTTAAAATAATATAGAGCTAATATATATATATATATATATATATATAAGATATGTTCTCCATCACTTAGAGCTAGTTTAATTAATTATAGGAGAGAAGTGCATTTCACATGCATGCATGGTGATGAGGACAATCCTAGCTAGCTGCTACATCAAACTCTGCTACATCAGTCACAAATATTATATTATTTGTATTAAGAATTAGATCGACCGATCGCAAGAAAAGTATTTATCTGAAAAAAAAGTGATCCCTGAACACAAATTACAAGTAATTTTTTTACCAGAGCTAGCATTAATGTAATTGGATCAATATTATTATTAATTTTCTCAAAATGTATGTCTTATACAATTTCTAATTACCACTCCAAATAATTATTATTTTCAAGTTAAATGGTTCAGATCTTACTTCTCAATATTTGTATACATAAATCTTATGTTCAGATTTATATTAACAAAATTAATATTATAACTAATTGATGATCATTTACTTCATTGCATCTCAACTGATCAATTAACTCATCAACTCCTTAAATTAATATACATACACAAACACACACATGCATACACACACATACCATACATGCATGCAAATACATATGAATCATTCATACAGATCATTTTCCAGCAACAAATTAATCTGACTTTCCAAACGGTAACCAAAATTTCTGAAAAAGTTCATCCCAAAATATTTCCTATCCATCAATCTCTGAAAAGAAAACGAGAGCTAGAGAGAGAGAGAGAGAGAGAACAAAAATAGGAATCGTTACTTTCAGTGGAGATCAAACCCGGCCCCATGCCATATATACTCTCTCTCTATATATATATATATAACTATAATATTCTTATCCTAGCTTGAATTTGTGAATGATCTGCATGCAAGCTCAAAATCCTTGTAAACTTAGGGGAAGGATATTGATCATCTTGTTAATTAAGGGAAAAAATGAATTAAACCTCATGTGAAATATTACTTAGATCCTTTGAAATTATCACAATTAATCCATAGATCAGATGCAGGCCAAGATGTTAGCTGGTGAGTGCTAACTGCTAATTATTTCACTTCTAACACATGAGAATACTCATCATATATATATATATATAGTGATAATTAAAGATATAACACTCCTATAATGTAGCTAGCTAGCTTGTTTATTATTTGATCTCAAGAGGCCTGCAGCGAGCTAGCTAGGACGACATGATAGTTTTAATTCATAGAAGAATTCAATCAATCATGCAATTTAACTGTATCTTGCTAGTGGTGTAATCTATTATATAATATCTTATAAATATATGGGGACCTCTAGGAATTTTATGATATTGATTTTGTCGGGAAATTTTATTGATCAACGTCTAGATAAAAACTTTTCGTGTAACACTACAGGAATCGTTACTTTCAGACACTTAATACATGCATGATCTCATCTCAAATTCAAGCATCATGTCTCAATCCAAAAATTCAATCTAATTCGACATACACACAACAAACTGATCAAGTGTGTATATATGATCGAACATGAAAACTTGGATGAGAAGCATGCAGATATATATAGTACTGATCGATCATGTTGGTGCTGATCGATGAATCTTATATATATATATATATATATATATATATAAATTAGTGCATATATGCAAGTATATATCTTGGTAAGTTGCCATTTATAGCTATGATGGTACGACTCTTAAGTGTGTTGGGGGGGGACCTTAAAGAGTTGCTATATAGTTTGGTACAAATAATAGATGGGAAGAACCAGTGTGAGTCATGCATGAGGAGTCAGATATCTTTTTTCAAGGGGTCCATACCCATCACGCACTGGTTCTCTTCGATCTCTCTTATCCCATTTCGCTTTATCCGTGTGGTCATTTATCACCAATAAGCAACTTATCAAATCAAGGAAAAGATAATGTATTTCTAATTTTAACAAAAATCTGATTGCTTGGTATAACTAAGAGCAAGCTTCTTAGTTATTCCAAAAGAACTAGTCAAAGTTATAATTGGAGTTCCAAGCTCAAAGTGTCTCATTATGTTTTCTAACTTAATTCAAACTATAGTCTGAATCCAATATTTCCAAACCACCACAATACCATGCACTTTGTAACAAAAAGTGAGAGAAGATCAGACTCAATACTCCTACAGATTTCCTACTAATTACCGAAACACTAATCAATTAATATCTGTACATTCTGTTATGAGAACAGGTACACTCCAAAAACAAGTAGGACAATAAACTTGAGATTATCTATAATGCGTTTTGGCTAATTAGTATAAGATGCTATTGGCAAAATAGCAATTTTTTACTGGGTCAAATAATGTTCGAGCCACGGACATGTGTTCTGTGAAACACAAAATGCAGATATTGAATGCAAATTTCGTTAAAAGAAACCCTAATTACTGGTACATTTCACAACTGCACAGATAGGAATTAGTCTAGCAACAAAAAACTCCTAATTTTGTAAAGAAACCCGCGCTAAACCATCGATTCATTACCAAACTCCAACAGAGTTGCAGCCATACCTGTGGTGACAGAAGGACCCACGCTATCCCTCAATTGAATCTCGACCAACCTCAGTTGGAACCAGCTGACCCAAATCCTTCAGATTCAAAGCGACGAATCGCACGGCTCCTAATCAGTTTCGGGGATACTATCTCGACCGTAGCTTCCGCGGGAGGAAAATGTGGTAAAGGAGCAAACTTTGGGTGGTCGGGCGAAAGTGGATTCGTATCTAGTTGGGGGGACGTGCGTGGAGTAGCAGCTGATCTCTCGGAAAGGCAAATGGAGATGGAATATTGCAGAAGAACAGAGAGAAGTGGAGGGGGAAAGAAATCGGGGGGAAAAACAAAGAAATCGAGGGGAATGGCGCCACTTACTATATTACGGCGAAATCGAGCGTTGCCACATGTTTTTTCTTTACCGGCGAAATAAATCGCTGTTAGAAAGACGTAATTCGCTGCAACTCGATAAGTAACTTGATGAATCAGTTTTCGCAACGGAATTAAGCGGCGCATAAAAAATCGCCGCGAAAACTACTCTAATGCGGCGTTCTTTTTTGCAACACTAGAAAAATCGCCGGAAAAACCCTTTTTTCTAGTAGTGAGGTATACCATTTCCCTTATTAGCTTCTATTTCATATGCTCATTTATCACCCATTTTCTCTTCATTTTCTGCTACCATCTCATCCACCCATGATCCACATTCATATAAACAAGCTGCCAAAGACCATGACTGGTGCAAAGCAATGGAAAATGAACTTGAGGCATTGGAGCTTAATCACACATGGATCCTCACTGATTTGCCTGGCAAAGTCCCTATTGATTGCAAATATGTCTACAAAATCAAGTTTCATTCCAATGGTACTGTCGAGAGAAAGAAGGCAAGATTAATTGCCAAAGGATTCACCCAACAAGAACGGGTGGACTACCATGAGACCTTTTCACCAGTGATCAAGATAGTCATTGTCAGAACCATTCTTGCCTTAGCTGCACTCAAAGGTTGGCATCTTCAACAATTCGATGTCAACAATGCATTCCTCCATGGTGAACTTAAGGAGGAAATTTACATGAAAAGACCACCTGGATATCAAAAGGGCAAGCCTGGCCAAGTATGCAAATTGCTTAAAAGTCTCTATGGACTTAACCAAGCCTCACAACAATGGTATGATAAATTCTCCACATCCTTAATTCAATTTGGTTTTAAACAGTCAAAGGCTGAGTATAGCCTCTTCACTTGCATCAATGGTGCCACTTTCATAGCCTTGCTTGTTTATGTAGATGACATAATAGTTGCAAGTAATTCCCTTGATTTCATTTCTGTTCTCAAAAGCTTTTTGAACCACAAATTCAGAATTAAAGACCTTGGATCCTTAAGATATTTTCTTGGCATTGAGGTTACTAGATCTCCAACTGGCATTCATCTTTGCCAAAGAAAATATACTCTGGATATACTTGCTGATTCTGGCCACTTAGCATCTAAGCCCTTGAAAATTCCAATGGACCAAAATCACAAGTTAAGCAAGACCAGTGGCACTCCCTTAGCTGATCCCACCTCCTATAGGCAACTTATAGGTCAAGTTTTATACATCACCCTCACTAGACCATATATAAGCTACCCCATTCAAGTCCTCAACCAATTCATGGACAAACCCACCACCACCCACCTCACTGCAGCTCATAAAGTCCTGAGATACCTTAAAAATGCTCTTGGTCAAGGTATCCTTTTGTCATCTACTTCATTAGTACATGTACAAGGTTACTGTGACTTAGATTGGGCTTCCTGCCCTGATACACGAAAATTAGTAACTGGTTACTGCATCTTCTTGGGGAATTCCCTCATTTCTTGGCTTTCAAAGAAACAAAATGTTGTGTCACGATCATCTGCTGAAGCAGAATATCGTGCAATGACAACTCTTTCTACTGAATTCACATGGCTAAGGCAGCTACTTTCTGATCTCTTTATTCCTCATCCTCAAGCTGCCAAGATGTTTTGTGATAATCAAGCTGCCCTCCACATAGCAGTCAACCCAGTTTTTCATGAAAGGACAAAACACATTGATGTGGATTGTCACTTAATAAGAGATGAAATCCTAGAAGACAGCATCAAAACTACTCATGTATCCACTCACTCACAGGTAGCAGACATATTCACAAAATCCCTCCCATCCTATACCCTTTATTCTCATTTATCCAAGATGGGAATAGTGCATATCTATTCTCTATCTTGCGAGGGGGTATTAGAGCAGCATGCACAAGATGGCATCACTACCACAAAGTCACAAGATCATCAAGGCTCAACTGCTCACGACAATGTCAATGGACCTGATCTGCATCCTCAGTCAGCACCAAAAGCACCAAATGCACCTTCTGCTTGTGTAAATGTTGCTGTCAGATTACTAGAAAGTCCCTTCTTTAGATGAATTGTAATGTAGTTTTATGTATTTTCAGAGTTAGTTACACAGCTGTACAGATTCCTTTATTCTTTAGTTAGTTAGAGCTGTTTTCCTTTTCTGTACATAAAGGCAGCTGCACCTTGTATATGCTTCCACGGATTAATGAAGTGAGGAAATAATTTTCAGAAGATTCTCTCCTCTGCTGTTTCTTCTTCTTCCATTTCTTTTGTTATTCTTACAAATTAGGCCGGCTTCAGTGAAAAATCACATAAATAAACAACATATTTTTTCTCTGTCTAATATTGATATATCTATTCTATGATAATGCAAGAGTGAAGGTTAAAGGGTTGGTCTGTGCTATTTCTCATTCTCTCCCGCAAGTCTCTCGCTCTCCGAAATCTTTTGTTCTTCTGAAATGCTTTCTTCAGTCTGTGGGTTGTGAATCTGAACGTTACTTTCAGATCCATTTTCTCAGTGTGTGGGTTGTTAATTTTAGCGTCACTTTCCGCTTATACATATCCGGTCCACGTTCTGGTGCATCCTGGCTATGGGTTGTGGATCTGATTGTTGTTTTGAGGAATTTTTATTTGGTGTTATTTTTACGTGGATTTTTTTATTTATTGTTCTTTTTTACATCTGACACAGTGCTTTTTTTTTCCCTGGGTTATTTCGGCTTGTTTTCAGGTTTTGCTGGTTTAAGACTTTTGGCGTTTCATGTTTCTGGGTTTTCATATTCTTGGCGATATGGTTTATATTTTGTTCGTCTCTCTGGGTTGTGGATTTGAGTGTTGTTTTTAGGATTTTCTTTATTTAGTGCTCTTTTTCCATCCGAAACCAAACTATGTTCTGGATTTTTCCTATTGTTACTTAAAGATTTTGATTTTGCTTGTTGAAAATCTTGATATTCTCGGATTTCATCTTCTTGGCAATATAGTTTATATTTTGTTCTTCTCTGTGGGTTATGGATCTAAACGTTGTTTTTGGATTCTTTTTATGGTGTTCTTTTTCCATCCGAAACCAAACTAATTATTTTCTGGGTATTTTTACTTTCAGATTTTCCTTGTTGAAGATCTTGACATTCTCGGATTTCATCTTCTTGGTAGTATGGTTTATATTTTGCTCCTATGTGGGTTGTGGATCTAAACATTGCTTTTGAGATTTTTTTTATTTGGTGTTATTTCTTTTGAGGTTGAAATAAGCGTTTTTGAAAGCTGGTCCCATATTTTTTTTAAAACTCTGTTCCGTTGCTCCTTTCTTTCCCAACCAGTGTTTTAAATTTCGTACCGTACCGGCCGGTACGGTTGAAATTTTTCGTTTCGGCCGTCCGGCCAGTACAGGTACTATATCTGTTCCGTACCGGCCAAAATACCGGCCGGTACTGGCCATACCGGACTAAATTTCGGCCTGTACCGGCCGATATTTCGGCCAGTGTTTTTTTTTTCATTTTTTCAAATTACAAACTTATTTTTTAACCCCTAATTCAGACTAGACTATTTATAATTTTTATATATATGTATTTATATATAATTTATTTATATATAGACTATTATTTTATAATATAATTTTTATATATATTTATATATCGACTATCCCGAAACATTATCCCGAAACGTTATCCCGAAACGGTACCGGTATCGAAATATTTCGTTCCAGTACCTTGACCGGTACTACGTCCGGTACGGTATTCAAAACATTGATCCTAACCCCAAACTCTAAAACCTTAAACTCCACAATAAGCATATACTCTGGATTATGATTCTCAATTGCAGTTAACTGTAAGAGAGGATCAATGTAATGTAACTCCTTACAAATTTTTTAAATTGCCTTTTGTGACCACACATGAATCTTTGTGTCCAACAAGTTCAATTTGAACCTTGCAGATGATTTATTAGTTTTTGCTAATGTTGAGAGGCGCTCTATGAGGCATTTGGTTCAAACTCTGGATAAATATGCGATGTGGTCGGGTCAGCTTATTAATAAAGATAAGTCAGCTCTATTCTTTTCGAAGCGCATCGTTATATCTAGACGGAGAAGCTTGCTGAGAACTACCGGGTTTGTTGAGGGGAATTTCCCCGTAACTTACCTTGGCATTCCCCTTGTGTCTGGCCGTTTAACATCAAGGGACCTTGAGCCTATTGTTCGGAAGATAAAAAATAAAATGGCTGGTTGGAAGATGAGATTACTCTCTCAGGGTGCTCCGCTTGTTTTACTCAGGCATGTCCTCACTTGCATGCCTACTCATCTGTTGGCAGTTCTTCAGGTGCCGAAGATGGTATTAAAAAAATTAAATTCTCATTTATCTACTTTTCTTTGGGGAGAATGTAATGGGAGATCAAAAAGGAAATGGTGTGCTTGTGACCAGGTATGCAAACCGATCAAGGAAGGTGGATTGGGGCTTAGAATTTTTCGGAAGTGCAGAGATCTCTACACATGAAGTTTGTCTGGCGCCTATTAACTACAGATTCTATCTGGACAAATTTTTTCCGTGCTAAATATCTATGTATGGGTCATGTGAGACTAGCTGAAGCGAGGCCTAATGCCTCCCGCTTTTCGAGGTCTATAGTTCATGGTATTCTGGAAGTGGTAGAGAATGTGACAGTGAAAGTGAGGAATGGTGAGTCTTCTTTCTGGTTTGATAACTGGTTGGTGGATGGTCCTATGTGGCAGATATGATGTGACGCCCCCAAATTCTGCTTGGGATTGGACGGACATTTAAAGTGTTGAGACATGCAACACAAGGTTACCTGCCCCTGTTCATGACATATAAGATGCAATATTCCTAACATGCATCTAGCATTATGTAATATTCGCAGCGGATAATTTTTTTTTCTTTAGCAATACTATGCACCAAACTAAAATATCCCAAATACTTAAAACATACTCCATACTTAACGACATACTAAACAACTAAGATCATAATAATAGTCCATAAGGTTGTGATCAAAAGAGTGCTGGAGATTGAACTCCACCAATACAAGTAGTAATCTGAGGTAACTATTGTAATACCATCTACGCCGCACCGTCGTTTAGTCGGTCGTTTCCAGTTGGTCGATTCTCGGTTCTCCTTCAGATCCTATAACAAAATCTACCATTCGGGGGGGAATGGTAGTTGGGACTACCATAGTGAGATTTGATTACAAATCTTAGCAAGTTAACAGAAAACTTCCACACAAGTTAATGATGCATGAATGGCAGTAAAAACATAAATGCATAATCAAATCATAAGTAATCATAACATAACTTGACATACAACATAACATAATTGGCATAACTTAAACTGAAACTGAAGCTTAGCATGAACGTGACTTGAAATATAGCATGAACTTGAACTTGAAATATAACATGGACTTAAACATAACATGAACGTGAACATGCATAATTTGAACATGAACTTGAGCATAACATAACATAAATGTGAATTTGGAACATAACATAACATGAACTTGAAACATATTCTTGTCTCATGGGATTACCATGATTGCGTGAACGTAAACTTGAACGTAACATAACGTGAACTTGAAACATGACTTGAACGTGAAATACATGAACTTGAAATCTTATTCAATAGACTTAATCATTAAAGTGACCATATGGGTGCTACACAGGTCCCCTTGAGCCGTGTGTCCCTGCCGATTACCGCATCACATCACAGGTTTCTATACCAGCTGTGAGTGCGTTAATACGTACTCCACAGTTGTTGTGGTCCCACGTATTCTACGTGTCACAATTGCTGTGTCTCACGTAGTGTATGCTCCACAGTTGTTGTGGCCCCATACTTCATGCTCCACAGTTGTTGTGGCCCCATGACTTATTTGTTTGTGCCACACTTGCTGTGGACACATGTAACGTAATGTGTGGCACCATCGGCGTTAGTGCCTGGCACGCTCCGGTGACCAGCTAATTAGGCCCCATTCGCAACCTGTTAACTGTACTTCGTCAACCCAGGGAATTTCACACCTATTTAGACACTCCAGCGTGAACAAAGGAGTTCCACTAGGATATTACCCCATCCTAGCGTTTAGGGTCGTGATTGACATGAATAACTTAACTGGCATATATGACATTTCGTAACGTGACGTAACATGATCGTGTCATAAAAGACAAAATTCCTGACGTAGCATAACATGACATGAACATAAGATGACAGACATGACATACTTCAAGACATAAATGTAACAGAATATATTTCATAACATGGCATACATGTAACATGCAACATTTCGTAACATAGCATACCATATAACAGACAACATTTCATAACATGGTGTAACATGTGACAGTGAATCTTACATGACATGAAATACATGTAACAGATGACATACTTAACTTAGCATGACATGCTTGCAATGTATAGGAATACGTGACAGAATATCTTTTGTAACAGATGAATAATTCATGACAGAATAAATTCTGTGTAACAGATAAATATGTAATGACTTGGCATGACACATATGATAACATGCATACATATAATTTAGTTCCCTTACTTATCACTCATACACATTAAACTGATAGTAAGTTAAAAGCTAACTTACCTCGATCGTCGCGTTCTACTAGAATAAAGCTCGAAACACAAGGAACTGTAAAAAGTTGTTCTAAAAGTTAGAAATTAATTACTAACAATTAGAAATGTAAAAAGAGACAACTTAGAGTAAAATTACCATTTTGCCCTCTACATGTGGGCAAATGACCATTTTACCCCCTAACTTAAGGATTTGATATCCTAATTCCAAAAAAATTACCAAAATTTACATTCCTCATGTAAATTTTGTCCCAAACTCAAATCTCAACTCAGAAAAATTTAAAACCAATCACAACTATAAAAAACTCACTATGGCCGAATCCTACATAGGCCATTTGTCTTATTTTGGTTGCAATTCTTTCAAGTTCCAAAACACATGAATAAACCAAAATCTTGTAACAAAGATCTTCCTATCCTAAGTTTAAAAACACCCTTAAAACTATCCATTAAGAAAAAACTAATTATCAATACCAAACTTTTTGTAAAAAGACCCAAACTTTTTAACAAAAAGTAAACCTTAAATCACAAGTTTTGACCTTAATAAAAAATCTCCAAAAATTCCAAAAAATCAAATCTTACTTCTAACATATTCATAACATCATCCTAAGATCAAACATGCTTTAAAACATCAAACAAAACTCACCAAAAAACACAAAACAACACTTTGAGTTTTTGGTTTTAAACTTAGTCCAAAACAGAAATTGATTTTCCCAACTAACTATGATCAATCTCTTGATCCATGACTTAAAGACATGTGATCTTCAAACTAACACATCACATGGTTTAAAAATGTGTCCTAAAGAAGATCAAACCATCAAACTTAAAATCACATGGCTAAAATTTAATAAAACATGGATCTAACTCAAAAACATCAAAGTTTAGGCCTAACCGAAATCCTCTTGCATAGAAAATCATATCTTTAAAAAATAATACTAAATATCTTCGAAATAACATCCTAACATGTATATAAGAGGCTTAGGATCATCAGATAAAAATATCAAAGCCTTTGGAATAAGATTAAACCACGAAATATTCAAACTTTCACCAAACAGAAACTGTTTTTCCACTTCCAGTTTTCTAGTTTCTAACTCTAAGCAAATCTATCATCAAAAGCTTTATTCATGCAACAAAACTTCAATTAACATTCATAAACACATGTTAACAACACTCCATAAAATGTTCGGACCAAGATAAGCCCATTAGCTTGGTCAAAACTTCCAAAACATAACATACTCTCCAGTTTCACGGCCAGAATGACCTTTCCATGGTTAAAAATACTTTTGACCGACCAAATGAGAATTGAATGAGACTAATAATATATCCACGGAAACTAGACTCAAAGACGAACAACTTATGTGAGAAATCATCGTGCGAAAATACTTACAAAGGGTCGTAAATGGCCGTGCAAAAAGTCTCAGAAATCTGCCTGAGAGAGCTCTTTTGGGTTTCTCTCTAAGAGCATTAGCATCAGCCTCACTAAAACTCCAAAAAAGTCAAATTATGGACTTGGTCGTCTTTAAACCCACTGCATTGGACTCGGTAAGATAGAAAAGTTCAAGTTTTCATCTACAGGAAGTCCATCCTTTTCTCCAAACATAGCGAGCTCCTATTCATTGTCAAATCGTTATTTTATTCTAAAATAACATCTCCTCAACCGAACCGACTCTTTCTTCGTACTGCAGATTATATCCTGCATTTGAGGCTGCAAGTAAACCTGTTGCAAGCTCTTTCCAAGATTTATAAACCATGATTGAGTTTATATATATATAATCATTGCTACTCTATTAATTAAGATATATATTTAAGATGTACTGAAAAATTAAAAATATATTATTAATTAATTGCTACTCTATTGAATTATTAATTAATATATTAAGTGTATTTGTAAAATTAAAAAAAAATTGAAAACTATTATTAAAATATATAATATTATATTATTATTTTAACTTTAAGATGGCTAGTCCAATGTGGATTCATCTAGCCAAAATTTAATCCTATAGCCAAAATTTAGAATTCTAGCTAAATTTTGGACTTGGCAATGGCTAGGCCATTGCCAATGCTCTAAGAACGGGAGAAAGAAGTGGTAAAATGGAGAGAAGTATGTCTTGTACGACTTTAGACTTCTGGAGGGAGAAGTTATGGGCTTGAATGACCCTTGATTGGAGGTGGATATGTGACATAAAGTGGAGAATAGAGAGGGGCAGAGACTGCTTGCAGCAGCTGTGAAAGATGGAGGTTGATGGAGTGGATTTTTCCTTCACATCAAGGCACTATTGGGTGCAGCCAATGGCAGTGGATGGTCTGCCATGTGGGGGAGGAAACTTCTCCAAGAAGCTTTGCCAAGGTGGCCAATTTCATGGGCCTTGGTGGGCCCCACCAAGTGGGCTTCAATTTGGGGTTTAAAGGGGGTTTGGTTAGGGTTTGAGATGCTATCAAGCCCAAAATCAATTTTTCTTGGCCCAATCAAATTCCCATGGTTTAAAAGGTTGAATAATGATGTCATAACAAGGATTTGATTAATTAATAGGATGTGGAAGTGATTTAATTAAATGATTAAACACAATGCTAGAAATCGGATTAAAAAGGGTTTGGAGGCCAACTTTAGGGTTTGGGAAAACCATTTAGGGTTTTGGTTTCAACCAAGCTTTTGGGGTTTTAATTGGATTCCAATCATTTAGGGTTTTGCTAGGGTTGAAACCCTATTTGGTCTGGCACAATTTGGTTGAACAGATGAAACACAACTTCGCTTAGGTGGCATGATCTCACACCTTGATTTCTTCACAAATCTATCTAATGGTTCTTCTTTGTGTCAAGTGTCTAATACCATTCACTAAGTGTGGCTAAGATCTTGCCAAGTGTCCAAATAAAACTTCTATAACCTAATTTGGACATTCCACACTGTGATTTTGAAAACACTGCAATGGGTGTGCTTATCGAGGTTACTATTCACTCCAAAAAAATACATAATAAACTTAGCACTAAAAAATTCTAAATATTCATATTAACTTATAGTGAAAATTGTTTAACGAAATTCAACCCCGAAGGGTCCCTAAAAATAATTTCACAATTTTCAACAGACGTTTCGTCCGGAATTATGGAAATAAGTTATTGCGCCATAAAATCCTAAATAATCCTCTGAGTCTAATGGCATAGACCATAACGCATTCTGACACTTCTAACTACCTCAAATAATTAAACTCATATTACTAGCACCATAGTGAGTGATAACACTGACTATGTTGACATACTAAAACCTATGCGATTGGTCGATTCGTAAAAACTTATGGGGTTTTCACGAGATTCCTAAAGTCAATAGAAATTCCACCAATGAATTTCTAGCAGGCTGTTACATATGAGGTTATCAATGCTGGACTTAAAATCCAGGATGTTTGGGTGAACGATTCGTGGGATGAAAATAAGCTGGTGGGTCTCGTTGGTCTAGAGCAAGCGGACGACATCACATGTAAAGTTAGAGTCGGGCGGGAAGGAGTGGACGTTATGATCTGGAAACCTGCAGTAGATGGGTGCTTCTCGACTAGTAGTGCTTGGAATTTAATTAGGGTTAAAGGTGTTGAGCGACCTGAGTTGGGCTGGGTTTGGAATGATGTGTTACCAAAAAGGATTTCGATATGCATGTGGAGCACTGCCAGTTGATGTTCGCATTCAGGCTATAGCTATTCCCCTGGTGTCACGCTGCGATTGCTGCATGTTGAGGGAGATTGAAACTATTGACCATGTTTTGAGATTGGGCAATATTGCCATGCAGGTTTGGAATATGGTGTCCATTGCTTTGGGTATCAGCCGCATAGAGGGTCGTTCTTGGTGGGAAACGGTTCAAGGGTGGTTCGGACATGCCAAAAAGTCCAGCCATAGAGGTATTCTTCTTGGCCTGCTACCATCCATCATCACTTGGAGACTATGGTTGAGGAGGTGTAAGGCAAGGATGGAGGGAGTGCATGAGTCGGCAAGGGAGGTGTGGACTGCTATAAAGGTATGTCTTAGAAACTTATCTACACTGTTACTTCAGCGTTGGGAGATTTCTAGTAATGACCAGAATATTCTTAGGGCTCTTGAGGTGCCTTTTAGTAATAGCCCGAGAAGGTCTTTGCGGTTAATTAGATGGAAGAAACCAACAAATGGTTGGGTTAAACTGAACATCGATGGCAGCTGCCGTGGTAATCCAGGTAATTGTGGTGGAGGAGGTATCATTCGCGATTCGTTTGGAAATTTTATGGTGGCCTTCTCGTCTCATTTTGGTCATGGGACCAATAATGAAGTTGAACTTCGTGCCTTAATTGTGGGTGTGGGTGTTTGTAAGGAAATGGGATTTACAAATATTACTTTAGAATGCGATTCCAGCTTGGCGGTTCATTGGTTAAAATGTCAAAGGTGCTCGGTGTGGTACTTATGGGAGTACTGGGACGAGTTGTTAGAAAAGTTACAAGGATTAGAATTTTCCATTGAGCATCTATTCAAAGAAGGGAATTCTCCAGCAGATGCCTTGGCCCGTCTAGGTGAACAAGGCTTTAACATGAGATTTAATTCTTTTGGTTCTCTACCTAGGAAAATAAAAGGTATGATTCGGTTAGATAAGGTAGGACTTCCAAACATTCGTCTTTAGTTTTATTTGTTACCCTTAGGTTTGTTTAATTTTATTTTGATGTTGGTCTCTAGGCATGGTTTAGTTTGTTTCTAGGCATGTTTAGATCTCTTTGGTCTTTGTTTATGGTTCGATTGAGCTTGTTCTTGGTTTGGATTGTTTTTGATGTTCTGATTGTTACCACAGTTTTCCTCCGCCATATGTGAGGGCTTTTTAATAAACTTGGGATGGGGTTGCTATGTGAGTGGCTACCGGCTCTTAAAAAAAAAAAAAAAAATTGAACCTTGCAGCATGCAAGAGACAATATTTTTCTCTTATCTAAAACCCACTTCTGACCCATAAAGTGAAAGCTCCTGAGCTTATATTGTTTTCAACTCCCAACAGGCAAAGACAATATTCAACCACCAAAAAGATAAAAAGAGCTAAACAGGCACCTATCAGGAAGCATATATGGATTAAACTTGCATACACATGCACAGAACGATCCAAAAAACCCATATCTAGCCAGAAAACAATCTGTGAAAAACAATCTAAAAGGAAAACATGGCGACCAAGATTTCTATCAACCAATTAAAACGCAGACCTACTCTCGTGCAAAACGGTGGAAAAGAGAAATGATAGTTGCAATCGTTAGTGTGCAAGCGTCGTGCAATCATTTTGAAAAAGTGAATAAATACAGGACTTACAAGAAAAAAAAAATTTTAATAGTAGATCTCAATCTTTTTTGAAGCGATTGTACGTCGCTTGCACATTCTAAGACTGTATGTAGCATTACTCCAGTGTAAAAATGTAATATGGCCTCGTTTGTAAGAGCATATGTTTACTACGCGGATTTTATTTTTTATTTTTTATTTTTTATGTTTTAAGCTTTTTATTTTTTATTTTTTAAAAAATCTTTCTAACACTTAGCAATTAGAAAGAAAATTGACAAATTAGTACCTTTTTCCTAGCATTTAGCAACATAAGTTTTAGACAAATAACCAATATATAATAATTAAACACATAATGCTTGCATACCAGCTTGAAAGAGAATGCAACATGCCATTAAATCGGAGGCCTTCACTTTCAGCTCCTCCATCATCCACCCATCACTATAACCACCATCGGTCTTCAACCAAATGAAGGTCTCCACAAATCCAACTTGGCATTTATTCTCGTCATTCACCTCTTGTGCTGGTTTGAATAGTTTCCAGGAACCACCTTTCCCTTCTCTATTGAGTCCATTGGTGCTTCTTTGTTGTAGAGTGATTATGTATAACCTCTCATCACTATTACTTGGACACATATCTAGAATTCTCGAAATAAATGAAAATCAATTAGTATTATATCTTTATTTCTCTAAAAAAAAAATGATAAAGTGTGAACAAGAATGCAGTACTGGATACATACCTTTAAGCTCATTTGGATTGTAAAGATACATGTCTATTTCGGTGATAAATCCATAGCAAATTTGTTCCCTGTCCATTATGGGTACAAATTGATTTTGTATATTTTAAGTTTTTTTCTAAATGATTAAGAAAGTAACTATTAGTAAATTTGAGTTTTTTCTTTTTAAATATGTTAAGAAAATGTTTGAAAAAAAAAACAATTGTAACTTGCACTATCGGCACCCCTAGCACGCTAGGCGGCAGTAGCAGGATCTATATTAAAATAAGAGTTTTCCTAAAATTTGTTATCTCATCACAATTTTGACGTTGCCTTCCTAATCCTAGTTTGGATTGGTCCTACTCTAATTGCACTCGGAATAGGAATACTATATAATCTCATTAGAATTCCTAATCCAACAAGTATTAGGAATCATAATTGAGTCCTAATATAATTAGAATATAGAAATTCCAATTACAAAAAATCCCCAATTTAACTAAAATTTGAATACTCGTAATTATTAGAAAAAACCTTATTTATTAGCAATTTTGAATCAAATAAAATTCTAATAAACGATAAAAAAAAAACTTTTTAATAAAATAATAAAATATTCCATAGAAAAAATTCTGCAACAATCATACATGACACTAGTTGGCCATGAGGTTATGATGTAACATATTCTACAATAACAACCCATAATTGTATATCAAAGATTTTTCTAATCACAATATATATATATAAATATAACCTTGTTATAAATCTATTCTACAACAATCATCCTATAAAATATACCATGGATTAATGCAAATCAGAAAGCATGTGTTATGAACCTTGCTATTCTTTATTGTATTGTAATAAGGAAATGGTCTGGAAATGGAACATGGTTGCTGTGATGAATAAACTGACTAGTGCACACAAGATGTTTGATGAAATGAGAAAGAGAATCACAGTAAGAAAGAAGATGAAAATAGCAACGCCTCGAGGTATTCGAGGTCCCAATTCCTCCAAGTTTAGAGTTCTTATAAGCATGCTCCCATACCAGTTTGAAGGAAGAAATCAGATTTGCAAACCATGTGCCCAACGCAAACTAACTCCAATTAGTTTACATAACTCCATGAATATGATCATATATATATAGGGAAGAGAACGTACGTCTCTCATATCTAAAGAACATTTTCAAGTCTAATGCTCCTTTTACACAAACATCTTCTCTGGCCTCAATCCCTTTGAGATAGACTAGAAAGATTGTTGGCAGATTACGTAGAGGGAAATGATCAAAACTAAACCAAAAACTGTTTTTACTTCAATATGTGCAGCCCAAAATATTTTTCTATGAAAGAAAAACTTCTCTCCCAGTAAAAAACTTTCTTTCTCAAAAGTTTCCGTAAAACATAAAATTAGAAAAATAATTGAAGAAAAAACCTAAATAACAAGCAGGTGTGTGGGCGGTCACACTTTAAGATGATTTGTTAATAATAATTAGATACTTGAATTGAGATGAGATGAGTTAGAAATAATTTAAATTAAAATATTTTATGGGATTTTGAGAAAAGAAAAGGAAAAAATTGAATAAAAATATTATAAAGTTAAAAATATTATTATAATATAATTTTTGGTTTAAGATTTGAAAAAGTTGAATTATTTCTTATGTTTTGTTTAGAAGTTTAAGAAAGTCATAATAATTATGTAATGATTAGATGAAAAAGTTGAAAATTTGAAATTGAAAAGTTTTTGTGTTTGTATTGTTTGGATATTGAGATGAGTAGGGCTTATCACTAACAATCTCAAAGTTGAAGTGCCCTACCTATGACTTCGACTCCGATTCGCATAGCATCCGATCTGATTTCACCTCCAACTTGTCAGAGCGGAGTTGGATTTGGGCTTCTTAATTGGGTTTTTTTTTTTCTTAGCCTATTTGAACTTTCAATTTGATAGTTTTGGACTCTCACTAATCAAATTTGGGTTTCCAGATTTTAGTTTTTAAAAATATATTTTTTTAAATTGCAAGGTTATTAAAACATAATCAAAATTACAAAATTAAATCATTAACTACAATCACTACAAGTTAAAAAAAATATAATCAAAGCTAGAGCTAATCACTACTAATTTACTACAACAAGAACTTACAAACTTACAAACCAAAGCAAACGTTACAAGCCATCAAATATTATTAGTTGTTCCCAATTACTACCAACAACACAATTTAAATTCCCTGTTATTGTCTCATTTCAACAACAAACAAAACAAAATAAAGCAAACATCATTCATAATCTATCACCCATCATCTCCCATCAATTCCAACAACAAACAAAACCAAACAAAGCCAACAACATTTAACATCTATCATCCATCATCTACTATCCATTCAACCCATCCATCATCCATCATCTATCCTCCCAAATTATCTAACCAACCCATCATCTATCAACAATAAGTTCTCATTTCAACAACAAAAGAAAAAAAAAGTTGTTCCTATTCCAACAAAAGAACCAATAAAGTGAGCGCCCTACCAAGTTGTGCTTGAAGAAAAAAAAGAAAAAAAATAGTGAAGAAATAAGATACCACATAAATTTATAAAAATAAAGAAAACAAAATTGAACAAACAACAAATTACACAAATTCACAAAAGCACATCAAACCTCAATCGTCTTTATGTAGTAAACTCGTCATGACTAGTGGTCAATCCTACACAAAGATGTTAAAATATAAGAAATTAGTATAAAAAATGACAGATCAAGATATATAGCAAAACTAAATAAATTTGAAATATATTACCTGAGTCTAACTTATAGATGTTCGCATCATCAATTGTATCTAAATAATTTTGACTCAAGCATATAGAAGTGGACTTCAACCAGTTTTGCGTACACACAGGCCTCTACAGTTCTAGGAGCCAAAGAACTCTGAAACGGATCCAGGACATGACCTCATGTTCTAAATGCTGACTCAGATGTTTCGTATCCCTCTTGAGGATTTCAACAAATTCCTCACCCTTCTCATTGCCCAAAGTTTTATTCAACCAATATGCTTGAGTAATTAACTTGTACTGCGGATCAAGAATGAAAGCAACAAACAACAACTTGTTTATCTTTCCAAGAGCCCCCTATCATTTATCATATTATATTTTCATTCTAATGGCCATTGCACTCAACTGTTGATTATTACTGTCACAAAAGTTGTTCAAGTTGGCATGAATAGTAATGAGCTCTTGAAAATATAGATTTGCAGTGACATATAATGTACCATAAATATGCAATGTGACATTATAAAATATTCCTAGAAACTTCAAAAGGTTTTTTTATAGCCTCCTAATCATCAGGCTCGAGAGCTCCTAATCCTCTTCTCCCATGCCCATCTTCAAAAAAATAAATTTGTACATATGGATCCTCAAAAGGCAAAAGTTATAAGGCTTTTTTATACTTCTCGGCCACATCCAACATAAGAAACTATTACATGGAACTTTTGACCTCTCAACACAAGACTTGAAAGTGGCAAGTCTTTGGGGAGAAGACTTCACATACCTAATCAAATTGTGGATCTTTGTGATTGAATCATCAACTTCTTTTAAACCTTCTTGGACAATAAGGTTTAAAATGTGCGCAGTACACCTCATGTGAATAAAGTCGTGATCTGCAACACAGTCCGCTTTTCCAACTTCAGTTCTTCTCAACCAATCAATAGCGGAGTCGTTAAAAAAAGCATTGTCTGTCGTTATTGTAAAAGTTTTGTCAATCCCCCAAACTAACATACACTCCTCCATTAAGACATCAAACCTCAATCCCCAAACTACTTTTAATTTGAGTCTAATATCTAAATACTCAACTCTCAAATCATTAAACTCATCTCAACTCAAAACCTCTTTATACATGGGACCCACAACCTTTTTCAGCTCAACACCACTTTATACGCGGGACTCACAACTTTTTTCAACTTCCCATAAATATATATAAACTCATCTTCACATCCAAATATATCTAAACTCATCTTAGGTGGACTCCATAAAATTCACTCCACCATCTCAACTCACTACTCATCTCAACTCAATTCAACATCTGAACGAGGCCATAGACTCAAACGTCGAAACTCTCATATATTTATTTCTCCCTTCCACCATCCCTTCACGTCAGTCACTCTACAATAACTACGCGACAAGAAAACCGAGTGCCTTGCTGCTGTAGCACTCACGTAAGCTAACATCTATTTCGGATCAGCTCCACCATGTACTGTGCACGTCCCACATTCACCACGCCAACACCATGGCCAGCGTCAACTACCACAAACACAAGCATACAAGCCGAAAACATGGAGACCCTCACATGAAGCCCCTCGCAAACTAAAGCATAGAAATGAGCACAATCATGAAGGCTGAAGCTCGGATAACCTCCACACAACACACGAAATCAGCCACCGAAACCCCCATTTTGCCAGTAGCCACCCAGTGCACCACCTAAGAACCTTTTTGTTTTAACAAATCAAAAAACAGAGCAAACTCATGGTATGCCATCGGGAGCATTTTCAAACTGGCACAGAAAGTGTGGGCACAACTTGGGGTTACTTCCTCTGCTTCTCAACGGTCTTCCGCTGCACCAATGATGCACTGAAGAATCGCCACACCGTGAACTCCCTCTCCCTCTCCACCCCACACAACGCCAACTTCCTCCACGGATGGCCCAAGTTCACCCAACTCGTTGCTGCCACCGTTGGATATAATTCCACTCTCGTTGCCACTGTTGATCTCGTTGCCACTCTCTCTTTTTCGATTTGGTATCCCTCAATGGATGATGCTTTGTTGTGGAAAGTGGAAACCGAACACATAAATGCCTCTTTTGTGTTAAATTAGATTACTATCCTTGTATTTAAATTACATTAATAGCCTTAGTGTGAAGCTTGACAGATTGTTTGAAATTGAATAATTATGTTAAATATAAGAAAGTAAACCTAATTTAAGAGTTGAGGTTTTCACGACTTGTTTTTATTAGAATTGAATATAGCTCAATTATTTTGCTAAATTTTAATATGTTATTGGTTATTTAAGTAAATTAATATGTCAACATTAATTGATTTTGTATTAAACAGAATATTCGTTTTGTTATTTTCTATAGTATTAACTTAACCAAGTAAGAGGACACATTTTCTTAGACAGATTTAGTGATATTTTATACTTCGTATAGGTGACGAACTACGAAGTGAGATTCAGGAAGCAGCGTAGCGCAGTAAGTAATTTGACCACAATTTAGAATCATGACATATAAGCTTATATAAATTATTATTAGCACTAGTTCTTTGACAACCATTTTTATGTACTACTCATGTCATATGTAAGCATGACACCAAGCACAGCACATGATCATGTCATTCAGCATCATGTTCAGATTCATAAATTTATAATATTTATATAAGTATGTAAATCATGCATCTCACGTTGCATAAAACATATAAGCTATCTTAAGTTCAAGTATAAGATAAGATAAGATCAATTAATAATGTAAATCATATGGGCATTCAAATGCACGATACCAATGCAGTTTCAGGGTGGATGTGAAAGCCATGGACTCAAGCGTGGTCCACCATAGTATGCCAGAATACTTTCAGCGGCTCCCCTTGCTGCAGCGGGACGTGAGGCTGGTGCACAACCTTGCACACAAGGTTAAGTGTGTTGGCCAATTAGATCAGTTAAATTAGTCAGATAAATCAAATCAATTAGTTAATTCAGATAAATCAAGACAAGTCATGTATAACATAAGCATCAATATGATCAGTCAAGTTTTTAAGCTCTCAACATGAAAATGTTTATGAAAACCTTACGTTTTTTATGTTTACATTCTCATGAGTTTTTACTGAATGTTTGACTTATTTTAGTTTTATTTCATGTTTTTAAACCAACCATATGAAGATGATGACCACGAGCAGGCGGGCCAAGCTTAGATGGAGTAGTTGAATTTAATGCCAGGCATTAATTATTTAATTTATTAAATTATGAAATATCTTGCCGGATAATATTTTATGAAAATTATGTGACACTTCCTAACCTACGGGAATGGAGGTATTACATGACAATACTCCCACTTTATTCCCAATGAGCTAGACATCATCGACATGCAGCGCTAAAATGTTACTATGTTGTCATGACATTCTTTATACATGCAAAGTTCATCAAGGTTTTGATCAAAACCAAAGGATTGCTTGATTGCCCAAATCTGATGTCCCATAAAAAAATGGACCTATGCAACTTGCAAACCATGTTTCTTTAGTAGATGTTTTCATCTAGATGATCATTAAGAAATGTCGTCTTGACGTCTATCTGCCAAAACTCATGGTCAAAATAGGTTGCAATGGATAAGAGTATCCAAATAGACTTGAGCAATATGGCTATTGTCAAAAAGTTTCTTCATAATTGATCCTTTATCTATGAGTAAAACCGTTTGTTACTAGTCATGCCTTGAAGGTATCAACCTTCTCATCCACTCCTCTTTTCCTCGTGTAGATTTACGCCCAATAGGTTTTATTCCTTCAATTACCTCTATGAGCTCCACAACCTTATTAAAATACATAGATTCCAACTCTGATTCTATAGCTTGGGCCCAATATTCTACATATGCATCATTGATGGCCTCATCATAGGATCGAGGATCAGTTTCAGACCCTTCTGGGATGACTTCATTAGTTTCTCCCAAAAGACTTTGTCTTTTAGTTGCCCTGATAACCCTTTCTCTCACTAAGATGTGGCACCAGTGTAGAATGTGTCTGATTAGTAGTAATCTATGGTGTATCAAATACAACTTCTTCATCCCTAAATGTTTTAGGAGTCTGTCCATCGACAACATTTGCGATCTCGTATAGTTGTTCATATAATCATCTTCCATAAACCTTGCATTTGTGCTAAAAAAGACCTTGTTATTTGTTCGTATATAGAACAAATATCCCTAAGTTCCATTAGGATAACCTACAAACATAGATACTTCCATTTCAGGTTCCAACTTACTAGTCTTTTATTCAACACATGTGTTGCACATCCCCAAATGTGGAGGTATCTCATACTGGGCTTTCACCCTATCCACAATTCGATAGGTGTGTTAGAACAAACGTAGATAAAACTAAATTCGGTAAGTGCATCAATTGATCTAAAGCATATCCCCAAAAGGAATGAAAGAGATCATTTAGGGGTGTCAATATGTGATATGGCCAGTGAATCCAACATTAACACAATTCGAAATTAGCAGGTGTTAGTGTGAAAATGAGTGTGTTAGCATATTCTTGTGAAAACCTTTGTAAAATTGTGTTGTAACAAGTGTTCAAGTGGGTTAAAGTGAAAGGGGCCGAAGTGCGCTCAACATGGCTTGAGCAGAACTCATACAGAGAGTTCGCTTGACATGCGCTCGACAAGGAGCTCGAGTGAAACTCATACAAAGAATTCACTCTACCTGCACTCGACATGGCACTCGAGTGGAACTCATACAGAGAGTTCGCTCTAGTGGTGCTCAACATAGAGCTCAAGCGAAACTCATACATAGAGTTTGCTCAAGCAGCGCTTGACACTGAGCGCGAGCGGAACTCAAACAGAGAGTTCACCCAAGCATCGTACGACATTGAGCTCTAGCAGTGATCTAGGCAGGGAGTTGACTCAACCCTAGCTCAACATAGAGCTTGAGTGACTTTTGTAGTTCCTCGTGCACTCGACTCATGCTCAACACTCTGCTTGAGCCAATGTTTGGGAGTCACTTAAATTAGGGTTTGAGAGTCGATTTTATGTGGGAGTATAAAAGGGGACTTTATACTTTGTCCAAGATGTGGAGAAATTGACCTAAAATAGTGCCTCTTCAAAGAGCAATTGAGAGACACTCTCTTCAACAATCAAAGTCGAATCTCTGTTGGAAAATACTTCTCCATCATATCACACTCAAGATTAAACATAGTTCAGTCCACTAGTGTAGACGTGTTCATTGGCCGGAAGGTTTCCGAAGCTGCTGTTGATGCAGAGATCAAGAGGTTCTCGTGGGAAGCTATAGAAAGGTCGAAGACCTGACACTGCAAGCGTGTAGAGATCGAGTGGGTCACTCATGGTGTTGCAAGCCAAATTTAGCTACTACAAAGGTTTTGTGGTGCTTCTAAATTGGTTGTTACAAACTAAAGTTTCTATAGTGAATTTGAGGTGGTGACTTCACTCGGGGTGGTTTTAGATTTTGAAGACATTCTTCAATTGATTTTTCACTTCTTGACTAAATTGTTATGTTGATTATTTGTATGACTTGTTTCATTGATTAATTGTTTGTTTAACAATATTTTTGAATAGACCATCAAAATTGATTTACACCTATACATCCCTCCTGTAGGTGCTGTGTTGGGATAGAACTACTGCTTTTTCGATTGGTATCAGAGAGGGTTCACTTTACTAGGATTCATTTCCTGAGTGCGATCATGCTTTAGTGGTTAGAATGGATATGGAACACGAGATATTTTTTCAAGTAAATAATTAAATTTACTCAAAACTTTACCAATGTAATGACTTTGCGTTATGGCATATGCATTATCATTCCTATATATTTTAATACCAAGTATGGTATGAGCAACACCCAAATCTTTCATATCAAAGTCAGATGGTAGGAAAAATTTTGTATCTTTAATGCATGTGCTATTATCATTGAAAATTATCATATCATGTACATACAAGCATATTATTACAAAATGATTATTGTATACTTTATAGTAAATAGATTTGTCTGCTTCATTCAAACGAATACCATTAGAAAGAACTACATATATTTCATCCCATTGTTTGGGAGCTTGTTTTAAACTATACAAAGATTTGACTATTTTACAAACCTTGTTTTCATGATCCGGAACAATGAAACCCTCTAGTTGCTCTATATATACTTCTTCATCCAAATAAACATTTAGGAATGTTGTTCACATCCATTGAAGGAATTTCATGGTTAAATATAGAGGCCAAATATATCAATGTTCTATTTGATGAAATCCTAGCTACAAGAGCATATGTATCAAAATAATCAATGCCCTTGGACTGTCCAAACCCTTTTACTACTAGTCTAGTCTTATACTTATAAATGGATCCATCAGTTTTTAATTTTCTCTTAAAAATCCACTTACATCCTATGGGTTTAGAACTAGAAGGTAAATATACAAGGATTCATGTCTTATTAGACAATATAGACTCCGTTTCATCATCAATTGCTTCTCAAATATTGCCTCCTACTCACGAAATTGAGTTCTACAAAAGAGAATCTGAGAGTTTTTTTGTCAGGATACAACACTATTTATATAGTGTGCACATTGTAAATTATGAACACTAATCTTAGAACTTCAACAAAATGTAATAGAAGTAGTTGTATTGATTCATTTACATTTAAGTAAAATGGTTTCTATTAGAAAGGTGTGAAAATAAGTGTCGTTGACAGTTAATAATAACTGTTAAGAAATGAAGAAAAATATCATTTCGGTTGAATTAAAAAAAATTATGTCACTTGCGACTGTGCGTACTCACCTTTTATGTGAACTTACTAAGAACTATGGTAAACCTTATATTCCAATTTATGTTATCTAATACAAAATGTGTCGAATACTCAATAAGTATCCACAATACAAAGATTTAAGTGGTTCGACGCAAAAGCCTACATCTACTGGTCGTTTGGGGGGTAAAATTTACTATAATAGGCGATTTACAATTTCTCATGGGCTCACGTATCTCTCAATACAATGGAGGGATTTAGGATTTTGGGAGGTTGAAGATGATACCCACCCTTGAAGAAGATCCCATGGAGTCTCTTTGCATGGCGGAGTTTGTGCATAGATAACTTATCGAGATAATCCCCAGAGTTGTAGAAGTCTCCTCTTTTTATAGAGATTTATTTCATTCTTTTGAATGATTGATTCCCACTTACCTTGTGAAATTTTTTTCTTTTAGGAGTCTTAATCAACTTGCCTTATCTCTTCTTAGTTTTATCTCTCGACTTGATTTTCAGCTTTATCGAAGGCAAGATTATAGGTTGTTGATTTGATCTCAACAACATTAATATTCTAAGCTAACATATTCAAAAAAATACATCGCACATACATTTTCATGATTAATAAGATACATTTAACATTGACTATCTAGACGGATAATTCATCATGTCGAACAATATTATACATATATATAGATTTTAAAAGTAGAGAACAATTTATTTCAAAATAAATAATGATGGAACACCCTAGCAGTTTCACAAACCTCATCTCATCTCATCTCAACAAATATTTTTTAATTTTCATTTTCAACTTTTTTATCTAATCATTACAGCTTTTTTAAACTTCCAAACAAAAGACAAAAAATAATTCAAAATTTTCATATTCCAAAACAAAAATAATATTATAAAATATTATAACGTTATAATATTTTTATTCCACTTTTATCTCATCTCATCTTATCTTATCTATGTAACTAAACGAGGCCGTGTTTTGGCCTATTTTGATCTAGCATACAATGCATTTAATTTTTATTTTATATTTGAATACCTCTAATATACAATTTTTCTTTTTATTTCAGGTCATATAATCATGTTTACTTTTTTTGAAATATGGACAAGTTTCATTTATGAACTGAATTGGAGAAGGTTGTGAATACATGGAGGATAATCCTTTACGAGGATACTCTCCTTAGAGAGAATCAAGGCCTTCTTAGCTAGGTAGTGAGTCACTACATTGGAATTCCTAGGAATATGGCAAACAGACCAGCTATGAAGGCAAGCTAAATAATTCTTAATGTCTCTAACTAGTAGACCCATCGAGCTCCAATTGCTTTCAACTCCATTGATGGCATGGACCACACTTAAGGTGTCTCCTTCTAGTACAATGTTGGAGATCTTCAATTTAGAACAAAGGATGATAGCTTTCAATGCTGCAAAAGTTTCACCCAGTTGAGGTTTAGGAAAATGGTCGTGAGAGGACATTAAGGTAGCAGTAATCATACCATTCTAGTCTCTTATTACCCCACCAACACCTACTTTGCACCTCGCTTTGTCAATGGCAGCATCCCAGTTGGCCTTGAAATGATTAATAGGAGGCACACACCACTGCTTTAAGGTTGGGGCAGGGTTGGGTTTCTATTTTTGCTGAATAAAACTCTGAGTAATATCAAGTAGATTCAATGAAATTAAGGAAGAGAGTTGCTGGGGAGGCGTAAATGTAGATTCAAACACCCAAGTGTTCCTGCGATGCCATATATGTTGTGCTGTTATGGCAGTCTCAGTAAGTTCCTCTTTAGACAGGATGGAGAAGAGGTGGTCTAATACTTCCTTGAAAGGGACATCGATTATACTGCACTTCTGAATCCTCCCCGAGCATAGGCTCCATATAGCTTGGGCAGATTTGCACCACCACAGGGCATGAGCAACAGTTTCAGGATGGCTTAAACAGATGGAGCAAGTGGGGGATTGTACCACTTTCCTTTCGTGAAGGTTGAGTTTTGTTGGAAAGATTTCCTTGGCTGCTTTCCAAATGAACATCTTGATAGAGTTAGGACCTTTTAGTTTCCAAATGCTATGCCACAGACCAGTTGGTTGGGAGGACCTGGAGGTTTGACCCAACTTGCTTTCCGAAATGGATCCTTGAAAGTGATAACCAGATTTCACTGAGAATTTTCCATTAGAAGTGCCTCTCCAAGTCAACATATCTGAGTTTCTGCAAGGACTGATTGGGATTCTAGAAATGATTTCTACTTCAGATTCACTAAACACTTCCTAGGTTAGATTGACTTTCCATTGCAGCGTGTCTTGATCTATTCATTGAGCCAGTTTTCTAGGGTGAACGAAAAGTGTCCAGCGCTGACTTTGAGTCCTGCCATCCAGTATGTCATGGTGACAAAAATGGTGGCAAGGACAAGCTCCATAGGGAGGTCCGCAACTGTGCTTGCCATGAAGTATGATAAGAGCCTGTACATTTTTGAAGAACATTCCTTCTCGAGCATCAATTGCTCTTGGGGGAAGGTGAAAATGGCTTGAAACAGCGAGAAAAATCCCTAAAATCCCGATTGGAATATGAGTAGCCCAATTTGTCCATGTAAAGTTTCAGCAAAATCATTCCATTGTTCAGAATGTGATGTTTTGGATGCATTATTCTTTATGTTTTTGTACTTGTCTTTGCATATTAAAGGTTTTAAGCATGCTACATAATTTCATCCATCTTTTATTCAGTTCAAAAACTCGAATCTTCCAAAACTATGCCAAATCAAAAATAAAATAAATAAATAAATAAAAGAATTGAGCCACTTTTGCTCCTTCCTCGAAAATTTTAGGAGAGGATTGGATCATGTATAAGCTAGGTTAAGGGATCCACTTCTAGATGCTCACCTTGTCTCCATTGCCTATTTTCCACATTTAACCTTCAATCAAGAGAGGTCTAGCTAAACTGATACTTCCTCCAAATAAATGAGTTATTGTTTTTCACCTTAGAAGAATAGAAATCGGATTTGGGGTAATACTTTGCTTTTAGGACTCGAGCAGCCAAATAAGAAGGGAATTCCAGTACCCTCCAACCTTGTTTAGCTAGTAATGCCAGGTTGAATTGTTCGCAATCCCTAAAGCCAAGACCCACCTCCTTCTTGGACTACCCAGATCCTTCCACTTCATCTAGTGTAGCTTAGTTTTATTCTCCTTTTGGCCCCACCAGAAAGTTTGCATCAACTTATTGAAGCCTTTGAGAATGCTCTTGGGGATCTTGAAGATACCCATGCTGAAGGTGGGAATCGATTGGATAACTGACTTAAGACGTATTTCCTTTCCTACTTGGGATAGCAGGTATGTTTTCTAGTTTCCCAATCGAGTCTTAATTATGTCTAGTATTGAGTTGAAGGCCCTTACTTTGTATCTGCCAACATGAGATGGGAGTCCCAAGTATTTTTCAAAAGGACCCGAGGCCTTTATACATGATGTATTCAGAATGTTGTGTTGAGTATTCTGCTTAGTGTTCCTACTAAAGAATATAGAGGTTTTTTCAAGGTTTAATCTCTGACCAGAGGACATATCAAAGGCTGAAAGTTTAGAAAATAGGCTAGTCCATTCAGATGGGAGTGCCTTATAGAAGATGAGGCTTTCATTTGCAAAAAAGAGATGGTTAATCTTAAAGGAACTTCGAGTTACTGGGATGCCTAATATGAGCCCTTGCTGTTCAGCCTTGTTAAGTGAGAAGCTGAGGATTTCAGAGCACAAAATGAATAGGTAGAGAGATAGAGGATCCCCTTACCTAATGCCCCTTGAAGGAAGGAAAGTCTCTTGAGGAATCCCATTAACAAGGATGGAATAGGAGACAGTAGTCACACATTGCATAACCAGTTCAATCCAGCCATCATCAAATCCCATTTTTGCCATCACAGCTCTTAGGAAAGACCATTCCACCCTATCATAGGCCTTACTCACGTCAAGTTTAAGAGCCATGAAGGCTTCCTTCCCTTCATCCTATTTTGCATGTAATGCATCAGTTCATAAGCCACAATGATATTATCAAAGATCATTCTTCCTGGAACAAAGGCACTTTGGGTGTCTAAAATGTGGTTAAGCGAAATCAGCTTCAGTCAATTGGCAAGGACCTTTGCAATGTAGAGAAAGTGGCAAAAATGAGTTAAGGACAATCGGGATTTAAACACAATGATAAACCTCCTTTCAAACAAGCAATGCATTTTACATATCAGATTAACAATTGAAAGCAGGCGTGAAGATAAATGCAAAAAGCTCAATGTTGCATGATTTGTATCAATCCCTGATATGATAGAGGAAGTCCTACAATTAAGGGTACAACGAGATTCTTTCCCGGAGAGGATAAATCCATCATCTCTCATTCAAATTCAAGGAACTGATAAGTAAAGCCAAGAGATCAGGTTCTTAATTAGTTTTTATCAGTAACACTCCACATCTGTAAAAAAAAATCAGAGATGGTGATTCTAGGTAACTTTTTCCTAGATTTCTCGTCACATTGCAATATACTTTCATTTCTAGCTTAGGCATCGGAGGTGGATCAAGCACATAAGGCCACCATCTTTCTTTGTCACATGTTGATTGTAGCGGTTGTCAAGGTTGAAACACGTCTCACATAGTGGCGCCATTTGTGGGATTCGAACCCACGACCACATGCTTAACTCCAAGCATGGGAGTGAAGTTTAGTGGGTGCCAACTTCAAAAAATCAAGAGCTTCGCACACATGACGACAAAAGGAAGCATCAACCTGTGGGAGAGTGAGTAGATGGTGAGGGCAACCTTCCCACTAAAACCCTCCATGTCAATGGAACCACGACGAGGAACCTCAATAGCCATGGAGTAAGGAATCCCATAATGTAACAGCCCGCTAGAAATTCATTGGTGGAATTTCTATTGACTTTAGGAATCTCGTAAAAACCCCATAAGTTTTTACGAATCGACCAATTGCATAGATTTTAGTCTATCAACATAGTCAGTGTTATCACTCACTATGGTGCTAGAAATATAAGTTTTATTTATTTGAGGTGGTTAGAAGTGTCAGAATGCATTATGGTCCACGCCATTAGACTCAGTGGATTATTTAGAATTTTATGGCGCAATATCCTATTTTCATAATTCTGGACGAAACGTCTGTTGGAAATTGTGAAATTATTTTTAGGGACACTTCGAGGTTGAATTTCGGTAAACGATTTTCACTGTAGGCTAATATGAATATTTAGGAATTTTTAGTGCTAAGTTTATGATTCACTTTTTTTGGAGTAAATAGTAACCTCGATAAGCGCACCAATTGCAGTGTTTCAAAATCATAGTGTGGAATGTCCAAATTAGATTAGAGAAGTTTTATTTGGACATTTGACAAGATCTTAGCCACACTTAGTGAATAAGATTAGACACTTGGCACCATGAGGAATGTTTGTTGGATTTGAAGGAATCAAGGTGTGAGATCATGCCACTTAAGCAAAACCTTGTTTCATCTGCTCAACCAAATTGTGCCAGACCAAAGAGGTTTTCAATCCTAGTGAAACCCTAAATGGTGGGAATCCAATTGAAAGCCCAAAAGCTTTGTTGAAATCGAAACCCTAAACGGTTTCCCCAAAACCCTAAAGTTGGCCTCCAAACATTGTCTAATCCGATTTATAGCATTGTGTTTAATCACTTGATTAAATCACTTCCACATGCTATTAATCCTTCAAATTTGTGTTAGAATATCTTTATCCAACCTTGTTAACCTTGAGAAATTGATTGGACCAAGTGATATTGGATTTGGGCTTGATAGCAACCCAAACCCTCTTTAAACCCCAAAATTTAGGCCCATTCGGTTTAGGCCCATCAAGGCCCACGAATTTGGTCACTATAGGATTGCTTCATGACTAAGTTTTGTACCCTCACTTGGCTGGTCAGATCTGTACAAGAAGGGCCTAGAAGGTTCTAGAAAGACAAAGCTAAAGAGCCACCTCACTCTTTCACTCTCACACTCCACCTTGAGAAAAGATCTTGGTTTGATTTTTATGAGAAGAAAAGGCCAACACTCAACCATTCCTTCAGTCCTATCACTTTACATAGCTTGTGTAAGAAGCTCTCCTGTCCACTTCCCACGAAAAGCAACTCTCCTTTACACTTTTCCTTCATAAAACACAAAAGACACTCTCGGACAGTTTTTCTTACCTCTTTGGAACGCCCGTTTCGAAGCTTTTGTAAGTATTTTATCGCCAATTTTCCTTCATGAACGTTATTTATTTTGGAGTCTAGTTTACGTGGATATCTTATTAGTTCCATTTGGAGATCATTTGATTGGTGAAAAGTTGTTTAGACCCCAGAAACGTCATTCTGGGCGATAAACTGGAGAGTGTGTTATATTTCGGAGTTTTTGACCAAGCTAATGAATAGATCTTGGTCCGAAATTTTTATGGAGTACTTTTAACATGTGTACATGATTATTGGTTGAGGATTTGTTGCATGATTAAAAGTTTTGGTGAAATATTTTCTTAGGTCTAGAAACTTAGAAACTGGAAGAGACAAAACAGTTTCTGTTTTGAGAAAGTTTAAATCTTTTATGGTTTAATCTTATTCCAATGGCTTTGATATTTTTATTGGAAGATCCTAAGCCTCTTATATACATGTTAAAATGTTATTTTGAAGATATTTGATGTTAGTTTTGAAGATATGAAATTTTATGCAATGAGGTATTCAGTTAGGCCAAAGTGATGATGTTCTTGGCCAAATTTATGTTTTGGTTGATGTTTAACCATGTGATCTTGAGTTTGATGCTTGGATCTGTTTTAGAACATCTTTGTAAACCATGTGATGTTTTGGTTTGAAGATCACATGTTTATAAGTCATGGATCTAGAGGTTGATCAAAACAAGTTAGAAACAAAATTCTGTTTTGAACTTAGAAGAAAAACCAAAAAGTTCAAGTATGGTTTTAGTGATTTTGATGACTTTTGTTCATGATTCAAAACATGATTATTCTTAGGAATATGTTATGAGTATAGTAGAAGAAAAATTTTGGTTTAATCATGAGTTTTGAAATTTGAAAGAATTACAACAAAATCAAGGAAAATAGCCTTGTAAGTTTAGGACCTATAGAGTTTTAATGGTTGTGTTTAGTTTTAAATTTTTTTAAATTGATATTTGAGCTTAGGACAAAATTTACATAAGGTATGTAAATTTTGGTGATCTTTGGAGTTAGGATGCAAAATCCTTAAGTTAGGGGTAAAATGGTCATTTTCCCACATGTAGAGGGTAAAATGGTAATTTTACTCGAAGTTGATATTTCTCCATATTCATAATTGTTAGTGATTAAGTTCTAATTTTTAGAAATCGCTACTTTCAGTTTCTCGTGATCGCACTTGAGTTTTGTCTCGAAGCGCGAAGATAGAGGTAAGTTAGCTTTTAACTTACTATCAATTTAATGTGTATGTGTGATAAGTAAGGGAACTAAATTGTATGTATGCATGTTATCATATGTGCCATGCCAAATCATTACATATTTATCTGTTACACAGAATTTATTCTGTCATGAATTATTCATCTGTTACACAAGATATTCTGTCATGTATTGCTATATATTGCTATACATTACAAGTATGTCATGTTAAGTTAAGTATGCCATCTGTTACATGTATTTCTTTTCATGTAATATTCACTGTCACATGTTACGCCATGTTAAGAAATGTTATCTGTTATATGGTATGCCATGTTACGAAATGTTGCATGTTACATGTATGACATGTTATGAAATGTTCTCTGTTACATTTATGTCTCGAAGTATATCATGTATGTCGTTTTACGTTCAAGTCACGTTATGCTACGTCAAGATTTCTGTCTTTTACATCACGTTCATGTTACGTCACGTTACGAAATGTCATGTCTGCCAGTTAAGTCATTATGTCAATCACGACCCTAAGCGCTAGGATGGGGTAATATCCTAGTGGAACTCCTTTGTTCACGCTGGAGTGTCTAAATAGGTGTAAAATTCCCTAGGTTGACGAAGTACAGTCAACAGGTTGCGAATGGGGCCTAATTAGCTGGTCACCGGAGCGCGCCAGGCACTAACGCCGATGGTGCCACACATTATGTTACGTGTGTCCACAGCAAGTGTGGCACAAACAGATAAGTCATGGGGCCACAACAACTGTGGAGCATGAAATATGGGGCCACAACAACTGTGGAGCATACACTACGTGAGACACAGCAATTGTGACACGTAGAATACGTGGGGCCACAACAACTGTGGAGTACGTATTAACGCACTCACAGCTGGTATAGAAACCTGTGATGTGATGCGGTAATCGGCAGGGACACACGGCTCAAGGGGACCTGTGTAGCACCCATATGGTCACTTTAATGATTAAGTCTATTGAATAAGATTCCAAGTTCAAGTCATGTTTCACGTTATGTTATGTTCAAGTTTACGTTCACGCAATCATGGTAATCCCATGAGACAAGAATATGTTTCAAGTTCATGTTATGTTATGTTATGTTCATGTTCAAGTTATGTTCCAAGTTCACGTTGATGTTATGTCATGCTCAGGTTCATGTTATGTTTAAGTTCGTGTTCAAATTATGCATGTTCACGTTCATGTTATGTTTCAAGTCCAAGTTATGTTTTAAGTTCATGTACATGTCATGTCACGTCAAGTTAAGTTTAAGTTCCAGTTCAAGTTATGTCAGTTCATGCCATGTTATGCCAAGATATGTTATGTTTTCTATTGATTTGATTATGCATTCATGCTTTTACTACCATGCATGCATCATTAACTTGTGCGGAAGTTTCCGGTTAACTTACTGAGATTTGTAATCAAATCTCACTGTGGTAGTCTCAACTACCATTCCCCCCAAATGGTAGATCTTATTACAGGATCTGAAGGAGAAACGGGAATCGACCAACTGGAAACGGTCGACTAAGCGACAATGCGATGTAGGTGTTAGTACAGTAGTCACCTCATATTACTACTTGTATTTGTGGAGTTCAATCTCCATCACTCTTTTGATCACAATCATTTTGGACTAGTGTTGTAATATCAATTTTTAAGTATGTCATTATGTATGAAGTATGTTTTAAGTATTTGTGATATTTCAGTTTGGTGCATAGTATTGCTAAAGAAAAAAATTATCCGCTGCGAATATTGCATAATGCTAGATGCATGTTAGGAATATTGCATCTTATATGTCATGAACGGGGGCAGGTAACCTTGTGTTGCATGTCTCGACGCTTCAAATGTCCGTCCAATCCCAAGCGGATTTTGGGGGCGTCCACATAAGAATCCCTCAATTTCTTGAGGTCGGTAGAGGTAGGTACAGAAGACCAATCGAAGCCCTTGTAATATGGAATATCACGTTGAGAGTAAGACTCAGGGGTTCTTCTGAGCCGTTGACGCAACTACACGAAATGGGCAAAGGTAGAAGACTAGGGTTTTAGCAAAAGACTAAGAAGCAATGAGGAAACAAGAAAAATAGGGAAGCCAGAGCACAAGAAGAAAAAGAGATGTTGCTAAAAGGTGGAGGAGTATTTGAAAAGTAAAAGGGGCATGACGGTTAAGCACTCAAGGAGGAAGGCTAAAGAACTGACAGCAGGATCACTGCGGACAAATCCCATGATTTGTTGACTTGACCAGGCATGAACATGGAGCCATTATGATTGCCCCAAGGTCTTTGAACATGAGCTGCAATCAAAATTTAAGAAGTAAAATAGTTCGTAATCATTAAAGTCTCACAATAGTCGTGTGATGAGAATTAGCAGACTAACTATAAGGGCTTTCCTAACCCTAATAAAAAGGGACTAATGGCATGCGCCAAGCCCATGTGCTAGAAACCCATGACAACTCGAGAGTTAGTCACTAAGGTGTCATGGTTCTTAATGAATCAATACAATAACCACCAGATTGATAAGGAAGCCCTACAATTAAAGGTACAACGATTCGCCCAGAGGGGATAAATCCATCATACCTCATTCAAATCGTAGGCATTGATAAGTAAAGCCAAGAGATCAAGTTCTTAATTAGTTGTTATGATTAACACTCCGCGCCTACATAATAAGTCAGAGATGGTGCTTCCAAGTAACTTTTTCTAAAATTTCTCATCATATTGTAATATACGCACGTTTCTAACTTAGGTACCGGAGGTGCATTAAGCACACTAGGCCACCATCTTTCTTTATCTTAGGTTGATTGCAGCAGTCGACAAGGTGTGAAACACGTCTCAAACAACTTTGTTTGCAACTTCAAATAACACTGAAATTTCATTCATAATCAGCACATATGGTTTTGGCTAACTTATCTGCACATTATGCTCATAGTCAAGGATATAAATAGACAACCCAAATTAGACTCGATTAAAATACTCAATTATTCTATTAAAGTTTATTTTAGATACAATTATGAATTATGCAAGTGCTGCGCTATGGCACCCCTAGTCCTCGCTTGGGATTGGACAGTGACTAAAATACTGGGAGATGCAACACAAGCCTCATGCATGGCAATAAGATGCAATGCACCCATGTAAACTAGCAGTATGCAATAAATCACTGCGGAATACGTCATTTAAATGTTGTACCAGAATAAAACTAATATCCCAACTTCTTCATTCATAGCTTTAAATAACACTCCTTAGTAATGGAGTATCAAACTCCTAGTTTAAACTTTTCAATAGAACAATATAGTTTAAAAATGCGTTAAAAAAGAAGTCATTAAAGCACCTTTCAAAACTCAACTACCTCCAAGTAAGTCATGACTAAATCCATTCTTTCCTCTGGGTTGAGCTCATCCTTAGCCTTGATCATCATCCTGACATGCTACTCCTGGTCTTGCTAAAGGTTCTACTATTCTGGATTAGGAATGGTAGTTGAAACTACCACGGTGAGATTTCAAGAAATCTCAGGGATCCAAAAGTGCCTTGGTATCCCAATGTAAATCCTTTAGAAAATCTCACTTTTGTCTTCCCCATGTGTCACAAAATCTCTTGGAACTCCTCACTAAGGACAAGTGGCATGAGATAGAGGTGCTTAGGAAGGTGGGTGGCATGCACAACTCCATGGAACTCACAAAAATCTTGTTGGTACTTGTGTAGTCTATTGGGGTTACCGAAACCATGTCCCCCCACTTTTCTCATCCATTTTTACATCTAGTTTCATTGTATCTAGAGGTGAGATGTGCATGTGAGACATGTGGCATGTGGGTAGGTGAAATGGGCGTGTGTTGTACCCTACATCCTCTTCCAACTCCTTAGCTTCTTCTGGAAGCCTTCAAGCATGTTTGCCAAGTGGCATCAATGTGCTAACCAAGGTGTTCTTCCTTAGGTTCCTAATGATGAGTTTCTAGGGAAACAAAAGATCTTCCCTTGCCCATGTGGCGCTTCCTTCTAAACCTTAGAGTTCAACTTAGTGTTTCAAGCCCAAATCCTTGCTAGTGGCCGAAATCTCCTATGTGGACTTCCATGCCTAATGCTCCAATATCCAAAAATATAGAAATATCTCTAGGCATCCACTTTTGCCTTGCATGGCCCAATAACTATACATAAATTGTTAATAAAAAATATGAATGAAAATTTGGCAAAGTCTGGGGTGTCACATCCTCCCCCTTAAATATATATTTTGTCTTCGAAATCGGCAAGCAGTGGACCAAAGACAATATTAACACTAGAGGTGCACTAACATATTGGATGAAGTAAGTCTAATCTCGAAATCTGCATGTTTGACTATGGTTACTCCCAAGAGCTTGTAATGTGATTGTTCTTGTATCACTATTCCCATATCAAGATCATGATCAGTTCTTCCAATACCACGTCTTCTACAAACCCAAAGATATTACCAGAACTTTCAATTCCTCCAAAATTAATCTACAACATCCAAAGATCCTATAAATTAGTGCCTCATAGTTCAGATGACATTGTTTATGATTAATGCCAAAAAACTAGCATCCAAACCATTATCACACTCTTTTTTGCTTACCTACAAGCTCCTATGATCTCAACCCTTAATAATCGTAGATGCATCCTACAAATTAACCATCTCCAAATGAAAAACTGTAGCTTTAAATTTTTTGTTTTCTATAGGGTCTCAAAACCGCAAACAGTTCTCCCCAATATCCATTAGAATACACTGCTAAACCATCATATCACAAAGTGTCTCATTTTTGCTACATACTCTAGTGACCTCATCAACATGTCTAAAGCTAAGGTTTCCATATAGACATCATTCTCTAATCCATCCCTACACCTACCAAGTCAACTCTTACCATACCTCGATAGAACATAGACCGTCTCCCAAAACCATGAGCTTTTGCACATAAATTGCATTGTCTCCTTCATTGTTAGTCAAAATTCATGATTCCTTGAAACTTAGTCCAATCACCCTTAATGAATGGAATTATGCTCTGGCTCAACAGGCATACTTCACCAAAGGACTAATAAGGAATATGATTTTCTTCGAAAAAAATTGAAGGCCTTCACGAAGTAATTATAACTGTAACAGTTCGTCGAAATAGTTCCAAGATACCTTGTTTGGATACCACCAATGTCGTCGGAATTACTTTATCGAATTGAACAAGAAGGTAGACTTTCTGAAAGATAAGTAAATAAATCAAGTCGACGAAACATAATATATTTATATATGTACTTATTACCTAGGTTTCGTTAGATGTACCAATCTAACCACAAGCTCACACATCTTATCTAAAACAGGTACTGCCCTCTAGCATATCCAAAACCATCTTGACTAACCTATTATGGGCATCTATAATCTTCCATTCGATAACATTTGCTTAAAAGCTCTTTGCCTTATTTCCAACTTGCATCAAAACTTGTAGTAACCCATATTAGTTTCGGAGGCCATTGAAACTTACCAAGACCATAATTGAAGCCAAATTGAAATTTGGTTGAGCTAGTTAATCGTACTCTCAAGTAAGCTTGACTGTCTCCTACATCATCAAATAAAGATTTAATCTCCAAAGGTTCGTTGTGTCTACATCCTTAAGTAATGCCCTACAGCTCGGATAATCTATAACCTCAATTTCTGATAGAGATTGTTCTCCGAATTGCACACATGCTATAACCTTATATGTAATCATTATTGATGGTTTGCAAAGTATCACCTTTAAATCTCATAAAGATAACTCACCTCCTAAATTTTCCAAATTCATAACTTAGATTCAATCAAACTTAGGTCTCGTGGTGGCAGATTCCATAGCTTCAGATTTAGTGAGACTTTCCAACAAGGTCGGTCGATCCTAAAATCTCAAATCTGAATAGAAATCATAGCTTAAAGTTTAAAATTCTAAAAACCTTAAACCATAGGGGATGATTCGGGATTGTTACCTTCCTCAATTTGGGTCTTTTGCATCTGTTCCATGATTCAAGACGACTAAAACATGTCGTCCCCATTCTATGATGTTTATCGTCGTACTTTCTACCTTCAAGACATCAATTTCTATCAAGCTTGGATACCTCATGTATAATACCTACACTTAATAACTCAAGCCATCACCTTCTAATAATTCAAACCTATATTCTGGTATAGTTTCCTAGTGACATGTGGGTTTACCCAGAGACGTAATTGTTCTGATATCATGCTCTGTGGCACTCCCAGTCTCCCTCTTGGGATTAGACGGTGATTGAAATGCTGGGACATACAACACAAGGCTACATACCCCTCGTACATTACAGATAAGATGCAACACACCTAAACTCGCAGTATCCAATAAATCGCAACGAAATAAGTCATTTAAATGTTGTACTAGAATAAAACTAATGTCCCTAGGGGTGTAACCGGTCCGGTTCGGTTCGGTTTTGGATAAAATCTAGGACCGAATCGGTATGTACCGGTTTCGTATTTTTCAAAACCGATTACGCACCGGTTACCCTTCTAAACCGGTACTTCCGGTTTTACCGGTTTCCGGTCCGGTCTCGTCCGGTTTTCCAGTTTTATTAAAATGTAAGTTTCATAATTTGTCATTAAAAATTTGTTTATAAAAAAAAATTGATTTAAAAAAAATTATTTTATACTTTTATTAATATATTAGACTATATAATAGTATTAATATTAGACTATTGGTATAGTTATAAGTTATATAGTAGTATTAGTTATAAACTTTTAGTGATTTAGTATTAACATTTTATGTAATAATTTATAAATTATAATAAGAAATTATTTCATATATGAATATATATAATTATATATATTATATATAAAACTTTCACATAAAAATTTATAATTATACATTATATATAAAACTAATATATATTAATATTTAATATATATATAAAATATTTTGTATAAAACTTATATATAAAAAATTTTTTTTTTTATTTTTTTTATTCAACCGGTCCGGTTCGGTCCAAAAAATGTCGGAACCGGAACTGGACCGGAACCGGCTAGTTTTTACATTTTAAAAACCGGTTCTGGACCGGACAGGTTCAGGACCGGACAGGTTCAGAACCGGTAAAACCGGTCGGTCCGGACCGGTTTTTCGGTTTGAGTTTACACCCCTAAATGTCCCAACTTTTTCATTCATAGCCTTAAATCACACTCCTTAGTATGGAGTATCAAACTCCTTGTTTACACTTTAACATAACAGTATAGTCTAAAAATGTCTTAAGAAAGAAATCATTAAAGCATCTCTCTAAACTCAGCTATCTCCATGTAGGCCATGACTAAATTCGTTCTTTCCTCCGAGTTGAGCTCATCTTTAGCCTTGATCATCATCCTGACACGCTACTCCTAGTCCTACTAAAGGTTCTACCATTCTGGATTGGGAATGGTAGTGGAAACTTCAACAATGAGATTTCGAAAAATCTCAAAAAGTAAACAAACAACATACAATAGATAACATAAGCATACTATGGTAAACCATGCGATGAATGCATGGACATGTACTTGACTTAAAAAAACTTGACTTATGCAGCTTAAGCTTTTAGAAAAGACATGTAACAGATTCTTTGTACTTTTCGGGAAGACACATTCTTTTGACATAATTTCATATCTTGTTAATCACGTGATCCAGTACAAATCATGTCATATCATATCATATCACGTGATTCATTTCATGTCATCCGTATCAAGTAGGCTCATTGCCCTTTTTTCATATAACACATGGTGGATAATCACGGCTCCCATATGCACCGTGTGTTCATGCTAGTTACTGCATCGCAAACGGTATGTACACTGTGGTGAATTAAGTCTTATTCATATTCATTATAATACAACAGTACTTTGTAGAGTCAGTTGCCTTAGTCATGTGCACCCACTAGCGTTCGGTGCTACCTAGCTGCTACATCCTTTCCAGAAAGATCCATTCGAGGCACACCGCCGGTTCTTTGTCGACCTAAGGGTTACCACTCTATACCGACGGTTCTTTACCGACGGTTCATTTACCCAAATGCATGTGACATGAGACATGAGACTTGAGACATTCTTTTCTTTTCATAGAACATGTGACATATGAGACGTCGGGTATACATGAGAACTAGCATAGCACATTTCGGTACATGGCTTGATAACATTAGAACTTTCATATGCATAACATGTTATGTAGGCAAATACTCAAAATATATCATGAATGTAACAACAATGATCAATTCGAACATATTCACATTGACATGGCTGAAGCTTACATGGTTCACAAAACATGTAAAAATCATCTTTTGACTTGAACAAACCCGAGTCATTCATAGACCATAGATCATAGCAAGACATCATATAAAAACCGAAACGTTTTACACACTTCATCATGGCAAATCATTATCATACAAATCGAAACACCATATATATATTTGAGTGTGGAATAACAAGTATATAAAATAGCAACCAAGATGCAAAGTTTACACAATCATACACAAATATTAATCGAGGCAGGTTGAGGGTCTACTTACAAACTTTTCCTTGCTTACAAAGAGTATAATTTTCATGGGCTGAAATAGAAGCATATTAACATTAGAGAGATCTTCGATTGAAACACAAACTTATAAAACTCTAAAGTTATAAAATCTAGCAAGAGTTTCATTTTAACCCCTTGACTCTAAAGCTTCGAACTTTAAGTTTTAAACCTTCAACATCACCATTGAATGCTGAATTTCTCAAAGCTTAACAACTTCATTTAGTGTCCATCTTAAACCCATTTCCAACCTCAAAATATGTTTTCCTTAGTCATCTTATGATATAAAATATGTCATTAGAAGGAACCTAAAATCATTCACCGCACTTGGCCTAATATTACACTTGAAATCACCTTACCCGAAATTAAGTACTTGATCTAGCTCTAGGACAAACTCCGAAGTGTGCCTGTCCTTTTGATTCACTCGACATATGACCAATTCTAATGAAGATCACCATCCAACACATGTTTGGTCATCAAATCTTAAGAACTGATACTTTATTTAAGGTATCTTGCTTCCTTTATACTTGTGGCCCTTAGAAGATTAAAGCGTCAAGTTCTTCTAAACATCGTTATGATCAAGATCACATCTTAGGATATCGACTTCCACATAAATCGACATACCTATAGAGAGAAAACCCGAGACATGCATCTTGATAGTTTTGAACTTATGAAATTCTTACACCTTGATTTCCTCTTAGATCAAAACCAAGAAAATCATTTCCAAGCCTATTCTAAGTCCCCAAGTATCATATTATCTATAAAAATCTGATCCTTAGGAGGTCGACCGTAAATCCATATTCAATCGTCAAGATACTAATCATGACATATATTATTGACTCTAGATGGCATTATAAACCCTACTAGCTCGAATTTCATACAAAAACTTCATCCAACCAACAACATTTTTTCAAGCTTATACAAGAACTAAATACACCATGGAAATAATAAAAATCCAAATTTTTGTCAAGCTTAAACTCGTGTAGCAACACCAAATGCCTTTTTGTTATCCGAAACCCATGACCATCGAAGACACCACAAATCGACTTTTTTCTTTTTAGAAAAAGCTTCCTCTAGAACACTAACACAACCTTCTAACGTCTATTAAGAAAATATATGGAGGAATATTACTCACCAAGTCATAAATCTTGAAGAGAAGGCTAGGTCTAACCAACAACTCTCAGCTTTCACTATTGTAGTTAGTGTGTTAGGCTCTTGCTTCGAATGTGGTGTAGCTAAAGCTTTGGGTGTGTATGTGAATAAAGAGGAAAATAAGAGAATAGTGTGAGAATTTCATGTAAACCCTCAAATCAAAAGATAAAGGGGTGTCTTTATACTAAAAATAGCCGAAACTCTCTTTCTTCTTACTTCAACTTTATTGCCAAGTGGATGACCTTAGATTTTTGGTTATTGCATGTTGTACACATGAAATATGGAAGGTCTGCATGTTGGACAAGTGACACCTTTGCTAATGCATGTGGGACAAGTGGCGCCTTTGTTGATGCTTGTGGGGCAAGTGGCGCTTTTGCTGATGCAAGTGGGACAAGTGGCACCTTTGCCGATGCATGTGGGACAAGTGGCACACTACCTGATGCATGAGGGACAAGTGGCACCTAGCTTTTGCACGTGGGACAAGTGGTGCACTAGCTGATGCATGTGAGACAAGTGGTGTGTTTTCTTGTCAAAATTCGAAATCTTAAAAGGCTCCTTGGGCATGCTCCTTCATGTGGTCTAGGTTCAATAAATATTTAGGACAAAATCGTCATCTAATAAATCCTAACCCTAGCCCTGAGCCTTGTAGACTTGTGCATGCTTGCCAAGTGCCAAGTGGCAAGTGGCGTGTAGGATGTGGGTGTGTGTTCCCCATGCTCCTTTCCCTTTTCCATGCATCTCTTACACTTCCCTAAGCATGAAACTTCTTCTTCTTATGTGTGGAGCTTGCACACTCTATGACTGCAAATATCAACTCTTTTTATTAAATGAGCTCTTTTGTGAACATAAAATTATGATTGATTATTAAATTATAAAACTCAACTTAACTCGATGAATGTTCATAAACAAGCCTTTATAAAGCTCAACTTGACTCTTAATTAAGCTCCCTTACGTATATTGTAATGCACATAAATTTTAGAAAAAAATGCGTTATTTAAATATAGGTGTTATATATATGCATCTAGTATTTTAGAAATGAAGTAACAATATATATGAAAAATATCTACATTAAAATGTGTATGTACATTTATATGTCGGTATTGATTATAAATATAATTAATTGTACAAGTTGTAATAATGTTTTAGTATAAGAGAAATATTTGGTCTATAAAACAATCATATAAAAGTAAACTTACATATTGATGTAGTTTGATATAATACGTTAGATTGTAAATTTCTTTTTATTTTAACGTAAATTTGATGTATATATAGAATAGTTCTAATATTTAACTAGTAAATCAGTAAAAATTTCAACTTTGATTCATTTAATTATTTATTGGATGCTTTATATTTATATTTACTATTTTTTTAATCGAGGAAACTACAGACTAAAACAAATGTTTTGAGTGGAGCGGAGCTCGATCTGTCTAGTTCACTTTCACAAAAATTTTCATCTCATCTCATCTCATCATTACAATTTTCTCAAATCCACACATAAAATAAAATAAACAATTCAATTTTTTCAAATCTCAAAAGAAAGATAATATTAAAAAAATATATTCTAATAATATTTTATTCAACTTTTGACTTTTATCTCAACTCATCTACAAAAACAAACGAGGCTTGCACTTGGTGTAATTATAACTTTGAGTTTCGAGCTAACTTTGAGCAGAATTTTAGAACTCGACTTTTATAGAAGATGAGTTGTGATCTAGTTTTTAGATATTCGAGCTGAATCTAGTCAGCACATCATTTTAAGGTTTTGGTTTTAGATATCAACTAAAGGGTTTGAATGGAAAGAGATCTAATCCCAAAATTCTGATCTTATCTCATCTACTTCCCATACAAAATTTAAATATTAACATTTTCAAACTAATCATTAAACTTTTCAAACTTTCAAACAAAAAATAAAAAATAATTCAACTTTTTCAAATCACCAAACAAAAATTATATTATAGCAATATTTTAACTTTATAAAATTTTTTATTTAACTTTTTCTCTCTCCTTTTCCAAAATCTAAAAAATACTCAACTCAAACTATTTCACAATACAAAAAAAACAAGGATTGCCGGCGTTCTATAAGCGCCGGCACCTTTACAAAAAAACGCCGCAAAATGATTAGTGGCGGTTTTTTGCCAGCGTAACCATCCGCCGGTAGTGGATGGTCGCTATTTTCACATACCGGCGTTTAGTCAAACGCCGGTACTTGAAAAACTAGTAGCGGCGTTTGTATCCACTTTAGCGGCATTTCTTTAAACGCCGCCAGCTTACCTAAATTAACGGCGTTTATCGAGACGCCGCTATTAGTTCGTTGTCATCCCATTGCATAAAATAACGGCGTTACAGTAAACGCCGCTGCTTGAACATTGCCGGCGCATCATATAAATTAGCGGCATTTATTTAAATGCCACCAATAGTATGTTGGCGACACATTGAATACATTAACGGCGTTTAGATAAACGCCACTATTAATACAAATAGCGGTGTTACAAAAAAACGCCATTGCTAGTACGATGCCGGCGTATCATATAAATTGGTGGCATTTATTTAAACGCCACTAATAATACGTTGGGGGGACACATTTTAATAAATTAACGGCATTTAGCTAAACGCCGCCACTAATTCAAATAGCGGCGTTACTCTAAACGCCGCTACTAGTACGTTGTCTACACATCATATACATTAACGGCATTTATTTAAATGCCACCAATAATACGTTAAGACATATTTATTAAATTAACGACATTAATATAAACGTCGCCACTAATTAAAATAGCGACGTTACCATAAATACCGCTGCTATTACATTGCCGATGCATCATATAAATTGGAGACATTTATTTAAATGCCACTAATAATACGTTGAAGACACATTGAATAAATTAACAACGATTATCTAAACACCGCCACGAGTACATTGCCACCGCAATCCATATATTAATGGCGTAATGTAAACACCGCTACTAGTTCGTTGTCAACGCATTGCATTAAAACGCACCAATAATCGTATATACCACAATAAAAATATATAATATATAAATTAATAATAAATATGATATAATGGATCATTATTCATATAATATAAAAAAATTACAAATCAAATCACATGAAAGTCATTTAATAACAACTATATATAAAATCATTACATGTGATGAAACCCCGAGCATTTTAACTCACAAATCATTTTGAAACTTTGTTACATATATATATGAGATTAGCCAAACAGAAGTTGCACGGCTTTCCACAAGTTCATTCCCCAACCTCTTGTAAAAGTCTGTTTCATCTCTTCCTTTCCCAAACAATATTGCAGAAGTGCTTCTAGTACCATAACTTCCCTATATATGCATGAGCGAGACATCAGAAATTGTCAGATAATAGATGAAAAGTGAAAAAAAATTAACAAAATAAGAAGCAATGATCTTTTTATTTCCCTTTTCCAAACATACATATATTTGCTATAATTAATTCACTGTATTAATTAGATCCAACCAACCGGCCAATTCTTTTTGTCGAAAATATTGTAAGGCATGATACGCTCTAAACACAAAAAAATAATTATCAGAGGGACAGAGAGTTCAACATACTACAAACTACATCAACAAACAAGCATGCATGAACATGAAGAAGCAAAGATTGATGAAGAGCATAGACAGATGAAAAATGAGAGAGGCGTTAAGTCCATGAGAGAAGAACCAAACAGGGGCTCATGTGCGACGGAGACTCTCCATGCATGAGAGCAGCTACGAAGCGGCGGCGCAAGGTGGCTGGGAAGCGGCAGTACTGTATTGTAGAAGGGAGAAATATTAATAATGTGATGAGAAAGAGAGAGAGAATGGAGAGAGAAAGCATGATCTGAGGGGGGTTTACGCGTAAAATGGCGTGGCAGTTGCGGACAGTGGTGCTGAACATCAACTGGGCGGTGGAGGCTTGTTTTCCGGCGTCTTCTGTTGATGCTTGCCGTGGTTTCGTGGCCCAACTGCAGCAAGACATGGCCCTCGGTGGCTCGGTTAATTTGGAGAACAATATTGCTCTGTTCGTCTTGCTTAAAACAGAGGTTTGCAGAACAACTGCAGGTGCATCGACTTATATATACAGGACGTGGTTGCTGGTTCAATCTAGTCGGCGTCTCACATGTGTAAACTTGTTGGCTGATAAACGAGGGAATAAGAGGAAGAAATACTATAATTTGTAGGGTTGCAAGCCGTGAGCGGGAAGTTCAAATTTCATGAAAATTTGAGGGGAGGCGCCAACTTAAGTTTTCATTAGGCAGTGGCGCTTCATAAGTCTTCATTATAATGTTATTATAATTTTATCTTAATATAATATATATATATATATGTTATTATAATCTACATGAATATTTATTTGATCATAAACTTTAAATAAAATATATATTAATAAAATTTTATGCCTTAATAAATTCTATGTAATAATGTATATTAATTACAATTTATATTTTATAAATTATAGATATATTTTACAAACATATATCTTTATATGTTGTTATATAATGTATATATATTAATTACAATTTATATTTTATGATCTTATACTAACATTCTATTACTATTAGTAATATACTTTAAATGTATATATAAATTATTATATAAATCACTATAGTATTAATTATACAAATACTACATCACTCATGATACTATTAATTATAGTGATATAGTAATACTAATACGTTTAATGATATATATAAACATATATACTATATATAGTGATCAAGAAATTGCTCAAGATCTTCGACAGCAATACTACTAATACTATTAATGCCTAACCAGAGTACAAGCTGGCTAATGCTTGTAGATCGAATTATCAAGAAATTGCTTAAGATCTTCGATAGCAAATATAAACAAACTTGACCACTAGACCTTAAACAAACTCTTAACTCCTAGTTTTAAATAATAGATTAATGTAGTTAAACTAATGCAAAAACAGAGCTTGAAATAACACGGATATATACAACTTGACCAATAAACCTAAATCCTAATTTAAGCTTCAAGTTATAATGCATGGAATGTAATTCACTCAAATTTACTAGAACCATTTATTTGTCTAAAACTAAATTAAGCCAGTCTTTTATCAGGACATAAACCCTTAAAATAAAGCCCACTAAGCTCTACTTATAGAAAATAAAGAAGCTACATCCTTAAATTTTGAATCAAGCCTCTAGGCCTAGCAAAGTGGCATTGTAGGTTGGCGTGAGGCTGTCAAATGTTACTTCTATTTTCTTTCTTGCAAACACACACTCTCTCTCTCTTCCCTCAGCTTTGGCTTCTACCAAATTATAATCTTTTTCTTATTTTTTTTTTTTTATTATTTCTTCCCAAGTAGCCTTCCTCTCCAGCAGCACTTATATTTCATTATTCATTTTTTCATGTTACATTAATAACAGTAATTATTAAATAATATATTTTTATCAGTTTTAGGCCGCTCCAATATTGTTGTGATCTAAATCTTTTTTCAAATTTAAAGAAAAAGAAAATTAGATTTTTAGCAACCCGTCGTCTAGAAACTCTCATATGTGTTGTTTTGGATATAAATATTAAGTTAAATTTTTTAAGATACTAAAGTTAGAACTCTTCCATTACAAATCTAGAACGTCCCTTCCCATTGCTTAAAATAAAAAAAAAATAAAAAAAAACAACAACAACAACAACTTTGTGGTAATTGGTTTAATTATTTCCAATTTTTTCTTAGAATGTATTTATGTATTTATTTTCTAAACTTTCTATGTACATACCTTTGCATGCCTTTTTTTTTTTTTCTTCTCTACAAGTATTTTAATGAGATATTCCCGAGCCTATCTTGTTAGATAAAAAAATGTTGACTTCGTTTTAATTTGGCTTGGGCACGTTTGGGTGGATGTTTATCCAAGTTGGAAACATTAATGTTCTTTAATAACATAGAAGATCAATATTGTTGCATGCTGATATATACTTATCAAAAATCTTAATATCCCTCTAATTTCGTCATTGCGTGTTAGGGTTGCCGTTTCAAGTTCTGCATCAACAAAGCTAGGGTTGCCGTTTCAAGTTCTGCATCACAAAGCTAGGGTTGCCATTTAACCTTCTTCCATCACCACTCACAGATCGTGCATTACGTTCCCACCGCAACGCCTCCACACGTCGCCCCTGATCATCACATCTCCTCCTCCACAGCAGCCTTCCTCCCTTTATACCGGGACCAGACGTCTTAACCATTAATAAATCTCACAGCCTCCACATGCGGTGACTACGGCCACCACGTTCCTCTGTCACGGCCTCCATCGAGTGATCGAAATCCTCTGTTTTGGACTCTCAAAACAGAGCACTCGATAGCAGTACAAACCGAGAGCCACGGCCCACGCCGCCTCCACCGAGTGATCGAAATCCTCTGTTTTGGACTCTCAAAACAGAGCACTCCATAGCAGTGCAAACCGAGAGCCACGGCCCACGCCGCCTCCTTGAATATTTTTGATCGAAATCCTCTATTTTGGACTCTCAAAACAGAGCACTCCATAGCAGTGCAAACCGAGTTCCACGGCCCACCGATCAGTCGAAATCCCCTGTTTTGGAAGTCAGCGAGGTCTCAGGTATGCCATGCAAAACCAGCTATATATTGATATGCACAGAAACTCTTAAACAGACGTAATAGTTATCAGTGTTATGGCGACAGTTGTGCAAACCGAGAGCCATTGCCTTCTCTTCTGAAGCATAGCAGTGCAAACCGAGAGCCAACCGAGAGCCATGGCCCACACCGCCTCCACCGATTGATCAAAATCCTCTGTTTTGGAAGTTTGCATTGTTCTCAGGTATGCCATGCAAAACCAACTATATATTGATATGCACAGAAACTCTTAAACAGACGTAATAGTTATCAGTATTATGGTGACAGTTGTGCAAACCGAGAGCCATTGCCTTCTCTTCTGAAGCATAGCAGTGCAAACTGAGAGCCACGGCCCACACCGCCTCCACCGATTGATCAAAATCCTCAGTTTTGGAAGTTTGCATTGTTCTCAGGTATGCCATGCAATACAATCATACATGTAGATGGTCTTAACACTTTAAACTGAAGATGTTAACTTTATTTATATCATCATGAGATAAAATCAAAATATCAATTATTCGAATGCCATTTAGATTTTAAATAATATTTATGATTTTGCATTCTCGTTCAGTTCTCATTTAATATTATTTTCCATACTATATATGTTTGTTATTGATGATCTTGCATCCTCATTTAGTTCTATTTTCATATTTCCAATATAGTTAAGCTATGGACAAAAGTTGGATGAAAAAACCTTGACATACAAAAGAGTATATTGATGGTGTCAATGAGTTTTTGAAGTTTGCATGTGAGAATTGTCCTACAGATTCGTCGATTTGTTGCCCATGTAGAAAATGTGGATTGCGTATGATGTTCATGCCCAATATGGTATTTGATCATTTGATTAGCTTTGGAATTTCTCAAGGTTATACCGTTTGGCATGCTCATGGGGAGAGAAAAGGGGAGGCATCTTACTATGCTGTTGATGCCCAAAACAATAATGAGCAAATAAATGAAGGCTCCAGTGGGATGACAACCATGTTACATGACGTTTTTCCAATGTTTGATCCTGAAATAGTCGAAGGTACTGGGCCTGAAATAGGTGTGGAAGCTGGAGAAACTGGAGTGCAATATGAGAATCGACAATATTCAAGCGAGAGAGTTAATAAATTTTACAATATGTTGAAAGATGCTGATGAGCCATTATATGAAGGGTGCACAAAACATACTAAGTTTAGTGCTATCGTACGTCTCTGGAATATGAAGTGTTTAGGTGGATTGAGTAATAGCATATTTACAGAACTGCTTGAATTTGTGAATGAGTTGCTCCCACCAGGAGCATCATTGCCTAAAAATACATACGAGGCGAAGAAGTACATGAATGAGTTAGGGCTTGGATACGAGAAGATATTAGTATGTCCCAATAGTTGTATGTTATTTTGGAAAGACAATGAGAATCTGGAAACATGCGTGGTATGTGGAGCGTCAAAGTGGAAGCAAAAAGAATCTATGGATGAAAGGTCTAAAAAAGGTAAAAGAAGTCCAGCGAAAATATTACGGTGGTTTCCGTTAAAACCAAGGTTGCAAAGGCTTTTTATGTCATCGAAGACTTCTTCACAAATGAAATGGCATGATGTAGGCCGCACAGATGATGGGGTACTAAGGCATCCAACAGATGGTTTGGCTTGGAAGACGTTTGATTCACAACATGATGAGTTTGCCTCTGACCCTCGCAATGTTAGGCTTGGTTTATCTGCAGATGGCTTTAATCCTTTTGGTAACATGAGCATTTCCTATAGTACCTGGCCGGTTATGTTGGTACCTTACAATTTACCTCCTTGGATGTGCATGAAACGATCAACTTTCATGCTATCGTTGATTATACCGGGACCATCATCACCTTCAATGAATATAGATGTATACTTAGAGCCTCTAATATCAGAATTGAAGGAATTATGGGAGGTTGGAGCACCAACTTATGATGTCAGCTCTAGAGAGATGTTTACAATGCGCACAGCTTTAATGTGGACGATAAATGATTTTCCTGCATATGGTGATTTGTCTGGATGGAGTACGAAAGGTCGGTTAGCATGTCCTTGTTGTATGGGTAATACACGATCTAGATGGCTGAAACATGGAAAAAAATTTTCCTATATGGGGCATAGACGATTCTTGCCAAGAAATCATAGGTGGAGAATGATGGCAAGAACATTTGATGGTACACGAGAAATTGATCCTGCACCTACTATGCCAACACCTGATGAAATTTTGGAACAATTAGATGATGAAAGATGCAATGCTAAAACAAATCGTAAAAGAAATAGAGTTGTGGGGTCCACTACTGTTAAGGAACACTCATGGAAGAAACGTAGTATTTTCTTTAGTTTGCCATACTGGAAAGATAATTTATTGCGTCATAATCTTGATGTGATGCACATTGAAAAAAATGTGGTGGATAATATTATTGGCACACTGTTAAATATTGATACGAAATCAAAAGATGGCATACAGGCACGCCTTGACTTACAAGAGATGGGTTTGAGACCACAACTTCATCCGGTTATCACAGCTGCAAACAAGACATATTTGCCTCCAGCTATTTTCACAATGAGTAACAAAGAGAAAGAAGACTTGTTGAAGGTCGTAAAAAATGTAAAAGTTCCAGATGGTTATTCTTCAAATGTTTCACGTTGTGTCAAGCTTGAACACCGTACTATAGTGGGCATGAAGAGTCATGATAGCCATATACTGATGCAACAGCTCCTGCCAATTGCATTACGTGGGTCATTACCTAAGAAAGTAATAGAACCCTTAATCGAGCTATCTGGATTCTTTAGGGGAATTTGTTCGAAAACGATGCGGCTTGAAGATTTGGACCGATTGGAATCTAGAATACCCTACATATTGTGCCAATTAGAAATGATATTTCCGCCATCATTTTTCACGGTTATGGTGCACTTCATTATACATTTAGTTGCAGAATGCAAACTTGGAGGACCCGTGCATTATCGATGGATGTATCCCGTTGAAAGGTATACTATAATTATTGAATTAAAAACACATAAATCTATTAAAGTAAAAGATTTTTTTAAAAAAATAGTAAAAGTCATCTCATGATTTTTTTTATAGGTACCTACACCGACTTAAGTTTCATGTGCGTAACAAAGCTGCGCCAGAAGGTTCCATTGCTGAAGGATATTTGCTGGAGGAATTATTGACATTTTGTTCTCGTTATTTAGAATCCGGTCAAACGGTCTTCAATAGACCATCTAGAAACCCGGATGATTCTAAAGGGAAAGTTCTTGACGTTCGCCTCGATTTTAAGGCGTGGACTCAAGCACATCGATATATTCTCTTCAACTCTGATGATTTCACTCCATTCCGCATGTGAGTTGCAATACTTAATACGTACAAATTAAATTATATTTCATTTATATTTATGTAATTATAACAGACATTTGTGATGTCGTGAACATATATAGAATGCACTTGGAAATATTGAGGAATACAATTGATGATAGGCATGCATCGAATGACGAACTACAGAAGAGGCACCAAGACCAATTTTGTAATTGGTTTCAAGGCTATGTACTATTTACACGCCATTCAATAGTATATCACATAATTTGTTATGTCTCGCTACTTTTTGTCATTTACTCAATTCTAATAATCCAACCTTTCAGGTAATGAAAATGGATGACAATGGAAGAAGTGAATTGGGCCATAAAGTCGTAATGCATTCTAAAGGTCCCATGCAAGTTGCCAAAGAATTTAAGCGAATTGTTATCAATGGCACAAAATATCACACTAGGAATTACGAAAATGGGAAGAAAACTCATAATTGTGGTGTTAGTGTGTGTACTGAAGATGGCCCTGCTTGGTATGGCCAATTAACACGCATTATTGAGATTATGTATTATGATGGATCTCGATATGTGTTATTTAAATGTGATTGGGCAGACGTTACTAGGGGTAAAGGTTTCAAGGAGGACGAATTTGGGTTTAGTCTTGTAAATTTTTCTCACCTAGTGCATACTGGTAATCGGATAACTGATGATCCGTTTGTTTTATCTTCCCAAGTATCTCAAGTATATTATGTGGCACATGAAAGATGTCCAAATTGGGTTGTCGTCGTTAAGACAAAACCAAGAGACGTGTATGACACTGGTGAAGAGGAAGTGACTGACGAGGATGAGGATGAATATTTAGTCAATGAATGTTGTAACACTTCCAACGATGAAGCTATTGAACCTGCTACTGACGATGTTGTGTGGATGCGAAATGACATAGATGGAATGACGATCGAAGCTACTCAATAGTGTTGAGTAAGAAATATATATTTAGACTTTTTAACATGATATCTCTTATAACTTTACTTCTATCTCATATCATGCTCTAAATATTATTGTTTCTATTGATTTGCATATATGTAAACTTGTTTTTGTATAGGTACAATGGGTCCAAAAAAGAAGGCAAAGACTATCAGGCCACACTTGCGAAGACAATCTACTTCAATACCAGCTGTTCATAGTGAGACGCAATCATACCCATCCCTTGATAGGGCGGCCCATTCATTACCCTCTGTCGATGGGCCTCCCCCTTCCGTTGATAGGATGGTGGAGTCATCACCTTCTGTAGATTGTCCTTCCCAGCCATCATTATCTTCACAGAAGGGGACCCAACCTTCTACATCGATACAAATGGGAGGCCAACTACCCAGACATATAGAGATCAACAGAGAGACCCAACCAAGCACACCTGTACAACCACTTTCGGAAGCAGAAAATGTCGACTTGTTTTCCGACATTGGAGATCGTTTTGTTGTGATTGTTGGTATGTGTTTTTTTTCTTACTTCTTATTTATTTTACTATGAATGCACATTTACAAAATAGTAACAATGTCATTAAATCCATTTTTGCAGATAGTAATGGAGGTAGAGTAAAAAGACCATTGCACTCGATTCATGACATTTGGCATCTTCCAGAAGGGGAACGAATTGATATGGAGCTCAATAATCTTGGTCAACCCATCAAAAAACAAGACTCAAAGGTGGTAAGGTTTGGTGGCCTGATAGTGAGAACTAATAAGTTGGTTCCAATAATTTACAAGGATTGGAGGTCGGTGCCTAAAAACATAAAAGAGGAAGCGTGGGGTCTTATAATGATATAAAACTTGTATTAAACTCTTATTATTAATTAAATAGGTATATTTTGAAAATTTTGTTAGAAATCAAGACATATACTTGTGTAACTTTATTTTGACTGTAGGGCAAGTTTAAAGTTCCTGATGACAAATTGGATGCATTCAAAAAATGGATACTGAAGGACCTGGGGAAGAAATGGAAAGACTACAAACACGAATTGAAGAAAAAGTTACTTCATGAAAAAGACACCTCTGCAGCACAAGTTGTGGCAAGGGCAAGTCCTAATATGGTGGATTTATAGCAACTAGCGGAGTTGGCCAATCTTTGGTTCGATCCAGAATATAAGGTAAAAATGCGCGCATTTCTCTTATAGATTTAGAAAGTCAACCAACTAGTTATTCTAATCATAATTCTCATAATTTTTGTGATGTTGTAGTCAAACTGTAATAAAAATAAGGAGTGTCGTAAGAAGCAGGTGGTTGTTCACAGCGGAGGATCAAAAAGTTATGCAAGATATGCCCATGATGCGGTATTTATTTAATTAGTATTTATTTACTATTGAATATTTGTTAGTTCTTTGTTTCCAATATATGTGTTTAATCTAAAATTTTGGACGCAGAAAAAATCAATTGGGACATTGCCAAGTCGAGCCCAGTTGTTTGTCACGACACATAAGAGAAAGGATGGCACCCACTACAATGATGAGACGAGGAAGAAAGTTGTATGTTTTTCAAATTTATTACTTTTTAATTTTAATGGATTTATAAGATGAAGAATGTGTATTTTTTATTATCCATTACAGGCTGAGATAGAGGAACTTTTAACACAGGACATAAGGCCTATAGAAATGGGGTCTGGAGAAACCATGACTTGGGCAACAGATGATGTTTATTCTAAAGTTATGGGCCCAGAACGGCCTGGATGTGTGCGTGGTTTGGGGTTTGGGCCAACTCCTACAAGGCAAACTTGTCAACATTCATTACCAACTTCAACGCAAGAAGATGGTAAATTAAAGGAAGAGCTTGATAAAATGCGGAACGAATTAACTGAATTACGAAACTTCGTAAACACATTCGTGCATGCACAGGTGAGCACCTCACATATGTTTAGTTGATATCAATCAATCTTATTTTGAAATTTTTGAACTCTCATTTGAATTTATTTCCAAGCTTCAAGACAAAATCAAATAGAGAATGAAATGGAAGATAAAGATGAAGAAGAGGAGAATGATGAAGACGAAGACGAAGAAGAGGAAGAGGAAGAAGAGGAAGAGAACGATGAGGACGAGGATTGAGGGGATTATAAGTGAAGAATCTCAAATTATATTAATATTTTAGTTTAATTGTATTTGCAACTTTCTTTAATTGAGATAATACTAATGGTTATGCCATATATCTACGTTTGCTCTATTTTGCTAAGTTGGAATTGGAACGAATTATAAAAGTTTTGAAGTCAGGTGTTAGGTGAAGTGGTGAATTATGCATTAATTTTACTACTCTTTTTGTAAGATGTGAATCTTAGCAAGATGTCCTTTACTAGTTTGGTTCATGAACCATTCTTTGAATAAATAATTAGTGATTTAAACATAAAAAATTATTATTTAAGTCCATTGATCAATTGTCGGCGTTTTTTAAAATGCCACCAAAACTATATTTTATTACCGGCGTAATAATATAAATGCCGAGAAACAACTAATTTACCGACGTAAAATTGATATATTTTCGGCATTTTTGTAAACGCCGCCAAAACTATATTTTATTACCGGCGTAATAATATAAATGCCAGGAAACAACTAATTTAGCGGCATATAATTGATATATTTTCGGCGTTTTTATAAACGCCGCCAAAACTATATATTATTACCGGCGTAACAATATAAACGCCGGAAAATTCAATTATTTAACGGCGTAAACAATAAGCACCGGCAATAATATATTTTTACCGGCGCATAAACAACCGCCGATAATATAAACGCCGGCAATTCCTACTTCTTTTGTAGTGATATATTACTACTACTCACAAAATTTTCATCTCGTCTTACCCTCCGAATGAGCCACACATCATCTTAAGTAATGTTTGGCTACTTATGTAATTTTAGATAATATGTGCATGTTAATGAAAAAATAATGAAAAAATAATAATAAAACATTGAATAATTGTGAAAAGTAGTAAAAAAGTAATGATAAAATATTAAATTACAATTAATAATAGTGGTGATAACATACAACTGTTAATTACTTTGTTTCCTTGTTCATTCAATAGTTCAATGTTGATATCAACAATTGTTGTGACAGGCATCCAAGAATCAATGATTTGAAACTTTTTATCTTGTGGAACTGAAACTCCCCCTCTAAAGTCTTTCTCACTCACCCAGCAATTACAAAACAATTCTTCCACCCAAATAATCCCTGAGCTTCAACTCTTGCGATTTTCTTGTTGCTGCTAGATTTTGCAGCTAACAGACAATGGCAAAGGCTTTTGAAGCCCTGCTTGACAGTTAACCTGTTTGCCTGCCAAAACACCCAAACACATTTTTTCCTCATACAACCTTCACCAAACATTGGCATTCATCAAGATTACATAAGATTAAAGAAAGAAAACAACCCAAAAAGTATATTTTTTTTGTTATAATGTCGCAAAATTATTTCCCAGATATTTCTCAATAGGAAAAGCCAGTTTTATCTTTTACTCACGGGAAAGCATTGAAGGAAGCACGAGAAACTTAAGAAAATGAAATCAAAACAGTAGCAACTATCTTGCATCTGAGAGATAAAAAAAAAAAAGAAGAGAGAAGTGAATTGGCTAATTTAATCCGTTTTAAATGGCTAAGATTGTGGGGTGAAAAAGTTTTTTTCCCTCTGTGGGTGTAGCCCGATGATGGGTCTCCTCAAAGACATTTGATATTTTTGATTTTTTATTTTTTTTATTCAACTTTTTATATCTTTAAATATTTTAAAAAATCACAATATCGTTAAAAAATATTTTCCTAATCACTAAATAAAAATCAAAAATCAAAATTATCGGAAGCCAATGGCCATTCTCCAAAAGAATCCTTGCTGACTTTAGCTACTGTTATGGATATTGGAGTTCGAGATATATATAATAGAAAACTTTTAGACATAAGACCCACACTTTAGATAGATTAATATGAATATGCTTGAATTCAAAAAGCATGTTTATCAGGATATTTCACTGGGCTATAAATATATGCTTTTGATTCCCAATTGTTTGATTTTTGTGGATGATTAATGCTATTGATAACATTTAGTGAATCCCCTTCAATTAGAACTTTTATGATATTTCTTGTGAATGCTTCTTGAACTCCTATGTGGGCTGCCATTGCTTCACTCTGATTTGGATCAGTACTTCATACAAACTTGGTCACTACAAATTGAACTTCTCCATTTTTTGATCTGCACACTGCTGCTGATATACTACCATGTTGTCTCACTGCAGCATCAAATGTGATGGAGTAGTCATCTTCGAATTCAGGTGGTTTCCAATTACAATTAGAGTTGAGTTCTGAACATTTTCACTCTCATGCTTTACAATGTTCCTGATACATGTCTAAGGTTTTTTTGACAAATTGATCTATTGCTATGTTGTTTGCACGAATTTTCTTATTTCTAGTGAACCAAACATTATCCATTGCCACAATAGCAAAAATCTGAAAAATGATATGTTTCTTCATCAAAGAGATTTAGCTTGGTAGGGTTAAGAATATTTTCAATCCAAGTCCTAATCCCTAAAGGTTTGAATGCTTCCATGTCTATCAATTTGTTTGGTGATTTTCTTAGGAAGCAAAATAGTAGCCATAGTATAGGAAGGGATTGTGCTAACTACTGACTTGATGAGGGTTGTTCTGCCAGCTTGAGAGACGAGCTTTGATTTCCAACCAGTCAGCTTATTCTAAATTTTTTCAATGATTTCTTGACAATGTTGTTTCATAGGAACCCCAACATTGAGCAGCAGACCTAAGTACCTGATTTTTGATTGGGAAAGTTTAAAGTTAAAGATTGCTTTAACTTTTCTTAACAAGTTTTGCCTACTATTCTTACTAAATTGAATGGAGGTTGGCTGAGTTGATCTTTCGGCCAGACCAAGATTGATAAATCTCAAGGCTTTGTTCAAATGCCTGAGCATTTTCAGCAGTGGCTGTGCCAAAAAGAATTAAATCATCTGCAAAAAGCAGATGGGAAAAGTAAGGGCCATTCCTTCTAAATTGAATCCCTCGAATAATTTTCATTTGTTCCTGTTTGACAATCAATCTAGAGAGAGCTTTACTGCCTAAAATGAAAATGAATGGTGAGAGTGGATCACCTTGTCCGATTCCTAGATTTGGATGTTCATATCCATGAGGTTTTCCATTTATCACAACTGAGTATGAAGTTGTTTGATGCACTCTTTAATCCAATTTATCCAAGTTTGATGGAAACCAAGACAACTGAATATGTATAACAGAAATTTCCATTCCATAATATCAAAAGCCTTTTCCATGTCAATTTTGACAGCTATGAGGCATTTTCTTTTTGAGACGGACATCCTCGCTTTTCTTTTTGAGAGTGCAAAAATTGGTTTCTAAAATCGAGTTTGGATCCTAGGTAAGAGTTTCTGAAATCGAGTCTTCTTCCATTTTTTTTAATAATAATAATATAGACGATTCAGCAACGGGTACCCAAAGGCGGGTACCTGTAGCAGAATTGATGTTAGAATGGCCCGTTCCAACAAGTGTGAAGTCTTGAAGGGGTTTTTTACGCCTCAAGGGGTATTACCAGAAGTTTATCAACAACTACGGGACCATTGCTGCCCTACTTATAGATTTATTAAGAAATAATGTTTTTTTGTGCTTGGATGAAGCCTTGAGGGCTTTTAATGAGCTGAAGTCACCAGTGACAAGCCCATTAGTCCTTAAGTTGCCGGAGTTTTCTAAATCCTTCACTACTGAGTGTGATGCTAATGGGAGAGGGATTATGGTAGTTCTAATGTAGTCGGGACAGCCTTTTGCCTATTTTAGTAAGGCCATCAAGGGTAAGGCCCTTCTCTTATCCACCTATGAGAAGGAACTACTAGCTTTAGTCACTGCTATGAGGAAGTGGAGGCCTTACATTTTAGGCCAGTCGTTTGTTGTTAAAACAGACCAGCAGGCCTTAAAACACCTATTGGAACAAAGGGTTGGTGCAGTGGCTCAATAGAAGTGGGTGAGCAAGTTGATGGGCTAGGATTTTATGATAATGTACAAAAAAGAAAAGGAAAACATGGTGGCTAATGCATTGTCGAGGAGAGAGGAAGAAAGTGAGTTGGTGGAAGAATCCTTAGCCATGATATCTTTTCCTAACAGTGATTGGGTCATGGAATTGAAGGAAACTCATGAACACTCCCCTGAGGTACAGGAAATGTTTAAAAAACTGCAAGAGGACAGTTCAACCTTAAAAGGCTATCAAATACAAGAGGGGTTACTACTCAAGAAGAGAAGAATTGTAGTTGTGCCCAACTCTTCCTTCAAGAGTAAGGTACTACATTATATCCATGATCACCCGTATGATGGACATTTGGGGTATTTAAAAACATACCAACGAGCTAAATAGGACTTCTACTGGAAGGGCATAAAAAAAGACATCAAGAGACTGGTTCGGGAGTGTGACACCTATCAAAAGGTGAAGAACGAGACAACCCCACCTGCATGGCTGCTACAACCCCTGCCAGTGCCCCAACAGGCTTGGACAGATATCTCTATGCACTTCATAGAGGGTCTGCCTGTATCCCAAGGCCAGAATGTGATTTTTGTGGTCATCAATAGGTTTACAAAATATGGTCATTTAATCCCTCTCTCACAATACAACCTCTGTTGTGGCAGCTAAATTCATGAACCATATTTTAAACTGCATGGATTACCTCGGACAATAGTGACTGACAGAGACCCAGTTTTTGTGAGTGCTTTTGCGAAGACTTTTTTCTTGTTGCAGTGAATTGATCTCTACCACAATTCTGCTTACCACCCACAGACTGATGGACAAACAGAGGCCCTAAACAAGTACGTGGAAGGGTACCTAAGGTGTTATGCAAGGGTTAAGCTGTAGAGTTGGGCCCAGTGGTTACCATTTTCAGAATGGTGGTATAATATGTCCTATCACACAGCTACAAAATTAACCCCATTTGAAGCAATCTATGGCTACCCACCCCCTCAGCTATTGACCTATGTTCCTGGGACTTCAGCCAACAACTTGGTCGACCAAACACTACGGACCCGAGAGCAAATATTGAAACTACTAAAAGAAAATCTCACGGCTTCACAAGTTAGAATGAAGTTCCATGCAGACAAAAACATATTTGAGAGAAGTTTCAATGTGGGAGACTGGGTGTACCTACGGTTGCAACCCTACCACCAAAGCTCAATCACCATTTGCCATAATCTCAAGCTCAACCCCTGTTATTACAGCTCCTTTCAAATAGAGTAGAGGATCGAACAATGGCCTATTGTCTGAGACTGCAGGCGACTTCAAAGATCCACTCTGCGTTCCATTTGTCTTGTTTCAAACGGAAGGTGGGAAATCAAGTTTAGCCCCTTACCACCCTTCCTCTCGTCAACCACCAAGGCGAGATACAACCAGAGCCCAAAGCCGTAGTGGTGCGATGCATGAAACAACAAGGGAACAGAGCATTAATAGAGGTTTTAATCAAATGGATTGGTGCAAATGCTGAGGATAATACCTGGGAAGTATTGTGGAAGCTCCAGCAAAAGTACCCCCACCTTGTGGGCAAGGTGCTATAAGGGGGAGAGAGTTGTTAAGAACCCTAGAAGTTAATTTGGGGGAAGATGGCACAGAACTAAAGTGAAGAACTGAAGGAGATCGAGGGTTAAATGAAGCTTCTAAAGGGGAACTGAAGATGACGTTGTCCAGCTTCTGATGGAAGAAGGGCAGAATGAAACGCAGCGTTTTGGTTTAGGAAGGTCTAGGTTAGTTATGCCGTGTCGTTTAAGTTTGCAATAAAAGTGTAGTTGTTAATAGTAGAGTGAGTTGTTTGGTGATATTTACCAAACGGTGCGTTTTTATGTCTATCACTATAGCACATGTTAGTCATGGTTATTTTAGTGTAATCTGTAGTTTGTTATGAAAAGGAAAGGACATGTGTATATGTAGGGGAATCGGGAAAGGGAAGAGCAGTCTAGAATATTCTGAAGGTTTTCATCTTGTAAGGAGGTTTGGGTCACCCCGAAATACCCATTGCTTAATGAAATTGTGGTTCAGATAAATTGGAGCTTAACAACATTGGTTTTCCCTCTATTAGAAAATAATTTGTCTGTTATGAGGCTGGTTTGTTATTTTGTGTGTGGTCGATTTTTGTTTCGTTTGTGGGTTTTGTTCTGGCTTGTGCATTGTTTATGTACCAGGAATTTTCCTCCACCTGAGTGAGGCCATTCAATAAAAATAGAGGTCCCGTACTCTTTAAAAAATAGATAAATAATTAAAAATCCATGAAAATTCCAACTTACAATATATATTCTTATAATACATGTGTCGAATTCAATATTAGAGTTAGATTAGAAGAACAAAATCAAAGTCAAAAATCAAATTTTTATTCTGGTAACCGACATGATCGAATCTATTTCCTTGGAAGGACGGTGCTACGTCTACCGCTCCCAACGGGAGCTGGGAGCTACCGTTAGGTATAATTGGTCTTCTTCTTTTTTGTTATCTTTTTATAAGTATTTTTTTACACTTTTAAATATTTAAAAAAAATAAAAAATCACAATATTATTAAAAGATATTTCCTTAATCACTAAGTAAAAAGGAAAAAAAAAATTCCAACGGTAACATCGAGCTGTAAGAATCAGTGATGAGAGTATCATTTTTCTTAATTTTTAGGGTGACTACAGCCATCGCTGGTTTCCGCTAATATTTTTTTTTTCATTTTTTATATGTATTTTTTTAACACTTTTAAATATTCTTTTAACAAGGAAATTCATAACATCATTAAAAAATATTTTTTTAATCACAAAGTAAAAAAAGAAAAAAGAAAAAGAGTAATGCTACTCATCATCCCAACTTCCATCATCCGCTCATCATCCTATAATGTGGCATTAAATGATTGGAGATTATTTATTATATTTTATTTATGAACCTATCATTTAATGCCACATCATGGAATGATGAAAGAATGATGGAAGTTGGGATGATAAATAGATTTTTTCAAATAGGGAATACAAAAAAAAAAATGCCAAGGGTAGTCGGAACGGGAGGCAGGTCTCGTTTGCATTCAAATCCCACCTCAACTCATCTCATCTCATTATTATAACTTTCTCAAATTTCTACACAAAATATAATAAACAATTTAACTTTTTCAAATCTCAAAACAAATTTATCAAATTCTCATACAAAATATAATAAATAATTTAATTTTTATTCTACTATTCACAATCCATCTCAATTATTTCTAAATCTAAACCACTCCTAACATTATCCTTCCTTTGAAAATATGGACAACTGTTTTCTTTTAGACGATTGGATTTCAAGATATATCATATGCTTGAATTCAAAAGGCATGTTTATCATGATATCATCTATTCCTCTGGGGTATAAATATTATGCTTTTACATTTTCTCGTCTCAAATAAAGAAAGATGGTTAGGGCGGTAGAAAAGGCGTACACGAGAAGGCTTCGAGTTTACAATTGGAACCAGAGGATCGAGAAGCTTGGAGGTAAGCCGAGTGGGCTCTCCGATACCGAGGGACTCTTCTTGTTTCTCATCAGTATCGACTTCACCAAAAAAATCCCCAATGAAGGCGTCACCCATACCACCAAGACAAGGAGCCAGAAGGTGGTTCCGTTCGAACACAGACAACTTTTGTCTCGGGACTCCACCGAGATGTTGTCTCGCAGTGTCCTTTCGGCTTCCGATCACTTCCTCCCGGAGACGGTCCAACCGCTGGGGGCGCAGATCTCGGATTGCCTTCTCCGTCTTTACCGCTTCAGCCCGGATCGGCTGCTTCGGCCCGTTTCGCCCAGGATTGTTATCGTAATTGAAGTATCTCAGACCAGAATCGTGGAGTATTGCTCGCGTGAGGAGATGGGTGGAATGGAGTATCAAATTCCATTTACTTCTATGTATACACGGAACAGTATTGACGATCTGGAGTGGGATCCGTGGGATTGGGTCGACGACCACGAAGCACACCGGAAGTATGAGTTGTTACGGAATAGCTATACCCAAGAGGTTCTTTGCATCCTGCATAGTCTGACGTACTGGCTAGGTGTAAAAAATTCCGCCCCTATCTGGCCCATAACCGTTGATGATCCGTTAGGCTTTGTCCTATTACCGGTTGCGTTTCCTTCCGAGGCAATAGAGGAATCACATGATAGAACCTGCGCAGTTTGTCTTGAATGGTTAACCTTGACCGGCGAAGTCGACGCAGTGGACATAGCAAGGACGCCTTGCAATCATATTTTCCACTTGCATTGCATCGATCAGTGGTTAGGCAAGACTTCAACCTGTCCCATGTGTCGGTTTCTTCTGCCGTATGGAACTGCTTCTTTGTCTTAGATGGCTGTTTGTTTAGAAATTATTTTTTTTGTTAGGATCCTACTATATGAAATTGTATGTGATATTTTAATTGGCTTAATTTAGGGAACAAGATTTTCTAGACTAGGTAACTTAGGGGAGTTTGGATGGTGATATGTGAATTTTTTATTTTAGATGAAAGTTTAATATTATCATTATTTTGAGATTTGAAAACGTTGAATTGAGAATTGAAAAAGTTGAATTGTTTATTATATTTTATATAGAAATTTGAAAAAGTTATAATAATGAAATGATAATTGTGTTTCATCCCACTTGCCAAATATACCTGAAAGGAGTTATTCAGTAGACAGTATTTTCTAAAAGAGAATTGCTACAAATACAAAGAGATTACACAAAAGTAAATCTACAAACTGACATGGCTTCACATGATGCATTAGATCTACTTTACACTAAAAATAATTTTACAATCTAACGTACTGCGTTAAGCCACGTCAGTTTATAGATTTACTTTTGTATAATTCTCTTGTGGCTAAAATATTTCTCTTTCTAAAATAATCATTGTGGTCCTATACTAACATGTCGATTAGAAGTCAAAACTTTATTGATTAACATGCATCGTCATAATTGACGTATTATAGTCTTATCAAATAAAATCTCGAATCTTATTGCCGGCTACCGACTTATAATTACGAGCCTTTATTTATGCTGAATTTTATAACTCTAAATAGTTTATTATACATAATTATTTTCATAACTATTAAAAAAATATATCAAATATATATAAAATAGAACATGAGTATATAAAAGAGTTCACTTTACTAATAAATATTTTATAGTCAATTTATAATATTAAAATGTAATATATATATATATATATATATTAAACAATGTAAAATATATTATATTAGTATTACACAGAAAAAATATGCTCCACCTTGCCAATTTCACGGCACTTTTTAGATTTTAAAGAAAAGTTGGAAGGAAGTCTAAAAAACAAATTCCTATGCAACTAGAAATTTAGGGTTCCAATTTCTGGGAACGAAACTCTGAAAAGGATAACAAATATTTACCGGATGATTTTCTGATGAGTAAAATTAGAATCCCAAGAATGATTCAAAATTGCTCCTTTCCATGTCGCTCTGAACCGGATAAGCAACTTAGAGGCATCTGACTCTGATGAAAATCCAGCAGGTCCAACTAAAATCAAAGTGCTGAACATGAGAGGAATGCTATTGATTAAAAGAAGATAAATTAGCATTAGAATTCAGAAATGATACTTTATATTAATTCTAGAACTCAAAACAATGATGGGAGGAAGCGATTACCTTCAGAGCATATTTAGCTGCAACATACCCTCCAAATGAATGTCCAAGCAATATAAAGTGTTTTTGGCTTTTCGTCAATTCTCAAAGGAATCAATGAACCATGCCTCAGTTCCTGCATTGCCAATTACAACAACAAACTCAACCTATATTCTATTCATGTGCTATAGTATCTTATCCCATCTTTATAAACTGGTAGTATATAGTGACTTATGTGACTCCATGACTGTGTGAAAATGGTATTATGCTAAGCACCTTGTACTCTAATTGAATGAGACCGACATTGTCTCTCTTAGGCACTTAAATCACTTTCAGTTCCACACTCGATTCTCTTCCACACGCTTCGGCACTCTTCCTTAGAACCCTTGACACGGCTTCTTCCCCCATCTGTTAGGGCATCTCGCCACCGGCATTGTGACATATTGCCTCTTGCCATAGAAAGCAACGAGTACTCCAACACCGACTTCTTCTCATTGTCATAACACAACAACATTCCCGAAAAACCAAGAGATATAAAAAAATCCGAGCTATAGTCGTTTAAACAGCCTCTGCCTTGCAAAACCCATCAATGAAGTCGGTCTATTTCGCTAAATACTAGAACACCAAAAACGAAGTTGACGAACTGTGAGGAAAAAAATATTGAGAGAGAGAAATAAAGAACAGGCATTTAGCAAACCCAGGATTTGATCAGTATGGGTCAATTAATGATGAAAACTATATGAACCCCTTTGAGATTGTTTCCAATACTATATATAACGCCATAAAGGCATTGAAACTGTTGTCGCTGTGTTGTTGGGGTTGTTGTTAATGTATGACCCCAATTTGGCTTTTGCTGCCTCAGGAGGCAGAATGGGTGGGAGGTTGTTTTCGTCGCAGTCCTCATCGTCTTCTTCGTCGAGGAGTTACTCAATGCCGAGGACGTCGAGCCTGAGGTGCTCTGTTTTACGCCACCGAAAACAGAGGAATTTTCTCCCCACCGTGAGCAACATCGCCAGCCCCAGCTCGACGTCGCCACTTGCATAGACAGCGCCACCAAGCACCCCACGCCACCCCCAAGCCGTTGCTTCTCTCTCTCTCTCTCTCTCTCTCTCTCTCTCTCTCTCTCTCTCTCTCTCTCTCTATGTTCTCACTCTCTCCACCATGAATGATAGTTCGTTCTCCCTTCTTTTCTCCCCGTGCTCTGCCACCACTGCCAACCGTGCTGCCGTCGATAGTCACCCAGGCTGTCGTCGCACGTAACGATCTCTCGATAAGGAACTCTCCTCTCTATGGCACGGTTTAGGTCTGGAAGTGTGCTTGGGAGTGGTTTCTCTTATTCTTGTTTCTCTTCATGGGAGTGCTTGGCCATTTGTTTTTAACTATCTCGACGAACTTTGCAAATAAATTATAGAGCATGTTGACAATTGCATCGCTTTGCCCTTTGTAAATATGCTGAATCATTGCACCTCTCGACTCTTTACAAGTATACGGAATTATGCCAAATTGTAGTCTTGAAAATCAGATTCATCTAAGCGGTGCTCTTATTTTTTTTCCATCGATTGACGTCTAAGCCACTACAAGAAACAGGGTCTTTTCCAGCGCTTAAATTCGCCGCAAATAACCTCAAAAATCGCTGTAATTAGTATTTGCAGCGATTTATGTTGCGCCGGACTTTCGTCGCAATTGTAGAGCATTTTAAAAGATTAGCCAGCGAAATACAAAATTCGTCGCCAAAAATTTTTATTTACATCGATTTTTTTCGCTGCTAATATTATTAATTACACAGCAAATAACGTTGGGATTTCAGTCTCGTTTCACTGTGAAAAATTATTTGCAGCGTTTTCTATTGTCGCGAATATACAAAATATCACCGCAAATATGTTGATAGAAAAATTCTATTCCTAAGCCTCATACACCACACACCATCATTTTTATGATTTCTTTAATTTTATTGTCTTACCAAATGTGTGGTATATGGATTATGAATAGAATAATTCAATTATTTTAAGAATAATAAAACCAAAAAAAACTTTAAAAAATTTTAAAAAAATAAAAAAAAATTTGGTGTGTGGTGTATGGGCTTATGAATAGCAATGCTCAGATTGTCTCTTTTCCAACGAGTAATTGTCGATGCAAAAAACTATTTGCGGCGATATTTATTCACCGCAAATAGTCTTATATGACAAAAAATTATTTCCGATGAACTATACTCGCCGGAAATAATTTCAGGTAGTTAAAAAAAAATGCACAAAACAGAATGAATAAAAAATATAATACACATACAAATTATATTCAATATGACAGTTCTGGTTGGCCACACAAAGCTCAAGCTATATAAATTGCATTTTAGTATTTATATCAGTACTTATCAAAACGTACACATTCTTTCTCAGTTTTCTCTTTCGAGTGAGGTTTGTTTAGGATGGTGTTCATGATTGGGTGAAGGGTGGTAGTTCCTTGTGTTGATTAACCTGTAATCCAGTTGGGTGTTAAGTTCAGTAGGGTGTGTAATGGGTCTTTCAAAACTAGTGCTTATCGAATCCAAGGCTTTTGAGTTAGTAAGGGAGAGGAGGTTTGTCCATATAATAGAGAAAGGTTGGAAGGTGGTGAAGGAGATTAGGCTGGGGATAGGCACAACAAGGTGGTTTTTACATGCTTTGGAGGATAGCTTGAAGGCTGGGAGGCAGGGGTATTACTCTGCTCATAGAGATGGTGATAGGGGCTATGTTGCTCAGTGCCGTCTTAACTCAAGAGGTTGCTTTATGGCGTTGATGGAATATGGGGGGGGGGGGGTATCGAAATTTTCTATTCATCCCAGAGGATAGGAAAGGAAGGGGGTGGAGGAAGATGGTGGAGGCGCTGAAGGTGGTTAGTGTAGGTCCTCCTCAGCCTCCTTCTCGGTCTTACAGGGAGGTGTTGCAGTCCACGGGTAGTGGTTGGGTTAGGCATCACTCTGACACACCAGCAGGTTCAAGAGGGGTAGGCCTACAAAGGGATGTCGCCATTCCTGTAGATGATCAGACGAAGATGGTAGAAGGCAGAGCTGCTGTCGGTCTACATGAGGAATGCGTGTTGTGTGCCTTACAGGATATGAAAAGTCAAGTGGATTGGTTACAAGCAAATATAGTGTGGATGATACGGTGTGCAGAGGGGTCTGAAGGGCTAGGAGTGGGCTTGGGTATGTCTAAGGGCTTTGCACCAAGAGGGACTCAGGAGCTGCCGAAGACTAATGGGAAATTAAAGGGGGATCAGATTCAAACTATTGGGCTTCAGGCTGGGAGCGTGGGCCAGGAAGGAGAGGCTGACTTGAAGGGGAAGAAAGTTGCAAATGGGCTGGGCTTGATCAAAAGCCCACTTCGGGTTTGGCAAGAGAAAGGCCCGAAATCTAGGATTTCGGGCATTTCGGGTTTGAGGAAGGGACCCGAGTCTTCCACTTCGGGCCCGAGTCTCGAGTTGGGTCCGACACAGACAGGGCCGATGGTCAGCGGCGCCTCGGGTGGTGGCCCGGCGGTGGCCTCAGAGCCGCCGGAAGTGGTGGTGGGAGTCAATACAGATGGCGAGGAACCTGTTGTTGGCGCTGGTGTTGCTCGAGGAGGTTTACCCCTTCTTGGGGTGTCTCAGTCTCCTTCGGCAGGTCCTAGGTCACCATCTTTCTTAGCTCAGACTCAGTTAAAGCAGTGGGGGGAAGAAAATATGGCTTGCGGTTCTGAAGGTGCCAGTGAAGAGATGGCTCACGGAGATGAAGGGGAAGGTATGCTGACACTTTTTGACCCTTGCAAATTATTTTCTGAGGGGGAGGAGGCTGTAGGAGAGGATCCTACTCCGTTAAATATGGTTCCTCCTAGTATCTCCTCGGATTGGGTCCTGAAAAAAGTAGAGGAACTTCAGAGCTGTCTGGGGATCTCGTGTGTGGGTTACGAAGAGCAGTTTAAGGCTTTGATTATAGCCATAGAGGCAGGTCAGCAAGGTGCAGGGTCAAGAAAAGATAGGGAGTTAAATAGGCTGATGTGGTCCATTAATTATGATGGAAAGGAGGGGAGTGTGAGTCGTGGAAGAAACAAGGGGAGGGGTGGTATAGTTGATAAATGAAGCCCAAAATATTGAGTTGGAATGTGAGGGGGCTGAATAAGATTAATAAACGCCTTAGAATAAGAGCTTTATTAAGGCAATGGAATGTAGACATCATTTGTTTGCAGGAAACAAAGTTGAAACTTGTCAATCGTAGCATTGTTAGGAGCATATGGAGCTGCCCATATGCAGGTTGGGCTTACTTACCCTCGATTGGGGCCTCGGGAGGTATTTTGGTTATGTGGGATAAGAGGGTGGTGGAGAGCTCGGATGAGTTTGTGGGGGAGTTTGCGGTGGGGTGTTTGTTTAAAAATATAGACGATGGATTCCTGTGGGCCTTTGCTGGGGTTTACGGTCCTAATATAGATAGGAAAAGGCAGATGCTTTGGGATGAATTGGCTGGTCTTTGTTCTTGGTGGGAGGTTCCATGGTGTATTGGAGGGGATTTTAATATGGCAAGATTTGCTAGTGAAAGATCAAGGGAGGGACGTCAAAATCAAGCTTTGGTGGATTTTTCAGATTTCATTTTTGAGTCAGGCCTTATGGATCTATCACTTATAGGAGGGGAGTATACTTGGTCTAACCATTTCTCTTGGTCAAGACTGGACAGGTTTCTCATTTCCCCTTCTTGGGAACTGCAATACCAAGTTGTAAGTCAGAAAAGACTCCCAAGAATTTGTTCCGATCATTTTCCTGTAATGCTTGATGGTGGTGGAATCATAGGGGGCAGAAGGTCATTCAAGTTTGAGAACATGTGGTTAAAAAAGGAGGGGTTTGTGGATTTGGTTAGACAATGGTGGAGCTCTTATTTATTTGAGGGCAATCCGAGCAATGTGTTGGCCAGGAAATTGAAAGCTTTGAAAATGAATTGAAGATATGGAATGAACAGTTGTTTGGTGATGTAACTTTACAGATGAAAAATTTGACACAAGAGTTACAAAGTTTGGAGAGTGTAGGAGTCGAAAACAACTGTAAAGAGCAAGTAGTTTCTGAACTTGAAAGATTGACTTTATTGGAGGAAATTTCTTGGAGATAGAAGTCAAGGGCTCTATGGCTACGAGAAGGGGATAAAAGTACTAAATTTTTTCATCGCATGGCTAATGCACATAGAAGGTTTAATTCTATAGAGTCTTTGAATATTGAGGGAGTGGCATCCTCATATTAGGTCATGTTGAAGGATTTTGTGGCTGGCCACTTCGAAAATTTGTTGTTAGAACCTTATACATGGAGGCCTATAGTAGATGGTTTAGTTTTTGAGGGCATTGATCAAAATAGCAAGACATGGCTTGAAAGACCTTTTGAAGAGGAAGAGGTAATACTAGTAATTAGAAAAATGAACAAAGATAAAGCCGCAAACCCGGATGGTTTCACTTTGGCTTTTTTTCAGACTTGCTGGGAGGTGGTAAGAGAAGATGTTATGCTGGTTTTTCAGGAATTCTTTACTCATGGCAAATTTGAGAAAAGCTTAAATGCGACTTTTTTTGCTTTAGTTCCAAAAAAGGCCGGTGCAAAGGAGATACAAGACTTTAGACCGATTAGTCTCATGGGCAGCGTGTATAAGATATTGTCAAAAGTTCTTGCTAATAGAATGAGCACAATCATGGAAAAGATTATCTCTAAATCTCAAAATGCCTTTGTGAGGGGGAGACAAATTTTAGATTCAGTTCTTATTGCTAATGAATGTCTGGATAGCAGAATTAGATCGGGAGTCCCAGGTCTTCTATGCAAACTTGACATGGAGAAGGCATATGATCATGTTAATTGGGATTTCTTGATATACATGTTGAGTAGATGTGGGTTTGGGGAAAAATGGAGGATGTGGATAAGGCATAGTGTGTCTACGGTTCGTTTCTCGGTTTTGGTAAATGGTGATCCTGTGGGTTTCTTTAACAGTTCGCGGGGACTATGACAAGGTGATCCATTATCACCCCTTTTATATGTTCTAGTAATGGAGGCACTAAGTAGGATGGTATCGGCATCAGTAGGGGGAGGATTTTTTTCAGGATTTTCAGTGGGTGCTTCATATGGCCCTATCATTATTTCTCATCTTTTGTTTGCAGATGATACTTTGCTGTTTTGTGAGGCCAATGTTGGACATATTCAATCTTTGAAGGCCATTCTACTCTGTTTTGAAGCTGTATCTAGGCTGAAAATTAATCTTGCCAAGACAGAGATGGTAGCAGTGTGAGATGTAAGCAATATTAGGGGGTTGGCTAACATATTGGGTTGTGCAGTTTCTTCGTTGCCGTTGAAGTACCTTGGGCTTCCTTTGGGGGATGCTTTCAAAGCCAAGTCTATTTGGGAAGGGGTGCTGGAAAAATTTGAGCGTAGGTTGGCCGGATGGAAAAAGTTGTACTTATCAAAAGGGGGGCGGATTACACTTATTAAGAGTACTTTATCCAACCTTCCTACGTATTACCTATCTTTATTTCCTCTTCCAGCTAGCATTGCATCAAGAATAGAGAAGCTTCAACGTGATTTTTTATGGAGTGGCATAGGAGATGAGTTTAAGTTTCACTTAGTGGGATGGGACAAGGTTTGCTCTCCTATGAAGGATGGTGGGCTGGGGGTTCAAAATGTGAGGGCTTTTAACAAGGCATTATTAGGTAAATGGTTGTGGCGTTATAATTATGAGGGAGAAGCTTTATGGAAAGGGGTGATTGACACTAAGTATGTGAGTGAACGGGGGGGGGGGGGGGGGGGGTGGTGTTCTAAAGAGGGCCGGGGGACATATGGAGTGGGACTATGGAAGTACATACGTAAGGTTTGGTGCTCTTTTGCTAGTAATACTCGATTGAGCTTGGGGGATGGTAGTAGGATAAACTTTTGGAGGGATGTGTGGGTGGGTGACACGGCTTTGAAGGAGGCCTATCCAACAATTTTTAGCATTGCAAGGGATAAGGAAGCCATGGTGGCCGATCTGCGGATACTTCATCAAAGCTCCCAAGAGTGGAACATTATTTTTACCCGAGCGGCTCATGATTGGGAAGTGAATATTCTGGTGGAATTTTTCAGTTTGCTGTATAATACTGCTTTTGCAGTCACAAATGAAGATGCCTTGGTATGGAGACTTACTAGGAGAGGAAAATTCACGGTAAGTTCTTTCTATGACTCTATTACCATGCAACAAAGGCATAATTTCCCTTGGAAGAACATATGGAGGAGCAAAGCACCAACCAAGGCAGCATTCTTTGTATGGACAGCAGCTTTAGGGAAGATTTTGACCATTGATAACCTTAGAAGACGTGGTTTCAACATCACAGATTGGTGCTGTTTGTGTAGAAATAGTGGTGAAACGGTGGATCATCTACTTTTACATTGTGAGTTTGCTAGAGGTATCTGGAATTATTTTTTCAGCAAACTGGGAGTCACATGGGTAATGCCAGACAGGGTGGTTGATCTTCTAGCATGTTGGAGATGGATCACTGGGACATCACAGATTGCAACCGTATGGAAGATGGTCCCTGTTTGTATTTTTTGGTGTATTTGGAGTGAACGAAATGAGCGACTTTTTGAGGATCATGAACACTCCTCGGAAGTGTTTCGTAGTTTTTTCTGGAAGACTTTGTTTCTGTGGACCATTGCTTTAGATTTCAATGGTTCCAGCTTCCATGATTTCCTTTTAACTGTTTCTAATTCCTAAATAGGTGTATGTCTTTGTATACCCCTAGTGTACTTGGGCTATGCCTATCTTTCTATCAATGAATTACTTATTACCTATAAAAAAAAAGTATTTATATCAAACATTTATATCAAATATCAACTATCAAACATTCATTTGACCGAGTAACTTACATGTGCTGATACCGCATGGGGATTTATCATATACATGACATGTCTCAGTAGTTTGAGACCATACATTTGCATCTTGTTGGTAGATTTGCACAAACTAAACTAGGTCAGCCAATGGAAAATACCAAAAAAGGACCGAGGCACTGAGTTATATATACTAACAGATATGCACATCGAGTCAGCTAATCTTGGTATATTCAATCAAGACCCATGAAGCTCAAGAAATTAATACAAAATGCATAGCAGATCTTCCAAAATACTGTGTCTTCATACTTGTCCTATCAAGTTTTCCCTCCAGCAGATATTATAGAATCAAAAGCCATAAATGGGAAACATTTTATGCATGTAGAAAACCCAGATTGATTAGCCCATTATGTTGTCTTTAATCAATAAATTAAGTCTGACTTACAACTAATGCCGTGGCTATCATTGTGTAATCCACCCATCTCAGATACTGCCTCAATTTTCCTCTTGAAGAGTGGTACAAACTGGAGGCAACTCCAACTCCAACTAATGAATTAGCATACAACTTAGTATTCAGGTTCTTCCTGCATTCCCAACAAAAGCAAATAAACAAGATGTAACAAATATGCACGGTTTTTTCATGCACTTCAAGTTATGTACAGAAAAATATAACCTTGGGGCCTGTATTCCAAGAGTTATAAAAGGAAGTGAAGTAAGTACATTAGCCATTGTTTCTGCCAAATTCTTGTCACCTGGTAAAAGATATAGCATGTAAATCAATTGTTTCCCTAGAGATTGGGTTGCATAAGAGTTAACTAAAATGTTTTTTACTTTGCAATACCATGACAACACCCTTGGATGGGTCTCAAACAGGCTGGTCTGTATTGCCATATCCATCTGGGGAACATGTTAACAAAAAGTTAGTATGGCTAGCTGGTGCTTCACGATCAATTTAGCATCCATTGATCTGCTATGTAGCGGCCGATTTGCTTCAATAGCTGAGCTTCTACTGATTGCTTAAGGAAAGTCCCCATCTTTATTATTCTCTTCCAATGCAAACGATGAATGAGGCACCACTTGTACCCCATGGACACCCTCAAGGCTCTGCTTGGGTTCAGTGTAGTCTGGTGCCTCATAAACCTTTTAGTAATAAATTAAATCAATTTGATTTCCAGCAAGAACTTGTTGGCATTAACTGGAACAAGAGTACCCAAAGCATCCAAATATACTGCTTGATTCTGTAACAATACAAAGCAGCAGTGAGATTAGTGCAAATATGAAGTATGAACACAATGAACTTATGCTGCAAATAGTCTTCAATGACGAAAAAATTATAATACTCAGGATTAACAGAGAGAGTTGAAGATTATAAACAAAAAGGGCATGCCTGGAATATTAATCTTCCACCACTTCCACTTCCAGCAGATGATGAAAGTGGGCATTTTCAGAATTTAGATTAAATTCAAATGAAAGATAAGATCAGATCAGTTAATAAGATGACCATTCAGATGCATTGTACCAATGTATTTTAGTTCAGGGTGGATGTGCAAGCCACGAACTCAGTCGTGGTCCACCATAATATGCCAGAATACTATTAGCGGCTCCCCTTGCGGCCGAGGGACGTGGGGCCGGTGCACAACCTCGCACACAGGGTTAAGTGTGTTGGCAGTTCAGATAGATCAGTTAAATCAAATCAGTCAGTTAAATCAGATCAGTCAGTTATTTCAGATAAATCAGTCATGCATAGCATAAACATCAGTATGAACAATCATGAATTTTAAGCTCTTAGCATGAAAACTTTATGCTTACTATGTTCACGTTGTGATGGAGTTCTTACTGAGTCTTTGACTCATTTTAGTTTGTTTTCATGTTTTTAACCACCCAGGTGAGGATGATGAATACGAGCAGGCAAACCAGGAGTAGAAGGAACAGTTATTTTTAGTTCAGACTTTCTAAAATAAAACATGTTTTTATGACATGAATTTATTCAATTTATTCATTTAATGTTTTTGGGAAGACATTTTATTAGACAGTTTTTCTAAAAAAAATTTCTAATTTCATTTATGAGATTTGAGATCTCTTGTCAGAATTATTTTTATGAAAAACACGTGACACACCTAGCCTACGGAAATGGGGTGTTACAGAAATCGTGAAAGGAGATCTCACTGCAGCCATCAAGAGTGTTTTCACCTCAAGTCATATATTAAAGGAAATGAATCACACAAACATTATTCTCATTCCAAAAATAGAATCTCCAAACACTGTCCATCATTTTAGGCCAATAAGCATATCTAATGTCAGTTACATGATCATTGTCAGTTACATGATCATCCCCCTATCAAAATGCTTTCCTTCTAGGCAAGATAATCTAAGAAAACACTATACTTGCTCAAGAGGTTTTCCATGTTCTAAAACAAAAAGAAGGAAGAAAATGCCTCATGGCTATCAAGATTAACATGAAAAAGGCTTTTGATTTTATGGAATGGAAATTTTTGTTAGACATATTCAATTGTCTTGGTTTCCATCGAACTTGGATAAATTGGATTAAAGAGTGCATCAAACAATTTCTTACTCAGTTGTGATAAATGGAAAACCTCATGGATTTGAAATATCCAAATCGAGGAATCAGACAAGGTGATCCACTCTCACCATTCCTTTTCATTTTAGGCAGTGAAGTTCTCTCTAGATTGTTGTCAGACAGGAACAAATGAGAATTATTTGTGGGATTCAAATCAGTACGAATCGACCTTACTTTTTCCATCTGCTTTTTGCAGATGATTTAATTCTTTTTGGCACAGCCACTGCTGAAAATGCTCAGGCATTTGAACAATGCCTTGAGATTTATCAATCTTGGTCTGGCCAAAAGATCAACTCAGCCAAGTCCCCCATTCAATTTAGTAAGAATAGTAGGCAAAACTTGATAAGAGAAGTTAAAGCAATCTTTAACTTTACACTTTCCCAATCAAAAATCAAGTATTTAGGTCTGCCACTCAATGTTGGGGTTCCTATGAAACAACATTGTCAAGAAATCATTGAAAAAATTCAGAATAAGCTGATTGGTTAGAAATCAAAGCTCCTCTCTCAAGCTAGCAGAACAACCCTCATCAAGTCAGTAGCTAGCACAATCCCTTCCTATGCTATGACTACTAATTGGCTTCCTAAGAAAATCACCAAACAAATTGATAGAATTCAGATGAGGTACTGGGGGGGGGGCTTAAGGCTAACAAAACTCACAATCTTACACCAAAATCCTGAAAAATCAATTTGCCAACCTAAACCTTAGGAGGTCTAGGAATGAGAACTGCAGCAAACTTCAATAAAGCACTTCTTGGAAAGAAGCACATGCAAGAAATGCTCATCCAAAAATACATGAGACAATCAAATTGGAACAATATCTCTGCAAAACCAATAGATTCCAATTATTGGAAAAGCATTCTCAAACAATAAGACTTCATTCTCTCGAATCTTCGTATCCAGATCAACAATGGGGTAGGAACTAAAGTTTGGTCAGACCCATGGGTACCTTCTATTGATAGATTCACTCCAAAACCAAAAACACATGATACATGGCAAGACCCTCAAATGATAGTTTCTGAACTCATTCTTGAGGAGCCAAGAAAATGGAACATAATTTTGGTACATGCTCTTTTTACTCAAGAAACAGTAACTGAAATAAATAATAAAAAAAAATCCATCTAGCTGAGCACCATTATCACAATCAGCAGGAAAATTCAAAAATGACTCTAACATACCTCAGGTTTTTTTTTCCTGTAAAATCAACTTATTCAGCTATTGTTCTCCAACCAAATGAACAAAATTCAACAAATCTCACTCCCTCAAGGAAAAAACTCTGGTCCCAAAATCTTCAAGACAGGCTGAAGCTTTTCCTTTGCAAAGTGTTAAATGACAATGTAATTACTAAGAGCCTCCATAGTAGGTATATAGCACTTTCTGAGTATAAAAAACCTGTCTTATTTGTCACTAGCAGGAGGAGACTAATGAGCATCTTTTTCTAAGCTGCCTTTTCACAAGATTCTTTGGAGACAATCACCTTGGCCACTAGACATAGAAGCATTCAAACCTTTAGGGATTAGGACTTGGATTGAAAATATTCTTAACCCTACCAAGCTAAATCTCTTTGATGAAGAAACACATCATTTTCAGATTTTTGCAATTGTGGCAATGGATAATATTTGGTTCACTAGAAATCAGAAAATTCATGCAAACAGCAACATAGCAGTAGATCAATTTGTCAAAAAAACCTTAGACATGTATCAGGAACATTGTAAAGCATGGGAGTGAAAATGTTCAAAACTCAACTCTAATTGGAATTGGAAACAACTTGAATTCAAAGACACCTACTCCATCACATTTGATGCTGTAGTGAGACAACATGGTAGTACATCAGCAGTAGTGTGCATATCAAAAAATGGAGAAGTTCAACTTGTAGTGACCCGACTTATATGGAGTACTGATCCAAATCAAAGTGAAGCGATGGCAGCTTGCATAGGAGTTCAAGAAGTATTCACAAGAAATATAAGAAAAGTTATAATTGAAGGGGATTCACTAAATGTTATCAACAACATTAATCATACACAAAAATCAAACAATTGGGAACCAAAAGGAGCAGCAAGGGATACCAAATTTTTGTTAAAAAGCTGGAAGAATGGAGAGAAGTCAAGATACATCGATCACAAAATCGATGTACACATTTAATAGTGCGATGGGCATATTCCAACAATAAGTTTGGAAAAATCCCTTAGATAGAAATAACATGTTTATTAGATTTTCATTGTGGGAAGGACCCTCCCTTAGGTACTAGAAGCATGATCTCAAGAAATGGTTTGTAATATAATCTACTCTTGTACTAATGCTCTTTTACTAATGAAGTCACTTTAGAAAAAAAAAAAAAAAAGAAGATTAATTCCTACGCACTAGTTGTAGTGAACCGACCATCTTGTGTTGGTGTCCACACTAACACATCTCACCCAGACCTGCCTGCACAAATTTTTTGAATCACTTCCTCCGCCATCTCCACTCCAATTAACTATTCTAGCATCTCAAAGTTCCAATTCTCACCAACCCAAACATCCTCTATTTGCATGGAAAGAGTTCCAACCACATCCACCGTATTACATAAAGGTCCATCCGAAATCCATCTGTCAAACCAGAAAGATGCCATACCCTCCTTAACTTTGATTTTAGTAGCCTCACAAACTTTTGGAATAACGAAAACAATAGATTTCCATAGTCTAGAACTAGTCCTGTGAGACTCTAACAAAGAGAGTCCTCAGCCATATTTCGACAACATGAAGTGAGACCATAGCGAGTCCATCGATAGCAGACGCCACGCCAATTTCATGTGCCTCACACATTGAATCTCCAAAAAAATCCCAAAACTCCCTTAGTTGTTGGCTTGCTAATCCGAGACCAAGCACACCACTTTATTTTTGCTTTCCCATTATTCTCTCCCCAAAGGAAAGTGGAGAGATTGGAACTTATTTTTTTTAGAACAATCTGAGGAACATCCATAACATCCAATAGGTGTGACTCCATATTGGATAGGACATGCTTGAGCAAAATCAACCTCCCCCCTTGTGACAACAGCTTCGCTTTCCATCCAGCAACCTTGGCCCAAATTTTCACTATCAACTGATCCAAGTGACATGCTTTCAGACGACCACGCACCAAAGGGACCCCTAGATACGTAACTAGGAAAGTGCCTTCAGCAAACCCAGTTCGCCGCACCAAACCTCGCTTCCAAACTGCACTAATTGTGGGCAAGGTAAAAATTGCATATTTCTCTCTAGATCATATTTCATTGCAAGATAATGTATTCCCAAGTTATCTCTGAGATCTCTTCTCTCCATTTAGGAAACTCAGTATGTCATCCGCATATAAAAAATTCGAAATTAGAGGGGCCCTCATAGGATGGTAAAACTTGCCAATACGACCATCTTCAAATTGTTTCCAAAGAAGCCTCGAAAGAACTTCCTGCATCATTATAAATAAATATGGCAATAATGGATCACCTTGTCTAAGTCCTCTCCTAGGCTGGAAAAAACCTTTATACGACTCGTTCATCATCATCGAGTACCGAGGAGAAGCTACACATTCCTTCACCAAGTTACAAAATTGTTTAGAGAAACCCAAACCTTCAAGGACTTTAAATAAAAAATCCCAGAGTACCCTGTCATATGCTTTAGCCATGTCAAGCTTCACCATAACATTCCCACCTTGTGTTTTTTTATTCAAAGCATGAACCATCTCTTAAGCAAGAGAGATGTTTTCAAAAATACTATGCCCCGAAATGAATGCTCCTTGTTTTGAAGAAATCAATCTTGGCAAAAAACCTGTCAAACGGGACACAAGAATCTTCGAAAAGATCTAGAACGCCACTGAACATAGGCTAATTGGCCGAAATTTCTCAAAACTCTTAGGATCTGGCACTTTTGGAATGAGCACAATATACGAAGAAGTATAGAACCTTGGCAACTCAGCACCAGCAAAACAATTCCTTGCCGCCTCCACCACATCTTCCTTCACAATATGCCAACAAGAAATATAGAAAGAGGAGACAAAACCATCCGGACCTGGACAACTATGCTGCGGGAAGTCGTGTGATTCGTGACTTAGTTCGAAGAGAAGATCCTGAAATCTTGTTTTTACAAGAGACTTAAATGAATACTAGACGTATGGAGAAAATTAAGTTCAGTTTAGGTTATTCTAATTGTTTGGCTGTTAGTAATGAAGGTGGAGGGGGGGGGGGGGGGGGGGGGGGGATAGCTTTGTTATGGAAAGGCAAGTAAATTTGAAGATCATTCAGTTTTCTAAGAGCTATGTGCGTGTTGAGATAATAAGGAATCTGTTGATAATGAGGTTTGGTATTTCACTGGTATATATGGTCATCCAGAATCTGTTAGAAGGATAGACACTTGGTCTTTAATCAGAAGTTTAAAAGAGTTGAAGCAGGTCATCCTTGGTTGTTAGCTGGGGAATTTAATGAGATACTTTGTGCAAAAAAGAAAAGCGGGGAGGGAGGATGAGATCAGAGAGACAAATGGGGGACTTCAAACCAGTGCTTCATGATTGTGCACTTTCTGATTTAGGTTTTAACGGTCCTCAATTTACTTGGTGGAATGGAAGAGATAACATGTTTAGTATTGCAGAAAGACAGGACAGGTTCTTAGCTAATTGGGAATGGAGGGATTCATTTCCAATGATGTCTGTGGAACACATAATAGTAGCCTATTTTGATCATTTGGCCATCTCTTTGAAACAGCAGGTTTCGAGTATTTCTCAATCTGGTCATAGAATGTTTAAATTTGAAGCAATGTGGACTAGTTCTGACGAATGTCATTAGGTGATTGATAAAGCTTGGAAGGGGGAGTCAGGTGTTCCAGGTATATTTCTCAATCGTGTTGACTGAGGCATCCAATAGTTGTATATTACTAGGCTTGTGAAAGGCTCTTTTCGGTTCTTGGTCTTTGTGCAAAATGGAAAATTTCCTTATCTCAAAATATTGATGTGCATAACTCTGCTAAATATTTTCCTCTGGATCCATCTAGATTGTTAATCTCAAATAGATTTGGTTGGTTGGCTGTAAATGGTCGATATAAGATGTACGCAATTAATTGTCTAAAAATTATTGAAGAATCATTTTTTGCACTCTGCTTATATTTCTTTGGGACAGTTCTCTAAATGACTGCATAAAGGGCTTTGAAAGCAACATGGTGTGTTTATATTTAGATAACAGTTCATAGAGGTAGAATAGTTCTAATATTTAACTAGTAAATTAGTAAAAATTTCAACTTTGATTCATTTAATTATTTAATTATTTATTTATTGGATGCTTTATATTTATATTTACTATTTTTTGAATTGAGGAAACTCGAGACTAAAACAAATTTTTTGAGTGGAGCCAAGCTCAAATCTGCCTCATTCACCTTCAGAAATTTTTTTATCTTATCTCATCTCATCACTACAACTTTCTCAAATCCACACACAAAATAAAATAAACAATTTAAAATTTTCAAATCTCAAAATAAAAATAATATTAAAAAAATATATTCTAACAATATTTTATTCAACTTTCAACTTAACTCATCTGCGAAAACAAACGAGGCTTGCACTCGACATAATTATAACTTTGAGTTTCGAGCTAACTTTGAGCAGAATTTTAGAACTCGACTTTTATAGAAGATGAGTTGTGATCTAGTTTTGAGATATTCGAGCTGAATCTAGTCAGCACATCATTTTAAGGTTTTGGTTTTAGATATCAGCTGGGTTCAAATGGAAATAGTTCTCATCCCAAAATTCTAATCTCATCTCATCTACTTTCCAAACAAAATTTAAATATAAACATTTTCAAATTAATCATTACAACTTTTCAAAACTTTCAAACAAAAAATAAAAAATAATTCAACTTTTTCAAATCCCCAAATAAAAATTGTATTATAAAAATATATTATAACAATATTTTAACTTTATAAAATTTTTTATTTAACATTTTCTCTCTCATTTCCCAAAACTCAAAAAATACTCAACTTAAATTATTTCACTATTATTCACAAATTATCTTACTACTATTTGCAAAATTTTAATTTCATCTCACTCTCCAAACGAGTCTTGGCATATCATCTTAGGTAATGTTTGGCTACTAATGTAATTTTAGATAATCTATGCATGTTAATGAAAAAATAGTGAAAAAATAATAATAAAACATTGAATAATAGTGAAAAATAGTAAAAAAGTAATGATAAACTATTAACTTGCAATTAATAGTAGTGGTGTCAACAAACAATTGTTAATGACTTTGTTTCATTGTTCATTCAATAGTTCAATGTTGATATCAACAATTGGTCTAACGGGCATCCAAGAATCGATGATTTGAAACTTTTTATCTTGTGGAATTGAAACTCCCCCTCTAAAGTTCATCATTTCTTTCTCACTCACCTAGCAATTACAAGACAAATCTTCCACACAAATAATCCCTGAGCTTCAAATCAAGTGATTTTCTTGTAGCAACTAGATTTTGCAGCTAACAGATACATAGCAAAGGCTTCTGAAAGACCTGCTTGACAGTTAACCCGTTTGCATGAACCCACCCTACCAAAACACCCAAACACATTTTCCCCTCATACAACCTTCACCAAACATTGGCATTCATCAAGATTACAGAAGATTAAAGAAATAAAACAACCCAAAACGTATATTTTTTTTGTTATAATGTCGTAAAATTATTTCCTAGATATTTCTCAACAAGAAAAGCCAGCTTTATCTTTTACTCATGGGAAAGCATTGAAGGAAGCACAAGAAACTTAAGAAAACAAAATCAAAACAGTAGCAACTATCTTGCATCTGAGAGATAAGAAAAGAGAGAAATGAATTGGCCAATTTAATCCTTTTTAAATGGCTAAGATTGTGGGGTGAAAAAGTTTTTGTCCCTCTGTGGGTGTAGCCCGATGATGGGTCTCCATAAAGACATTTGATATTTTTCATTTTTCATTTTTAAGTTTTTTTATTCAATTTTTATATCTTTAAATATTTAAAAAAATCACAACATCGTTAAAAAATATTTTCTTAATCACTAAATAAAAATTATCGGAAGCCAATGGCCATCCTCCAAAAGAATCTTTGCTGACTTTAGCTCTACTATTATGGGTATATGAGTTCGAGATATATATTAGAAAAATTCTAGACATAAGCCCCAAACTCTAGATATATTAATATGAATATGCTTGAATTCAAAAAGCATGTTTATCAAGATATTCCACTGAGCTATAAATATATGCTTCTACATTGTCTCATCTCAAATAAAGAAAGATGGTTAGGGCGGAAGAAAAGGCGTACACCAGAAAGCTTCGAGTTTACAATTGGAACCAGAGGCTAGAGAAGCTTGGAGGCAAGCCGAGTGGGCTCTTCGATACTGAGGGACTCTTCTTCTTTCTCATTAGTATTGACTTCACCAAAACAATCCCCAATGAAGGCGTCGTCCATATCACCAAGACATGACCGATCGAGAAGGTGGTTCGATTCGAACACAGACAGCTTTTGTCTCAGGACTCCACCGAGATGTTGTCTCACAGTGTCCTTTCAGCTTCCAATCACTTCCTTCCAGAGATGGTCCAACCGCTAGGGGCTAAGATCGTGGATTGCCTTCCCCGTCTTTATCGTTTTAGCCCGGATAGGTTGCATCAGCCCATTTCGCCCAGGATTGTAATCGTAATTGAAGTATCTCAAACCAAAATCGTGGCACGTGAGGAGATGGGTGGAATGGAGTATCAAGTTCCATTTACTTCTATGTATACACGGAGCGATATTGAAGATCTCGAGTGGGATTGGGTCTACGACCTCGAAGCACGCCATACTTGCTCCATGTAAAGAATTTCGCCCCCATCTGGCCCATAACCATTGATGATCTGATAGGCTTTGTCCTGTTACCAATTGTGTTTCCTTCCGAGGCAGTAGAGGAATCACATGATGGAACCTGTGCAGTTTGTGTTGAATGGTTAACCTTGGACGACGATGGCGAGGTAGTGGAAGTAGCAAGGTCGGCTTGCAATCATATTTTTCACTTGCATTGCATCACTCAATGGTTAGGCAAGAATCCATCCTGTCCCATGTGTCGGTTTTATCTGCCGTATGGAACCGCATTGGCAATGGCATTGCCAAGTCTAAAGTTTGGCTAGAATCTCAACTTTTAACTATAGCATCAACTCTTGATTAAGTGAATCTACATTGGACTAACCATCTTAAAGTCAAAATAATAAGATTTTATTATATATATATTTTAATATTATTTGGTAGTTTTTTTTATATTTTGTAAATACACATCATATATTAATTAATAATTTCATTTTAATTAAAGAATTCTTCCTCATCCCAAAACAAATCACAAACTACATGTACAAGAAATCCTTGGCAAAACCCAACATGAGCTCCCAGAACAACAACTATGCAAACCCATAAACTGGAATCAAATGCTTGTAGAACAAAAGCATCCCAAGACCATAACCACAAAATACAGAAGATCAATCCCAAGACAACATCCACAACAACTTGGCAAACGACCCGCAGCCATGTTTGCAAACAACAATGCAACAGAGCTTCCACCGTTGCTTGTTTGCAGGCTTCCAAAACTGTCAATGGAAATGTTGGATCCCTCATCAAGTTTATGGTAAATCCTTACGATAGATTATCGTAGTTGTTGTCATTCTTGTTCAGGCCTATCATTCCAGTGAATCTTGCACCACCTTCCAACATTTTCCTGCCTGGGCAATAAAATCTTCAAGTCTCTTAATTCTTCAACATTAGAAATCCCAAACTCAAAACCCCCTCAACAACACCCTAAAACTACAGCATCCCACTAGATTTCAGCATCAAGCCTTGATTGTAATAAACAAAACTTATTTTGCAAGTAACTTCCAGTTTAAAGATCTTCTCAATTATTACTTTCAGAGGCAAATTTGAAATTTTTACAAAAAGGAAAACACTCACTTTGATTGCTGGGACAGAAACAATAAGGACAAGAAAGAAAAAAAAAATACACAAGTTGAATTAGGCACCTCCATCCAAAGCTCATATCAAACTCAACGGAAAATTATATATACATCAAATTTACGTTAAAATAAAAAAATTTTAGAATCTGATGTATTATATCAAATCACATCAATATGTAAGTTTATTTTATAGGATTGTTTTATAGACCAAATATTTCTCTTATACTAAAACAATATTACAACTTGTACATATAATTATATTTAAAATCAATACCGGCATATAAATGTATATACACATTTTAATGTAGATATTTTTCATATATATTGTTACTTCATGTCTAATATACTAGATGCATATATACAACACCTATATTTATATAACGCATTTTTTCTAAAATTTATGTGCATTACAATATACGTAAGGGAGCTTAATTAGGAGTCAAGTTGATCTTTATAAAGGCATGTTTATCAACATTAATCGAGTCGAGTCGAGTTTTATATGAGTTTTATAATTTAATAATCAATCATAATTTTATGTTCACGAAAGAGCTCATTTAATAAAAAGAATTGATATTTGCAGTCACAGAGTGTGCAAACATCACATATTCCATTTGAGAAATCAAGTAAATATGAAACTTACATAAAAAAAAAAAAAAAAAACTAATTTTTTAATGGTGAAATCTAGTCTTTTTCAAAAGAAGTGCACATGTGACACCCTGGACTTTGCCAAGTCTTCGTTCATATTTTTTATAAACAATTTATGTTATAGTTATTGGGCCATGCAAGGTGATAGAGGATGCCAAGAGAAAAGAAAAGAAAATAATGTCTCAAGTCTCATGTCTCATGTCTCATGTCACATGCATTTGGGTAAATGATATCTTTCAAAAGAGAAGTTAGTATAAGCTTTATCATGACCCCAAATGCTAGGATGGGAGAATATCTTGGTGGAACTCCTTTGTCCACTCTAGAGTGCTTAAGAATAGAGTGGTAACCCTTAGGTCGACAATGAACCATCGGCGTGCCTCGAATGGATCTATTTGGAAATGATATCGGAGCGAGGTAGCACCAAACACTAGTGGGTGCACATGACTAAGGCAAATGACTCGACGAAGTATTGTCGTATTATAATGAATATGAATAAGACGTATCCACCACAGTGTACGAACCGTTGGTGGTGCGGTAACTAGCACGAACACGCGGTTCATATGGGAGCCGTGATGTATCCACCATGTGTTATTTGAAAAAGGGGCAATAAGCCAACTTGATACGGATCACATGAAATGAATCACGTGATATGATATGACATGATATGTTCCAGATCATGTGATTAACAAGATATGAAATGATGTCAAAAGAATGTTTTTTTTGGAAAAGTACAAAGAATCTGTTACATGTCTTTTCTAAAAGGTTTAGCTGCATAAGTCAAGTACATGTCCAAGCATTCATCGCATGGTTTACCTTTGTATGCTCTGTTGTATGTTGTCTATTTACTTACTGAGATTTTTTGAAATTACACTGTGGTAGTTCCATTACCATTCCCAACTCGGAATGATAGAACCTTTAGCAGGACCAGGAGTAGCATGTCAGGATGATGATCAAGGCTAAAGATGAGCACAACTTGGAAGAAATAATGGATTTAGTCATGACCTACTTAGAGATAGCTAAGTTTAGAAAGATGCTTTAATGATTTCTTTGTAAGGCATTTTTAGACTATACTGTTATGTTAAAGTGTAAACAAGGAGTTTGATACTCCATTACTAAGGAGTGTGATTTAAGGCTATGAATGAAGAAGTTGGGATATTAGTTTTATTCTAGTACAACATTTAAATGACTAATTTTGTTGCGATTTATTGGATACTGCTAGTTCACATAGGTGTGTTGCATCTTATCTGTCATGTACGAGGGGTATGTAGCCTTGTGTTGTATGTCTCGGTATTTCAGTTACCGTCCAATTCCAAGCAGGGGACTGGGGGTGCCACAGAGCATGGTATTGAGCAATTACGTCTCTGGGTAAACCCACATGTCACTAGGAAACTGTACCAGAATATAGGTTTGAATTATTAGAAGGTGATGGCTTAAATTATTATGTGTAGGTATTATACCTGAGGTATCAAAGCTTGATAAAAATTGATGTCTTAAAGCTAGAAAGTACGATGATATCCATCATAGAATGGGGTCGACATGTTTTAGTCGTCCTGAATCATGGAACAGATGCAAAAGATACAAATTGAGGAAGCTAACAATCCCAGATCACCCCCTAAGGTTTAAGGTTTTTAGAATTTCAAACTTTAAGGTATGATTTCTATTAAAAGTTTTAATACATAAGTGGCGTGCGGTTTATTTTCTCTGCTAGGGTTTTCGTGTTGGCGTGGGGGTGTTGTTGGGTCTCATGGCCCATCTGTGTGGCCAATTGGTTACTGCCAAGGGGGAAGTCTTGCGAGAGGTCAAGGAGAGGGGTCAGGAGATGGATCTGGTGATGCGGGGGGTGGAAAAGGAGTGAGTTCCATATGGGGAAGTGGATGTTCTTTCGCTCAGGCACTTCAACAGCCTGTACCGAATATGAAATTCAGATGGCCTCTAAGAAAATGTGAACTGATTAATGGGGTGTTGGGATTCATTTTCTCGGATGTAGAGATGGATAGGGCGGCGGAGGAACTAAAGTTCTCATTCTCAAACAAGTAATCCTTAAAATTTCCAAAGAAGTACTCACCACCTCGATCTGATCGAAGTGCCCGATAGATTTACCCAATTGCTTTTCTACCTTAGCCTAAAACCCCGTGAACTTTTCAAAAATTAGACTTTCGACGCATTAGATAAATTTATCAATCATCGATAAAGGGGATGAAATATGCATATTCACCTCTTGCTTGGACACTCATAGGACCACATACATCAGCATGAACTAATTCTAGCAAATATTTGGTTCTAGATCCCTTAGCATTAAAGGTCTTCTCAAGGAAAAGTTTGGATAGTGAATTGAATTGAGCTAAAGTTGAAATTTATATAAAATATTATTAGAATATAATTTTTTTAATATAATTCTTTTTTTAAATTTAATAAAATTGAATTATTTATTATATTTTATTCAAAAATTTGAGAAAATTCTAGTCATTTTACCCTCCAAACAGGATTCGTAGATTGGGAACTGTTCAAGTTCTAATGGGCCTAAAACCCAATCCCTAAAGTCTTTGGATCCTGCTTGGATCAATGTGACCTGATCTAAACTGTCCAAGATTGTGCATTATTAGCACAAGGAAACCGCAAGAATGCTAGTTTGACTCGCGAACAATCAGCAAGTGAGGATCGATCTTTTGCGGCATTATTGTTATGAGACTGGCTTTTACAAAAAACTCACTTTTTCAAAACGTGACCCACGTTTTTACAAAAGATTTATACAAGACTTACATTTAGAGTTTGTATCTAACACTCGATAGATTTTGAGGCTAAGACGAGAAGTTAAAATGTGACATTTTTCTTTTATCAAAGTATATTTTTATTTAAAAATTATTCTTTTTATTTTTAAGGGTAAAAACATGTGAGCTTTGTACGCAGTTTAGAATCAAATAATGAGCAATGCTAGGTACAGTCCCTATTTGGGAACTGCAATGCAAGTCTAGGCTATTTTAATTTTAAAATTTTTTAAAATTACAAAATTATCCCTCCTAAAATGATGTTTTCTCTCATTTAATAATGTGCCTGCACATGCAGTCCCCACTTGAGGACTGCAAATAGAATTTCTCTCAAATAATACATGTGAATAAGAAGTAATAACATACAAACCATCAATTATAGTTTCAGAACAAATAAAAGATTTATCCTTCATCATAATAACATAGTCTTTAAAAATAGTAATGTAACCTCATTGACCCAAAAACCTTACAGAAATTAAATTCCTGAGAATGTTCAGTATATAAAGACTTGCAATAATAAAACTCTAGATTCGAAATGCAAAGAAACAAGTCGTATGGCTAAAACTGAAAGAGAAATAATATTTACAAGCTCCAAATACAAAAGTTTCGTGCAAGCCCTTTATAAAAAAAATGGATCTCACCATAGAAAATTTTGAAAAACTTACTTTTTCAAAATGGGATCTACGTTTTTACAAAAGATTTATGCAAGATTTGTACATTTAGAGCTTATACCTAATTGACATTACTCATACCGGAATCCTACTCCCATTTCCAAGTGTTAGGTGCATCTCCCCATCACTCCTCGTTTATATTTGAAATTCACATCAACTCATCACATCTCATCATTACAATTTTTCTAAATTCTCACATAAAATATAATAAACAATTTAATTTTTTTAAATTTTAAAATAATAATAATATTTTAATAATACTTTATTCAATTCATTTAAAATCATCTCAACTTATTCTTAAAACCAAATGAGTCAGTCTTTTGATCTCCTGGAAACGGCGCAACATATTGCAGAAATGGAAAATTGGCCAAAAGTAGAAATGGTATATACAATATATATCGTGGAGGCTTGTCATGAATAGCTTGGGGGTGGTGAGTCTGTGACCGCGAGTTTCAAGTCCAAGAAATCGCCAAAAGCATCGCGATTCACGCAGTACCAGTACTTCAAGGTCACTAGTCAGCACCAACACCTAATTTCTCTCTCCATCGTTCAAAGCGTGGATCATATGGAGTTAAGGAGTTTCGTGGAAACTTCATTCGGCCCGCTGATCTTATAAAAGTAGAACACACATAACTTGGCTTCCATGGATGGAAAAATCGTTTTCTCATTACAAAAACAAACCCAAAAAAAAAAAATCATGATTTTTATTAATTACGACCCCACTAACCGCCAAATATAGGAGGAAAAGGAGGATGATTTCCTATATAAATATTCAAAGCCCCCAACCAACAAGAAAGTACTAGTACACTTGCAATGTGTTGATGTCAAATATTTTCTAAAAAGATAATAATAAAATGGAAAAGTCTAAACGCAGGCATGATTCAGGCCTCCCCGTGGACGACTTCCTACGTGGAAGTAAAGCGCACCATATTGGAGTAAATAAAACGGTGCGTTTTGCTTCCACTGATATGTCAGCCTTCTGAAAACAAAATGGTACGTTTTGCATTGTTACTTCCTTCGATCCGTCTCCCGCCCAAGAACTCTCTGCTCTCTTTCTCTCTGCGATTTCACATTCTTCTTTGTTTCTCCCCGGTCTCTTCGATCTTCTTCGTCGTTTCTCTTCGTTTCTTTCTCGATCTTTCTTCCCCTCACTTCTTCTTCGTTTCACCTTCCAGGAATCTCCCCCTCTGCCCGATCTCTCTCTCAAACCTAAACCTAACCCTAACGCAACTGTGCGATGTCGAGGAAGATTCGCGGTCCAGCTATCTACCAAGCAGCGCCATCCTAGATAACTTTCCCAACCCTATATACGTGTATTAATTTGTAAGAATCTCTCCATTTCATGCTATTTGTTTGTTAGAGTAAAATAGAAGATTTTTTTTTGTCATTTGAATGCAAATGTTCATCTCGAAAAAAATCTTCCTTTTAGATGCAGGAAATTGTTAACCATTTTCCTGGTCATTAAAACTTATCAACAAGAAAAAATAAACTAAAAAAACAGAAAGATGTAAACAAATCCATTTTTTTCAAACAAAAAGTAACTTCAGCACCTAGATTCAACCATGCCCACTCGGCGCTCTAGATTGTACAGGCTCATTGGAAAAAAAAAAAAAAAAAAAAAAAAAAAAAAAACCGAGTTGGGATTCTCACCTGTAAATTCCCTCCAGGATTTTTTTTTTTTTTTTTAATTTTTTTTCATGTATCATCCAAACCAAACCTGGAATTGCCATTGCGACAAAATAAAAAGCCTAAAATACTATAATAAAATGCAATGAGTCTGAAATTGAAAAGAAGATTATTACAAGGTTCGGTTGCAGCAACTGGGCAGCGTGAGTAAATCTACTTCTATTTTCTCACTACTTTGCAAAATCTGCTTTTCTCAATAATGACTGGACTGGGCAGCGTAAATCTGCTTCTATTTTGAACTGGGCAGCATAAATTTGTTGTATTTTGAACTGGGCAAGTAAGATAAATCTGTTGCATTTTGAATTGGGCAGCGTAAATCTGCTTCTGTTTTGAACTGGGCAGTGTAAATCTACTTCTCTGCTTTTATTTTCAGTTTCTCTCGCTCGTTCTCTCATTCTTAGCTTTTGTGCTTTTTTTTTTTTTTGTTTTTTTAATATATGATTGCTGATGTGGTGCCGTCCACGCGCAGGTACGGCATGCCGTGTCTGTAGCAGTACTCCAATAAAATATTAAATTATAATAAATTATAATAAAAATAGATAAAAAGTAATGATATGATTTTGCACTGTAATCAAGTTTTGTACGTACACGTGGATCAAGTTTTCCACATCATGAACAACACGCAATTCCATTAATATGTTGACCAAACACTGGCCCTTGCATTTCATGAGCTTTTACTATAGCATTTGAAGTTTTCAACTTTGCAATATTGGTCGACTTCTCTGATCTCTCTTCTCCCTGGCTCTTCTATCCATATTTAGCCAAGTTCTCTTCCCCTGCCTATAAATTCAAACATTCCCACCCTTTGTTTCTCACTTAATTGCACACATTAATCCTGATAGCTAAACAGATATATATTTCAACTCCTCCTCCTGATCTACCCAGCTTATGAATTCCCACATTATTCTTCTTTCCCTAGCTAGCGTCCTTAATTTTGTTTTCATCAGCTTTAGAATCAACAACATTGCAAAATGGTGGTGTTGAGTAAGATTGCAACAAATGACCGCCATGGGGAGAATTCTCCATACTTCGATGGATGGAAGGCCTATGATATGAACCCTTATCACCCTACCAAAAACAGCGATGGAGTTATTCAGATGGGTCTTGCAGAAAATCAGGTTTGGTCATGGAGATCGAAATATATTATGCTTATATATTAATGTTACTATCTAGATCACTTGATATATATATAGTAGCACTACTGCAATATCGCGTTAACATACAAACTTATCAATGCTTTCTTTAACTTTATAATTTTGCTTCAGCTTTGCTTTGATTTGAGTGAAGACTGGATCAGGAAAAATCCCGAGGCTTCCATTTGCACAGCTGAAGGAGTCAATGAGTTCAAGAATATTGCCATATTTCAGGATTACCATAGCTTGCCGGAGTTCAGACAAGTAAATATATATAAACTTATTCTTACACTTGACAGAATCAATCAATCATATTTCGATGGCTTACGAAAAAACAAGAATCATAGACATACATGGAAAAAAGTACAGAAATGGATCAGAAATCTAGATGTAATAATGGCATTTTGTGACAACTGGATGTGTTTTTCCTTTTTTTCTTTTTTCTGAGGCTGTGGCGAGCTTTATAGGGAGAGTAAGAGGTGGTCGGGTCAAGTTTGATCCAGACCGCATTGTCATGAGTGGTGGAGCAACAGGAGCGAACGAGCTAATCATGTTCTGTTTGGCAGATCCTGGAGATGCTTTTCTTGTACCCTCTCCTTATTATCCAGCGTAAGGATACTGATATCTCTCTGATCTTTCTGCACTCTGCTGAATATAATACTTACCATATATCAATTTCTACCATTTTGGTTTATGCGCAGCTCAATCTGTTGTGTGTGTTTCTGCAATATATAATAATTTCTTAAAACTCGCTATTTTTGTTGAGTTTTCAACCTAGAAAATGGCCCATTTTAATTAATTAGAAGAACTACAGGAGAGGAATTCCAAAAACCAAAATCCTTGAAAATTTCTTGACCTTGACCACGCGGTTCTGAACATGATATAAAGAAACTGAGATTTTGTCATAGATCATTCCTACAGTCAATCGAATGTAGGTGGTAAAGTCTACTCAAGGTTTTTGGTTTAAAATTTTCAAGGTCAAGAAATTTTCAAGGTCAAAGGGTTTTGGTTTAAAATGTTAAATTTTCAAGGATTTTGGATTTTGGAATTCCTCTCCTGTAATTCTTCTAATTAATTAAAATGGGCCATTTTTTAGGTTAAAAATTCAGCAAAAACAGCGAGTTTTAAGAAAATATTATATATTGCAGAAACACACACAACAGATAAAGCTGCGCATAAACCAAAATGGTAGAAATTGATATATGGTAATTATTATATTCAGCAGAGTGCAGAAAGATCAGAGAGATATCAGTATCCTTACTCTGGATAATAAGGAGAGGGTACAAGAAAAGCATCTCCAGGATCTGCCAAACAGAACATGATTAGCTCGTTTGCTCCTGTTGCTCCACCACTCATGACAATGCGGTCTGGATCAAACTTGACCCGACCACCTCTTACTCTCCCTATAAAGCTCGCCACAGCCTCAGAAAAAATAAAAAAAGAAAAAACACATCCAGTTGTCACAAAATGCCATTATTACATCTAGATTTCTGATCCATTTCTGTACTTTTTTCATGTTATGTCTTCAAAGCCATCGAAATATGATTGATTGATTCTGTCAAGTGTAAGAATAAGTTTATATATATTTACTTGTCTGAACTCCGGCAAGCCATGGTAATCCTGAAATATGGCAATATTCTTGAACTCATTGACTCCTTCAGCTGTGCAAATGGAAGCCTCGGGATTTTTCCTGATCCAGTCTTCACTCAAATCGAAGCAAAGCTGAAGCAATATTATAAAGTTAAAGAAAGCATTGATAAGTTTGTATGTTAACGCGATATTGCAGTAGTGCTACTATATATATATCAAGTGATCTAGATAGTAACATTAATATATAAGCATAATATATTTCGATCTCCATGACCAAACCTGATTTTCTGCAAGACCCATCTGAATAACTCCATCGCTGTTTTTGGTAGGGTGATAAGGGTTCATATCATAGGCCTTCCATCCATCGAAGTATGGAGAATTCTCCCCATGGCGGTCATTTGTTGCAATCTTACTCAACACCACCATTTTGCAATGTTGTTGATTCTAAAGCTGATGAAAACAAATTAAGGAGGCTAGCTAGGGAAAGAAGAATAATGTGGGAATTCATAAGCTGGGTAGATCAGGAGGAGTTGAAATATATATCTGTTTAGCTATCAGGATTAATGCGTGCAATTAAGTGAGAAACAAAGGGAGGGAATGTGTGAGGGAGTAAAAATAAAGAAGCCCATATGGCCAGCCACCAAGTCTAGCCCACCTGGATAGAAACTACGAGACAAGAGGAGGATATGGGGGGTAAGGAGGTCATGGGGTGTGGGGGTCGCCCACCTGGATAGAAACTACAGGACAAGAGGAGGATATGGGGGGTAAGGAGGTCATGTGGTGTGGGGGTCCTGGGGGACCAGAGCGCATAGGCTGTCAGGGTAGGGACGGACGCACAAAGGCGTGGCCTTATTTGTAGGGGGTGCATGCGGAAAGAAGGCAGTCAAGATAAATAGAGGCTCTCTCTTCTCCGTCTAGGCGATCTTGATTTTCTTCTTCTTCAGTATTTCTTCTTCCTCTTTGACGGCTCCTTCAAACAAGGAAGCTCCAACGAAAGTCTCTTCTTCAGAGAATTTGTATACAACATCACTATTGTACAGTGAGATATGAGAGGTCATAAGAAACTGTAAACAAGAATATTATAGTGAATTTTTCCCTCCCAAACGCCCGTGACCGTAGCAGGCATTATGTCGAATCACGTAAATCTATGTGTCTATCTCTTTTTATTTCTTTGCACTAATGTTTTTCATCCACTACCATGGACGTACGCATCATTACTGTACAGCTGCACCGAAATACTATCAAGAGCTCCAAACAACGCCGAACGAGGCCCAAGTCATCTCAGTGGACCGGAAATGACTCTTTCTTTCCTTTCGATCGGTTAAACAATTTTTGCTGCATCAACAGAATGTTCGAATTTATAGGCAGGGGGAAGAGAACTTGGATAAATATGAATAGAATAGCCGGGGAGAAGAGAGATCAGAAAAGTCGACCAATATTGCAAAACTTCAAATGCTGTAGTAAAAGCTCATGAAACGTACGGCCAGTGTTAGTCTTTGGTCAACATATTAATGGAATTGCGTGTTGTTCATGATGTGGAAAACTTGATCGATCCACGTGTACGCGCGTACAAAACTTGATTCAAGTGGAAAATCTGATCATTATTTTTTTTTATCTATTTTTACAATTATTTATTATAATTTAATATTTTTTTATTATTTTTTTACTAAAAATATTTGACATCAACTCATTGCAGGTGTATTACTTTCTTGTTTGTTGGGCGCTTTTTGAATATTTATATAGGAAATCATCCTCCTTTTCCTCCTATATATGGCGGTTAGTGGCGTCGTAATTAATAAAAATCATGGGTATTTTTTTTGGGTTTGTTTTTGTAATGAGAAAACCATTTTTCCATCATGGAAGCCAAGTTATGTTTGTTTTACTTTTATAAGATTAAGCGGGAATGAAGTTTTGTTATGATCCCACATCGATTAAGTATGAAATTGGTTCATGGTTTATAAGTCCTTAGGCACCTTTCCCTTGTAAGCTAGTTTTCAAGGGTTGAGTTTTACCTAATGGGTTCATAGCAAATGGTATCAGAGCCACCCTACGTCTAAGGGCATGTTGCGACGGATGCAAACTGGCGGCACGGGAGGTGATGTCGTCATAGCAGTGTTCGCACAGAGTTAGGAAAAGACCTAGCGCACAGCCAACCTGTGTGAGCGTCGAGACCGCCATAAACGTCGGCTGAGGACCGTGGTGGTTGTTACGATCCCACATCGACTAAGTATGGTATTGATTGATGGTTTATAAGCTCCTAGGCAACCTTCCATTGTAAGCTAGTTTTCAAGGGTGAGTTCTACCTAGTGGGTTCATAACAAGTTTCTATGAAACTCCATACGATCCACGCTTTGAACGAGGGAGAGAGAAATTAAGAGGCGTTGGTGCTGACTAGTGACCTTGAAGTACCGGTACTGCGTGATGCTTTCGATGATTTCTTGGACTTGAAACTCGCGGCCACCACCCGCCCATGTTTGTTTTCAGGCAACTTCTCATCTCATCTCATCTCATCTAATCATTACAATTTTTACAAATTTCAGTACAAAATAAAATAAACAAATCATTTTTTTTCAAATCTTAAAACAAAAATAATATTAAAATATATTCTAATAATATTTTATTCAACTTTTTAACTTTTATCTTAATTAATTTCATCTCATCTCATCTGTGAAAACAAATGAGGTAGCACAAGGCTCCTATAGGACTCAACACTAAACATGTTTCAACCACAAGTGATATAAACTTACCATGGCACTTCTTAGCCAAGAACAAATTAGGACAGTTCCTTTTTTAGTGCCTAGCCTCACTACAACGGAAATATTTTTCCTTTGTATTGCATTTTCTGCCTTAAGTTCCCTTTTTAGGCTTCCGCCACATCTGTGACAACTTGTTTGCCAGCCTGTTTGGCATTCTTCTTCTCGTCGGTATTGCCTCTCAGCTTAGACTAAGAAGAAGCCTGAGCAACATTCACGCTAGCCTTGACTTCCAGGATGCCTTCCTATGTGCAGAGATCCTTCATGAACTCATAAGATGTGTAAAGCTTTTTACTCATTGTGTAGGTCAACCTGAATTGACTGAATGAATCTGATAGAATCATATCCATCCGAGATTCTCCATCAATCTTTGCACCAAAGATCACCAATTCATTAAAGTAAGAGATCATTTTCAACACTAGTTACGTCACTACAACACAATTTGTCTTTTGTACCAGAAAATCGTCACAAAAAAAACCAAAACGTTACTAAAGATATTTGGTGACGGTTTGAAACCGTCACCACGACCGTCACCTAATGTGCGTCACAGAAAATAATTGGTGACTATTTACTGTTGAACCGTCACTAAAAATAATTTTAGTGACGGTTGGAGGTGTTCTGTTTGGTGTAACGTTCAAACATTCCCTTTTTTGTGACGGTTGAGATCTGTCACAGAAAGTAACATTCGGAGGTTCAATTGAACGTTCAAACGGCAATCCGACCGATTGGCGTTTGAATGATAGAAGTTAACGTTCGGTGATTCTAGTTCAAACGTATCATATTTATGTTTGAACGTTTATGCGTTCGAATGTTAGTTGTAATAAACATTCGAATTTCTGTTCGAACGTTAACAACCCAATGTTCAAATGTTTAGATGTTATTTCGAACGTTAACGAAGAAGCATTAAAACGCAAGTGGTACGTTCGGAGGTTTGCTAGAACTTAATCGTTTAATCATTCGAACATTTTGTTCATTTGAGGGTAAGAATGTTCGAACTTTTTTAATTTACATTTAAGCATACAGATCAGAAATACTAATATCATAAAATTAAAAATATACCAATTGTATCATATTACACACTATCAATTAACAACTAACAATGTCTTATAAAATTTCAAAATTGGATATTAAAATTAGTTATATACACTGATAAAATTCAGTTTTTCTTTTTTCCTCACCTACCGCGATTCTGTTGCAACGACATAACACGCTCTATTTGCACCATCATCTCCCGCTGCACTTGTTCTTAGACTTCACTGCGTATTCTTTCCTCCTAGTCTCTATGTTGGTCCTGCAAACGCGTCTCTAAATGAAACTGTCGCTCTAAGAGAGACTCTAACTCTTGCTGTCTCGACCTCATATACTCATTCTCGCGACGTGCAGCTTCAAAAGCTTTGGTAAGATTATTAATTTGTGAAATCGATAAAGTTGAGGACGATGAACATCTACGTTTGAAAAATTGTCCCAATCTTCTTGCCATACTAGACTACAGCCCGAGCACTTGCATGAATATGTTTATGTCACTAGGAGATGATTCCCCAGAAGCTGACTGCATCTCCATAATTTCTTTCCTACAATTTAAAAGAAAATACACAATAAGTAACATATTAGAAGAAGAGTAATGCTAGATACAAGCCTCATACAAGCTTTTTGTAAAAAAAAGGGTCCCACTAATAAAGAATAGTTTTTTTATACTTTTTTAAGGTGGGGTCCACTTTTTTACAAGAGTTTATATGGGGCTTGTCTATTTGGATCTTGTACAAATCATTTCTTTTAAAAGAAATACAAACAAAAAGTAACTTATTAACAAGTTGCATAATTTAACTAACAAAATTAACATTGCTTACATAATTATCTGCAGTGGCAGGATCCATCCACTCACTACACTCATTATTGTGAGCAGCAGCATAAACATGTATGAAGAAAAATTTTTCAAGATCATTTAAAAAGATAATATTAGTACTTAAATAAAAGAATATCAGAAAATAAATGAATTCTATAATTTCTTAATTACCATTTTTTTAGCAAGATCATGGAATAATCTTGAACCAGCACGATGGTGGATAGTCAGAGTGGATCTATTTTGTGCATTTGTAGAACTCAAGTGCTACAAAATTAATTAAAAATGTTAATTGTAATATATATACATATAATATATAAAACAAATATGAATGTAAATAATTAAAGGATATAAATGTAACTCTTGCTGTCTCGACCTCATATACTCATTCTCGCGACGTGCAGCTTCAAAATCTTTGGTAAGATTATTAATTTGTGAAGTCGATAAAGTTGAGGAGGATGAATATCTATGCTTGAAAAATCGTCCCAAACTTCTTGTCATACTAGACTACGGCCCGAGCACTTGCGTGAATATGTCTATGTCACTAGGAGAGGATTCCCCAGAAGCTGACTGTATCTCTATCATTGTTTCCTACAATTTAAAAGAAAATACACAATAAGTAACATATTAAAAGAAATACAAACAAAAAGTAACTTACACACAAGTTGCATAATATAACTAACAAAATTAACATTGCTTACATAATTATCTGCAGCGGCAGGATCCAGCCACTCACTACAATCATTAGTGTGAGCAGCATCATAAACATGAATGAGGGAAAAGTTTTCAAGATCATCATGTTTCTAACAAAACTTCATACATTAGCAATTTTAAAAAAATAATGTTAGTACTTAAATAAAAGAATATCAGAAAATAAATGAATTCTATAATTTCTTAATTACCATTTTTTTAGCAAGATCATGGAATGATCTTGAACCAGCACGATAGTGGATAGTCAGAGTGGATCTATTTTGTGCATTTGTAGAACTCAAGTCCTACAAAATTAATTAAAAATGTTAATTGTAATATATATACATATAGTATATAAAACAAATATGAATGTAAATAATTAAATGATATAAATGTAACTCTTGCTATCTCGACCTCATATACTCAATCTCGCGACGTGCAGTTTCGAAATCTTTGGTAAGATTATTAATTTGTGAAGTCGATAAAGTTGTGGAGGATGAACATCTATGCTTGAAAAATCGTCCCAAACTTCTTACCATACTAGACTACGGCCCAAGCACTTGCATGAATATGTCTATGTCACTAGGAGAGGATTCCCCCGAAGCTAACTGCATCTCTATCATTGTTTCCTACAATTTAAAAGAAAATACACAATAAGTAATATATTAAAAGAAATACAAACAAAAAGTAACTTATTCACAAGTTGCATAATTTAACTAACAAAATTAACATTGCTTACATAATTATCTGTAGCAGTAGGATCCATCGACTCACTACGTTCATTAGTGTGAGCAACATCATAAACATGAATGAGGGAAAAGTTTTCAGGATCATCACGTTTCTAACAAAGCGACATTAGCAATTTTAAAAAGAAAATATTAATACATAAATAAAAAAATATCAGAAAATAAATGAATTTTTTAATTACCATTTTTTCAACAAGACCATGGAATGATCTTGAATCAGCACGATGGTGGATAGTTAGAGTATATCTATTATGTGCATTTGTATAACTCAAGTGCTACAAAATTAATTAAAAATGTTAATTGTAATATATATACATTTAGTATATAAAACAAATATGAATGTAAATAATTAAATGATATAAATGTAAAATATCAGATAATCTGGAGATGCGAAAAAATCACAACATTTTTTCCTATCATCTAACTTCATCTGTTGGAAAGGGGACTGCTTAACTTCTTCCAACGTCTCAAACTTCTTGAAGTGGTCATGATATCGTCCCTTATGACATCAAAATAGTGTAACCATTAACTCATTAACAACTCTCAAATCCTCGCTACGGCCAAAGTCAAGGTCGAATTCATCCTAATAAGTGAATTAGGTAAAAAATATGATATCCTAATCTAGGTGAAAAAATGTATTCTCAAAGTAAACTCACTAGCACATGATTTCAAATGTGCTCCTTAATCTCATTTGGAAAATCTCGCCATGAGCGCACATAAAATGGAGCATACGCTCGAACTACTATGCCAATATAGGAGGAAAGCGCTGCAGCACTATCATCCACTCATTTAGTGGAATTATCATGAATGGTGATCTTGAGTTTTCTGTGTATTCTATTTTTCTCAAGAGATATGCCATATATATAGCCGCAACCGCGACGTGCAGATGCATCAACTATATGATAATAGTATAATTATACTTATATAGTTATTGAGATAAAAGTATTAACTATATAATTAATTATCAATAACAATATTTCCTTACTAGTAGGTGTCGACTGACTGTTGTTCTCTTGCATGTTAACTTGATCTTCAGGAACGAATTCCTTGGATGGGGAGTCCTCAATGGGTTTAGGACTTGGACTTGGCGGAGACACATTTCTTCGTTGTCGTTTTGACAACATCCTTAAAAATAATTAATTAAATTAAAGAAAATTAGTTCGAAGAAATTATGAAAAGTATAATATTTTATAGTCACCTATATGAATAAAATATTTAGTACTTTTATTAAAATATTTTATTCTTCATCTTCGGATGTATTTTCCATGTTTGTTTCAGAATCTCCCTCAATAACATTTTCATCATCATTATCAACCTCTTCTTTGTCCTCCTTATCCACCTCCCCAGATTCTGATTTGTCTTCTTCTTCTTCTGACTCTTCTTCTTCCTCCTCACTTACTTGAATTGAATGATCATTTAATACTGACGGGTCGAGGTAGACCAGTGGGACGTCATCTCTACACAAAGGGATCAACTAGAGTGCACCGAGGTCAACAAACAAGTTGATATCCTATTCATCTTCCTGGTATGCCTCTACAATTGGAGTGTCATCTTCATGTCCACTATTCTCATAATCTGTACTCGTTTCTGCTTCATATATATTTCGAAGAACAAAGTTTTGTGCAACTCGCCATGTTATCTCTCCACTATCTTCATCAGTGTTTTTCATTAGATCATTCAAGTAATAGACTTTGGTAGCTTAACAAGCCAATACGAATGGATCATCTTCATACCATTTGGATGCAATATTAACACTCGTAAAGTGATTATCCCTATGTATCAAAACCCGACCACCGCCTAGATCCCACCAATCACATTTAAAGACATATGTTATATACCCACCCACATATTTCAATCCGATAATATTACGTATAACACCATAATTGTTAATATCATCTGTTCCATGACTCCCCTTGACCAACACATTAGAGTTTTGAGTCTTTCTATTACGTTCACGATCCAGAGTATGGAACCTATAACCTTGAACCGTGCATGCAGTGTATCAAGGTGCTCTATTTGAGGAATCACGTGCCAATGCATACAATTCAGGAGAAATTGATCCGAGATCGCGAGCACGTTGTTCCAAAATCTAACAATTGAAATAGTATATATTTATTAAAAGTTACCCAGAGTTAAAAGTTTTAAAATGTAACATATATATAATTTTAGTTCATACACGTTGCTCAAACCATCTGGGAAATTCTTCCTCGTGTCATGCCTCTATATTCTCTACGCCTTTCGTCCTAAGTTTGTCCATGTGCACACTGTATATAAATGCAAAAGAAGTATATTTTGAGTACAACAGTTATAGTTAAACTTTAAGAAACTAGAATTATTCGAAGCATGCAATGACATACCTGAGATAGTCATCAATCTCCAGGCAATTATTTAGCACATACTACCGAACTTTACCCAACTCTCCATCGATTAAATCATAACCCGTTTGTGCACCCAAAGGTCGTATATTCTAGGAAAACACTGATATCTCACGAGGAGGCAGAGCAGCAAGATCAGCATATCGCTCTTGACGATTAAATCATGTCTTAACACCACGAAAATATAAAGAGCAAAATGTTAACCATTCATCGTGTATATAGGCCTCTGTTATTGAACCCTCAACTATGGCTTTATTCCCAACAGTGTGTTTCAGTCAACCCAAATATCTTTCAACTAGATACATCCAATGAAACTATACCAGTCCACCCAACAGTACCTCTCAAGGTAAATGTATTAGGACCATGACATCAAAAAATGATGGTGGAAAGATCTGCTCGAATTTACATTGTATAATAGCAATGTCTTCTTCCAGTTTCCGCAACATGCCTCGATTTACTACCCTAGCACACAAATCCTTAAAAAACATACAAAGTTCGGATATGGGGACACATACATTAGATGTTAGCTTCCCACGAATTCTCATAGGTAATAACTTTTACAAAAATACGTGACAGCCATGACTTTTCAATCCACTTATTTTCCAGTCATCAAGGCTCACGCATCTACCGATATTTGAAGCATAACCATCTGGCAACTTCACACCTTGCAACTATTTACAGAAGTCCATCATCTCCTCCCTCGTCATCATAAAACATGCATGCGGCATGACGACCCTATTGCCTTCCACCCGCAAATGTAAATTATGTTTAATTCTCATTCTCTCAAGATCTTTCCTCGTCTTTATCGTGTCCTTCGTCTTTTTATTAATGCTCATCAATGTATCTAGTATATTATTACAGATATTCTTCTCTATGTGCATTACATCCAAACTACGTCGCAACATGCATGACGACCAATACGGCAAGTCAAAAAAAAATATTACGCTTTGTCCAATTCAATTCTATTGCACCTCATTTTCTCTTGTTCTTTCCCCGACCTTTGCCAAAATTATTCGCTCTAACATGTACCAGTTGTTCCACTATCTCCTCCCTAGACAACTCATTTGGTGCAATTTTGTCCTCTACTCTTCCATCAAACTTAGCACATTCTCTTCTCCATCCATGATTTGCTGGTAGATAACGTCGATGACCCATGAAACACAACTTCTGAGAATATTTTAACCACTCATTAGCAGTTGCTTTATTACAGCTAACTTCCCTTTCGTACTCTAGCCAGAAAGATTCTCATATGCCGGAAATTCATTTATCATCCACATTACCGCAGCATGCATCTGAAAAGATGTCGACGTGGATGCATCATAAGTTCTGACGTCTGTTTCCCATAACTCTTTCAGCTCTTCAATCAACGGCTGCATGAATACGTCAATGTCATTCCCAAGTGATCTCGAGCCGGGGATAAGTAAAGTTAACAAAAAGTTGGGCACCTTCATGCACCTCCATGGTGGAATATTGTAAGGAATCAACACTACGGGTCAAGTGCTATAATTTGTACTCATATTTCCAAAAGGGTTGAATCCATCAATTGTGAGTCACAGGCTTACATTTCGAGCTTCTATTACAAAGCCTGGGTATTGATTATCGAAAGATTGTCATGCAAGTGAGTCAGCTGGGTGCCTCATATATGCATCATCCTTAACTCTTTTCTCCTCGTGCCACCTCATATCGTGAGCTGTTTAATAATAGTATGTTATATATTATAATACATATAATACTTAATATATTATGTTATATATTATAACATTATACCGTATAATATATTAGTATAGTATTAGTTTAATATTATATTTTATATACTAATAGCATTACTATATAGTATTACTATACTGACAACAACAATATACTATAGACGATGCTACAACTCTCGTTGGAAGCTCCAACTAGAGCTGTAGTATGTGTTTTCATGTTTTTTATGTGTTTTTTTTAAGTAATTTTTTATATAGATTTTTTTAATATTTTTAAAAAATAAAATAAATTTAGAACATCATTAAAAACACTTACTTAATTAGAAAGTAAAAAAAAAAAATCATTAAAAAATATTTTCTTATTCATGAAGTAAAATAAAAAATTATAAACAAATATTTTTTATTTTACTTCGTGATTAAGGAAGTATTTTTTAGTAAAATTCTGAACTTTTTTTATTTTTTATAAAATATTTAAAATTATTTAAAAAATCTATATAAAAAATAATTTTTAATATAAAAAATAATTTAAAAAAAAACACATAAAAAATACATATTAGAGTTCCAGCGGGAGCCCCCAGCAGGAGCTCCCAGCGGGAGCTCTAGCATTATTTATATATTATATATAATAGATAGCATTATATATAGTGTATATATAATACTATAGATATATAGTATAGTATATAACATATTATATATATATATATATAATACACTATATTCTATATATATAGTATATATTATAAGATGTACTCTAAAATATAATATAATATTAGATTACGTTTGGGATATATTATTGTATACATTATAATATATAACTATATTAAAAATAAAATATATTATTAATATATTTTTGGGAATTAAATCGCCAAACAGTCAAACGTGACTTAGAATGACGTTCGAACGTTTTATGTATATAAGCACAAAACCGAAACAGGAAATGTCATTTTCAGAACTAAACCGTTATCTCTCCATTGTTGCACGCCACCGCCTCCAAACAATCACCTCCGCTGTCAAACCCTGCCACAACTGTCACAAAAAGTTAGGCATCCCTCTTTTATCCTCTTACATTTTTTTTTTTAAGATTTAATAAGATTTTGTGTAAACCGAACGTTTGTGGTGACCGAATTTTCAATTCTATTTTCGGGCCACCATGGGTTGCCAAGAGCCAAATGGTCACTGTAGAAAAGTTTTTTGAAGTGTATAGTTCATTTCTACGGTGGCATTTGGCCACTTAGACCCATGGTACGTGATTTTCAATAATGGCCGAGTCGACTCAGCCATTCTGTGTCAAAATGTTTGAACGTTTTGACAGAATGTTTGAACGTTTGAGGTTACAATTGCATAGCCCTTCCACATTCAAACGTATCTTTTCTACATTCGAACATTAATTTTTTACGCATTTACATTCAAACGTTTAATGTTAACATTTGAATGTAAATTATTGACGTTTGAATGTAAAACCATAATGTTGAACTGAAAGGCATAACGTTCGAACGCAACACATTTCAAAATTCTTATCCGTTATACCCTTAATGTTCGAATGTGTATATTATATTATGTTCGAACGTTAATATAATTTTTTTTCTGAAGAATGTGCATCTTTCTTTAGATAAAACATTCGAACATATGTTATATTATATTCGAACGTTAATGCAGAGTAGTTTAAAATTAATATGAAAGATGCAACAATAGTACTAATAATTTTCTTTTCTTTTCTTTTTTTAGGAGATGACTCATCCTTTGCATACCAGGAAACGGGGGAGGGAAGGAGCCACTGTTATGGTGAAGCGAGAGGTCCTGATCAATAAGTTCGACGAGCTCAGATAGAAGTAGTTTAACATCAAAGATGTGTTCATCAGTATAGGCTGGAGAAATATCTGCACATTGAGGGGGAAGGTATACCCCTCAATGGTTTGGGAGTTCTATATGGGGATGTGTTCCATGTCTCAGGGCGCATCCTCTCACACCATGACTGTACGTGGTGTGTCGTTTGAGATTTCACCAGATGTGAACGTCTAGCTCCTCGGGATTTGTCGAGTAGTTGAGACATCGACTACAACTGACTCTCAGACTGGCGACACAGCCGTCGTTCGCACATCTACATCTGCACACGGCACACTCGATGCATATGTAGGCACTTCTACATCATCTACTGGCTAGATATTGCCAGAGATGCAGACCGGCCAGAGGTTGAGGGTTCTGACAGTGAGGCTCGGGATGATGACCAAGACGAAGATTTCAACATCCTCACCAAGAGAGACTGCATGTAGATTGAGAGGAAGAATGCCTTCAACCAAATACATCTACTACCGTCTTCTGTATGTTGTAACAAACCTGGATCCTATGGCACATAAGACCACATTTAGTCGGACTTGGGAGGATCCCATCGATTTGCCACTGTGCATCTTTGAGAGGATCCGTTACGTGGTGAGCATCGTCACCACAGACAACCTCTCCCATATGGTGTCATCATCAACTGGATATTACTTGCTCAGAGAGTGCCACTCCAGTCCGAGGAGCGGGTCACAGATCAGATGAGCTCCCTCGACATGAGATAGGTGAGGGGGTTTCCTCGATGTCAACCACCCTCTTTAGTAGATCTAGCTCCTCCGATGCAGCCTGGGCACAGTAGTAGTCAGCAACCGACGAGTACATATGCGGGAGATGTGCAGCTTGCTTGGGTTGATGTGGTGATCTCACAGTTGACTGCCCATATCGATCAACGGATCTTGGCTGTAGAGGAGTCTATCGCCGAGATAGCCCATCGTGTAAGTATCATCAACGAGAAGGTTGATAGCTTGATTGAGGAGATACTAAGTACGAATTTCGTGAACAACGAGTTCGGTTTAGTGTTGTTTATGAAATTCTATCATTTTTTGTATTTTTCTTTTAATACATATAAGGAACAATATTATTTAATATATCTATTATTTTTTAATTTCAATTCTCAATCTTTTTAATGTTAGATTTTTCAACTTTACTAAATCACTACACTTCAAATATATATAAATATAAATATATATTTATATATGTCTACATAAATATATATTTATGTATATATATAAACATACATATAAATATATAATTATATTTTACAAATTGTGTGTATATAAATATATATTACAATTTTTTAGACTTGTTCGCAAATTATGCACTATAAAATCCACATCCTTTTTAAATTAGATTCATATTTAATTTAAATTTACAATTAACATTCGAACATTACTTACTAACGTTCGAACGTTGGCGCCAAAACATTTTACGTTCGCACGTAGGTAGCCACAGTGTTCGAACGTATATGTGACGTTTGAACGTAAAATGGGAAATATATTTTATTCATTCATTCATAAAAACAAAGTTACAACATGTGACCTAATACATACAGAACAAATCTCAAATTACAAGCCAACTACTCACGGTTGGGACTTCACTAGTACACAAGTTCTTTTGTGACTGGGTTGGAGGATCATCCAAAATCCAAATTCACTTCCTGCACAGACTTTGGTGGAAAAATACTTCCCTGGCAAAGATTTCCTTAATGCAAGTCTAGGAAATAATGCCTCATTAATATGGAGGAGCATCGTGGCAGCAAGGGAACTGCTGCAAGAGGGACTGGTATGGAAGATAAACAATGGAGAATCAGTGAAAATTTGGCAAGACAAATGGATACCTTAACCTACTACATTTAGAATTCAAACCCCTGTGAGCATATTGGATGGTGAAGCTAAAGTAAAAGAGTTGATTGATAGAGATACAAAACAGTGGAGTAGACCTTTGTTGCAAGAGTTGTTCTCTAAATCTGAAGTTGAGATGATTAGTAAGATGTTTATTACCTTTTGTGACAGATCAGACAAAATAGCTTAAAGATGTGCAACAAAGGGTAAATATTTAGTGAGAAGTGCATATCATTCTCAATGAGAAATAGTAGAGAGAAGAAGGGGCAACCATCTACCAGTAATTATACAACAGAAGTTTGGAATAGAATCTGGAAAACCAAAGTGCCAAATGCTGTTAAGATGTTTCTATGGAGGGCTAACCATGAAGCTTTACCCATGAAGTGCAAACTGTTTAACAGGAAGGTGGTGGATAATCTAAATTGTCCTATGTGTATTGGAAGCTCTGAAATTGTGGTACATGCAGCGTGGATATTTAGATCAGCACAAGACATCTGGAGTTTATGCTCAAGAAGATTTAAAAAATGTAGCACTGGAGGAACCTCTTTTAAAGAAGTCATCAAGCACCTTTGTTCATATATGACTAATGAGGAAATTGAAGAGTTTGCAGTGGCAGCACAACATATCTGGAAAAGAAGGAACACATGGGGTTTTAAGGCAAATTTCTGCCTTCTTGCTCTTTGGTTAATCACTCAAGACAAGTTTTAGAAGACTTCAGAAGATTCTCTCCACAACCCTTTGGTAAGGCAAGCAGAGTCTCCTTGACAAATTCTCATTGGCAGGCACCACCATCAGATCACTACAAAATCAATTGGGATGCATTTATCAACAAGATTCAATCCCAAGTGAGAATTGGAGTTATTGTCAGAAATTCAGATGGAAGGGTCATGGCTACTCTACAATCTTCTCGGAAGTTATATCCTGATCCTCTCTTAGGTGAAGCCATTGCAATGCTTAAAGCTGCTATCTTATGTTCTGAGATGGGGTTGTAGAAAGTCATCTTAGAAGGGGATACTTTAGCAGTGGTTAATGCACTTAAAGGTTAAGAGGAGAGCTGGAGTTCTATGGGGCTGATTATTAGAGATGCAAAAACAATGTTAAGCAAGGTGCCCTTTTGGACAATTAGGCATGTTCCTAGAAATGTCAATATAGTGGCTCATACTTTAGCAAAAAGTGCCTTACATCTCTCAGAGGAGAGTATTCTGTTGGTGGTTTATCCTCATTGTATTAAATCTTTGCTTTAACTGAAGTCAATATATTGAATCTTTTTCTAAAAAGAACAAAAAAGAAATGAATCATTTTAGCATGGCATAACACTTGGCATGCAGCATTAAAATTAAAAAAAACATAATTTAATTTCAAGATATAATAAATTTGTATTAAAAATTTGAATTTGTTAAAGAAAAATGATTTGTATAGTCCTGGTGTGTACAATTCTAGGACAAACATGGAAAAAAAAATTATATTTTCATATGGACCCCAGTTTCTTTCAAGAGAAATGATATTTACAGTTTTAGGATGTACAAGTCTTGTGCACTCTTTTCGAATAAAGTGATTAAATCTGAGATCTACATGAAAAAGAATTTTAATTGTAGATCCCATTTATTTCAAAGGGAATGTGTGATGCTTGCACGTCTTATGACTATATTATTACTCTTCTTTCAAAGGGATTGTGTGAAGTCTCTATACCCTAAAACTGTATCTAGCATTAATAAAGGACTAAGTGACCTTTAAGGATAATCCCTTGGACAACTCATCCCATGTGGGCAGCTTAGATCGAGTAACTCAGGGTGTGGACACCGTCAACCACCCTTAGGGTGGCCCCTCAATCAACATCCACCCATTGTAGTTAAGACTGTTCATCCGGGTTCCGGCCTGAGAACTCGGGTATACTCGGATTGGAACCCGGACCGGGTTAGCTCGGGTCAGACCCGAGCCTAAATCCTGATGAATTCGAGGTTTAAACTCGATACCCGGGTTTACAACCCGGTACCCTGGTTTCTTTTTTTAGTTTGAATGTTTTGATGTTTCTTTTTTTTTTTTTATGGAGAAACTTGAGTGCGGATTTATCGTATCCCACCTGTTGATGAAGAATTGATCAAGCTTGCTACTAAGAATAGTATACTGAAAAAGATAGCAAAAAGAAAAAAAGGATGATAAGATCAGATCGGAATAGTCAAAGCTAGCAGTCCTAGAAAATTTCCTACTATTGAATACCAAACTAGTGCAGCTGAAATGGTGGCAAACCTAATCAATTCCGTTTCTTCTTTTTTGTCTTCCATAATTTAGTTAAATGTGCATGGATGCTGAAAATGCTTCTCTTCAAATGGTTTGGAGAGTTGGGAATAGGAAACAAATCAAAGTTTGGAAAGATAAGTGGATACCTTCTTGGGCCTTTGGCACTCATCACAAGCTCCTGTACAAAATATTGATAAGATGGCTAAGGTAGAAGAGTTCATTGATAAGGGGTGGTGGAAGGAGGAAGTGTTAGAAGCTATTCTGAGGAAAGAAAAGGATAGGATTGTGAAATCAATTCCTATCAGCAGGAAGGGTGGCAGTGACAAGCATATTTGGGGATTTTACTAACACTGGAATTTTCTCAATTCGAAGTGCCTACTACCTGGATATGGATATGAAAAGGAGGAGTAAAGGTGAATCCTCTAGCCTTAAAAGTAGAGTGGGTTGGAAGGCTATATGGAAGATGGAAGTCCCTGCAGTGGTGAAGAACTTCACGTGGAAAGTTGTGGATGACTATCTCCCTACTAAACATAATCTGGCTAAGAGGAAAATGGTGGAGGATGCTTTATGCCCTATCTGTGTCAAAGAAGTTGAAATAGTGGGTCATTCTATATGGAGTTGTGGAGCTGCAAGTGATGTGTGGGCTGAAGGAGAGAGTCCTGTCTAGAAGTGGTGATGCAATGAGGAGGAATTATGTGTAACATGGAATTAACTCAGAGGGATATTGAAATGGTTGTTGTCACCATGAGACATATCTGGTTATGAAAAACAAGATGGTCTTTGAAGAACAATTCATAGGACCAAGAAGAGTGATAAGTAAGGCCACTGAAGACATGGAAGTGTACAAAGAAGCTCAAGGACATGGTTGTGGATAGAGAAGCTCAATTGTAATAGTAGGAAGTAGAGAGGTGAGGTGGACCTGCAACAAATGAGGTTAAAGTGAACTAGGATGCAACATTCAATCATTAAACTATGAAGATGGAAGCTGGTATAGTAATAAGGGAAGACGAGGGAGAGGTACTTGTTTCTCGCATTATGCCAAAAGATAATGTATGCAGTCCAATAGTTGCTGAGTTTCAAGGTTTATGGCGAGCTGTTGAGCTGTGCAGTGAGCTTAGATTTACAGATGTGATCTTCGAAGGTGATGCTTTGACTGTGATAAATGTTGTAAATAGCTCAAAAGAGAGTTGGGTCTGGTATGGACAATAGATAGAAGACTTGAAGCAAGTTTTTACATGTAAAAACAAATGGAAGATACAACACACATATAGGGAAGGTAATAAGGTGGCACATAGTTTGGCTAAAAAAACAATTGGTTTAGAAGAGAAAGTAGTGTGGATAGAGGATTATCCAAGAGATGTGTTTTCTTTTTTATAGTTTGATAAAAGTATAATATCTGGTTATAATTGAATGAAATAAAGATATAAGAGGTTTTATTCAAAAAAAAAGAAGGAAAGAAAACCAAACCTTGGTAGAATGGAAAATTTAAGAAACTAATTTAGTAGGCATTGAATACCTCCATTTATGTAGTCGAGTTCACCAGTCTCTACCGCATTATACTTTATTGGGTATGCAATTACACTGTCACATTAATCAGAGAAGTAAACATTAGATATTACTCGAGGAATAGTGAGGTGAGAACTAAACTAAAAGGTGTCTTTTTTTTTTAAATAAATAAAAAAGCTGGGTTTAAAATTCGATACCCAGACCGAGTGTACTCGAGTTTTGAGAAGCCCGAAACAAGAATCCAGTTTCTCAGGTTCCGGACCGGGCCAAGTTTTCCCAAAACCCAGCCCGGATGAACAATCCTAATTGAAGTCATTGTGGAATTGTCTTCCAGCTGCTCAATCTAAACCACCATGGGTTGGCAGGAGGGGAAGATCTCCTCAACCCATTGCAGGTCATGCCACCCCATGTTCATTATCTTTTATTTTTAAACAGTTTCTTTGTATTTATTATTCTGTTTTTATTTGAAATTTATAATATTTTATTCTAAAAACTTCATTTTAATGTTGTAAAAGTTTTAAATGGATCTTTAGTTATTTTTAGATTATTCTTGTGGTTATACATGTAACGCATATGTGACCTGTCAAGTGATGCGTCAATCACATTGTGTTAGTGTGACCTTAAGAGCATTGGCATTGCCAAGTCTAAAGTTTGGCTAGAATCTTAATTTAGGCTATAGTATCAACTTTTGACTAGGTAAGTCTACATTGGACTAGCTATCATAAAGTTAAAATAATAATATAATATTATATATTTTAATAATATATATTTTTTATATTATGCAAATACACTTGATATATTTTAATAATATTTGACAAAAAAAATTTATACAACAATTCTTGAAACCAATAACTAATTTTTGCCAACCCTTTCTTCTTTACAAAAACCGTCTGACAAACTTTACAAAAAGATTTAGCGGCACAAGCTATTAACATCTTGTTTTATGCAATACTCTTATTTCACAATCAACATAAGCTGAGAAAAAAAACACTGAAGTCGAAAAGTGAAAAAGGAATTGCAACATGAAGGCTGCTTGACATCATCTTTCAATACAACTTATAATTCTCTCTGTCCATGCATATGCTATCTTATCATCTACTAATTTTACTATTTCTTCTCACCGGCACTTGACAATACTAGTTGGCCACCATCCTTGTTAGCTGCAGTGGCTGCTTTGACCTCATTGCAGTGATTAATAAACTTGCTCAGCTCCTGGTTCGATCAAGTTTAATAAGAGAACATGTTGATGAATCTAAATAAGTAAATTCTTATGGAGTGAGGAAATATAAGAAGAAAACTGAAACGGAGATTTCTAAAGGCTCCCTGAGGGTAGAGATAGTAATAATAGATTTCTAAAGGCTCCTCTGAAAGGAATGGATCATGGGATGTGGTCCTCTGTTCCATTCCCTCCTAAGCATTCTGATCCAATTCCAAAATGGGTGGAGGATGAGTGCAAAAAGCATTTTCAAAAACCACTTTACTGAAAATGCAATAAAAGAAAGCACAATTCCACAACTGATTACTTCTTACTTCTTAAAGTTAATTATGGAAAGCATAAAAGAAAGCAAAAAATGCTAAGGATGAGAGTCATACTTCTGGTGAGAGCTAATGTATATATATTAGTCATACTTCTGGTAAATATCTTTAACAAGCTTTCATCATTTCTAAGATAAACCTTTTTTTTATAAGTACTGGTAAAGATAAACCCGTTTTACTGAAATGTCAAAATACTGCCCTTGCATCATTTCTAACAATCACAGAGCATAATCTTGATGGGCAATGTTTCTCTTCATCTTGAATTTGTCATTCTCTAATTTCCGTAGCATCTTATATAAACTACAACTCATTCTCATTATCATTCCCATTTAAAACTATAATCTTGTATAACTGGATGACAAAACCTAGTAGTTCTATAGCTTTTCATGTAGATCATATCCCTTAGCATTATATAATTTATTAATAATAATGGCAAAACAAGCAGAACCAGTCCAAAAACCATGTTCCTATTGAAGTGATAGGAGATTGGGAGAACTCCTTTTCTCCACTCTTCCCCTCCCCACCCCCCCCCCCAACTTCTTCCTGCTCGTGCAGCCTCAGCTGAATGAAAATTCATCTATCCATAGGATGGATAAACATAAGTTGGTCATTGACAAAACATCCATTGACAAATCACCGAAAGCAAATCATTTCATTGACAAAACATCGAAAGCAACATAAATCGCCGTGATAACCAAAGTTTCCCTAAAAAAAACCAAAGAAACCGAGATCATTGCTCCAGTTAAAAAGCATCATAAGCAGATCAAACATCAACTCAAAGCAAGCCCTTCCACTTACAAGAAATATCCAAAATTTACGAACAAGATAACAGAAAGACCAAGAAATCAGAACACTCACCGAGACTAGAGATCTTCCAATTGGCAATCGGGCTCGACACCGACGGGCAAGAGTCCGTGGATGCAGCCTCAGCATTATCTGGCAACTTTTGGTGTTCGTCCATGAACTTCTGGCTCATCGAATAACAGAGCTCAAGCGCAGGCAATGTGTTGCAGAGCTTAGGAATCTCATCATAACTGAACCCAAAGCCAAGATCCAAGTACCCTTTAAGCTCATCGAGATCCTCATCCATTAAGCTTTTGGTAGGGAGAGAAGAGCGAGGAAGAGAGACTTACCGTTTGGCCTGAAAGATGACAGGGAAGAAGACAACTGAAGGAGAGAAGAGGGACTAACGAGGAAGAGAAGAGGCATTGCTGGTCTGAAGAGAGAGAAAAGAACAAAGGAAAGAGAGAGCGGAGGTTGACGAAAATCATAAAATATTCTGATGGCTTGTGAACAGTAACTCGCCAATATTGGCGAGGCTCCTTACTTTACTGTAGCTCAAGTCTTAAGTTTAGGACTTTTAGCTAGTCCAATGTAGATGTTTTTTCTCCCATATAACTAAATTATGGACTTGTATTGGCATTTGGCTAGGCCATTGCCAATGCTCTAACACATGCAAATCAGACATGACCAGCATAAGATGTGGTGTTTCCAACGGCGGACGGGTGGGTAATGCATTATAACAAGTTACAAACGACTGTAAATACCTAGTAGGCTGAGGAAAAATCAGTCTGAGATGGGACTCGTGCCTGATATCCCTATTCCCCAAACAACTACTGTAAGATGAACTCTCAGACCATTCTCCTATAATTTTCTTTAAATTTTAATTAAAAATCACAATTTCTGTAATTATTTTCTAAATTTTACTCATTTTTAAAAAGTCTCAGATATCTTATTCTCTATATTTTCTCTATTTTATTAAAAGAAATTTTTTATTCTTTCTTTATTATTATTTCTACTATTTTATTTTTACATCTTTAACTACTTATAAAATATATATAAAGTAATTTAGGAGATAAACAGTAACTTCCCAAATATATGAATTAATGTTCACATCCTAAACATTTTTCTTAAAATAGGAAAACAGATGAAGCATGTGTTTAAAGAAAACTCTGAATATAAACCCTATAATTTAGGAAAGATGATGCTTTAGGCAATTGGATGAGAATGCTATAAGCTACCAAAATTATTACAAATCTCCCATTTTGAAAAATATGATTTATAATTTGTCGTCCAAAGCAACAACAGAATCAACCGCAACCGCAGATTGGGCAACAGGCATCCATGCTGCCCAATCCACTAGGGGTGATACCCGCCCCCTACGGGGCGGGGCCACCCCTCCCCCGCCCCCCGCCCCCGCATATGCGGGGGTGGGATTTTTTCCCCCGGACCCCGCCCCCGCATGGGCGGGGGCGGGGTCCCCCGTCCGCTGCCCGGGGTGCGGGGGTGGACCCCCACCCGCCCGCACCCCCGCACATGGTACTGGGCCTCCGGCCCAGTACATTTTTCTGGGCCCTAAATGGCCCAGAATTCGTTTTGGGCACTTTGGGCCCATTATTTATATTAAAAAAAATATAAATTTAAAAACAGAAAAGAAATAATTTTTTTTTTTATAAGTAGATATTAAGTTTTAACTAATAAATAATTAAGTAATATTCATCACTAAGGCAGTAAGACACTATGCTAAAATAAATAGTTTACAATTATACAAATTAAGAGAACTAATAAACTATTACACTATTACAAACTCTTCTAAAAAAAATATTACAAATTGTATAATTAACTATTGTAACAAAATTACAATAATTGTAAATTAAGAAAATTGATTTTGGGGTGGAGCCGTAGTTGTGAGTTCACTGAGTTGTGTCAATGTGTCGAATGTCGATTGCTGTGAGACTGAAAATCAATAAGTTAAAAATAAAAGTTAATAAGTCAAAAAACCTGAAATATTAATAAGTTAAAAATAAAACAAATTAAAATTAAAAAGTTATAAAAATGAAACAAAGTTTTAAATGCAAAAAACAATTAGCTTATTAGGGGAGAAATTATGCAAACCATGGCAATGGTGAGTCCAATACAAAAGTCATACTGCATCGGAGGTAGCCGTAGACGCCGTCTCATGTATCACTATAAGACGCCGTCTCATGTATCATTGCTCTTCTAAGTGCACCTTTAATTGTGAGGTGCCATGTTTCCTATAGTGGCATCCATAAATTTTCCCACAATGGTTACATTTGGCTTGGGGGTTACTTGAGTCACCACCCTCTAGTTTGGTGAAATGACTCCAAACTATTGAACCAGGTTTCTTGCTGGGTTTGGGGGCAGGGCAAGGTGCCATAGAGCTAGGGATAGGAGTATGAGTAGGAGGGGTAGGTGTAGGGGTAGGGGTAGAGGTAGGGGTAGGGGTGCCCTCGACCTGAAAAGGAGAGCTCGCACTCGAATCCGCTGGCATATCCATGAACTAAAGCAAACAAGAAATCTGAAATAATAGAAAACATAACAACTATATAGTATATAATGAACATAAAAGAAAAGTAGAATAAAAAAAAGTATCACTAATCACACTATCACTTGAGATTCATATATATATGTAATTAAATATGGAAAATAATGGTTAAATACGAGATTCACATGAACAAAATATTTTTTAATAGTAGATCTTATTTTTTTTTCAATACAAGTACGCCAAACTTGCACACTTAAGACCGTATCTAGCACTATTCTAATTTCTATATTAAAAGTCAAGTTGTTTCATGCTTCCTTTAACTAATTTGCAAGCAAGAAAAGAAAAAAAATTAATGAAGATCAAGCTATGTTTTACATAATTATAAAAGGCTAAAGACATTTCAAACATAATTTTTTATAGGAAAATTCTTATTATAAGGGAAGGGTAAGAAAGGTCGACAAAGTTCCTATCATAATCCCATAATGATGCATTGAGAAAAAGTAGAGCCAAGTTAATGGTCCCAAATTTTTTCAATTAATCAGGTCAAACAAAACGACCATTGTTAAGGTGATTGATACATTGAATCAAAATGCTATAAATATTAAAAAAAAAAAACCTTATTTTGTGTACCACAAAGGTAAACCAAAGCAAAGGAGGAGCACTATGCATTGATCCTAAATTTTCTTTTATCATGAGAATATGAAACTTTTTCATTTAACAAAAAAAAACTAGTAGCACTGTGGGATAAAACATATAAGAAGAATTAGGTTTTGAAGAGTTATGAAGTGTCATCCATCATTCCTAGATGAGAACGGAATGAGAGTGATTGAAACAAGCAAGTAAGTAATTAAGAAAAGCGTGAGTGGTCGTGTGGCTATTGGAGTAGCAAAGGTGTGGCGACGCATAGATTTATATGCACGAAGAAATGGATTATGAAAAATTAAGACTAACGAACTAATAGTTGATGTTTAAGTTTTCGCTTATAGAAGTGATTAGGAAGAATTTTAAAGATGTTTCAAAAGATATAAAAGCTACTATAATTGAGAAAAAAATTATAATAGTGTTATTTTATTTGAGAAATTATTTTCCATATTTAATTACAAGAATAGGTGGGGAAGGCAAATTAGATAAGAATTAGAGTGATTAATTTAGGGTATTTCGAAACCCTAAATTAATTTAGGAGTTTCAAAGATTGAAACTCCTAAATTAATTTAGGGTTTCGGATTTAAGCCCCTAAATTAATTTAGGGGTTTCAAAGATTGAAACCCCTAAATTAATTTAGGGTTTCGGATTTGAGCCCTAAATTAATTTAGGGGATTCAATCTTTGAATCCACTAAATTAATTTAGGATATTTCGATTCCTTAAATTAATTTAGTGGATTCAAAGATTGAATCCCCTAAATTAATTTAGGGTTTCGGATTTGAGCCCTAAATTAATTTAGGGGATTCAAATCTTTGAATCCCCTAAATTAATTTAGGGTATTTCGAAACCCTAAAGTAATTTAGGGGTTTCAAAGATTGAAACCCCTAAATTAATTTAGGGTTTCGGATTTGAGCCCTAAATTAATTTAGGGGTTCCAATTCGAATCCAATCCGAAATAATTACAGAAATGAGAAAACAAACACAATTCACATGCATTTCACGGAATAAATTCAAATTTCAAACCAAAACACATGCACAATCTAAGCTCCACAGCAAACAATTCACAAAAATCCCATCCTCCATCTCCGATAAACCCCATCCTTCCTCCAATCTCCATTAAAAATATAAATTACAAAAAAATAAAATAGGATAGGGTATTAGGGTTTGTTACCTTCGGCTTCGGTGATGGAGATGCAGAGAGAGGGATCGGATCAGTGACGGCGACGTGAAGGATATGCTGGGCGGTGGGTGCGGCGCCGGAAACTCAGAGAGAGGGAGAGACGAGCGGAGCTGGAGCGGGCTGGAGGCAGTCCGAGAGAGAGAAGTGAGAGTCCGAGAGTGAGGGAGGGAGGGAGGGAGGGAGGGAGGGAGGGAATGGGGGGGGGGGTGTGGGAATGAAATAAACCCAGGCATGAAACGACGTCGTTTCATGCCTGGGTTTTAAAAAAAAAAAATATCTACGCATGAAACGACGCCGTTTCATGCGTAGGTTTATATATATATATATATATATATATATATATATATATATATATGCGGGGCGGGGCGGGGCGGGGTATTTGCGGGGCGGGTGTCACCCCATCCCGCACCCGCCCCCGGTTAGAGTGCCAGATGCGGGGCGGGTGACCCCGGCCCCGCATCTGGCGGACGGGGTGGTCCGCCCCGCCGCACGGGTGCGGGGCGGAAGCGGGTCGGGGCAGCGGGGGCGGGGCCCCGCTGCCCACCCCTACAATCCACCATGACTTGCAACCGTGGATTTATAGTTTGTAAGTTGAACTGTATCAAAATCATCGATCAAGTGGCTCTTGCTTTTGTTCAGAAAAAAGTGGGGAAGGCTGGGGACCAATCCTTTAGTTCCATATCCGAGCATTCTCATTGAATTGATTAAATGCATCTTTAAATTTTAGTTAATATCACATAAATTTATATTTATCTATTCTATTTAAATTCAATTCCCACATTATATTATCTATTTATTCTTTATATAATAATAAAATATTATTAATTTAATAATTTATTTATTTAATTTATTTTTATCACATTTTCTAGTTCTACCAATTAAATGCTAATAATAATTATATTCTAATTAATTTAATTTACTAGCTTGGAGTAAGAAACTAGTATTTTCATATTTGATGAAACAATTGTAGTTAATTATATTTGGTGAAGCACTGTAATAAAAATCTAAATTATTTCAGAGATGCTCAATTCAATGTGGGGTCTTTTTGGCATAGATTATCTAAATTTTAGTCATCCTTCAATTTTAACAAAGCCAATGAGAATGCTTAAGAAAACAACAAATAGTAATACTGTAACAAAATGTTCAGTTTTATTAATTTTTATTATATACTTTTTAATAAAGTTATTTACATTCCATTTTCCATTCTTTTAATTAATTCCATTCATTATAGTCATTTCCTTTCAGTTCTTTTCTGTTCAATTCCTTAGTTAACTCCCAAACTCGTTCTATTTTATTAATACATGAAAAATGCTATTTATTATCCTTTTATTTATTATTTTTTACGTTGTATTAAATAATTGACGGGCAAATGAATAAAGAATAATATATTCTGAAAAATTCTTGAAATAAGTCTCACACTCTTACATATTATTTAAAAATATGTTATTTTACTTTTTTATCCTCATACTTTATATTTTTTAACATGTGAAATATGAAATATGAATTATAAAGATAAAAAAATAAAATTATATATTTTTAAATAATACGTAAGAATGTGAGGTTTATATGTAACACGTCATATAAATTATTTTTTAATCATATGATACTTCAAAATACAAATAAATATACTATAAGAAAAACAGATTTTTACGATTAAAAGATTTTTTGTAATTAATTTTAATTATAAATAATCATTTTATTAGAATTAATTTATCGTAAATAAACAATTTTCTTTTAATAAATAGAAAAAAACGAATGTGGAGACACGGAATGGTGATGTTGGGCTTTGCGGAAGATTTGACGTAAGAACTAGAATATAGAAAACTTGTTTTAGGGATCCAAAATGAAAATTCCTTCTAGACAACCTTGACTTTGTGACTTGTAACATTGCTCGAGCAATCAGCTCTCTCTCTCTCTCTCTCTCTCTCTCTCTCTGTGCAAGACTCCATAGTCTATTCGTACCTGGACTTGGATCTGGTACGGTCTAATTATAGAACATTTGATACGTGTAATATGATACAATTTTACGATGGAGATTTGGGTTTTGGTTGGTCAGCTGACCTGAAGCTGCCGTGTGAAGACTTGTATTGATTCTATTGAATAGATGCCCCTTCTTGCGATGGTTTTTTGTTGGGTTTCTCTGAGAAATATCCAAGGAATTGGAATCTGCTGAAGTTTAGGAGCGAAGTTCGTGGGTTCCGACAGTTGATTGATAATTAAAGGTAAGTACTCAGAGAAATCCTTTGTAATTAATACATCTACTTTTTGTTATTGTCTTGTCCAATTTCAACTGCAAGAACTTGGGAAGCTTGAGATGAACCACAATTTGGATTTTTGTTCCTCTTCGTGTGTCTAAGAGGAACACCAATTCTAGAAAAATGTTTGGAGCTTATTATGTCTTCTATTAGAGTAGGTCGCCTGCCGAAATCAAAGCGTGCGGTGGGTTTTCTTGGTAACTTTGATTTTGTTTGGAAGGTGAGATACTAACATATTATGGTTTCAAGCTTCTTGAATTGGAACAAATTTAGAATATATTTTCTTGCCTTGTATTTTCCCTGGATTCTAGTCTTTCGAAACATGGCTGTTGAGATTTTTTTCCTTTTAAATACAAGACGCAAGAGAACAATTAAGATACAGTGGGCTTCTTTGCCATGTCTTTCTACTTAATTATTCCCCTTTTATTTTATGTTAAACTAGATTGTAGTTGTTGTATAATTTAACGCGGAGTGTTTGCGACTAAAGTACGTTAGAACTTGATTGGTGGTCCAGGGTGCTGGGCAGTCTTTCTGCAATTAAGCTGTCGTTTAAACTTTTCTCTAAATTCTCTAATTTCGATCTGTAATGCGTTTGTTTAATCATGTTTTAAACTTGCTTGATCGGAGGAGATCTAAACTTAATGAAGTATCTACTAACACTGAGGCTCCTTTCTCTTATGGTCCTGCAGTGAATTGTATCATCGTTTTCATTGTTTTGGAGCAATGAAGTGTTTCCCATTCTTCAATGGAGACAAAAAGGATGAGCCGAAGAGCACACAGTCAATGCAGTCCACCAATTCAACTTTTACCGAGGGTGAAGTAAAGAGAGCTGGATCCGAATTAAATTCTCAGAATATCTCAAACGCTAGTACAGAATCCATAAGGAGGACCTCATATCCTAGTTTGGCCCAAAGACCCAGCAACCTCAGAGTGTTTACAGTGTCTGAGCTGAAGTCTGCCACCAAAAATTTCAGCCGTTCTGTTATGCTTGGAGAGGGTGGGTTTGGGTGTGTTTATAAAGGGTTCATCAGGAGTGCAGAAGATCCATCTACAAAGATTGAAGTTGCAGTGAAACAGCTCGGTAGAAGGGGAATACAGGCACGGTTTATTTCATGTGATTTCATTTCAGAGGATTCCTTTAATCCTTTTGGCATTGATAACCATCCTAGAATTTGTGTTATTAATATCTTGTAGTATCTTAGTAAAAATTCATGTGGTGTGTGTTTTCATGGAGTTATACATAAGTTGCTGCATAAGTTCAACTGTTTTCATAGATCCGCTCATTGAGGCGGTCTACATTATTGTCTGGTATTTTAATATTTAGCTGCATATATGACATGCGCCGTGGTGTGGCAGCCTGTGGCACTGGCCACTCGCAGGAAATTCATTCAACTTGAGCAAAATATGAAATATATTTAAAATATCTGTTGAGTCACTCTCATGCAGGTCATTACATCACTCTTCTGTTTTTCAGTAGCAAATAATTGCCCATTGCATATTTTTCTTGCCTTCTTGACAAATTTGTTCTTCTTCCGTTATTGGTGGTGGTTCAAATTATTGAATTTCATCGAGTAAACCTTATTTACATTTATCAAAAAGATTTTCTGACTAACTTAATTCTCAAGGATCTCCTCTTTTTGGCAGGGGCACAAGGAATGGGTGACAGAAGTTAATGTTCTTGGGATTGTTGAGCATCCTAATCTTGTGAAACTGGTGGGCCACTGTGCAGAGGATGATGAAAGAGGAATCCAGCGGCTTCTGGTATATGAATATATGTCTAACGGAAGTGTTGAACACCATTTATCCACTCGGTCAGAGACACCTCTTACATGGGCCATGAGATTAAGAATAGCCCAAGATGCTGCTCGTGGCTTGACATACCTACATGAAGAAATGGATTTTCAGGTATATGTCAAATTTTAGTTTCCATTTGATTATTTATATAAGCTTTTGTTAGTATGCCTATCCTAATGCATCAACATTTCCTGGGTATTGAGGTTACATTGAAGCTATTGTATCTTTTTTTATATGATCTCTCCACCGAAGCAATGAAGTTTATTTTTTAGAAAGGGGGTAGGAATCATGAACAATTTTGGGGTTGGTAATTATGCTTGTCTGTTATGTTCTAGATCATTTTCAGGGATTTCAAATCGTCTAATGTCCTTCTGGACGAGCATTGGAATGCGAAGCTATCAGACTTTGGATTGGCTAGGTTGGGTCCTCCAGAAGGATTAACCCATGTCTCCACAGCGGTATGATCATACAAAAAGATCCTATGACTCTGAACCAACTTTAAATATATGTGTATATATATTGTGAAGTTTCTCACATGCAAGTGAGACCTAAAATGTCTCAGTTTCTTGTCATTTACCAGATGAATCTATGCAGATTTTTCTAGTTTCATTTCTGTGATACTCAAATAAAACTATGTTGGCTGTTTTACATGCTTTTTAATGTATGAATTTCTGATAGTATTACATGTGCTCCCTGCCTAGATGATTGAAACCATATATCATCCTAATTTTTAGCTTGAAAATTACTTAGAGACATTGTTAATTATGAAACTTTCTTACTCATATCTGAATTTTACCACCTCCAAGAAACTTCATTTGCTGGACTTGTTGGATTTCGATACATGGTCATGTAAAATTACGGAAATTTTGTAATAATTTGGGAGATTAAACTTTATGACGTATCTGGATACGCCTTAGATATTGGATTAATCTATTTGTTGGATCGCAAACTAATGAATTAATTGTGCTGTGGTATAATTAAAATTACACACGCACCATTTTATTTGGTATTTGTTTTAACAAGTGCTACATCAGAGTTTATACTTTTCCAATAATTTTACTGTTGCTTGTGCTTGGCCTGAATTTGATGTCCATCCAATGTGGAGGATGGAATTTGCCTTGAGTGGTAATATTAAGATACTGATCTGATCCAACTCTTTAGTTCTAGTAATTGACACAAGAGTCTTTCAAAATTCTTTCCAATAATTTTACCGTTGCTTGTGCTTGGCCTACATTTGATGTCCATCTAGTGTGGAGGATGGAATTTGCCTTGAGTGGTAATATTAGGAAACTGATCTGATCCAACTCTTTAGTTCTAGAAATTGACACAATGTCTTTCAAACAATATGAAAGTTAGAAGAAATTAACTTTTAACCATTTGTTTTGACTGTGAGTACACCCATTACTTCAGCTCTTGCCAATTATCTATTTACATTGATGACTGGCTACTTTCATCAGGTTGTTGGAACCATGGGATATGCAGCTCCTGAATATGTTCAAACCGGGCGTGTTACATCCAAGAGTGATGTATGGAGCTATGGGGTATTCCTGTATGAACTCATCACCGGTAGGCGTCCTTTGGACCGAAATCGTCCCAGGGACGAGCAGAAGCTCTTAGAATGGGTAAAGCCATTTCTATCAGATATGAAAAAATTCCACCTAATACTGGATCCGAGGCTCAAAGGGAAATATCCCCTAAAGTCGGCACAAAAGCTTGCAATTGTAGCCAACCGGTGTTTGGTCAGACACCGGAAGAATCGCCCAAAAATGAGTGAGGTGCTGGAAAGGGTGAATCGGATTGTTGAGACGTCAATGGAGACTGGAAGCCCTGAACTACCCCTAAAGAGTCTAGCATCGGAGGAAACTTCTTCAGACCTTAAAGCCAAGAATAAGAAAAGGATTATGGACTTGAAAAGTGGAGAAAGTGGTTGGTTTAGTCGCATGTGGACACCAAAGCCTTCACAGAAATGCTGATTGCAGTAGCTTTGAGCAAAGTAGGCCGGGTTATTCTTTTGTGGTCATATAACTTGGGTAATCTTATTTGAGGCCTCAAGGTTCATCATGAATAGACTCAAAAGAGTTACTTTCTCTATAGTTTTGATACATATTACAGTATATAGTGTCCCTCCCTCCCATTTTTTAACGCTACCATACCTCAGAGATGCCAAAAGTGGTTACTAAAGCCGTCAGTGTAAATGTCAATAAGCTTCCAAGGTGATGCTCATTGCTGTGCCTGACGCAGAAGAGGATTAGGCTACTTATTTTTGGTACTTGGAGAAGCCTGTGAGAGATGTTGATAGTTAATTACTGAGTAAGTGTAAACAGTTTAATTCAAGTTCTATACTAATGGAAACATTGTTGCATTGTAAACAGTTTCTTTATTTTGCACCATTATGTAGAATGATGAAGTGGAATTTGTGAAGAAAATTGAGAAATAAGGGTTTGTTGCACTTTCCATAATGCTACTCGTATTCCTTTATGGTCCTTTTGAAAAATTATAAGCAAAAATTGTATTTTTATTTCAAGAGGAAAAAATAAGTCTTGCCAGTCTTTTCTAAAGAAATGAAATGAGATAGTTTTAGATGAAAGTTGAATAAAATATTGTTAGACTATTATTTTTTAATATTATTATTGTTTTGAAATTTGAAAAAGTTGAATTGTTTATTATATTTTATGATAATTTAAAAAAATTTTAATAATAAAATGAGATGAGATGAAATCGTTTTACATCCAAACGGGGCTTAGAGATAAAGGAAACCATCTCTCTCTCTCTTTGATCTCGTCTTCGTCGCTTGTATTATCAAAGTCAACTAAGCGAAGACCCAAAACCAAGAAAACAAGGCTCAATTCCAAAGGCAATGAACCCTTTGTCTTTTCCATTTTTGTTTTTTTCCAAATAACATGAAATTTCAGCCTCAAAATTTAACACTCCTATACCTTTTTTTAATAGAGTGAGAATTCATGATGATCATTTACAACTATACATGTCAGTTGTATTCGAGTCATTCGAATTTGTGTCAAGTCAACCTTCTTCTTTTTAAGCACTTCTTAAAACAGTAGATATTTTCTAATTGTTCTACTTAAATTATATCATTATGTTATTTTTTTCACAAATGTCCCATAATTTATTTTGTCACTCGCTTTGCACACATCCATACATGGACAATATCTATAGCTATAAGATTAGAAATATATTATAAAATCCAAAAGGTTTAAAATTCAAGAATTCAAATATATCTAGGTACTTAAAATAAGCCTGCTAGCTACTTTATAAATATGAAAAACCAGCAAATTTCAGCAAAAAGAAAAAAGAGATACTAGTACTTATGGTTCTAGTCAATGGAAGCGGCATAGACCAGAGTGGGCTTAAATATCTTCTTGTAGTATTCATGCCAGAATGTCAGATGGGGCTTAAATATCTAAAAATCCCTGAATATGGTATATGACTATAATAAAATAACTCCAAGCAATTAACGAACAGTTGATGGCAAATGCTGGTCAAAATCATCTACCAGTTGAGCAAGAGCTATCTAGGCATAGGTCAACAAGGAAAATAGAAGCTACCCAACATCAAGTAGAAATTGAGAACGAAATGTGCATAACCAAGATCTTCATGTGTAGATATAGGATTGCACTTTTAGTGTCATTGATTTTTTTATTTTTTTTTCTATTTGTACTCACATGGCTGCTCCTTTTATTTAGCTTGGGATGAAAATGATTGATGCAAGTATTAATTGTAAGAGCATTTTGTAATGAACTGATGGATTGTATTTTGTAAGAGCAACTCGTAATAAATATTGTAATAAATTATTGTAATGTATTTGGTAAATATCTATTTCTGTTTTCCCTTATCCACGAGCCATTTGTAGGAACTTCAATTAAAATCTTCAGAATGATTTCCATGGCCGGCTATGAGCAACAGATTGTCTCGTGTTGTTCAGTTAATGGCTTTGTAAATATCATGTATAATCGTATGAGAGTGCCTACCTTTGTAGCAGTTATTACTGAATGCTAGAAGAATACTATAATTAGAAACAAAGATGAGTTTTTTTTTTTTTTCTCCCTTTTTAAAAATGATCATGGAAACACATTTCTAATTGCATTTTGCATAGCTTTATCTGCGTATGTTATTATAGCTTCTGGAGTGTGCCCATTTATGCAGTAAAGCAATGATTTAAGCAACCATACGAATATGTCAAGTATGTCGTGTTGAAAGTTATCACATCTCCAAAAAATTCATACATAGCTCTACTACGAGCATCCACACGAAACATATTCTACAATTTGGTTTCATCACCAACATCCATGACATAATAGAAAAATCATTTTGAGCCTGCATTCTTATGAAGTAGTTTTGTAGTACTTCGGCACCTCTTAACCCAACCCAGAGTAGTAATTTGACCTCATGTATGTAATTATTTGCATATCTCTCCAAATGTGAGATTCACGTACCCTCCTGCCTCAGTAACGCAATATTTGTAGTTCTTGCTCAATTGAATGCCAACCATATCATTGTATTCTAATCTTCTCTTCATCGGCCCATCCAACTTCTTATGGTATCGAATGTATCTTACTTTTTCAAACTCAAGAGCATGCATATGATCGAGTAGAATATGAGTCAAGCAAAACTTTCATTTAGAACCTAATATGGCATTGATCCCAACCTTGCAACCTTTATGTTTCATCGGTCTCGGCTTAAGGATATTTGATGATGTGTTCATAGACGTGTCTTGACGGACACAAGCAAGGATGAAACCTCACTTTCCCATAGGGGTAAGCATTGACAGAGTCAGAGTCAGTATCCCCTAAATCTAACTTTGACTTGGACTTTGTCAAAGTTTGAATTTGAAATCCAACTCCGACTCTAATTTTGAATTGCGTATACTTCGATCTATCCGACTCTGACTTATTGGAGCAAATTCGGATTTGAAATTTTTTGGGCTTTTTTTAACTTCATATTTAGTCTATTTTTAAACAATATTTTTTTGTGGGCTTTCAAATTTCAAGTTTACAAAAAACATAACCAAAACTAAATCATTCACTATTGATTTACTACAAGCAAAACTAAAACATAACCAAAACTACTGAAATACAATCAACCACAAAATATTGTTATTTGTTCCCAACTACAACAAAAACCAACAACACATATTAAAATCAATTATATGTTCTCATTCCAATGACCAAACAAAACCAAATATCGAGTTCTAAACAAAACCAAATATCGAGTTCTTGTTCCCATTCCAAGTTTTGCTGAAACACAACCAGACACTCAATCATTTACAAGCCAAATACAAGCCAGCCACTCCATCATTCACTGCTGAAACACAACCAATCCATCGTCCACCCCCAATCATTCACTACTAAAATACAACCAACCATCAAATATTGTTATTTGTTTCCAACAACAAAACAAAACCAAATATTGGGTGCCATTCCAAGTGTTCCTAAAGAAAAGAGGAGAAGATTAGTGAGAAAATAAGATAGGTCCACATAAATTTATTAAAATAATGAAATAAAATTGAACAAACAAAAGTTACCCAATTTCACAAATGCACCTAAAACCTCAATCATCTTCATGTAGTATACTCGCCAACCTGGTGGTTATTTCTACATTAGGATGTTAAAATATGAGAAATTAGTATCACAAAATAACAAAATAAAGATATATAACAAAAAATAAGTTTTCTTCTAAATATATTACCTAAGCCTTACTTATAGTTATCCGCATCATTAACTGTATCTAAATAATTTTGGCTCAAGAATGTAGGAGTGGATTTCAACTAGTTTTGTGCAGCCTCTATAGTTTTAAGAGCCAAAGAACTCTGAAACAGATCTAGGACACAGCCTCATGTGCTAAATGTTGATTCAGATACTACGATGGTAATCAGAATGGCCAAGATATCTCTCGCCATGAAAGCAAGAACTGGATATTTGGTGGAGTTGACCCTTGACCAAATTAAAATGTTGAAACTCTTCGTAGGAATCTCAACATCCTCCAAAAAATATCATTCTAGCTCTGACTTACAGTCCATCAAGGTTACTGATTCTCGCTCTTTATAAAATTTTATAAAAAAAAGCTAAGGGATCAATTAAAATACTACTTATTGATGCATTACTCTCATTACGAGTATGAGACATAGTTAACTTAGACTCACTTGCGCATCCACCACCAAATCTAACATACTGTTTATACAAGAGCTCCATATCCACCTTAAGGATTTCAAACAAATTCCTCACCCTTCTCTTTTCCCAATGTTTGATTGCACCAATATACTTGAGTAACTAACTTGTACCGTGGCCCAATGTTTGATTGCACCAATATACTTGAGTAACCAACTTGTACCATGGATCAAGAGTGTCAGCAATAAACAAAAACCTATTTATCTTTTGAAGATCCCCCCAATATTTATCATACTTTATTTTCATTTTATAAGCCATTGTACTCAAGCGTCAATTACTACTGTATTCTTTAAAAATAATCTATTCAAAGCCAGTTGACGGTTCTTTGTCAACCCAGGGGTTATCACTCCAGAGTGGACAGAGGAGTTCCACTAGGATAATTCTTCATCCTAGCATTTGGGGTCGTGACAAAAATTTATTTTTATGCTATGCTCAAAATGTATTTCATGACATGTGCTTATTCCATTAAGTGTAGTATGCTTGATGCAAAAATGAAATTTTCAAGTGACATGCTAAAATGGTACAAACTTCACATGTCATGTAAGCAAGTAATCAAATGCTCAATGATATATCATATGAGAATTTATTATCAATTATGTATCATATAAGAACACTAAAGAGAAGTTGGAGGAAGGTGTGTGAGGAACTGAGGGATGAAGGGAGGTATTTATAGGACTCAATGGGAGGAGTGGGGAGTGAGGGAGTGCATGGCTAGGGTTGAAGTGTTGAAGGTGATTGGTGTGTGTGGGTGGTGGAGTGCTTGATTGCATTTTTCAGGTTTGTCATCTCTTGCACAGCTGGATAGTTGCATAAATCACTTGATTATCCTATGGACAATGGTCAGGTGAAGACCATTGGTGTAGGGGCTGAATGGCTTCCAAAGTTGAAAACAAAAATCAAATGATTTCCATGAGAAACCAAGTGGGAAGCCGATGGTTTTGGCTTCACCAAAGCTGTCCAAATTTTTTATCCTTCTTTATCCCATCCTTGTGGCTTTTTTTGCTCAATAGTGAATGTTATTAGGTAGCTTTTACAGGTGTGTGTGGAGGTGGGAATGATTGCTCTTTGGTTTAGTTTGAGCAGAAAATGAAAGGGTTGCATGTGTATAGGTTTGAGCCAAGTGAGCACATGATCACTACCCATTTCATGAATCGATTTTGTTGTCCATGGGAGGTGATTTGCCAAGCATGAAATTGATTATTTTGGAGCACATTTCCAGAGCTTAAGGGAAGGGTATTGGCGGGTGGAGGTGGCTGGTTTTGGTGCGGAAAGATTTTTGAAAAAGTCATGGGAGTTTGTCTTGGTCAAGTCCAATTTCCAAGATGAATAGTTAGGGTTTTGGACTGATTTGTGGAACTTTTCTTGGCCTTATTTTAGGTCTCAATTTAGGTGACATGATGAGGGTTGAATGGTGCAGAAAACCTCTTTGAAAATTTGTTGAAGAGCCATGGTTTCATTGGCTTGTTTTGGGGTTGCATGGTTTGCACTTGTGCGTGCCGATTGGTGGGTTTAATTGGCATTTTCCATACCCTTTCTTCAAGTGACATGGGTGGGGTTTCTTCTACTATTCTAAGGTTGCCTAAGAGTGATACAAAACAAGTGGAAAAAATAAAAATTGCAGATAAAAAATTATGAAGAAAAGAACTTGTAGAAAACTATGCAAATCATGATGCTTGGGTTACTATTCATGGGTATGATGAGGGTTTTTGTAATAGTGACCTAAACGCAACCTAGAGATCTTACCATGGTTGAAAAGAAAACCCTATGGGCATGTGGGATGGGCTTTGGAAGAAAGGAAACCAATGGTATGGTGTATGTGGGTCCCATTAGAAATAGGGATTATCCCAAAGTGTTCAAGTCCCATTGGGCCATATGTTCAAGCCTTTTTTGTGGGCCTTGAAATGGACCTATCCTTGGGCCCCATGCTCAGATTTTATTGGGTCTTTCTTTGGCCTCAATAGTTCACTAAGTTGGGTCCTAGTTTTGAGTCTTTTCCAAATTGGGCCAATAGTTTAAAGTCTGGGGGCCCATAGTCTTGTATCCACGAAGTTGGACCTATATTATTATGTCTACTAAGTTGGCCTAAAATCATAGGTCTATCCTCACCCTCTAATATTTTTAGGCTTGGGCCATTATTAAACCAACTCTTGGGCCTTCTCCAAATCTATCTAGTATTTTAACCAAGTTACCTAACCCACCAAGGTGGCAAGTCTCCAATATGCCACTTGTCATTCTACCATTGGTCTCTTCGCACATTTTCTCAAAATTAATATAGCACTAGGATTCTTTAAAAACTTACTTACTAAGCCAAAGGTGCAAGTCTCTTTGCCAACTCAAACTCTATAATTTTCCTTTTCCTCAAGGATCACAACTTCTGCTACTATGATAAAGTTCTAAGGAGCTTTTAAGTGGGGTGTTACATTGGCTCTCTGGGTCCATTCTAGGTAGTTGATGAACCCATCGACTCTTTCATGAAGGTAGCCAACACGAGGTGGTTGTGGAGCTCAGAATCTCGTTCCCAAAGGTAACCTATGCAAGGCGGTTGTAGCACGAGTGTCAACACTCGGCGATTGCTGAAGAAGACGCTTGAACTGCGCTAGCATTGATGGCCAAGTGTTAGTGTGAGAACACTCAGCTTTGATGGGAGGCGGGAGATGAGCTCGACCGCGTTGGTCGGTAAGGAGTGAAGCACTTGAGAAAGTTGCGTCACCCTTAGATCATTGGATACGAGTGTGAGAACACTCAGCTTTGATGCAAAGTGAGAGATGTGCTCGACTACGATTGTTGGCCAGGAGTGATGTACTTGAGAAAGTGGTGTCATCCTTAGATTGCCGATGCGAGTGTGAGAAAACTCAGTTTTGAGATGAGGCGGGAGATGTGCTCTACAATGCTACTCTTGCGGGAGATGTTCTCGACCGCTTTGCCTTTATGAAAAGTTTTCCAAAAATCAAACTGATTAGTATAATCCAAATCCCAAGTTTGAGGTTTGGAAACCTAAGCTAAGCGGCGTGATGTCTGGTATGCATTTGTTTTTTGTAGTGCTTGAGCGAGACCTGAGGTGCCAAGCATGGCTTGAGGGTTGAACGGTCCACTTGTTATTTGGGATGAACTGGGCGTGCCTTGTGGCGGTTGTGATCATGCTAAGGGTGGTTTGTTTGTTGCATCTACGTTAAGGTTTTCAAATTGAGCATTGGATGCCAATGGTTGCGTCTAACTTGCTAGGCCGGCTAGATATTGCTTGTTAGTTGGTTCTGGCTGTCGGTGATCATGGTGGGCCCATCGCCACTAGTGTCTTTATGTTGGTGCTTGATGTCATGTGGTTGGCCAGGGGATTTAGGGAAGAACCTGCGAAGACTGAGTACACCAATGTTGGCTAGGGGGTCGTGGATTGCTTCTCTGAGATGGAAGCCCCTCTAGTTCACTGAATCTTTGCTTGTGGATCTCTAGGATGCACCACAACGTGCACCCTCTGCATGCATTGTGAATAGCAGTGAGGGACCAGCGGAGGACACCGTCGTTCCCATCTTGCAGGGCGGCCGACCTCGAACCTTGTCATGCTATGGGATGGCGAGCATTTTGCCATGTGAGGCTGCTAGGTGAATAGTGATGTGCACCCTTTGTGTGTGCTAGGCAGGGCGAGACTGAGTCTGTGGGCGTCTTCCTAGCTGAGGAGTTCTATGGTGACTATAGAAACCACCGATGAAGCAGTCTGTTGCTACTGTTGACCCTGCTAGGTCACGGTGATGCGCACCCATCACGCCCCCTATGCATGGCGTGCACAATGCGTGCCTTATGTGCATGGTGTACACCTTATGTAACGGTGTACACCTCGTGTAACAGTGCACAATGCTCGCCATGTATCTTGCACATGCTCATCTCGTCTTTTCATTCTCTTTTGTAGCAATAGTATTAACGAAATAAAAATAACGGGTGAAAAGTTAAGAGGAATCTTATTTGTTTATTCGGAGACGATCTCATGAGCTAGGGAATCATCTTTCTCCCACTTTCAGTGTAGAAAATAAGTCGATTACACAGACGACACTAACTGTTAATGCTAAATTTACATAATTGGTTGGAAAGGGGGGAAAGAGTTATCCCCAGCCCATAAGGGTCCTACGATGGTTGCTCGTGTGTTGATATGGTGATCTTGGCCTTCCTCCATGGCGCTAAATAATAAACGAAATATAAATAAGAGAGACATACACATATTTAAGTAATTTGGCATAAAAGCCTACGTCCACGGGTCGTTTGGGGGTAAAATCTACTATGATAGATGATTTTATAGTCTCTCATTACCTCACTTATCACTTAGTACAACAGAGGAAATTAGAGTTTGAGGGGTTGATGATGATACCTCCGTTGAGAGAGAAGATCTTAGGGGATTTTATGTCTAGTGACTCTCATAAATCTAATGAGATTCCCTTCCTTCATAGAGGTTTTTTTCATTTTTTGGAGTAATTGAGTCATATTTGCCTTAAGAAGCCATTTCATTTTATGTGCCTGAGTCAATTGCCTTACGAAACCATTTCTTTTTGGTGATAGACTCCCAACTAGTTGGACCCAACTCATTTTATCTCCAACAATATCATTATCCCTAAATCAAATGGCATAGGGGGCTCTCCTTGGTTAGGATTCAATAATATTAATAAAAGGATGATGGTTAAAATAATCAATAATATTATTTTTATGATATATTTTCTTTGAAATATGAGTCCAAACAGTACAGGAGATCTACGACTTTCAAATTGCTTTTGAGACTTGTTAATCAAATGTGATTTTTATAGCTTTAATTTACTTTCTATTTTCTCATGAGTGATATTGATAAGCACCATTGCACTATTTTTTTCAAATTGTGTCATAAACTATTAATATTGCAATTTCATACCCCTAATTCCTAAATAATAAATATTTCAATAGTTTCTAGGAATGCAAAATATATTTTTTTTCCCCACTTTTTGCCATAGCTTTGTTGCCGGCTTCTGACTAAAAACGACTTTATCAAGTACTTATAGATACAATATCCTTCATTTTCACCGGACCTGGAAATGGCTAAACTGATTACTGATGTTCTTGAAATTAAGTTGGTTGCTCTGTACATCTATTACGTAGTTTGTAGTTGCGTTATTGCTCTCTAACCGAGATGGCTATATCTCTTTGAGTTTACACTAAATCACCGGGCTACTCTGACGTTTGGTTACTTAGGGTTGCTCTCCAAAACTTGCTAGAAAGTTTTATACATTTCCATGTTGTTTTCCATGAAAACAGTAGGGCTGAGGGAATTAATTCCGAATTCAAAACCACATTGTTTTATAACAATAAAATGATTTTTTTTGTAAATAAAACTTGATACGGATACCCGAGTCAATACCTACTATCTGTAACCGTACTTGGGTGGGTAAAATATTAATATACCTCCCCGAGTCTAATCCAAGTGGATAACCACCTGGATTCATCCAGATTATTGAGTTTTGGGCCTATCCGGATACACACCCCTTGTTGGGTGTGCCGTCAAAGATTTGGTCAGCTTGATCCTAGTTATCTTATAGGTCAAAACAGGAGTCCTTCTTTTCTCTTGAGGAAAGTTAAGGCGGTTCCCCTTTCTTTGGCAAGGGTTTAGTCTCTCCTTGCTGAAAGTGTAGTGTAAGGGTACTATGGCGGTGGAAGAGGAGGCTTTGTCGAAACAGTGGGAAAACTTAATCTGACTAATGAAGAAAGCTCAGTCTTTCATGCTCCTAATGTAAAGGAGTATGGAATTCATGGAAAACATTGTAGCATTGGTAAAGTTCTGACTGAAAAAGGCTTGAACAATGAAGCTTTTAGGAAAACAATGGCTCAAGTATGTTGATTGGTGGGATGGGTAAGGTTTAAGGAGTTGGGAGATCATAAATTCCTAATTGAATTCCAACACTTGATAAAGACAAGGTGCTCAGTGGGAGGCCTTGGTTCTTTGATAGGAACTTACTGACAGTACAAGAAGTGGATGAATCTAATGTTCTTAATTCCATTCAATTCAAATTTGAACCTTTTTGGGTTCAACTACATAATATGCCTCTAGCAGCCATGTCTGAGGAATTGGGAAGTCAGTTTGGTGAAACTGTTGGACATGTTATTAGGGTAAATGCTAAATATGATGGTTCAGCGTGGGGTAGATGTCTTAGAGTGAGAGTTGCTATTGATATTCATAAGCCTTTGCTGAGAGGTCTGTGGCTGAGTTTTGAAGGGCATCAATACTGGATCTCTTTCAAGTATGAGAGATTACAATCATTTTGTTTCCACTGTGGTATATTATTCCATTAAGGGAAGGGACGTACAAGGCCGAGGAATGAACATATGAGAGAAGGGGGTGAACAAACAACAATTTGGACCTTGGCTTCGAGCACAACTAATGAACACAAATATTTTTTACGATAGGAAGTATGGTGGTGCAACTGAATCTAATCAGTATCAATGGAGGCAAGAGATAGAGGCTAGTGATGTTATAGGGGATAAGGTTTAGGCAAATATGACTGATGTTGTGGGAGGTTATAAGGATGAAAGGAAGGAGTTTTCACAAAAGAAGGCCATCAAATAGGAGAATCAAGTGATGAAGGGGTATAGTTGGTTGCTGAGAGAGGAGATAGGGGGACAACAGACATCCATGAATCCAATTCTTTTGGAAGAATCCACATGGGAAGTAGGGGTGATGGAATTGATGCCTTGCAACAAGTATGGGGCATAAAAGGAAGATCTTCTTTATTATTGGAGGCAGATGATTCACTAAAGGACAATCATGCGGGTCACATGGAACTAGAAGATTACAAACCAGTTTTTTCTACACTCACCACATCTCGAGAAGCTCTCAACTCATTCCAGACAAACACTGCCATGAAAGGGCCTAAATCTAAGGGTCCACATGGAAAAGAAGGGCCAAGGTAGCAAATTGTAACTCTCCAATAGATCCTGAGGTTGAGTCTCTAAGTAGTACAAAGAGAGATGGCAATATTCAAATGTGTGATATGGACCAAACTGGTCAAAAATAGAAAATTGGTGAAGAGCTGGAAACTTGCAGTTGTGAAACTAGCAGCAATGATGGGCCTGAGTTGGAATTGTAGAGGGGTTGGGAACCCTCGTACAGTTTAAGAACTTCATCAATGGGTGAAGCCTAAGTGTCCTAAGGTGGTTTTTCTCATGGAAACCAAGTGTGGTAGGAAGAAAATAGAAGAAGTAAGAAACTTAGTGGGTTTTGATAGAAGTTTTGTAGTTGAGAGTAGAAGCCTTAGTGGAGGGGTAGCTTTTTTGTGGAATAATACTGATGATATTTCTTTAGAAACTTTTTTTCAATATCATATCTCCTTGTCTTTTAAAAGGGATGAGACCAATGAGGACCTGATGGTAATTGGGTTCTATGGACACCCTTCTACTTCACAAAGGGAGAGTAGTTGGCAGTTGCTGAAATTACTTAAGCCTAACGAAGATAGAGCTTCGATCTGCTTTGGGGATTTTAATGAGGTTTTGCATCAACTTGAGAAGCAAGGGGCAACTATAAGGCCTTACAACCAATGGAAAGTTTCAGGGAGGCGATGTATTCTTGTGGCCTAAGTGACCTAGGATATGAGGGGACTAAATTCACCTGGAATAATGGAAGGGAGGGAGCTCAATTCACTAAGGAAAGGCTGGATCGAGTATTTGGAAATCTAGCCTAGATTAACCAATTTTTTGATACCTGGGTAACTACTCTTCTAGCACAATCTTCTAACCATTGTCCTTTGGTGTTTAACATGGGGAAATGGAAGGGAGAGGAGCAGTAGTGAAGGGGGGTGGCAGAACAAAGATTTTTAGATATGAGGCAAGTTGGGATCTAAGGTATGAATGCAATGGAATCATACACAATAGTTGAAATCAGAATTTTTCATGGCAAGGATCTCATTTGTGGGGTGTGCACAATAAATTACTAAATTGTAGGGACTCTTCGCTTCGGTGGAAAAAGCACTCTCTTGATAAGCAAAGGAAACAGCCCAGGAAAACCTCAACTTGCTCTCTAAAATGCAGAATGCTAATATTGGTGATCTGACAATGGAAGTGAAACAAATGCAAAAAGAGGTGGAAGTTCTGTTAGAAGCAAACAATGTAAGGTGGAAGCAAAGGGCTAAGCAGACCTGGCTCAGAAATGGAGATAGAAATACTAAGTTTTTCCACAGAGCTGCAAATCAGAGAAGAAAAGTTAATGAGATTCAAAAAATTGAGAGGGTTGATGGAAGTGTGGCTTCTAGCGTATCTGACTGAGATTCTGGATAAACCTACCAGCAAAGTCCTTCTCCAAATCAATTACAAGATTACCTATTTGTAGAGAAGTCGGCCAAGGGTTTCTGTGCGACTTGAATAGCACATATTCACAAGTATTGTGAGCTTGAAAAATCTGAGGAGAACTTCAAGAGATCATGAAAGAGAAAATTCTTGAGAGAAGGATTTTCCAAATAGCTTAATTCGTGGAATTGAGTGAGAGCATACTCCGAGGGGGAGTTGCCATGTTCAAGTTCAACCACTGGAGGTTCCAGTAGGAAAGATAAAAATTGGAGAGTGTCAGAGGTTCTAACCACCTACTGCTGTAGAAGACAAGCGGGTCGCATGTCTTGGGCAAGCGTGTCTAGTTACAAAGGTTTTGTAAATGTTTTACTTGTAACACTCTCAATCGATAAAATTGGTTTTCCTGGATTTGGTTGCCCCGTAGGGTTTTACCTTTGAGGAGTTCTTCAAAGGGTTTCCCTTCATAACCAAATTATTGTGTTAATGTTCTTAATATTTTATATTGGTTACTAATATGTGCTAACAACTTTTGTTTAGCATTAATGTGCATAATCAGGAGTACTTGGGTAATTTTAATTGGCATAAGAGCGTGGTTAACTCAATCTAAGTGAGATTCATTCTCCTAGAAGATCATGGTGTCACTATCATCACCACCAAATTTTGATGGTGATAACTATGCCTACTGGAAGGTAACAATGAGAGCATTTTTAAAATCGCTTGATGAGAAAGTCTGGCTAGTCGTGTAGTCAGGATGGACAAGGCCCACAACACCTATAAAAGAGTGGACCAAAGAACAATCAAGCAGCTGTAAATGGAACAGTAAAGGTCTAAATATCATTTTTATGGCAGTTGCTCCTGATGAATTCAAGAGAATTTTCATGTGTGAGACATCCAATGATGCTTGAGATATTTTGGAAACCACACATGAAGGAACCAAAACGGTGAAAATTTCCAAATTACAAATATTGACCTCAAAGTTTGAGGAAATAAAAATGCTGGAAGATGAGACTTTCAATGAATTTTATCCTAAACTAAATGGCATTGTTAATTCTAGGTACAATCTCGGAGAGAAGGTAGAGGAGGCACGAGTTGTGAGAAAAATTCTGAGATCCCTGCCTGAAAGATTTCGACCAAAGGTAACAGCCATAGAAGAAAGCAAGGATTTAGACACAATTCAGGTAGAAAAACTGGTAGGTTCTTTGCAAACTTATGAATCTACTCTTCCACAATAAAAGAAAGGTAAGTCCATTGCACTCAAAAGTACTAAGGAAGAACATCAGTATGATGCTGAAGATCTGTGTAATGATGACTTAGCCCTTGTGGCCAGAAAATTTTAAAAAAATTCGTCTTTAATAAAAATAATTTTGGTAAATAGAAAAAAAGGTAAGAATTTCACTAAAAAGAACAAATTAGAAAAATGGAATAAAGACCAATGTCATGAATGCTCTGGTTTTGGTCACATAAAAATTAAGTCTCCAAATTCTAAAAGAAACGCAAAAGTTTTGAATACTAATCTAAGTGATGATTCTGACTTTGAAAGTTCAGATACATCCTCTGATAATGAAACTGTTTTAATTGTTTTTTCTGCTTCAGTTACTAATTATGATGATAGAGCAAAGTATATGCTGACGACAGCTTGGGTGTTTGTGATACTGACTCTGATGTTGCCACAGAAGTTGATGATCATGATTTAAGTGTGCATGAAGCATATGAGGATTTATGTGAAGAATTTGTGAGAATCCAAAAGGTAAAAAAGAAGCTGTACAAAAACCTAACCACCATAGAGAGTGAGAAATACAATTTGGTGGAAGCACTGAAAGTAACGGAACTAGAAGTGACAAAGCTACGCGCATAGAAAGAGGTGCTTGCAAAGAAGTTAGCAGCTTGTCAGGAATTCAAAGAAAAGACTCCCACTCAAAAACCCAATGAACTACTGAAAGTTCAAAGAGATAGTTATGATCGCACATGGTTGGGATACAATACTTCCAAAGATTCACATCATAAAGCATCCATTGCCTCTACATCCAAAGGTATCACTTTTGTAAAAGGAAGTAATGTAGAAAATATTTCAAAGAAACCTGGCAAGGCAATAATGACTTCTTCAAGTAAGTCCAAAGGTAAGTTTATCACCACTTGTCATTATTGTGAAATAATTGGACACACTATAACAAATTGCTTTAGATTTAGAAAAGAGAAAAAAAAAAAAATAGAAGTAGGTTGTCGAACAAAGATATGAACCTAGAGATTAAAGTGGACAAACTGAGCAATCAAATAAACACTCTAGGTAAGAAACTTGGTGAACTATCTGAATTGTGTTTTCCTAAAAGCATAAATAAAATGAATATCAAAACCAAGTGGGTAGTGAAAGAAAAGACCGTATGCCTAGTAGTACACACAACACTTTAAAGCTATGAAAACTAGCATGTGGTATCTTGATAGTGCTTGTTCTAGATATATGACAGGAGATAAAGGGTTATTTAAGAAGATTGAATCAATCAGTGGAGGATCCGTAACTTTTGGAGATGGAAGTACAACAACAGTGGAAGGAAAGGGAAGTGTAGATATCCCTGATTTACCCATTCTTCATAATGTGCTTTTTGTTAATGGTCTAAAGGGTAATCGGTTAAGTATTAGTCAATTTTGTGATGACTATCTTTCTGTACAGTTTTCAAAGGATGAATGCAAAGTCTACAATAATGATAGAAAATGGATCTTGAAGGGTACCAGGACTGCTGACAACTGCTATGGAGTTTCTCCTGTGAACACGATGCAATGTCACAAAGTAGAGCTGGATGAAACTGAGTTGTGGCACTATCGTCTAGGCCATATCAACTATAGGGACGTGCAAAAGATCTCTAAGAAGGAAGTTGTACGTGGATTGCCCAAAATTTTGAAAAACAAGAAGATGGTGTGTGGAGCTTGTCAGGAAAGGAAGCAGACCAAGGCACAACACAAGAAGATAGTTGATATTCTGACTTCAAGACCACTTGAGTTGTTGCACATGGATTTTATGGGTCCTACTCAGACTGAGAGTCTCGATGGAAAGAAGTATATAATGGTCATCGTGGATGACTATCAAGATATACATGAATCATTCAGTTGAGAAACAAAACAGAAACCTTCGACCTTGAGAAGAAACTGTTTAGATGACTACAAACAGAAAAGAATTCCTCTATCTCTCGTATTCATAGTGATCATGGGAAAGAATTTAAAAATATTAATTTCTCTTCTTTTTGTAATGAACAGGGGATACATCAAGAGTTCTCAACCCTAATCACTCCACAACATAACATAATTGTTGAGAGGAAAAATAGGGCAATATAAGAGATAGCTCGCACCATGCTGAGTAATAAAAAATTGGTGTTATACTTCTGGGGAGAAGCTGTCAACACTGCTGGACACATTTTGAACTATGTAGTCTTTCGTCCAGGCACCTAAGAGCATCCACATCTGCTTCTTCAAAGTCTATTTCATCTTCAAATTTAAATAATTTTATAGATAGTTGACCCACATTGAATAGCCAAACCCATTTCATATGAAATTTGATGTACAATAATTTCATCTTTCTTTCCAAAGATGAAAAACAAGATGAAAAGAACTGTACCAAGTCTAAACAAATGTTTATTGTTTTTGGCTCCCTCTCCCGTGATTTCTTTCTTTCTTCTTCTTCCATTTTTTCTCTCCCGCGTCTCTTCTTTCTTCTCTTATTCCCTTTGTCTCTCGTGTCTCTGCCTTTTTCTTCCCTCTTCCTCACCCGCGATTTCTCTCTCTTTTTTTCTCTCTTCTTTCTCTTCTTCCCTCTCTTGCGTCTCTACCTTCTTCTTCCCTCTTTCTCTTCCGCGATTTCTTTCTCTCTTTTTTTTCTCTCTTATTTCTCTTCTTCTTCCCTCTCTCACGTCTCTGCCTTCTTTCTCTTCTTCTAGTCTTTTTTTCCTCTTCTTTCTCTTCTTCTTCCCTCTTTCTCTCCCACGGCTAAAAAAGCTTCCATCTTGTCTCCAGCACGGCATCGCAGCAACTTCTCTCCAGCACGAAAAGCAACATGGTAAAATTTGAAACCCTAGCCTTGATTTTACTCTTGATTTTATTATTTGAGTTTGATTTTGTTGATGTTGTTTGGGTTTGATTTTGTTTTCAGCAAGAGTTTTTCAATTTCTAGTTTTGATTTAAACACGATAGGGCTCAATTTCATTTTTGTTTTCTAGTTATGCTGCTTGTTTTCAACAGCTTCTATAAACTGTTGTTAGTGTTGGTTTGAACTCGTGTGTTAGTGTTTGAACTAGTTATGCTGCATGTCTCAATTGCATTTCTGTTTCCTAGTCATGTGTTATTTTGAGCTCGGAATGCTCTGTAAATTGGAGATGGTGCATGTAAATTAGGTCATATGCCAACCATACCATATGGTTTTGCTATGGTAAAGTTGTTTGATTGACTGGGGGTGATGTAATCCAGAAGAAAAGAAAAAAGTAGGGAAAAAAAGATTAGGGAGATGGAAAAGAAACTTTGACAAGAAAGAAAAAAAAATTGCACTGGGCATTTTTGTATCTTTCTTAGAAAGAAAGGCTTATATCCAGATATTGCATATTTGTATGTGGCTGCTATTTCAGTAGCACTATATTTGTAGGTTCTTAATTTCATTTGTTGGTTTATCATAGATATTGCATATTTGTATGTGGCTGCTGTTTCAGTCACATTGTTTATGTCCGAGAGTGTGTCCTATAAGCATGCTTTACTGTTGGGTTATCATAGATATTGCATATTTGTATATGGTTGCTACCCGAGGCTTCTATTGTAGGTTCTTAATTTCACTTGAGATTGTGGCTGCTATTTCAGTAGCACTGTTTATGAGTCTAGTCCTGATTTTGGGATATTATACTTGAATCAAGGATGGATACCATATTTGATGAAGATCCCTTCTTTACCACTCTATTGCAAAGTGGTAAACAAGGTATATCCAGTACCCTAATGACCAGTAGCCATGATAATATTGGACTCCAAGCAACACAACTGGAAGGTGAAAAAAGGCCACCTAGTAAGAAAACACAACGAGGTGTGTCTTTCACCATAGAGGAGGATAATCTCCTCATGTCGGCTTGGCTCAATATTAGCATGGATGCTATACGGGAGATGGACGGATCAAAAATACTCTCAAATGTGAGAGAGAATTAGCAATTATTACAATGAGCATAAAAAACCTAGCATGGCAATCGTTCTGGGGGGTCATTGACCAATCGATGGTCGGTGATCCAAAAATGCACAAATAAATTTTGTGCTGCTGTGACTCAAGTAGAATCTTTGCATCCAAGTAGTGCGACAGAGCAGGACAAGGTATGAGTTTCTAACTAACTTTCATTCTAAATTTTCTTACTGAAATTCTATTCTCACATTCTTGTTACATTTGTATATTTAGATTGAAAGAGCTAAAATAATGTATAGAGAGACTGAGAAGGCCACATACAACATGAAACATTGCTGGTGTCTATTGAGACACCAACCAAAATGGTAGCAACACGTGTTCATGTTGTCAACGAGAAGGAAACCAAATGGGAAACGCCCTGCTATGGCAGAGTCAACTTCACTAGGAGACAACACGATATATGACAACGTAGAGGTAATTTTTTAGAGACCTCCAGACAAGAAGGCTGAGAAAGAACGGGAGAGAAAAAGGAAGGCAGCAGAATCTTACGATGCAGAATCTTACGATGCAGAATTTGTTGAGGCCTTAACTTGCGTGACAAATGATAGAGTTGTTTTCATGTCTGAAAGAAGATAAGCGACCAGTAAATTGGATGCTGATAGGGCTCAATTACTAGTGGAGAAAAAGAGGAGAAATGATATGGAGAATAGGAAGATCGATATGGAGATAACGAAGATATATCTTGTTGGCATGAATAGAATGCAACGAGAGTATTTCTTGAATCTTCAAAAAGAGGTTTTTGAGAAATCAAGGAAGCGATTTTCATTTCCATCTCTATCTTCATCTTTTGAAGATGTGTAGCCTTTTGTTGGTGTAATGTTTTGGGGTTGTTTTGTGTCTTGTGGTTGTATTTGTTTTGGGGTTGTAGCCTATGCTATTTTGTAGTTTTTGTTATTTTGGATCACAAATATGGGTGTTTGAGAATGTGGACAGTGATAAAACTTTTATATTTGGATATTGATATGGTATAAATTGTTTATTGGATGAAACAAACTTTATTTATTAGATTGTGAAAATGAAAATGAATATGATTGTTGGAGATTGTAGGACATTACAGGAGATTATGAAAAAAGAATTAATTAAAAAACAAAAATTAATTAGAAAAATATAAAAATAAAAAATAATAATATTTTATTATTATAGATAGTGTGATGACTAATCCAATGTGGACTTTAAGTTTTGAATGATTAGCTAAAAGTGAAAAACCTACATATTAATCAAAATTTAAAGAATAAGATGGCCAATCCAATGCCAATGTTCTAACTCACTCCCTATGAGTTATGGAATGGAAAGAAACCCACGGTAAAGTACTTTAAGGTATTTGGGAGTACTTGCTACATTTTGAGAGACAGAGAGCATGCCCACAAATTTGATAGCAAGAGTGATAAATGAATATTTCTTGGATATTCATCAAATAGCAAAGCTTACAGAGTTTATAATCTAAGGACTAAAACAATAACGGAGTCAGTTAACGTAGTTGTGGATGACAACTCTAAGGAGATGATCAAGACAAAAATTGACAACCTTATCGAGAAGGTTGAAGAAAACTCCACCGATCAAGAGGACACAGATCCAATGGAACCTGTTACACCAAGCTCAGTTTCACACCATGAAAAAGAGTCATCTACAAGAATCAGTTATAATCATCCAAAGGAGAACATCCTTGGAGAATTGGATGAAGGTATGGGATTAAGAAAACATGTTTTAAATCAAGTCTAATACGTTTGCTATTTGTCTCAGGTTGAACCTAAGAAGGTGGAAGAAGCTTGACAAGATGAAAGTTGGGTCAACGCTATGCACGAGGAATTGCACTAGTTCACCTGAAATCAAGTATGGGAGTTAGTTTCAAGACCTAACGATCACAACATCATTGGAACAAAGTGGATCTTCAAAAACAAGTCAGACGAACATGGAACCATTGTTCGAAACAAGGCTAGGTTAGTAGCACAAGGATACACTCAAGTTGAAGGAATTGACTTTGACAAGAACTTTGCACCAGTAGCTCATTTGGAATCTGTTCGCATATTGCTAGCAATTGCAAGTCATTTAAATTTTAAGCTGTATCAAATGAATGTCAAAAGTACTTTTTTAAATGGCATACTCAACGAAGAAGTATATGTAGAACAACCAAAGTGATTTTCTAATCACTTATTTCCTGACCATGTTTTTAGGTTAAAAAAGGCTCTTTATGGACTAAAGCAAGCACCTCGAGCATGGTATGAGAGACTAATGAAATCTTTGCTTGAAAATAATTTAGTAAGAAGTCAAGCTAACTGAACGTTGTTTTTAAGAAAATCTAGTAAGCATCTACTTATTGCTTAAATTTATGTAGATGACATTGTGTTCGAATCCACTCTGGACAAACTCCCACATGACTTTTCTAAAGAAGTGAAGACTGAGTTTGAAATGAGTATGATTGGGGAATTAAATTTCTTCCTTGGGATTCAAATTAAACAAACTGAATGAGGGATTTTCATTTCACAGTCTAAATATGCTAAAGATCTTGTTAAGAGATTTGGCATGGAAGGGAAGATACATTCTCGCACTCCGATGAGCACCTCGGTTAAAATATGTTCAGATTCAACAAGCAAGACCATTGATCCGACTCTATATAGAAGCATGTTATGAAGTCTTCTTTACATTACTGCTAGTAAACCTGATATTATTTTTAGTGTAGGTGTTTGTGCACGATTTCAGGTTAATCCTAAAGAATCACACCTCACAGCAGTAAAAAGAATCTTGAAATACCTAAGTGCTACTATTAACTACAGCATATGGTATTCAAAAGATTCAAATTTGAGTCTGGTTGGCTACTCTGATGTTGATTGGGCTGGTAATGTTGACGACAGAAAAAGCACCACAGGTGGTTGTTTTATGTCGGTAGCAATCTGGTAGCATGGATGAGCAAGAAGCAAAACTCCATCTCCCTGTCCACTGCTAAAACCAAATACATTGTAGCTAGCAGCTGTTGCATTCAGTTTCTTTGGATGAAAAAGATGCTTGAGGACTATGGGTTCTCTCAAGATAATATGACTGTCTACTGTGACAATTCAAGTGCAATTAGTATCTTGAAGAACCTTGTGCAACACTCAAGAACCAAGCACATAGATATAAGACATCACTTCATAAGAGACTTGGTTGAAACAAAGGTAGTGTCTCCAGAACACGTCAACACCGAACACCAACTGGCCGATTTGTTCACTAAACCTTTAGATGGTCTAAGGTTTGAATTTCTAAGGAAGGTCATTGGTGTGTGTCACATGCCCTAATTTTTTTTAATTAAAAAAAATAAAGGTGTTTGTTTTGGTTGTTTCTCCAACAACTCCATGTTGCTTTCATTGTGCAAGGTATAAGCTTTTTTAGTATAATGGGTCCTTAAGCTTCGTGACTCCACCAATTCATCTTGTTGGGATCGAGGTAAATCTTGTCTGGTATGTGTTTTTACTTTTGATGCAAACTCTTGAGGAAGACCACACAATGATTCTATTCTTTGCATTGTGAGGAACTTAAATCTGACCTCCTAACAATTTGGTGACAGCATACGTATACTCATACAATGCCCAAATAGGGGGGGGGGGGGGGGGGAGTCTATGTCTTGAATTGGCTAAAACTAGTTGAACCTAGTACCAAATCGAAAAAGATCTCCATTTGCCATGCATTAAGGTCGATCCTTATAGAAAGAGTCAGGTGTTCAAAAGTCATTGCGGAAAAAGATGAACACTCATGCATGAATCTCAACTCTAAAAAGTTCATGTAGAAAAAAATCGTTTATTGTGGAAAAAGATTAGCAATACAAAATGGACATATAGAGTGAATCTGGCTTTGTGCTTGGAGGGAGTTCCTTTTTCGGGTATCTAGACCCTAGCATAAAGTTTGACTTTCAAGAACAGTTCACCCTTATTAGATCAAAATCGAAAAAATTATAAAAGAAATGGGGAGTACAGAAAAGAAAGAAAAATAATAATAAAAGTTTTTTTGGAAAGTTTTTTGTTTCTCACTCACACACATGAATTCTTGGTAGGTCATCAATTAGGAAAAATGCTCAATTGTGAAGACTGACCAATAAAGAATACTTCTCCTAAATAAATGAGAAAGTGTTGAGTGTAACAAAGCTTGAACAAGGAAATTACTCAAAAAGGCTCAAACTTTGTGATTGAAAAATACATGATATTTTTGTTTTTCTGGTTCTTTAAATTATTTTCATTTTCAAATATTTGAAAAAATATGAGTAACTAAAATTCGTGTGGGATGTTACCTCTAAAAAAACATGCTCTACGTGTTTAAAAAGGGGGGCCTGCATGCAGGGCATGTTCTAGGCCTTGGGCGGGAAATGAAAAAACTGATTTGTAGCATTAACTGCTCGCCAATCAGCCTTAATCACCATTAGGCCTCGATTCTCTCTTCCATTCACTCTGGTTATCTTCTCCGATACACGCTTAGAGAGAAACGTCTTTACATCTCAAGAAATTTGGGTTTATCCTCTACGCAAAATGAAGTTGGCTTGAGACTTGGACACCTTGTTGAAGGGGTAAAATAAGGTTTTCAAAAACATTCGGAGTAGGATATCTATGGAGAAGGTAACAAACAAAGGTTGCATATGAAATACAAGTCAATTGCAAAGAAAGCAAAGTTTGACAGCAAAGCACTTCAAATACATTCCTCCAGTGAGGAAGAATCTGACTCTCACGAGAGAACTCCAAAGAACTCCCCTAAAAAATTCAAGGCGGTAGGAAAAGGATGTGTCCCTTCTAAAGGAGTGGGGAGAACATCAAAAACTTCTACCAAAGGACCAAAACCTCCAAAGTTTGTGAGTGAGAAAGTAGAGACAGCCTACATGACTGTGTTCTCCAAGAGGAATGTTCTTGGAGAACGAGAGGTAACTCTGAGTGATGTGAATGACCCTGCATTTGAATTTATTGCCCACATATTTGCTGATAGAGGATGGGAGAAAATTATTGGGGGAGCCCTTGCCTTTTATATTGAGATTGTTAGAGAGTTTTATGCTAACATTTTATTGAGTGTGGACAATAATTTCATTACATCTATTGTTAAGGGTGTTGACATTATTATCTCTCCTGAAATTATTAGAGAGTTCTATGAATCCCTAGTACGGAAAACCCAGGTTTTCCATGTAATGGTATGGGGATCCCATCAAAAGCCCAAATGAAAGATTTGTTTTCTAGGCCCAACGCACCAGCATGGCCCCCAAAGATTCATAGACTCTATGAAATCAATGCTCCCAGAATATAGATTCTTTGCCAAAATGGTATTGAAAAATCTTTGGCACATCACTAGGCATACTGAGCTGACAATTGAAAAAATCCAATTTATGTATGCTCTAGTTAAAAGTGTACCTATAGATCTTCCCTCTCATATTATTGATATAATTTCCAAGGCTAGGGCTGACATGATAGACAAGGAAAATCTATCATTTGGAGGACTCATCACTAAGTTGGTCATAAATGCTAAAGTGTCTTTAAGAAGCACAGAGGCCACAGTAAAGATGTATGGGAAAAACTCCTCTAAAACGATCACCAAATCAGAAGCTGTGGTCAGTGGAAAGAAAAGAAGCCATACTGAGGCATTCGCATCTTCCCATCCTACCCCAAGATAACCCACCGAAGTAATTGAACAACTTCAAATGTTGCATTCAAGATTTGACTCTTTTGTGGACAAATGTGAAGAAAAAATGGGAAAAATAGAACAAATGCTAGCAGATCTGCAGGACGAGTCAGAGAAGGTGAATGATAGGTTTCAGCAAGTTGTTCTGGATGTGGATTAGATTTTGAAGACAATAAGTCCAAGTGAGGAAGAAGAAAAATCAAACTCTGATTGATGTTGACAACACATAGGGGAGATGGGATGAATCTGTCTACAAAGGGAGCAGTAGTGATAATGCAGACAGAATGCGAACAACACCACCACCACCACCACCTTTTATTAATTTTTATTTTTGAAAAGGTTCTATTAATTTGCATATTGAACAAGCGTTTATTATTTTGGTTTCATGTGCTACATTAAATTGACATGTGTTTGGTTAAGTTAAGACTCATTATGATACTTCAAATGTTTTGACTTTTTTTTTTTTTTTTTGCATGACTTTCTATATGAGATCTTTGTTGGTGGTTTGGTTAGTTGGTTTTGCAAGTTTAAATCACATTCATCCATTATGTGTTTTGTCAGCAATCAGCCAAAGGGGGAGGTTGTAAATATAATTTATGTTTGGCTAGAATTAGATGAGTCTATACTCAATTCGAATTGTGGATAAATGTAATTTTGATAGGACTCTTGGAGTGCATCCAACAAAGATAAGTATTTATCTGATAAGGATGAGTGTTTGAATTGTAACTCTTATCAAATCTTATTAATATTATAAGATAAGAGTCTACAAGAACCATAGGCATGTCTGAAGTTTTAGAGTTAGTTGAAGAGATAAAGATGCAAGCTTTATTTGAACTTGAGGCAATTCAGAAGAAGTAATCTAGTCCAAGATGTTCGCAGATAGTGAGCAACGTCTCTGACTGAGATTCTAGATAAACCTATCAGCAGAGTCCTTCTCCAAATCAATTACAGGATTACCTATTTGTAGAGAAGTCAGCTGAGAGTTTCTGTGTGACTTGAATAGCACATATTCACAAGTATTGTGAGCTTGAAGATCAGAGGAGAACTTCAAGAGATCGTGAAAGAGAAAATTCTTGAGAGAAGGATTTTCCAAATAGCTCAATTTGTGGAATTGAGTGAGAGGATGAGAGCATACTCTGAGGGGGAGTTGCCATGTTCAAGTTCAACCACTAAAGGTTCCAGTAGAAAAGATAAAGATTGGAGAGTGTTAGAGGTTCTGACTACCTACTACTGTAGAAGACAAGCGGGTCCCGTGTCTTGGATAAATGTGTCTAGTTATAAAGATTTTGTAAATGTTTTACTTGTAATCATCTCAATCAATAAAATTGGATTTTTTGGATTTGGTTACCCCGTAGGGTTTTGCCTTTGATGAGTTCTTCAAAGGGTTTCCCTTCGTAACCAAATTATTGTATTAATATTCTTAATATTTTATATTAGTTACTAATCCGTGCTAACAACTTTTGTTTTGAATTAATGTACATAATCAGGGGTACTTGGGTAATTTTACCTATGATAGGGTGAAATGGAGCTTCTTGAGAGCAGCAATGGAGAAGATGGGGATTCAACTCATGATGGATTGGCTTGGTGATGGGGTGCATTACAACTGTTTCATACTCCATTCTCATTAATGGTGTTCCTTAGGCATGATTTCAACCTACCAAGGATCTAAGGCAGGGAGACCCCTTGCCTCCCTATCTATTTATCCTAGTATCAGATGTATTGAGTTCACTCTTGCATCAAGCTGAAGCTTCTAAGCACATTCATAGGTTCCAATTTGGTAGACGCAATTTAAGTATTAACCATTTCTTTTTTGCATATGATAGTTTGTTATTTTGTCGTGCAAATGCAGTAGAGTGGGCTAAAATAGTTGATCTGTATGAAAGAGGCTCTGGACAAAAACTCAATAAGGACAAAACTTCAATATTTTTTAGTGCAAATACCAAAAGGGTGACTAGAGATTATATTCTTGACATGGCTAGACTTAGAGCTATTTCAAGCTATGAGAAATACCTTGGCCTACCTGTCCTTATAAGCAGGTCAAGAATTAAAGCATTTAAAGGGATCCTGAACAGAGTAAGGACTCGAGTGAGTAGTTGGAAAAATAAACTGCTATCACAAGCTAGAAAAAAGGTTTTACTCAAGGCTATCCTTCAAGCTCTCCCCACCTACTGTTTGGGGGGTTTTTAAACTGCCAAAGGCTCTTCTCAGAAAACTCAATAGAGTCATGCACAACATCATGTGGGGACAACAACAAAGGGAGAGTAAGACACATTGGATTTTTTGGTAGCAAATGGGAAAGGTAGAAAGTGCAGGAGGGTTGGGATTAAGAGATTTTAAGAGTTTTAATACTGCTTTATTATCTAAACAAGCATGGATAATTCTACAAAAGCCACATTCCTTGGCATCTCAGGTTCTTAAAGTGAAATATTTTCCTAGAACAGAATTTTGCTAACCCTTCCTTTATCTGGAGAAGTATTTGTTCAGCTAGGCATCTGATTGAAAAGGGCAGCATTTGGAGGATTGGTAATGGACATAGTACACTCATTTGGCAGGACAGGTGGTTGCCTATTCCCTCTAGTTACAAGTTCCAATCGCAACATAGATTCTGCCTGGGGATGCAAAAGTTGCTAGTCTTATCAACCATATAGTGAAGGAGTGGAAGAAGGATCTGGTTAGGGAGGTTTTAGGAGAAGATGAAGCTGAAACTATCCTTAAGATCCCAATTAGTTCCACCAGTGTAGAGGATAGACTAATCTGGCTAGGAACCAAAGATGGGGTCTTCACAATGAAGAGAGCATACCATTTCCAAGAGGAGCTAAATGCACTAATGAATGGTCAGTCCTCTTCTGCTGTTAAAAATAAAATAGATTGGACTAACTGTTGGAGCTTTCAAATTCCAAATGCAATGAAGATATTTTTGTGGAGAACTTGTCTTGAGTCGTTACCCATAAGGTGTAACTTGGCTAAGAAGCAAATTTGTGAATCTACTAAGTGTCCTATTTGCATGTGTGAGAATGAAACCGTGATCCATATTTTGTTGAACTGTCCATCTACTATGGATGTGTGGAGTCAAGGTCCAACTAGTTTGTAGAAAAGCTCTATCAGACCTGCAAATTTTAGTGACTTACTTGAGGCACTAATCTCAACCTATGATCAAGAGACTATTGAATTATTTGCTATAGCAACCAGAAGTATTTGGCATATGACGAATCAAATCATTTTTTAGAACTCCTTTACTCATCCATTTGTTTTGGTTCACAACTCAGAAATATCTACAAGACTTTAATGTTGCTCAACAAAAGCATAATGCATCATCTTGAGCGATGACAAAGGAGAATGGTAACTAGAATCCTCCTCCTCCAGGTGTAACTAAGTGCATATTTGAGATTGTGGTGGAAAATATAACTTATAGCTTTAGAGCTTATAGCTTATAACTTAAATAATAAACTCTATACTTCAAAAGTTATTTACTGTTTGATAAACATGTATATAAAACACTTTTAAAGGTAGTTACATTAATTTTTCAAAATATACAGTTATCTACATGAGCTTTTCAATAAAAACTTCAATTTGGTGCTTTCTAAAAAAGTTGACTTTCAGTTTTTTTAAGTGATTAAAACACTTTTTATAAAGTTACCAAACATATCATTTTTTCTTTAAAATAATGTTTAAGCAGTTAAAAACACTTTTTAAACTTACAAACTGAATCCCAAACCGGCTCTAAGATCAACTGTGATGCAGGTGTGAGTGACGGACAAGGGAGGGCAAGTATTGGCATAATAGCCTGTGATTCTCAAGGCAAAGTGATGGCTTCCAAAAAAAATTTCAAGAGCAAGCTTTTTTTATCCTTTACTTGCTGAAGCTCAAGGTACTTTATATGCTATAGAACTAGCTATTGAACTGGGAGGATGATTCTCTTCCAATTGTCAAAGGTTTAAATTTAAAGCAACAAATGAATAGATGGGATAGAGTGGGAAGGATTCTTAGTGACAGACTAGACTATCCTCTTTAGTGAGCTGGAATGTTTTATTTGTTAAAAGTGCTATTAATGTTTATGCTCATAACCTTGCAAAAGTTGCACTATCAGTACCAGAGGATGTAGTTGATCTGGTTGTTAGTTCAGAATTATTGCATTCTGTAACTCTTGATTAAGTTTAATGAAGTTTATCATTTCTCAAAAAAAAAAAAAAAAAAGGTCAAAACAATTATTTACTCCGCAACCTTATTTATTCAATTTGTCAACCCACTTGTTTGATTTTATCAAACCGTTAATTATGACGGTCCCCTTCTTGATTTTGAAAAAGGGACTTTGACCATTCGTCTATTACCTATAAAAAAAATACTTTAGCGATAAAGAAAATATACAAAAAAAAAACTTATAAACTGATATGAATTGATATAGTTGTAAATCTATTTTTATTATAAAATAGATTTAACGGATTTCATGAAATCACATGATCAACTTGTGAGTTTACTTTGTATAATCTTTTTGTGTCTGTAGCAGTTCTCTTCTCTATATGGCCAATTGTTATGAGATTTTTATTTGGTAAGTCTCACTCCCTTTTCTTATATATTTAAATTAAGTTAATACATGGTTAGTTGAAAACCAAAAGCAGGGTAAAGGAACAGTTGGCATTGCATCCTGTGAGAATAAATCCGAAAGGGTAAGTTTTAATAATTGTTGGTCAAGTTGAGAAGTTTCCCAAACGTGAAGGGATATTGCGTGTTCTTTGGTACATCTTAAAATCAAAAGGGCTGTCATATCCAAAATATTGTGTGTTTTATCATATTTTGATTCAAAATGATAAAACTGGAATAACAATATTTATATAAGGAAATATATATATATATATATATATATATTTTTTATCGAAAATAGACTTCATTTCATTTCATTTAATGAAATTGAAATTACGGTTGTAACTAATCAATACAGGAAAAAATTTAGATTATAAGTCAAACTACTCATCTGTTTGAAGCTCACTTAACACACAAATTTCTTTATGACGAGCATTGTCTTAACTTCTATTTCTATAAATTCTTTTCTAACAAACCTTCTGATTTGTCTGAGAGACAAACACTTTGTAAAAACAGAGTAAAAGAAAATTACATATAAGGAAATTTGAGACAAGATAAGACTTAAAGAACTTAAAATTTGAAATTTTGCAAAAGAAAGGAAAAAACATTAATGAGGACATATTATGTTGATATAAGAGTCAAATTTGCCGACTGGAGTTGACAGGCCATAGAAAATGGAAAATTGTGTCAAGTTCCAATTTCAATCTGTAGTGCATTCCACGAACTATTTCTTATTTATTTAAGATATAATATCATGGCCTGATGGCTGATAGTGCATTAAATAGCCTTATATATTCTCCCGCAATCACCGCCCTACTATCTGCATTAATACTACAAAAATATATAACCAATCGCATTGTTCTTTTTCATTGAATTTCAGAATATGGTGGTGGACTTATGGGAGGCAATCAATGAGATAAGGGCGTCTATGACTTGCTCCATAAAACATATTTTCAGAAAAGGAAATCAAGTGGTTGGCTAAACAAGGGGGAAGGTTCTAATTTTGTTTGTAATAGCTTCGTAGATTCTTCTTGCAGGTTGAAAGGTCTTATTCATATGAATTATTCTAGGTTACCTTTCTTACGCTTTTTCTAGTTTTTTTTGTTGCTATCTGGATTATTAGTTTTTTTGTGGGGCTCTAAACTTTAATGTTAGATTGCTTTTTAAGTTTGATACATAGGATGCTTCATTGAATATCTGTATATCTCATGGGTCTTGATCTGTTACCAGGATATCTCTTTGCTATAAGTGAAAGAATTTAATAAAAGTAAGGTTCCGTCCTCTTCCAAAAAAAAAAAAATGTCTAGACCATAAGTTATAATAAAATGACTTGAAAATTCATCATAATTGTCATTATTAAGCTCACTTATTGTTGATCATAACATTTTTCATAATATCTGGTTTTAAATTCAGGACGTCTGTTAATTATGATGCAGTCTAACAGCTAGTAACGACAATTTTTTTTTTTATTAGGTAATAGTTTTTTTAGTACTCACCATGTTTCTAGTGGATTAGTTTCCTGTCATGCATGTTTCTCAATATTGCTCGTCGTGACTAAGGGTGTAAATCGGTTAAATTCGATCAAATTATTTTTTCTCTTTTTCAATTTTTTTTAAATAAATTAACGAAAATTTTTTATTTAAATTACTAAATTAAAATTAAGTAAATTATTAATGTGTATTATGTAAATAATTTATTAAAGAAATATTTTATATGGTCAATAATAATAAATTAAATAAAAATTACATCATTAACTTATATAATTACTATATAAAAATAATATATTAAATTATTAAAAATATTTTTAAAATACATATAGGAATTCGGTCCAATCTAGTCCAAAATTTTCAGACCGAATTTTCTCAATCCATAATTTATGGGATTGAAACCGACTGGTCTGGAGGTCGATCTGATCCAGACCGACCGGCTTACAACCTTAGCCATGACAACTCTTTTTACTTGGTTCGAGCACAAGTTCTCGCCCAAGATTCTCAATTTGTAAATTGTAAGTGCTAAGCTTGCTCGTTTCTTAGGATGAGCATCATTGCTCGTGTGAGATTCTTGTCTACATTTTATATGATGAATATTAGACTAATATTTTATCCTTTTATATCAATGAGCAAGATACTAAATATAAATAACTAATTTTATTTTATAATTATTTAAAATACCAATAATAGTATATTTTATTAGAAAAGTATAATTTACACTATCAATACAGATCACATTATTTTTTGGTGACTATCCTAATGATAAAAGGGAAGGTGAAATAACATTATTCAATCTGCCTGATCGCGTATTGACGTTCGGTCCGAGGGCAGATTTTGCTAGCGAGTCGAGAACGGGATCCTGATGTCCAACCTTCAATATACCAATGTAGGTTCTACTATATACTATTCTTGGAATTTAATTTTTATATTTTTTCAGATAAAATTTAATATTATAAGATTATTTTAATATTATCAAGTAATTAACCGTCACCCAAAAAAAAAAAGATTTCTTGAAATTTAACGAAATTTATACTTAATTTATTTTTACAGAAAGTTAAAAATTAAATAAAATATTTTTAGAATATATATTTTTAATATTATTTTTATTTTAAAATTTAAAAAAATTGAATTATATATTTTATTTTTATAAAAATTTTAAAAAAATTTAATTATTAAATGAGATGAAATAAACCGACTTGAAAAATAAACTAGGCCTGATCTTATCTTCGTCAACGGCCATCGTTGGACTCTTCATTACCAAACTTGGATAGAAAAACCGTTGGGAGGGGAAATGCCCGTTAAATCACCGACAAGTTACGTAATCGGGAGCCCTCCACTACATCCTTACGAAGTACCCTCCACATAAACTTGTTAGACGTTTAAGGCCGAGGCAACTGTATAAAAATCGGCGTGGAGTGCAGTATTTCCAATTTTGATCAGCGATTTTTCCACTCTTGCAACGTCCTCATAAAGTGCATTCACACCTTTCCATACATGGAACAGTGCCATTTGGAATCCTTACGTTGAACCCATTTCCTGACCAAAGCTTAGGTTTCTGTCGATTGTATTGGTGCCCGAACCAAAGTTGACTGATTCGAGTGAGTTTTTACTCTGTCTCTAATTTACCGTTTTGCTGTATGCTTCCATGTTGAATGATTGTACTCTGAAGGATTGTGTATTTGGGTTATTGTTTGGTTCGTCCTAAATCTTCTTCTGGTTTGAGGATTTGGATGGTTGAAATTTAGGATGGGTGGATATGAGAGTTCCTTTATATATGTTTGAGTTTGGTTAAATCACTCCCTGTGTACTCTTTGTAGATGTTGGATCGGGGATGGATTTCTTGGTGATTTGAGGATTTGGATGATTGAAATTTTGGATAGGTGGATGGATTTCATTTGGGTTTGTCGATTTATGTTGTTGTTGTTTTTTTTTTTTTAGTCCTTTTTGCATAAGCTCTTCTTTTTCTTACCCTTGGTTTTCGAAATTTGTGATTTGTTTTGATTTTAGTGGCGTGCTCCATGAGTGAGTACATCTCACCCAAACTTTGGTTTTTTTAATGGCCAATCTTCAGCAAGGTTCATGACACTGAGTTGAGGGTTTTTTATTCTGTTTTTATTGAAGATAGAGATTAACCAAAGGCTAAGTATTCGCGGTGGCGACCAAAGCTGACGTGTAGTCATTTAATAAAGGATTTGCCTACAGATGTTGCCTTATATGGTGTGAAATGTCTAATAGCCATTAAAAAATTATAAGAGAAATGATATTTGCAATCATCAAGTGCCCAAGTTTCGCACACTCATCTTTTTTTGAAAAAAATGAATGAATATGGGATTCACATGAAAAAATTAATTAATTTCTTTGTTCAGTTTGTGCATCTTCTCGCATAATGTCTCTAAAATGACCTCATCAGTTTAATCTACTGGCTCCTTTACTCTCTCTTGATTGTGCTGATTTAGCTATTATCTCAATTTTTTAGAATACTTAATTGATCATATTTGATTGAAGTTGGACTTATACATCGTTTGGGATCATGCCTCTAATTGGCTTGCCTATTATGTTTGTAGTAATTTTAAGGATAATCAAGCTTCGACTCCTTTCCATCTCTTGCTATACCAGCAGCTCCTGCATTTTTTGTATCTATCTCAGTAAACTGAAGCATCTTTAGATGCACAGAACTACTAGGAATGACAATCATGGTCATAATTGTTGCATATAATAAATGAAGAGCCTCTTTTTCTCACTAGTGACCTTGGTGAAATCAATTTCCCTAGTATTTAAGACATGCATTTAATATTTTGATTTGAAGTCTTCAAGGTGAAGCACGGCGCTTAGTTTGACACAAATTATAGCATTCTAAGTTATATATCTAGATATAGGATGCTTGGTGATTATTGCAAATTTAGTTGAATATTAATCTTTCTTACATAATTGAGAGCTATTTAAATCGGTTATCCTAATTGGATCAGTGATCTCGAAAGCAGTTTCTTTCGGGATTCATAGATGATTATACATGAACATTCGGATGCCATTCAGTGGGGTCTTCAGCTTTTTGATGTTGATCCCATCGGATCTGGATATTATGGTTATATGACGCATCATGGTGCTGATGACGTTTATAATGGAATCGATCAAGAGCATTATGGTACCGATTGTAGTCGTTTGGAGAATGATGAGGTTATTGCGCGTACACTTCAAGAAGAGTTTTTGCAGCTTGCAGTTTCAGAAGCATCTGGATACTCACGTGCAGGAGAAGAGCACTATCAAGCATCAAATCTTGGACATGATTGGGACAGTCCATCAATGAACTTCTACTGTTCAGGTATTGGTTAAGCTGCTTTATGGATATGCTTGGCAGTCATCAGCTTTCATATATTAGTTATCCTGATAACCTTGTTATAATGTGCAGACCATTATTACGGCCAGGAAGAAGCTGATGATACAGAGCCTTCAACTTCTCATCCTAGCCAGAGTGATACAAAAGGGTATTCTTATTCTCCGGATCTAACTAATGAATTTGCACTTGACGGTGAAGTAGGCAGGAGACTGGATCAAATGATCCCCATCCCTGTAAGTTTACCTAACATTACATGCTATCAATTTTTAGCCATTAAAGAAATATAATGAAGATATTTCATATCTCTATTTTTTATTCTATTTTTTTTTCTTTTTTTACTTATTGAGCATGGTTGATTTTTGGTCAATTTCATAATTCTCCATGATTATTCTTAGACGAGCTTGCTGTGATAGTTTAAGCTCAAGATACTCCAATATTTCTTATGAAAGCTAATCCCAACAGCAGAAGCCTATAGGACTAAAATATGGAAAAAGAAACATTTAAGATCATCCAAAGAGCGTTCCCGGTCTTCAAAACTCTGGTCATTCTTTCTGAGCCAAATGCACCAAATGAGACATAAGGAGATCATTTGACATGCTGTAGCAATTTGGGGGTTACCTGGAAGGCCCCTCCAACAAGACGATCCACCACCTTCCTAGGCATCACCCATGCAAGTTTGATCCCGCTGAAAATCTTATCCCATAATGCCTTAGCTACCTCACAATGAAGAAGTAAATGATCTACAAATTCACCACATTTTTCACACATATAGAGCACACGCTTTCTTAGATTGTCAATGGTTAGAATTTTTCCAAGGGAAGCAGGCCAACCAAAGAAAGCAACATTGTAAGGCACCTTACTCTTCCAAATGTGCTTCTAAGAAAATGTAATGTGATTCTGAATTGCTAAATCTTATACATGGATCAAACAGTAAACTTCTTGTTTTCAGAATGAATTCAGAGCATCCTGTTAACCTCAACACTACCAATGCTCGAAGTGTGCAGCAAGCCAAAAAGTTCACAGATAGTGATGATTTCCCAATCATGGGCAGGTCCAAGAGAACGAATATTTCACTAAAAAGAACCACTAGAATTTTCAAAATGATCTTTCACCAAGCCTCTTGATCATATGCAATCCAAAATAGAGCATGAAACAAAATCTTGAGAGCCTTATCACCACAACAAGGATCATGCCAAATTCTGACTCTGGAGCCTTCACCAATCATAAATCTAAAATGCCTAGCAAAGCCCCCAGTCATTCCTAATATTTTTCTTCAACCCCACGCCATGTGCACCTCTCATTTCATTAGAATACCAACCCCCCAAGCACTCTCATATTTGGAATCTATAACAGCCCTCCACAGTGATTCCCCTCCTTGATGGTACCACCATAACCACTTCCCAAGAAGAGCCTCATTAGAAAAACTCAACTTATGAAGCCCCAATCCTCCTCTAGAAATCAGGGAGCAAGTCTTATCCCAACGAACTAGCTGGTACTTGGCTGCCTCCCCGGTTTCACCCCATAGGAAAGCCCGAAAAATCTTCTCTATCTGATAGGCTACACCTACGGGTAGGGGAAATAAAGATAAAAAGTATGTTGGTAGGTTAGAAAGGCTCTTAATTAATGTGATTGTTCTTCCTTTTGACAAATAAGTCTTTTTCCATCCTACGAACCTACTCTCAATCTTCGCAATCACACAATCCCATGTAGATCTCACTTTGTAAGTAGCCCCCAAGGGGTTTTCATGGGCACAGAAGATCCCTTGCATCCTACATACTCCCCAAGCTTTTAATATTCCGAACTAAAACTAAATGTGTTGGTCTAGAATTAAGGGCTGGAGATCATATATAGTTTCCACTTATCATACTTTAGATCATCTATGCTATGTTGAAAACTTAAACGTTCTTAATTAGAAATAGCTACCCTTTATGTGTTTTTTCTTGCATGATTGCTAAGCAATCTTGTAAGCTTATAATCTAAGAACTACCATATTTCCCAACTCCATTGTTTACCTGTTGAGCCTAGACATTTAGATGCATCAAGAGGTTTTGAGTTCTGTCTCTTATAAAAATTTGTTTTTACTCAGCAAAAATTTGATGAGTATTGATATGTACTTTGATTGCAAATTAGGTCTTAAATTATGTTATAGTTTTCAAGAGTTGGGAATTTTATGATGGATGTATAAGTGTGGTAGGTGTCACGCTTAACTTTCTTTATGTTTAACAGCATGTTCCTAGAATTAATGGGGAAATTCCTTCAATTGATGAAGTAACTTCAGATCATCAGAGGCTTCTGGACAGGTATTGTCTTAAGTGTAGTCTTTTCTTGTTAAATTTATAATCTTTCTTACCATTTCCTCTCTCTCTTGGAAGATAATCTTCTCTCTCTCTCTCTCTCTCACTCGCTCGCTCTCCCCCTCCTCAGTTCTGCTGTTTATTTGTTTTAGAGTAGAGCTTGATAGTTTTTCTCCTCTCAGTGGCTTGATAGTTGATGCTGCTTTGTGCCTTGTACTCAGATTGCAGATGTACGACTTTGTAGAGCACAAGGTTCAAGGAGATGGTAATTGTCAGGTTAGTTTATCCTTATCCTTAAGCATCCTAACAATTCTCGTAGGGATCTATGAGTTCGTAGTTTATACACCATGCTTTAGTTGTAATATTTGTTGAATACTGCTTGCTTTTTAATGGTTTATTTTCCCAGTTTCGTGCTTTATCAGATCAATTATATAGCACACCTGACAATCACCAATTTGTTAGGCAACAAGTTGTGAATCAGGTTTGTTTTTATGGAAGAGCTACTTTTTCTTGATTCAATTTGATTTTTCTTAGAGCTCATATGTATCTTGATGTATCATTTACTTTTATGGTTTGTTATCATCAGCTTAGGTCTCATCCTGAGATTTATGGGGGATATGTTCCCATGGAATATGGTGATTATTCAGAGAAGATGTCCGAGTACTAATTGAACTTTTTACCCATCTTGCTCTCTGATAATGTTTTTTAGACTAAGAATCTGCTGATGTTACAGTTTCATTTTAATTGTACTAGGAGCGGTGAGTGGGGTGATCATGTCACATTGCAAGCAGCTGCAGATTTGGTATGGTTTCTGATGATCATCTTCTTTCTCTTTGAACTGTGTCAGATTTTGATTTCTTAGATAGTCTATGAATGTCCAGAGGTCCCATCATTATTTGGTTTGTTCAAAGTTTATATATAGGTATTTATGTCCTATGCCCTCGGTTTATGGTGATTATGTTCATTTATTACAAACAGTGAAGTTATATTGTAGCTTGAAAGTACAACTTTGGTGGTTCGACTGGTTTTTCTGTTTGTATCCTGCAGCTGAGAGAGTTTTCACTTGTCACTGAATTGTCTCTGGCTCTATTGTTTTTCTGAACTCCTGGCCACTCTTTCACCAACTTCCTTTTGAACCCACTGTTTTTACTTCTGGACTATACCTTCCAAAGATCACTATTATAGAGTTATTAGTCCAATATACGTGCATTTCATCCTTGGCTAATACTTCTGAATTTTTTGTTGCAGTATGGTGTGAACATATTTCTTATTACATCGTTTAAGGATACTTGTTGCATAGAAATTCTTTCAAATTTCCAGAAGCCAAGTCGAGGTAAAATCCGAGTCTTGCTAATTTTTGTTGTGAGAATATATTGCTTTTGGTCTTTTGAGCTCACAGTGGCTTGGCAAAGAATTTTTTGTTGATTCTACTTGGAGCAAGCTCTATTTTCAATTCCTGGTTTCCAATATTATGTATTTGTTAAAAATCTTTCCCCATTTTCCTCTGCTTCTTTATTCCTCACATTACACTTTCTTTGGTAATACTTTTGAACCTTAGCCTAATTTTAATAATTTATATGTGTGTGTGATCTACTTCCATTTCCTGCTCAAGTTGCTTTGTATTTTTAAAACTGGTGCCACTAGTGGTAAATTTACTGGCTGTCCATGGAAATCTAATAGGGGAACTATGAAAAGTTAATTGTGGAAATTGTGCCAAACTGGGGTATCATTTATATCAACAATTTTTATTATTTTAATTTTTTGTTGTCATGATCATATCAGTAAAATATAAAAATTTCTGTTTTGCTGGCTTACAATTCCTTTTATTTTTTGGTTTTTGATATTTAATTGTCAGTTTTGTGCCTTTTAATTTTATATTATATAGACAATAATCTTTACGCAATGCTTGTGTACTTGTGCAGTGATTTTCTTGAGTTTTTGGGCTGAGGTGCATTACAACTCAATCTATCCTCAAGAAGGTATTTATGACCATCCTTTTTTACGCTTGTTTCTTATGGGCCCGTTCAGAGTCCAGATGTTTAAGACTGATGCACCGAGCTGCCCAGCTTTAGTTATTGTGACGAGTGTTGAACTTACAAAAAAAATTTGATAAGTTTTTAACTTGTGCTTTTGGGTGAATGCGTCAAAAATGGAGAATTTACTTTCCTTTTCTATTAATTTCTTTTTGAATTTCGCCAAACCTAAGTTTAAATTTGTTCAAGAAATCTAGGGCATTCTATCAAAAAAAGAAAAAAGAGAAATCTAGGGCATGTTTGGAGGGCGGAACTAGTCCTTAAAAAACTTTATTTAAAATACCTCACTTAGTACTTGTTGAAGATAATATCCAAATCAAGAATTTCATTTGATTATTATCCTAATTTGATTTCATAATTAGCCGATAGTTTTGGGCTACATCTTTCTTATTATTGAGTACAAAATCCAATATCTGAATTTGATAATTATTAAAATGAAATAAGTTGATTTGATAATTATGAAATTAAATCAAGATACTAATCATATTATCTTCACTACATCAAGATAATAATGGAATCAATTTTTGGTTTGATATCATCTCCAATACTTAGTTTTTCACGTTTCTTTGATTTTCTCAACCATTTTTCCATACGTGCACCAATTTTTTGTCATTGATAAATCTCACATCCTCTTACTTTTTTTTTCACATCTCATAATAGGCAAGAAAATTTCTTGACCACTTTTTACATTCTTTTTCTTTGGTACCTACACAAATAGATACATTTTCAAGAAAACAAGCTATTTGGTAGATTTAAAATCTCATTTTTCCTATTTGTTTTATACTTTTCCTTTCAAATGTTTCACTAGCTTGTTTATTTTGATCGATTTTGTTTGTAACATCCATGTTAACATCGAATTAACAATTAGGAGTGAAGGAAAGTCAGGAAACAAATCTCCCGTAGATCTTTAATAATGTGCATGTACTCATGTAGAGATAGACTAAAAGAATTTACATGCTTTTATATTTATGTCATTGGCCCCAAATTAAAAAATTCTTGGTTCTGCCCTGCATGTTTGGTAATGAAAATTCTTACCAATTTCTGAGAATTATTGAAAAATAGTTTAAACTGTATTTTGTACCGTGTTTTGTAAAAATAATAGATAGAATGAAAAGTTGTTTAAGTAAAAAAATTTCTAAGATATGTTTGATATTGGATTTTATGATAAATTATTACAAAAATAGTTCTCAGGCTTTGAATGATTGTCCTTTTACTATTTGGATTTTTAACTTATCAATTTCACTTTCTGGGTTTGTAATCTTTATAATAAAAGGGTAATGCTACTATGCTGCACAACGGTGACTGCTAGCGTGCCCCATAAGCTAAATGCTATTTTTTATTTTTAAAAAAATAAAAAAAAAATACATCAATATATTAATATTTACTTTCTTAACCATTAAGTAAAAAAATAATTAAAAAATTAAAATACAGAAGCGGTCAAACGAGGAAACAAATTCACAGCACACTAGCATTTTCCATAATAAAAATCTTTTGTCAGATTCAAGAATCTGACATGGCATGCGAAGTTCTGACATGTAGCAAAAGAAATTTAAAAATCTTCTAAAAAATATAAAACATAAAAATTATTTTAAAATATAAAAATAATTAAAACCTACCAAATTAAATTTGAAAAAACTGAATTTTAAAAGTCAAAAAGTCGAAAAAGAAAAGTGGCAAGGGATAGCTACCGCTAAGGCTGCGTTTGGATGTTGAGTTGAGTCCAGCTGAGCTCAATTTTTTATGCATAGTAGTGAGTTGAGTAGTGGATGAAATTATGTTGAGACCCATCTAAACTGAGTTTAAAGTATGTTTAGATGTTAAGATGAGTTTAGTATTTTTTATAGGAAGTTGAAAAAGGTTGTGGGTCACACGTATAAAGATGTGGTAAGTTGAAAAAGGTTGTAGGTCTCACATGTAAGGAGGTTCTGAGTTGAGATGAGTTTAGTAATTTGAGAGTTGGATGTTTGGATGTTAGACTCACCTTAAAATTAGATTTAGTTCAGTTGAGTCTTACAACCAAACACTGCCTAAGCTGACCTAGGGTTGCCTAGATTGCATTGACTCAGGTGCTACCCTGGTTGAAGCACCACCTTGGCCGACCCGGTTCGCCCCTGGGTGTTGAGGCAAATCAAAACTCATGAACGACTGTGCTTACCAAAAATTGAGGCAAATGATTTTATTAAAAAAAAAACTAAGAGAGATGAAAATGGTTTTTGTTTAAAAGATGTTTGGATTGAAGGGGTTAATTTCTTATGAAATATCGCTCAAACGAAACAGGCTTAATTGTTTCTAGGCTCTAGTCTTTTTTAGAGATGGACTCAGTTATTCATTTCATTATGCATGGCTGCTTATTTTGATTTGTAATTCAGATGCGTCCTCGAATGAGTTCAGAAAGAAGAGAAGGTGGTGGACGTTTGGCAATAGGAATTAGGTGCTTTCTGGCAGGCAGAGGCTGGCATAAGCTATATATGGAACCTCCTTTTTGGCTGTCCTTAAACAGTTGCTACTTGAAGAGTACTCATATTCCTTGGTTCAAAGACATTCTCCAAATTCTCGCACTCAATAAATTAATAATCTTTTTCTGGATCATTTCGTATGAAGAACAGATCATATTTTATTCCTTTTCTGAATATGTAATTAGTATCTGTGAATTTGTACCATTTAAAAATAAAGCCAGTGCTCAGTCGAGAACATGACATGAAGCTCAATATAGAGTGAAGGAGACTACTTATCAAAATGAAAGATTCATAGATCCACATATATGGCTCTATATATGTCCACTCCATACATATGGATATATGTATCATAGACAAGCTCCGCCATATGTATTGGTTGAATCGTATGTTGCTATCTAAGTTCGTTCTGGCCGACACTTTGCTTCCTCTATCATTGTTGACTGTAATATACAACAATGTTGTGAAAGGCAAGTGCCGGTACCCCCAATCACTTGAGGTAGCTGCCTAGTACTCCATTATATTTGATATCTTGTTTCAACATATAGAAGTGAACAAAATCAACTGCTATAAAATTCAAATATCCAAATACTAAACAATCATGTTGAATGAAGAAGAAAATATCTTTTATTGATTGTAAAATCATGTATATAAGTATTTAAGGGGAAACCAAATGAGAAAACTGTGCCTTTTTTTCAGCTATATACAAGTAAAGTTGAACGATTCACCAAAAAATTATGGGAAGAAATTTGGGGACTGATTTGAATATATGTGGTGTAATACTCCCCTTCAAGTTGGTACATGAAGATCCGTAATGTCCAACTTACAAACAAAATGACGATAATTCAAAACCAAGTGATTTAGTGAAGATGTTAGCAACTTGGTTGGGAGCCGGAATATGAGTTGAAGATGTGATGCGATCTCGAAACTTTTCATGAACCAAGTGGCAATAAATCTTGATGTGTTTGGTACGTTTATGGAAACCAGGGCAGTTTGATTATCACAATGGAGAAGCATGGACTAAGGATGAGGAACAACCAAGTCATGAAGTAAGAGCTTTAACCAAACAAACTAACAAGTGGTATTGGCCATAGCACGATATTTAGCCTCAACATAAGAACGGGAGATAACAGACTGTTTCTTTGTACGCTAAGATATAGGACTCTCACCAAGTTTGATGAAGAAATATGTAGTCGAGTGACGAGTGGTGGGACAACCAGCCCAATTAGAATTTGACTGGGCAAATATATGAATATTGCAGGTGGAAGGAAAAAAATTCCATGTCCTTGAGAGGTTTTTGCATCAATGGTCTGAGAATATTAATGGAGAAGACAATATTAGGCCGAGTGATGGTGAGGTATATGAGACGACCAACAAGGCGAAGACCAATAATAGGATCCAATATAAGTTCACAATCATCCGAAATCAAATTCAAATTATGTTCCATCAGAAAGGGGGTTGGGTGAGATTCCAAAGTGCCAATGTGAGAGAAAATATCCAGAGTGTACTTCTTTTGATTCAAAAAAATACCAGATAGAGAGCAAGCAACTTCTAAGCCAAGAAAATATTTCAGAGTGCCAAGGTTTTTTTATCTTGAAACGGTTGGCTAAGAGAACTTTGACATCAATAAGAGTAGTGAGATCACATCATTGCTTGTTAGCAAAATGTCGTCAACATATATAAGAATAGCAATAAAAGACTCGCCTTGAGAGTGAGTAAACAAGGAGTGATCAGCTTGTGATTAGGTGAAACCTGCAAAGACAAGTACAGAGCGAAGCTTATAATATTAGTTGTGTGAAGCTTGTTTCTACCCATAGATAGACTTATGAAGACGGAAAACTCGAGTCTCCACTTGAAAACAATAGCCAAGTGGAGGGGTTATGTACACCTTCTCATCAAATTCAGCATCGAGAAAAATATTGTTCACATCTAACTAGTGAAGATGCCAATGGCAAGTTACATCAATAGCTAGAACACGGTGAATGGTCACAAGTTTGGCAACCAGAGCAAATGTATCATGATAGTCGAGGCCTTCAAATTAAGTGTAACTCTTGGCTACTAAACAAACCTTATGCATTTTAATGGCTCTATCTACAAGAAGTTTGATTTTGAAAATCCATTTACAACCAATAGATTTTTGATAGCTAACAAGATCGGAATGGTGATTTAAAGAATGAAGAAAAGAAAAATGTTGAGGAGAGAATTTATGATAAGAAATAAAATTAACAAGTGGATGGGCCGTACCTGGTGAATGTTGGGAAGTGAAGGAAGGTGCAGTGGACTTAGAGGGTAGTGTGGGACAAACATAGTCTCGAAGGTAGATGAGACAGGCGACATGCCGTCGTGGTCTGGAGGAAAGAATGGGAGCAAGGGGAGAAGAAGAGGCACCAATAGGAGAAAGGAGTTCAACTGGTTTCTCCTATTGGTGCCTCTAAAAGAGGTCAAGGGACAATGGTTTGAGTAGGTGATTGAGGAAAAACATTATGGAAAGGAAACACATGTTCAATAAATGTCACATCACGAGGATAACACAAACATGCAATATGCTTTGTGACCATGTGATATGCTTTGTGAGAAAGAGAATAACCAAGAAAGATACAAGCAGTGGCATGAGCTTGAAATTTATCCTTATGAGAATGTAAAGTCTAAGCATAACACAAACACCTAATGAGGCATAAATGATCATATTGAGGGCCCTTGTTAAGAAGACCATAAGGAATAACATAAATAAGGTTGAGCAAAGGAGTGCAATTAATTAAGTAGGTTGTAGTAAGAATGCACTCACCCCAGAAAGTGATGGGGAGACTGGCTTGGAAATGTAAACATCGAGCAACATTAAAATGATGTCAATGTTTGCGTTCAACTACACCATTTTGTTGGGGAGCCTCAACGTAGGTCTTTTCATGCAATACACCTTGGTCATGAAAAAATTTATGAGTGATGGAATATAAATTCTTGGCTATTATAAGTGCAAATATAATTTATTTTGCATTGAAATTGGGTTTGAACCATGGCAAAGAGAATTTTGAGACATTACAAGGTTTCAAAAGTGCAATAAATAAATCTAAGTAAATCTAGAAAAGTCATCGAAAATTGTTAGAAAATAATGAGTGCCCATTGTCTAGGGTGTTTGATATCCACCCAATATCACAATAAATATGATGAAAGACAAATGTGTTTTTATTTGAAGCCAAAGTAAAAGGTAGCCGAGCATGTTTTCCTCGAGCACAAAGATCACAATGTAGCATATTTTTAAGATTGGATAAAAAAACTAGGTAAATATGAAGGAGATGGATGACTGAATCATTGGTGCCAAATATCGAACTGAAGGGATCGATTTAGATGAAGGGTTGTAGGAGAGAATGGCTGGTAGTAATAGAGTCCATTACGCTCCTCACCCACTCTAATCAGCATCCTCATGGTTAGGTCCTGGAAAACGTAAAATGGAGAAAAAAAGATAATATTGCAATTTAAAGATTTGGTAATTTTGCTGATGGACATGAGATTAAATTTAAATTTAGGAATAAAAATGACATCTTGAAGAGTAAGGAATGAAGATAAACTAAAATTGCCAATATGAGATGGTTAGTTAGATATGTGATCAGATGCTCTACTATCAATGACCCAATTACAGTTAGAAACTGAAGTTTAATTACAATTGGGGAAAAGGAAGTACCAGAAAAATTGGTAGGAGGTGTGAGTAAATCCATTAATTGGCGATACTACTCTCCAGTTCAACAAGGGATTGCATGCTTGATTGAATTAGTAGATGGACTAGCTGAAATTTGGTGCACCACGAGTTGCTGAGTTGTATTGTGGCGTCAAGTGTTGTGAGTGTGATTCCAATGGGCAGGGAAACCAATAACCCGATAACAAAAGGGTTTGGAGTGCCCTGTTTTGCCACAATACTCATAGGTGATAGTGGTCTTTTCCTTGCTTTTAACATCACATGTAGAAGAAGATTGAGTTCGATTAACACGCATAGCAACAACATCTGGTGTGGGCAATGGACAATGAAGAAGATCATGTTGAGTTTCTTCTTGGTGTATGATGGAATAAACTTGACTAACAACAAGTAAAGGATCCATAGCCAAAATTTGGCTTATGATTTGAGCATAGGAATCACTCAATCCCATAAGGAATTGAAAGACACATTCGGCTACTTGGAGGTTGGCTAACTCCTTTGACACTCCACACGAGAAATCAGGCGTAGTTTGCAGTGCAATTCACTCCTCCCAATATTCCTTAATGATGTTGTAATAGTGGGCAAGAGACATGATGTCCTGACAAAGTGAGTCAATGTCGTGCTTCAGTCGAAATATTCGAGGCTTGTTACTTTGAGATCAAGCTAGACTTCACAAGGCGTATTGTAATAGATAAGGCTACCCGTGAGAGATTTACTAATGCTATTGAGAATCCAAGACCATTTAGCTACATCTCTCCCATAAGCGAGTTATTGCAATTTCATTAGTGGGTTTTCGAAGAGTGCCATCAACAAAATAGAGTTTGTTCATGGAATTAAGAGCCATATTCATGGCTCTACACCAGGTGGAATATTACTTATCTCCATTATGAACAGAGGAGACTAAAATGGGAATGGGGTGGTCGGATGAGTAAAAAAAAAAAAAAATATGGAGAGGAAACATGGATCACTAATGGATGGTGACGTGAAAGACTGGATCAGGGTAGAGGATTTAGAGGCAATATCCATGAGAAAAATGTGAAGGAGAAAAAATTTAGATGCCCAAGATTGAGGGTTGTGGTACCATGTTGAATGAAGAAGAAGATATCTTTTATTGATTGTAAAATAATGTGTACAATTAAGTATTTAAAGGAAAGACAAATGAGACAATTGTGACTATTATTGTGCTATATACAAGGAAAGTAGAGCTATACAATTGACCAAAAAAGTATTAGAAGACATTTGACAACTGATCTGAGTATAGGCCTGTAATATATGCAAGTGACAGTAGCTGTCTCGTACTCTGGAAGGGATATTTGGGCCCCATGATAAAGAAGCCCACGACTGGAGGACAGGCCGAAATTGTTGCCTCAGGTTGGGAGATTCATGGTCCAAAGGCCCACACCCGCGACCACGTGGTAGATGACATTGCCTGCACAGGACTAATGCCCATAGATTGAGATAATCATCCTAGGTGGGATAATGCCTATAAACTAGGACAGTTATCCTCTCCTCTTATTAAGGGATCATGAGGGATAAACACAAGGGATTGGTGATTATCAACGTCCCCAGCACTTCTATACTCCTCTATAAATAACCTATAGAGGTAACAACTACTTCACTTGACTTCTTGATACACATATACTCATACTACTTCTCTTACTTAGGCATCGGAGTTTCCCCCAGGCACCCAATGCCGCCCCTTTGTTTGTTGCAGGTTATTTGAGTGGCTAGTGGTGTGAAATACGTTATTTACAGTGGTTCCGTCTATGGGATCTCTACAAACTTTAGCATGATTTTCACATGCTAGCTACTACGCAATCTCACGCAACCTGCGACCTAGAGACCAGTATGGTAGAGGCAGAAGCAAGATTGGAGGAAGCTGAAGAAAGGTTGAAGAAAGCATTGGCAGTTGTCGAGTAGTTACAAAAGGAGAACGATGAGCTAAAGTGGTAGAACGCAACTACGCCTTCCCTCCAGAACAGGCAGGTAGAAGGAGATGTACACAATGCAGGAGGAATGAACACCGAAGAGTTAGAAAAAATGAAGCTACATGATGAGCTGCGCAGCCTCGTTGACAAATACGAGGAGATGGCAAAAAGAATGGGAGGATCCGCTTCTGTGGAGCAACTGCTCAACCGCACAGACCTTCCTTACAGTGAGCAAGTAATGGCGGTGCCCCTCCTGCCTAAGTTTATTGTTCCACGAATTGATTTGTATGATGGGTCGTGAGACCCGGTAGATCACCTTGAAAATTTCAAGGCGCATATAACTCTCCACGGCTTTCTTGGAGAGGGAGCTAGCCGAGCTTTCCCATTGACATTGAAAGGGATAGCACGAGGCTGGTTCGGGACTTTGTGACCTGAGTCCATTGGTAGTTTTGAGGAGTTGGCCAAGTAGTTCCTTACACAATTTATGGCAAGTAGAAGGAGTCGTAAACCAACCGCCTATTTGCTAACCATCAAGCAAAAGGAAGGGGAGAGCTTAAAGTCCTATCTAACGCGTTTCAACAAAGAAAGACTGGCTACAAACAACCAAGATGAGAAAATCACCCTGGTCGCCTTTCTGGGGGGCATTTGGCCTTGGAGTCTGTTTATGACTGTGTTGGCCAGGAAAATTCCCTCCACCGTAAGGGAGTTCATGGACAGAGCAGACGAGTTCATGAATGCAGAGGATATCATGTAGGCTCTCTTAGAGCCAAGGAAGCAGGAGGTAAAATCGGAGACCAAGAACCAGAATGGTTCTAGAGATAGGAAGACCAGACAAGGTCATCGGGACGAAAGGCGAGAAAGGTACTCCAGTCAGCGAATGGGCATGGAGGCCGAGGACTCCACAATCCCCCAACAATTAGCCACCAGTGTGGAGTTTAAAACTTGCGGCACAAGTGCATAGGCTTGGAGGTCAAGGACCCCAGGACATTCCACCAGTTAACCACTAGTGTCAAGTTTAGAACTCGTGGTGCAAGCGAATGGAAGTGGAGGTTGAGGACCCCACGACCCCCTACTGTTAGCCACCAGTGTCGAGTTTAAAACTCGCAGTGCAAGCGAATGGGTGTGGAGGTCGAAGACCCCAAGACCCCCTAATAGTTAGTCACTAGTGTTGAATTTAAAACTCATGGTTCAAGCGAACGGGCGTGGGGGTCGAGGACCCCACGACCCCCCAACAGTTACCCACCAATATCGAGATTAAAACTTGTGGTGCAAGTGAATGGACATGGAAGTTAAGGACCCCATGATCCCCCAATTGTTAGCCACCCGTGTTGAGTTTAAAACTCACGGTGCAAGCGAATGGGCGTGGAGGTCGAGGTATGAACGATCGCACCTTTAGGCTCTGACCACGCCGCTAAAGGAAGGACTCCTGAGGTCTCCCCTGGGGAACAGATGCCCACAACCTCTCCTATTAGGGTTTTTCCCCAATGAGTCCAGGTTTCAATGATCTTAATGGGCTCATGGGGCAGGCCTTCGCTGTCTTTGCGATGGCCTTCAATTTTGACTTGCCCTCGAAGAGTGCTGATTAAGTGAAAACGTCACCCTTTGAGTTTCCTTCTCTTCCCTCCCCCACTGCAACACCCCGTGGCGGTGACTTCTCTGTAGACATGTATGACGCCTTCTCTATTGGCATGGTTGGAATAGATGCAACTGAGTCCCTTGTTCCCTCTGTGGGCAACGCCCCGACTAGTGTTAAGGTCAGCGATGCTACCAACCGTAGAGAGCAAGAATCTACTTTGAGCTCTCTTCCAGCAACCGTTTTGGGTGGTGAGACCTCGCCCAGCAATCAAGATAGGATCTCCATCCCTTCCTCCTCCCCTTCTTCCTTTGGCGATGATGGAGGCATCACAACCCCTCGAGAGGGAGGTGGATCCTCCCTAGAAAGGGGAGGTGAAGTTCTAGAAGGCGACCAGGACGAAGTGGGTGATGGGGACCCTAACGGCCAAGGGGATGGCGAGCAGGTTGATGACCAAGAGGTATTTGTGGAGTTCCAACTGTCCTCTCCTTGTCTTTAGGACAGCCTATGCTAGGTGGAGCCTCCGTAGTAGGTGGGATAAGTGGTGTCAAGGAGGCTGGTCCTCGTTGTCCCCCTCTTCCCTCTAGGCCAATCGCAGAGATGGCAAAATGCCTGAGAAACATTCTGTCTCTGGTATGTTTCTTCTTATCCAACTCCCTCTATTTGCTTGGTATTGGTTGTCTCTTTGTGAAACTGCCTTACTTATTCATTGTGTTTGTGTAGGGCGTGGATGACTTGGCGGCTTGGATTGTTGGCAATAGGGCCCATTTGGAGGAGGAAGTTCGGGAGCAGCGAGTGTATTGTTTGTATGCGAAGAAGCAGATAGCTCGCCTGCTAGCTAAGAAGGCTGAAGTGGAGTGTTGCTTGGAGCAGGCGGATGCACACATTCATGTTTTGGAAGCTGACCTTGAGTCTTGACGCGATGAGTCTTGCAAGCTGCACGATGATCTTCTTCGCGCCCAGTACTTTCACACCTGTGATAGTTTCGTGTTGTAGGTGGCGGAGAAGGAGCGGGCTTCTGCTAGTGCCTAAGTGTCCCGCTTGAATGGGGCGTTAGCCTCCTTCCAGTGGTCTCAAGTAGACACTAAGTGACGATGTCAGGAGTTTGCCCAGGCCTTGGCTTCCTCCGAGGAGAAGTGTGAAAAGCTAGCTCGTGAATCTTTGTAGACAAAAACGTCCTTTTCGGTGGAGCGTAATGAAAAGGATACTCAATTGTCCATGCTAAAGGGCAAGTGCGATTACTGGCAGAAGAGGTTTGCTGCCTATCAAAAGGAAGGAGAAACCCTGGACGCCAAGCTAGAGACGACCCTCAACTTTGTGACCAAGTTGACCGCCCAGGTAGCAGAACAGAAGAAGGAACTGGAAGGGCTTGAGTCCCAGTTGACCTCTGCCAATGCTGAGTTGATCTGCTTGCACCCTCAGCTGGCCGCAGCCAAGGCTATTCGAGATCTGGCCTTTGGATACGGCTATGGGGCTGGAGTGGCTCACCAGCGAGCACACCTATTGGCCAATCCTCGTACCAACCTCAAGAGGCTAAACCTGAACGAATTCAAGCCTGATGTAGCCTTGTGCCAATTTGTGGACACCTTGGGGTGCAACGTCATGCCCGATGCCTTCCTGTGTTTGCCCTCTTCTTCCGAGACTAGTTCCACTCCGCCGCCACCAAAATGAGATGCGCTTTTATCTTTTTAATTCTTGTAAGTGGTTGGCCGTTTGTTTTGGCCTTTCATAATGTCTTGAACAATTTCTAGCCCTTTGGTTGGCCTTTTGGTATACTTTTCTATTTTTGGCCCTTGGTTTGGCCCTTTTGATGTACTTTGCTTTTTGCTCTTCTTGTGTGCACGCCTTGCTTTTTTGAACTAACTGTAAGGGGAACTATGGGGTCCTTTGGCCTCCAGGCCCAATCCCTTGCGCCCGATTTTGGCCTTGGTAGCTAACTGTTGGGAGGTCGTGGGGTCTTTTGGCCTCCATGCCCAATCGCTTCCACCGCAATTTTAAAACTCGACACTAGCAGCTAACTGTTGGGGGTCGTGGGGTCTTTGACCTCCATGCCCATTCACTTACACCACAAGTTTAAAACTCGACACTGGTGGCTACCTGTTGGGGGTTGTGGGGTCCTCGACCTCCACGCCCATTCGCTTGCACCGCGAGTTTTGAACTCGACACTAGTTGGTGGTTCATTGGTCCTTGACCTCCACGCCTATTTGCTTGCACCACGAGTTTTAAACTCGGCATTGGTGGCTAAGTGTTGGGGGTTCGTGGGGTTTGCGACCTCCACGCCCATTTGCTTGCCCCGCGAGTTTTAAACTCGACACTAGTGGCTAGTTGTGTAGGGATAGTGGGGTCCTCAACCTCCATGCCTATTCACTTGGCTTAGGAGTGGCGGCCTGCAAAGGCCGCCAAGCGCTACGATCGCATATGGAAGCTGCTGATATTACCTTGCTGCCCCTTTACACTATAGAAGGAGAGGAACTCTTTGCCATCAAGTCTGGGTATGCCTCTCCAAGGAGCTCCAAGATCATGTGGAAACCAACACAAAAACATATCAAGACATGCCAAGTGTGCAAGTGAAGCTACAAAGGGGCTAAACCAAGGAAGTCCAGAAGATCGTGCACTGGGCGAATGAAAGGGAGTCGTACCATTTGAGTTAGGGCACATACCGTCAAAGTCATGTCGCCAACTTATCCCTCTCTATCGACACACCCTACCTCCTGAATGGAAAGATCCACAGAGTTAGGGATGCGGAAGGAGTCCTCAACTTTGTTAGGTTTCGTTCGTTTAAGGTCAAATGCCAAGAAAGACCCTCAAAGGAAGTAGGGATTCGACTATAGAGGATTATGCGGCGGATTGAGAAGAGGCCCTCGCCAAAGTCTGGCTAGAAGGTTAGTTAGGGGTACTGGAAGATCCACAACTAGCCATTGCATCGAAGAAGAAGGAATGGGAGCACTTGGAGAGAATGTGGGAAAAAAGAAGGGGAAACGAAAAGAGGGGGAATACAAAATAAGGAAGTCTGCCACGAATGAATAAGGAAGAAATCAAGAAAGTGGGCACTGGAAAGGTAATCATGAAAATCCTTGGAAATCCGAAAGGTTGGCTAAGCCGATGATTACCATTTATTTTGAATAAAAGCAATTAAAAGCGCGGGAACAGTTATAGCTGACTTGGGCCATGTTCCTAAGTAATGCAGAAAAGCTTGGACCTACACATTGACTAGCATGGACACCCAACGAGGTGAAGAAAAATGAAACTAGCTAGCCGCACACAGACCTTGAGCCAGCGGGTAAGATACTAGGTAGGCGCCAAGGGTGCAAAACTATTTAATTTTTATGTGTTGGCACCAAAAAAAAAATAGTGGGATAACTGGAAGGAATATTTCGGCTCCACGATAACGAAGCCCACGACTAGAGGACAAGCCCAAATTGTTGCCTCGGGTTGGGAGATTCATGGTCCAAAGGCCCACACCCGTGACCACATGGCAGATGACATTGCCAGTACGAGACTAATGCCCATGGATTGATATAGTCATCCTGGGTGGGATAATGCCTATAAACTAAGACAGTTATCCCCTCCTATTATCAAGGGATCATGAGGGATAAATACAAAGGACTGATGATTATCAACGTCCCCAGCACTTCTATACTCATCTATAAATAACTTATGGTGGCAACAACTACTTCACTTGACTTCTAGATACATATATACTCCTACTACTTCTCTGACTTAGGCATCAGAGTTTCTCCCGAACGCCCAGTGCCGCCCCGTTGTTTGTTGCAGGTTATCCGAGTGACTAGTGGTGTGAAACTCGTCCTTTACATACTCCATTATATTTGATATCTTGTTTAAACATACAGAAGTGATCAAATTCAACTGTTATAACATTGATCTATCCAAATACTAAACAATCATGTATAAACATTGCAAAAATAAACTGAGCTACAATATATCATGCAAGCCGCTATGGGTCAAGAGGATTGCATGTCTAATACGCATGACAATCTATATGTCAAACTAAAAGAATGATGACTAGGGTGGCAAATCCTGTTAACGGGCCGTGTTCGTGTCGTGTCAAGTTGTATATATTATACGTTATAGGTCAACCCCAACACGACCCGTTAAGTTTAACAAGTCAGATTTCCAAATCATAACACAACCCATTAAAAAAATGGGTTGACATAAGATAACCCATTTTGTCCCATTATGAATTAATTAGAAATATATGGACACGATCTGTTTTGACCTATTTCAACCCATTTATATTTTATCTAAATAATTCATTTGACCTAATTAACATAATTTCATATAAAATTTAAAATCATATCTCCAAAAAATATAAAACTAACTACGTAAGTCTAAAATTGTAATCTAAACAATAAAAACATCAAAACTACAATCTAGAGAAAGTGTGGGAGGCAGTCGTGACTCAACTGTGAGAAAGAGAGAGAGAGAGAGAGAGAGAGAGTTAGGAAATACGAAATAGGGTTAAGGTATTTTTATTTTTAGGTTAAAAAAGATATAATTATAATTTTGAGTAAAAAAACTTAACATATCTAAACCGGTCACTAACAGGTTAAGCGGGTTGACCTGTTAGTGAATCGTGTCTTAACGGGTCAACTTGTTTTTATCCGAATCTGTTAACATCAAATTCAAATTCACTAATTTCATATCGTGTTCGTATTAAATTAATAGATTGTATCACATATTGCTATCGTTAAAGATGAAATTTGCTCGGTTGGGAAAGTGTGATCAATGTTTAATGGCACTATTTGCTTATTTTGTCACAACTAAAAATAAAAATGATAAATAAGTGATATCAAAGCGATGGGACCCGGCCAATTGTGTAGACCAGCGTACGTTGAATGTTTGTTGCTCTTTTTCTTGGTCATATATCCAATATTTCGTACTTATATATCTATTCTATTATATAAAAAATAATGAGAGGTAGACACGTGTAAGACTCGAATTAACATACTTTGTTTAATTCGATTCAATAAGAAACATAATTTTGCTGCCCGGTAATGGATTTCATCCGCTGAACTCGATTTCATTCGGGTGGCCCAAAGTCGAGCCTTACGGATTGGTCGGACCAGGCCCTTTTATGCACAGGCCTAAGTTTGCAAGAACAAATTCAACCAAGCACGTACGTGTAAGTACCCCAACCCGGCTAAGTCATTCATCTATATATATATATATATATATATATGTGTGTCTATATACCACGCGATTTAGGCATATAAGTATGAGTGTAATATATCAATGCCAACTTTGCAAAAGCATTATACATACTCATTAGATTTGAAAAAGAAACGCTGCCTAGAAATAAAATAAATAAATAAATAAAAAATGGTAAACAGTACCATGGCTACTATTTTTGTGGCAAATTAAAATTTGATGCAAAAAGTCATTTTAGTTTAGAACGAGTAAGAGTAGGATGCTGAAAACTACTTTTGGAGGCAAAAATAGAAACAACTTATTGCGGCATTTTTTACTTTTTTACGGTGGCCGTTAAAAAGAATGTGGAGCGATAAGGGAAAATCTTGCTCTATCAGCTGGAACACCTTGCTCATGATAAGCCATGCGTCTTACCATCTGGAAGTAGTATATGGCTTGCACTTGGAGGATGTATACGCACTTTCTTTACCGGTAGAACTAAGCTGTCATTTTTGGTATTTACATTCATGGCTGCACATGGTTTTACAGATCTCAATAAATGTTCTTCCATCATATACCACAAAGAAAAAAAAAAAAAAAAGAATATTGATGGCCGTTCCCATGATGATACTGGAGGTGTCTGTCCACAAAAAATAGTAGTTAGTTACAATCTCATCTATAACGTCACAATGGAAGGCACAAATCATATGACCTATACTCTAAAATGATTTGTTAATAATACAATTAGAATCCTATTAGAACCTTATAAAGAGCAAGAACTTCTCATTCCCAAGTAATGTGGAATTCATACACCACCTACCCTTATCCAAATCATATGGAGTATCACAATCTACCCCCCTTAAATTCCCGACGTCCTCGTCGGGCCTGTCCATTGTAGGTGGCATGGCTCAAGTCCCATATTTCTGGTTGAGATAGACTCTGATACCATTTGTAACGCTCCAATGGAAGGCCCAAACCACATGGTTTATATTCCAAAAGTACTAGTCAATGATATAATTAGAGCCTTATTGGAACCTTATAAAGAGCAATAACTCCTCCTTCTCAAGCAATGTGGAATCTCATACACCATCTACCATTATCCAAATTATATGGGATATCACATCAACGGTGATTTTTCTCACAGTTGAGGAGTTCCATGGAGTTGCTATGGAGTTACTGCAACCAACCCCAAAGGATGTCAAGCTAATGTCCATGAAAGCAATGGTGTCCACCACTAATGAAAGAAGTACTAAACCATCTCGACAAAAAGGAAGGAGTCTGGTCAATGACGTGACCAAAAAAAGTGAAATTTATCAATTTTTACAGGAACTACTAATTTTTTCACTAAATCTGGTTATTTTTATCACACAAAATACAACTTGGTTATTTAATACATAGGATCAAGATCACAAATCGTGAACCAAAGGGAGACTCGGCGTTGGAACTCAACTTGGCAAATAAGGCAATTGATTTTCACCAATCCGGCTACCAGAAACAAAATGAAATAAACAAATACAGGCAGATTATAACTAGCATCTTCTTCTACTCAAGCTTTTCAAGTAGATATTCATCCACCATTTTCATGCCAAATGAGGTAGTTCCAAAGTCTGAACTCGAACAACGCTTATTATTATAGGAACGAATTGCAGATTGCATAACAAGTAAAAAAACATTATGTTTCCTTCCTATAAATTCCCAATTAAACTGAAGGGGAGAAAATATAAAGAAAAGAAAAAAACATAGAATATGGTTATAATCTATTCACCTGCAACTGCAAGAATGAAAACGAAGAATATCACGGACCACGCGTGAGCCGGATGGCGATCCTCCGGCAAAAACTCATTCAAGAAATTCAATCTGCCCGAAATGTTAGCGTACGGCTTCCGAGGCTTTCGTACGATGTAGGAATCATCGGTCAGAAGGCTCTGCTGTGCGATGTCTCTACAGCCTCAGCCAAATTCCAGGAGTATTTCTCCCCAAGCCACCGCGAATCCCTTGACCTGATCCTTCAGGCTCTCCGTTTCCTCCGATTCCTTGGTCCACGAATCGCCTGATACGAACTCCGAGCTTGTCGTCTCAAACGAAGGCGGAAAGATTCCGATCGGTTCCCCGGCGTATCGTATACCGTTGTCGTCTACCAGACTCGCCAGGTCTTCCGCCCAAGAGTTCGATCCTCTCACTTCCGACATTGCCACTGAAAAAGCTCTCAGTTAAGCTCTCAGCCATGAATAATAGTGTTTTGCTAGTTACAGTCAAAAGTTCTGTTGAGAATGTAACGTCCGTACTTGTATGAAATTTTAATAAATACTTTTAAAAAATAAGATGAGAATTATTGAATTTTATAAAAAGATTTCTTTTCATTCTTAAGATATAAAAGATTCTATGTTTAAAATTTAAATCCTATTTTACAAATTAAAAGAGATTTTACAGTAGAAATTATTAAACTATATTACAAAGTCATTTTACAAAATATGCATACATTACATAAAATGCGTCTAGGCTTTTATCAACTTTTTGTTGGGCCATGCATGTCCTGACTATTCATCCTCATTTGTTTCTGGGAGGAAGAGGGACATACGTATAAACAAAATAAGTCAAATACTCAGTAAGTATTATTTTACACTGTAAAAATATATTAACATAAGTTTTCATTCATGCATTTATCATTCATGTACATATTTTACATAAAATATTTATTTCCTTTGAATCATTACAATGTGGGGTTTTTATTTAAAAAGCTTTTCCTTTGTTAAAACATTTTCCATACTTTGTACATTTATTTATAAAGAAACTAAATCATTTATACATTCAATTAATTGTTGTCACTTTCCATTGATCGATACACATTATTACGTCCCATGTGTCGGGATTAGCAACATTTTAATCCTAAATTCTGCCCATGACCATAGGTTAGGAATCTCTTTCCAGTAGGATGGAGCCATTGGATGCACTACCAATGGAACCTATTCAGCATTGTAAACTGCCCCTTTCCTCTTGGTGCCATCATTCATTTCATAGGTTCATTGAAATATCATTTCATAGCCTCATTTAAACATAATTTCATAGACTCGATCATAAATATCATCATTTCATTTCATAAAATATAAAAATAACAGTACTAGTATATACAACATCAATTTCACATGCATACAATTATTCTTGATGTGCATGAAAATGGGTTGCCAAGGAATGCTGTTACATACATATATCTTAAAACATTAATACTTTAGCATACTTTCATAAACATAATTTCATTTTCCTTCATTGTATAGAAATAATATTTTTCATAAAAGATTGCCATTATTATTTTCATATCATTTAGAAATCTTTAGAAGAGTATGAACATAATACTTACTTGGACTATATTATTTCCATTCCATGCAGTCCATTCATATGTGTGTCAGATGGTAAATTACATGCATTCATAACTTACGTTAGTTCCTTTTTAGGTGCATAAGCAACATAGATTTAGAACTTACATAAAACTATCATTCACTTAAACTTCCTTCATTTCGACTCATTCAAAGTCATACTTCCAACACATGATATTCAATTTTATATCCTTATACCTTAACGTGAAGCACCCTATAACGTTCGTCCTTGTGGTGAGACTTTAATGAATAGTTTTATAGAATGAGACATGAATTATTGATCTTTTTAAAACTTTTTCCTTTCATCCCCAGGATATAAAAGATTATATGTTTAAAATTTAAAACCTGCTTTGTAAATTAAAAGAGAGCTTGTAGCGGTGCTCATTAAATACAATTATACAATCCTTTTACAAAATGCGAGTTCATACATTTAATCAAGGTTGCTTAGGCTTCTATCACCTTTCCCTTGGCCATGTCTATCCCAACGCTTTGTCCTTATTTTGTTCCTATGAGGGTGGGAGGATCATACATACAAATGAAATGAGTCGAATACTTAGTAAACATTACTTCATATTGTAAAAATATACTAACATAGGTTTTTATTCATGCATTTATCATTCATCTACATATTTTACATAAATAATTTATTTCCTTTGAAAACACTAAAAAGGTGGAATTTTTCTTTAGAAAGCTTTTCCTTCCTGCTAAGAAAATTCCTACATTTATAAAGAAAATAAATCATTCACACATTCAATTAACTGTTATCACTTTTTATTAATTGATACACATTGTTACGTCACGTGTGTTGGGATTAGCGGTCTTTTGTACCCGAATTCCGCCCGTGGCCATAGCCCACAAGTTTGGAATCTCTTTCCATTAGGATGGAACCACTGGGTGCACTATCAATGGAACCGATCAGTCATTGCAATATGGCTCTTTCCTCTTGGTACCATCATTCATTTCTTGATGGCCATTAGGTAGATTCATACATTAAAACTTTGTCATTCATATAGTCCATTCATTTCATATTTCATAGCATATGCATAAACAACATCAATAAACGTCATTTCATAACATCATTTAAATATTTTTTTATAATATCATTTCATAGCGTCTTTTAAATATCATTTCATAACCCCATTGAAACATCATTTCATAGCCTCATTTAAACATTATTTCATAGCATCGATCATAAACATCATCATATCATTTCATGGAACATAAACACAATAGTACTACATACACCATCCATTTCACATGTATATACCTATTCTTGAGGTGCGTAAAAATGGGTTGTCAAGGAAGGCCGTTACGTATATCTTAAAATATTAATACTTTAGCATACTTTCATAAACATCATTTCATTTTCCTTCATTGCATAAAAAGAACATTTTTCATAAAAGCTTTCCAATATCATTTTCATATAATCTAGAAAAAAACTCTAGAAGAGTATGAACATAATACTTACCTAGACTCCATGTTATTTTCATTTCATGCAATCCATTTCATATGCGAGTCAGATGACAACCTACATACATTTATGACTTTACGTTAATTCCTTTTTAAGTGCTTAAGTAACTTAGGCTTAGAACTTACATAAAACTACCCTTGACTTATTTCTTCACTCTGACCTATTCAAAGTGGCTCTTACAACACATGATATTCAACTTCATATCCTTATACCTTAAAGTAAAAGTCCATGCTTCACTTTAAAGGTCAAGGCACGATCCTATCAACTCCATGACTCCCTTTCTCCATTGATGCATAATCTAACCAACACCTCATCATAATCCCAACCAAGCATAATACACAATTTTAAGCCAACTTTGAGGTTTAAACATTGTATACATGCATAATACAGACTATCAATCACATATGATACATATGTCTGATACATGCATCCAACCAATTTACACATGTACCATACCCTTTTATCACCTAAGTTCAACATACAATAAACTATACAATAATCTCATCATTTCACACAATATACAACCACATCACACTACATCACAAACTACACCCCACTTTTCTTAGGGCCAGTTTGGAGATGGAGGTAAGATGAAACCATATCTCAACTCATTTCAACTAACAATCTCACTATTATTCACAAGCCATCTCAACTCATCTCACTATTCAAACGGACTTTTAGTCTATCACAACTAACACATCACAATTACATAACTTCACAATCTCAACCATGGCCTCCCTTGCTCCATGAAGTCCAACACTACACTATACAATCATATAAAATTTATCCATAACATTTACACACCAATCCAAAGACAATCACAAAGCTTTATAAGCTTTATATGCACCAACAACATTTCCAACACTTCACACAGCATTTGACACTTCACAAGCTAGACAACCATCACATCACTTCACAAAGTAGAATCACATCACAAGCTTCACATTTAATCCCATCACTTCACACTACACACAACCACATCACAACTACACCATATACAGTCCACAGTTTACAACACAGAGAATATTTCACAATTCACAATAATCAACAGAACACCTTAACAACACCATTTAACCTTCACAAACATATTATTTCATTAGATAAAGTGATAGGAGTTTATACTCAAAATTAAGGGGTTGAAAAGCTTGTTGTCGATTGGTTTGATCTTCTTCATGTTGTTGCTGGTCATGAATTGTTGCAACTTTGTTGCGCACCCTTCAGTCTGAACAACACTTGTTTTTTCTACTCACACATAAAATACAACACCAACTCAACTACACAGACACAATAATCCATGAGATAATAGAATAAGGAGTATACCAATTTAAGGGGCTGAATTAGAGACTCACAATGGCTCTTCATGTTGTTGCAGTGTGGAGGACAAAATCGTAAATCTAGGGTTGAAAGTTGAAGCTAGCGGTGGTGAAGGATAATTCGCAATGGCTAGAGGTGTTGATGGTTTTTCTGGGCTTGGAGGACGGGCTGAGCAGTGGCATACGAAGGGGTTTTGTGCAACGATGGAGTAGGGCTCAAGATCAAGGACACTTGCTCTATTTTCTGGTTGATAAAATAGGGTTGTGAGGTGGCTTATGGAGGAGGTAGGTGGCACACAACCAAGAACCTAAGGAGAAGAACGGTGAGGTCACACTGTCGAGACCCTAAGGAGAAGAATCGTGAGGAGGCGTGGGGGCTGGAGGCTTCGGGCGTTAATGTTGGTTTCGGGCAGCAGAGACGTCGCGTCAGGACTCTATGGCTGGGGAGATCATGAGGGAGAGGGAGAAATCTATAGAGAAGGGTTTGTTGAGGGGGACACCAATGTGGGGTGGATTGATGGACGGTGCTGCATAGGTTGCGACGCTGGTGGTTGGAGTGTCAAGATGCCATGCTTTGTGGCCCACAGCCAAGCCACCAAACATGCCATGATAAGCCTAGATGGGCCCATGGCTAATGCCCTGACACTGACACTGTCACTGACAAGGCTGGACAGCCCCACTGCCCATGCCTCGACACAGCTGCTGACATGCCCAGACAGCCCCATGGACAAGGCCTTGACACTGTCACTGACATGCCCTAACAGCCCCTCGACAGTGTCATTGACATGCCTTGACAGCACCACAATAGCCCCACAAGCATGCCATGGCCCCTGCCATGACACACCCAGGACGCCCAGTGAGGTTAGCACGCCCGCCTAGCGCACCCGCCCAGCACGTGCAGCGTGCATGTTAGAACCCCTAAGAAAGTGGCCTCGGGCCACGCCTCGACACTGTCATTGACAGGCAAGGACAGCCCCACGGCCAGCCTACATGCATGCCTTGGCCAGTGCCTCTTTTTTTGTTTTTTTTTTAAAAGTCAGGGACACATGTTCAATAGTGTCCCCTATCCCAAATTTATTTCAAAAACTCTCACATATGGTGGAGGAAAACCATAAACAAAACAAACTTTACACTTGGAATAAACTAGAATGAACAAAATAAACCCCAAACCCAAGTGACCAGACCAAAATTCAGACCAAAAACATATTAACAAGAAAACCCAAAGCTAAATAAAAAACGTAAAACCAGCAACCTATACATCTTAACCAACCCAACCATACTCCTTAATGACATCTTAAGGAGGGAAAAGCACATCTATCAAGCCTGACCATCCCTCTCACCGCCTAAGGAAGCCTATCCAGCTGACCATATATCCTATTAACCCCAGCTCCACCATCTCTAGCAAGCAAATCAGTTACTCTATTTCCCTCATGAAAAATATTCATTTAAGTGTGTGCACTGGGGAGCTCTTAACATTGTAGTTGGCTTGTAATTTTGAAGTCAAGGTTGTAATGTCCGTTATTAATGAATGAAGTATACTTATTAATCAAAAAAGAAAAGCTAGAGAAATCACTAATTTAGGAGTGTAAACCAGCCAAATTCAAGCAAGTACTAGGTGGTCAAGTCTCATCTGTTTATTTTTTATTTAAACACAAGTCAAGTTCAGGCTTTTCGTTTAATCGGAATTTATGTTCATGAACAATACGTTTAATATTTGAGCGAGTTCAAACATATTTATGAGCTACTTCATTGAGATTTATAATTTTATATTATATCTTATAATTTTATCTAATATTTTTCATAAATAATTTTTAAATTTTTGTTAATATTTTTATAAAATTTGTATTTATGCATATCAACAATTAGATTCAAAACAATTCAAATAACATATTTATTCGAATTTATTTGAGCAACTCGAGTTTTGTAAGGGTTATATCATTTAATAACCAATTATAAATTATTGTTCACGAACAACTTACTTGAATAAACAAAGTGAATTGATTCGTTTATTTATTTTGAGTTTTGCTATGTACAAACAAGTTTGCATACCAATCTGCGTATTAATGTTGTTGCCTTCATATTCTAAATTCAAATTAGCATTGTTTTCAATAAAATCTACTTTTTGACCAATCATATTGAATAGGTGCGCGTATTAGTGTGCAGAATTGCTTACAATTAGATTTTTCCATTTATATTTTTCACTTTTTACTTTTAGAGAACAACATTCATTGCTTTGGTCCTTAAGCAATGATTATTCCCGAGAATCGGGATGACAACATTTTTCTGGTTATATATTTCAACCTGTCACCGCTCTCAGCTACTATTGAGAATTACCATTAATTATAAGATTTTATTTTTTTTTATTATTTTTTTTTTTATACATGTATTTTTTAATATTTTTAAATATTTTTTTAAAAAATTAAAAAATTATAATATTATTAAAAAATATTTTCTTAATTACTAAGTAAAAAAAAAATTAAAACATCAAAACGGTATAATGGATCTGTAGAATTGAATGGGAAGAATAGTATTATCCATATTTCAAATCCTCTCACCTTGACACAACGACGAAGTTGCAAATAGAATTTGGAAGAGGATTGGTTCAGTAAGAAAAAATCTACTCAACCTCCAGTCTGCGGATGCACACCACACACCTGAACCCATTTCATTGCCCACGTCACGGTTTTTCTCCTCAAACTGACGCCCCTCACCCTAGCCCTCAGACTCGAATCCCTTTTCTCCCCCACCCCACAGCACCCCTCGTTGCAGCACCCCAGTGCCCCAGACTCAAACCCCTCTTCTCCCTCACCACCAGCGCCCCTCGTTGCAGCACCCATCGACAGATCCTTAGACTCTTCTCCCTCACCTCAAGTAAAACAGAGTGGTTTCATCTTCATTTCTTTGAATGAGGTCTTTTGAGCAAAAATAGCCATCGCCGCCACTACCACTGTGTGCACAGAGAGACTTCCCGGGAATATTTCCCTTCATTTCCCTCAAACTTCACCATCCCTGAATTTGAAGCCTTTGAAAACTATAAGATATTCGAAGCATGCAGTTTCTAAATAGCTTATATAACCTGTTTTGAGAAATCGAAGTGTTTCTTGAAGGTACGTTATAGCTTTTGGAATAAACAAGTTTTTTCCATACCATGGCGTTAAGATATAGTGCGAATTCTTTTCTTCCGTTTCTGAATCTTATTCTCATTTTTTTTATAAAAATTTTTTGCACTTTGTTTCGTTTGTTCTCATTGAAAATTTTTAATTGGAAACGGTTAAATTACAGATGTAAAAATCCCTTATTCTCTGTGTTGCTGAGCTTAGATGGGTTTAGTAGAAACAATACATTTGAAATAAATGGGTAACCCCGGGGAATCGGCTATGCCACGTCAGTCCAGATATTTTTCTTCTCTTTAATCCATTTGCATCTTTAAAATTCTCCAACCACATACATGGTAATAATCCCATATTCTAAAACACATGGTTCCACTTCGATTTTCTTAAAACCCTTTCAGAAAATCTCATTTTTAGACCTTTATGAGCCCTAGATTTCCGATTCTATTAGCTTAAAGTTTTCCCTCACTTTCTTTCATTTTCTGAATCCCGGGAAATTCTCGCGACCCCATGGTTGCTGCGCTCAGATCCAGACCTTCGAAGGAAACAGCTACATTCTTGTAGCCCTGTTCCGCTGCTTCATATTTAACCACATGCACGTCGATCGTGTTGCTAGCTCTCACTGCACTCACCGTACGTGTTAAAAGAAGGAGGCAAAAACAACATGGAGTGAAATACAAAACACAATGAAAATCAAAAATCAGTTTGAGAGAGTGTCGTCGTCGTGGGTCTATCTGTTAGACCCCCACGTCGAGCGGGCCCTAGGGGAGCCGCACATGTCTTAGCCTTGGCGGGGGAAGAGACCTTGGCTAGCTTTCAGCCATGTCTTGGCTCGTGGGGAACCACCCACGGGGCGCCCAGCATGCAGGCTAGCGAGGCTAGTGAGGGGCAGCCCGCGCGCAAAGCCATGCGCGCGGCACAGGCCACACGCACAAGGCAGCCCGCGCGCACAGCCATGCGCGCGGCACAGGCCACACGCACAAGGCAGCCCGCGCGCACAGCTAGCGAGGTTAGTGGGCATCAGCCCGCGCGCATAGCCATGCGCGCTGCGCAGGCCGCGTGCGCAAGACCAACCGCGCGCCGCACGCCCACGCACATGCCAGTGCGCAGGCCCATGCGCACGCTGATGGGTCGCGAGGCCTTGCGATCGCCCATGAGCCGCACAGCCAGACCAACCAGCCCAGCCAGCGCGCACGCGCACGCACAAGTGAGCACCTGCCGCACGCCAGCGAGGTTAGTGGCATGCCTCCAGGCATGCTATCCAGCGCACGGCCCCAGCCCGTGCCTTGCAGAGCAGGCTAGTGGCGTGCCCACCAGGCATGCCAACCAGCGCATGGCTCCAGCCCATGCCGTGCAGCCAGCACCTAAGCCACACGGCCAGACCATGACTGCACCACACCAGACCATGGCTCACCATCAGCAAGCCATGACCGCACCACACCTGACCATGGCTCACCATCAGCAAGCCATGACCGAACCACTTGACCATGGACCAGCCCGAGACCACCATGCACCATCTTAGCCCACCATGGGCCATGCATGCAACGGCTAGAAGGGGTCCATGACCATTATCTCTTTATTATTTTATTTATTTAATTTATTTACTTTCAAGGGACCTATTGGGGGTTTCCAAATTGTTTTGTTTATAAATAGAACATTATGCACTTGCTTAGCAATCTTTTGGCAAAACTCTAAGTGAGAGAACACTTGTTGAGAGATCATATTTTCGGTGCTTATGCACTTGGGCAATTTGGGTGCAATCCGTGAATCCCAAATTGATTTATCAATCTATGAGGTTTATTCATCTCTTGTGCAATTCGTGAATCAAGATTTGAATGTGTGTTTGATTACTTTATTGTTCATTCAATTGCATTAGTGTTTACACATTGTTCTTGAGTGTTCATCTTTGTTCTTGAGGTTCTTCATCAAATTGTTCTTCCAATCCATTTGACACAAGATTTCGACCCACACAAGTGTTAGTCAAACTTTCCATAGTTTGAGTGTTTCCTTGTGTAGCCATAGCCGAAATCTCCCTTAGCAAATCAAGTCCAATTCGGCAAACACTTGCCTAACTTAGACTTGACCTAGCCGCCCCTCTTACCTACCATAATTAGAGTTTCTACAATTTAGGAACCCTAATTGACCCAATCACTACCATATTCGGCCATAACCATTCCCATTTGAATTCCCTAGAATTTAGGAAACTTTCCTAAATTCAAGTCCATTAGCCAATTCGGCTAACCCTAGCCGCCAACCTCTCCATCCTTCTCCAAACCCTAGCTAACCTTCATACTTTCCTAAACCCTAATTCTAAGTGGCGCCAACACTAGCATACCATAGTGCCGTGCATTCTAGCCACTCTTAGCCATACAATCCTTGATCCAAGTTCTTGCCCCATTGTCCCTCGAACCTAAACACATAACCTCACCCTACCCAATTGGCCGGTGGACCATTTTGGATTGAGAACCAAGCAAGAGAGGAACTAAGGTTCGGTCAACTCGAGACTTCATTGGCGTGGTGAACCTAGTGTTTAGGGACTTGACCGAGGTCCCTAACATTAATTGGTGCTTTCATTGAGAGGATTCTTGTTTGGTGAAAATTGAGAAGCTCTCACTTCTCCACGAGGTAAACGACGCGTTAACTCAAACTTTGTGAATTGGTTGGGGGAGACCCTCGTTGGATCCCATATATTATTGTTGTTTGTGAAAATTGGCGTTTGGGGGTTGAGGTAGAGGACGGAGTAGAGTTCTTGAGGGGATCGACCACCCTTGAAGGTGGAGGATCCAAGGTTGGACCGTGAGTGTGCAAGAGGGGTTGCCCATCCTTGAAGGTGGACAACTCAAGGTTGGACTTGGTGAATCATCCTATCGACCAAGAGAAGTGCACAAGCTGTCCAAGCTACACCAACCAGAATTTTTCAGTTTGCAAGCACATTCGAGGGAATAGTTTGCAAGCAACATGACTACAAGCCATCCAGAGACCGAGGGGCTCACTAGTTCCAACCGGGAACGTATTGAGAAGCTTGAAGAACAAAGCAATAGAGTCTTGGACATCTTAAGTGAGGTCAACACCAATATGGCCGAACTTAGGATGGCCTTGAATGTCACCTCACGTGACAACGAGGAGCATAGAAGAACCATGGAAGCCTTGAGGAGAGAAACACACGAGAACGTTGAAAGAATCGAAAGAAGAATTGTTGAAGGTCAAGCTCCACGTCATGAGATGAATGGACAAAGGCGTGATGCTTTTGTAGACGGAGTAGAGACAAGTGTGACCGAGTCTATGCATGAGCCTATGCATGAATCACCAAGAGTGGAAGTAAGAAGAGGAGGACGGGTAGAGCATGGTAATGTGGCCATTGAAAGATGGATTCACGATGGAAGCCACCATGGGAGTCCAAGTTTGAGGGGAAGACCACAAGATGTGAGATATGAGCTACCTAGATATGAAGAGGGCCATGAGGCCGAACATGAGTATGAAGGAGAGAGGCTATTTGGCCTTGACCGTCGTGAGAATAGAAGACATGATCATTATGCAAGACATGGAGGAAGGCATGGAAGAAGAAATGATGATGATTTCCATGAGGAAAGGAGGGGAAACCGGAACAACGACCGGGGACCCAAGAGGCCAAAAGTGGATTTTCCAAAGTTCAATGGGGGTGACCCTTACGAATGGCTTGACAAAGTCGACCATTATTTCCACACCTACGAAGTTCCAAGAAGAGAGAGAGTGTCCACGGCATGCTTCTACTTGGAGGGCAAAGCAAGCAAATGGTGGAGATGGATTAGGGATCAATATGAGAAAGATGAGAAAAGATTGGGATGGACCATGTTTGAGAAAGAATTCCTATTGCAATTTGGCCCGTCACCCACAATTAATCACCATGGTCAATTGGCCAAATTAAGACAAGAGGGAAGGGTTCATCACTACATAGAAGAATTTCGGCAACTACAAACACTAGTAAGGGGGTGGTCCGAAGAGGCACTTATTGGCACCTTTGTTGATGGGTTGAAACCTTGGTTAGCCAAGGAGATCAAATTGAAGCAACCTACACGGATTCAAGAAGCAATGAGGATGGCCGAAATCCTTGAAGAGAGTGGTAACATGGAGAGAAGATTCTCCAAGGATGTGGGGAGCAAAGCCTCAAAAACTTTGCAAACCAAATCACTTTGGAAACCGAAGAGGGAGATGGAGACTTCTAAACCTAAGCCCTATGAGGTTAAGAAGCTCTCTAGAGAAGAAGTCCAAGAAAGAATCAAGAAGGGACTATGCTTCAAATGTGGGGATAAATGGAGCAAAGAGCATGCTTGTAAATCGGGTAAGGCCTATTTGATGATTGAAGAAGAAGAGAGTGAAGAGTCCTTAAGTAGTGAATCCGAGCAAGGTGAAGCCGAACCTAGTGAAGAGGAAGAGGATGCCGAATTGTCACTCAATGCTATGTCCGGAGTACAAAGACCCACTTCAATGAGGGTCATGGCATGGATTGGGAAATTTGAAGTCACATTGTTGGTTGATAGTGGCTCAACACACAACTTCATCAATTCCAATATCGTCACCAAGGTGGGATTGAAACCAAGCACCATTGAGCCATTTGATGTAAAAGTGGCTAATGGGGACAAGTTGAGGTGTGAGAGCCTTGTGAAAGAAGTTAAAATGAATGTCCAAGGAGTAAGAATTGTAGCGGACTTGCATGTGTTGTCACTAGTTGGACTTGATGTTGTCTTGGGCAATGCATGGCTCAAGGGTATTGGTAAAGTTGTCAATGACTATGAGAAGATGACAATGAAATTCCGGATTGGGAATAAGAAGAAACTTTGGACCGCTTTGACCACGAAGGAAGTGAAGTCTTGTGAGGCGATGATGTTTGAGAAATTGTGTAAAGGTGGAGCTAGTTGCTTTGCCATCATTCTAGCAACACAAGGGGTCGAAGTTGAGGGTGAGAAAAGTGAGGAAGGAAGCAAGATTGGTGACTTGTCCTTGCTGCCCGTGGAGGTCCAAGAAGTCTTGAGGGGTCACATGAAGGTTCTAGAGGTGCCAACTACCTTGCCACCTTCTAGAGTGTTCGATCATGCCATTGCCTTGGGTGATGAGAGCAAACCGGTAAATGTTCCACCATACCGGTATGCTCATTTCCAAAAAGAAGAAATAGAAAGGCAAGTGGAAGAAATGTTGAGGGGAGGCTTGATAAGGCCTAGCAATAGTCCTTTTTCTTCACCGGTCTTATTGGTGAGAAAGAAGGATGGCACATGGAGATTTTGTACAGACTATAGGGCCTTGAATGAAGCCACTATTAAGGATAGGTTTCCAATACCTACGGTGGATGAAATGTTAGATGAGTTGCATGGAGCAACTATCTTTTCAAAACTTGATTTGAGAGCGGGCTACCATCAAATCCGAATGAAGGAGGGAGATGTACACAAGACGGCTTTTAGAACCCATAATGGTCATTATGAATATCTTGTGATGCCATTCGGGTTATGCAATGCCCCTTCAACATTCCAAGCCGCCATGAACACCATATTCAAGCCCTTGTTGAGAAGATTTGTGTTGGTTTTCTTTGATGACATTTTGGTTTACTCTAAAACCGTGGAAGACCACAAACTACATTTGGGGATAGTGATGAAGATCCTTGAAGACCACCACTTTTTCATTAAAGCCTCAAAATGTGCTTTCATGGAAAAGGAGCTTGAATATTTGGGGCACTTCATTTCGGGAGAAGGAGTGAAGGTGGACCAAAGAAAGATTGAAGCCATGATTGATTGGCCATTGCCAAATGATGTTTCGGCTTTGAGAGGGTTCTTGGGATTAACCGGCTATTATAGGCGGTTTGTGAAGAATTATGGGCTTATTGCTAAGCCACTTACATCCTTGTTGAAGAAGGATAATTTTGAGTGGACCCAAGAAGCAAGGGAAGCTTTTGAAGAATTGAAGAGAGCAATGACCACCACACCCGTGCTTGCATTACCAAACTTTGAGATGAAGTTTGAAGTTTATACCGATGCTAGTGGGGAGGGAATAGGGGCTGTTTTGGTCCAAGAAAAAAGACCAATTGCTTTCATTTCCAAAGCACTAGGGCCTATGAAGAAGGCTTGGAGTACATATGCACGGGAAATGCTTGCGGTTATTCATGCCGTGAAGGTGTGGAGGCCATATTTGTTGGGAAGGAAATTCACCATAGTCACGGATCAACAAGCATTAAAACACTTGTTGCAACAAAAGATAGTGACTCCGGAACAACAAAAGTTCCTTGTTAAACTCTTGGGCTTTGAGTATGACATTCTCTATCAACCCGGGAAAGAGAATAAAGTGGCGGATGCACTTAGTAGGAGAGAGGGAAGCTCCTTGTTGTGGCAAGTGCATGAGGAAGATGAAAGTTGTTTGAAGGCCTTGAGTGGGGCCGAATGGAGAATATGGGACAAGATAAGGGAAGCAACAAGGCTAGATGCAAGAGCAATCGAGATCAAAGAGCTTTTAGAAGCTCAAGGGGATGGAGTAATCGGCTTCAAGGTCAAAGATGACCTTATCTACTACAAGGAGTATGTTTATGTTCCTAATGTACCCAACTTGAGAAAAGAAATCCTTGAACACTTCCACCATAGCAAAGAAGGGGGACATTCGGGGTGGTTGAGGACATATATCCGTGTCAAGCATTTCTTTTATTGGGAAGGCATAAAGAAGGCGATGAAGAAGCTAGTAGCCGAATGTGATGTGTGCCAAAAGTCAAAGTATGAGACAAGACCTCCATCCGGGTTGTTGCAACCATTACCCATTCCCAATTTGATTTGGGAGGAATTGAGTATGGATTTTGTTGAAGGACTTCCGATTAGTGGGGGTTATGAAGTCATTTTTGTGGTTGTGGATAGGTTGAGCAAATATGCACACTTCATCCCACTTATTCACCCCTACACGGCCAAGAGTGTGGCCAAAGCCTTTGTGGATCATGTAGTCAAGCTTCATGGGTTCCCAAAGAGCATCATCACGGATCGTGATCGAGTGTTCATGAGTTCTTTTTGGAAGGAATTATTTGAGCTTCAAGGAAGCAAGTTGAAAGCAAGCTCATCATACCACCCACAAACCGATGGCCAAACCGAAGTGGTCAATAGGACACTTGAGCAATACTTGAGGTGCTTTTGCCATGAGGAGCAAAGAAGATGGGGTGGTTATTTATCTTGGGCTGAGTATTGGTACAACACTTCCTTTCATGCCTCAATTCAAAGAAGTCCATTTGAGGTGGTTTATGGGAGGTCACCACCCATATTGGTAAATTATGAAAGGGGAACGGCAAAAAATGAAGAAGTGGAACAAGAGTTGATTAATAGGGATGAAGTTTTGGCAAAGGTAAAGAAAGAGTTTGCGAAGGCACAACAAAGGATGAAGAGATACTACGATGAGGGAAGGAGGATGGTTGCATTTGAAGTAGGAGATTATGTGTACTTGAAGTTGCAACCATTCGGCCAACTGACATTGAGGAAGAAACTTAACCTCAAATTGGCTAAGAAATACTATGGGCCATTCAAAGTACTAGAAAGAGTGGGAGAAGTGGCCTATAGGTTGGAACTTCCCCCAACTTCAAGGTTGCATCCGGTTTTCCATGTAACCGTACTCAAGAAGAGAGTTGGGGATCCCAACCTCATTGTAGAGGAACTACCCAAGTTCAATGATGAGGGACGAATGCTTTTGCAACCCAAAGAGGCCCTTAACTATGGGGTCATTTCAAGAGGAAGGAAAAGGCAAAGTGTTTGGCAAGTGCTAATCAAGTGGAGTAAGGCTCCAAGGGAAGAGGCCACGTGGGAAGATTATGATGACATAAGAACAAGATTCCCGGATTTTATCCTTGAGGGCAAGGATACTCTTGAAGAGAGGGGGATTGTTAGACCCCCAGGTCGAGCGGGCCCTAGGGGAGCCGCACATGTCTTAGCCTTGGCGGGGGAAGAGACCTTGGCTAGCTTTCAGCCATGTCTTGGCTCGTGGGGAACCACCCACGGGGCGCCCAGCATGCAGGCTAGCGAGGTTAGTGAGGGGCAGCCCGCGCGCAAAGCCATGCGCGCGGCACAGGCCACACGCACAAGGCAGCCCGCGCGCACAGCCATGCGCGCGGCACAGGCCGCACGCGCAAATCAGCCCGCGCGCGCAGCTAGCGAGGTTAGTGGGCATCAGCCCGCGCGCATAGCCATGCGCGCTGCGCAGGCCGCGTGCGCAAGACCAACCGCGCGCCGCACGCCCACGCACATGCCAGTGCGCAGGCCCATGCGCACGCTGATGGGCCGCGAGGCCTTGCGATCGCCCATGAGCCGCACAGCCAGACCAACCAGCCCAGCCAGCGCGCACGCGCACGCACAAGTGAGCACCTGCCGCACGCCAGCGAGGTTAGTGGCATGCCTCCAGGCATGCCATCCAGCGCACGGCCCCAGCCCATGCCTTGCAGAGCAGGCTAGTGGCGTGCCCACCAGGCATGCCAACCAGCGCATGGCTCCAGCCCATGCCGTGCAGCCAGCACCTAAGCCACACGGCCAGACCATGACTGCACCACACCAGACCATGGCTCACCATCAGCAAGCCATGACCGCACCACACCTGACCATGGCTCACCATCAGCAAGCCATGACCGAACCACTTGACCATGGACCAGCCCGAGACCACCATGCACCATCTTAGCCCACCATGGGCCATGCATGCAACGGCTAGAAGGGGTCCATGACCATTATCTCTTTATTATTTTATTTATTTAATTTATTTACTTTCAAGGGACCTATTGGGGGTTTCCAAATTGTTTTGTTTATAAATAGAACATTATGCACTTGCTTAGGAATCTTTTGGCAAAACTCTAAGTGAGAGAACACTTGTTGAGAGATCATATTTTCGGTGCTTATGCACTTGGACAATTTGGGTGCAATCCGTGAATCCCAAATTGATTTATCAATCTATGAGGTTTATTCATCTCTTGTGCAATTCGTGAATCAAGATTTGAATGTGTGTTTGATTACTTTATTGTTCATTCAATTGCATTAGTGTTTACACATTGTTCTTGAGTGTTCATCTTTGTTCTTGAGGTTCTTCATCAAATTGTTCTTCCAATCCATTTGACACAAGATTTCGACCCACACAAGTGTTAGTCAAACTTTCCATAGTTTGAGTGTTTCCTTGTGTAGCCATAGCCGAAATCTCCCTTAGCAAATCAAGTCCAATTCGGCAAACACTTGCCTAATTTAGACTTGACCTAGCCGCCCCTCTTACCTACCATAATTAGAGTTCCTACAATTTAGGAACCCTAATTGACCCAATCACTACCATATTCGGCCATAACCATTCCCATTTGAATTCCCTAGAATTTAGGAAACTTTCCTAAATTCAAGTCCATTAGCCAATTCGGCTAACCCTAGCCGCCAACCTCTCCATCCTTCTCCAAACCCTAGCTAACCTTCATACTTTCCTAAACCCTAATTCTAAGTGGCGCCAACACTAGCATACCATAGTGCCGTGCATTCTAGCCACTCTTAGCCATACAATCCTTGATCCAAGTTCTTGCCCCATTGTCCCTCGAACCTAAACACATAACCTCACCCTACCCAATTGGCCGGTGGACCATTTTGGATTGAGAACCAAGCAAGAGAGGAACTAAGGTTCGGTCAACTCGAGACTTCATTGGCGTGGTGAACCTAGTGTTTAGGGACTTGACCGAGGTCCCTAACACTATCGTCGTCGTCGTTGTGGGTCTGCGCCGGTGCTCTTCATCATGGCTAGCCGGTCGTGGGTCACCTTTTACAAGTTTTCTTTCATTTTCCTTCACCTGTGTTTTTCCTTCATTGGTAGTGGGAAATGCAAAATCTTGATGGTTGTCGCAAGATCAGTGATGCTAGTTTAGTTGCAATTGCGGATAACTGTCTGTTGCTCACAGATCCTATGATCCTAATGGAAAAAACACAGATCCTCTAAGTTTCGAGGTGCTCTTTGGTGACTCCACCTTTTACAATTTTCCCTTCATTTTCTTGTATTTTTCCTTCACCAATTGTGATAAACGAAAACGCACCCAAACGCACCATTTTGAATTTTTGTCCACGTGGGACGCGGTTACGCCGCAGTTCCCCCCGCGGTTGTAACCAGAATTTTTAATGGAAAGGTGTGAATGCACTTTATGAGGACATAGCACCGAGTGGAAAATCGAGGATCAAAATTGGAAAGACGTTAAACGTCTAACAAGTTTATGTGGAGGGTACTTCGTAAGGATGTATTGGAGGGCTCCTGATTACGTAACTTGTCAGTGATTTAAGCGAGCATTTTCCCTCCCAACGGTTTTTCTATCCAAGCTTGGTAATGAAGAGTCCAACGATGGCCGTTGACGAAGATAAGCCTAAAAAAATCAATAAAAGTAAAACTTACCATCCAATCATCATCATCAGACTTCCTTTATCCTATGTAGGAGTCGTGGCAATATATGAAGTGCCAGGTGATATTGTCCAACAAGGTCAGCTTTCAGGAGCTACAGTCCCAGAAAGAGAATAGACTTCCTCTACAAGTACGAGATCAGGTATATATTTAAACAAAAAACATGATTTTGGCACTTTTCAGACGTGCACGGTTGCTAGTTCCGTTATAATTATTTTTGTAACATAAATACAGTATTTGGATGTTTATGTTTTTATAAATCTGAGTCCATAATTAATTTTTAATTTTCACAACATTGATACCTAAGAATCTATAACTCGAAATCAAATACTTCCTCCATCAATCTTCCGTTAAAAAACTAACCTCAAGCTTGTCGATGACATACAATTAAATAGCCTGTTTCAATCTTTGATTCATGACTAACACATGCATGAGTAGTATGCTACATCCAAAATTAAATTAAATTAAAAAAACAAACAAAAACATTAAAATGATTTTAAGAAAAAGAAGCTTTAAAAAATAAATAATAAAATCATAAAAAGATATTTTAAACTATAATAATCATAAAATAAATCCAAAAGATTAATAAATATAATAAAAATTACCCTTGCCATAAATAAAAAATATAATAACAAATCTAGGCCACCAAGGCTTGGCTGGGTGGCATGTGAGGAGGTTAATTGAGGTCGGTAGAGGAGATTAAGCAAAGGGATTTAGGTTGTGATCTTATAAACGTTTAGGAGAAATGTGAAAACGGGAGGGCTCAGCCGGTTGAATAGAAAACGTGTCATGTCCGATTGGGCCACCCCGTGAATCAAATTGATCCCTTTCTTGTGAAATCTTCCACCATCCTCTCCCTCTCTGCTCTCTACCCTTCTCTCTCTCTCTCCCTCATCGGCTAAACCCCTATATAAATAAATGGTATGCCTCCATATATTTGCTTTATGACTTCAGCATGGACCCCTCCCTTTCAAGGTTCTCGATCGTCCGCCGTTCATAGCTTCACGCCTATTTCTCCTTGAAAGAAAAAAAATGCCAAAAATGCACGAAACAAACAGGCTTTATATATATATATAATCGTCCCCCTCGTCAGCTTTAAATAAATGGTACGCCTCCACAGGCCAGATTATTCCGGCCTGCTCGATCGAACACGACATGTTTAGTATTCAACCCGGCAGACATTTCCAAGGGAAAATCTGATATTGTAGCTACTAGCTAGCTAGCGAAGGTGAATTAGAAATTAGAATGTATTATTTGCATGCAATTCATCACTTACGTACGTACATATTTATTAATTATCCGTAAATGGCAATGGATGATGCTGCTTAATTTTATTTAGTCCTAAATTTTATTTTTCACTCGCAGAAATGGCGCCATTCAGTTTAGTCCCTTGTAGTTCTACATACACATTAGAAAGTCTTGTAGAGCAGCGCCAGGTAAGCCGCGTACCGATTGATCTCATCTCCATGCAACAATTAGGCGTCAATGACTTCTTAAATATAAATACCATATTATTTTTAATAAGAATTCAAACCAAAAAAAAAAAATTACTTTTACTTTGGTAAATACAAGATTGAAAATAGTTTTTCATTTTTCAAAAACTCTATTCATCTAATCATTTAAATCAAGAACCATGCAGGAAGAAGATGTTCGGCGGCTTCGGCTGGACTTGGAGCCACCGGGAGGACAATGAGATGATAGTGGGCCAGTTACTACTATCGGTCAAGAAGATCAGCCTTCAGGGGATGCAATCCCAGAAAGAGAACAGACGTCTTCTACAACTACGAGATCATGTATATATTTAAACAAAAAGTAATTTTACATAGAACCGTGAATTGCGTAAATACCGCGTAATCGCTTTGAAAAAAAGTAAGGTCCACTATTACAAAATTATTTTTTTTCATGTGAGTCTCATGTTTTATTCACTTTTTTCAAAACGATTACGCGGCAGTTGCATATTTCATGGTTGCAAACATATTTTCTCTTAAACAAAAAACAAGATTTTCACACTTTCCACACGTGCACTGTTGCTAGTTCCATTATAATTATTTTTGTAACATAAATACAGTATTTGTATGTTTATGTTTTTATAAATCTGAGTCCATAATTAATTTTTAATCTTCACAACATTGATACTTAGAATCTGATAACTCGAAATCAAATACCTCAAACTTGTCGATGGCATACAATTAGTAGCTTGTTTCAATCTTTGATTCATGACTAACACATGCATGAGTAGTATGCTACATCCAAAATTAAATTAAAAACAAAAACATTAAAATGATTTTAAGAAAAAGAAATTTTAAAAAATACATAATAAAATCATAAAAATATATTTTAAACTATAATAATCATAAAATAGAACTTGAGTAATGATACATTACTTCTTTTAATTAACAAACGTACTTCTTTGTTTAATTATATATATATAGAACTTGAGTAATGATACATTAGCTTAGTGAATATTTTAATTATACTTATTAATGCTTGAATCCTCATTATCGATGTAGGGATAACAATCAATAATAAATGCCAAGAAATGATAAGTATGATCTCTGAGAGCACCCCAAGGTCACTGAGTGTAACCGCCAGCAAAAGCACAAGTTGCATCTTCAAAGTCCCCCAAATGTTCGTCGTCAACTCTGACTCATATCATACTCATTGTCTCCATCGGGCCCTATCACCACTGCAAGCCGGAGCTCAAGAAGATTGAGGAGCTCAAGGGGCATTATCTCAACTCCTTGCTCTGTAGAAAACCGATCAGGACCTTAGAGGACTACTTGGTACGCATAGAGCCGATTGAAAAGGATGCCAGGGAATACTATTTGGAGATCATTCAACTTGAAAGCCAAGAGTTCATCGAAATGATGGTTCTCTGCTTTATAATATAACTTTTTCGCAAGATTAAAGACCGAAAACTATTCGAGGACAATGACCCTCTGGCCATCGATCGTTGGATATTACCATTTTTATATAGGGACTTCCTCCTGCTCAAGAATCAGATATCATTCTTTATTCTAGAAAAGTTATTTGAAATATCCAAAATGCCTAGCGAGGCGGAGTCTAGCTTGTCCTTTTCCTTGCTTGCTATGCAATTCTTCAACGAACCTATTGCATTGCGAAGATCCCATGATTTCATATGCCGATTTTGTGATCTAAGAGGCTAGCATTTACTGGACTTGGTTCGTGTAAGCTTTATACCCGAGGAAGAAATAACACAAAGCAGTGGCACACCAACCCATATTATGCACAGCTTCTCAATGCTCCGCTGCTCGAGGATTAAGCTCAATCTGGTCCAAGCGAAAAGTTTCTTGCTTGTGGAATTCAAGAATGGCGTGATTGAGATGCCTCGTCTAACACTTGACGAATTTATGTGCTCTTTCTTGTCAAATTGCATGGCATTCGAGCAATGTCATTGCAATGTCTCCACACACTTCACCACTTATGCAACCTTCTTGGAGTGCCTCGTAAAAAGTGCCAATGATGTTGAGTACCTACGCCATCACAACATTGTGAATAACAATCTTGGTAACGATGACGAGGTTGCGTGCTTCATCAACAAGATGGGCAAGGACGTGATGATTGATAGTGATTGTTATTTGTCCAAGTTGTTTGAGAATGTGGACGAGGATTATAGAAATGGCTGGAACGTGCAGTGGGCGACCTTCAAGCATAAGTATTTTGAGACTCCTTGGGCGTTCATTTCGGCGTTGGCTGCGTTTGTGCTCTTATTGCTTGCAATTGCCCAAACTTTCTACACCATCATGGCTTACTTGCATCGGAATGATGGGTAGTTGGTACCCACCGTCAAAGTGAATGTGAAAGAAATTTGTATTTAGGAATCGTATGTAATTTTAGTTTACATCAAGTTGTTAACATAAATATTGTGGAAGAGATGGCTCCAGTTGTAGAAAATCACCCCAGTTTTTGGTATTTTCTAATGCACTATATGTACACAAGTTTGCCGCTGCTTATAAGTACCAAATTGTTGAGAAATTCTTAACCATCAATTGAAGCAGTTTGTGGTAGATGGTAAAAAGGTTGTCCTGAGTATATATGTTTTCATCCTGGTTGTTCCACGTTCTATTTCTTTTCCTTTGTGTTTTGTGGTTTTGTTGTTTGGGTATAGGAGAGCCTTAAGGTGTTTGGAGTGATGCTGGTAAGATTTATGAAATTCCCCTTGGGGGAATAATTATCGAGCAGTCATTGGAAATGGGAGGGTATGGCCTTCGTTATTTGAATGGGTTTTTTGATCAGGCATAGAGGAAAGGAATGACGCTTAAGCTATTTGATGAAATGCCTGATGAGACTTTGGCTATTTACCTTAGTAAATAGAGTACTGTTATAATCACAAAAAGATTACACAAAAGTAATTTCATAAACTGGCATGATTTCATATAGTCCATTAGGTTTATTTTACAATAAAAAGTAACTTTACAATTTAATGAATCACATCATGTCACATCAGTTTGTGAAATTATTTTTGTGCAATCCATTAGTAGCTTGAGTATTTTCCTAACAAATTTGGTGTTAGCAGCAATGTTGTTAATACCGTACCGTACTGGTCGGTATTTGCCATACCGGCCACTGGGCCGATACAGGTACTATATGTATTTTGTACCGGTCAAAATACCGGCCTGTATTTCGACTTTTATTTTTTTTTCATTTTTCAAACTACAAGCTCATTTTTTTAACCCCAATTCAAACTAGGCTGTTTATAATTTATATATATATATTTATATATATAATTTATTCATATATCGACTATCCCGAAACGGTACTGATACCGAAATATTTCGTTCCAGTGCCTTGACCGGTACGACATCCGGTACGGTATTCAAAACATTGATTAGCAGACCTTTCTAGTATGCAAGTGGAGCTACCAACAACAAAAGATTCTTGATTTCCTTCTTAAAGCCATTCGATCAAGCATTCTCATTAAAGGCACTATCTATGATCTGAAGGAAGGGGAAAATTGTTGACTAGACTTGCTACAGTATGGATGTCAATTTGCAAGCCATGGCAAAATTAAGTGTTGTTTGCAATGATGTTGGGAACACAACTACTACAATTGGCAAGGAATTTGATGTCGGGTCCATTGCTCATGTCTCCTTGGCTCTACTAGGTGCCTCTTTGAAAGAAATACTGCCGGAAGAGACTGGAACTTTGGTCATATAATTGTATCATAGCTCTAAACCTTGAGGACAAGGTTCTTTGGAGGGGATGGCAATGTAACAAACCCAGTTAAATTGGGTCTAGCCTGAGTCAACTGAAGAATTACTTCCATGATGGGCCAAGCTGATGGGATCGGTGTTATGTAGTTTTTTAGTATTGTCTGCATTCGTAGATAGGCTGGGAGTATGTTCCATGGGCTGTTAGTTTTATTTAGTCTATGTAGTTGGTATTTCAGAACTTGCTTACATCCTTTTGTTTGTTGGCCCAGGGCCTTATGGCATTTCGGCTAGTTTCGATACGCATGCCTAACAGTATATGTACTTGAGGGAGTTGTTCGTAGGAATTATTCTGGAAAATTCTTGTAAACACGAGCTAATGTGAAGGAAGGATTGCTTCGAACAATCCAATATATCAATACAATCGTATCACTCAGTTTGTCTCAATGTTTATCCTGCCGCGGGACGTGGAGCCGATGCACAACCTCGCACACATGGTTAAGTGTATTGGTCAGTCAGATTAGTCAGTTAATTCAGATAAATCAGGTATGCATATGATAAACATTTGTATGAACAATCATGATTTTAAGCTCTCAGCATGAAAAATTTTATGAAAATCTTATGTTTATTATGTTTATGTTGTGATTGATTTCTTGCTGAGTCTTCGACTCATTTTAATTTGTTTTCATATTTTTAACCACCCAGGTAATGATGATGAATACAAGTAGGCAGACCAGAATTAGAAGGAGCAATTGATTTAGTTTAAGACTTTCTAGAATAAAATTGAATTTATGACATAAATTTATTCAGTTAGTTTTTTTTAAGACATTTTATTAGACAAATCTTTTTACGAAATAAATACTAATTTCATGTTATTAAGTATGATATCTCTTGTCGGATTTATTTTATGAAAAACACGTGACAATCCCTAGCCTACGAGAATGGGGTGTTACAATTTGGTATCGAGCCAGTCGAGAGATTCTGTAGACTTTTTGAAAAAAAAAAATATAAATTCTAAAGTTAGGTTACCTAGGATGCTCCTAGCCTACTCGTGAGTAATCAAGGTTTGTTTTTAGGGTTGAATACTTTATAGCTCTTACCAGTTAGAACCATCATTGTAGTTGTTTTTATTGTCATTATTTTAGATTCTTATCAAATACTAGTTAATTGTTATTATGACATCTTGACGAAGATCATGGCCCCTGGCACTAGAAATCCCCCAAATCGAGAGGAATCTTCTGAATCTAATCAGAATGATAACCCGGACCCTCTTGTCGATGCGGAAGCTAGATTGAACGTATGGAGCAGGTTTTCGAAGCACTCTATTGCACGAATGATCAGAAGGTGAAATATGTCACTTACCATTTGACCGACATGGCAAACAAGTGGTGGAAGTCGACACGGGCATTGGTTCAATTGGAGTTAAGGGAAGCAGTCCCCATTTCTTGGGAATGTTTCAAGATCACTTCTTCCCACAGACCCTTCGGGAATCGAGAGCTCGCCAGAGTATGGACCTCACTCAAGGAATAGTGACGGTAGCACAGTATGCTATGAGATTCATGGAGCTTTCCCGTTTCGCCAGTTACTTAATTCCAGATGAGGAAACGAAAGCTACAAAGTTCAAGCGCAGACTGGATCGTAGGATTCGAGGACGTGTACGTACTCTAAGGATTCGGAGTTTCACAGAGCTAGTCACCCGAGCTACCATTGCTAAGGAAGATCTCCAAGAAAACATTGAGTACAACAACCAAAGGAAGCGCAAGCAACAGTAGCAACAACTCCAATCAGCGTTGCATAAGGACAAGAGGCCTCACATCAAGAATCGTCAAGGGCAACCACCAGCAGGACAAACTTAACCCACGTGCGCAACGTGTGGGAGAAGACAAATGGGAAAGTGTCTGTATGGCTAGAACGTGTGTTTCAAGTGTAGGAAGTCAAACCATCTAGCCCGGGATGCTAAAATTCGAGCGATTATGCACCTGGATTCAATGTAGGCTCTAGTCTCTTCAAGATGTTTGGATTGAAGGAATTAATTGTTTCTAGGCTCTAGTCTTTTCAAGAGTTGGACTCCGCCTTCAGTTATATTATTCATTTCATTATGCATGGCTGCTTATATTTATTTGTAATTCAGATGTGCCCTCGAATGAGTTCAGAAAGAAGAGAAGGTCGTGGACCTTTGGCAATAGGAATTAGGGGGTTTCCGGCTGGCATGCATAAGCTACAGAACACCCTTTTGTCGTCCTTAACAATTGTTACTTGAAGAGTACTCATATTCTTTGGTTTAAAGACTTGCTCCAAATTCTCGTATTCTCTCAATAATCGTGTGTTTTGTCATTTCATATGAAGAGCAGATCATATTTTCTTCTATGTCCGAATATTTCTACAATCATGGCTCTATACTTGTGCATTTACAGCATCCCAGACGCATTGGCATCAATGCCGACTCAAACGCTAGGCCATTAAAGCTATGTTGGGAACATGGAAGCAGTTGAACTCATCTTAGTTGAGTTCAAATTTAAGCATAGCCTAACATCCAAATACACAATTCTCAAATCACTAAATATCACTCAGCTCAATATCTCTTTACACATGGGACCTACAACTTTTTTCAACTCAACATCTCTTTACACATGAGACCCTCAACCTTTTTCAACTTTCCATAAATACATCTACACATCTTAACATCCAAACACATCTAAAATATCTTAAGTAGATCCCACAAAACTCCATCCATCATCTCAACTCACTACTATTCATAAAGAACTCAACTCATCTCAACATTCAAACGTAACCTTAAAGCTATTGTCTAAAACCCCAAAAGAGTAAGGCACTTTTTAATATAAATTTGTATGTTTTTTTGCCCAAAAAAGAAACTGAAAGAAGGCTTAAAATAAAAGATAAATGTTGCAAAATTTTCGACTTTATCTATATATTAGAAGATATTAACTGGAAAAAAAAAGACTATTTCAAATTGTTTTGGTCCGAGTGTCGTAATAGCTGATAATTTTTCTCTACTAAGACTACAACCCAGACCAACCCATCCAACAAGTAGCCCCTAGGAGTTTATGAAGGTCTGGCAGCCATGGCACTCACCTAATATCCATCGTCAACAAACATATTGCCAAAGTTACTAACTATATTGATAATCCCAAAAATGAGTCCCCTTGAATTCAGCATTGTCAAGTAAGACCCCTTGTAATTCCCACTAGCAGGGCCACAAGATTGTCCATCATGGGGAAACTGGCTCCTCACATGTTCTTGATTTGTTTGCAACCTCAACTAGATGGTTGCATATAACAATTGGGTTATCAAGCTCATTGCTTGCCGTGTAAACCAAGTAGGCAAAGATGACTAAAATAATATGCACAATAGCAGAATGTATATAGCTTGCCAGGAAGGTTGCTTTTAGCCCTAGAGCTATTGTGTACAAAATAACCCCCAGTAGTATGAGAAAACTAGAAGCATAAATGTTCACTCCAGTAAGTACATTTACAATAGCAGATTCACCAAGGAGCAACATTGTTGTTATACTAATATTAGTAAAAACAATATAGAATAATGTGTGCAATAGTTCCCCAACAAGTATCAACAATTTCTCAAATGGTACGAGCATGAGGATTCTTTCTTCTTATCTCTACAGCCATTACACCAAAAAAAGGTACCTGAATGGTAGCTCCACTTGCATACCAAAAAGGTCTGCTCACACTATTTGTTAGGAAAATACTCAAGCCACAAATAGATTGCACAAAAATAATTTCACAAACTGATGTGACATGATATGATTCATTAAATTGTAAAGTTATTTTTTGTTGTAAAATAAACCTAATGGACTATATAAAGTCACACCAGTTTATGAAATTACTATTGTATAATCTCTTTATGATTATAGCAGTACTCTATTAGCGCGCTAAGGTAAATAGCCAAAATCCCATTAGGCATTTCGTCAAATAGCTTAAGTGACATTCCTTTCCTCCATGCCTGATTGAAAAACACATTCAAATAACTAAGGTCATACCCTCTCATTTCCAATGACTGCTCGATAACTATTCCCCAAGGAAAATTTCATAAATCTTACCAGCATCACTCCAAACACCTTAAGGCTCTCCTATACCCAAACAAGAAAACCACAAAACACAAGAAACAGAAATAAAACGTGAAACAACCAAGATGAAAACATATATACTCAGTACAACTATTTTACCATCTACCACAAACTGCTTCAGTTGATGGTTAAGAATTCCTCAACAATTTGGCACTAATAAGCAACGACAAGCTTGTGTACATATAGTGCATCAGAAAATACCAAAAGCTAGGGTGATTTTCTAAAACTGGAGTCATCTCTTCTACAATATTTCCATTCTCATTCTCTTGTTTTCTAGATTTATAGCCGCATCCCAATTTGTAACAACCCGTTCCTTCTTCTTACGTACGGTTCTTCCTTCTTATGTACGCTTCTATCTTTCTGACGTAAGATTTCTTCCTTCTTACGTAAGCAAGTGTTGAGGATGGAAATTATGTAAACCGTTGCCCCTTCTCTCTAGCGAATGCGAGACTCGTCATGCGTGCTGAACCCCGATGGCGTGTCTTCAAAGATATCGTATGACTTCTAGGGCACGCCCAGTGTTTTAAATGTGTTGGAAATATTTATAAAGAGTATTTCCAGTGTTGTTGAACCAACCTTGATTTTAAATACGACAATTATAATATTCTTGAAGAGCTCCAAAAATATTATAATTGTCAGAAATAATTTTAATCAACTATTTAAGATATTATGTGATTTAAATTATGTTGAAAGCTTTTATTTATTTAAATGGTTTTATTCTCTTTAATATGTTAAGTGAGACTTCATCATTTTATTAATGATGAAGGAATATTATTTTATAAACTAAAGTTAGTTTAAAATAATATTTACCTTAATTCCTCTAAGCGCTTTTAATCAAGTTAATGTTTTACGCATTTTCAAATAAGTATTTGAGATCCACCGTTAGATCGTTACGTGGATCCCCAGACGAAGGGACTGGGTTAAATACCCAGACCCCCTCTCTTTCTTCCTCACTTTTCCCCAGCTCTCTCTCTCTCCTCCCTCTCTCCTTCAGCTTGCACTGCACGACACCCTCCCCTCGCCCGAAGCCTCCAATGCACAGCCCGGCGCCACCGTGCATCGGCAGACCTCACCGCCGGCACCATAATCTCCGCCTCCCTCTGGCGAGCTCAACCAGCCCAGCATCTCTCTCTCACGCTCTCCCTTTCTCCCCGCTGGAAGTGCAAAGCCTGAATGGGCTTGGTGCACGTAGCACCGCCGTGCACCGTCCTCCGGCGCCACCACTCACACGGCAGCTTCCTCTACCACCGGTCACCACTCCCCAGCGAACTCAACTCCTCCCTTGCAGCCACCTTCCCCGTAGCATGTAAGAGGAGACCCACGCACGACTTCACAGTGCGCGGCCTCTAGCGCCGCCGTGCGCGGCACCCATGACCACCAAGCGACGCCATAGACCTCCTCTCCCCTTCCCCTTCCTCCTCCACGTGACCCGAGGCCCATAGCCTCCCTCCACCTCACGGCTTCTTCCTCCTCTCACGCACGACTTTTACACCTTCCACCGCCGTGCACCGCCACCCACGGCATAGGATCACCACCTCCAGCCTCCTCAGGCCACCATCGAGCCAACTCAACAACCTACGGCCCCGATCTACCACCTATGCACACACTCTCCCTCACTCTCTCACGGGTTTCCCTCCCCCTTACACGGCCATTCCTCCTTCCTCCGCCGTGAGCCACCGTGGCGCCACCCCAGTGCCACCATGAGCTCCACCAGCAACCCCTCAGCCCAACCCTAGGTCCAAACCACCACTTTGAGTGATGGTTAGTCACGACACGTGATGGACAGCCACTACGTGTGGCTGACTGCCACTGTACACGGCTAGATCCACCGTGTTATGCTCCTTGCCACCATCACAAGACCACCACAAGCCCTTCCAAGACCACACCTAGCTATCCAAACGCCTAAACAGTTACCGTACATGGGTTAGCCGCCAAGAACGACACTTCCGACATCATCGGCTATGACGATCAACGAGCAACGCACGGATTATCCCGTCGATGGTATAACCCTTTATCCCTCGTTAATTATGTTAGATATTGATTAGTTGACTAGGTTGTGGACTGTGCTGTTGGTATTTGTGGAGTTGTGGTATTGTGATGTGGTGCTGTGTGATGAAGTGTTGGGCATTCTGTGTAGTGCAGTGTTGGGCATATCTGTGTTGTATGGAGGTGTATGTGCCGTGTAGCGTGCTGTGAAGTGTTGAGCGTATTTGTAAAGTGTTGTGGACTGTGCTGTGTAATGCGGTTGTGGAGTATGTGTTGTACTGGTGGCATGGCGTTATGTGGAACGGGAAGAGTACATGCTACGTGTACTCTGTGTGGCGTGTTATGTATAAAGGGAGTACATGTAGAATGTACTCCATATGATGGAGTACGCGCGGAGTGTACTCCATGTGATGGAGTGACGCACCATACGGCGGGTATGCCGTAGTGGTGATGTGGCGTAACATGCATGGAGTATACGCGGAGTGTATTCCATGTAGTAGAGTGACGCATCATATGGCGGGTATGCCATAGTGATGATGTGGCGTAGTGTCTGTGAATGGAGTATATGTGGAATGTACTCCATGTGATGGTGTGATGCACCATATGGCTGTATGCCATAATGGTGATGTGGCGTAATGCAGGTGAATGGAGTACACATGGAGTGTACTCCATGTGGTATAGTGATGCACTATATGGCGGGTACGCCATAATGGTGATGCGGCATGATGTGTATGAAGGGAGTACATATGGAATGTATTCCATGTGATGGTGTGATGCACCATGTGGCGGATATGCCATAATGGTGATGTGGCGTAGCATGTGAGAAGAGAGTATGCATGGGATGTACTTTATGAGATGCAGCGATATGTCGTGTGGCGTGTGGCAGTGATAAGGATAGTTGTGTGATTGATGGGCATAGAACATGGTGAATAGTGTCGGGAACTGTGAAACGGTGTTCCGTAGTAATTGTGGTGTAGCCTGTAGTCTATAGTGACAAGTGTCACCGTGTTGGGCTTACGACTGGGAATACGGATGAAGTAGCGGAATAAGTGTAAGAATACGCAGCGGAAGCAGGACTGGGCAACGTCACCTCGTGACGTGGTTACTGACAGTCGTGCTTGCCATGTGGTGAAGCGATACGATATGAATGGCGTAATGGGAACGTGACAAGATGTCACGATGTGTTGGGAGTACGTGAGGAATCGTACTCATGATGAGTTAGGGATTGACGTACCAAAATGTTATGTGATGCGACAAGGTCACGGTGTAGCTTGAGAATAGTCTCGAGCTATATGACGTGACATGAGACGTAGTTATGAATGGAGTCTTTTTGTGTTAAGTGTTGGGATGAACTGTCAAAAAGGGACGGATAGCATGAAGAGTTATGCTAGCTGGGTTAAGAGAAGGTTGGTATCTGAGTATAGCCCTTGTCCCTCGAAGCTGGTGATCAACGTGTTATATATGTTGATCTTAGGTAATAAGAGGTAGAGTACATGTGTAATATGGTGAGACACATGTGCTGGACAGATTCACCATATGTAATGGGTAATCGGTTCTGAGTATAGTTGCACGGTGCCTAAGCCTCAGAGTTGGCTTAGAGCCATGTGGTTTGTATGAATGGGAGTGAGGACTAGTATGGGCTAAGGTGCATGGAGATTGTGACGAGTGTACTGTCTAAGGAAGGGATGCGTGACTTAGTAGGTCTGAGTCATGCGTCGGAATGTGGTTAATGAGAAGAATGAGATAGAAGTCTTAGTGTCTTAATCCTAAGGTGAATCATGGGTTCACTTTAGTGAATAAGCACTGGAGGCAAGACCTTGAGTTGGAAGATGGGGTGACCGTAATGGGTCCCCGAAGGTTTTAATTGAGTAAGGAACACGTAAGAACACGGGATAGAAGGAGAGTGTTCCAAGTGTAGCTTATGCTTTCTAAGTTTATATTGCTTATGTACTAGATAGAGAATGACGTTAAGGTATGTATGTGCATGTAGGTTGCCATCTAACAAGCACATGAATGGACTGCATGATATGCAAGTAGCATGGAGTCCAGGTAAGAGTTACGTTCATACTCTTCTAAAATTTTCTAAGAGATACAAAAATGAAAATGAAATGCTTTTCCTTTAAGATGCTTAAGAAAAGAAACGAAAGACGTTTTAAGGAAGAAAATGATAAGTGTTCAAACGTATAAGTATGTACGGCCTCTCCTTGGCAGCCCCTTTTTACGCACCCAAAGTATTAATTGCACGCATGTGAATAGATGATTATACTGCGTATCTATTGTATGTATTTTCTAAGAAAATCAACGAATTGACATGTTACGATCATGAAATGAATGTTTCCTCATAAAACGATGTTTTCTCACGAAAAAGAATGTTTTATCACGAAAGGCAAAGAAAGACAAGGAAACGGATGCTTTCATGGATCCTACGAACCGACGCTCTCATTGATGCCACGAGGTAATGCTCGTGGACACCACGAGAGACGACGTTTAAAGGTGATGCTTGTGGATACCATGAAGGCCGACGTTTCAGATGTTTTACGATGCCACGAACGGATGTTTTATGAATGTCATGAAAAGACTAAGTTTATGCACATGCTCATGAAAAGATGTTTTCTCATGAAAACAAACGTTTTCTCATGAAAGGACATGCTAAATGAAAGATAAGAAAAGAATGAAAGCTCCAGCTCTTTTGAGCTACCATGAATGAATGAAAGAACGAATGAAAAGAATGAAAGCATGAAATGTATGAAAATACGTAACGGCCACATGAATGAATGAAAAGGGGTACCCAATGAATGAATGGGCAGATTGCAATACCGGGCAGTAGCACTGGTAGTGCACCCAATGCTGCACCCTAACGGAATGGGATTCCAACCCGCGGCCACGGGTGAATCCATTGGTCCAAAAGACCGCTAACCCTAACACACGGGGCGTAACAGTGTGTACCGGCCTATGAAAGTGATAAGAAGGAATGTATGTATGTACGTATGTATGTATGCATGAATGCACTTTAAGAAATGAAGGCACCGCATTCTTGAAGAAGTGAAGGCACTGACGGGAGACACGTTTTACGAAAAGGAAGCCTATGTTTAAAAGAAAAACCCTGTCAAGTGATGTTTTCAAACGTAAGTACGTATGCACGTATGCATGTAAGTATAGTATGTATGAATGATGAATGCATGAATGAAAATCTATGTTATTATATTTTAACTGTATGAATTAATGCTTACGAGTCTTCGACTCATTTTAGTTTTATGTATGCCCCTCGCCCACAGGAACTGAACGGTCAGGACGGACACGACCCATGGGGAAGAGCATGGAAGTCTAGGCATGAGTTTTAAATGTAAGAGAGGCATTTTTATTGTGAAATTAATGTTTTCCGCTGTAAACCTCTTTTATTACCAAAGCGCATTTTATTTTATAAACGTAGAGTCTTGCACCTTGGGTATGCAAGTGAAAAGTTTTAAAGGGAACAGTAATTCCCATCGTCCTTTCTAAAAAAATTTTATAAAAAGTCACACCACAAGGACGGGGTGTTACACAATTAGCCTTTATCATGTTGGTGCCAGGTTTTTTTCCATTTCTTCTGCACCCCATGTGATCCACCACCTATTTCCAAAGGAGCATTTATGCTATTTTGTGCTGATTTGAAATCCTCCAGATCCTCACCAGCCATCGAAATGACTTGTTTAGGACTGTAAAACTTGTTCTAAAAAATAAACTTAATCCTCCTTAGTCAGATCCTACGCATAACCACTGCCATCCACTCTTTCTTCAAATCTTGAATCATTTTAATCCAAAGAGACATGAATTCTACTTCCTCATTTGCCCATTTCTTCACTGGACTGTTAGTTTCTGCCCATACATCAGCAGCTGAAAGACAAGTCCATAATATATGGATCACTGTTTCCTCACTTGATCCACATATTGGGCATAGGAACAATCACCTATCTTCTTCTTGAATAGGTTACTTTTAGTAGGAAGAATATTGTTGTGAGCTTTCCACAGGAACATTTTAACCACTGCAGGCACTTCCAATCCCCACAATTGTTTCCACACAGCATCACTCTTTTCAATCTTTGAACCATCCCCTTGAAGTCTTCTTTTTCTCTCCATACCAAGGTGATATGCACTCCTCACTGTAAAAACACCTTCCTTAGTAAAGCCCCATAGCTGTTTATCACAAGTTCCCAACCTACTCAAAGGTATCTGAAGAATGACAGTAGCCTCCTCATGTGAAAATAAGTTTCTGATCACCTCCTCCTTCCATGTCTTAGTAACTGGATTAATCAGTTTACTTACATTCTCCTCCTTCCATTGATCTACCATTGGGGATTGTACACAAAAAGTCACAGGAGTTGGCAACCATTTCTCCCCCCAAATTTAACTTTGTTCCCATTACCCACTCCCTAATGCAACCCCTCATTCAGTAGAGATCTTGCTGTGAAAACACTTCTCCAAATAAATGAAGGATTGATCCCCATTTTAGCACTTAAGAAATCTGAGTTTCTGAAATATTTCTCCTTGTAAATTGTGGCAACTAGAGATGAAGGATTAGACAAGAAGCGCCACCCTTGTTTAGCAAGCATAGCAGCATTAAAGGTTTCAATAACTCGAAAACCCATACCCCGTTTTGCTTTCTGCCTCCCCATTCTTTCCCAGTTCCACCAATGTACTTTCTTTCCATTTTCTTTGTGACCCCACCAGAATCTAGCATACAAGGAATTAAGTTCCTTACACAAAGAGCCAGGCAATCTGAAGACCCCTAAAGTGTAAGAAGGGATAGCCTGCAGCACAGCTTTGATAAGGATCTCTTTCCCAGCTTGAGATAAAAAATTGTTTTTCCAACTATCAATTTTCTTCCACACCTTCTCCTTAACCCCTCTGAATGTGTTATATTTGGACTTGCCCACCATAGTAGATAATCCCAAGTATTTCTCATAAGATCCACAAACCACCCCACCTGCTGCAAGTATGATGTTTCTTTTAACTGATGCAGCAGTGTTTGTACTAAAGAATAAGGATGATTTTTCCTTATTAAGAAACTGGCCTAAAGCAACCTCATATATTTTCAACAAAAGGCACCACTGTCTCCATTCCTCCTCATTAGCTCTACCAAACAAAACACAATCATCTATAAAGAGAAGATGATTGACTCTTAACCCACCTCTAGCCACTGCCACACCTCTGATACAGCCTCTCTGGTCAGTTGAATTCAATAAGGAACTGAGACATTCAGCACAAAGAATAAACAAGTATGGAGAGATTGGGTCTCCCTACCTTAATCCTCTAGAAGGTATCACCTTCCTCCCTGGTTTCTCATTCAAGAGCACATAATAGTTCATTGAATTCACACAGCTCATCACTAGCTTAATCCATTGCTGATTAAAGCCCAATCTCCTTAAAACAGCTTCAAGAAACTTCCATTCAATCCTGTCATAAGCCTTCGACATATCCAACTTTAGTGCCATGCTCCCTTGCTTACCTTTCAACCTTGTTTTCATGGTATGCAACACTTCATAGGCTATCATTACATTGTCAGAAATAAGTCTTCCCGGAAGGAAGGCACTTTGGTTAGGAGAAATTATAAAAGGCAGTATAGATTTCAACCTATTTGCAATAACCTTAGAACACAGCTTATACACCACATTACAAAGACTTATTGGTCTAAATTCACTAACCAACATAGGCCTATTAACCTTAGGAATTAAAGCAATGTAAGTGTAGTTCAAAGAGTGAGGGATATTACCACCATTTAAGCACTCTAAAACTGCTGCTACCACCTTGTCACCCACCATCCTCCAATGTTGTTGGAAAAAGCATGCACCATAGCCATCAGGTCCAGGGGACTTTAAAGGCCCATCATTTTTAATGCTTCTTCTACTTCAATTCCGGTATAAGGTCTGCATAAATGTTCATTCATCTCCTCTGAGACTTTTGCTGTCATGTTCTGGACACAGGCCTCAATATCACCCTCAGATGGATTGGAGGTTGTGAAGAGGTTCTTGAAATAACTATTAAAAGCCATTTCAACAGTTGCAGGTTCATTAACCAGCCAGTTGTGACCATCTTTGATCTGTGAAATCATATTTTTTCTCCTTTGATTAGCACAAGCATGGAAGAATTTGATATTTCTATCTCCCATCTTATACCAATTCTTTTTAGCCCTTTGTTTCCACTTAAGATCTTCTTGGCCTAGTAATAAGCCCACCTCTATCTGAACTCTTTTAATCTCTGCTAAAGACTCTCTATCCTCCTCAGCTTGCAGTCTCTTCAATAACTCAGTCTTCCTCTTTATCTCCCTGCCTCTGTTTGTATCCACCTTGTAGCTCCATCGGCTCAGAGCAGAACTACAATTAGTAAGCAAGTTCTGAATCACAGAAGATGAGGAACCCTCATAATTGCCTTGTCCCCACTCAGCTTCAATCACTTTACTACACTCCTCTTCCAAAGCCCAAGCAGCTTCATACTTGAACCATTTTTTCTTTTTTTCCTGTCCTCCCCTTAATCTATCAAAAAATAGCAATATAGGTCTATGGTCAGAACATCTTGCAGGTAAGACCTCTAGCTTATTTTCAGAATAGAGATCCAACCATTTAGAATTAACCACAGCCCTATCCAAACGTTCCTTAGTGAAAGTATCATCCATATGCCTATTACTCCATGTATATTTATCCCCACACTAGCCTAGGTCATACAACTCACCCACCTCCAAAACTTCTCTAAAGAGTGCCATTTGATTCTCCCCCCTACTTTTTCATCATTTGTAGTTATCTCATTGAAATCTCCTGCAACACACCATCCTACCCCACTAGCAGGTTTAAAAGAGGCAAGCATCCTCCACACCTCTTTCCTTTTCTGCACCTCAGGGTGTCCATAAAACCCAGTGAATAGCCACCTCTCCTTAGCTACAATATCATGAATCCAGCAGTTAACATGTCTTTGAGAAAAGTTGTAAATATCTACCACCATCTCACTATTCCAAATCAGCATTAAGCCTCCACTTTTACCTGCTACATCCACTTTAAAACAATTAGTCATCCCTACTTTTTTCATTAAGAAGTAGACATGACTAATTAAAACAATCAGATTTCCCTTTGTGCATCTTTGTCTCCATTAAGAAGACTAGGTTGGGCTTCTTATCCTTTACTAAAAAGCAAAGGTCCTGAACTGTCCGAGGGTTCCCAAGCGCTCGGCAGTTCCAACTTAAGAGTTTCATTGTGATTGGTGGGGCTGTTCAACGGCCTCCACCAATACATTTGCATTACTTTCAAATCTCCCCTCATTTTTACTCTTCTTTCTTGGTCCTTCTGCCAGAACAATCTCCTTACCCTTCCTTCCTCTTTTTGGCTTTTCTTGAGTTATAGTAACCTCATAAAAACCACATTTTTCCCTTGCCTTCCTCTTCCACCTCCCTCCTTGTTAGGGGTGTAACCGGTCCGGTCCGGTTTTGGATAAAATCTAGGACCGAACCGGTATGTACCGGTTTTGTATTTTTCAAAACCGATTACACACCAGTTACCCTCCTAAACCGGTATTTCCGGTTTTACCGGTTTCCGGTCCGGTCCGATTTTTCGGTTTTTTTAAAATGTAAATTTCACAATTTGTCATTAAAAAATTGTTTATAAAAAAAAAATTGATTTAAAAAAAATTGTTTTATACTTTTATTAATATATTAGACTATATAATAGTATTAATATTAGACTATTGGTATAGTTATAAGTTATATATTAGTATTAGTTATAAATTTTTAGTGATTTAGTATTAACATTTTATGTAATAATTTATAAATTATAATAAGAAATTATTTCATATATGAATATATATGTTATATATAAAATTTTACATAAAAATTTATAATTATACATTATATATCAAACTTATATATATTAATATTTAATATATATAAAATATTTTGTATAAAACTTATATATAAAAATATTATTTTTTATTTTTTTTAATCAACCGGTCCGGTTCGGTTCGGTCCAGTCCAAAAAATTCCGGACCGGAACCGGCCGGTTTTTACATTTTAAAAACCGGTTCCGGACCGAACCAGTTCAAAACCAATAAAATCGGTCCGGTTTTCCGGTTTGAGTTTACACCCCTACTCCTTGTGTAATATGGGAATCCACCCCCTTCCTACCAAAAACTCCTTCCCCATCCGCCTTCGGTAAGTCTTCTGAGTTATACAACCCATTGCTATTAATATCTCCCTCCCCATTAATCATTCTTGGTCCCTCCATAACTTCCTCTATGTTCTTCCCCATACCCTCCCCTTCACCCTCCTTTAGCCCTTGCACGGGTTGGTCTCTAATGCCCTTATCCACCTCAATTGGAGCCATAGAGATATCTGTTCCACCAAGGTTGCTATCAGTTCCACCCATAAAACCACTTGGAACTTGCACAGGCTCATCTCTATAGTCTTCCTTCTTTTTTCCCGTAAGATCAGTCCTCACATTTTTCCTAACATAAGGGTTTGCTCTAAGCCAAGAACCATACTGTTCTTGCTTCTGCATTAAAGTATCCTTCCTCATAATGCATTCCTTCCCTTCATGATAAAAACTCCCACAATCGAAGCATATTTTAGGTAGTTTCTCATATTTAAAAGGAATCCATACGTTCTTCCCCTTTACAGAAATCATCCTCCCCCTTACCAATACCTTCTTTAGATCCACTTCCACTCAAATACGCAAGTATTGACCCCATCCACACCCATCCTCGCCAGTAACCACATCAAGAACCTTCCCAGCCACACTTCCTATCTGTCTCCCACATGCCTCATTCATGCAAGCAAATGGAAGTTCATGAAGTTGTACCCAAAATCTCTCTGTTGTAAAATCCAGTTCAACTGGTTGGATAAAACCATCAAACAGATTAATGACTATTAGACAATTGTCAAATAGCCATGGTTTCCCTTCCCAGACCTTCTGTTTATCAGCCCTTGTTGCAAAGGTAATAACAAAAACATTCATCCTTACCTCTCGAAATGATGCAGGACTAGAGATTCTCCACACCTTAGCTATAGTAGCCTCCAGTTATTCCTTTTCCTATGTACCTCTCAGTCAACACCTCCCCACAAGGCTCCTCTCACCTTTATCCTCAACCTCATTCGAGAAGCATTCATCTACAACAAAAACCTGGTCCTCTTCCTAAGTAAGCCGCAGCTTCTCCTACTTCCCTGCCATTTCTTCCATAGTCAAGTTACTTCGGTGAAAACTTTTCCAAAATATTAACAGGCAACTAATCTCGTCGTAGTGTTTGGCACCACAATGTAAATATCTTCCTCCTGTGAACTTTCTGGCTTCAAACCTCCCTTATTTCGCCCCTCGTTAGGGCAGCAACACCAATTTCCTAGTCGGCACCACTCTGTGTACCACCATGCTACGTTTCCCCTCACCCACTTCCACCTTGTCAGACTCCTTTCCACCCTTAGAACCACCACCTAGACACTCCAAAAATCTGTTATAACAACCTCACGTGCCTAGCATGAGTTTGCTCCACCTCTTCCCTAGAGAGAAAAGAGAGGAGAGTCCGTTCAAAGAACTCTAAACTATTTAGCAATATCATCTTTTGGTTTTGGTTAGCTCTACAGCCACCGCTAGGAGCACCTCACAGGGCTTTCCGTTAATTCATTTTGTGTACGTGTCTTTTTTAACACTTTTAAATATTATTTTTAAAAAAATAAAATTCACAACATTAGTAAAAAATACCTACTTTGATACATGGAACAAAAAAAAAAAAAAAAATCCAGCAGTAACCTCCAAGAGCAACCTTCCTTTTGTTCTACTCTTTGCCATTTATCTTCGTATTCGGGTGTCGACAACCGTGTCATTGTGCGTACCATTTCCGCCTGTGGAAACTACGAGCAAGTAATGAAGAATAAAAATTAGAATTAATAAAATAAACATATTTTGTTTATATTTTAGCACATAAAAATTGTAGGGATCATAATTTCCACATAGAATTGCATATTACAACATATTAAATGAAATGCTATCAAAAAGAAAGAACGAGCAGCTAGCATTGAATAGAAACTCAGTAAGGTTGTCATTAATTAATTATCTTTATTTTTTATTTTTTGAAAGGAAAGTTGTGATTAATTCGGATCCATTAGTTTCTGCTAATTGGTTGTAAATTCCATATACTACAAGAAAACTGTTTATTTGCGACCAATTAATTACAGCGAAATGACTATTTACAACTAAAATTGGTTGTGAATAGACTTTTGGTTGCAATAAATTGGTCACAAAAGCTCGTTTTTCTTGTTGTTATATATATACCAGGTCCGATCCATTAAAATTATATATATATATATATGAAAAGTGCTATAATTACAAACATATCTCACAAAAGTAATATCACAAACTAACGTGTCTTGATGTAGTACCTTAGATCTACTTTAATATAAAAAAATACTTTTATGGTAAAGTAGACATATTAGTTTGTGGGATTACTTTTGTGAAAGCTTTTTGTCTCTGTAGCATTTCTCTATATATATAGGTAATCAATGAAAGGTCCTAAACATGGAATATAATAGGGTGGATATTCTATGAACACGTGATTATATAAGGAGAAATTATATTTGGAGTTCTAAAATGTGCAAGTCTCTTGCACTCATTTTGAAAAAAGTAGGTAAATCTGGGACCTACATTAAAAAATCACTTTTTTTCAAATGGACTTGCATACTCTAAAATTGTATTTAGCATTCCTCATATATAAGATTCTTGGTTAAATTGAGATTGATAGTAATTAGCTAGTTTTGGTTATCTAAAAATGATTAGATTGATAAATAAAATGACTAAAACACAACATATATATATATATATATATATATATATATATATATGACAAATGGGCATGTTTAAGCTTTAATACTCATCCTATAGCCTACTGCTAATTTGTGATCAAACAAATCAAGTTCTAGCTAATTCATTCAGTTACTGAGTGAGAGAGCACATACAAGCAGAAATTGCTTAATTTGTTAAATACCAAGTCCTTGAAATGTTGGGATTCCCGATTTCTTTATCGACCAAGAAGCAAATTAAATTACCATGAAATTATATGCCAAAAAGAGTGCAAGCTCAGCTCATCATATGGGTGTAAGGTAAGCATAAGTATTTATATACAAGGGGGGTTGGGGTAACATTTTGGATTGAGGCAAAATCAAGGTGCATGGCCGAAAATATTTTATATCAATAATGAATATATTAAAAAGAGAAATGATGATATCAATTTAACTTTTATTATTTTTCATTAAAAAGAGGAATGAAAAGTTACTTAATTTGGGAAGGAAGAATCGGCAATGGTACGTTGCTTTGGTAGTTGGCTATGAATAATTATCATATGAAAACTTCTGTACATAAGCTTCACACTTCTACACACCACTTAAAAATATGTGAATTTATTCTTTTATCCTCATGTTTTATATTTCATACCTTCATGTTTCATGAAATATGAAATATGAAACATGAGGATAAAATAATAAAATCACATATTTTTTAAGTGGTGTGTAGAGTATGGGGCTTATGTGTAGAACAACTCTTATCATATATATACCAAATTAGCCTTTATCCTTTGGTAGTGCGGCGAAGTTAGGAATGGAATTTACCAGCTGATTGCTTTTGCAGGCATCATACTAAAATGATATTAACAAAAAATTATAGTTTTGAAAATATTATCCAGTCTTTATATTATTCTCTTTTCATTTTATATGATATTTAATCATTGGAAAATTATTTATTCTTATATATTAATCATTTGATATCAAGTAAGGAAACTTATGGGTATCATTTTAATTAGGATTCTTTAGATTTTGTTGAAAGTAATTAATTGGTTAAGTTTAGATCAAATTTGTTAATGTAAAATGAGTGTGTTGGCGTTTTCATGTGAAAAACTTAGTTAAATTGTGTTGGAACTTGTTAATTGATAATTGGCTAAAGAAAACAAACAAAAAGACAAGGAATTGACATTAACTCGAAATTCGCTCATCAGTGACTCGAGCGAATGCCGGACATAAAGTTTGGTCGACATGTGCTCGACGAGTCACTCACGCAAAACTCATACACAGAGTTCACTTGATACTTTTTCGACATGTCGCTCGAGTGGAAGCCCAGATTGATGCAACCGTAGTTCTTAATTTGTGAACACATTAAGATTCTTGGTAATCATTTTGAGATTGATGCATGGTAATTATTTATAGCAAATCATAGAGAGTTTTGGTTATCTCAAGATGATTAGATTGATAAATAAAATGTCTAATTAGAACAACACGTTTTACACTAAATGTTAGGGATTAATACTCATCCTATAACCTACTTTGTGAAACAAATCAAGTTCTTAATTCAGGTGAGTGAGAGCATACAAGCCAAAATTGCTTTCTTAAATACCAAGTCCTTGAAATGCTGGGAATCCCGATTTGAATATTATCAATCAAGAAGCAAAGATGAACATGAAATTATATTCCAAAAAGAGTGCAAGCTCAGCTCATGATCATATGGGCATAAGGAAAGCATAATTTATATACAAGGGGTTTGGGGGAACATGTTGGATTGGGGCAAAACCAAGGGGCATGGCTGAAAACCCAGAAATGATGTTTTTCAATTTAGATCTCATTATTTTCAATTATATATTTATATATATATATATTAATTGATATGGTATATAAAATAACTTAAAACATATTGTTAATGTGACAAAATAAAAGATTAAATAATATTATTCGAGAAATATAATCCACAACGTACCATTTAAAACCTATGGCATGTGAAACATAAACCTGCTTGAGTATTTCTTACAAAAGCCTTCTGACATTTTCACGTGAAAAGTTATTTAATTTAGGAAGGAACAATTGGCAATGGTACATTGCTTTGGTTGTTGGCTATAATTATTCACAAGATGAGAGCTTTCTTTTTGTTTTGAAAAATGATAAACACATATCACTTTCACAACAACGTTTTAAAATGAGGTGTATTTTTGTAAACTACCTTATAAAATTAACATCATTTTATAAAAATACCCCTATGTTACAACATGCGTTGAAATATGTTGTGAAATGTATTGTTTGTGTATCATTTCTCATTTGTTTTTAGTTACACAATCGAAAGCCTTTATCCTTTGGCAGAACGGCGAAGTTAGGAAGGAAATATTGTACCATAATATGATCGCTTTGTGTAGGCATCGTACCACCAAACATATAGTGTCATGAATGCAATGCTTTTGGACACATTGGCATTGAGTGTCCTAATTACAAAAGGCCAAAGAAAAAACAATGAATGCTTCATTGAGTGACAGGAAATCTGAGTCAAGTGACTCATCCGAGAAAAAATCTCAATTATGACTTTCACCTCCTTTGTTGGTGGCGAAATTCACGACACTAAAAATGTGTCTGATCATGAGAGCGTATTTGGAAATGATCAGGGTATGAAAAATGAATTGTAGGAAGTTTATGAGAAGCTTTATAAGGAGTGTTTGAAATTGAGGAAACTCAATAAGCAAATCTTGAGAAGTTAGAACTTTGCAAAATTAAAAAGGATTGTCTTCAAGACAAGCTAGATGAACCCATGGGTATAGTAGATCAATTGCAAATAAGAAATGTGTCTCTTGAAGAAAACAACAAAATTCTAGAAAATGAATTGATCTTGTCAAAGACCAAGCTTAAAATATTCTTAAAAAGGAACAGAAAAACTTGATAAACTCCTGAGTTTAGGAAAGTCACCTGGTCAAAAGAGTGGTCTAGGGTATATTGAAGAAGGATCTCATGTCCCTTATACTTCACAAGTCTTTCTGGCTAATGTAGGAGAAACAATGTTTATTCTTACTTCTTCTGAAAATAGGACTACTCACCCCTATGAAAAGGGTAAGAAAACCCTTGAATGTGCAAAAGTCTGTTTCACCTCTCAAGAGCCAAAAAGCTCACAAAATGAGTCATATATGCCATCATTGTGGGAACATTGGTCACATTTGATCAAACTGTTTTTGTAGTATCCAAGGCCCAAGCCTCATGAGTTAGGTCCAGGCCCAAGCTCACAAGGAGCCCAACCATGGAGGACACAACGTCGTTTCCTTCAAGTATGTGTTCTACCTCTTTCAATTTTCTTCCTGATGTCTTCTCCCCCTCCCCTCTAAAACTCCCTCTTTCTCATAACCCCTCTCCCTCGATGCAAAACCCCACTCCCCTAGCATTTTTTCTTTTTCTCCCGTGACTTTCTCCTTCTAAAAATCCCACCTCTCCCATGCCTCTTTGACTAGTTTCCATTTCTCCCATAAATCAATTAACAAACTTACTCTCTCCTCTCCCTCTCCCATGAAATTTTCTGTGAATTGGTTTTTGGGTGTTGCAGTTCTTGGGTTTTCCTTGGAGTGGTATTGCCGCTGAGCCGTACCATTAAACACGTAACTCACTGTCGTGGGATACTCTTCACGCCAGTAAGCCCACTTCTCTCTCTCTCTCTCTCTCTCTCTCTCTCCCATTCTATCCATTGTTTTTGGTTTGTACAACTCTCACAAACTCTCTCACTCGTATGTCATTCTCAATTGGCTTTCCTCGTTGTACACCATCACTGGTGCTCAAGATTTCCCATCGACATTGCCCGTTTCCGAGCTCAACAACAGTAGGCGTTACCTCTCTCTTTCTCTCTCTGTGTACATGTCTTTACCGAGATTTATAAGTTTAATAATATTTTTAGTTTTAGTTTTGAAATTTTCTTTTCTTTTCTTTTCACTACGTAGTTGTCCATCACCACCATTATTCGAGGGTTTATCATTGCTGACAAACCCGCTCGCAGGACTTTTGGTTGAATGACAATAAGCTCTCTCTCTCTATCTATCTATCTATCTATCTCTCTCTCTCTCTAATTTTTGGATCACTCCCAACTAATCTCAATCCCTACCCGAGATGTAATGTAGTTTATGGCTGAACATTCAGATTTTACGGCACTTGCTTTAAAATTCAGATTTGTTGTCTTGGGTGTTATAACACGATCTCAATTCTAAGTGCTGCAAGGTAAGGTTCTCATTCAATATTAGTCACTGTCGTACATTATTGAGCAAAATGTCTCTAGAGCCCTGGAAAGTGTTGATCCGCTCTCTAACTCCATGGGCCACACACACGAGAATAGGTAAGATTCTTAGAAAATTAGGCTCTTTTTGTTTGCATTGTTATGAGTGTGATATAAATACTGTTGGAGTTTCAGATGAGTCAAGTGTAATTGATAAAAAACCATAAATGGTGTTGCTACTTGATGGGTTGCTATTGGAAGTAAAAAATATTAGATTTGTGGAGTTGTTGAGTAGAGAAAACTTGATGTGTGCTGTTGTGTGGTCAAGTAGTTAGCTTACGGGGTGAGTGGTGGATGATTTAGTGTGTTATGTGACTTGTTGAATTGATAGGTGGTTGTTAAGGTGATGAGTATGATTTGTTGGATTCTGTTATGTTGGACATGGAGTTGGATATGATGGTTGTTCGGGGTTGAGTTAAGTGGATGTACAAGTTGCTTTATGACTAATGTTGGGGTGTTTCTGTTGGGCCATTTATAAATTGAACTGCTTATAGACTTGTTTTATTCCAACCTTAGGATGGTGGAATTTTGGTAGTTAAGTTTTTGTGCTGATATGAATTATTAACACATTAGTGTATAACTTTATGTTTAGGTTGTAACATTGATAGAGCTCGAATCTAAAGCTTAAGTAACAAGAGTTAGGTAAGGTGGACTCATATACTAGACTTGGCATAAAAAGAAAATAACCAAAGTTAATTTATGAAACTGTGCTTCATACATTTTGAAAAGAAGTGTGAAAAAAACATCAGATATGTGTTCTAGATTTCTCATGAAATCTATATAAAAGAGAAAATGTTTCCTGAGATGACTGGTATAGACATCAACAATATTTTGACATGTTGTTTCTAAAATGTGCAAAATAATGAATATGAAATCTAGAAATTTTGTACATGTTTTATGAAAATATTCTGAATCCATTTTTTATTATGTGAAATGATATGAATATGTTCAGCACTTTGTTTGATATGATATGCATCTGAAAAACCTTTGGCATGACTTTATATTCTTGTTCTAATTCTGTATCTAATTATATTTCTGGTTCTGATACATTGACTTTAATTTTGTTATATGGTTGGTACCAACATCTCTGATATGAGTGCACCCACTTTGGAAACAAATTGATTTTTCTGCATGTTCTTTCTTATGTGTACACTTGGAGCTCTGAGAATGAATAAGGGAAAGTTTTACATTTTGATACTGTCTAGTTTGGCCATCGGGGATAGCACAATCCTATCATGGGGGTTAAACATTGTACATAATATGATATGATATGATATGATATGATATGTTACGATATGATATAAAATGATATGATAAGATGAAGATGTTCAGTCATATTATGCCAAAGGTTTTTTGAATATGAGCAAAGGTTTTTGGAATATGAACAAAAGGTTTTTGAATATGAACAAAGGATTTTTAAATATGAACAAAGGGTCTTTGAATATAAACACTTGATTTTAGAGTATGAACTGTTTGAAATGTCTCTCTGATTTTCTAATAACACATTTTGAGATCTGCATTTTGAACTTTCTGAAAAGGCTCATATTTGTATACTAGTATATGTTGTTTACTTACTGAATTGTTGATACCACACTCTTTTATTTTCATAATATTTTTAGATGATGTTGATGGTTCAGCTGAGGATCAGGAATTGAGATTGTGAACAAGACTAGCTGAGGATAGGAAGTTCACCTAAGGGTACCGGTGATTAATAGAGGATTTTTATTGAGTAGTTTGGGTTTTAGTTTGTTGTGGTTTATGGGGTATTATGTAATTAATTGTTCATTATAACAGGATACTAGAGGTTGTGGAAACATAGAATTATGTTTATTGGATTTATCATATTGATGACCTTGTAGAGGAATTTATGCTTTTGTGTTCTGGTGCCTTTAGAAATGATACTTGATTTTTGTATCAAGAGACGGAATATAGGTCACAGGTAGTAATTCTCCGACCCATCCGGATAAGGGGCGTTATAGTCTTCAATTTAGAATTCACCCTAGGAAAACTGAAAAGTCTTTCTTAAGGAAAGGGCATTGGAATTTGTGGAGTCAAGCCATGGCCTTTAAGCAAATAAACTGATATGATATTGTGAAGTTAGACCAATTGAATGCAAGCACGGAGCCTAATAAGGTGAAATTGAAATTCAGAAAAGTGTAAATCAAAAATGGGGAGACTGGCACCTATCAAGTAGCATATATTGCTCTAAAGACTAGGGACACCCCTTTGTGGTACTTTGATAGCGATTGTTCTAAACATATGTCTGGTGAAAGATCTTGGTTTAAAACTATTGAAGATTACAAATATGGAACAATAACATTTGGAGATAGTGGTAAAGATGATATAATTGGCAAACGTGAAATTGAAATTCCAGGATTGCTTGGTGATGTCTTGTTTGTTGTTCGCTTAAGAACTAATCTACTTCATATAAGTCAAATGTATGACAATGGTGTTGAAGTTTGCTTTTCTAATAGTGATGGGAAGTGTGTGATGAAGGGAGTCAGGACTCCTGATAATTATTATGGTATTGTTCCTAACTCACAATATAGTTGCAATAGTACTAAGAGCAATGTTGCCAATCCTTGGCATCAAATACTTGGTCATGTAAATCATAGAGAATTATTTAAGGTATCCAAGAAAAAAGTGGTAGTGGGATTACCTGAGCTAGGTGAGGTGGAGTCTTTGGTCTGTGGGCCATGTCAATTAGGGAAACAAGTTAGAGCAGCTCACAAGAACACAACAACCATCCTGACCAAACGACCATTGGAATTGTTACACCTAGATCTCATGGGATCCTCGAGGACTGAGAGGCTAGGAGGAAGGAAATACATATTTGCGGTGGTACTCTTGAAGAGAGTTCTTAAGAGAAAATAGTGAGGCTTTTGACATGGTTAGAGCACTTTGCATGAAACTTCAAAATGAACAAGGAAATCCCATAGCTAGAACTAGGAGCGATCATGGTAGGGAATTTTAGAATTCAAGTTTTGAAAGATTCTGTGGTGAAGAGGGTATTCATCAAGAATTCTCTACACCTATCATGCCACAACAAAATGGAGTGTTGGAGAGAAAGAACTGAGTCAACCAAGAAATGGCACGAGTTATGATTCACAGCAAGAGCCTACCAACTCACTTTTGGGGAGAAGTTGTGAACACTGCATGTCATACTGTAAATAGAGTCTACATTAGACTAGGCACATCCAAGACACCATATGAACTGTGGAAATGAAAGAAACCAAATATAAAGTACTTTAAATTGTTATGGAGTTCATAAATGTAGTTGTAGACGATACTCCTAGATAGGCACCGAGTAAGGAAGAGCTTGCAGATGCGGCAGGTGAAAGTAGAGATGAAGACTTTAATGACCTTGATGAAAATTCCAAAACATCTTCCAGTCAAAGAGTCAATACTCCTACAGAGCCCTCGTCAAGAGTCAAGTTAAATTATCCTTAGGATAACATCATTAGCAATTTGAATGAAGGAATGAGGCTAAGAAGAAAAGTGATAAATCAATTGTATGATGCCCCCAGATTCTGTTTGGGAGCAGATGGATTCTAAAGTGTTGGGACATGCATTACAAGGTTTCCTCATTCATTAAAATTAAAGATGCAATGCACCTAGCATGCATATATCAATATACAATATTTGCAACGGATAGTTTTTTTTCTTGAACTATACTATGCAACAAATGAGATATATCCCAAAAACTTTGAATATAATACATAAACATTAGAGTGATAGACATTTTTTATTACAACATAAATTCAAAAGGTCTGTAATCACAAAAGGACAAGAGACAGAGCTCTATAAGTACATGCATAAACTAAAAAATCTACTGGGCTAAGCTATCGAGTAACTCGAGCAACTTGATCAGGGATGCCATAATCCTATCTATGAATCGGAGCATGGAGGCTACGAGCTCCGCATCGTGTCTGCATTGCCTAATCAATCATCACCAATCATCCAGTGTTTGTTGTATCTCCTGTTCTGACACATTATCTACCATTCTGGGTGAATGGTAGTTGAGACTACCACGGTAAGATTTGGGTATAAATCTCAGCAAGTTAACAAAGACTTTAACTTACAGTTTAAAACTGCATGCATGACAGTAAAAGCATGAATACAAAACATGATCATAAAAAAGCTTGCCGTGACTTGAGAAATAACATGACGTGTATTGACATGACTTGAACTTGAACGTGAATATGAACTAAACTTGAAACTGAATTGAAACTAAAGTTGAACATGAATTGAACTTGAACTGAATGTGAATTGACGGAATGTTAAAATAACATGATTATAAACGTGAAATACATGAATTTGGAGTCTTTTTCAATAAATAAGCATGATTAATAAATGTTATCATATGGGTGCTACATGGTTTCCCTTGAGCCGTGTGTCCCTACTGATTACCGCTTCAAAACACAAGTATCTACAAGCTGTGAGTGCATTAACATAGATACCAGTTCACGGGTATGTGCACCTGCAATGTAAAACGACCTATCGTGTGTCAGGTATCTACACCAGCACGAGTAGATATAATATGAAATTGAAAGTGTGGGGCACCATCGATGTTAATGCCTATCTTCAAAGCCTGTTCGAAGCCCGTTAATCTCTACCGTATCAACCCAGGGGATTTCACACTAATTTTAATACTTCAATGTGAACAAATGAGTTCCATTAGAATATTACCTCATCCTAGAACTTAGGATCTTGATTAATAAAAACAGACTTGACCAACTTAAAAATACTGCTTTCAAGACACTCTATACTCAAGACATGACATGACATGAAGCGAAAGGACAGATGACCTAACGTAACATAACTTGACATATGCATGAGATGAATGACATGACATAACATGAAATAAAACACCCTTTTGTGACATTGCATAACATGAAATAGATAAACGCTTCCTGACATAGCATAACATGTAACAAATAAACATTGCATGACAAAATATAATCTTTAACAGATAAACATTACGTGATAGAATATAATATATAACAAACATACATTGTGTGCCATGGCATAGGAAGAAATATATAATAACATAAGAACACAGACAACAGTTCCATTACCAACACACATGCACAATATTTCAACAGTAAGTTAGAAACTAACTTACAGTGATTGTAGTGTGATGAATTAAAATGCACAAAAAATGAGAAGCTGTAAGAAGAGATTTTCTAAATGTCAGAAACTCCTCACTATCATTTTTTAAAAACGAGTATTTACCCCTAATTTAAGGATTTTACAACCTAACTCCAAAACTCACCAAAATTTATACATTTAAATTTTGACTTAAATCCTAATATCTAATAAGAAAAATTTAAAACACATAACAACTATGTCAAACATGACAAGGCCGATATATACATAGGCCAAATCCCTTATTTTGTTGCAATTCTATCGAATCTCATTTCTCATGCTTAAACCAAAATGTTACAACATGTACAAATCATATCCTACGATCAAATAACAAACAAGAAAATTCAACAAACTCAAAGTGTTTATAGTGTCTGAGCTGAAGTCTGCCACCAAAAATTTCACTCGTTCTGTTATGCATGGAGAGGGTGGGTTTGGGTGTGTTTATAAAGGGTTCATCAGGAGTGCAGAAGATCCATCTACAAGATTGAAGTTGCAGTGAAACAACTCGGTAGAAGGGGAATATAGGCAAGGTTATTTCATGTGATTTCATTTCAGAGGATTCCATTAATCCTTTTGGCATTCATAACTATTAACGTCGTGTTTCATATGCCTTTGGGACAAGTTTCAAAATCTCGACTCTTCAAAACTAGGCCAGCAAAACAAGGAAGATGAAGCTAGGAGAGGGTGGCCTTGGGGCGAGGGAGTCTCTGATGCTTAAGTTAGAAGGTGATTTCTTGGAGCGTAAAGACCTTCATTGTACCTTGGGGTTGCTATTTATACTAGTAGTCAGGGGGGATAGGTCATACCTGCTCCTGTAGAGCCCATGTCCTAGCTTATTGTTCCATTTGCCAGTGTCTTTAATGCAGCGTGTCTCAGTGTCAGCGTCATTAATGTGTTGTATGGCATCCCGATTGCTTTTAACCTGTCGTCCGTTCATACTCTTGTGTTAGAACATCAATGGCCCTTCCTCTTTTCCCGTTTTGTTAGGTTCAATTTCACAAGGGTGGGCGTGGCTGATCATTGTCAGGTTGGCCCGTTAATATCAATTCCTTTGCCACTTCCCTTTGCTTGTAAGTAGGCATCTTCGGAGAGGGCCCTGGGCTCTTTAAGGGCTACTATTTGGGCCTGCTACCTTAGGCCGAGTGTCTACTGGGCCTCTGTGTAGGGAAAAGTCCCCTTACACTTACCCCGCCAATTCCTATCGGACAGGTCCAATGGAAATTATTTTCTTCCCTGCTGCGGCCTCGTGACCCTGTTCTTCCTGGGAGGGGAACCAAGAAATTCTAGACGCACGTGCCTAGTCATTTTTGAGCGGTACTTTCATTTTTATTCAATTTTTTACAATGGTTCACTTTCATATTTATGGTCATGCCTCGACGGTTCTGATTCCGCATTAAATGGCGTCTCCTTAATCTTTTCCTCATTACTCGCGTCAGGCGGTTACATATTCCTTACGTGGCTTCGTTGGACACGCATTGTGGGAATCACGTCAATAGTGGGATTCAGGTGTTTCATGGGGTGCGTGTGTTACTTCTGCCTCGAGATACCAACCATTTATTTTGTCTATATGAACCATTTTGCCTCCTTTGTCTTTTTGAACTTTTTGCACTCCTTTTTCCTTGACACTTCTTTATTCTATCTTCTTCGAATTCCACCTCCTTATTCTCACAGCTGACTGATGGCCCCCAAGAAATCCCAACACCCTCCTCGGCTCGTTGATTCTCATGTCCCTCCACAACAAGATGAAGACGTTTTAGAGGAGTTTGCTAGCCATCGGTGGAGCTCGAAGGTGACTTCAGGTGAGCTAGAATTGTTGAGGGAGACCTACGGGATTCCTTGTGTCATCGAACTCGAGGTGCCACCTCCTGACAAAGGGGTGGTAGATTCTGAGGGTTTTGCCTCCAAGGTGGCAGTGTATCCTGCCATGTTTTCTAGTGGCCCCCGACTGCCATTCTGCCGTCCTGTGCGCGAAGTTCTGGATTTCCTTCAACTGGCACCCGCCCAACTCACTCCTAGCGCGTGAAGGATCCTCGTATCTTACGGCGTTATTTGGCGCTGTGCTTTGGAAGAGGCCAAGGCGGACTACCTGGACCTTACGGTGCACGAGTTCCTCCTCACCCATGATCTTCGAAAGCAACCTTGTCACCTTTAGGGCTTCAGACCACTCATTCTGTTGGTTCAAGTGGAGGCGTAGTATAGCCAGGCCAGGAGCTGGGGGCGTCAATTTTTCTTCCTATTTGGTAGAGGATGGGAGTTCCCCATGGGCCAGGCCAATCAGGGCGCATTCACTGTTCATGCCATATGGGGGGTGTTTGGCGACGATGAAAGCCTTCGTCCCACTACGACCCCGGAGGAGTCTATGAGGATAGAGGTGGTTCGTGCTTAGATGGGTGCTCATCCAGACGAGGTCCTGTCGAAACTCTACTAGCCAAAGAAAGTCTCCATCAATACTTTGCTCCTCCAGCGAACTTGCATTCCGATGTGGCCCTTCTACAAAGGGAAGTCAAAGCTCAAGTCTATAGCCGCCCTCTGAGTCCACCAATAGAGGGGAGATGGAAGAAGCCTTGGGTGGCGTCTCCCGTCAGGGCCGACTCTGATGACTTCCCGATCTCCCGGGAGGCCCTTCTGTGGAGATTCTCATTACTCAGTCGGAGTTGTCCAGGCCAAGGGGACCGATGGTGGCCGCGGATCTTCCTCGCAATGTGTTGCTAGTCCGAAAAGCTGCTAGTGCTGTTGGGGTTGTCCCTACGACCAAGCTGGGCCCTCTAGGTGGGGGCAAGTCTCCAGCTGCCCCTTTACCCAAGGTTCACCATGCCGAGGTCAATATTGCTTCTCCTAGCGACGAGGTGGCGGGGGCTGAAGCTGGGTCAAGGCGGTGATTGATGTGGTCTAGGCGAACTTTTGGCCGGTGGTTCCAGAGAGTCGTGAGGACCACATCCACAAGACTAATGGTTGGTTCAAGAATATCTTCATTAAGGTGAGTTTCCTTTCATATGCTTCCCGCACCCTCTGTTGATTTCTTTCATCAGCTCTAACTTAGTGTTTATCGTAGGGCTCAGGGCACTTGGCAGTGGTCATTGTGGATAGCCAAGAAGAAGTGGCGAGCGAGAATAAGGCACTTCGCTCTCCTGCCTGGCTAGCTTTGAGTTGTGTAGCGAAGGGGAGGGAAAGGAGATAGGAAGCTGAGGCGTCCCTAACTGACGCGTTGAAGTCCCGGGATGAGGCCGCCCTCCTTTGCCTTGGTGTGGCGCTGGCATCCGAGGTGAGAAAAGGGTTGGAAAAATCCCTTGACGACAACCAGCAGGAGCTCGAACGGTTGTGGGTTAATCTCTCTCGACTGCACGGGCAGCTGAAGACTGGGGAGCGCCAATACAAGTGGCTGACCGGGGAGTTCGACCAACTCTCCCAATCCCTGATAAAGAAGAGGGATGCCCTGGATGACGAGCAAAAACTGAGGAGGGACTTGGTGGTCAAGGTGGATGAGGCTAGACGCGCTGTAGAGGCCCAAAATGCCACCATTAGAGGTTTACGGGAGGAGCTGTCGCATGTCCAGGGAGTCCGTGATGACACTTGTACTTAAGTTACATCGATGGGTGGGAAAGGATGAAGGCTTACATCCTTCATAACTGTTAATGCAACCTAAGGTCCCTGGGCATGCAGGAGGTTCCCGTGGATGAAACATCTCGGGCCCGGGCCGCTCTACTTGGGAAGGACTTGATCCCGAGTGCCTTTGGGGGCAACTTTGTTGTTGTTGATCCTGCTCCCTGAAAGTGGCCTCTTTTCGGTTGCCACCCACCTGCCTCTTCTTGCTCCTCTCTGCTGTTGTTGTGTGGCTCACACGCCGGTCCCCTCCTCTACCAAAGCTCAACCTCGCAATCGGCCTTCATTTTTGCGCACCCCAATGCCCAACACTTCTTCCTGCAATCTCGGACCGCCCCTATTGTTATCTCCTTCCTATCTTCACCTCCTCTAATAGTTTCTCATACCTCTCTGCAACTAGCTCGAGGTTCCTGAAGATTGCTACCTCTGTGCAGCTTTCATGGTTGCCTCATTAAATCCCTGTTGATTTTTTTAGAGGTAACCTCGGGCGTTATCAGCACATTGTGGTGATAGAGATCTCTGTCAGCAGCTCCCAATGTGGCATAATTTGATTGGACTCTACTTACACTATGGAGTCCCTATATCAGTTGGCTTACCCTACTTACGGTTTTATGTTGTGACTTGTTGTTTCTTGTTGTGACTTGTTTATTGTAAGCTTGCGACCTTATGTTGTGACTTGTCACTTTCCGTTGTAACTTTTTTATTAATAAAATTTCTTCGTGTTAGCTATGCTCGATTCCTTTACCTTTGATGTTTCTCCTCTTCTTCTCTATCTTCTCTCTCTCTGTGTCTCTCTCTCTCTGTCTCTCTCTTTTTCTTTTGGGGGGGGGGGATAAAGGGAATTATAGGGGGTTTGCGTGAAGCAAGGGGATTGATGTCTTCCTGGGCTTTACGGTTCAACCCGCCAATGTTGAACCCCTTGATCCCCCGTGACCCCGCTGGCCATCAGCTCCCTGCTTGCAGTGTCCTTGCTAGTTAGTTGCCTCCCTGGTGCCCTTCGTGACATTTTATTGTCAGCCTTTATGATGCATTTTACCCTACCGGTTCCTTTCCTTTTGTAATCTGTGCTGCTGAGTTCTGGGCCCTTTGACCTATGGTGAGATGTGCTTGTCACTTCTCATTCTGGTGCTAATGTCTTCGTTCTTTTGTTGTGATGTCCGGGCGGTCGATGGACTGGGCCTACACTTCGCTGGGGAGAGGTTGGGATGCTTCAAGCCACCCCACCTCTGGCAGCGGTGCGGCTGCCCCACTCCCAGGGTAAGTTATTGGGCAGCCTTGGGGCTATACCCGCTCTTCGTCGCGGGGGCAGAGGGTGACTGTCTGCTCAACCCTTCCCCTTTGTCTGTGGGGAAGGTAAGTTGTTCAGGCAGTCTGGGACTGAACCCATTCCCGCCTACTGACATTGCCCGTTTAGTTCCTGTCTGAAACATAAGCATGTTATCATGATTTTACCCTTAGCTTCATGAGAGATTACTTTGCAAACCTGGGACCCTCGGCCTATGATGAGACATGCTTGTCGCTTTTTATTATGGTGTTAACATCCTCATTCTTGGGCGGTCGATAGACCGAGCCCGCACTCCTCCAGGGAGGGGTCGAGATGCTCAAACCATCCCACCTTTCTAGTTCCCCAAGGAGGTAAATTTGGACAGCGATGTTGCTTGTCTGCACCTTAGTCGCGATGGGGGGTCGGGGTAAGTTGTCGGGCAGCTTCAGGGCTATTCCCACTCTCCGCCGAGGGGAAATAGGATGGCCATCAGCTCAACCTTTCTCTTTACTCTGCAGAGAGCTACGTCATTCAGACAGTTTGTTACTGGACCCGCTCCCACCCGTTGACCTCACAGGGAAGGGTAAGCTTTGGGTCAGGCTGGTGCTGATCCCTCACTTCGTTGTAGCATTGGTCGGGGTAAGTTGTTCAGGTGGCCGTGGGGCCGATCCTGCTCTCCATCACGGGGAGACATGGCGACCTTCGGCTCACCCATCTCCTTGGTCTATAGGAAGGTAAGTTATTCGGGTAGTTTGTTACCGAACCTACTCCCACCTATTGACACTTACGAGGAAGGTAAGTCTTCATCTTCTAGCAGTTAAGGACCACTCGCACTTCATTGGGCAGGGGTTGGGATGCCTCAAGCTGAAGCCCCATTAGCCCTTCAAGGAGGTAATTCGGACAACAATGTGGTCGGGGTAAGTCGTCGGGCAACCTTAGGGCTAGGCCCACTCTCCATCACGAGAGGGAGTGGGCAGCCTTTGGCTCGACCCATGTCCCTATACCCCGCGGGAGGTAGGTTGTTCGGGCAGTCTGTAATTGAATCTGCTCCCACTGGTTGACATCACAGGGATGGGTAAGCTTTGGGTCAGGCTGGTGCTGATCCCATTTTGTTAGGTTCAATTTCTCAGTGGTGGGCGCATCCGATCATTGTCAGGTCAGTCCGTCCCATCAATGCCTTCACCACCTTCCTTTGCTTGTATGTAGGCATCTTCAAAGAGGGCCCTGGGCTCTTTATGGGCTATGGTTTGGGCCTACTACCTTAGGCCGAGTGTCTACTGGGCCTATGTGTGGGGAAAAGTCCCCTTACAATAACCATCCTAGAATTTGTGTTATTTTATTAATATCTTGTAGTATCTTAGTAAAAATTCATGTGGTGTGTGTTTTCATGGAGTTATACATAAGTTGCTACACAAGTTCAACTGTTTTCATAGATCTGCTCACAGAGGCGATCTACATTTTTGTCAGGTATTTTAATATTTAGCTGCATATATGACATGTTCACTAGAAATAACTTAAATCTCTTTTTATTTAGTGTGGTCATTCATGTGCCGTGGTGTGCAAACATGTAAAGTCTTTAATGCTATTGGAGTTGGAAGGGATAACCCCCAATAAAAAATGACCGAGACTAGGAAGACGGGGGTGGATGGTACAACTAGCAGTCCTAGTGTTGGACTTGCTAAGTACAATGAACAGAAAATATGATCGGCAGTAGCTGAAATGATAATCATGGATGAGTTACTATTTAGATTTGTAGAAAAACAAGGTTTTAAAGACTTTATGGCCGTAATTGAGCCTAGATTTCCAATCCCCTCTCGCATTACTATTATGTGAGATTGTATGAAGATGTACATGTTAGAAAAAAATAAGCTGAAGAACATGTTCATGGCATCTGATTATAAGATTTGCATCACTACTGACATGTGGACATCAATTCAAAATCTTAACTATATGTGCATAACAACTCATTTTATTGATGATAATTGGATCTTGCATAAGAGGATTATAGATTTCAAGAAAGTCCCTGATCACAAAGGAATAACAATAAGAAAATAGATTGAGTCATCTATTCTTGGATGGGACATAAAGAAGATATTTACAATCACAGTCGACAATGCATCCTCTAATACTACGGCCATCGATTATTTATGAAAAATTGTCAAACTTAGGGATTGTATGGCATTAGAGAATGAACTTATGCATATAAGATGTTGTGCACATATTTTGAATCTCATTGTCCAGGATGGATTGAAAGAAGTTGATAAATCAATTTTCAAGATTCGAAATGCAGTTAAATATGTGAAGTATTCCCCTGCAAGACTTAATAAGTTCAAGTCATGCGCAGATAAACAAAATATTTTGGGTAGTGGGCTTCTTTGTCTTGATGTTCCAACTAGATGGAACTCAACATATCTAATGTTGAGTGCGGCTCTCAAATATTATGCAACGTTTGAGGTGATGCAAGATGAAGACAACGAGTTTGGCCCATATTTACGTGAGGTTGGACAAGGAATACCAACTTTACATGATTGGGAAACCATCAAGGTTTTTGTACAATTTTTGAAGCTTTTTTATGATACAACTTTGCGGGTTTCAGGCTCAGTTTATGCAACTTCAAATTTGTTTATTAGAGAAATATTTACAATCTATAATTATTTGAGCAAATTTTCTATGAGTGAGAGTAATATGCTGAAAACCATGTCGGAGATGATGTTGTTGAAATATGACAAGTATTGGAGAGATTTTGATAAATTGAACAAAATGTTGTTTATTACATCTATGCTTGATCCGCGCTTCAAGTTGGAAGTTTTGAAATTTTGTTTTAGAAATTTTCTTGGGAATGAGCGAGCGTCTGAACTTGTTGATTGGTTAAGAAGAATGATTGAGCAGATGTATAAGCAATATTCAAAATTCAGTGTAGGTTCAAGTAGGGGCCAATCAAGTATTGCTGAGATCCAAAGCAACACTTCTTATGATAATGTGGATGATATATTAAGTATGTTTGAACAATATCAAGCATCAAAGGCTATGGTAGAGTCTAAATCATAATTGGATAAGTATTTCATGGAAAGTGTTGAAGGATCGACACCCGACTTTAATATTCTACTATGGTGGCCGGAAGGTGAACTCAATTAGATATCCGATCCTTGCTAATATGGCTCGAGATGTGTTAGCTATTCCCATATCTACTGTTGCTTTTGAGTTGGCATTCAGCGTTGGAGGTCGTGTTTTAGATTCATTTCGTAGCTCATTGGCCCCAACAACAGTTGAATCTCTTATCTGCACACAAAACTGGTTAATGGCTCAATCCATTAATTATGACTCCCAAGATGTAATGGAAGATGCTGAAAGCTACAAGTTAGAAACCGGTAAGATTCACATTTGAAAATTATTTTCATATAGCCTTTTCAATTAATTATATGTTTAACATAATTTTTTTTTTCATGTAGAGATAACTTTGAAGAATATTTTAAATGAGGTCGATTGAAGATTATTTGAAGTACTTTTACTGTTTTAAACTGGTAAGAATATTCCTGTTTTATCCCTTGCCCAAGTTACTTTTGAAGTTTATCTTTAATTAAAAAAAATGTCAACTAGAGTACTTGGAATCACTCTCATGACTCTCACGGATTAGACAATTTAGTTTGGCATAAATCAATTGTTTATTGTTCTGACAAGTTCTACTAGTTATTATGATCATGATCTATAGATATATATGATGCAAATTCCTTTATTGATGCAGCCTCCTCCACAGCAGCAGTTGCAGAAGCAAATAATGCAATGCAACAAAGAAAAATCAAGCAAGTTCAAGAGATTTTTACAATTGGTACTTAAACTAGGATATTGATGTAACTAGGATATTGACAAACAGATTTTCTGTAAATTCTTGGACTCAGAGTCTTATAAGAGACTAGCATATCTATTTTTCTAGAATTAATAATAAAAAAAAGGGTTAATCGGTTGGGTATTCCGAAAACCATGTTCGGGTCGGGTAATGGAAGAGCACTGGGGTCGGGCCGAAACAGTGAAATTCGGGTCGGGTGAACAGTCCTAGATGATACAAAGCACATAATTTACAACCAAAGTATCATGTGAACTGTAAACATTGTTGTCCGTGTGTTCTAAGCCATTGACGCGTGTTCCCAAGGAATTAAAGAGATAAAAAGACAGTAGCATCTGATCTATGACATGTGGACCGACGAGAATATTGAAGAACTCCTAGTGAAATTTGAAGTTGCCGTATGTGTGCCCTTTGTTCAAATTATTACCAGATGAGTTGGAGATATCTTGAAAATCTTTGTGGAAGAAGCTTTTTGAAAGAACAAAAAAAAAGGTGGTCTGCAAATATACACGTTAAACTAATTTCCGAGACACTCAAACCGAGCTTGGCAAGAGTATGAGCTACTGTATTGCAGCTTCTATTTGCATGTTCTAAAACACATGTTTGAAAGCAAAGCATTAACTTCCTGACTTCACTAACCATATTCCCCACGGTGGCCATAGACTGACCATTCCTATTAAACTCATTCACAGCCAAAAGAGAATCTGATTCAATTGACAAATGATAGATACCAAGATGAAGACACAACTGTAACCCCCTAAGTACAGCAAGACCTTCAAGCTCAATAACATTTAGACTTACCCTTTCTCTTATCGCTGCTGCCGTTAAAACTTCACCCCTTGAATCTCTCAATACAACACCTATACCTGCCATAGACCCATCTTGAGAGAAAACTCCATCAACATTCAATTTGAAGGTGCCTGGTGGTGGCACTTCCCATCTACAGTGCTTTCTAATAACAGATATAGGTTCGTTCCTCAATTCACGGAACCCTTTTCGCAAAGCCAAGGCATTTCCCAATATATCTTCAACATGAACATCTTTTTCCTCAAAAATCTTCTTGTTTCTTCTATCCCAGCAGGTCCAGCAAATTAAAAAGAACAACTCCAGCAACTCGGCACTGTTGTAGATCTGCAGTTTTAGAGCTGCATCAATAAAGGAGCTGAAATCTTCAAACCGTATCTGCTCTAGGAAGTTTCTAACCCAGACTTCTCTTATGGATGGGCAGGAGAGTAGCACATGCAAAATATCTTCTCTACAGTCATTACAGAAAGCACACTTTTATGCAATATTTACATGTTTCTTTCAAAGATTATGCTTAGTAGGTAAAATCCCTTTGACAGCCTTCCATGCAAACACTCTTATTTTTTAAGAGAGTTTCATATTCCAGAGAGACTTCCACAATTTTCTTAAAAGGGTAGTATTTGATGCTTCACCACTTTGAGTCCCCATATTTACTAATTTGAAACAGCTATAGCCACTCTTGATTGTGTATCTACCAGTGTTTTAAATTTCGTACCGTACCGGCTAGTACGGCCAAAATTTTTCGTTTCGGCCGTCCGGCAGGTACAGGTACTATATATGTTCCGTACCGGCCATACCGGACTAAATTTCGGCCTGTACCGGCCTATATTTCGGCCGGTACCGGCCGATATTTCGGCCTGTGTGTGTTTTTTTTTTAAAACTACAAACTTATTTTTTAACCCCTAATTCAGACTAGACTATTTATAATTTTTATATATATGTATTTATATATAATTTATTTATATATAGACTATTATTTTGGAATTTAATTTTTATATATATTTATATATATAATTTATTTATATATCGACTATCCCGAAATATTATCCCGAAATGCTATCCCGAAATGGTACCGGTACCGAAATATTTCGTTCCAGTGCCTTGACCGGTACGACATCCGGTACAGTATTCAAAACATTGGTATCTACCATGAGCTTCATGCCTCGAGCAAGTGACATCTGAACTTCCTTGACTAAGCACAATCCTTGTAATTTGCAATGCCACTACAGGAGGGAACATGCTTGAAATTTCGTTTACATCTCAGATTGTCTGTCTAGGAAGAAATAAGGAATTAACAGTAGCTTCCTCTGCACCTATCACAGACATATGGCTCATATCATCAATTCTTTTAAAACCTGATATCCATACATCAGTCCATATTCTCACTTTATTCCCCGAGTCTATTCTCCTTATGCACCCCTCCTTTAGCTTGGATATTATACCCCAAATTCCCCTCCAAACAAAAGAATGATTGCTTTCCAAAACAGCATCTAAAAAGTAGTTCTTTGGAAAATATTTTGCTTTAAATATGCTGTGAAGCAACGAGTCCGTATTTGACATTATGCGTATGTGACAACTTCTTGTTGGGTAGATTAATACATATGTAGATGTTGTATGTATGTATGGATGGATGCATGGAAATGAATGGAATTTAACTATAGAATTTAACGTGCGACTATAGAATTTAACGTGCGACTATAGAATTTAACTATAGTGACTTCCAAGACTATTTCCAATACTATTTCCAAATTTGAAGGTAACTGTAAATACATCAAATTCTTATTTTATTGTTTTTTTCTCTTTCTTTCTTTCTCACAACTGCCACTTCCCTCTTAATAAACCAGAAAGTTCTTTACCAACGTGGTCTCAAATCCATCGTGGAGCTGCAACATTACCATAGGTTTTACTAATATGATAAAATAAAATATATTTTTTTAATTATTAATTATTCATTACTATATAATGAATAAATAGAACAATAGGCATAACTCGTTCGTTCCGACTCGACTCAGTTATAACCCTACAAAGGAGAACCTAATACCAGCTGTGAAAGAAACTTTTATGTCCAGGGAAGTGAATAAAATTATAATAACTCGACCAAATGAGTCCATACTGGAGTGATCAATAATCTCCATTAACTTGGGGCAACTTTTTGTTGAAACCTTAACAGTATGTATAATAGGAAGGAGCTGGCGAAGAAGGAATGGTGCAGTAGAAAACCATGCTATCAAGCAATTCAACTGTTTTTTGAGTTATTTCATATGTTTTTTCTTCTTCCCCTCCAAAGTTATAGCTTCTTAGTAAATATAAATTATATAACGCATATTTTTTTGTCTGTTTTAAAATACGTTTTTCACATAAAAGGATACCATGAGTAGACTGCAAACCATAAAATCCTAGACACAACGTAATTACTAAAACAAAGCATTTCAAAATATTGGCGTCCAATAGTTAAGTGCAGCACAAAAGTCATTTTACTTACTTGCACCCGCAGAAGGCTAATCATTTAAAAGTTTTCGGCACTGATCTTCAAAATCACCAAAGTCTGGGTCATCGCTATCGCCGTCGCCTGAGAATTCATACCCATAGTCACCATCAAAAGATCTGGTATCAACGTCCGAGAACCCAGAGGGGTAGTCATCATCAAAAGATCTGGTATCATGAAGTTCAGCATTGAATTCATAGTCATCGGTGGAATCACAGGGAGATCGCAAACCTTTAATCCTCTCGGCACATCTTCTTCCCAAATTCCCAGTTAGATTGACATTGAAGCATTGCCGTAGGTCAAGTGACTCAAGGTGATGACAACCATCAAGTATTGCCTTCAAGCCATCATTAGTCAGCTTATTTCCAAAAAGCTGGAGGTGGCGTAATTCACTCATGTTCTCTGCAATAGCAATTGCCTCCTCATCACACTCAATGTGAGGGCATCTGTAGCCCTGGCTATTGAATTTGAGTGACTTCAAAAGAGGACAACAACGGCCCACAGCTTCCAGAGGTTCTTTTGACAACGAACCATACGAAATCTCAAGGTCCTCCAACAATGGAAGTTTTGCAACCACTTCACTCAATCCCTCGCCTGAAATGTTATAGCAGCATACGAGTCGAAGACGTCTGACCTGACTTGAACTGTTAAAATGACATGAAGGCGAGGACAAAATTAACCAGCAATTATAAGATGACACGAAAATAGAAGTATTTGGAAGAATCCCGCATCTCCAAATTCATAGTTAGAATACAGTGATAAACCCCACTAAATAGATTGTGAACTGTATAAAAGAGCAAGAAGGATACATTTTTTGCATATGCATGCCATACCTCATAATTCTTCATGGAGGGCTGCAATGTGGAGATATGCTGTCTAATTTATATTGCATGCAGAAAAAAGTGTTCAAAGAGAAAAAAAGAAAAAGAAAAAACATACGAATGTGTAGTTTGGAACATTCTGCATGCATGGAGGGAAACTCCCTACATGCACTGAAGCCATCAGTCCAAGAGCCAGAGACTGTTGAATTACTGAGGCACTAAGCCACAATAGACAAGTCAACTGAATAGGGAGGGAGGGGCAAAAAAAAAAGGTAGGCGGGGGGGACAGAAGTTAACCTGCTGATTAATCGAATACGAGCAGTCTGCTCCAAGTTTGCAACTCATCTATTAGAAAACACAAGCTAGAGCTCATACAGGTACTCAATATAAATGAATATAAGCTTATATTATTTTTTATTTTTTTTATTGGCACCGGGTGTCTAAGAATAAAGTCCCGACTAATCCTTGGGATGCACAGGCCCAATATAAGCTTAAATTATTTTAGAGATTTAAAATAAATATTAGCATTTTTTTATAGGCTAAAACCCAAATGTACAGATTCTTGACCAACAATGTTCCCAAAATAAAATTGAGATCTTTTGGGAACGAAGTAGTGCTCGATCAGTTCGATTTGCAGTTCGCAATTCCAATTTACAATGAGGTAGGTTGAACAAGTCTGTTGAACCAAAGCATGGAAGATTGTTTGGAGAACCAAAAACTTGCTAATATTGTCAATAGATAATTGAATCCATGGGGTTGCCAATAGCCCATGGCACCCATACTTGCCAAAAGTATGGGGCAATGTGGTCAAATTGGGTTTTATCCCCAAGCCAGGTTTGTATGCCACAAAAAATTGCCTAAAGAAAAAAGCTTAATCAATGTGGTTGCAATAGATCACTAATTGTGTGCAAGATTTACAAAACTGATCACTCTATGCCTCCTTCCAACCCAACCATCCCGCACCCCAGTGGGTGTATGGTGCGGTAGAAAAGAGTTTTACAGGGGAACTCTAAATATATGGCACTAGAAATTTGATCAAAGATGGTACACTTAAATTGAAAGCTTGGGTCACATACAGTCACCAGAGAAAAACTATGTTTAGAGACTTTTTTTCTTATAAGTAATAAGAGAAATTTATTACCAAGTAAATAGGCATAGCCCAAGTACACAAGAAGTATACAAGAGCAAACACCTAAATACAAGCTAGAAACTAGAAAAGGTAAAAGCAAATCATGAAGATTATCTCCATTCAATACAAGAGATTCAGCCCAAATACACATAGTACTAAAGAAAAACTCCCAAGTTCTCCCCTCGAGTGTTCTCTATCTTCAAAGCACCACCATTCTTTTCCAACCATGAGCATCACATCAAACATGTAGGGATCATCTTCCATATGGCAACAATATGATGTCTCCCCTTAAAAACTTGCTAGCATGCAAAAAGATACACCACTTGCTTAGGCATCACCCAATCGACCAAAATCTCATCCCACAAAGTCTTAGCCACCTCACAATAAAGAAATAGACGGTCAACAGATTCACTTTTTTTTTTTTATAAGTAAATGATTATATTGATATGAATAGGCATAGCCCAAGTACACAAGATGGTATACAAAAGGTCACACCTAGTTAGAGAGAAGTAATAAAAACAAGAAAATCATGGAAATCGAGGCCACAACAATCTACAGCTGGGGCCCAAAGAAATCACTTTCTTTTTTACACATGAAGCACCAATCTGCGACAAATAATCCATGCTTTCTCAAATCAACCGTGGTCAAAATTTTTCCAAGAGACACCAACCAACAAAAAAATGCCACCTTACTAGGCACCTTAGAGACTTGATTGGAAATGCCATTATTTTACATATCCACATGGTGTGACATCTTATTAGTATAGCACACATCTTATTAGTATAGATCACTGGAATAGGATCATTCACATATCTGAAGGAGCTGTTAACTATGGCTCCCATAAACCTTTCATTTTCTGAGTAAAACCATTAACTGTTGACTAAGGGCTCATTTGGTAATAGAGATGAGACACAGAATTTTCAAAATTCTCAAAACTTCTCATAATTTTATTCCGAAACATCACTCGAACACAAAACACTTTTCAATTTCAAATCTTAAACTTTTTCATCTGATCATTATCCAAACACAAAAAACAATACAACTTTTACAAACTTCAAAACAAAAATTACATTCAAACAATTTTTTAACTTTGTAATATTTTTATTCAACATTTTCTTTCTCCTTTCCCAAAACTCAATAAAACATCTTAACTTAAATCATTTCACTACTATTCACAGATTTTGAGATACTCCAAGTGTTCGAAAGAGCCCTAAAGCTATCATAGGACAATAGATGTATGAGAGACAACTGCAATTCAACCAATTTTCCTGAGTTGCGACTTTCATCAAAGAACACTTCAAACACTTTTGAAGAGGTAATTTCCTACCATTCAGGAACTGGGCTTCTGTTGCTTTTGTTAGAATCTTTGCATTGGTAGATGTAACACCCCAGTCCCACATTGATAGACGAAAAAACTCACAGTGGGTAAGTTATAAGATAATCGTGAGTGCTAAGTCCATGCTGGCAACTTACTAGATAAAAATGGTCTTAATACGTGATAGAAGCTTGTGATTTGTTTTTTTTTTAAGTTTACAGCGCATTTGTGATTAGCACTTTACCTAGGCCGTTTCATATGATATCAGGCCAACTAATGAGGCCAGCCATGTGATACTAGAGTCATGTATGTCCTGAACCTAACAAGGACGCTAGAATTTAAGGGGGTGAGTTTGTAACATCCAAGTCTACATTGAGAAAAGAATACCACAAAACCTTTTTACAAAATTAACTTTATGGGAACCCAACGTTATTTATTTATTTTTTATAAGAGGGAACCCTAAAGTTATAGGCCATGAGGAAACAAATCCGTCTTGATAAGATGGAACAACCTATTTATTCAAGGATTCCTAAATGGGCAAGACCTATAAAACAGGGAAGCTATGTTTACAGAAAATTCCCAATCACATAGAGTGGGAAAGTTATAAAGGTAGTCATAGGTGCTACTTACTAGGTGAAACTGGGTGTATGTCGTGATTCTAAGGAAGCTTCAAATTGACTAGTCTTTTTGGGGTCCCAACACAGATGGGTCATTTCAATAGAACTCAGATATTCATACGGTAGCCTTTGATGATCATCAAATCTACTATACAGATCACTGGAATAAGATCATTCACCAAAGCTTGCATACAAGTATTTGTTAACTATAACTCCCATAAAACCGTTGTTTGGGTAAGGCTGTTACCGTCAACTATCGCTGTGACAGGGCACTAAAGTATAAGTCTGCTATTGGCCAGCAGCAAGGTTCACATATACACTTTAACCCGGAAAAAAAAAATAGCACAACAATAAAAAAAATGATTGAACAGAGTGATTTTCATGTTTCTCTATAATAAAAAATTAAAATTAAAATTAAAAATTAAAAAAATTAAAAAAATTAAAAATTAAAAAAATTAAAAAGAAAATTAAAAAGGTAGGAATAGACAACAAAAAAGATGTTTCAATGGGAATTTTTTTTATACTGCACAACAAGAATGTGTTGACCTATTCAATTTGATATGAGTAGTCATTGTGTGTGGTAGCATTGTTTTTCACGCTAAAGCGTGAGTTCAAAAATGACTTTCTAATAGACTAAAGAGTGAGTTCAACCTTGACTCGGTGAGATATACAATGGAGGTGGCTGCTGTCTCTCACAATTATCCAATGCGTCTTAAGATTGTTTTTCACAGACAATACCGTTGGGCTCACGCGACTCCTCTAAGGGCACTCTGGCATCGGTCCTCCCTTCGGCGATTAGATTTTCTCAAGAAACCACTCCTTTGATTTCTTTGGCGCAAATCTACATGTTTTTGGAAGATGATGCCGGAGATGACGAAGTGAGAGGAAGCTTGATGTTTTGGGAGATGATGCTATGATTTGGGACCAAAGGATGATGACGCGTGACGCGGATTTGTTTCAGATGGAAGGTGAGAGGTGGTTGAAGGTGGAATCAAAACCTTTCATTTTTACGAAAGAGGGTGGAGATAGCTTTCGCATCTCTGAATGTAGTAAAAGAATAACTAAGTTCATGTGCTTATGTGGGACAACAACTTCATGAGTTGGTAAAGGGATAGAGGATTGTTTAGAACTAATCTGTCATGATGGATTCTTCAGGGAGTTAAGGATGGGTAATGGAGTTATCATCATTCAACATCATATTAACGCAAGGGGCAGTTTTCTACAACTTTTAGAATTCCGAAACGGGAGGAAAGGTTTGTTGGTGAACCCTAAAGGCACAAATGGCATTGGATGGAAAGGTTTTCTAATTCCATTCGAAGCGTCACTGGGTCCAAAGCCGTTGTTCTAAAGCATGCAAATAGAGGGGAGTTTGTTGATGGAAAGACAGTGGGAAGGCCCTCCTCGATCACCTTGTACACTTGGTATTGAGGTCACTCACGGGCAGTCCGGTCAAGAATAGCTCCATGGCGGAAGGAAAGGGTAAGACACTTGTAGGAGACAAAGGTTGTCAGGTGATATTGGGAGAAGTGGAGGGTAAGCACCATGTGGTGCAGGGTGGAATGGCTGCCTCGGTCAAGTGTTTGAGTGTGGGAGAAATGGAGGGGTTCTTATGGGCTGTTCAAGTTCAATTGACGAAAGTTATGGAGTATGTGATAGATCTTATGATTAATGTGGATAAGGGGTTGGAAAACGGAACCTCCCGGAGGGGGGAGTGTTAGATCTTACGGGTTTGAAGGCCTCAAGTGTGCCGGCAAAGGGCACTTCGACGCCGTCACAAATAGGGTTGCCAGACGCCAGCATCACTGATCACACCGGTTTGCCATCTGACTGCCCTCAGTCACCAGTTGTAATTGGGGTTGGTACCTTTTTCCAGGGTTCACTTTCAATTGAAGATGGGGGGGTCCTTCCAGGGTTTTGAGTAATTTGGAAGAAGCAAACGAGCTTCTTTCAGAAGATGAAAATGGGGTAACAGAAGGTAGTGCTCCCCCTACCTGTTCTATGTCTCTTGAGGGAGTAGTAGGATCTGACGAAAAGGTCGTCTGGGGTTGAAGCACCCACAAGCAATGTTCTCATCGATGGAACGACGACACCTATGCTGGAGGTGGAGGAACCTCTAATGGTGATAGCAACAATGGACAACAACAATATAACTATTGAGGAGGTTCGGGATTTGAATACAGGATATTGGGGGGAGAAATTTACGTGTTTATCGTTGGTGCCTTGTGAGGAGGAACGTCTAGGGTCGAGAGAGCAGTTGGGAACTGTGTCTGGGGATAATGTTGTTCCTCTAGTTTCTCTTCCTCCGACAAACAAAATAGTGGGTTCACCATCAGATTAGGTTTTTCATAAGGTTAACGAGATTCAACATATTGTGAGGCTTTCATACAGAGGATGTGAAGACCAATTTAAAGCACTACTCACTGCGATAGAAGCGGACCACTTGCTTGAAACCAAATCAAGTTTTAAGAAAAACAAGGAGTTAAAGCGTCTTTCTTGGGCAATCAACTACTACGCTAGGGGAGGTACCTCAAGTCGAGAGAAGACGAAAGTGAGGACATTATGAAGACATTCTCGTAGAGGGAGCTTCGGGTGGAGTATTAGTCTTACGGGGGATGGGGGTTGGGGAGGTGTGTTCTGTTCCAATTCGGGCTTGATGTATATTTTGTATACATTTCTAGTTTTCATGGGCTTTTTGGGTCATTTGGGGCTAGCTAGTATGGGCTAGGTGTTTTCTTGTATACGTCCAGTATTGGTAACATTCAAGTAATTGGTAGTATCATTACTGCAAGTACCAGTTACATTCGGAAGCCTCAACCCTCCCCACCCTCAAGCACAATATTCTTCCCAAACAAGTTAGGAGTGGATGAGGGAAGGTCAAACTAAAATTGTGGCTAAAGTCAAAACCATGCCTAGCTTGATATCCCTACATTTGACAGAACCAAGCGCAAACAATGGGGAAGAAAATTCAAAATCCTGAAAACCAACATCTTATGATTATCATGCTAAAGCAAAGATGAAACCAGCAATGAAATTCAACAACCCAATCATTTAAATACTTGAATGTCAAAATATTTCCATTAAGGAAACTGACTAACATCATACGCTAGACAAAGCATAGTTTAAACTCACATAGTATGTTAGACAAAGCACAGTTTAAACTCACATATACCAATTTAACCAACATACTGGAAGTGTAAACCTTTTAAGTCAATAAAGAGAGAACACAGAGATGAGAAAAATTTAGACTACTACAAGAATCTTCCAAGCCACAATGCACAAAGAGATGGGCAAAATTTTAACAACTAGAATACTTTTTTTTTTTTTACAAGTCTTCCCAATCACGTTGGGGGTGAGGAGGGGGAGGAGGAGGGTGAGTTTAACAACTAGAATACTCTTGTAGTAGTCTAACAACTAGAATACTTTTTTTTGAGTTTAAGACTTCTTTTTTACAAGTCTTAACAACTAGAATACTCTTCCTGTCTTCCCAATCACGTTGGACTACAAAAGCCCAACAATATCACAGCACAGCAAAGTTCCACCCAAAAATAAATTAAAAATGAAAAAAAAACAAAAACAAAAGAAAGCATATATGTATATAAAAACCAAAAACTTTGTTAGTCGCGTAATTAAAAAAAAAAATCCGAAAAAACAAATAAACAGAAATAAATGGAAAAGCAAAATAAATTACCTCTCGGCAATGTAGTGGAGAAGCTCGTCCGTGCCAAAGTACTCGACGTTGATATCGACCAACTGGCCGCAGCTACGATCGACGGCGTGACGGCACATCGTCTCGAGGTCGTAAGGCATATCCCAGAGGTCGCCGAGGTTGCGCATGTCGATTTTACGCCACATGGACGGGTCCTTACAGAGGTTGCGCCAGAGCAAGCAAACCTTCTGCGCGCTAGTCAGGACCTCGATGGCGCCGAGCCGCAGGAGGATCGACACCGTCACGTCCCGGGGAAGCTCCAGCCAATTCCGGAACTGGCATTGGGGATGAGGAGGGGGAGGAGGAGGGTCCATCGTGTCACAGGCGACGGAAGTTGGGGGAGGAAAGGCGGAGTCTTTGGGAAGTCTCGAGAAGAAACAAAGCAAAGTGATGAAGAAGTCTGATCAGAAGTATTTTGGTCGAGAGGTTTGGTGAAGTGCAGTGGGTTCGTAGCCGTTGTGCAATGGGAAAGCAGATGAAGCTCACGCGTGGAAGCAATAGCACCAGTCTTACATATGTAGCGGAAATTACTCTTAAGTCCTTTATCATTAGTTTACTACTTTACCAGCATTTACAATTCTATTGTCTGTTATATCCCTTTAATAGTTCTCATCATCCCATTGGTTGGAACTAGGGGTGAATTCGGTCCGGTCCGGTCGGTCCGAAGGTGGTGTTATGGACCGGACCGGACTAATTCGGTCCAGGGTTTTTTCACCCTGGACCGGACCGAATAGGCAGAAGGACCGGTCCGGTCCGATCCAGTTCGGTCTGGTCCGGTCTGGTCGGTCCTATTCGGTCCTATCCTAAGCGGATGAGCCAAAAGCCCAATCTTCTTCCTCTGTTTTTTTGGCCCAATGGTGCCAAAAGCCCAATCTTATTCCTTTGTTTTTTCGGCCCAATGGTGAAAGCCCACTAACAATTTATCCAATTTGAAGCCAAAAAATACAAAAGAACTTAAAGGGAAAATAAAAATAATCATAAAAAATTGTCAATATAATAAATTAATAATACTTGTGTTGCCAAGCAATATGCTAACTAAATTACAGTGAATAAATTTGAATAAAAGGTTTTAGTACAAAAAATAAATTTTGTCTATATCCATAAAAAAACTTTAAAAAATGAATAGCTACTTGATTTTCTTACTATTAATCCATCCAAAGATTCCAAACAATTTAAACATGGTTAAACTAAAAATTATACTAGATAATGAAAGAAAATTGAAATAACATTCCAAGCAGATTTGGCTTCTAAAAGTAAGAAAGAAAAAAAAAATCATTCCCAAGCATAGATAAATTATAATGAAAATTAAAAATTATACAATTTCCAAATAACTGAAAAATTAAAAACTCTAAATACAAATTACAATAAAGATAATTCTTCTCCTGACAGCTCATAAGCCATAGCTTCCTACATCTTTTGGCTTGGCACACTTTTCAGTTTTCACAGTATTCTGTAAAGTGTAAACAATGAAATTATTAGGAAATAGCAAAAGTGAAAATTGAAAACTAACAAGCTAAAATAGATTCACCTCATTAACTTGCCTTGGTTGTAGACATTGTATTTGAAGCCTCCATAGAATTGTCACCGTCCCGAACAAGTTCTATACAATAAAGAAATAAAACAAATTATATAAATTTACATAACATATAGTATTATAGCTCATAAAAGTTATAAAATGATGTACTTATAAAAAAAGTTATAAAATGAAGTAAGTAAGAAACATACCCAACTGTCTTTCAAAATCCTCCACCTCATTCATTAAAGTCTTAAGGTTGATTGGAATAGAAGAAGAACGAAGCCAATTCTGTGTACAAATGAGAGTCTCAACCATCATCGGAGATAAACTACTTCGAAAAGGATCAAGGACACGACCCGCAGTGCTAAATGTAGATTCAGAGGCCACTGTAGATACCGGTATTGCGAATATATCTCGTGCAACTTTTGAAAGTACACGATATCTAACTGAATTAACCCTCCACCAAATAAGAATGTCAAAACTTGGGAACGCCTCCTCACAACTTTCAGCTAGGTATCTATCAACCTCATTCTTGCTCCCTAAAGTGTTTTCCGACTGTAACCGCTGCTTGAATATGGCCATTCTTTCTGCCGTCCTATCAACTCTACCACTACCACTACCATCTGTAGAATTTACTTCTTCACGTGGGGGACTTGTGCGCTGCTGTTGTAAATCGGAATTGTTGCCTCCGTCATTATCAGTGTATGCCTCATACATGCGGGTTAAAGCATTTTTCACCTTCCAACTCAAATCAACCGCTTTTGTGGGGTCATTGGCATACATGTATTCCAATGCAAAGTCAAAATATCGCATCTTATACCGAGGATCGAGAATAATCCCAACAAACAACAACATATTAATATTATCTAAGTCGTCCCAATATTTTTCAAATTTTTTCTTCATATTTGTGGCCATTAATCCCACCACAGGGCTTCCTATTTCACACTCCACTTCAATTGCATCAGATATTTTAACTAACTCCAGAAAGAAAGAGTTGCAAGTTGCAAGTTACATATTGATTCCCCGAAAAAGATAAAGTTGCATCATGAAATAGTTCAAGAAACCTTACAAACAACTTTACCTTCTCCCAATCATTATTATTGGGAGGCCCTAACTTCTTTGATGTTCTCCTATTCACTATATCACATCGACATCATCGTCTCCAACACTACTAAGGAATCCCGAATCTTCTTCTTCCAACCGTTCAAAAGCTTTTCGAAATTTTAAAGCCCCCTCCAACATAAGATAGGTGGAGTTCCACCTAGTTGGTACATCTAAACAAATGCCACTTTTGCTTGCAATTTCTTCCAACCCAATACACTTCTTAAATGTAGTCCACCTTTGAGGTGAGGACTTAACATATTTCACAACACATCTCACCTTCACAATAGACTCATCAAATTCCCTCAACCCCTCACGGACAATTAAGTTTAGGATGTGGGCACAACACCGAACATGCAAGAATTCATGTTCCAAAACAGTGTCCTTCCTATACTTGGTTTTTTTCTTCAAATAAGAAATTTCTCCATTATTAGAACTTGCATTATCAAGTGTGATTGCAAGTATTTTCGGTCTCCCCCAATCATGCAAGCACATCTCTATGGCTCTACCAAGTATATCACCCTTGTGATTCTCAACCAAACAAAAAGAAAGAATTCTTTTATGTAATTTCCAATTATCATCAATAAAGTGTGCAGTGAGACACATATAGTTGAAGTTTTGCAAGGATGTCCATGTATCCGTGGTGAGGGAAACTCGTTGCCCTTGAAGAGCACTTCTCAACTTACTTTTTTCCCTTATATACACACTAAAACAATCCTTCGCAACCGTGACACGAGATGGAATCCCGACCCACTTAGGGCAAACAATGAGCATAAACTTCTTGAAACCCTCCCCTTCAACGAACCTAAGGGGCAACTCATCAAGAATAATCATTTCTGCTAAGGCTTGTCTGCAAGCCTCAACACTAAATGATATGGGCACAAATTCCCCACTAACACTTCCTACACCCGCCTTCCAACCGAGAGTAGTTTGAGACTTATCTGTCTGTCTCAATGGACATTTCTTACATTGTTTTTCAATATGATACTTCATGGACTTTGTACCGTTGGTCTTCGTATCACATGCATACGAAGCACCACAGTAATTACATGCAGCCCTAGGTTTACTTGGATCACATTTTGATATTTTTGTAAAGTGATCCCAAACCATTGACCTATGTCTACCACTACCACTCTGTGTAGTATTAACACTTACATTGGGTGGGAGTGGAGGAATGCCTTGCCCATGTGTAGCCTGTGTTGACTCTACATCATCTGTAGTAGAATCATGTGGAAATAATTCTGGAATCGTTTCCATCTAGAAAAAAAAGAAATGGAATTAAATAAAAATAACATATAATCAATAAATAGTAGACATATTACACTTAGTTACATAAAAAGGAGCTAGAAAGGGATACAAGAAAGTCAATGAAGCATTAAGAACACAACCAAAAATTCATTGCATTAGTGTACATTTTGGTACAATTAATCACTTCTTCTGATACGAGTTGGAGAAAAGTTATACTCGTTTGAGAGCTAAGTGCTCATGATTTTCCTACACATTTTTGAAATATAAAAACAACTAGCTACTAGGTCTTGCTAGGGACAGAAATCTTAATTGCAATAAGCTAGAACCCATTTATTATTTCAAAAGTAATATATATTAATTGCAATATATCATCATGCAGATCATGATATATATGCTCCAGTTTGAACTTATATATAATAACGTACATATTAATCATATCATGATGATCATATATATGCTAGGGATATTCATGATGCATGCATGTTACTGATCTGATTATGGTGCTAGGTAGATCATGCAAGCTAATTAAACATGGCTAGCTGTGGTGCAGGTATTTGGCTTCAAGGAAATTAGGTCAGCCAACTGTTTGATATATTGTTGCAGGGCGTTAGGCTCCCCTTTAATTGCAGCGTAATGATACCAAAATAGATGCATATAAGTTATATAACTACTACTTCTACTACTAGTCTATGATTTAAGACATAATAAACTATAGTCTATAATCAGGTTATTAAAATTTAAGACATAATAAACTATATTCTATGATTTAAAAAGAGAGATTTTTCTGTAATCACCGATTCACCATTAAAAAATTTTCTAACCAACTAAACAAGAGGGCCAATAAATAAACAAAATCAAGAGGAAAAAAGGGTTTCATATTCGGGCATCCGAAATTTTATACCCCCACAAATTCACAATATTCAAGATCAAGATACCAAGAATTACAAGTAGATGAAATGAAATAAACATACCGAGAGTGAGGCTTTGAAGTCTGAGGCAACACCGGAGCGATTGAGTGGGGCTGTCGGCTGTAATTTTTTGGGGACCCAACGAAGACGACTCAGACGATGGACTGCCGACTGGAATTTTCAGGGGACCGAACGGAGGGGCTGGGCTGCTGGAGAGGGGGGTTATCGCGCCGACTCGCGCGACTGCTAGGTTTAAGGAATTGGGAAAGAATTCCAATTTCGTAGCCCGTGGAGTGGGGAGTTGGGAGCCAGGTGCTAACTGGGGAAGTGGGGGTGACGAAACGGCGCCGTTTGGGTTAAATTTGAACCCAAACGGCGCCGTTTAAGTAAGCTTGCACTCATTTAAAAAAAAGGTTGCGTGAAACGACGCCGTTTCACGCAACCAGCGAATGCATATCCGGACCGGTTGGGACTTAAACGGCACCGTTTAAGTCCAATTTTGTTTTTAACGATGCCATTTGATGTTTTCCAAACTTGATGTGTTTTAATTTTAAACTTGTGATTTTTTTTTTTTTGGCACATAAATTAATTAAAAAAATTATTTAAATTAGTAAATTTAATTAAACTATTTAATGGTGATTATTCTTGTAACTCATTGAAAAAATAATTAATGATAATATTATATATTATACTCTAATAGTAATAGTGATACTAATAATATAATTATATATGTTATATATTATGGAATATATATTATATAATAACACATGGATACTAAATTATGGACTATATTATACTAAATTACTAATAGTAAATTAGAGTCATAGCGAATCAGTGATATATCATATAGACTCATTACTCATACTCATTAGTAATACTCATTAGTCATTAGTCATAGTATTAGTTGTATTGATACCATATATAGACTTGTAGACTTGTAGTTACTAGTTATAATAACTTATAGACTTACATTGATTTAGTTATAAATTTAGTTTAGTTATAAACTTATAATTATATTGATGATGTTAATTGTTACTTTATTACTAATTTAGAGTATGTCAATGTATTACAATTTATTATAGTTCTAACTTCTAACTTATAAATTAGTTAATGGTGAATTAGTCATAGACTCATAGGTGAGTTAATTGATATTCATGTCATACATGAATCATGAAGTTAATTATAATTTACATTAGTTACTTTTAAATTTTTAATTGCTTTATACTTACGTACAATTTAGATATATTAAAAAATGTTATCTAATAATGTAGAATCTAGATAGATGTAGTCTTGTATTTGTAGATGTCTACTAAATTACTAATTAGTTAGTGGTGAATTGATGATAGGTTAATTGGACCATGTGGTAGGTTAGATGAAAATTACATAATTTATTATATAAAAAATATAAATATATAATTTAATTTTTTAGTCGGCCCGGTCCGGTCCGAAAACCCCTAAACCCGGGACCGGACCGAAGACCGAAAATCTCATTTTGTTAGGACCGAAACCAAGAATGCATATTCTCGGTCCGGTCCGGTCCGGACCGAACCGGTCGGTCCGGTCGGTTTTCTCGGTCCGGACCAGCCGACTTACAGCCCTAGTTGGAACCACTTTCTGTTGAGGCCTCTGCTGTAAAGCAGATGCATGAGTATTCGGTTTTTTTATGCAAAAAGTGATATTCAGTTATTTACCTCAATTCTCTCATCTTCTTCCTCTCATCTAAATCTAGAGGCCTCACCCTCGAAGTGAGAAACCTTTTTAATTCCCTATCTGTGTGTGTGAAGTATTACAAGTAGTATAATGTTTGTCACTGATCCTTGATTAGAATCAATGGCTAAAGGAACTAGATATAATCAATTACAGGAAGGGCTCAATGCCCTAAAAAAAATACAGATGCCCAGCAACATGCCCTTGAGTCTGAGTTGTCCAATCTGAAGAAGTGCTCAGAGTCTCAATTCAAAACACTTGAAATGGAAATGACTGCTTTATGTGGGGAGGTTAGCAACCAGCTAGCAACGTTGACCATGGAGCTGCAAAAGAAATCACACAATTAGTACAATGAGGAACCCAAATCATCTTCAGTCACTCACTAACACCATGAAAATCGCAGGGAAGTTTTTGGTGACGTAGTTCCACGATCTGTCCGAGCGGAGTTTCCATCATTTCATGGGGAAGATCCTAACAAATGGGTTTATAAGGTAAACCATTTTTTTAAAGTTCATAATACCTTACCCCAACATAAATCGAGGTTGGCATCCTTCCATATGGAAGGACAAACATTAGTGTGGTTCCAAAATATGGAGGAAATGGAAGCTTTCACAAATTGGGATTCATTCATTCGTGCCTTGTCAGTGCATTTTGGCCCTAGTGCCTACTATGATCCCATGGAATCACTTACTAAATTATGCCAAACTAGTTCAGTTGATGATTATAAAGTCAGTTTTGAAAACCTGTCCAATCGGCTTAAAGGTTTGATGCCCCTGAAACTGAGTTGCTTTCTCAGAGGCCTTAGAGACGGGATTCGGGTACCGGTTAGGATGTTTAAGCCTCCCCCCCCCCCCCCCCCAATCTCACAGCTGCCTATAGTCTTGCAAGGTTGCAAGAGGAGAATGTGGCCCTAGCTAGAAAGTACTACTGCACCCCTATATTACCCTCCCATGAACCTGGACTTCTTAAAACACCCCCTCCTATGCACTTTGTGTTGGGGTATATGTGGAGACTGGTTTTGGAGTTGAAAAAGTGTTTGCTGAAAGTTGGCTCGACAGTTGGCTCGAGCCAAGTTCGCTCGACTTCGCTCGACATACTGCTCGAGCTAAAGTCAAGTCCGAGAGTTCGCTCGACACCGCTAGACACTCCGCTCGAGCCAATGTTCATTTGGCTGTTCGCTCGAGTCGCGCTCAACAATTCGCTCGAGCGAAGTACACAGTTTTTGCCAATTAGGGTTTCTAGCGCCACTCACTATATATATGTCATATTAGACTTGTGTTGGACAGCCAGAAGCATATTTTGAGAGAGAATAATAGTCTTGTAAATGCATATTGTGTGAGAGAACAAAAAGCCCTAGAAAGTGTGAGTTGAGATTGAGTGATTGTAATCTCCTCTGGTTAATAAGATTTCTGCAGCTCCTGTGGACGTAGGCAATTTGCCGAACGACATAAATACTGTGTCGTGTTCTTGATTGTGTTGCTTTTACTTTATTCGTCATCATTGATGTGAGTAATTTGCATAGTATTTCACAACAACTAGTATCGAGAGCCAGGTTGGATCTGAAAGAGAATGATGGCTGGAGATAAAGTGAACGCACCCGGGATCGAAAAGTTTGACGACACTGATTTTGGGTATTGGAAGATGCAGATTGAGGATTATCTCTATGGGAAGAGGCTCCACCTTCCACTATGGGAAAGAAGCCGGAGAGCATGGCTGATGCTGAGCGGACCCTGTTAGATCGACAGGTTCTAGGTCTTGTTGGCTGACTTTGTCAAGAACAGTGACACACAATGTCAGTAAAGAGAGAACCACGGTGGATCTCATGACAACTTTGTCAGGAATGTATGAAAAGCCGTCTGCAAACAATAAGGTGCACTTGATGAAGAAATTGTTCAATCTGAAGATGTCTAAAAGTATGTATGTAGCCCAACACTTGAATGAATTCAATACGATCACAAATCAACTATCCTCTGTAGAGATTGAGTTTGATGATGAGATCAGAGCATTGATTTTGTTGGCATCGTTGCCAAACAGTTGGGAGGCCATGAGGATGGCTATGAGTAGTTCAGTCGGCAAGTTAAAACTGAACTACGATGACATACGTGACATGGTGCTTGCTGAAGAGATACGTAGGAGAGACATGGGTGAGTCTTCGGGTTCAGGATCTGCCCTGATTGTTGACGATAGGGGCAGAGGACATGGAAGATCAATCTCCAAGAGCAGGGGAAATAGCAAGATGATATCTGGGCAGCAGATCACATGCTGGAGTTGTGGCAAGCCGGGCCACTTCAAGAGAAACTGCAGGAATCAAGAAAGTTCTGGTAATGATGCTGTGAATGTAGTGGCAGAAGAAATTCATGATGCCTTACTTCTTGCAGTGCATAGTCCGATTGATGATTGGGTGTTAGATTCAGGGTCTTCGTTCCATAGTACTTCACATCGAGAAATCATGCAGAATTATGTTGCTGGTGATTTTGGGAAGATGTATACGGCTGATGGAAAGACACTGGATGTAGTGGGAGTGGGTGATGTGCATATCACACTTCCAAACAAGAGCGTGTGGACTTTACAGCAAGTCAAACATGTTCCAAATCTGAAGAAAAACCTGATCTCTGTGGGACAGCTTGATGACAGCGGTTTTGCAGTAGCGTTCTCTAGAGGAGCTTGGAAGATCATTAAGGGTACGCTGGTCTTAGCGCATGGTAAGAGATCTAATTTTTTGTATTTGACATCAAGATCCAGTGATGTGCAGGGAAATACAAAAGTGCAAAAAGGCAGGTTTGATCGCTCAAAACAAGTGAGGAAGCCAAAGGGAGTCAACTTTGTTGTTCCTCATGAAAGCCTGGGAAAGTTGGCTAAGGTTGTCAAGATCGGTTCGAGAACGTATACTCCTAGTGCAGTGGGAGTTGTGAGTCTCCCTAAGGGCGATGTATGTGGAAGACTGAAGTCGGCTTGACTTCAGGGCGTTTTCTAGCTTGAAGAAGGGAGCTGTGAGCTGCAGAGATGATAGGGCTTGGCTGGAAACAGTGGCTGGCATGTGGAGACCCAGTCTCCAAGTGGGAGATTGTTGGGGTATATGTGGAGACTGATTTTTGAGTTGAAAAAGTGTTTGCTAAAAGTTGGCTCGACAGTTGGCTTGAGCCAAGTTCGCTCGACTCCGCTCGACATACCGCTTGAGCGAAAGTCAAGTCCGAGAGTTCGCTCGATACCACTCGACACTCCGCTCGAGCCAATGTTCATTTGGCTGTTCACTCGAGTCGAGCTCGACAGTCTGCTCGAGCGAAGTACTCAGTTTTTGCCAATTAGGGTTTTCAGCGCTACTCACTATATATATGTCATATTAGACTTGTGTTGGACGGCCAGAAGCATATTTTGAGAGAGAACAATTGTCTTGTGAGTGCATATTGTGTGAGAGAGCAAAAAGCCCTAGAGAGTGTGAGTTGAGATTGAGTGATTGTAATCTCCTATTGTAATCTCCTCTGGTTAATAAGATTTCTGCAGCTCCTGGGGACGTAGGCAATTTGTCGAACCACGTAAATACTGTGTCGTGTTCTTGATTGTGTTGCTTTTACTTTATTTGTCATCGTTGGTGTGTGTACTTTGCATAGTATTTCACAACACTTTGAACCACCCAAAGGGGCTGTTAAGCCTCAGATACCAGTCCAAAAAATCAATCAAGTACAAATGAAAGATAGACATGAGAGAGGATTGTGCTATTATTGCGACTCCAAGTCGGGTCCGGGCCATAAGTGTCAAAACTGAAGTTATACATCCTTGAAGAGGTATGGGAAGATAGTGGTGAGAATGAAATGGGGGAAAAACCAGAATTAAAACAACCAATTGCTGCCTTAGATCTCTCTATTGTAGAATCTAATCCAGAGATATCATTGCATGCAATCACGGGCTCCCTTAACCCAAGAACTATGAGGGTCAAAGGGAAGGTTGTGTCACAGTGGGCTATAATTTTAATTGATACAAGTTCAACACACAATTTTCTTGATCCTGCTGTAGTGCGTAGGGGCCAGCTACTTATTAACCCCGATAAAAGGGTGAAGGTTAGGGTGGCTAGTGGTGAACAACTCCTAAGTGAAGGGGAAAGTGTGCAAACCAAATTTAATATTCAGGGAATCAGCTTTGTTGACAGCATGCATGTTTTGGTGTTGGCGGGTTGCGACATAGTGCTAGGCATCTAATGGTTGAGGGGCTTAGGTTCTATCCTATGGAACTTTGAGAAGCTCATAATGAAGTTCAGCCACCTCAACCAAGCGGTGGAAATTAAAGGGTTGGCAGCCTCTAATCTTATTGAGGAAGGGGATGGAAACAAGAAGCACAAGTTGGAAACCCAGGTGGTGTTGTTACAATTACTACATGAACCAGAAAGTGATAAACCACCACAAGAAATGGGGCTGGTACAGGAGTTGCTCCAAACCTTTTTTGATGTTTTTTTTTTAACCTAAGGGGTTACCCCCTCCTAAGACACATGATCATCCATTTACATTGTTGTCCCATCAGGTCCAGTTTCAGTCTGTCCTTACCGCTATCCTTATTTTCAAAAGAATGAAATTGAGAAGATAGTGAAGGAGCTACTCAACTCAGGAGTAATTCGACCTAGCCAAAGTCCTTTCTTCTCCCTTGTGCTGCTGGTTAGAAAAGCATATGGTACATGGCACATGTGTGTCGACTACAGGGCACTAAATCAGGTCACAATCAAAGATAAGTTTCCTATTCCCATGGTAGAGGAACTTATTGACGAACTACCTGGGTCTAAGAATTCCTCTAATCTGGATTTGAGTTCTGGATACCACCAGATTCGCGTGAGACCCGAGGATGTGCCCAAAATAGCATTCCAGACACATGAGGGGCACTGTGAATTTTTAGTTATGCCCTTTAGGCTAATTAACGCCCCATCAATATTGCCGAGGTCAATATTGCTTCTCCTAGCGACGAGGTGGCGGGGGCTGAAGCTGGGTCAAGGAGGTGATTGATGTGGTCTAGGCGAACTTTTGGCCGGTGGTTCCAGAGAGTCGTGAGGACCACATCCACAAGACTAATGGTTGGTTCAAGAATATCTTCATTAAGGTGAGTTTCCTTTCATATGCTTCCCGCACCCTCTGTTGATTTCTTTCATCAGCTCTAACTTAGTGTTTATCGTAGGGCTCAGGGCACTTGGCAGTGGTCATTGTGGATAGCCAAGAAGAAGTGGCGAGCGAGAATAAGGCACTTCGCTCTCCTGCCTGGCTAGCTTTGAGTTGTGTAGCGAAGGGGAGGGAAAGGAGATAGGAAGCTGAGGCGTCCCTAACTGACGCGTTGAAGTCCCGGGATGAGGCCGCCCTCCTTTGCCTTGGTGTGGCGCTGGCATCCGAGGTGAGAAAAGGGTTGGAAAAATCCCTTGACGACAACCAGCAGGAGCTCGAACGGTTGTGGGTTAATCTCTCTCGACTGCACAGGCAGCTGAAGACTGGGGAGCGCCAATACAAGTGGCTGACCGGGGAGTTCGACCAACTCTCCCAATCCCTGATAAAGAAGAGGGATGCCCTGGATGATGAGCAAAAACTGAGGAGGGACTTGGTGGTCAAGGTGGATGAGGCTAGACGCGCTGTAGAGGCCCAAAATGCCACCATTAGAGGTTTACGGGAGGAGCTGTCGCATGTCCAGGGAGTCCGTGATGACACTTGTACTTAAGTTACATCGATGGGTGGGAAAGGATGAAGGCTTACATCCTTCAGAACTGTTAATGCAACCTAAGGTCCCTGGGCATGCAGGAGGTTCCCGTGGATGAAACATCTCGGGCCCGGGCCGCTCTACTTGGGAAGGACTTGATCCCGAGCGCCTTTGGGGGCAACTTTGTTGTTGTTGATCCTGCTCCCTGAAAGTGGCCTCTTTTCGGTTGCCACCCACCTGCCTCTTCTTGCTCCTCTCTGCTGTTGTTGTGTGGCTCACACGCCGGTCCCCTCCTCTACCAAAGCTCAACCTCGCAGTCGGCCTTCATTTTCGCGCACCCCAATGCCCAACACTTCTTCCTGCAATCTCGGACCGCCCCTATTGTTATCTCCTTCCTATCTTCACCTCCTCTAATAGTTTCTCATACCTCTCTGCAACTAGCTCGAGGTTCCTGAAGATTGCTACCTCTGTGCAGCTTTCATGGTTGCCTCATTAAATCCCTGTTGATTTTTTTAGAGGTAACCTCGGGCGTTATCAGCACATTGTGGTGATAGAGATCTCTGTCAGCAGCTCCCAATGTGGCATAATTTGATTGGACTCTACTTACACTATGGAGTCCCTATATCAGTTGGCTTACCCTACTTACGGTTTTATGTTGTGGCTTGTTGTTTCTTGTTGTAACTTGTTTATTGTAAGCTTGCGACCTTATGTTGTGACTTGTCACTTTCCGTTGTAACTTTTTTATTAATAAAATTTCTTCATGTTAGCTATGCTCGATTCCTTTACCTTTGATGTTTCTCCTCTTCTTCTCTATCTTCTCTCTCTCTGTGTCTCTCTCTCTCTGTCTTTCTCTTTTTCTTTTGGGGGGGGGGGGGGGGGGGATAAAGGGAATTATAGGGGGTTTGCGTCAAGCAAGGGGATTGATGTCTTCCTGAGCTTTACGGTTCAACCCGCCAATGTTGAACCCCTTGATCCCCCGTGACCCCGCTGGCCATCAGCTCCCTGCTTGCAGTGTCCTTGCTAGTTAGTTGCCTCCCTGGTGCCCTTCGTGACATTTTATTGTCAGCCTTTATGATGCATTTTACCCTACCGGTTCCTTTCCTTTTGTAATCTGTGCTGCTGAGTTCTGGGCCCTTTGACCTATGGTGAGATGTGCTTGTCACTTCTCATTCTGGTGCTGATGTCTTCGTTCTTTTGTTGTGATGTCCGGGCGGTCGATGGACTGGGCCTACACTTCGCTGGGGAGAGGTTGGGATGCTTCAAGCCACCCCACCTCTGGCAGCGGTGCGGCTGCCCCACTCCCAGGGTAAGTTATTGGGCAGCCTTGGGGCTATACCTGCTCTTCGTCGCGGGGGCAGAGGGTGACTGTCTGCTCAACCCTTCCCCTTTGTCTGTGGGGAAGGTAAGTTGTTCAGGCAGTCTGGGACTGAACCCATTCCCGCCTACTGACATTGCCCGTTTAGTTCCTGTCTGAAACATAAGCATGTTATCATGATTTTACCCTTAGCTTCATGAGAGATTACTTTGCAAACCTGGGACCCTCGGCCTATGATGAGACATGCTTGTCGCTTTTTATTATGGTGTTAACATCCTCATTCTTGGGCGGTCGATAGACCGAGCCCGCACTCCTCCAGGGAGGGGTCGAGATGCTCAAACCATCCCACCTTTCTGGTTCCCCAAGGAGGTAAATTTGGACAGCGATGTTGCTTGTCTGCACCTTAGTCGCGATGGGGGGTCGGGGTAAGTTGTCGGGCAGCTTCAGGGCTATTCCCACTCTCCGCCGAGGGGAAATAGGATGGCCATCGGCTCAACCTTTCTCTTTACTCTGCAGAGAGCTACGTCATTCAGACAGTTTGTTACTGGACCCGCTCCCACCCGTTGACCTCACAGGGAAGGGTAAGCTTTGGGTCAGGCTGGTGCTGATCCCTCACTTCGTTGTAGCATTGGTCGGGGTAAGTTGTTCAGGTGGCCGTGGGGCCGATCCTGCTCTCCATCACGGGGAGACATGGCGACCTTCGGCTCACCCATCTCCTTGGTCTATAGGAAGGTAAGTTATTCGGGTAGTTTGTTACCGAACCTGCTCCCACCTATTGACACTTACGAGGAAGGTAAGTCTTCATCTTCTAGCAGTTAAGGACCACTCGCACTTCATTGGGTAGGGGTTGGGATGCCTCAAGCTGAAGCCCCATTAGCCCTTCAAGGAGGTAATTCGGACAACAATGTGGTCGGGGTAAGTCGTCGGGCAACCTTGGGGCTAGGCCCACTCTCCATCACGAGAGGGAGTGAGCAGCCTTTGGCTCGACCCATGTCCCTGTACCCCGCGGGAGGTAGGTTGTTCGGGCAGTCTGTAATTGAATCTGCTCCCACTGGTTGACATCACAGGGATGGGTAAGCTTTGGGTCAGGCTGGTGCTGATCCCATTTTGTTAGGTTCAATTTCTCAGTGGTGGGCGCATCCGATCATTGTCAGGTCAGTTCGTCCCATCAATGCCTTCGCCACCTTCCTTTGCTTGTATGTAGGCATCTTCAAAGAGGGCCCTGGGCTCTTTATGGGCTATGGTTTGGGCCTACTACCTTAGGCCGAGTGTCTACTGGGCCTATGTGTGGGGAAAAGTCCCCTTACAATAACCATCCTAGAATTTGTGTTATTTTATTAATATCTTGTAGTATCTTAGTAAAAATTCATGTGGTGTGTGTTTTCATGGAGTTATACATAAGTTGCTACACAAGTTCAACTGTTTTCATAGATCTGCTCACAGAGGCGATCTACATTTTTGTCAGGTATTTTAATATTTAGCTGCATATATGACATGTTCACTAGAAATAACTTAAATCTCTTTTTATTTAGTGTGGTCATTCATGTGCCGTGGTGTGGCAAACATGTAAAGTCTTTAATGCTATTGGAGTTGGAAGGGATAACCCCCAATAAAAAATGACCGAGACTAGGAAGACGGGGGTGGATGGTACAACTAGCAGTCCTAGTGTTGGACTTGCTAAGTACAATGAACAGAAAATATGATCGGCAGTAGCTGAAATGATAATCATGGATGAGTTACTATTTAGATTTGTAGAAAAACAAGGTTTTAAAGACTTTATGGCCGTAATTGAGCCTAGATTTCCAATCCCCTCTCGCATTACTATTATGTGAGATTGTATGAAGATGTACATGTTAGAAAAAAATAAGCTGAAGAACATGTTCATGGCATCTGATTATAAGATTTGCATCACTACTGACATGTGGACATCAATTCAAAATCTTAACTATATGTGCATAACAACTCATTTTATTGATGATAATTGGATCTTGCATAAGAGGATTATAGATTTCAAGAAAGTCCCTGATCACAAAGGAATAACAATAAGAAAATAGATTGAGTCATCTATTCTTGGATGGGACATAAAGAAGATATTTACAATCACAGTCGACAATGCATCCTCTAATACTACGGCCATCGATTATTTATGAAAAATTGTCAAACTTAGGGATTGTATGGCATTAGAGAATGAACTTATGCATATAAGATGTTGTGCACATATTTTGAATCTCATTGTCCAGGATGGATTGAAAGAAGTTGATAAATCAATTTTCAAGATTCGAAATGCAGTTAAATATGTGAAGTATTCCCCTGCAAGACTTAATAAGTTCAAGTCATGCGCAGATAAACAAAATATTTTGGGTAGTGGGCTTCTTTGTCTTGATGTTCCAACTAGATGGAACTCAACATATCTAATGTTGAGTGCGGCTCTCAAATATTATGCAACGTTTGAGGTGATGCAAGATGAAGACAACGAGTTTGGCCCATATTTACGTGAGGTTGGACAAGGAATACCAACTTTACATGATTGGGAAACCATCAAGGTTTTTGTACAATTTTTGAAGCTTTTTTATGATACAACTTTGCGGGTTTCAGGCTCAGTTTATGCAACTTCAAATTTGTTTATTAGAGAAATATTTACAATCTATAATTATTTGAGCAAATTTTCTATGAGTGAGAGTAATATGCTGAAAACCATGTCGGAGATGATGTTGTTGAAATATGACAAGTATTGGAGAGATTTTGATAAATTGAACAAAATGTTGTTTATTACATCTATGCTTGATCCGCGCTTCAAGTTGGAAGTTTTGAAATTTTGTTTTAGAAATTTTCTTGGGAATGAGCGAGCGTCTGAACTTGTTGATTGGTTAAGAAGAATGATTGAGCAGATGTATAAGCAATATTCAAAATTCAGTGTAGGTTCAAGTAGGGGCCAATCAAGTATTGCTGAGATCCAAAGCAACACTTCTTATGATAATGTGGATGATATATTAAGTATGTTTGAACAATATCAAGCATCAAAGGCTATGGTAGAGTCTAAATCATAATTGGATAAGTATTTCATGGAAAGTGTTGAAGGATCGACACCCGACTTTAATATTCTACTATGGTGGCCGGAAGGTGAACTCAATTAGATATCCGATCCTTGCTAATATGGCTCGAGATGTGTTAGCTATTCCCATATCTACTGTTGCTTTTGAGTTGGCATTCAGCGTTGGAGGTCGTGTTTTAGATTCATTTCGTAGCTCATTGGCCCCAACAACAGTTGAATCTCTTATCTGCACACAAAACTGGTTAATGGCTCAATCCATTAATTATGACTCCCAAGATGTAATGGAAGATGCTGAAAGCTACAAGTTAGAAACCGGTAAGATTCACATTTGAAAATTATTTTCATATAGCCTTTTCAATTAATTATATGTTTAACAAAATTTTTTTTTCATGTAGAGATAACTTTGAAGAATATTTTAAATGAGGTCGATTGAAGATTATTTGAAGTACTTTTACTGTTTTAAACTGGTAAGAATATTCCTGTTTTATCCCTTGCCCAAGTTACTTTTGAAGTTTATCTTTAATTAAAAAAAATGTCAACTAGAGTACTTGGAATCACTCTCATGACTCTCACGGATTAGACAATTTAGTTTGGCATAAATCAATTGTTTATTGTTCTGACAAGTTCTACTAGTTATTATGATCATGATCTATAGATATATATGATGCAAATTCCTTTATTGATGCAGCCTCCTCCACAGCAGCAGTTGCAGAAGCAAATAATGCAATGCAACAAAGAAAAATCAAGCAAGTTCAAGAGATTTTTACAATTGGTACTTAAACTAGGATATTGATGTAACTAGGATATTGACAAACAGATTTTCTGTAAATTCTTGGACTCAGAGTCTTATAAGAGACTAGCATATCTATTTTTCTAGAATTAATAATAAAAAAAAAGGGTTAATCGGTTGGGTATTCCGAAAACCATGTTCGGGTCGGGTAATGGAAGAGCACTGGGGTCGGGCCGAAACAGTGAAATTCGGGTCGGGTGAACAGTCCTAGATGATACAAAGCACATAATTTACAACCAAAGTATCATGTGAACTGTAAACATTGTTGTCCGTGTGTTCTAAGCCATTGACGCGTGTTCCCAAGGAATTAAAGAGATAAAAAGACAGTAGCATCTGATCTATGACATGTGGACCGACGAGAATATTGAAGAACTCCTAGTGAAATTTGAAGTTGCCGTACGTATGCCCTTTGTTCAAATTATTACCAGATGAGTTGGAGATATCTTGAAAATCTTTGTGGAAGAAGCTTTTTGAAAGAACAAAAAAAAGGTGGTCTGCAAATATACACGTTAAACTAATTTCCGAGACACTCAAACCGAGCTTGGCAAGAGTATGAGCTACTGTATTGCAGCTTCTATTTGCATGTTCTAAAACACATGTTTGAAAGCAAAGCATTAACTTCCTGACTTCACTAACCATATTCCCCACGGTGGCCATAGACTGACCATTCCTATTAAACTCATTCACAGCCAAAAGAGAATCTGATTCAATTGACAAATGATAGATACCAAGATGAAGACACAACTGTAACCCCCTAAGTACAGCAAGACCTTCAAGCTCAATAACATTTAGACTTACCCTTTCTCTTATCGCTGCTGCCGTTAAAACTTCACCCCTTGAATCTCTCAATACAACACCTATACCTGCCATAGACCCATCTTGAGAGAAAACTCCATCAACATTCAATTTGAAGGTGCCTGGTGGTGGCACTTCCCATCTACAGTGCTTTCTAATAACAGATATAGGTTCGTTCCTCAATTCATGGAACCCTTTTCGCAAAGCCAAGGCATTTCCCAATATATCTTCAACATGAACATCTTTTTCCTCAAAAATCTTCTTGTTTCTTCTATCCCAGCAGGTCCAGCAAATTAAAAAGAACAACTCCAGCAACTCGGCACTGTTGTAGATCTGCAGTTTTAGAGCTGCATCAATAAAGGAGCTGAAATCTTCAAACCGTATCTGCTCTAGGAAGTTTCTAACCCAGACTTCTCTTATGGATGGGCAGGAGAGTAGCACATGCAAAATATCTTCTCTACAGTCATTACAGAAAGCACACTTTTATGCAATATTTACATGTTTCTTTCAAAGATTATGCTTAGTAGGTAAAATCCATTTGACAGCCTTCCATGCAAACACTCTTATTTTTTAAGAGAGTTTCATATTCCAGAGAGACTTCCACAATTTTCTTAAAAGGGTAGTATTTGATGCTTCACCACTTTGAGTCCCCATATTTACTAATTTGAAACAGCTATAGCCACTCTTGATTGTGTATCTACCAGTGTTTTAAATTTCGTACCGTACCGGCTAGTACGGCCAAAATTTTTCATTTCGGCCGTCCGGCAGGTACAGGTACTATATATGTTCCGTACCGGCCGAAATACCGGCCATACCGGACTAAATTTCGGCCTGTACCGGCCTATATTTCGGCCGGTACCGGCCGATATTTCGGCCTGTGTTTTTTTTTTTTAAAACTACAAACTTATTTTTTAACCCCTAATTCAGACTAGACTATTTATAATTTTTATATATATGTATTTATATATAATTTATTTATATATAGACTATTATTTTGGAATTTAATTTTTATATATATTTATATATATAATTTATTTATATATCGACTATCCCGAAATATTATCCCGAAATGCTATCCCGAAATGGTACCGGTACCGAAATATTTCGTTCCAGTGCCTTGACCGGTACGACATCCGGTACAGTATTCAAAACATTGGTATCTACCATGAGCTTCATGCCTCGAGCAAGTGACATCTGAACTTCCTTGACTAAGCACAATCCTTGTAATTTGCAATGCCACTACAGGAGGGAACATGCTTGAAATTTCGTTTACATCTCAGATTGTCTGTCTAGGAAGAAATAAGGAATTAACAGTAGCTTCCTCTGCACCTATCACAGACATATGGCTCATATCATCAATTCTTTTAAAACCTGATATCCATACATCAGTCCATATTCTCACTTTATTCCCCGAGTCTATTCTCCTTATGCACCCCTCCTTTAGCTTGGATATTATACCCCAAATTCCCCTCCAAACAAAAGAATGATTGCTTTCCAAAACAGCATCTAAAAAGTAGTTCTTTGGAAAATATTTTGCTTTAAATATGCTGTGAAGCAACGAGTCCGTATTTGACATTATGCGTATGTGACAACTTCTTGTTGGGTAGATTAATACATATGTAGATGTTGTATGTATGTATGGATGGATGCATGGAAATGAATGGAATTTAACTATAGAATTTAACGTGCGACTATAGAATTTAACGTGCGACTATAGAATTTAACTATAGTGACTTCCAAGACTATTTCCAATACTATTTCCAAATTTGAAGGTAACTGTAAATACATCAAATTCTTATTTTATTGTTTTTTTCTCTTTCTTTCTTTCTCACAACTGCCACTTCCCTCTTAATAAACCAGAAAGTTCTTTACCAACGTGGTCTCAAATCCATCGTGGAGCTGCAACATTACCATAGGTTTTACTAATATGATAAAATAAAATATATTTTTTTAATTATTAATTATTCATTACTATATAATGAATAAATAGAACAATAGGCATAACTCGTTCGTTCCGACTCGACTCAGTTATAACCCTACAAAGGAGAACCTAATACCAGCTGTGAAAGAAACTTTTATGTCCAGGGAAGTGAATAAAATTATAATAACTCGACCAAATGAGTCCATACTGGAGTGATCAATAATCTCCATTAACTTGGGGCAACTTTTTGTTGAAACCTTAACAGTATGTATAATAGGAAGGAGCTGGCGAAGAAGGAATGGTGCAGTAGAAAACCATGCTATCAAGCAATTCAACTGTTTTTTGAGTTATTTCATATGTTTTTTCTTCTTCCCCTCCAAAGTTATAGCTTCTTAGTAAATATAAATTATATAACGCATATTTTTTTGTCTGTTTTAAAATACGTTTTTCACATAAAAGGATACCATGAGTAGACTGCAAACCATAAAATCCTAGACACAACGTAATTACTAAAACAAAGCATTTCAAAATATTGGCGTCCAATAGTTAAGTGCAGCACAAAAGTCATTTTACTTACTTGCACCCGCAGAAGGCTAATCATTTAAAAGTTTTCGGCACTGATCTTCAAAATCACCAAAGTCTGGGTCATCGCTATCGCCGTCGCCTGAGAATTCATACCCATAGTCACCATCAAAAGATCTGGTATCAACGTCCGAGAACCCAGAGGGGTAGTCATCATCAAAAGATCTGGTATCATGAAGTTCAGCATTGAATTCATAGTCATCGGTGGAATCACAGGGAGATCGCAAACCTTTAATCCTCTCGGCACATCTTCTTCCCAAATTCCCAGTTAGATTGACATTGAAGCATTGCCGTAGGTCAAGTGACTCAAGGTGATGACAACCATCAAGTATTGCCTTCAAGCCATCATTAGTCAGCTTATTTCCAAAAAGCTGGAGGTGGCGTAATTCACTCATGTTCTCTGCAATAGCAATTGCCTCCTCATCACACTCAATGTGAGGGCATCTGTAGCCCTGGCTATTCAATTTGAGTGACTTCAAAAGAGGACAACAACGGCCCACAGCTTCCAGAGGTTCTTTTGACAACGAACCATACGAAATCTCAAGGTCCTCCAACAATGGAAGTTTTGCAACCACTTCACTCAATCCCTCGCCTGAAATGTTATAGCAGCATACGAGTCGAAGACGTCTGACCTGACTTGAACTGTTAAAATGACATGAAGGCGAGGACAAAATTAACCAGCAATTATAAGATGACACGAAAATAGAAGTATTTGGAAGAATCCCGCATCTCCAAATTCATAGTTAGAATACAGTGATAAACCCCACTAAATAGATTGTGAACTGTATAAAAGAGCAAGAAGGATACATTTTTTGCATATGCATGCCATACCTCATAATTCTTCATGGAGGGCTGCAATGTGGAGATATGCTGTCTAATTTATATTGCATGCAGAAAAAAGTGTTCAAAGAGAAAAAAAGAAAAAGAAAAAACATACGAATGTGTAGTTTGGAACATTCTGCATGCATGGAGGGAAACTCCCTACATGCACTGAAGCCATCAGTCCAAGAGCCAGAGACTGTTGAATTACTGAGGCACTAAGCCACAATAGACAAGTCAACTGAATAGGGAGGGAGGGGCAAAAAAAAAAGGTAGGCGGGGGGGACAGAAGTTAACCTGCTGATTAATCGAATACGAGCAGTCTGCTCCAAGTTTGCAACTCATCTATTAGAAAACACAAGCTAGAGCTCATACAGGTACTCAACATAAATGAATATAAGCTTATATTATTTTTTATTTTTTTTATTGGCACCGGGTGTCTAAGAATAAAGTCCCGACTAATCCTTGGGATGCACAGGCCCAATATAAGCTTAAATTATTTTAGAGATTTAAAATAAATATTAGCATTTTTTTATAGGCTAAAACCCAAATGTACAGATTCTTGACCAACAATGTTCCCAAAATAAAATTGAGATCTTTTGGGAACGAAGTAGTGCTCGATCAGTTCGATTTGCAGTTCGCAATTCCAATTTACAATGAGGTAGGTTGAACAAGTCTGTTGAACCAAAGCGTGGAAGATTGTTTGGAGAACCAAAAACTTGCTAATATTGTCAATAGATAATTGAATCCATGGGGTTGCCAATAGCCCATGGCACCCATACTTGCCAAAAGTATGGGGCAATGTGGTCAAATTGGGTTTTATCCCCAAGCCAGGTTTGTATGCCACAAAAAATTGCCTAAAGAAAAAAGCTTAATCAATGTGGTTGCAATAGATCACTAATTGTGTGCAAGATTTACAAAACTGATCACTCTATGCCTCCTTCCAACCCAACCATCCCGCACCCCAGTGGGTGTATGGTGCGGTAGAAAAGAGTTTTACAGGGGAACTCTAAATATATGGCACTAGAAATTTGATCAAAGATGGTACACTTAAATTGAAAGCTTGGGTCACATACAGTCACCAGAGAAAAACTATGTTTAGAGACTTTTTTTCTTATAAGTAATAAGAGAAATTTATTACCAAGTAAATAGGCATAGCCCAAGTACACAAGAAGTATACAAGAGCAAACACCTAAATACAAGCTAGAAACTAGAAAAGGTAAAAGCAAATCATGAAGATTATCCCCATTCAATACAAGAGATTCAGCCCAAATACACATAGTACTAAAGAAAAACTCCCAAGTTCTCCCCTCGAGTGTTCTCTATCTTCAAAGCACCACCATTCTTTTCCAACCATGAGCATCACATCAAACATGTAGGGATCATCTTCCATATGGCAACAATATGATGTCTCCCCTTAAAAACTTGCTAGCATGCAAAAAGATACACCACTTGCTTAGGCATCACCCAATCGACCAAAATCTCATCCCACAAAGTCTTAGCCACCTCACAATAAAGAAATAGACGGTCAACAGATTCACTTTTTTTTTTTTTTTTTTTTATAAGTAAATGATTATATTGATATGAATAGGCATAGCCCAAGTACACAAGATGGTATACAAAAGGTCACACCTAGTTAGAGAGAAGTAATAAAAACAAGAAAATCATGGAAATCGAGGCCACAACAATCTACAGCTGGGGCCCAAAGAAATCACTTTCTTTTTTACACATGAAGCACCAATCTGCGACAAATAATCCATTCTTTCTCAAATCAACCGTGGTCAAAATTTTTCCAAGAGACACCAACCAACAAAAAAATGCCACCTTACTAGGCACCTTAGAGACTTGATTGGAAATGCCATTATTTTACATATCCACATGGTGTGACATCTTATTAGTATAGCACACATCTTATTAGTATAGATCACTGGAATAGGATCATTCACATATCTGAAGGAGCTGTTAACTATGGCTCCCATAAACCTTTCATTTTCTGAGTAAAACCATTAACTGTTGACTAAGGGCTCATTTGGTAATAGAGATGAGACACAGAATTTTCAAAATTCTCAAAACTTCTCATAATTTTATTCCGAAACATCACTCGAACACAAAACACTTTTCAATTTCAAATCTTAAACTTTTTCATCTGATCATTATCCAAACACAAAAAACAATACAACTTTTACAAACTTCAAAACAAAAATTACATTCAAACAATTTTTTAACTTTGTAATATTTTTATTCAACATTTTCTTTCTCCTTTCCCAAAACTCAATAAAACATCTTAACTTAAATCATTTCACTACTATTCACAGATTTTGAGATACTCCAAGTGTTCGAAAGAGCCCTAAAGCTATCATAGGACAATAGATGTATGAGAGACAACTGCAATTCAACCAATTTTCCTGAGTTGCGACTTTCATCAAAGAACACTTCAAACACTTTTGAAGAGGTAATTTCCTACCATTCAGGAACTGGGCTTCTGTTGCTTTTGTTAGAATCTTTGCATTGGTAGATGTAACACCCCAGTCCCACATTGATAGACGAAAAAACTCACAGTGGGTAAGTTATAAGATAATCGTGAGTGCTAAGTCCATGCTGGCAACTTACTAGATAAAAATGGTCTTAATACGTGATAGAAGCTTGTGATTTGTTTTTTTTTTAAGTTTACAGCGCATTTGTGATTAGCACTTTACCTAGGCCGTTTCATATGATATCAGGCCAACTAATGAGGCCAGCCATGTGATACTAGAGTCATGTATGTCCTGAACCTAACAAGGACGCTAGAATTTAAGGGGGTGAGTTTGTAACATCCAAGTCTACATTGAGAAAAGAATACCACAAAACCTTTTTACAAAATTAACTTTATGGGAACCCAACGTTATTTATTTATTTTTTATAAGAGGGAACCCTAAAGTTATAGGCCATGAGGAAACAAATCCGTCTTGATAAGATGGAACAACCTATTTATTCAAGGATTCCTAAATGGGCAAGACCTATAAAACAGGGAAGCTATGTTTACAGAAAATTCCCAATCACATAGAGTGGGAAAGTTATAAAGGTAGTCATAGGTGCTACTTACTAGGTGAAACTGGGTGTATGTCGTGATTCTAAGGAAGCTTCAAATTGACTAGTCTTTTTGGGGTCCCAACACAGATGGGTCATTTCAATAGAACTCAGATATTCATACGGTAGCCTTTGATGATCATCAAATCTACTATACAGATCACTGGAATAAGATCATTCACCAAAGCTTGCATACAAGTATTTGTTAACTATAACTCCCATAAAACCGTTGTTTGGGTAAGGCTGTTACCGTCAACTATCGCTGTGACAGGGCACTAAAGTATAAGTCTGCTATTGGCCAGCAGCAAGGTTCACATATACACTTTAACCCGGAAAAAAAAAATAGCACAACAATAAAAAAAATGATTGAACAGAGTGATTTTCATGTTTCTCTATAATAAAAAATTAAAATTAAAATTAAAAATTAAAAAAATTAAAAATTAAAAAAATTAAAAAGAAAATTAAAAAGGTAGGAATAGACAACAAAAAAGATGTTTCAATGGGAATTTTTTTTATACTGCACAACAAGAATGTGTTGACCTATTCAATTTGATATGAGTAGTCATTGTGTGTGGTAGCATTGTTTTTCACGCTAAAGCGTGAGTTCAAAAATGACTTTCTAATAGACTAAAGAGTGAGTTCAACCTTGACTCGGTGAGATATACAATGGAGGTGGCTGCTGTCTCTCACAATTATCCAATGCGTCTTAAGATTGTTTTTCATAGACAATACCGTTGGGCTCACGCGACTCCTCTAAGGGCACTCTGGCATCGGTCCTCCCTTCGGCGATTAGATTTTCTCAAGAAACCACTCCTTTGATTTCTTTGGCGCAAATCTACATGTTTTTGGAAGATGATGCCGGAGATGACGAAGTGAGAGGAAGCTTGATGTTTTGGGAGATGATGCTATGATTTGGGACCAAAGGATGATGACGCGTGACGCGGATTTGTTTCAGATGGAAGGTGAGAGGTGGTTGAAGGTGGAATCAAAACCTTTCATTTTTACGAAAGAGGGTGGAGATAGCTTTCGCATCTCTGAATGTAGTAAAAGAATAACTAAGTTCATGTGCTTATGTGGGACAACAACTTCATGAGTTGGTAAAGGGATAGAGGATTGTTTAGAACTAATCTGTCATGATGGATTCTTCAGGGAGTTAAGGATGGGTAATGGAGTTATCATCATTCAACATCATATTAACGCAAGGGGCAGTTTTCTACAACTTTTAGAATTCCGAAACGGGAGGAAAGGTTTGTTGGTGAACCCTAAAGGCACAAATGGCATTGGATGGAAAGGTTTTCTAATTCCATTCGAAGCGTCACTGGGTCCAAAGCCGTTGTTCTAAAGCATGCAAATAGAGGGGAGTTTGTTGATGGAAAGACAGTGGGAAGGCCCTCCTCGATCACCTTGTACACTTGGTATTGAGGTCACTCACGGGCAGTCCGGTCAAGAATAGCTCCATGGCGGAAGGAAAGGGTAAGACACTTGTAGGAGACAAAGGTTGTCAGGTGATATTGGGAGAAGTGGAGGGTAAGCACCATGTGGTGCAGGGTGGAATGGCTGCCTCGGTCAAGTGTTTGAGTGTGGGAGAAATGGAGGGGTTCTTATGGGCTGTTCAAGTTCAATTGACGAAAGTTATGGAGTATGTGATAGATCTTATGATTAATGTGGATAAGGGGTTGGAAAACGGAACCTCCCGGAGGGGGGAGTGTTAGATCTTACGGGTTTGAAGGCCTCAAGTGTGCCGGCAAAGGGCACTTCGACGCCGTCACAAATAGGGTTGCCAGACGCCAGCATCACTGATCACACCGGTTTGCCATCTGACTGCCCTCAGTCACCAGTTGTAATTGGGGTTGGTACCTTTTTCCAGGGTTCACTTTCAATTGAAGATGGGGGGGTCCTTCCAGGGTTTTGAGTAATTTGGAAGAAGCAAACGAGCTTCTTTCAGAAGATGAAAATGGGGTAACAGAAGGTAGTGCTCCCCCTACCTGTTCTATGTCTCTTGAGGGAGTAGTAGGATCTGACGAAAAGGTCGTCTGGGGTTGAAGCACCCACAAGCAATGTTCTCATCGATGGAACGACGACACCTATGCTGGAGGTGGAGGAACCTCTAATGGTGATAGCAACAATGGACAACAACAATATAACTATTGAGGAGGTTCGGGATTTGAATACAGGATATTGGGGGGAGAAATTTACGTGTTTATCGTTGGTGCCTTGTGAGGAGGAACGTCTAGGGTCAAGAGAGCAGTTGGGAACTGTGTCTGGGGATAATGTTGTTCCTCTAGTTTCTCTTCCTCCGACAAACAAAATAGTGGGTTCACCATCAGATTAGGTTTTTCATAAGGTTAACGAGATTCAACATATTGTGAGGCTTTCATACAGAGGATGTGAAGACCAATTTAAAGCACTACTCACTGCGATAGAAGCGGACCACTTGCTTGAAACCAAATCAAGTTTTAAGAAAAACAAGGAGTTAAAGCGTCTTTCTTGGGCAATCAACTACTACGCTAGGGGAGGTACCTCAAGTCGAGAGAAGACGAAAGTGAGGACATTATGAAGACATTCTCGTAGAGGGAGCTTCGGGTGGAGTATTAGTCTTACGGGGGATGGGGGTTGGGGAGGTGTGTTCTATTCCAATTCGGGCTTGATGTATATTTTGTATACATTTCTAGTTTTCATGGGCTTTTTGGGTCATTTGGGGCTAGCTAGTATGGGCTAGGTGTTTTCTTGTATACGTCCAGTATTGGTAACATTCAAGTAATTGGTAGTATCATTACTGCAAGTACCAGTTACATTCGGAAGCCTCAACCCTCCCCACCCTCAAGCACAATATTCTTCCCAAACAAGTTAGGAGTGGATGAGGGAAGGTCAAACTAAAATTGTGGCTAAAGTCAAAACCATGCCTAGCTTGATATCCCTACATTTGACAGAACCAAGCGCAAACAATGGGGAAGAAAATTCAAAATCCTGAAAACCAACATCTTATGATTATCATGCTAAAGCAAAGATGAAACCAGCAATGAAATTCAACAACCCAATCATTTAAATACTTGAATGTCAAAATATTTCCATTAAGGAAACTGACTAACATCATACGCTAGACAAAGCATAGTTTAAACTCACATAGTATGTTAGACAAAGCACAGTTTAAACTCACATATACCAATTTAACCAACATACTGGAAGTGTAAACCTTTTAAGTCAATAAAGAGAGAACACAGAGATGAGAAAAATTTAGACTACTACAAGAATCTTCCAAGCCACAATGCACAAAGAGATGGGCAAAATTTTAACAACTAGAATACTTTTTTTTTTTTTACAAGTCTTCCCAATCACGTTGGGGGTGAGGAGGGGGAGGAGGAGGGTGAGTTTAACAACTAGAATACTCTTGTAGTAGTCTAACAACTAGAATACTTTTTTTTGAGTTTAAGACTTCTTTTTTACAAGTCTTAACAACTAGAATACTCTTCCTGTCTTCCCAATCACGTTGGACTACAAAAGCCCAACAATATCACAGCACAGCAAAGTTCCACCCAAAAATAAATTAAAAATGAAAAAAAAACAAAAACAAAAGAAAGCATATATGTATATAAAAACCAAAAACTTTGTTAGTCGCGTAATTAAAAAAAAAAATCCGAAAAAGCAAATAAACAGAAATAAATGGAAAAACAAAATAAATTACCTCTCGGCAATGTAGTGGAGAAGCTCGTCCGTGCCAAAGTACTCGACGTTGATATCGACCAACTGGCCGCAGCTACGATCGACGGCGTGACGGCACATCGTCTCGAGGTCGTAAGGCATATCCCAGAGGTCGCCGAGGTTGCGCATGTCGATTTTACGCCACATGGACGGGTCCTTACAGAGGTTGCGCCAGAGCAAGCAAACCTTCTGCGCGCTAGTCAGGACCTCGATGGCGCCGAGCCGCAGGAGGATCGACACCGTCACGTCCCGGGGAAGCTCCAGCCAATTCCGGAACTGGCATTGGGGATGAGGAGGGGGAGGAGGAGGGTCCATCGTGTCACAGGCGACGGAAGTTGGGGGAGGAAAGGCGGAGTCTTTGGGAAGTCTCGAGAAGAAACAAAGCAAAGTGATGAAGAAGTCTGATCAGAAGTATTTTGGTCGAGAGGTTTGGTGAAGTGCAGTGGGTTCGTAGCCGTTGTGCAATGGGAAAGCAGATGAAGCTCACGCGTGGAAGCAGTAGCACCAGTCTTACATATGTAGCGGAAATTACTCTTAAGTCCTTTATCATTAGTTTACTACTTTACCAGCATTTACAATTCTATTGTCTGTTATATCCCTTTAATAGTTCTCATCATCCCATTGGTTGGAACTAGGGGTGAATTCGGTCCGGTCCGGTCGGTCCGAAGGTGGTGTTATGGACCGGACCGGACTAATTCGGTCCAGGGTTTTTTCACCCTGGACCGGACCGAATAGGCAGAAGGACCGGTCCGGTCCGATCCAGTTCGGTCTGGTCCGGTCTGGTCGGTCCTATTCGGTCCTATCCTAAGCGGATGAGCGAAAAGCCCAATCTTCTTCCTCTGTTTTTTTGGCCCAATGGTGCCAAAAGCCCAATCTTATTCCTTTGTTTTTTCGGCCCAATGGTGAAAGCCCACTAACAATTTATCCAATTTGAAGCCAAAAAATACAAAAGAACTTAAAGGGAAAATAAAAATAATCATAAAAAATTGTCAATATAATAAATTAATAATACTTGTGTTGCCAAGCAATATGCTAACTAAATTACAGTGAATAAATTTGAATAAAAGGTTTTAGTACAAAAAATAAATTTTGTCTATATCCATAAAAAAACTTTAAAAAATGAATAGCTACTTGATTTTCTTACTATTAATCCATCCAAAGATTCCAAACAATTTAAACATGGTTAAACTAAAAATTATACTAGATAATGAAAGAAAATTGAAATAACATTCCAAGCAGATTTGGCTTCTAAAAGTAAGAAAGAAAAAAAAAATCATTCCCAAGCATAGATAAATTATAATGAAAATTAAAAATTATACAATTTCCAAATAACTGAAAAATTAAAAACTCTAAATACAAATTACAATAAAGATAATTCTTCTCCTGACAGCTCATAAGCCATAGCTTCCTACATCTTTTGGCTTGGCACACTTTTCAGTTTTCACAGTATTCTGTAAAGTGTAAACAATGAAATTATTAGGAAATAGCAAAAGTGAAAATTGAAAACTAACAAGCTAAAATAGATTCACCTCATTAACTTGCCTTGGTTGTAGACATTGTATTTGAAGCCTCCATAGAATTGTCACCGTCCCGAACAAGTTCTATACAATAAAGAAATAAAACAAATTATATAAATTTACATAACATATAGTATTATAGCTCATAAAAGTTATAAAATGATGTACTTATAAAAAAAGTTATAAAATGAAGTAAGTAAGAAACATACCCAACTGTCTTTCAAAATCCTCCACCTCATTCATTAAAGTCTTAAGGTTGATTGGAATAGAAGAAGAACGAAGCCAATTCTGTGTACAAATGAGAGTCTCAACCATCATCGGAGATAAACTACTTCGAAAAGGATCAAGGACACGACCCGCAGTGCTAAATGTAGATTCAGAGGCCACTGTAGATACCGGTATTGAGAATATATCTCGTGCAACTTTTGAAAGTACACGATATCTAACTGAATTAACCCTCCACCAAATAAGAATGTCAAAACTTGGGAACGCCTCCTCACAACTTTAAGCTAGGTATCTATCAACCTCATTCTTGCTCCCTAAAGTGTTTTCTGACTGTAACCGCTGCTTGAATATGGCCATTCTTTCTGCCGTCCTATCAACTCTACCACTACCACTACCATCTGTAGAATTTACTTCTTCACGTGGGGGACTTGTGCGCTGCTGTTGTAAATCGGAATTGTTGCCTCCGTCATTATCAGTGTATGCCTCATACATGCGGGTTAAAGCATTTTTCACCTTCCAACTCAAATCAACCGCTTTTGTGGGGTCATTGGCATACATGTATTCCAATGCAAAGTCAAAATATCGCATCTTATACCGAGGATCGAGAATAATCCCAACAAACAACAACATATTAATATTATCTAAGTCGTCCCAATATTTTTCAAATTTTTTCTTCATATTTGTGGCCATTAATCCCACCACAGGGCTTCCTATTTCACACTCCACTTCAATTGCATCAGATATTTTAACTAACTCCAGAAAGAAAGAGTTGCAAGTTGCAAGTTACATATTGATTCCCCGAAAAAGATAAAGTTGCATCATGAAATAGTTCAAGAAACCTTACAAACAACTTTACCTTCTCCCAATCATTATTATTGGGAGGCCCTAACTTCTTTGATGTTCTCCTATTCACTATATCACATCGACATCATCGTCTCCAACACTACTAAGGAATCCCGAATCTTCTTCTTCCAACCGTTCAAAAGCTTTTCGAAATTTTAAAGCCCCCTCCAACATAAGATAGGTGGAGTTCCACCTAGTTGGTACATCTAAACAAATGCCACTTTTGCTTGCAATTTCTTCCAACCCAATACACTTCTTAAATGTAGTCCACCTTTGAGGTGAGGACTTAACATATTTCACAACACATCTCACCTTCACAATAGACTCATCAAATTCCCTCAACCCCTCACGGACAATTAAGTTTAGGATGTGGGCACAACACCGAACATGCAAGAATTCATGTTCCAAAACAGTGTCCTTCCTATACTTGGTTTTTTTCTTCAAATAAGAAATTTCTCCATTATTAGAACTTGCATTATCAAGTGTGATTGCAAGTATTTTCGGTCTCCCCCAATCATGCAAGCACATCTCTATGGCTCTACCAAGTATATCACCCTTGTGATTCTCAACCAAACAAAAAGAAAGAATTCTTTTATGTAATTTCCAATTATCATCAATAAAGTGTGCAGTGAGACACATATAATTGAGGTTTTGCAAGGATGTCCATGTATCCGTGGTGAGGGAAACTCGTTGCCCTTGAAGAGCACTTCTCAACTTACTTTTTTCCCTTATATACACACTAAAACAATCCTTCGCAACCGTGACACGAGATGGAATCCCGACCCACTTAGGGCAAACAATGAGCATAAACTTCTTGAAACCCTCCCCTTCAACGAACCTAAGGGGCAACTCATCAAGAATAATCATTTCTGCTAAGGCTTGTCTGCAAGCCTCAACACTAAATGATATGGGCACAAATTCCCCACTAACACTTCCTACACCCGCCTTCCAACCGAGAGTAGTTTGAGACTTATCTGTCTGTCTCAATGGACATTTCTTACATTGTTTTTCAATATGATACTTCATGGACTTTGTACCGTTGGTCTTCGTATCACATGCATACGAAGCACCACAGTAATTACATGCAGCCCTAGGTTTACTTGGATCACATTTTGGTATTTTTGTAAAGTGATCCCAAACCATTGACCTATGTCTACCACTACCACTCTGTGTAGTATTAACACTTACATTGGGTGGGAGTGGAGGAATGCCTTGCCCATGTGTAGCCTGTGTTGACTCTACATCATCTGTAGTAGAATCATGTGGAAATAATTCTGGAATCGTTTCCATCTAGAAAAAAAAGAAATGGAATTAAATAAAAATAACATATAATCAATAAATAGTAGACATATTACACTTAGTTACATAAAAAGGAGCTAGAAAGGGATACAAGAAAGTCAATGAAGCATTAAGAACACAACCAAAAATTCATTGCATTAGTGTACATTTTGGTACAATTAATCACTTCTTCTGATACGAGTTGGAGAAAAGTTATACTCGTTTGAGAGCTAAGTGCTCATGATTTTCCTACACATTTTTGAAATATAAAAACAACTAGCTACTAGGTCTTGCTAGGGACAGAAATCTTAATTGCAATAAGCTAGAACCCATTTATTATTTCAAAAGTAATATATATTAATTGCAATATATCATCATGCAGATCATGATATATATGCTCCAGTTTGAACTTATATATAATAACGTACATATTAATCATATCATGATGATCATATATATGCTAGGGATATTCATGATGCATGCATGTTACTGATCTGATTATGGTGCTAGGTAGATCATGCAAGCTAATTAAACATGGCTAGCTGTGGTGCAGGTATTTGGCTTCAAGGAAATTAGGTCAGCCAACTGTTTGATATATTGTTGCAGGGCGTTAGGCTCCCCTTTAATTGCAGCGTAATGATACCAAAATAGATGCATATAAGTTATATAACTACTACTTCTACTACTAGTCTATGATTTAAGACATAATAAACTATAGTCTATAATCAGGTTATTAAAATTTAAGACATAATAAACTATATTCTATGATTTAAAAAGAGAGATTTTTCTGTAATCACCGATTCACCATTAAAAAATTTTCTAACCAACTAAACAAGAGGGCCAATAAATAAACAAAATCAAGAGGAAAAAAGGGTTTCATATTCGGGCATCCGAAATTTTATACCCCCACAAATTCACAATATTCAAGATCAAGATACCAAGAATTACAAGTAGATGAAATGAAATAAACATACCGAGAGTGAGGCTTTGAAGTCTGAGGCAACACCGGAGCGATTGAGTGGGGCTGTCGGCTGTAATTTTTTGGGGACCCAACGAAGACGACTCAGACGATGGACTGCCGACTGGAATTTTCAGGGGACCGAACGGAGGGGCTGGGCTGCTGGAGAGGGGGGTTATCGCGCCGACTCGCGCGACTGCTAGGTTTAAGGAATTGGGAAAGAATTCCAATTTCGTAGCCCGTGGAGTGGGGAGTTGGGAGCCAGGTGCTAACTGGGGAAGTGGGGGTGACGAAACGGCGCCGTTTGGGTTAAATTTGAACCCAAACGGCGCCGTTTAAGTAAGCTTGCACTCATTTAAAAAAAAGGTTGCGTGAAACGACGCCGTTTCACGCAACCAGCGAATGCATATCCGGACCGGTTGGGACTTAAACGGCACCGTTTAAGTCCAATTTTGTTTTTAACGATGCCATTTGATGTTTTCCAAACTTGATGTGTTTTAATTTTAAACTTGTGATTTTTTTTTTTTGGCACATAAATTAATTAAAAAAATTATTTAAATTAGTAAATTTAATTAAACTATTTAATGGTGATTATTCTTGTAACTCATTGAAAAAATAATTAATGATAATATTATATATTATACTCTAATAGTAATAGTGATACTAATAATATAATTATATATGTTATATATTATGGAATATATATTATATAATAACACATGGATACTAAATTATGGACTATATTATACTAAATTACTAATAGTAAATTAGAGTCATAGCGAATCAGTGATATATCATATAGACTCATTACTCATACTCATTAGTAATACTCATTAGTCATTAGTCATAGTATTAGTTGTATTGATACCATATATAGACTTGTAGACTTGTAGTTACTAGTTATAATAACTTATAGACTTACATTGATTTAGTTATAAATTTAGTTTAGTTATAAACTTATAATTATATTGATGATGTTAATTGTTACTTTATTACTAATTTAGAGTATGTCAATGTATTACAATTTATTATAGTTCTAACTTCTAACTTATAAATTAGTTAATGGTGAATTAGTCATAGACTCATAGGTGAGTTAATTGATATTCATGTCATACATGAATCATGAAGTTAATTATAATTTACATTAGTTACTTTTAAATTTTTAATTGCTTTATACTTACGTACAATTTAGATATATTAAAAAATGTTATCTAATAATGTAGAATCTAGATAGATGTAGTCTTGTATTTGTAGATGTCTACTAAATTACTAATTAGTTAGTGGTGAATTGATGATAGGTTAATTGGACCATGTGGTAGGTTAGATGAAAATTACATAATTTATTATATAAAAAATATAAATATATAATTTATTTTTAGTCGGCCCGGTCCGGTCCGAAAACCCCTAAACCCGGGACCGGACCGAAGACCGAAAATCTCATTTTGTTAGGACCGAAACCGAGAATGCATATTCTCGGTCCGGTCCGGTCCGGACCGAACCGGTCGGTCCGATCGGTTTTCTCGGTCCGGACCAGCCGACTTACAGCCCTAGTTGGAACCACTTTCTGTTGAGGCCTCTGCTGTAAAGCAGATGCATGAGTATTCGGTTTTTTTATGCAAAAAGTGATATTCAGTTATTTACCTCAATTCTCTCATCTTCTTCCTCTCATCTAAATCTAGAGGCCTCACCCTCGAAGTGAGAAACCTTTTTAATTCCCTATCTGTGTGTGTGAAGTATTACAAGTAGTATAATGTTTGTCACTGATCCTTGATTAGAATCAATGGCTAAAGGAACTAGATATAATCAATTACAGGAAGGGCTCAATGCCCTAAAAAAAATACAGATGCCCAGCAACATGCCCTTGAGTCTGAGTTGTCCAATCTGAAGAAGTGCTCAGAGTCTCAATTCAAAACACTTGAAATGGAAATGACTGCTTTATGTGGGGAGGTTAGCAACCAGCTAGCAACGTTGACCATGGAGCTGCAAAAGAAATCACACAATTAGTACAATGAGGAACCCAAATCATCTTCAGTCACTCACTAACACCATGAAAATCACAGGGAAGTTTTTGGTGACGTAGTTCCACGATCTGTCCGAGCGGAGTTTCCATCATTTCATGGGGAAGATCCTAACAAATGGGTTTATAAGGTAAACCATTTTTTTAAAGTTCATAATACCTTACCCCAACATAAATCGAGGTTGGCATCCTTCCATATGGAAGGACAAACATTAGTGTGGTTCCAAAATATGGAGGAAATGGAAGCTTTCACAAATTGGGATTCATTCATTCGTGCCTTGTCAGTGCATTTTGGCCCTAGTGCCTACTATGATCCCATGGAATCACTTACTAAATTATGCCAAACTAGTTCAGTTGATGATTATAAAGTCAGTTTTGAAAACCTGTCCAATCGGCTTAAAGGTTTGATGCCCCTGAAACTGAGTTGCTTTCTCAGTGGCCTTAGAGACGGGATTCGGGTACCGGTTAGGATGTTTAAGCCTCCCCCCCCCCCCCCCCCCAATCTCACAGCTGCCTATAGTCTTGCAAGGTTGCAAGAGGAGAATGTGGCCCTAGCTAGAAAGTACTACTGCACCCCTATATTACCCTCCCATGAACCTGGACTTCTTAAAACACCCCCTCCTATGCACTTTGTGTTGGGGTATATGTGGAGACTGGTTTTGGAGTTGAAAAAGTGTTTGCTGAAAGTTGGTTCGACAGTTGGCTCGAGCCAAGTTCGCTCGACATACTGCTCGAGCTAAAGTCAAGTCCGAGAGTTCGCTCGACACCGCTAGACACTCCGCTCGAGCCAATGTTCATTTGGTTGTTCGCTCGAGTCGCGCTCAACAATTCGCTCGAGCGAAGTACACAGTTTTTGCCAATTAGGGTTTCTAGCGCCACTCACTATATATATGTCATATTAGACTTGTGTTGGACAGCCAGAAGCATATTTTGAGAGAGAATAATAGTCTTGTAAATGCATATTGTGTGAGAGAACAAAAAGCCCTAGAAAGTGTGAGTTGAGATTGAGTGATTGTAATCTCCTCTGGTTAATAAGATTTCTGCAGCTCCTGTGGACGGAGGCAATTTGCCGAACGACATAAATACTGTGTCGTGTTCTTGATTGTGTTGCTTTTACTTTATTTGTCATCATTGATGTGAGTAATTTGCATAGTATTTCACAACAACTAGTATCGAGAGCCAGGTTGGATCTGAAAGAGAATGATGGCTGGAGATAAAGTGAACGCACCCGGGATCGAAAAGTTTGACGACACTGATTTTGGGTATTGGAAGATGCAGATTGAGGATTATCTCTATGGGAAGAGGCTCCACCTTCCACTATGGGAAAGAAGCCGGAGAGCATGGCTGATGCTGAGCGGACCCTGTTAGATCGACAGGTTCTAGGTCTTGTTCGGCTGACTTTGTCAAGAACAGTGACACACAATGTCAGTAAAGAGAGAACCACGGTGGATCTCATGACAACTTTGTCAGGAATGTATGAAAAGCCGTCTGCAAACAATAAGGTGCACTTGATGAAGAAATTGTTCAATCTGAAGATGTCTAAAAGTATGTATGTAGCCCAACACTTGAATGAATTCAATACGATCACAAATCAACTATCCTCTGTAGAGATTGAGTTTGATGATGAGATCAGAGCATTGATTTTGTTGGCATCGTTGCCAAACAGTTGGGAGGCCATGAGGATGGCTATGAGTAGTTCAGTCGGCAAGGCAAAACTGAACTACGATGACATACGTGACATGGTGCTTGCTGAAGAGATACGTAGGAGAGACATGGGTGAGTCTTCGGGTTCAGGATCTGCCCTGATTGTTGACGATAGGGGCAGAGGACATGGAAGATCAATCTCCAAGAGCAGGGGAAATAGCAAGATGATATCTGGGCAGCAGATCACATGCTGGAGTTGTGGCAAGCCGGGCCACTTCAAGAGAAACTGCAGGAATCAAGAAAGTTCTGGTAATGATGCTGTGAATGTAGTGGCAGAAGAAATTCATGATGCCTTACTTCTTGCAGTGCATAGTCCGATTGATGATTGGGTGTTAGATTCAGGGTCTTCGTTCCATAGTACTTCACATCGAGAAATCATGCAGAATTATGTTGCTGGTGATTTTGGGAAGATGTATACGGCTGATGGAAAGACATTGGATGTAGTGGGAGTGGGTGATGTGCATATCACACTTCCAAACAAGAGCGTGTGGACTTTACAGCAAGTCAAACATGTTCCAAATCTGAAGAAAAACCTGATCTCTGTGGGACAGCTTGATGACAGCGGTTTTGCAGTAGCGTTCTCTAGAGGAGCTTGGAAGATCATTAAGGGTACGCTGGTCTTAGCGCATGGTAAGAGATCTAATTTTTTGTATTTGACATCAAGATCCAGTGATGTGCAGGGAAATACAAAAGTGCAAAAAGGCAGGTTTGATCGCTCAAAACAAGTGAGGAAGCCAAAGGGAGTCAACTTTGTTGTTCCTCATGAAAGCCTGGGAAAGTTGGCTAAGGTTGTCAAGATCGGTTCGAGAACGTATACTCCTAGTGCAGTGGGAGTTGTGAGTCGCCCTAAGGGCGATGTATGTGGAAGACTGAAGTCGGCTTGACTTCAGGGCGTTTTCTAGCTTGAAGAAGGGAGCTGTGAGCTGCAGAGATGATAGGGCTTGGCTGGAAACAGTGGCTGGCATGTGGAGACCCAGTCTCCAAGTGGGAGATTGTTGGGGTATATGTGGAGACTGATTTTGGAGTTGAAAAAGTGTTTGCTGAAAGTTGGCTCGACAGTTGGCTTGAGCCAAGTTCGCTCGACTCCGCTCGACATACCGCTTGAGCGAAAGTCAAGTCCGAGAGTTCGCTCGACACCACTCGACACTCCGCTCGAGCCAATGTTCATTTGGCTGTTCACTCGAGTCGAGCTCGACAGTCTGCTCGAGCGAAGTACTCAGTTTTTGCCAATTAGGGTTTTCAGCGCTACTCACTATATATATGTCATATTAGACTTGTGTTGGACGGCCAGAAGCATATTTTGAGAGAGAACAATTGTTTTGTGAGTGCATATTGTGTGAGAGAGCAAAAAGCCCTAGAGAGTGTGAGTTGAGATTGAGTGATTGTAATCTCCTATTGTAATCTCCTCTGGTTAATAAGATTTCTGCAGCTCCTGTGGACGTAGGCAATTTGTCGAACCACGTAAATACTGTGTCGTGTTCTTGATTGTGTTGCTTTTACTTTATTTGTCATCGTTGGTGTGTGTACTTTGCATAGTATTTCACAACACTTTGAACCACCCAAAGGGGCTGTTAAGCCTCAGATACCAGTCCAAAAAATCAATCAAGTACAAATGAAAGATAGACATGAGAGAGGATTGTGCTATTATTGCGACTCCAAGTTGGGTCCGGGCCATAAGTGTCAAAACTGAAGTTATACATCCTTGAAGAGGTATGGGAAGATAGTGGTGAGAATGAAATGGGGGAAAAACCAGAATTAAAACAGCCAATTGCTGCCTTAGATCTCTCTATTGTAGAATCTAATCCAGAGATATCATTGCATGCAATCACGGGCTCCCTTAACCCAAGAACTATGAGGGTAAAAGGGAAGGTTGTGTCACAGTGGGCTATAATTTTAATTGATACAAGTTCAACACACAATTTTCTTGATCCTGCTGTAGTGCGTAGGGGCCAGCTACTTATTAACCCCGATAAAAGGGTGAAGGTTAGGGTGGCTAGTGGTGAACAACTCCTAAGTGAAGGGGAAAGTGTGCAAACCAAATTTAATATTCAGGGAATCAACTTTGTTGACAGCATGCATGTTTTGGTGTTGGCGGGTTGCGACATAGTGCTAGGCATCTAATGGTTGAGGGGCTTAGGTTCTATCCTATGGAACTTTGAGAAGCTCATAATGAAGTTCAGCCACCTCAACCAAGCGGTGGAAATTAAAGGGTTGGCAGCCTCTAATCTTATTGAGGAAGGGGATGGAAACAAGAAGCACAAGTTGGAAACCCAGGTGGTGTTGTTACAATTACTACATGAACCAGAAAGTGATAAACCACCACAAGAAATGGGGCTGGTACAGGAGTTGCTCCAAACCTTTTTTGATGTTTTTTTTTTAACCTAAGGGGTTACCCCCTCCTAAGACACATGATCATCCATTTACATTGTTGTCCCATCAGGTCCAGTTTCAGTCTGTCCTTACCGCTATCCTTATTTTCAAAAGAATGAAATTGAGAAGATAGTGAAGGAGCTACTCAACTCAGGAGTAATTCGACCTAGCCAAAGTCCTTTCTTCTCCCTTGTGCTGCTGGTTAGAAAAGCATATGGTACATGGCACATGTGTGTCGACTACAGGGCACTAAATCAGGTCACAATCAAAGATAAGTTTCCTATTCCCATGGTAGAGGAACTTATTGACGAACTACCTGGGTCTAAGAATTCCTCTAATCTGGATTTGAGTTCTGGATACCACCAGATTCGCGTGAGACCCGAGGATGTGCCCAAAATAGCATTCCAGACACATGAGGGGCACTGTGAATTTTTAGTTATGCCCTTTAGGCTAATTAACGCCCCATCAATATTGCCGAGGTCAATATTGCTTCTCCTAGCGACGAGGTGGCGGGGGCTGAAGCTGGGTCAAGGAGGTGATTGATGTGGTCTAGGCGAACTTTTGGCCGGTGGTTCCAGAGAGTCGTGAGGACCACATCCACAAGACTAATGGTTGGTTCAAGAATATCTTCATTAAGGTGAGTTTCCTTTCATATGCTTCCCGCACCCTCTGTTGATTTCTTTCATCAGCTCTAACTTAGTGTTTATCGTAGGGCTCAGGGCACTTGGCAGTGGTCATTGTGGATAGCCAAGAAGAAGTGGCGAGCGAGAATAAGGCACTTCGCTCTCCTGCCTGGCTAGCTTTGAGTTGTGTAGCGAAGGGGAGGGAAAGGAGATAGGAAGCTGAGGCGTCCCTAACTGACGCGTTGAAGTCCCGGGATGAGGCCGCCCTCCTTTGCCTTGGTGTGGCGCTGGCATCCGAGGTGAGAAAAGGGTTGGAAAAATCCCTTGACGACAACCAGCAGGAGCTCGAACGGTTGTGGGTTAATCTCTCTCGACTGCACGGGCAGCTGAAGACTGGGAAGCGCCAATACAAGTGGCTGACCGGGGAGTTCGACCAACTTTCCCAATCCCTGATAAAGAAGAGGGATGCCCTGGATGATGAGCAAAAACTGAGGAGGGACTTGGTGGTCAAGGTGGATGAGGCTAGACGCGCTGTAGAGGCCCAAAATGCCACCATTAGAGGTTTACGGGAGGAGCTGTCGCATGTCCAGGGAGTCCGTGATGACACTTGTACTTAAGTTACATCGATGGGTGGGAAAGGATGAAGGCTTACATCCTTCAGAACTGTTAATGCAACCTAAGGTCCCTGGGCATGCAGGAGGTTCCCGTGGATGAAACATCTCGGGCCCGGGCCGCTCTACTTGGGAAGGACTTGATCCCGAGCGCCTTTGGGGGCAACTTTGTTGTTGTTGATCCTGCTCCCTGAAAGTGGCCTCTTTTCGGTTGCCACCCACCTGCCTCTTCTTGCTCCTCTCTGCTGTTGTTGTGTGGCTCACACGCCGGTCCCCTCCTCTACCAAAGCTCAACCTCGCAGTCGGCCTTCATTTTCGCGCACCCGAATGCCCAACACTTCTTCTTGCAATCTCGGACCGCCCCTATTGTTATCTCCTTCCTATCTTCACCTCCTCTAATAGTTTCTCATACCTCTCTGCAACTAGCTCGAGGTTCCTGAAGATTGCTACCTCTGTGCAGCTTTCATGGTTGCCTCATTAAATCCCTGTTGATTTTTTTAGAGGTAACCTCGGGCGTTATCAGCACATTGTGGTGATAGAGATCTCTGTCAGCAGCTCCCAATGTGGCATAATTTGATTGGACTCTACTTACACTATGGAGTCCCTATATCAGTTGGCTTACCCTACTTACGGTTTTATGTTGTGGCTTGTTGTTTCTTGTTGTAACTTGTTTATTGTAAGCTTGCGACCTTATGTTGTGACTTGTCACTTTCCGTTGTAACTTTTTTATTAATAAAATTTCTTCATGTTAGCTATGCTCGATTCCTTTACCTTTGATGTTTCTCCTCTTCTTCTCTATCTTCTCTCTCTCTGTGTCTCTCTCTCTCTGTCTCTCTCTTTTTCTTTTGGGGGGGGGGGGGGATAAAGGGAATTATAGGGGGTTTGCGTCAAGCAAGGGGATTGATGTCTTCCTGAGCTTTACGGTTCAACCCGCCAATGTTGAACCCCTTGATCCCCCGTGACCCCGCTGGCCATCAGCTCCCTGCTTGCAGTGTCCTTGCTAGTTAGTTGCCTCCCTGGTGCCCTTCGTGACATTTTATTGTCAGCCTTTATGATGCATTTTACCCTACCGGTTCCTTTCCTTTTGTAATCTGTGCTGCTGAGTTCTGGGCCCTTTGACCTATGGTGAGATGTGCTTGTCACTTCTCATTCTGGTGCTGATGTCTTCGTTCTTTTGTTGTGATGTCCGGGCGGTCGATGGACTGGGCCTACACTTCGCTGGGGAGAGGTTGGGATGCTTCAAGCCACCCCACCTCTGGCAGCGGTGCGGCTGCCCCACTCCCAGGGTAAGTTATTGGGCAGCCTTGGGGCTATACCTGCTCTTCGTCGCGGGGGCAGAGGGTGACTGTCTGCTCAACCCTTCCCCTTTGTCTGTGGGGAAGGTAAGTTGTTCAGGCAGTCTGGGACTGAACCCATTCCCGCCTACTGACATTGCCCGTTTAGTTCCTGTCTGAAACATAAGCATGTTATCATGATTTTACCCTTAGCTTCATGAGAGATTACTTTGCAAACTTGGGACCCTCGGCCTATGATGAGACATGCTTGTCGCTTTTTATTATGGTGTTAACATCCTCATTCTTGGGCGGTCGATAGACCGAGCCCGCACTCCTCCAGGGAGGGGTCGAGATGCTCAAACCATCCCACCTTTCTGGTTCCCCAAGGAGGTAAATTTGGACAGCGATGTTGCTTGTCTGCACCTTAGTCGCGATGGGGGGTCGGGGTAAGTTGTCGGGCAGCTTCAGGGCTATTCCCACTCTCCGCCGAGGGGAAATAGGATGGCCATCGGCTCAACCTTTCTCTTTACTCTGCAGAGAGCTACGTCATTCAGACAGTTTGTTACTGGACCCGCTCCCACCCGTTGACCTCACAGGGAAGGGTAAGCTTTGGGTCAGGCTGGTGCTGATCCCTCACTTCGTTGTAGCATTGGTCGGGGTAAGTTGTTCAGGTGGCCGTGGGGCCGATCCTGCTCTCCATCACGGGGAGACATGGCGACCTTCGGCTCACCCATCTCCTTGGTCTATAGGAAGGTAAGTTATTCGGGTAGTTTGTTACCGAACCTGCTCCCACCTATTGACACTTACGAGGAAGGTAAGTCTTCATCTTCTAGCAGTTAAGGACCACTCGCACTTCATTGGGTAGGGGTTGGGATGCCTCAAGCTGAAGCCCCATTAGCCCTTCAAGGAGGTAATTCGGACAACAATGTGGTCGGGGTAAGTCGTCGGGCAACCTTGGGGCTAGGCCCACTCTCCATCACGAGAGGGAGTGAGCAGCCTTTGGCTCGACCCATGTCCCTGTACCCCGCGGGAGGTAGGTTGTTCGGGCAGTCTGTAATTGAATCTGCTCCCACTGGTTGACATCACAGGGATGGGTAAGCTTTGGGTCAGGCTGGTGCTGATCCCATTTTGTTAGGTTCAATTTCTCAGTGGTGGGCGCATCCGATCATTGTCAGGTCAGTTCGTCCCATCAATGCCTTCGCCACCTTCCTTTGCTTGTATGTAGGCATCTTCAAAGAGGGCCCTGGGCTCTTTATGGGCTATGGTTTGGGCCTACTACCTTAGGCCGAGTGTCTACTGGGCCTATGTGTGGGGAAAAGTCCCCTTACAATAACCATCCTAGAATTTGTGTTATTTTATTAATATCTTGTAGTATCTTAGTAAAAATTCATGTGGTGTGTGTTTTCATGGAGTTATACATAAGTTGCTACACAAGTTCAACTGTTTTCATAGATCTGCTCACAGAGGCGATCTACATTTTTGTCAGGTATTTTAATATTTAGCTGCATATATGACATGTTCACTAGAAATAACTTAAATCTCTTTTTATTTAGTGTGGTCATTCATGTGCCGTGGTGTGGCAAACATGTAAAGTCTTTAATGCTATTGGAGTTGGAAGGGATAACCCCCAATAAAAAATGACCGAGACTAGGAAGACGGGGGTGGATGGTACAACTAGCAGTCCTAGTGTTGGACTTGCTAAGTACAATGAACAGAAAATATGATCGGCAGTAGCTGAAATGATAATCATGGATGAGTTACTATTTAGATTTGTAGAAAAACAAGGTTTTAAAGACTTTATGGCCGTAATTGAGCCTAGATTTCCAATCCCCTCTCGCATTACTATTATGTGAGATTGTATGAAGATGTACATGTTAGAAAAAAATAAGCTGAAGAACATGTTCATGGCATCTGATTATAAGATTTGCATCACTACTGACATGTGGACATCAATTCAAAATCTTAACTATATGTGCATAACAACTCATTTTATTGATGATAATTAGATCTTGCATAAGAGGATTATAGATTTCAAGAAAGTCCCTGATCACAAAGGAATAACAATAAGAAAATAGATTGAGTCATCTATTCTTGGATGAGACATAAAGAAGATATTTACAATCACAGTCGACAATGCATCCTCTAATACTACGGCCATCGATTATTTATGAAAAATTGTCAAACTTAGGGATTGTATGGCATTAGAGAATGAACTTATGCATATAAGATGTTGTGCACATATTTTGAATCTCATTGTCCAGGATGGATTGAAAGAAGTTGATAAATCAATTTTCAAGATTCGAAATGCAGTTAAATATGTGAAGTATTCCCCTGCAAGACTTAATAAGTTCAAGTCATGCGCAGATAAACAAAATATTTTGGGTAGTGGGCTTCTTTGTCTTGATGTTCCAACTAGATGGAACTCAACATATCTAATGTTGAGTGCGGCTCTCAAATATTATGCAACGTTTGAGGTGATGCAAGATGAAGACAACGAGTTTGGCCCATATTTACGTGAGGTTGGACAAGGAATACCAACTTTACATGATTGGGAAACCATCAAGGTTTTTGTACAATTTTTGAAGCTTTTTTATGATACGACTTTGCGGGTTTCAGGCTCAGTTTATGCAACTTCAAATTTGTTTATTAGAGAAATATTTACAATCTATAATTATTTGAGCAAATTTTCTATGAGTGAGAGTAATATGCTGAAAACCATGTCGGAGATGATGTTGTTGAAATATGACAAGTATTGGATAGATTTTGATAAATTGAACAAAATGTTGTTTATTACATCTATGCTTGATCCGCGCTTCAAGTTGGAAGTTTTGAAATTTTGTTTTAGAAATTTTCTTGGGAATGAGCGAGCGTCTGAACTTGTTGATTGGTTAAGAAGAATGATTGAGCAGATGTATAAGCAATATTCAAAATTCAGTGTAGGTTCAAGTAGGGGCCAATCAAGTATTGCTGAGATCCAAAGCAACACTTCTTATGATAATGTGGATGATATATTAAGTATGTTTGAACAATATCAAGCATCAAAGGCTATGGTAGAGTCTAAATCATAATTGGATAAGTATTTCATGGAAAGTGTTGAAGGATCGACACCCGACTTTAATATTCTACTATGGTGGCCGGAAGGTGAACTCAATTAGATATCCGATCCTTGCTAATATGGCTCGAGATGTGTTAGCTATTCCCATATCTACTGTTGCTTTTGAGTTGGCATTCAGCGTTGGAGGTCGTGTTTTAGATTCATTTCGTAGCTCATTGGCCCCAACAACAGTTGAATCTCTTATCTGCACACAAAACTGGTTAATGGCTCAATCCATTAATTATGACTCCCAAGATGTAATGGAAGATGCTGAAAGCTACAAGTTAGAAACCGGTAAGATTCACATTTGAAAAATATTTTCATATAGCCTTTTCAATTAATTATATGTTTAACATAATTTTTTTTTCATGTAGAGATAACTTTGAAGAATATTTTAAATGAGGTCGATTGAAGATTATTTGAAGTACTTTTACTGTTTTAAACTGGTAAGAATATTCCTGTTTTATCCCTTGCCCAAGTTACTTTTGAAGTTTATCTTTAATTAAAAAAAATGTCAACTAGAGTACTTGGAATCACTCTCATGACTCTCACGGATTAGACAATTTAGTTTGGCATAAATCAATTGTTTATTGTTCTGACAAGTTCTACTAGTTATTATGATCATGATCTATAGATATATATGATGCAAATTCCTTTATTGATGCAGCCTCCTCCACAGCAGCAGTTGCAGAAGCAAATAATGCAATGCAACAAAGAAAAATCAAGCAAGTTCAAGAGATTTTTACAATTGGTACTTAAACTAGGATATTGATGTAACTAGGATATTGACAAACAGATTTTCTGTAAATTCTTGGACTCAGAGTCTTATAAGAGACTAGCATATCTATTTTTCTAGAATTAATAATAAAAAAAAAGGGTTAATCGGTTGGGTATTCCGAAAACCATGTTCGGGTCGGGTAATGGAAGAGCACTGGGGTCGGGCCGAAACAGTGAAATTCGGGTCGGGTGAACAGTCCTAGATGATACAAAGCACATAATTTACAACCAAAGTATCATGTGAACTGTAAACATTGCTGTCCGTGTGTTCTAAGCCATTGACGCGTGTTCCCAAGGAATTAAAGAGATAAAAAGACAGTAGCATCTGATCTATGACATGTGGACCGACGAGAATATTGAAGAACTCCTAGTGAAATTTGAAGTTGCCGTACGTATGCCCTTTGTTCAAATTATTACCAGATGAGTTGGAGATATCTTGAAAATCTTTGTGGAAGAAGCTTTTTGAAAGAACAAAAAAAAGGTGGTCTGCAAATATACATGTTAAACTAATTTCCGAGACACTCAAACCGAGCTTGGCAAGAGTATGAGCTACTGTATTGCAGCTTCTATTTGCATGTTCTAAAACACATGTTTGAAAGCAAAGCATTAACTTCCTGACTTCACTAACCATATTCCCCACGGTGGCCATAGACTGACCATTCCTATTAAACTCATTCACAGCCAAAAGAGAATCTGATTCAATTGACAAATGATAGATACCAAGATGAAGACACAACTGTAACCCCCTAAGTACAGCAAGACCTTCAAGCTCAATAACATTTAGACTTACCCTTTCTCTTATCGCTGCTGCCGTTAAAACTTCACCCCTTGAATCTCTCAATACAACACCTATACCTGCCATAGACCCATCTTGAGAGAAAACTCCATCTACATTCAATTTGAAGGTGCCTGGTGGTGGCACTTCCCATCTACAGTGCTTTCTAATAACAGATATAGGTTCGTTCCTCAATTCACGGAACCCTTTTCGCAAAGCCAAGGCATTTCCCAATATATCTTCAACATGAACATCTTTTTCCTCAAAAATCTTCTTGTTTCTTCTATCCCAGCAGGTCCAGCAAATTAAAAAGAACAACTCCAGCAACTCGGCACTGTTGTAGATCTGCAGTTTTAGAGCTGCATCAATAAAGGAGCTGAAATCTTCAAACCGTATCTGCTCTAGGAAGTTTCTAACCCAGACTTCTCTTATGGATGGGCAGGAGAGTAGCACATGCAAAATATCTTCTCTACAGTCATTACAGAAAGCACACTTTTATGCAATATTTACATGTTTCTTTCAAAGATTATGCTTAGTAGGTAAAATCCCTTTGACAGCCTTCCATGCAAACACCCTTATTTTTTAAGAGAGTTTCATATTCCAGAGAGACTTCCACAATTTTCTTAAAAGGGTAGTATTTGATGCTTCACCACTTTGAGTCCCCATATTTACTAATTTGAAACAGCTATAGCCACTCTTGATTGTGTATCTACCAGTGTTTTAAATTTCGTACCGTACCGGCTAGTACGGCCAAAATTTTTCGTTTCGGCTGTCCGGCAGGTACAGGTACTATATATGTTCCGTACCGGCCAAAATACCGGCCATACCGGACTAAATTTCGGCCTGTACCGGCCTATATTTCGGCCGGTACCGGCCGATATTTCGGCCTGTGTGTTTTTTTTTTTTAAAACTACAAACTTATTTTTTAACCCCTAATTCAGACTAGACTATTTATAATTTTTATATATATGTATTTATATATAATTTATTTATATATAGACTATTATTTTGGAATTTAATTTTTATATATATTTATATATATAATTTATTTATATATCGACTATCCCGAAATATTAACCCGAAATGCTATCCCGAAATGGTACCGGTACCGAAATATTTCGTTCCAGTGCCTTGACCGGTACGACATCCGGTACAGTATTCAAAACATTGGTATCTACCATGAGCTTCATGCCTCGAGCAAGTGACATCTGAACTTCCTTGACTAAGCACAATCCTTGTAATTTGCAATGCCACTACAGGAGGGAACATGCTTGAAATTTCGTTTACATCTCAGATTGTCTGTCTAGGAAGAAATAAGGAATTAACAGTAGCTTCCTCTGCACCTATCACAGACATATGGCTCATATCATCAATTCTTTTAAAACCTGATATCCATACATCAGTCCATATTCTCACTTTATTCCCCGAGTCTATTCTCCTTATGCACCCCTCCTTTAGCTTGGATATTATACCCCAAATTCCCCTCCAAACAAAAGAATGATTGCTTTCCAAAACAGCATCTAAAAAGTAGTTCTTTGGAAAATATTTTGCTTTAAATATGCTGTGAAGCAACGAGTCCGTATTTGACATTATGCGTATGTGACAACTTCTTGTTGGGTAGATTAATACATATGTAGATGTTGTATGTATGTATGGATGGATGCATGGAAATGAATGGAATTTAACTATAGAATTTAACGTGCGACTATAGAATTTAACGTGCGACTATAGAATTTAACTATAGTGACTTCCAAGACTATTTCCAATACTATTTCCAAATTTGAAGGTAACTGTAAATACATCAAATTCTTATTTTATTGTTTTTTTCTCTTTCTTTCTTTCTCACAACTGCCACTTCCCTCTTAATAAACCAGAAAGTTCTTTACCAACGTGGTCTCAAATCCATCGTGGAGCTGCAACATTACCATAGGTTTTACTAATATGATAAAATAAAATATATTTTTTTAATTATTAATTATTCATTACTATATAATGAATAAATAGAACAATAGGCATAACTCGTTCGTTCCGACTCGACTCAGTTATAACCCTACAAAGGAGAACCTAATACCAGCTGTGAAAGAAACTTTTATGTCCAGGGAAGTGAATAAAATTATAATAACTCGACCAAATGAGTCCATACTGGAGTGATCAATAATCTCCATTAACTTGGGGCAACTTTTTGTTGAAACCTTAACAGTATGTATAATAGGAAGGAGCTGGCGAAGAAGGAATGGTGCAGTAGAAAACCATGCTATCAAGCAATTCAACTGTTTTTTGAGTTATTTCATATGTTTTTTCTTCTTCCCCTCCAAAGTTATAGCTTCTTAGTAAATATAAATTATATAACGCATATTTTTTTGTCTGTTTTAAAATACGTTTTTCACATAAAAGGATACCATGAGTAGACTGCAAACCATAAAATCCTAGACACAACGTAATTACTAAAACAAAGCATTTCAAAATATTGGCGTCCAATAGTTAAGTGCAGCACAAAAGTCATTTTACTTACTTGCACCCGCAGAAGGCTAATCATTTAAAAGTTTTCGGCACTGATCTTCAAAATCACCAAAGTCTGGGTCATCGCTATCGCCGTCGCCTGAGAATTCATACCCATAGTCACCATCAAAAGATCTGGTATCAACGTCCGAGAACCCAGAGGGGTAGTCATCATCAAAAGATCTGGTATCATGAAGTTCAGCATTGAATTCATAGTCATCGGTGGAATCACAGGGAGATCGCAAACCTTTAATCCTCTCGGCACATCTTCTTCCCAAATTCCCAGTTAGATTGACATTGAAGCATTGCCGTAGGTCAAGTGACTCAAGGTGATGACAACCATCAAGTATTGCCTTCAAGCCATCATTAGTCAGCTTATTTCCAAAAAGCTGGAGGTGGCGTAATTCACTCATGTTCTCTGCAATAGCAATTGCCTCCTCATCACACTCAATGTGAGGGCATCTGTAGCCCTGGCTATTCAATTTGAGTGACTTCAAAAGAGGACAACAACGGCCCACAGCTTCCAGAGGTTCTTTTGACAACGAACCATACGAAATCTCAAGGTCCTCCAACAATGGAAGTTTTGCAACCACTTCACTCAATCCCTCGCCTGAAATGTTATAGCAGCATACGAGTCGAAGACGTCTGACCTGACTTGAACTGTTAAAATGACATGAAGGCGAGGACAAAATTAACCAGCAATTATAAGATGACACGAAAATAGAAGTATTTGGAAGAATCCCGCATCTCCAAATTCATAGTTAGAATACAGTGATAAACCCCACTAAATAGATTGTGAACTGTATAAAAGAGCAAGAAGGATACATTTTTTGCATATGCATGCCATACCTCATAATTCTTCATGGAGGGCTGCAATGTGGAGATATGCTGTCTAATTTATATTGCATGCAGAAAAAAGTGTTCAAAGAGAAAAAAAGAAAAAGAAAAAACATACGAATGTGTAGTTTGGAACATTCTGCATGCATGGAGGGAAACTCCCTACATGCACTGAAGCCATCAGTCCAAGAGCCAGAGACTGTTGAATTACTGAGGCACTAAGCCACAATAGACAAGTCAACTGAATAGGGAGGGAGGGGCAAAAAAAAAAGGTAGGCGGGGGGGACAGAAGTTAACCTGCTGATTAATCGAATACGAGCAGTCTGCTCCAAGTTTGCAACTCATCTATTAGAAAACACAAGCTAGAGCTCATACAGGTACTCAACATAAATGAATATAAGCTTATATTATTTTTTATTTTTTTTATTGGCACCGGGTGTCTAAGAATAAAGTCCCGACTAATCCTTGGGATGCACAGGCCCAATATAAGCTTAAATTATTTTAGAGATTTAAAATAAATATTAGCATTTTTTTATAGGCTAAAACCCAAATGTACAGATTCTTGACCAACAATGTTCCCAAAATAAAATTGAGATCTTTTGGGAACGAAGTAGTGCTCGATCAGTTCGATTTGCAGTTCGCAATTCCAATTTACAATGAGGTAGGTTGAACAAGTCTGTTGAACCAAAGCGTGGAAGATTGTTTGGAGAACCAAAAACTTGCTAATATTGTCAATAGATAATTGAATCCATGGGGTTGCCAATAGCCCATGGCACCCATACTTGCCAAAAGTATGGGGCAATGTGGTCAAATTGGGTTTTATCCCCAAGCCAGGTTTGTATGCCACAAAAAATTGCCTAAAGAAAAAAGCTTAATCAATGTGGTTGCAATAGATCACTAATTGTGTGCAAGATTTACAAAACTGATCACTCTATGCCTCCTTCCAACCCAACCATCCCGCACCCCAGTGGGTGTATGGTGCGGTAGAAAAGAGTTTTACAGGGGAACTCTAAATATATGGCACTAGAAATTTGATCAAAGATGGTACACTTAAATTGAAAGCTTGGGTCACATACAGTCACCAGAGAAAAACTATGTTTAGAGACTTTTTTTCTTATAAGTAATAAGAGAAATTTATTACCAAGTAAATAGGCATAGCCCAAGTACACAAGAAGTATACAAGAGCAAACACCTAAATACAAGCTAGAAACTAGAAAAGGTAAAAGCAAATCATGAAGATTATCTCCATTCAATACAAGAGATTCAGCCCAAATACACATAGTACTAAAGAAAAACTCCCAAGTTCTCCCCTCGAGTGTTCTCTATCTTCAAAGCACCACCATTCTTTTCCAACCATGAGCATCACATCAAACATGTAGGGATCATCTTCCATATGGCAACAATATGATGTCTCCCCTTAAAAACTTGCTAGCATGCAAAAAGATACACCACTTGCTTAGGCATCACCCAATCGACCAAAATCTCATCCCACAAAGTCTTAGCCACCTCACAATAAAGAAATAGACGGTCAACAGATTCACTTTTTTTTTTTTTTTTTTTTTTATAAGTAAATGATTATATTGATATGAATAGGCATAGCCCAAGTACACAAGATGGTATACAAAAGGTCACACCTAGTTAGAGAGAAGTAATAAAAACAAGAAAATCATGGAAATCGAGGCCACAACAATCTACAGCTGGGGCCCAAAGAAATCACTTTCTTTTTTACACATGAAGCACCAATCTGCGACAAATAATCCATGCTTTCTCAAATCAACCGTGGTCAAAATTTTTCCAAGAGACACCAACCAACAAAAAAATGCCACCTTACTAGGCACCTTAGAGACTTGATTGGAAATGCCATTATTTTACATATCCACATGGTGTGACATCTTATTAGTATAGCACACATCTTATTAGTATAGATCACTGGAATAGGATCATTCACATATCTGAAGGAGCTGTTAACTATGGCTCCCATAAACCTTTCATTTTCTGAGTAAAACCATTAACTGTTGACTAAGGGCTCATTTGGTAATAGAGATGAGACACAGAATTTTCAAAATTCTCAAAACTTCTCATAATTTTATTCCGAAACATCACTCGAACACAAAACACTTTTCAATTTCAAATCTTAAACTTTTTCATCTGATCATTATCCAAACACAAAAAACAATACAACTTTTACAAACTTCAAAACAAAAATTACATTCAAACAATTTTTTAACTTTGTAATATTTTTATTCAACATTTTCTTTCTCCTTTCCCAAAACTCAATAAAACATCTTAACTTAAATCATTTCACTACTATTCACAGATTTTGAGATACTCCAAGTGTTCGAAAGAGCCCTAAAGCTATCATAGGACAATAGATGTATGAGAGACAACTGCAATTCAACCAATTTTCCTGAGTTGCGACTTTCATCAAAGAACACTTCAAACACTTTTGAAGAGGTAATTTCCTACCATTCAGGAACTGGGCTTCTGTTGCTTTTGTTAGAATCTTTGCATTGGTAGATGTAACACCCCAGTCCCACATTGATAGACGAAAAAACTCACAGTGGGTAAGTTATAAGATAATCGTGAGTGCTAAGTCCATGCTGGCAACTTACTAGATAAAAATGGTCTTAATACGTGATAGAAGCTTGTGATTTGTTTTTTTTTTAAGTTTACAGCGCATTTGTGATTAGCACTTTACCTAGGCCGTTTCATATGATATCAGGCCAACTAATGAGGCCAGCCATGTGATACTAGAGTCATGTATGTCCTGAACCTAACAAGGACGCTAGAATTTAAGGGGGTGAGTTTGTAACATCCAAGTCTACATTGAGAAAAGAATACCACAAAACCTTTTTACAAAATTAACTTTATGGGAACCCAACGTTATTTATTTATTTTTTATAAGAGGGAACCCTAAAGTTATAGGCCATGAGGAAACAAATCCGTCTTGATAAGATGGAACAACCTATTTATTCAAGGATTCCTAAATGGGCAAGACCTATAAAACAGGGAAGCTATGTTTACAGAAAATTCCCAATCACATAGAGTGGGAAAGTTATAAAGGTAGTCATAGGTGCTACTTACTAGGTGAAACTGGGTGTATGTCGTGATTCTAAGGAAGCTTCAAATTGACTAGTCTTTTTGGGGTCCCAACACAGATGGGTCATTTCAATAGAACTCAGATATTCATACGGTAGCCTTTGATGATCATCAAATCTACTATACAGATCACTGGAATAAGATCATTCACCAAAGCTTGCATACAAGTATTTGTTAACTATAACTCCCATAAAACCGTTGTTTGGGTAAGGCTGTTACCGTCAACTATCGCTGTGACAGGGCACTAAAGTATAAGTCTGCTATTGGCCAGCAGCAAGGTTCACATATACACTTTAACCCGGAAAAAAAAAATAGCACAACAATAAAAAAAATGATTGAACAGAGTGATTTTCATGTTTCTCTATAATAAAAAATTAAAATTAAAATTAAAAATTAAAAAAATTAAAAATTAAAAAAATTAAAAAGAAAATTAAAAAGGTAGGTATAGACAACAAAAAAGATGTTTCAATGGGAATTTTTTTTATACTGCACAACAAGAATGTGTTGACCTATTCAATTTGATATGAGTAGTCATTGTGTGTGGTAGCATTGTTTTTCACGCTAAAGCGTGAGTTCAAAAATGACTTTCTAATAGACTAAAGAGTGAGTTCAACCTTGACTCGGTGAGATATACAATGGAGGTGGCTGCTGTCTCTCACAATTATCCAATGCGTCTTAAGATTGTTTTTCACAGACAATACCGTTGGGCTCACGCGACTCCTCTAAGGGCACTCTGGCATCGGTCCTCCCTTCGGCGATTAGATTTTCTCAAGAAACCACTCCTTTGATTTCTTTGGCGCAAATCTACATGTTTTTGGAAGATGATGCCGGAGATGACGAAGTGAGAGGAAGCTTGATGTTTTGGGAGATGATGCTATGATTTGGGACCAAAGGATGATGACGCGTGACGCGGATTTGTTTCAGATGGAAGGTGAGAGGTGGTTGAAGGTGGAATCAAAACCTTTCATTTTTACGAAAGAGGGTGGAGATAGCTTTCGCATCTCTGAATGTAGTAAAAGAATAACTAAGTTCATGTGCTTATGTGGGACAACAACTTCATGAGTTGGTAAAGGGATAGAGGATTGTTTAGAACTAATCTGTCGTGATGGATTCTTCAGGGAGTTAAGGATGGGTAATGGAGTTATCATCATTCAACATCATATTAACGCAAGGGGCAGTTTTCTACAACTTTTAGAATTCCGAAACGGGAGGAAAGGTTTGTTGGTGAACCCTAAAGGCACAAATGGCATTGGATGGAAAGGTTTTCTAATTCCATTCGAAGCGTCACTGGGTCCAAAGCCGTTGTTCTAAAGCATGCAAATAGAGGGGAGTTTGTTGATGGAAAGACAGTGGGAAGGCCCTCCTCGATCACCTTGTACACTTGGTATTGAGGTCACTCACGGGCAGTCCGGTCAAGAATAGCTCCATGGCGGAAGGAAAGGGTAAGACACTTGTAGGAGACAAAGGTTGTCAGGTGATATTGGGAGAAGTGGAGGGTAAGCACCATGTGGTGCAGGGTGGAATGGCTGCCTCGGTCAAGTGTTTGAGTGTGGGAGAAATGGAGGGGTTCTTATGGGCTGTTCAAGTTCAATTGACGAAAGTTATGGAGTATGTGATAGATCTTATGATTAATGTGGATAAGGGGTTGGAAAACGGAACCTCCCGGAGGGGGGAGTGTTAGATCTTACGGGTTTGAAGGCCTCAAGTGTGCTGGCAAAGGGCACACTTCGACGCCGTCACAAATAGGGTTGCCAGACGCCAGCATCACTGATCACACCGGTTTGCCATCTGACTGCCCTCAGTCACCAGTTGTAATTGGGGTTGGTACCTTTTTCCAGGGTTCACTTTCAATTGAAGATGGGGGGGTCCTTCCAGGGTTTTGAGTAACTTGGAAGAAGCAAACGAGCTTCTTTCAGAAGATGAAAATGGGGTAACAGAAGGTAGTGCTCCCCCTACCTGTTCTATGTCTCTTGAGGGAGTAGTAGGATCTGACGAAAAGGTCGTCTGGGGTTGAAGCACCCACAAGCAATGTTCTCATCGATGGAACGACGACACCTATGCTGGAGGTGGAGGAACCTCTAATGGTGATAGCAACAATGGACAACAACAATATAACTATTGAGGAGGTTCGGGATTTGAATACAGGATATTGGGGGGAGAAATTTACGTGTTTATCGTTGGTGCCTTGTGAGGAGGAACGTCTAGGGTAGAGAGAGCAGTTGGGAACTGTGTCTGGGGATAATGTTGTTCCTCTAGTTTCTCTTCCTCCGACAAACAAAATAGTGGGTTCACCATCAGATTAGGTTTTTCATAAGGTTAACGAGATTCAACATATTGTGAGGCTTTCATACAGAGGATGTGAAGACCAATTTAAAGCACTACTCACTGCGATAGAAGCGGACCACTTGCTTGAAACCAAATCAAGTTTTAAGAAAAACAAGGAGTTAAAGCGTCTTTCTTGGGCAATCAACTACTACGCTAGGGGAGGTACCTCAAGTCGAGAGAAGACGAAAGTGAGGACATTATGAAGACATTCGCGTAGAGGGAGCTTCGGGTGGAGTATTAGTCTTACGGGGGATGGGGGTTGGGGAGGTGTGTTCTATTCCAATTAGGGCTTGATGTATATTTTGTATACATTTCTAGTTTTCATGGGCTTTTTGGGTCATTTGGGGCTAGCTAGTATGGGCTAGGTGTTTTCTTGTATACGTCCAGTATTGGTAACATTCAAGTAATTGGTAGTATCATTACTGCAAGTACCAGTTACATTCGGAAGCCTCAACCCTCCCCACCCTCAAGCACAATATTCTTCCCAAACAAGTTAGGAGTGGATGAGGGAAGGTCAAACTAAAATTGTGGCTAAAGTCAAAACCATGCCTAGCTTGATATCCCTACATTTGACAGAACCAAGCGCAAACAATGGGGAAGAAAATTCAAAATCCTGAAAACCAACATCTTATGATTATCATGCTAAAGCAAAGATGAAACCAGCAATGAAATTCAACAACCCAATCATTTAAATACTTGAATGTCAAAATATTTCCATTAAGGAAACTGACAAACATCATACGCTAGACAAAGCATAGTTTAAACTCACATGGTATGTTAGACAAAGCACAGTTTAAACTCACATATACCAATTTAACCAACATACTGGAAGTGTAAACCTTTTAAGTCAATAAAGAGAGAACACAGAGATGAGAAAAATTTAGACTACTACAAGAATCTTCCAAGCCACAATGCACAAAGAGATGGGCAAAATTTTAACAACTAGAATACTTTTTTTTTTTTTACAAGTCTTCCCAATCACGTTGGGGGTGAGGAGGGGGAGGAGGAGGGTGAGTTTAACAACTAGAATACTCTTGTAGTAGTCTAACAACTAGAATACTTTTTTTTGAGTTTAAGACTTCTTTTTTACAAGTCTTAACAACTAGAATACTCTTCCTGTCTTCCCAATCACGTTGGACTACAAAAGCCCAACAATATCACAGCACAGCAAAGTTCCACCCAAAAATAAATTAAAAATGAAAAAAAAACAAAAACAAAAGAAAGCATATATGTATATAAAAACCAAAAACTTTGTTAGTCGCGTAATTAAAAAAAAAATCCGAAGAAACAAATAAACAGAAATAAATGGAAAAACAAAATAAATTACCTCTCGGCAATGTAGTGGAGAAGCTCGTCCGTGCCAAAGTACTCGACGTTGATATCGACCAACTGGCCGCAGCTACGATCGACGGCGTGACGGCACATCGTCTCGAGGTCGTAAGGCATATCCCAGAGGTCGCCGAGGTTGCGCATGTCGATTTTACGCCACATGGACGGGTCCTTACAGAGGTTGCGCCAGAGCAAGCAAACCTTCTGCGCGCTAGTCAGGACCTCGATGGCGCCGAGCCGCAGGAGGATCGACACCGTCACGTCCCGGGGAAGCTCCAGCCAATTCCGGAACTGGCATTGGGGATGAGGAGGGGGAGGAGGAGGGTCCATCGTGTCACAGGCGACGGAAGTTGGGGGAGGAAAGGCGGAGTCTTTGGGAAGTCTCGAGAAGAAACAAAGCAAAGTGATGAAGAAGTCTGATCAGAAGTATTTTGGTCGAGAGGTTTGGTGAAGTGCAGTGGGTTCGTAGCCGTTGTGCAATGGGAAAGCAGATGAAGCTCACGCGTGGAAGCAGTAGCACCAGTCTTACATATGTAGCGGAAATTACTCTTAAGTCCTTTATCATTAGTTTACTACTTTACCAGCATTTACAATTGTATTGTCTGTTATATCCCTTTAATAGTTCTCATCATCCCATTGGTTGGAACTAGGGGTGAATTCGGTCCGGTCCGGTCGGTCCGAAGGTGGTGTTATGGACCGGACCGGACTAATTCGGTCCAGGGTTTTTTCACCCTGGACCGGACCGAATAGGCAGAAGGACCGGTCCGGTCCGATCCAATTCGGTCTGGTCTGGTCTGGTCGGTCCTATTCGGTCCTATCCTAAGCGGATGAGCCAAAAGCCCAATCTTCTTCCTCTGTTTTTTCGGCCCAATGGTGCCAAAAGCCCAATCTTATTCCTTTGTTTTTTCGGCCCAATGGTGAAAGCCCACTAACAATTTATCCAATTTGAAGCCAAAAAATACAAAAGAACTTAAAGGGAAAATAAAAATAATCATAAAAAATTGTCAATATAATAAATTAATAATACTTGTGTTGCCAAGCAATATGCTAACTAAATTACAGTGAATAAATTTGAATAAAAGGTTTTAGTACAAAAAATAAATTTTGTCTATATCCATAAAAAAACTTTAAAAAATGAATAGCTACTTGATTTTCTTACTATTAATCCATCCAAAGATTCCAAACAATTTAAACATGGTTAAACTAAAAATTATACTAGATAATGAAAGAAAATTGAAATAACATTCCAAGCAGATTTGGCTTCTAAAAGTAAGAAAGAAAAAAAAAATCATTCCCAAGCATAGATAAATTATAATGAAAATTAAAAATTATACAATTCCCAAATAACTGAAAAATTAAAAACTCTAAATACAAATTACAATAAAGATAATTCTTCTCCTGACAGCTCATAAGCCATAGCTTCCTACATCTTTTGGCTTGGCACACTTTTCAGTTTTCACAGTATTCTGTAAAGTGTAAACAATGAAATTATTAGGAAATAGCAAAAGTGAAAATTGAAAACTAACAAGCTAAAATAGATTCACCTCATTAACTTGCATTGGTTGTAGACATTGTATTTGAAGCCTCCATAGAATTGTCACCGTCCCGAACAAGTTCTATACAATAAAGAAATAAAACAAATTATATAAATTTACATAACATATAGTATTATAGCTCATAAAAGTTATAAAATGATGTACTTATAAAAAAAGTTATAAAATGAAGTAAGTAAGAAACATACCCAACTGTCTTTCAAAATCCTCTACCTCATTCATTAAAGTCTTAAGGTTGATTGGAATAGAAGAAGAACGAAGCCAATTCTGTGTACAAATGAGAGTCTCAACCATCATCGGAGATAAACTACTTCGAAAAGGATCAAGGACACGACCCGCAGTGCTAAATGTAGATTCAGAGGCCACTGTAGATACCGGTATTGCGAATATATCTCGTGCAACTTTTGAAAGTACACGATATCTAACTGAATTAACCCTCCACCAAATAAGAATGTCAAAACTTGGGAACGCCTCCTCACAACTTTCAGCTAGGTATCTATCAACCTCATTCTTGCTCCCTAAAGTGTTTTCCGACTGTAACCGCTGCTTGAATATGGCCATTCTTTCTGCCGTCCTATCAACTCTACCACTACCACTACCATCTGTAGAATTTACTTCTTCACGTGGGGGACTTGTGCGCTGCTGTTGTAAATCAGAATTGTTGCCTCCGTCATTATCAGTGTATGCCTCATACATGCGGGTTAAAGCATTTTTCACCTTCCAACTCAAATCAACCGCTTTTGTGGGGTCATTGGCATACATGTATTCCAATGCAAAGTCAAAATATCGCATCTTATACCGAGGATCGAGAATAATCCCAACAAACAACAACATATTAATATTATCTAAGTCGTCCCAATATTTTTCAAATTTTTTCTTCATATTTGTGGCCATTAATCCCACCACAGGGCTTCCTATTTCACACTCCACTTCAATTGCATCAGATATTTTAACTAACTCCAGAAAGAAAGAGTTGCAAGTTGCAAGTTACATATTGATTCCCCGAAAAAGATAAAGTTGCATCATGAAATAGATCAAGAAACCTTACAAACAACTTTACCTTCTCCCAATCATTATTATTGGGAGGCCCTAACTTCTTTGATGTTCTCCTATTCACTATATCACATCGACATCATCGTCTCCAACACTACTAAGGAATCTCGAATCTTCTTCTTCCAACCGTTCAAAAGCTTTTCGAAATTTTAAAGCCCCCTCCAACATAAGATAGGTGGAGTTCCACCTAGTTGGTACATCTAAACAAATGCCACTTTTGCTTGCAATTTCTTCCAACCCAATACACTTCTTAAATGTAGTCCACCTTTGAGGTGAGGACTTAACATATTTCACAACACATCTCACCTTCACAATAGACTCATCAAATTCCCTCAACCCCTCACGGACAATTAAGTTTAGGATGTGGGCACAACACCGAACATGCAAGAATTCATGTTCCAAAACAGTGTCCTTCCTATACTTGGTTTTTTTCTTCAAATAAGAAATTTCTCCATTATTAGAACTTGCATTATCAAGTGATTGCAAGTATTTTCGGTCTCCCCCAATCATGCAAGCACATCTCTATGGCTCTACCAAGTATATCACCCTTGTGATTCTCAACCAAACAAAAAGAAAGAATTCTTTTATGTAATTTCCAATTATCATCAATAAAGTGTGCAGTGAGACACATATAGTTGAGGTTTTGCAAGGATGTCCATGTATCCGTGGTGAGGGAAACTCGTTGCCCTTGAAGAGCACTTCTCAACTTACTTTTTTCCCTTATATACACACTAAAACAATCCTTCGCAACCGTGACACGAGATGGAATCCCGACCCACTTAGGGCAAACAATGAGCATAAACTTCTTGAAACCCTCCCCTTCAACGAACCTAAGGGGCAACTCATCAAGAATAATCATTTCTGCTAAGGCTTGTCTGCAAGCCTCAACACTAAATGATATGGGCACAAATTCCCCACTAACACTTCCTACACCCGCCTTCCAACCGAGAGTAGTTTGAGACTTATCTGTCTGTCTCAATGGACATTTCTTACATTGTTTTTCAATATGATACTTCATGCACTTTGTACCGTTGGTCTTCGTATCACATGCATACGAAGCACCACAGTAATTACATGCAGCCCTAGGTTTACTTGGATCACATTTTGGTATTTTTGTAAAGTGATCCCAAACCATTGACCTATGTCTACCACTACCACTCTGTGTAGTATTAACACTTACATTGGGTGGGAGTGGAGGAATGCCTTGCCCATGTGTAGTCTGTGTTGACTCTACATCATCTGTAGTAGAATCATGTGGAAATAATTCTGGAATCGTTTCCATCTAGAAAAAAAAGAAATGGAATTAAATAAAAATAACATATAATCAATAAATAGTAGACATATTACACTTAGTTACATAAAAAGGAGCTAGAAAGGGATACAAGAAAGTCAATGAAGCATTAAGAACACAACCAAAAATTCATTGCATTAGTGTACATTTTGGTACAATTAATCACTTCGTCTGATACGAGTTGGAGAAAAGTTATACTCGTTTGAGAGCTAAGTGCTCATGATTTTCCTACACATTTTTGAAATATAAAAACAACTAGCTACTAGGTCTTGCTAGGGACAGAAATCTTAATTGCAATAAGCTAGAACCCATTTATTATTTCAAAAGTAATATATATTAATTGCAATATATCATCATGCAGATCATGATATATATGCTCCAGTTTGAACTTATATATAATAACGTACATATTAATCATATCATGATGATCATATATATGCTAGGGATATTCATGATGCATGCATGTTACTGATCTGATTATGGTGCTAGGTAGATCATGCAAGCTAATTAAACATGGCTAGCTGTGGTGCAGGTATTTGGCTTCAAGGAAATTAGGTCAGCCAACTGTTTGATATATTGTTGCAGGGCGTTAGGCTCCCCTTTAATTGCAGTGTAATGATACCAAAATAGATGCATATAAGTTATATAACTACTACTTCTACTACTAGTCTATGATTTAAGACATAATAAACTATAGTCTATAATCAGGTTATTAAAATTTAAGACATAATAAACTATATTCTATGATTTAAAAAGAGAGATTTTTCTGTAATCACCGATTCACCATTAAAAAATTTTCTAACCAACTAAACAAGAGGGCCAATAAATAAACAAAATCAAGAGGAAAAAAGGGTTTCATATTCGGGCATCCGAAATTTTATACCCCCACAAATTCACAATATTCAAGATCAAGATACCAAGAATTACAAGTAGATGAAATGAAATAAACATACCGAGAGTGAGGCTTTGAAGTCTGAGGCAACACCGGAGCGATTGAGTGGGGCTGTCGGCTGTAATTTTTTGGGGACCCAACGAAGACGACTCAGACGATGGACTGCCGACTGGAATTTTCAGGGGACCGAACGGAGGGGCTGGGCTGCTGGAGAGGGGGGTTATCGCGCCGACTCGCGCGACTGCTAGGGTTAAGGAATTGGGAAAGAATTCCAATTTCGTAGCCCGTGGAGTGGGGAGTTGGGAGCCAGGTGCTAACTGGGGAAGTGGGGGTGACGAAACGGCGCCGTTTGGGTTAAATTTAAACCCAAACGGCGCCGTTTAAGTAAGCTTGCACTCATTTAAAAAAAAGGTTGCGTGAAACGACGCCGTTTCACGCAACCAGCGAATGCATATCCGGACCGGTTGGGACTTAAACGGCACCGTTTAAGTCCAATTTTGTTTTTAACGATGCCGTTTGATGTTTTCCAAACTTGATGTGTTTTAATTTTAAACTTGTGATTTTTTTTTTTTGGCACATAAATTAATTAAAAAAATTATTTAAATTAGTAAATTTAATTAAACTATTTAATGGTGATTATTCTTGTAACTCATTGAAAAAATAATTAATGATAATATTATATATTATACTCTAATAGTAATAGTGATACTAATAATATAATTATATATGTTATATATTATGGAATATATATTATATAATAACACATGGATACTAAATTATGGACTATATTATACTAAATTACTAATAGTAAATTAGAGTCATAGCGAATCAGTGATATATCATATAGACTCATTACTCATACTCATTAGTAATACTCATTAGTCATTAGTCATAGTATTAGTTGTATTGATACTATATATAGACTTGTAGACTTGTAGTTACTAGTTATAATAACTTATAGACTTACATTGATTTAGTTATAAATTTAGTTTAGTTATAAACTTATAATTATATTGATGATGTTAATTGTTACTTTATTACTAATTTAGAGTATGTCAATGTATTACAATTTATTATAGTTCTAACTTCTAACTTATAAATTAGTTAATGGTGAATTAGTCATAGACTCATAGGTGAGTTAATTGATATTCATGTCATACATGAATCATGAAGTTAATTATAATTTACATTAGTTACTTTTAAATTTTTAATTGCTTTATACTTACGTACAATTTAGATATATTAAAAAATGTTATCTAATAATGTAGAATCTAGATAGATGTAGTCTTGTATTTGTAGATGTCTACTAAATTACTAATTAGTTAGTGGTGAATTGATGATAGGTTAATTGGACCATGTGGTAGGTTAGATGAAAATTACATAATTTATTATATAAAAAATATAAATATATAATTTAATTTTTTAGTCGGTCCGGTCCGGTCCGAAAACCCCTAAACCCGGGACCGGACCGAAGACCGAAAATCTCATTTTGTTAGGACCGAAACCGAGAATGCATATTCTCGGTCCGGTCCGGTCCGGACCGAACCGGTCGGTCCGGTCGGTTTTCTCGGTCCGGACCAGCCGACTTACAGCCCTAGTTGGAACCACTTTCTGTTGAGGCCTCTGCTGTAAAGCAGATGCATGAGTATTCGGTTTTTTTATGCAAAAAGTGATATTCAGTTATTTACCTCAATTCTCTCATCTTCTTCCTCTCATCTAAATCTAGAGGCCTCACCCTCGAAGTGAGAAACCTTTTTAATTCCCTATCTGTGTGTGTGAAGTATTACAAGTAGTATAATGTTTGTCACTGATCCTTGATTAGAATCAATGGCTAAAGGAACTAGATATAATCAATTACAGGAAGGGCTCAATGCCCTAAAAAAAAATACAGATGCCCAGCAACATGCCCTTGAGTCTGAGTTGTCCAATCTGAAGAAGTGCTCAGAGTCTCAATTCAAAATACTTGAAATGGAAATGACTGCTTTATGCGGGGAGGTTAGCAACCAGCTAGCAACGTTGACCATGGAGCTGCAAAAGAAATCACACAATTAGTACAATGAGGAACCCAAATCATCTTCAGTCACTCACTAACACCATGAAAATCGCAGGGAAGTTTTTGGTGACGTAGTTCCACGATCTGTCCGAGCAGAGTTTCCATCATTTCATGGGGAAGATCCTAACAAATGGGTTTATAAGGTAAACCATTTTTTTAAAGTTCATAATACCTTACCCCAACATAAATCGAGGTTGGAATCCTTCCATATGGAAGGACAAACATTAGTGTGGTTCCAAAATATGGAAGAAATGGAAGCTTTCACAAATTGGGATTCATTCATTCGTGCCTTGTCAGTGCATTTTGGCCCTAGTGCCTACTATGATCCCATGGAATCACTTACTAAATTATGCAAAACTAGTTCAGTTGATGATTATAAAGTCAGTTTTGAAAACCTGTCCAATCGGCTTAAAGGTTTGATGCCCCTGAAACTGAGTTGCTTTCTCAGTGGCCTTAGAGACGGGATTCGGGTACCGGTTAGGATGTTTAAGCCCCCCCCCCCCCCCCCCAATCTCACAGCTGCCTATAGTCTTGCAAGGTTGCAAGAGGAGAATGTGGCCCTAGCTAGAAAGTACTACTGCACCCCTATATTACCCTCCCATGAACCTGGACTTCTTAAAACACCCCCTCCTATGCACTTTGTGTTGGGGTATATGTGGAGACTGGTTTTGGAGTTGAAAAAGTGTTTGCTGAAAGTTGGCTCGACAGTTGGCTCGAGCCAAGTTCGCTCGACTTCGCTCGACATACCGCTCGAGCTAAAGTCAAGTCCGAGAGTTCGCTCGACACCGCTAGACACTCCGCTCGAGCCAATGTTCATTTGGCTGTTCGCTCGAGTCGCGCTCAACAATTCGCTCGAGCGAAGTACACAGTTTTTGCCAATTAGGGTTTCTAGCGCCACTCACTATATATATGTCATATTAGACTTGCGTTGGACAGCCAGAAGCATATTTTGAGAGAGAATAATTGTCTTGTAAATGCATATTGTGTGAGAGAACAAAAAGCCCTAGAGAGTGTGAGTTGAGATTGAGTGATTGTAATCTCCTCTGGTTAATAAGATTTCTGCAGCTCCTGTGGACGTAGGCAATTTGCCGAACGACATAAATACTGTGTCGTGTTCTTGATTGTGTTGCTTTTACTTTATTTGTCATCATTGATGTGAGTAATTTGCATAGTATTTCACAACAACTAGTATCGAGAGCCAGGTTGGATCTGAAAGAGAATGATGGCTGGAGATAAAGTGAATGCACCCGGGATCGAAAAGTTTGACGACACTGATTTTGGGTATTGGAAGATGCAGATTGAGGATTATCTCTATGGGAAGAGGCTCCACCTTCCACTATGGGAAAGAAGCCGGAGAGCATGGCTGATGCTGAGCGGACCCTGTTAGATCGACAGGTTCTAGGTCTTGTTCGGCTGACTTTGTCAAGAACAGTGACACACAATGTCAGTAAAGAGAGAACCACGGTGGATCTCATGACAACTTTGTCAGGAATGTATGAAAAGCCGTCTGCAAACAATAAGGTGCACTTGATGAAAAAATTGTTCAATCTGAAGATGTCTAAAAGTATGTATGTAGCCCAACACTTGAATGAATTCAATACGATCACAAATCAACTATCCTCTGTAGAGATTGAGTTTGATGATGAGATCAGAGCATTGATTTTGTTGGCATCGTTGCCAAACAGTTGGGAGGCCATGAGGATGGCTATGAGTAGTTCAGTCGGCAAGGCAAAACTGAACTACGATGACATACGTGACATGGTGCTTGCTGAAGAGATACGTAGGAGAGACATGGGTGAGTCTTCGGGTTCAGGATCTGCCCTGATTGTTGACGATAGGGGCAGAGGACATGGAAGATCAATCTCCAAGAGCAGGGGAAATAGCAAGATGATATCTGGGCAGCAGATCACATGCTGGAGTTGTGGCAAGCCGGGCCACTTCAAGAGAAACTGCAGGAATCAAGAAAGTTCTGGTAATGATGCTGTGAATGTAGTGGCAGAAGAAATTCATGATGCCTTACTTCTTGCAGTGCACAGTCCAATTGATGATTGGGTGTTAGATTCAGGGTCTTCGTTCCATAGTACTTCACATCGAGAAATCATGCAGAATTATGTTGCTGGTGATTTTGGGAAGATGTATACGGCTGATGGAAAGGCACTGGATGTAGTGGGAGTGGGTGATGTGCATATCACACTTCCAAACAAGAGCGTGTGGACTTTACAGCAAGTCAAACATGTTCCAAATCTGAAGAAAAACCTGATCTCTGTGGGACAGCTTGATGACAGCGGTTTTGCAGTAGCGTTCTCTAGAGGAGCTTGGAAGATCATTAAGGGTACGCTGGTCTTAGCGCATGGTAAGAGATCTAATTCTTTGTATTTGACATCAAGATCCAGTGATGTGCAGGGAAATACAAAAGTGCAAAAAGGCAGGTTTGATCGCTCAAAACAAGTGAGGAAGCCAAAGGGAGTCAACTTTGTTGTTCCTCATGAAAGCCTGGGAAAGTTGGCTAAGGTTGTCAAGATCGGTTCGAGAACGTATACTCCTAGTGCAGTGGGAGTTGTGAGTCGCCCTAAGGGCGATGTATGTGGAAGACTGAAGTCGGCTTGACTTCAGGGCGTTTTCTAGCTTAAAGAAGGGAGCTGTGAGCTGCAGAGATGATAGGGCTTGGCTAGAAACAGTGGCTGGCATGTGGAGACCCAGTCTCCAAGTGGGAGATTGTTGGGGTATATGTGGAGACTGATTTTGGAGTTGAAAAAGTGTTTGCTGAAAGTTGGCTCGACAGTTGGCTTGAGCCAAGTTCGCTCGACTCCGCTCGACATACTGCTCGAGCGAAAGTCAAGTCCGTGAGTTCGCTCGACACCACTCGACACTCCGCTCGAGCCAATGTTCATTTGGCTGTTCACTCGAGTCGAGCTCGACAGTCTGCTCGAGCGAAGTACGCAGTTTTTGCCAATTAGGGTTTTCAGCGCTACTCACTATATATATGTCATATTAGACTTGTGTTGGAAGGCCAGAAGCATATTTTGAGAGAGAACAATTGTCTTTTGAGTGCATATTGTGTGAGAGAGCAAAAAGCCCTAGAGAGTGTGAGTTGAGATTGAGTGATTGTAATCTCCTATTGTAATCTTCTCTGGTTAATAAGATTTCTGCAGCTCCTGTGGACGTAGGCAATTTGTCGAACCACGTAAATACTGTGTCGTGTTCTTGATTGTGTTGCTTTTACTTTATTTGTCATCGTTGGTGTGTGTACTTTGCATAGTATTTCACAACACTTTGAACCACCCAAAGGGGCTGTTAAGCCTCAGATACCAGTCCAAAAAATCAATCAAGTACAAATGAAAGATAGACATGAGAGAGGATTGTGCTATTATTGCGACTCCAAGTCGGGTCCGGGCCATAAGTGTCAAAACTGAAGTTATACATCCTTGAAGAGGTATGGGAAGATAGTGGTGAGAATGAAATGGGGGAAAAACCAGAATTAAAACAGCCAATTGCTGCCTTAGATCTCTCTATTGTAGAATCTAATCCAGAGATATCATTGCATGCAATCACGGGCTCCCTTAACCCAAGAACTATGAGGGTCAAATGGAAGGTTGTGTCACAGTGGGCTATAATTTTAATTGATACAAGTTCAACACACAATTTTCTTGATCCTGCTGTAGTGCGTAGGGGCCAGCTACTTATTAACCCCGATAAAAGGGTGAAGGTTAGGGTGGCTAGTGGTGAACAACTCCTAAGTGAAGGGGAAAGTGTGCAAACCAAATTTAATATTCAGGGAATCAGCTTTGTTGACAGCATGCATGTTTTGGTGTTGGCGGGTTGCGACATGGTGCTAGGCATCTAATGGTTGAGGGGCTTAGGTTCTATCCTATGGAACTTTGAGAAGCTCATAATGAAGTTCAGCCACCTCAACCAAGCGGTGGAAATTAAAGGGTTGGCAGCCTCTAATCTTATTGAGGAAGGGGATGGAAACAAGAAGCACAAGTTGGAAACCCAGGTGGTGTTGTTACAATTACTACATGAACCAGAAAGTGATAAACCACCACAAGAAATGGGGCTGGTACAGGAGTTGCTCCAAACCTTTTTTGATGTTTTTTTTTTTAACCTAAGGGGTTACCCCCTCCTAAGACACATGATCATCCATTTACATTGTTGTCCCATCAGGTCCAGTTTCAGTCTGTCCTTACCGCTATCCTTATTTTCAAAAGAATGAAATTGAGAAGATAGTGAAGGAGCTACTCAACTCAGGAGTAATTCGACCTAGCCAAAGTCCGTTCTTCTCCCTTGTGCTGCTGGTTAGAAAAGCATATGGTACATGGCACATGTGTGTCGACTACAGGGCACTAAATCAGGTCACAATCAAAGATAAGTTTCCTATTCCCATGGTAGAGGAACTTATTGACGAACTACCTGGGTCTAAGAATTCCTCTAATCTGGATTTGAGTTCTGGATACCACCAGATTCGCGTGAGACCCGAGGATGTGCCCAAAATAGCATTCCAGACACATGAGGGGCACTGTGAATTTTTAGTTATGCCCTTTAGGCTAATTAACGCCCCATCAACCTTTCAAAGCCTCATGAATGAGGTGTTTAAACTTTTTCTCCGGAAATTTATATTGGTGTCTTTTTATGATATATTAATATACAGCATGAGTGAGGTGGAGCATGTGGAACACTTAAAAATGACCTTGGAGACCCTACGGCAACATCAACTATTTGCCAAACTATCGAAGTGTCAGTTTGGTTGTAGTGAAATCATTTATTTGGGACACCTAATATCAGCCGAAGGGGTTCAGGCATACCCTGATAAATTGAAAGTCATGCTGCAATAGCCACTTCCAAATTCAGTTAAGGGGCTGAGAGAGTTTTTGGGCCTCACATGGTATTACCAGAGGTTTATTCGTGGCTATAGGGGAATAGCAACACCTCTAACTCAAATACTTAGAAAAAACAGCTTTGAATGGACAAGTGAGGCACGAGAGTCTTTTGAAAAACTGAAGGCAGTAGTTACACAGCCACCTGTGTTGGCCTTACCAGATTTTCCCAACCTTTCGCCATTGAGTGCGATGCCTAGGGTGGAGCAGTGGAAGCGGTACTTATGCAAGGAAGCAAACCTATCACTTATTTCAGTCAAAAATTGAAAGGAAAAGCATTACAGCTCTCTACATATGAGAAATAGTTGTTTTCTCTTGTTTCAGCAGTGTACAAGTGGCGTCCTTACCTATTAGGTCAGTCCTTTACCATCAACACTGACTAAGAAAGCCTAAAATATCTACTGGACCATAAAGTTGACACCCCCATACAACAAAAATGGCTAACTAAACTATTGGGGTACGACTTTATTGTGGAATACAAAAAAGGGAAGGAGAACCGCATGGCTGATGCACATTCCAGGAAAACAGAACCAGAGGAAGCTGTCCTCTATTTACTCTCTTTTCCAACAGTAGATTGGTTGATTGAATTGAAGATGGCCTGTGAAAAGGACCAACAATTTCAGGAGCTGATTTCCAATCCCCTACCACCTCACTACAATTATAGAGATGGCCTGTTGTTGTACAAAGGCCTAATATATGTACCAAATGATAAGCCCTTTTAAGACTAAACTACTGGAATTGGTGCATAGTAGTGCTTTGGGAGGTCATGCAGGTTATGATAAAACCATGCATAGGGCTCGAAGAGATTTTTTCTAGGTGGGACTAAAGGCAGATGTAAAGAGGTTCATGAGGGAATGTGATGTGTGCCAGATAGTGAAACATGAAAATACTACCTTGCTGGACTCCTACAACCCCTACCCATGCCATCTCAACCATGGTCACACATAACCATGGATTTCATTGAGGGCCTCCCCACTTCAAAAGGGTATAACAACCTATGGGTTGTGGTGGATTGACTCACAAAATACAATCTCCCATCCATACACAACCAAACACATAGCCCAACTCTTCCTCAAACACATCTTTAAGCTACACGGCCTACCCCTAAACATTGTTTCAAACCGAGACTCAACCTTTATTATCACTTTTGGTAGGAATTCTTTAAGTTACAGGGAGTACAGATGGCTTTTTCAACAGCCTACCACCCACAATCCAATGGTCAATCGGAAGCAGTAAACAAGAGTTTAAAGAATTACCTACATTGCTTTGCTAGAGATCAGCCAAGGAACGGGTCCAAGTGGGTTTCCCTGGCTGAATGGTGGTAACGAAACTATCTCCATTCGAGGCCCTTTACGGGTACCCCCCACCTCGCCTCAGAAGCTACATCCCTGGTACAACAAGCAGTGATTTGGTCAATGAGGAATTAAAAACTAGAGAATAGATTATGAAAACTCTCAAACTAAACTTACATCGGGCCCAAGAGCGAATGAAAAAATATGCTGATTTGAAGAGATTAGAGAGAGAGTTTACCGTCGGGGAGTGGGTTTATCTTCACCTATAGCCTTATAGGTAGACTTCGATGTCACAAAGGAGGGACCTCAAACTAGCTCCGAGGTACTATGGTTCCTTTCAAGTGTAGGAAAAGGTCATTTCAGTGGCCTACCATGTAGATCTACCTTCTTCGGCGAAGATCCATGCTATGTTTCACGTATCACAACTAAAGAAAAAAATTGGGGCAAAGGTCACTCATTTAACTACCTTACCACCCGTCAACGCCACAGGGGTCTTAAAGCTAGAGCCCGAGGAAGCTATAGCCCATCACATGGTGAAGAAGAAGAAGAACAAGTTGTGTACGGAGGTACTAATACGGTGGCAAGGGCAAGGGCCAGAAGATGCTACCAGGGAGACTTGCACATTGTTGAAAACCCAGTATCCCCACCTTGCAGGCAAGGTGTTCTAATGATGGGGAATTGTCATAGGCGACGGAAGTTGGGGGAGGAAAGGCGACTCTTTGGGAAGTCTCGAGAAGAAACAAAGCAAAGAGATGAAGAAGTCTGGTATGAAGTCTTTTGGTCAAAAGGTTTGGTGAAGTGCAGTGGGTTCGTAGCCGTTAGATCATGTAATGGGAAAGCAGATGAAGCTCATACGTGGAAGCAGCAGCACCAATCTTACTTATGTAGCAGAAATTACTCTTAAGTCCTTTATCATTAGTTTACTACTTTACCAGCATTTACAATTGTATTGTCTGTTATATCCCTTTAATAGTTCTCATCATCTCGTTGGTTGGGACCACTTTCTGTTAAGGCCTATACTGTATGTATAGGCAGACGCATGAGTATTCAATTTTTCATGCAAAAGGTGATATTCAGTTTCCCTCAATTCTCTCATCTTCTTCCTCTCGTCTGAATCTGGAGGCCTCGCCCTCGAAGTGAGAAACTCCTTTAATTCCCTATCTGTGTGTGTGAAGTGTTACACATCGCGAGGATTTCCTAGGAATGTCAGTGGGAATATCAGGACAAAAAATAAAGAAATGGAAAAGGATCATTCACTGGAGGATGCGACTTTTTAGGTTCTGGGCCGTTTCTACTCCAAAAGAAACTCACAAAATGGAGACGAAAATGCTCGTTCGGGGCAGTTAGGCATTTAACCCCTCCATGCAGTGCTTCGCAGTTCTTCCCCTATTAAATTTTGTAATTTTCAATCTATCCCAAGTTTTAGATAATATTTTCTATCAAACCACGTGATTAAAATAATGAAATTAATTATTAAAAATAATATTAATATAGCTGTTTGGATAATGAGATGAAATGAGATGATTTTAGATTAAAATTGAAAGTTGAATAAAATATTATTATAATATTATTTTTTAATATTATTATTATTTTGAAATTTGAAAAAGTTAAATTATTTATTATATTTTATGTAAAAATTTAGAAAAATGGTAATGATGAGATCAGATGAGATGGATTGAGAATGTTTCTCAATCCAAACGACTCCTAAATGCAATCTATGCATAATTTTTTGACCTCGTAAATATTATATTATATTATATATATTATATGCTAAATTACTAATTAATATAACATGAAATTTTAATCTTATTATTCAAATTTATTAATCTTATAACATAAAATTGATATAACACTTGATGTAAGTTAGGCACTACTTATACTATAATACTTATTATTCAAGTTTATTAATCTCACTAATAAGCTAAACATTACTTATACTATAATAATATAATTGAAGATTAATAAATTAGTAATTGTTAATAATAAATACTAAGTTTTAACAATTAAGTTTAATATTGAAAAAGTTATAATACTAAACTTATATAGTGCCACATGTATAAATAGCAAACCGGAAAACAAGATTGGACCGGACCGAGATCGAAAAAATTGAAAGTTTAGGTCTCGATAATGAATTGGTCTGTATCGATTCTTAAATTTCCAAAATCAGTATATATCGATTCGTTTCCAAAATTTGTCAAAAATCAGACCGGTTACACCACTACTATTCATTAAGTCAAATATTCAAGTGGCAAGTAAATTTAAAAATATTGAAGATGTCTTATCATGCATACTCAGTTTATTGTGTTTATTAATTACCAATTTTTAATGATATTAGTTCTTTGATGATCTATAACTTGAGAGTACTTAATAATTAGAAAGATGTCATTTATCTTATCGTTTGATTTATTTGTATTAAAAAATATATAGTAATGTTTGGAAATATTCTATATATACGCACACATGTGTGTGCATACATATGTGTATATCTATACTATGAGAAAATATACTTACAACCGTGAATTGTGTAACCACCGCATAATCGCTTTGAAAAAAATAAATAAAACATGGAATCCATTTGAAAAAAATTAATTTTTTAATTGTGGATCTCACTTTTTTTAAAACGATTACGCGGCGATTACGCACTTCACGGTTATATGTAGAATTACTCATATACTATATATAATAAGTGTGGATAGCCGTGAACAGTACTTTTTGTCGTCATCCATGTTACAACCCATTTTTTGTGTGTTTTCTCCTTTTTATCCTTCTGTTTTAGCATTTTGTGTCTATTTAACTGAGAGTATTTTTGGTCTTTGAGGGAATTTTGGTCTTTTACTTTTTTCCCTTCACGATATTTATTCTCTGCCTTTATCCTTCTCATTCTGTCTTAACTCTCTCTCTGCCTTTTATATTTCTGAAACGCTTTCTCTCTTTCGCTTTTTATCTCCGAAAGCGACTCTCTCTCTTCTCTCTGCATCTTTGTGTCTTCTCTCTCTCTCTGCGTCTTTGCGTCATCTTCTCACGGCTTCTCTCTCTGATTTTTATCTCTGAAAGTGACGCTCTCTCTTTGGCTTCTCTCTTTGGTTTGTTTTTTTTTTTTCCCGGGGATGTTGGTTTGGGGATTTTACATGGGTTTGTTGAGTTTTTTTTTTTGGGTGGCGTTCATTTGGGGATTTTACATGGGTTTGCATATTGTGGTGCCGTTCGTTTGTGAAGAAATAAACTTTTCTCTTCACATTTGCATGTTGTAGGCTTGCATGTTATGGGTTTTTTGTATTTTTTTATTTTTTGGAAAAAATTAACTTTTCTCTTCAGATTTGCATGTTGTCGGTTTGCATGTTGTCGGTTTTTTGTGTCTTTTGTGAAAAAATATATTTTTTCATGGGTTTGTTAGGTTTTTTTTTTTTATGTTGTTGGGTGTTTATTTTTTTATGTTTTTCGTTTCATTGACATTTTTTTCTCATTTCGTTATTTACAGATTTTTTAAAAGATACAATTTATTTGGTTGTTTGATTTTTTTTTCCTTCGGATTTGCATGTCGTGAGTTGCCTATTTTATATTCTTTGCTTTTGTTTATATTTTTTTCTTATGTTCAATGTGTTTTTTTCCCTGTGGGTTTGCATGTTGTGAGTTTTGTCTTTGGATTTTTTTTTCACATTTTTTCGTTTTATGGATTCAGTTTTTTTGGTTCTCATTTTGTTTTTTTAAAAGATATACTTTTTTTGGTAGTTTGATGGTTTTTTCTTTTGTGTATTTGCATGTTGTGAGTTCTCTGTGTTTGGATTTTTTTCTCCTCAGGTTTGTTATTTGTAGCGTTGAGTTTGTCTTCGTTGGTTTTTTTTTTCTGTAGATTTGCATGTTGTGAGTTATTTTTCTGTCTTCGTTGATGGTTTGTCTTTGGTTTTTTTGGTTGTTTGATGGTTTTTTTTTGTGGATTTGTATGTTGTGAGTTCTCTGAGTTTTAGTTTTCTCTCTTCAAGTTTGTTATTTGCAGCATTGGGTTTGTCTTGGTTGATTTTCTTTTTTTTGTAGATATGCATGTTTTGTGTTATTTTCTTTTTTTTGCTTTTGTTATTTAAATGTTTTTGAAATAATATAATTTTTTTTATATTCAATGGGGTTTTTTCCCTGTGGGTTTGCATGTTGTGAGTTTTTTCTTTGGGTTTATTTCTCTGTTTTTTATGTTTGATGGGTTTTTTCCCTGTAGATTTGCATGTTGTGCGTCGTAGGTTTTTTTTGGTTGTGTAATTGAGTGGTACTCAGTTTGTGTTTGAGAGATCTGTTCTGTTGTTTGTTTTGAGTTTCATCTTTATCTTATCTATATGCCATTATAACCATAGGAGAATCATTAAGATCTAGCCTTTTTTGATCTTATTTGCTCTATTTACACGTCTCATGACCTTTTAATGGTTATTGCCTTGAAATATTATTTGCTCTATTTACTCGTGTCACGACCTTTTAATGGTTATTGTCTTGAAATATTTCACATAGATGTTGAACTTTTTGGCATTGGCCTGGTTTTTTATTATGAATAGGGTCATTACCCAATTCTGGTCTCACCCAAATGGGGTCCTACCAAGATGCTTTCTTATGAATGATTATGACATTGGATGCTGAACTTCAGAAATATTTCACATAGATGTCGAGCGCTTATGTGATTGTATAGTCTCAATGATTCAGTGTCTCTCTATGTGTTCAACTATTATTTTCTTTGGTATGTTATTTGCTTGCATGTTGTGGTTTTTCTGTACTACATATAAATTTCTTGAGTTGCTGATTTTTTAAATTTTGATTCATTATGTTAGAACGTAAGATTTTTTAGGTTTGAGCTATTTAGTTTGACAATTGTGTTTGTAGATTTTTTCATTTCTATATAAATCTTTAGTGATTTTTTGTTATAATTTTTTGTTTAATTCTAGAAATATCTGGTTACTTATCTATCAAGATTTCTTCTTATTGATTTATTATGTATTTTTTTTGGTGTCGTTAGTTTGGTGATTTTACATGGGTTTGCTGGTTTTTTTTTTGTTGGTTTGGTGATTTTACATGGGTTTGTGCATGTTGTGGGTTTTGGTATTTTTTGTGAAAAATAAACTTTACCCTTCGGATTTGCATGTTGTGGGTTTGCATGTTGTGGTTTTTTTTTTTATTTTTTGTGCATTATGGTTTTTATATTATGTATGGGTTTTGTTTTTCCCTTTCTTTGTGGTTTTGAGGCCTACATTTTTTATTTTTATTTTGTTCTCATCCCGTGGTCGATGGTGCGCACAGATGGTATTTGTTTCTTTGTGGAATAAATGCATGGGTTCTTTTCTTTTGCTATGTTGTGAAATATATGGTTTTGTTTCAAGCTTTAAAACTGATTTTCTTCTTTTAGGTGGTGATGTGGTGATGCATGATTAAAAATCTTTTTTACTTTTTTATTTCTTTTTTATTTTTTTGCTGACTTTAATTGGGTGTGTTGATCCTATAGATCTGTTTTGTTTTTTAAGGCTGGTTTAAGTGAGTGCTTTGATGCACCTTGCTTGTTGCAGTCAGCTCTGATTAGAGGGTTACGTCTGAGACACGAGAATTCTTTTTTGTATTTTATTGCTCATTATTATTATATTGGTTGCATGATGTGGTTTTTTTTTTTTTTTTAGTTTCTATGTTTTTTTTTGTATGTTTCAAGATTTGTTATGTAATATATATATTGAACAAATGTAAAATAAAAGTATCTTTGTTTATTTTTATTTTAGCAAATTGTTGTCTTTTTCATTTGATGTTATGATGACTAATTGGTTTTGGCCTTTCATTTCATGTTGGTATCCCCTTTTACAACCTTTTGTAATTTATTTGTATTATTTTATTATTTTTAATTGTGAATATATCCATTGTGTAACATTAACTTTTTGTTTATTTTTTGTAGAGGGTTTCTAATAATATCATTCACATTGGAGTTTTACTTTAAGGTTTGTCTTTCTCAACTATTTCGTTATAACATGTTATTATTAATTTATCTATAATATATATATAAGTGTGGATAGCTATGAGCATTACTTTTTGTCGTCCTCCGTGTTGCAGTCTATTTTTTGTGTGTTTTCTCCTTTTTGTCCTTCTGTTTATACGTTTTATGTCCGTTTAAGTGAGGGTATTTTGGTCTTTGAGGGTTGTATATGTTATGAGTTTATGTGTTTAGTTTTTTGTTTCATGCATTTTTTAACTTCTTCATTTTTTAAGAATTTACAAAGGATGTGAATAACACAACAGAAAAAGTCATTGTTGGATATTAACATATACTATAAACATATTTTTCTGTAGTAACTATAGAAAATATAATTGTTAACTATGGACCAGAAAAAACATATTCTATATTTTTATTTGTTAGTAAAAACTACTTTTATAAATTGTAATTCTATCGACTCAAATTTCTCTTTTAGTATAGAAGATAAAACTTGTAAATTGTTATTTTTTTTTTTTATGTTATCACGTTGGTTTTTGTTTCTCTTTGAATTTATGCACTTGATTAGTTTAATTCTTTAGAGGAACTTCTTTTTAACTTTGATTCATTTTGGAGTGGTTGTTTTTTTTTTTTTTTTTGTGGGATTTTTTATGTTGTTTTAAGGCCTGCATTTTTTATTCTTTTCTCATGGTTGATGATGCGCTCTGTTTTTGTGAAAAGAAGTATATAGATTTTTCTTCGACTGTGCCATGTTTGTGGACTTAATTTTTTGGGGGAAATTTGCTTGTGGAAGAAATATATGGATTGTTTTCCTTAGCTATGTTGTGAAAGATTATTCCACTTGGTTTTGTTTCATGCTTTAAAGCCGGTTTCCTTTTTTTCACATTGTGTCCTACTTGAAAATTTGAAATGATATTAAAAAGTGGCTTTGGACTTGACCGACGCAAGTATTGTTTTTTCCTTTTCTTTTTTACTATTTTCTTGGCTGGAAGCCATTAACAGGAAAATATCTTTTTACGGATGTTTCTTTCTTTTATTGCATTTAAAAAAGCTGTTGGCAAATATATTTAGAATAATTCAAGAAAACAATTCCCTTTATCATACGGATATAATACTCAATCGTGGATAGTAAATAATGGTAGTTCACTTGGGAGTGTTTAGGCCAAGCAAAGTGAAAATGAAAAATAATAGATCACATTACTGTAACTACAATTGAAGAATATAAATAATTAAAATATATCCTTTTATCTGCTTATATTTTTAAGATAAATACTAATTTCGCATTCTATTAGAGCAAAAGATTTAAATTTAAACTATAATTCGACACTTGACCCAATTAATTGTTTATGATTCATGTTCCTTTGTAAAAAAAAAAAAAAAATTAAAACTGGTCTCAAACTTTGTAAATACCTGTTCATGTGTTTATGAACAAAAATAAATTATCAGAATTTGGTATATGTAGTTGGTTAAATGAATCAAGTTATACTATGGATTAAAATCAAAGGCCAGTTATAGTGAGTGTTTTGATACGCCTCACTTGTTGCAGTCAGCTCTGATGACATTGTCATGTCAGAGACATGAGAACCCTTTTTTGTATTTCATTGCTCATTATTATTATATTGGTTATATGATGTGTTTTTTTTCGTTTGTATATTTTTTGTTGCAGTGTTGTTTTTTCTTGTTTTGTGATTTTTTGTTGTCTTTCTTCTTGTAAACATCTTTTTTTTTTTGTGATTTTTTCAGACTTATTTTTTGTATATTTTGTTGGTATCGATCAAATTTTTTTAAATTTGTTCTGTAGAGTTTGAGTTGTGTGAAGTTAATTTTTTCAGGTACAATGCAGTGTTGTATTTTTCCATTTATATAAGGATAGTTTGATATTTTTAGAAGGGCTGTAGGTTTTGCTTCTTCTTTTTTATCCTTCCGCCTTTTTATTTGCCTCTATTTTTGGGTGTTTTGACTTTTCTATCTTTTTATATTCTACTTTTGCATCTATTTACATAATGATGGTTTGATCTTTTTAATGAGACCCCATCGATATGACAGGGTAATCCTCACCAAAATGGTCATATTGCAGTTTGTGGTACTTTTCACAGAAGGCAATCGGGGTTCGGGTGGGGTTTTGCAGCCATTCAATGTGAATGATTCCTTGCAGCTACGGAATGCTTTTATTTAGCATTATTGTGATTTGCATGCTATTCGCCGTATTTGAAGATTTCATTAGATTTGGTCTTTATAGTGGTTTTTTTTTTGGGTAGCTTTTTTTATCTTGCTTTAAGACCTGCATTTTTTTTTATTTTTTTGTTCTTATACCGTTGTTGATGATGCACTTCGTTTTTGTGAAAAAAGGTAAATGGATTTTTGTCTGGCTGTCCCATGTTTGAGAAGTTTTGATGAAAGATATGATTTTTTGTTTTTGCTTTTAAAGGTTGTGATCTTTTACCATTTAATGGATATTATTTGTTTGTTTGTGAAAAAAATATATGGATTCTTTTCGTTTGCTATACCACGAAAGATAATTCCGCTTGGTTTTGTTTCAAGCTTTAAAGTTGGTTCTTTTTTTGTTTTTTAGGTGATGATGTGATGAAGCATGATTAGAGATCTAATTTTTTTTATTTTTTAGTAAGTTTAAGTGGGTGTTTTCATCCTACAAATCGTTTTTTCTTTAAGGCTGGTTTAAGTGAGTGTTTTGATACACTTCACTTGTTGCAATCAGCTCTGATGACAACTTTTCATGTCTGAGACACGAGAACTTTTTTTGCATTTCATTGTCATTATTATTATATTGGTTACATAATATGGTTTTTTTTTCATGTTTTTATATTTTTTCATTTGTATATTTTTTGTTGCAATGTTGGTTTTGTTTTTATTCTATGATTTTTTGCAGTCTTTCTTCTTGCAAAAGTTTTTTTTTTTTTTTTTTTTTTTGTGTCATTTGTAGTTGTTATTCTATTTTTCCCTCTGTTATGCTGCAGTATTTTTTGAGGTATATTTAACAACTTAAAGTTTTTATATCTTGACCTGTATTATATATAGATTTGTTGAATTTTAGATTTTATGATATTGCTCTGTTCTCTTACGGCACAACATTTAAAGAAAGCAATGAAATTCCAAATTTGCTAAAAAAGTATATGAATTTGAAACTGGATGGTGTGTAATGTGTTCTTTGATTTGCATGTTATGATTGCTATGTGATATATTCTTACAAAGAAATAAAAGATAACATTTGTCATTCTATTTGCTCTAAAAGAAAAGAATTTAGATGATGAGGGTTTTCAAAAGATGATGAAAGTTTTTACCATAATTGTATGTAGTAATAATCTTCAAATGAAAGAGGAAATTCTTATGGTCTTATTCCATCATCTGATGAAAATCCTCCTTATTTATATTCTTTATATTAGAATTAACAGTTTGATTAGTTGGATGGTGTGTGTTGTATCCTTTGGTTTGCATGTTGGGATTGTTATGTGATATATTCTTGCAATCGAATAAAATATAACATTTGTTATTCTATTTGTTTTTTTAAAAAAAAAAGAATTTAGATGATGAGGGTTTTCAGGAGATGATAAAGTTTTTTAGTGTAAGTGTCTCCAGTGATATCTTCAAATGAAAGAAGAAATTGTTAGTCTTATTCCATCATCTAACGAAAATCCTCCTTATTTATATTCTTTATATTAGAATTAACAGTTTGATGAGTTGGATGGTGTGTGTTGTATCCTTTGGTTTGCATGTTGGGATTGTTGTGTGATTTATTCTTGCAATCGAATAAAATATAACATTTGTTATTCTGTTTGTTTAAAAAAAAAAAAAGAATTTAGATGATGAGGGTTTTCAAGAGATGATAAAGTTTTTTAGTGTAAGTGTCTCCAGTGATAATATTCAAATGAAATAAGAAATTGTTAGTCTTATTCCATCATCTGACGAAAATCCTCTGTATTTATATTCTTTATATTAGAATTAACAGTTTGATGAGTTGGATGGTGTGCGTTGTATCCTTTGGTTTGCATGTTGGGATTGTTGTGTGATATATTCTTGCAATCGAATAAAATATAACATTTGTTATTCTGTTTGTTTAAAAAAAAAAAAAAAGAATTTAGATGATGAGGGTTTTCAGGAGATGATAAAGTTTTTTAGTGTAAGTGACTCCAGTGATAATCTTCAAATGAAAGAAGAAATTGTTAGTCTTATTCCATCATCTGACGAAAATCCTCCTTATTTATGTTCTTTGTATTGGAATTAACAGTTTGATAAAAAAGACCTAGATCATTGTTTTCTTTGAATTTTTTATTTATTAACTATCAGATGCTATTATGTGAATATGAAAGTATCAAAATTTTGTGTTGTTATGCAAATACGAAAGTATCAAAATTTTGTGCTATTTAGTTTTAAAGTTTTTTTCTTAGCTTTCCATTGTTTTGTTTGATCTTTTTATTTATTAACATCTTCTTTTTTTCCACCCTATATTTGTTCATTCGTTCTTAAGAATCATTTTGTGAAGTCCTTTTTATGTTAAGCAATTTTTTTTTTTTTTTTGGAAACTTTCAGATCTGTAAATATTGGATTTATTTTTTTTGGTTTAGTATTGATATGCAATTTTTTATTTGGAATTTATGTCATATTGAAAGTGTAATATGCACTCTACTGTTTTTTAATATATATATTTTCTTCTGCCTTAAAGTGCATGACTATTGGTTGTGTGTTGCACAATTTGCTGTTTTGTTAGTGGCAAAAACTAAATATACATGAATGAACTTACATGACTCTGAAAATAAGATTAATTTTCGTTATAATTAATACAACACAGGTCGTTAATGCTCAAGTTCTTGTCAAGTTTTAGATTCTGTTTATATTTTCCTTTAAACATCAAACCGTCAAGGACTTTAAAAATAGTATTGAGTTTCAAAACCAAAGACGATTGTAATTTCAATTCCTTGATAACATATAGAATATGTTATGATTTTTCTGCACAAATATTTTCCGTTCGGCTGTATTATCAGCACTACAAGAAAACTGCTTATTTGTAGCTAGTTAATTCTAACGAAATGACTATTTACAGCTAAAATGAATCCGTTTTGATCACAAATAGTCATTTCGTCGCAATTAAATGGCCACAAAAGTCCGTTTTCCTTGTAGTGCGGCATACAAAGATAAAATATAGTCTCTAAAACAATGTAAATGTTCGATTTGCAAAATTCTTATCCAAAATATTTGATGTTTCAACAAGTATTCAAAATGTTTTGGTTTAAATTTTAAAATTTATTGGTCCAAATTATATTATCTGATTGTTTAGGTAAATTCTCTTTCATAAAAAGTTAAAAGTCTTATAGTTTAGAAATATTATTACATTATTTCAGAGAATAAAATATGTATTGTGATAGTAAATTTATAAACATGGAAGACATTCTTCATTTTTTTAAAAATAAAGCATATAAATTATGATGAAAGCATATCATAATTATTTTATTCATATTTTTGATTTATTTCTTTTTTTAAAATAAAGGAGGAATGTTCTCAGTGTTTTAAATTTATTGCTACTTTAAGTATTTATTTTTGTTGGATATTAATGTAATAATCTATCAAACTGTTACTACTTTTTTATTAATATGAAAAAAAGCACTACAAAATGTCAGAATTAAAAATGAAAATAAATATAGTTGACTATGTAAGTAAAATTACGGAAATTTATTTAGAAAATTTTATGTTTTTTTTAAGAAAAAATTACTATTTTTTTAAGAATAACAATTAATAATTCATGATAAGTTTCTTTTTCATAAAAATTTAAGGATTTTTAAAGTTTAAAAATATTATTACATTATTCTTAAGAAGATAAATTTTTTATTGTGGTAATAAATTTACAAACATCGAGGACATTCTTCCTTTTTTTAAAATAAAGCATATAAATTAAAAGATCTTTTATAAATTATGATGGAAACAAATCATAGTTATTTTATTTAAGATTTTTTATTTATTTATTTTTCTTAGATAAAGGAGGAATGTTTGTTTTGAATTTGTTATTACAGTAAGTATTTATTTTTCTTGGATGCAAATGTAATAATATTTCAAACTGTAACTACCTTTTTATTAATATGAAAATTAAAAAATAATATGAAGAAAGCTTTGGAACACTCCAAAATTAAAAATGAAAATAAATAGAGCTGGCCATGTAATTAAAATTACCACAATTTATTTAGAAAAATTTACATATTTATTAAGAATTTGTTTTGGTTTTTTTCAGAGAATGCAGTCAATATTTCAAATTATATGATTTTTTTCATTTTAGTAAAAAAGAAGCTGGCAAAAGATCAGAAAGAAAAATTTTAATTGTTTAAAAATTTTGTTGTATTATCTACGCGGAATAAAACATATTGAACAAAAAAATAAAATATATCTAAGTTTCTCTTGTTTTAAAAAAAGGAAAAAAATAGAATGAATGAAAAATATTTTAATAAAATAAAATAAAGATTTTATTTCATTAAATTGTTTCTTGGCATATCTTTTTCTTTAAAAAAAATAAGAGAATTATTCTAGATATGTGTTTTTTTTTATGACAATGTATTTTCTTTTTTCCTATAGAGAATACAATCAATATTTGAAATTATATAATCTTTTTTCATTTTAGTAAAAACAATGCTGTCAAAGGATGAGGAAAAAAAAAAGTTTTGATGGTTTGAAAATTCTGTTGTGTTATTTACACAACAATAACATATATTGAAACAAAAAAACAAAATATACCCAAGTTTCTTTTGTTTCAAAAAAAGAATAAGATGAATGAAATTGATTTTAGTAAAATAAAGTAAAGATTTTATTTTATTAAAATTTTCTTTGGTGTATTTTTTTCTATTTTTATAATTTTTTTTATACAAATTTTGATTAACAATACTAATTTTAACTCTTTTCTGTTAGTTTTTGTCAGGTTAATCATTTTTATTAATTTGTTGATCTTCTTCTGTTAACATTTCCAATTGTCATTTACTTCTGGGTATGCTCAATATTTAATTTTGTACTTATTTATTATGTTGTTCTATTGTATTTCATAAATGTGCTTGTCAAGCTATTCGATTCAGTTGCCACTACTTTGGGCATCCGCAAAGAATCTTTATGTGCTCTTCATTCTATTTATTGCCTTTGTATGTTTTATTTGTTCATTTCAAGATGTGTTTTGTTTTTATATATATTATTTCAATGTTCTGCCCATTAATTTTAGTTATTATTCTTATTTGTAATTCTTATTGTTTCGTGGTTGTAATGTTTAGTATTTATCTGTTTAATTGTCTGATTTTATATCTATTTGTTATATTGTTTTGTTTCGTTATTATATGGTTTTTCTTTATAATTTTTTTTAAAATTCTTTTTTAAAATTTCTTTTTTTATATGGATTCTACTTTTCAGTATATATGCTTACATGTTATCTTTTGGTTGTGATAATACATGCATGCTTTTGATTATGTTGATCATTCTTTTGTTCAGATTTCGTAGGTAGTGATTTGAAATTCATTGTGTTGATCATTCCAACTTGAAGTAATTGTTGGCCCCCCTTCTTTTGTTGACAAACAAAATGAATAGTGATAAGATGAGCTAACATATAGAGAAAATTTTCTTAAAAATATGTTTGATCAATCTTTTTATCAAATAACTTCTTTCAAAAATCTCACAAGCTCGTAGAAAACAATTAACAAAAAAAAAAAATCCATATAGTCTTTTACCAGAAGAATAAAAAGAACATTACGTCAAAAGAGAAGAGAACGATATCATCGACAAAAAGCATCGACAAGTAGTACCATTCAAGTTGGCCAAATTTCCATTTATGAAACAGATATTATGGATGCATCTTTTCTTGAAAGTGATGAAAATACCGATCTTTTGGAACGAAGAAAATGAAGTGTCTCTCATGATGGTATCGATGCAATTGACAACTTCTTTTTAGAAGATGTTGGATATTCTCAAGACATAAGTATATCTTCGGCTGATCAATAAATGAATGTATCTACACTCGATACAACCGATCCCTTGCCTCCAACGCTAACAAATATATCGATCGAAACTCTAAATAGATATGATCAGATTACAACTGAACATGTTTATTATATACCTTTCATTTTTCCCCCATATTTTTAAATGAAACTTTTTATTTGTTATTTGCCCAACTTGGAACATCATGAAATCCATATCAAATCAGATCTTGGTTTAGACCATTGTGTTTTTAATGCTCCTGAAGTATCACAAGTGACAGTAATTTGGATTGAAAATGACAATTCAGAGCAGTTGAGTGGAAGAAGTATTATGGTCTACAATCATTCAGGTGGTAGTCATATAGGTCAATACTATTTTGAATGTTATGATCCACTTCAATATCCATTGTTGTTTCCTTATGGTGACACGGGTTGGTATAATGACATACAAAGAGTGAAAAAGGTACACAATTCCTACCAAACGAAACATCAGCATTGCTTGAACCGCAATCAGCTGATGATTTACTTTCAAGAGAAACATAAGGTTCAGATATTTTAATAATTTAATAATATTTTTATTTCAAAATTTGGAGACATCTTATGTTCTCAAATTTAATTCCTATAGTGCTTAAAAAACAAAAAGATCCAATTGTTTCATGCCGTGAATATTATTGTTACAAGCTACAGATTAGAAAAAACATCAGATCCATTTTGTTATCCTCTGGTCGTTTGTTACAATAATTCGTTGTTGATATGTATGTTAAGATTGAAACTTCAAGATTGGATTACTTCCACAACAATAAATTCGGACTGAAATATATGAGAGGATTGTTGAGAGTTTTTCACTTGGAGAAAGAGATAGTTCCAAAATTGATAAACGCATTATATTACCTGCATCTTTTATTGGAGGACAAAGAAACATGCGAAAAATATATATGGAAGCAATAATTTTAGTCCAAAGTTATGGAAAATCGGATATTTTTTTAACGATGACATGCAATCCAAGTTGGAAAGAAATTCTAGATGAATTAGATCCACAATAAGAAGCACAAAATCATCCTGATTTGATTGCTAGAATCTTCAGAGCAAAGCTAGAGGAACTTAAATATCAACTATTCAAGTGATAGATTTTTGACAAAGTTGCAGCATATGTTTATGTGATTGAGCATAAAAAATGAGGACTTCCACATGCTCATTTCTTGATTATATTACAAACAGATCGGAAGATTTATGATCCAAAATCTTTTGATGAAATTTTGTCAGTAGAAATACCTGATAAAGATGATAATCCACATCTCTATAAAACTGTTGTCAAGCATATGATGCATGACCCATGTGGAATATTGAATCCGACGAATATCTGTATGAAATCAAATGGTGCTTGCAAAAGTCATTATCCAAAAAACTTCGCACCTAATACAATTGTTGGAAATGATTGTTTTTTGCAATATAGGCGTCGTGATAATGGAATTATTGCTAAAGTTAGATGACAACATTTGGATAACCATTGGGTTGTTCCGTATAATCTATATTTACTTGCAACATTTGATTCTCATATCAATGTTGAGATCTACTCTACAATTAAAGCAATGAAATATCTTTATAAATAGATATACAAAGGGCATGACCGTGTTGCTTTTAATGTGATTTCTGAACAAAGCAATCAACCTGTTGATGAAATTCAATTATTTCAATCAGGTAGATGGATTGCTCCGCCCAAAGCTATGTGAAGAATTTTTAGCTTTATTGTAAATGAAATGCATCTAGCAGTGTATAGCTTACACTCGCATATTGAAGATCAACATCTGGTGACTTTTCCTGCAAATTAAAGCTTGAACAATATTGTAAACTCTGATTTCTATGCAAAATCAATGCTAACATAATTTTTTGCAACAAATCTTGTAAATGAAAACTCTCGAATGTTATTGTATAAAGAATTTCCTGAATTTTTTGTTTGGAGCAATCAACATAAAACTTGGACCCCTCACAAGAAACAAACAGTTATTGGTAGAATTGTTGCGGTAAATCCATTTGAAGGTGAAATGTATTATCTAAGGATATTGATGAACATATAAGAGGTCATCTATCTTTTGGCCACCTCAAAACAATTAATGGTGCTATTGCTCCAACATTCCGTGAAGCAGCTACATTGCATGGATTATTAGAGTCAGATACATCTTTAGAAGATTGTTTACGTGAAACATCACTATATCAAATGTCATACAGTTTGAGAATACTATTTGCTACAATCTTGGTTTATTGTAATTCTACAAATCCAAGAGAACTGTGGGAGCATTTTGAAAAAAGCATGTCAGCTAACTTTAAAAGAGTTGGGAACAATTCTGCGAATATCAGAAAAGAAATTTTGCGGCATATTTCTTCTATACTTGAATCAATTGGAAAAGACATCAACAAGTTTCATCTTTTAGATCATGATATTTCTTTTGATGAATATAAACTTCAATCTAGAGAGATTAATGATGAATTAACAATCATGATTTCAGAAGAAGACCTTATAGCATCAACAGTTCTCAATGATGAACAACAATATACTTATGATTCAATTTTACAAAAGGTTTTCTCAAATCAGGCAGGCTCTTTCTTTATTGATGGTTTTGGTGGAACACGAAAAACATTTCTATATAAAGCGCTTCTTGCTACATTAAGGTCTAAACAACTAATAGCACTTGCAACTGCATCATCTGGTGTTACTGCATCTATTTTACCGGGAGGTGGAACAACACATTTACGATTCAAGATTCTATTGAATTTTGACAAAAACAATACTTGCAATGTTAGCAAATAAAGTGGACTTGCAAGATTGTTACGTGTTGCAAAGTTAATCATATGGGATGAAGCCCTTATGTAAAAAAAAAAAATCTATAGAAGCATTGGACATAATGCTCCGAGACATCAATAATTTTGAATTATTATTTGGTGGCAATATCGTTGTTTTCGGTGGAGATTTTCTACAAATTTTTCCCGTTGTTCGTAAAAGTACAAGACAAACAATTTGATGAAAGCTTACTCTCTTTCTACGTATGGCCAACTCTGACCAAGATTTCATTGACTCAAAACATGCGAGCAAGATTAGATCCAAATTTTTCAAATTACTTGCTTCAACTAGGCAATAGAATATCCCCAATTACAATTGAAGAAGAGACGCAAATTCCTGATGACATGCTTATCTATTATGAAAGTGATGCTAATTCTTTGCAAAAACTGATAAATACTGTTTTTTGTAGTATTCATAATTACTCAGAAAATTTATTTGAAATGTTGAATCGTGCTATATTGACTAAAAAAAACACCTCTCTTGATGAAATAAATGCCACACTTATACAGATATTTCCAGGCGAACTAAAACATTATTATAGTTTTGATGAAGCAATTGATACATTTGAACAGAGCGTTATGGAAGATTTTTTGAATACTTTGACACCAAATGGGGTTCCGCCTCATGAATTTCTACTTAAAAACGATTGTCCAATCATGTTTCTTAGAAACATTAATCATTCAGAAGGCTTATGCAATGGAACTCGCCTAATATGTCGCAACTTTGAAAGTAACGTCATTGATGCAGAAATTACAGTTGGTCACCATAGTGGTAAAAGAGTTTTTATACCAAGAATCTCATTCTTGCCAAATGGTGACGAAAACAATGGTTTCCCATTCAAGAGAACTCAATTTCCTTTTAGATTAAGTTTTGCAATGACAATCAACAAAGCACAAGGTCAAACATTGGATTTTATAGGGATATATCTGCCACAACCTGTATTCTCTCATGGACAACTATATATAGCATTATCAAGAGCTAAGATAGCCTCTTCAGTAAAAATTCTGATAAGGCCAACATCAACCGATAGATCCTAACAGAATTACAGAAAAAATATTGTGTATAGATAATTTCTAAGTTTGGCATTTTCATCTTAGCATCATACAAGTAAAGTGATTCAATAATTTAGATTCATATTATAAGTTTATAAAGCTTCAAGTTTAAATGCTAATGAATGTTTTTCCTTTTTTACATATGGAGTGTTCAAGATGCGAATGCTTTATATATCTATTAGAGATGTCACACCAAGCACAAGAAATTGGAAAGTTAAAAATGCTTCTGACTGAAAAATCTCTGAAACGTACAACTCAACATTCACTATTAAAATATCAACACTTAATCTTAGTTGATGCTGAGGTATGATACTTATTATCTTGTAAATTTATAAAAAATTCTATCTATAAATTTAATGATATAAAATATTTTCTTAATAATGATAAGCATATATTAATTTGTGCTGGAAATATATTATTTTAATATTTTGCAGGGCAATCGACTACAAGCAACTATGTTTGACAAATATATTGATTCACGTGATGACATTTTGCATGTATTCCAGTCATATTATATCAATAATGCTTACGTGAAACCGTTGGATCCTAAATATAAAATCGAAACTCATCAATATCAATGGATCTTAAATTCAAGGACAATAATTGAAGAAATTGCAGATGGTGAAGAAGCATTGCAGCTGCCAGTTTATGATATTGTTCCATTTAGTGAACTTCACAATTATAATGGTATTATTGAAAAATTCACTTCTTATAATGGTAAACCAATCATTTTTGTCAGGCAGTTAAAAGTCACTTCTTATAATGGTATTATTGAAAAGTTCAGAATTCTATATTTTTGTTTTGTATAATATGTTCATACAAAATCTAACACATCGTTTTAACTTAATTAGAACTTTCTTTGTCATCTCAACCAACAAGTATGTTTACAATATATCCCACAATTCTTGGTGCAGTATCATTGCAAGAATGGTAATACATGTTTCTTCTTTTCATTTAATTTTAAAACAAACTTCTATTAATTTTTGTTTTCGACATCTAATTGTTACATTTTCAAAAGTTATTATTTGTTTTTAATTTCTTTTAAATTTTTGCGAGGCAACAGTACTCAATGATTTATTGCTTGAAGATGTGATTATAAAATCCTTGAATCCAACACATGCATATGCCATTGCTCACCGAAAAATAACGAACATTTCTGATGTTACAGAACTACTCAAAGCTTCGCAACCTACAATAGTAAAATTATATTCTTAACAATGTTTTTCTAATTATTTATTATTACAATATCATCATTTTAATACCTTTTTTAAATATCCTATAGAAACCAAAATTTTGGGTGAAAGGCAAGATAAATGTGTTTGATCTCCAGCAAGTCTTCTTTTACATGTCTTGCATCGGATGTAACAAAGGAACAGGCTATGATTACAATGAAAAATTATCATGTTACCATTGTAAACACGAGCATTGCACAACCACAATATGTAATTTTTTTTAAACCTTCAGTTTATATCACTCACTTAAAAAAATTTAACATATCTTTTCTAGATATTCTAACAGATAACTATATTTTTGTTGATAATAGTTGTCGAACATATGTTGAAGTTGATGATGGTACATGATAACTAGCTACGATAATGTTTGGTGAAATCGCAGAAAAAATGTTGAGTTATTCAACAATTCATTTTATGAATCATATTGTCAAGGTAACATAATATTACATTTTTAAACTCTTTCAATTGAAATAATACAATTATAAATCGAAACATAATTTTTATAATAAATTTTTATTATTTTACAGGAGCATTTGCCATTCTTGGAAAATATGCCCAAAGAAATATCTGAAAAAGAATGAATAACTTAACTTCGTTATTTGACCAAATGAACCAACATCGACATAAAAATTTTAATATCTTATTGGTTAATTCTGCAGAAGAAAAAGAAAACTGCTGATTAATATGGTTGTTATATGAAGTTTACTTCCTCTTTAGAATTTAAATCAAACTACATTTTGTAAACTTATATCAAACTTCTTTTGCGTATATATTACTATGATTGTTGCAGTTATGTTATTTATAATTTCTTATGATGCTGTTATGTTATTTATAATTCTTAACTATCTATATATAGTTAAGAAAATATAAATTTTTTTATGATGTGGTTATGTTATTTATATTTCTTAACTATCTATATATAGTTAAGAAAGTATGATTTTTTTTATAATGCAGTTATCTTTTTATCTTCCTCTCCACTGGGCAAACGGACGTTTCATTACTACTAGTAGTATTTATATAATGTCTCCTGCATGTGTTCAAGTGCATGCCTGCCATAAACCATACAAAGACAACACTATCAAAGGAAAAAACTACTTTGCTTCGCAAGTTGTACTGCTCAATTTGATCGCTTGACAAATTTTTTTTTTTTTTTTACTTAATAATTAAGAAAGTGATTTTAAGTGTATTAGAATATTTTTTTTAATATTTAAATATATTCAAAAAATGTGAAAAGAAAAATTTAAAAAAAAAAACCAAAAAGTAAAAGTGGTCAACTTTAGCGGTAGCCCGCTGCAAAATTTTTTATATGGACAAAAGTGATCAAAAGTAGCAAAATAGAACGAAGGCCGCCGACACGATGATGAACGGAAGATTACGAAATATTCCGATCCATTGGATAAACACCTTGTCCACGAGAATAAACGACAACCTTTCACAACTCTTGCGCTACAACGTACTTAATTGCCAAATAAGTAAAAAAAAAAAAAATCTAACCCATGTCACTAATTTCTTTTAATTTGTTGTTTTGGGATCAAAATATTATAATTGAGTAATAATATATTTACAATTTTTTTATATTATAATGTTTTAAATATAAGATAATTCTGTAAAACAATCTTATATATATACTTTATAAGTTATTTTATAGATGTGAAAAAAGTTTATCTTATATTTAAATATAGATGTGAAAAAAGTTATACATGTATAATATTTCTCCAATGTAATGAACACAAAGTGACTTGGACTTTATTTTTTTATATTAAAAAAAGTAATGTTAGATATAGTCGTGGAGTGTTCAAGTGGCGTTCAGTCGCTTTGAAAAAGAGTAAGGTCTACTATTAAAAAATTAATTTTTTTCATGTGAATCTCGTATTTATTCACTTTTTTCAAAGTGATTATGCGGTGGTTGTACACTCACAATTAACTTTAAAAATGCTTTACATACAAGTTTATCAAACAGTAAACAACTTTTGAAGTATAAAACTTATTATTTAAGTTATAAGCCCCAAAGCTATAAGCTATATTTCCCACCACAATTCCAAACATGCATTTATAATGGTCAGTACTTTACTTTAAGCTCAAGGAACTACACCTGTAGTCGATTTAATTAAATAAAATATTAATCATATAGTATATATAGATATTTTCGAAACCTTATGATAATAAAGAATAACATTCTAGTCTACATTGAGAAAAGAATAACACAAAACCTTTTTACAAAGTTAACTTTATGGGAACCCAAAGTTATTTATTTATTTATTTTTTATAGGAGGGTACCCTAAAGTTATAGGCCATGAGGAGACAAATCCATCTTCATATGATGGAACAACCTATTTATACAAGGATTCCTAAATGGGCAAGACCTATAAAACAGGGAAGCTATTTTTACAGAAAATTCCCAATCACATAGAGTGGGAAAGTTATAAAGGTAGTCATAGGTGCTACTTGATGAAACTGGGTGTATTTCTTGATTCTAAGGAAGCTTCAAATTGACTAGTCTTTTTGGGGTCCCAACACAGATGGGTCATTTCAACAGAGCTCAGATATTCATACGGTAGTAGCTTTTGGTACTGATCATCAAATCTACTATACAGATCACTGGAATAGGATCATTCACCAAAGCTTGCATACATGTATTTGCTAACTATAATTCCCATAAAACCATTTTTTCGGTAAGGCTGTTACCGTCAACTAACGCTGTGACAGGGCACTAAAGTGCTACTGGCCAGTAGCAAGGTTCACATATACACTTTAACCGGGCACAAAAATATACCACAACAATCGAAAACTGATTGAACAGAGTGATTTTGATGTTTCTCTATAAAAAAAAAAAAAGTAGGAATAGACAGCAAAAAAGACGTTTCAATGGGAATGTTTTTTTTTTATTTTTTATACTGCACAACAAGAATGTGTTGACCTATTCAATTTGATATGAGTAGTCATTCTGTGACCTAAAGCGTGAGTTCAAAAATAACTTTCTAATAGATTAAAGAGTGAGTACTTCAATCTTGTACGTCTCGGTGAGATATACAATTGAGGAGGCTGCTGTCTCTCACAATTATCCAATGCGTCTTCAGATTGAAATTGAATGTAGAGGTGGTTGGTGATCTATGGACATGATTCCCACATTAGTCTAGTGTTGATTGTAACGGGATATTTGTTTGGGGGTTCCCACTCCCACTTTTTGTATCTTCATTTTAAGTTTAATGAAATCTGATTCACAACAGAAAAAAAAAAAATCCATAACATTCAAGTAATTGGTAGTATCATTACTGCAAGTACCATTTACATTCGGAAGCCTCAACCCTCCCCACCCTCAAGCACAATATTCTTCCCAAACAAGTTAGGAGTACTGGATGAAGGAAGGTCAAACTAAAATTGTGGCTAAAGTCAAAACCATGCCAAGCTTGATATCCCTACATTTGACAGAAACAAGCCCAAACAATGGCGAAGAAAATTCAAAATCCTGAAAACCAACAACTTTTGATTATCATGCTAAAACAAAGATGAAACCAGCAACAAAATTCAACAACCCAAACATTTAAATACTTAAATGTCAAAATATTTCCATTAAGGAAACTGACTAACATCATACGCTAGACAAAGCATAGTTTAAACTCACATAATACGCTAGACAAAGCACAATTTAAACTCACATATACCAAGTTAACCAACATACTAGAAGTGTAAACCTTTAAAGTCAATAAAGAGAATACACAGAGATGAGAAAAATTTAGATTACTACAAGAATCTTCCCAGCCACAACGCACAAAGAGATGGGCAAAATTTTATCAACTAGAATTAAAAAAAAGCCCAATCACAGCATTCCCAATCACGTTGGACTATAAAAGCCCAACAATATCACAGCACAGCTAAGTTCCACCCAAAAATAAATTAAAAAAAAAAAAAAACAAAAGAAAGCATATATGTATATAAATACCAAAAACTTTGTTAGTAGCGTAATTAAAAAAAAAAAATTCGAACAAAAATAAACAGAAATAAATGGAAAAACAAAAAACTTACCTCTTGGCAATGTAATGGAGAAGCTCGTCCGCGCCAAAGTACTCGACGTTGATATCGACCAACTGGCCGCAGGTACGATCGACAGCGGCACATCGTCTCGAGGTCGTAGGTCACATCCCAGTGGTTGCCGAGGTTGCGCATGTCAATTTTAAGCCACATGGACTGGTCCTTACAGAGGTTGCACCAGAGCAAGCAAACCTTATGCGCGCTAGTCAGGATCTCGATGGCATCGAGTTTAATACCCTGCTCATTCCTTCTTAGGTACACTTCTCTCTTTCTGACGTACGTTCCGTCTTTATGACGTAAGCAAATCCCGAGGGTAGAGATTTTGTGAATTGTCTGCCTCTTCTATCTAGCAATTGCGAGACTCGTTAGGCGTGCCGAACCTTGAAGGCGTGTTTCAAAAGATATTATGTGACTTCTAGGACATGCTTAGTGTTTTAAATGTACTAGAAATATTTATAAGGAAATATTTATAAGGAATATTTCCAGTGTTATTGAACTAAACTTGATTTTAAATACGACAATTATAATATTCTTGAAGAGCTCCAAAAATAATATAATTGTCAGAAATCATTTTAATATTATTATTAAAATGATTTCAACTATTTAAAATATTATGAGATTTAAATTATGTTGAAAGCTTTAATTAATTAAATGGTTTTATCCTTTTAAATATATTAAACAAGACTTCATCATTTATTAATGATGAAGAATATTATTTTATAAACTAAACATAGTTTAAATAATATTCTACCTTAATTCCTCTAAATGCTTTTAATTAAGTTAATGTTTACGCATTTTCAAATAAGTGTTTTAATCTCTCACCGTTAGATCGTTTTGAGGATCCCTAGATGAAGAGATTGGATTAAATACCCAGACTCCTCTCTTTCTCCCTCACTTTTTCCCCAGCCCTTTCTCTCCTCCCTCTCCCTCAAGCGTACGTTGTACGTAGTTCACTCCCACGCCGAAGCCTCCACTGCTCAGTCCGGCGCCGCCGTGTGTCGCCAGACCTCACCGCCGGCACCACCAGCTCCGCCTCACTCCGGCGAGCCTCCCTACACTAGCCTCTCTCTTGCACGCTCTCCCTTTCTCCCTTTCGGAAGTGCAAAGCCTAAATGGGCTTGATGCACATAGGGCCGCCGTGCGCCGTCCTCTGGTGCTACCACCTCCACGGCAGCTTCCTCTGCCGCCGGCCATCACTCTCCAGCAGACTCAGCCCCTCCCATGCAGCCACCTTCCCTGTAGCTCACACGCACAAGAGACCCACGCACGGCTTCCTCGTGCGCGGCACCCACGACCACCAAACACTGCCATGGACTTCCCTCTTCCTCCCTCTTCCTCCTCCACGTGACCCATGGCCAGAAGCCTCTCTCCATGCACTGCTTCTCCCACTCCCTCAAGTGCACGTGTTGCACACATCCACTGCCATGCGCGGCGACCCACGACAGGTAACCATGAGCCTCCTCAGACCACCACCAAGCCAACCCAACCACTCATGGCCCCGATCTGCCACCCAAATACGCACACTCTCTCTCACTCTCCCACGACTTCTCCTCCACCGTGTGGCCAGATCCGCTGCCGTGAGTCACCATGGCGCCACTTCGATGACACCACGAGTTCCACCGCACCTCCCTTAATTGAACCTGAGGTCCCAAACCACTACTTTATGTGGTAGGCAACCACTGCTCGTGATGGACAGTCACTGCGCGTGACTGAGCGCCTCTGTACACGGTTAGATCCGCCATGTTACGCTCCCTACCACCATCACAAGCCTTTCACAAGCCCTTCCAAGACCACACTTAGCTATCCAAACGCCCAAACAATCACCATAAGTGGGTTAGCCGCCACGTACGACCCTTCCTGCATTATTGACCATGACGATCAGCGAGCAACGCTCGGATATTCCCGTCAATGGTATAACCCTCTATCCCTCGATTATTTTAGATATTGATTAGTGGATTAGGTTGTGGACTGTGCTGTTGGTATTGTGGAGTTTGTTGTATTGTGACGTGCCATGTAGTGAAGTGTTGGGCATCCTGTGTAGCGAAGTGTTGGGCTTATCTATGTAGTGCGCTGTGAAGTGTGGAGCGTAGTTGGGAATTGTGATGTGCAGTGTTGTGGACTGTGCGGTGCAGTGTGGTTGCAGAGTATGTGTTGTATTGGTGACGTAACATGTGGAGTGGGAACAACACATACTGAGTGTACTCTGTATGTGTGTGTGTGTGGGGGCGTAGTATAGGATAAGGAGAGTAAAATATACTCTCCTCGCTTATGTGGAATGGGAACAGTACACGTTGAGTGTATTCTGTGTGTGGCGTAGTGTGGGATAAGGAGAGTATATGTAGAATATAGTCTCCTAGCGTATTGTAGAATGTGAAGAGTACACGTAGAGTGTACTCTGTATGGCGTGGTGTGTGAATGGCCATGTGGTGGAGTGATGCATCATATGGTAGGGATGCCATAGTGGTGATGTGGCGTAACGTGTGTGAAGAGAGTACACGTGGAGTGTACTCCATGTGGTGGAGTGATGCATCGTATGGCGGGTATGCCATATTGATGATAGGTTGTAGCATGCAAAAAGGGAGTACACGTGGAGTGTACTCTGTGTGGCATAACGTGTGTGAATAGAGTACACGTGGAGTGTACTCTATGTGGTGGAGTGATGTACCATATGGCGGGAATGCCATAATGGTGATGTGGTGTGTATGAAGAGAGTACACGTAGAGTGTACTCTATGTGGTGGAGTGATGCACCATATGGCGGGAATGCCATAATGGTGATGTGGCGTGTATGAAGAGAGTACACGTGAAGTGTACTCTATGTGGTGGAGAGATGCACCATATGGCGACTATGCCATAATGGTAATGGGTCGTAATGTGTATGAAGATGGTACACGTGGAGTGTACTCTATGTGATGGAGAGATGCACCATATGGCAAGTATGCCATAATGGTGATGGGTCGCAATGTATATAAAGAGAGTACACGAAGAGAGTACACGAGAAGTGTACTCTATGTGGTGGAACGATGCACCATATGACTGGTATGCCATAGTGGTGATGTGGCATAGTGTGTATGAAGGGAGTACACGTTGAGTGTACTCTATGTGGTGGAGAGATGCACCATATGACAAGTATGCCATAATGGTGATGGGTCGTAGTCTATATGAAGGGAGTACACGAGAAGTGTACTCCATGTGGTAGAGTGATGCATCGTATGGTGGGTATGCCATATTGATGATAGGTTGTAGCATGTGAAAAGGGAGTATACGTGGTGTGTACTCCACGAGGTAGCGACACTCCGTGTGTCGTGTCGTAGAGAAAATGATGGTTGTGTGGTTGATGGGCGTAGAACGTGGTGAATAGTGTCGGGAATTGTGAAACAATGTCCTGAAGTAGTTATGGTGCAGCCTATAGTCTGAAGTGACAAGTGTCATCATGATGGACTTATGGCTAGGAATATGCGTGAAGTAGCAGAATAAGTGTAAGAGTACGCAGAGGAAGCATGACTGGGCAACGTCATGAAGTGACGTGGTTACTGACAGTCATGCGTATGATGGGTGAGTTAGTGTAGAAATGGTGTATCAGGAACGTGATGAGATGTCACAATGTGGCAGGAGTACGTGAGGAACCGTACTCGTGATGAGTTCAGGGTTGATGTAAGAATGACATAGCGGGATGTCAGGTGACGTGACAAGGTCATGGTATAGCTCGGGTGTAGTCTCAAGCTATATGACATAGCGGGATGTCAGGTGAATGGAGCCTTTTCATGTTAAGTGTTCGGATGAACTGTCAAAAGGGACGGATAGCATGAAGAGTCATGCTAGCCGAGTTAAGAGAAGTTTGGTATTGGAGTATGGCCCTTGTCCCTCCGAGCAGGTGATCAACATGTTATATGTTGATCTTAGGTGATAAAAAGTGGTAAGGTACATGTGTAATCTGGTTAGATACATGTGCCGGACAGATTCACCATAAGTGATGGGTAATCTGTCCTGAGCACAGTTACACAGTGCTTAAGTCTCAGAGTTGACTTAGAGTCGTGTAGCTTGTATGGATGAGAATGAGGATTTAGTATGGGCTAAGGTGCATGGAGGTAGTGACGGGTGTATTGGTAGGATTGAGATACGTGATTCCATCGGTCGGAATCATGCGTCGAATGTGATTAGTAAGAAGAGTAAGACTAAGGTCTTAGTGTCTTAATCCTAAGGTGAATCATGGGTTCACTTTAGTGGATGAGAACTCGAGGCAAGACCTTGAGTTGGAAGATGTGGTGACCGTAGTAGTCCCCGAAGGGTTTAACATAGTTAAGGACACGTAAGTGCACGGGATAGAAGGAGAGTGTTCTAAGTAAAGTGTAGTTCTATTTCTAGTTAAGTTGATTGTGCATTAGATAGAGAATGACGTTAAGGTTATATGTATGCATGTAGGTTGCCATCTGACACGCACATGAATGGACTACATGATATATAAGTAGCATGGAGTCCAGGTAAGTGTTTCCTCAAGAAAATATATAAAGAAATGAAAAGAACATTTTTCCTCACGATGCCTCACGAAAAGACACGAAAGGCGTTTTACGAAAGAAAATGCTAAGTGTTCAATGGTATACATATGTACGACCCACCTTGGCAGCCCCTTTTTACGCAACGAAAGTAATAATTGTATACATGTAAATGGATGACTATACGATATATCTATTGTATGTATTTTTTGAGAAAATCAAATGAACTACATGAAAGGCATGAAAACGGACGCTTTCTCGGATCCTACGAACCGACGCTTTCACGAGCGCCATGAGGTGATGCTCGTGGATGTTGTGAAAGATGACGTTCAAGGTGACGCTTATGGCTGCCACGAAAGCCGAAGTTTAAGTTCATGTATGTTTTAAAATGACGTTTTCCATGAACGGACTGTTAACGATGTTTTCTCACAGAAATGAATATTTTCTCATGAACTGAACTTTCAAATGAAAGAAAGAACTGAATGAAAGTTCCAGCTCTTCAGATCTGGCATGAACAAATGAAAAGCCAAGAATGAATGAAAGCATGAAATGTATGAAGACACGTAACGGCCACATGAATGAATGAAAGGGTACCAATGAATGGGCAGATTGCAATGCCTGGTAAGTAGTACTGGTAGTGCACCCAGTGTTGCCCCCTATGAAAGGGATTCCCCACCCGTGGCCACGGGCGGAATTTGGGTCCAAAGGAAGACCGTTAACCCCAACACACGAGGCGTAACAGTGTGTACTAGCCTATGAAAGTGATAAGAAAGAATGTATGTATGTATGCATGTACGCATGAACTTTTAAGAAATAAAGGCACTGATGGGGGAAATGTTTTAAGAAAAGAAAGTCCCTTATCAAAGGAAAACCCCGTCCATTGATGTTTTCGAATGAACGCACATATGCAAGAATGCACCGCATTATTGCAGAAATGAAGGCACTGACGGGGGACACGTTTTTCGAAAAGAAAGTCCCTTCATCCAAAAGAAAACCCCGTCCAGTGAAGTTTCAAACGAACGAACGCACGTATGTATGTATAGTATGTACGAATGATGAATGCATGAATGAAAACCTATGTTGTTATATTTTAACTGTTTGAAGTAATGCTTACGGGTCATCGACTCATTTTGGTTTTTATGCATGTCCCTCCCTCTCACAGGAACTGAGTGAAAAGGACGGACACTGTCCATGGGGAAGAGCACGGAAGTCTAGGCACGAGTTTTAATCGTACGAGGGACCCTTTTATTGTAATAATAAGGTTTTCCGCTGTAAACCTCTTTTATTCCAAAAGCACATTTTTATGTCATAAACGTAGAGTCTTTCACCCTGGGTATGGTAAAAAGTTTTAAATCGAATGGTAATTCCCGTCGTCCTTTATAAAAAAATATTTTACAAAAAGTTCCACCACAAGGACAGGCGTTACACCGAGCCACAAGAGGATCAACGCCGTCACGTCCCGGGGAAGCTCCAGCCAGTTCTAGAGCTGGCATTGGGGGTGGTGGGGGGGACGGGGTAGGGGGGAGGTGGAGGGTCCATCACGAGGTTTTCCTGGGAATGTCGGTGGGAATATCGGGACAAAAAAATCAAGAAATGGAAAGGATCATTCACCGAAGGGTGCGACTTTTTAGGTTCTTGGCCGATTCTACTCCAAAAGAAAATCACAAAACGGAGATGAAAATGGTCATTCAGAGCGATTAGGCATTTAACCCCTCCATGCAGTGCTTCGCAGTTCTTCCCCTGTGTAGGTGGATATCACCTCCTAATTTTCTGAAGCTCAATCTTGATGGGGTGGTCTTCACAGAGTATAAACTGGCTGGAATTGGAATGTTTTTACGTGATAGCAATGGCAAGGTGGTAATGGCAGCAACTGTCTCTCAACCTGCAGTGAATGAACCATCTACCATTGAGCTACTTGTTGTATTTCGGGGATTGCAAATGTGCCTTCCATTAAGCATCGCTAAATTAATTGTTGAGCTTGACTGTTTGCTGATTGTTCAAGAATTGAAAGCTACCCAGGAGTCTTTAACGGTAATTTAATTATGGAGGTAAAGAGTCTAATGTGCCTTTTTTAGGAAGTGATCATTGAGCATGTACATCGAGAAGGTAATGGTGTGGCTCATTGTTTAGCTAGGTACGTATGGAATGTATTGGATGTTCAGATGTGATGGGGTGCTATCCCTGAGTTTGCTGGTCAGGCCATGTGGCTTGATCATGCTGTCATGTAAGGATGTTTATGAAATTGGAATGAAATTGTTCTGTTTATTAAAAAAAAGAAAGATAATATTTTCTATCAAACCACGTGATTAAAAATAATAAAATTAACTATTAAAAGTAATATTAATCTACTATGAGGAGTTGTTTGGATAGTGAGATGAGATTAGATGATTTTAGATAAAAATTGAAAGTTAAATAAAATATTATTTTTTAATATTATTATTGTTTTAGAGTTTAAAATTGTTGAATTGTTTATTATATTTTGTGTGAGAATTTAGAAAAGTTGTAATGATGAGATGAAATGAGATGAGATGGATTAAGAATATTTCTTAATCCAAACTACGGGTGATACCCGCACCATACATATGGTGCGGGGGAATCCCTTCCCCACCCCCGTCCCTGTACCGAGGGTAGGTTTGAAACCGCACTCCGCTCAACCCAATGATCTAATGGGTCTATAAATTTTTTTGAGTATTTTTTTAGACCCAAATTATAATATAATTTAAACTACAAATTAAAATTTATACATTAAAAAAGAATATAAACTCATTAAAGTTATATTTTGGATTGTATTGAAGTCAAGGCAATTTATTAACTTGAATTCAACTTAAGTTTTTAACCAATTGTATATATCTATATACAATATAGTTATATAAATATTAAAAATATATATTTTTATATTAAATATGAGAGGGGTGTGGGGCGGGCCCCGCATGGACGGTGCTGGGTAGCATAATTTTTTGACCTCGTAGGCGTAAATATTATATAATTATTAAGAAAGAAGAAGAATCTATTTATATTTTAATTTATTAACTTACCAAATAATATTTATTAATGTTGAAGACTGTCATGCTAGCTATCCATTAGAGTAAAATTATCGAAAACTCGGTTGAACTTGATCACACCAGACCTTTCAATCTGGTTTGTAACCGATTTACTGCGGTATCGATTTTTAAAATTTGAAAACGGTCTAAATCAAACCGGATCGGTATATATATTTTTAATTTTTATATTATATTATATATTATATGCTAAATTGCTAATTATAACATGAAATTCTAATATTATTATTCAAGTTTTTTAATCTTATAACATAAAATTGATATAACATTTGATGTAAGTTATGCGTTACATATAATACTAGTATAATTAGACACTAATTATAGTATTTTAATCTTATTATTTAAGTTTGTCAATCTCACTAATAAGTTAGACACTACTTATACTATACTAATATAATTGAACATTAATGAATTAGTAATTGTTAATAATAAATACTGAATTCTAACAATTAAGTTTAATATTGAAAAAGTTATAATACTAAACTTATAGAGTGCCACATGTATAAATGGCAAACCGGAAAATCAGACCGGACAAGACCTCAACTAGAAAAATTAAAAATTCAGGTTTCAGTGATGAGTTGATCAGTATCGATTTTTAAATTTTCAAAATCGATATATATCGATTCAGTTCTAAAATTTGTCCAAAATGAGACCCGTTACATCCCTACTATTCATTAAGGCAAATATTCAAGTGGCAAATAAATTAAATTAGTGATAAAAATATGTGTATATATATATATATATATATTATACAAGTTATTGTATATAAGTTTAAAACGGTGAGGTCTATGATAAAATACCCCAATATCAGAGTATAAATGGTAGTCAATGGAAGAGTTATGGTACTTGTGTTGCGGTCCATCCAATAGTTTGACCATTCTTCCTCACTTTTATTTCACATTACTCCAAAACAAAAAGTTCTTTACATTTGGTCTCGTTTGTTTTTACATATGAGATGAGATGATTTGAGATAAAAATTAAAAGTTGAATAAAATATTGTTAATTTTTTTAATATTATATATATATTTAGATTTAAAAAAGTTGAATTGTTTATTTTATTTTGTGTGAAAATTTGAAATAATTGTAATAATTAGATGATATTAGAAGAGATGAGTTGAGAAGAATTGTGTAAACAAACGAGACAATAATTTGTAAAGTATGGAAACACCTAGTACTGGAGGTCCAAGGAGTTAGTTCTTGTTACCTATATCATCTCCCAACAATACAATATATATATATATATATATATATATATATATATATATATATATATATATACTCTGAAGGTTTTACAAATATAAACTCACTTGATTCCCAACTAAGCGATCAAAATCATCTGAAAATATGGAAGGTGATTGAGCAAGTTATCAACAATTCAATAAGCAGTAAACATATGCTATTATGTAAATATGAGTCAGTACAGAATGCAAAACAAAACAGATTATCAAATTATCAGAGCGAACTTCAGAAAACATTTATTTACAGTAATAAAACATATACAAAATCATTTGTCATAAACATAATCGAACATTATCATAGCAGAACATATTCTATGTTTAACCTTTGTGGTAGGGTTGTACAAGCCTCGACGGCCAACTGAGCAAAAACAAAATATGAATCTTCCTCTTATTATTCTAGGAGTTCCGAGTGTGCACATAGGAAGAACCACATAGAAAATTACTTTATTTTTAAAGTGGGTGTACCAGAAACAGAGATGTTGGTACCAACCCAAATAGAGGCCACAGTTTTACATTGTGGTAATGTCGGAACGCAGCAGAACAGAATGTTATGCCAAAGGTCTTTAAATGCAACATAATATCGTAATGGAGTGTTGCACAGGTTTTTCATAAAATCAACCTTAGTTCGTTATTTTTATGCAAAGTTTAGACAAGAGCACTACTTACCTGACTCTTGTAGTGTATTCTCTATGTTTTGATATCGTAATCTAGTTGTGTCACAATTACCTAAATCAGAAAGATACCAGCACATAAACCCAACTAACTGAAATTCCACCATCCTAACGATAGAATAGTATGAGCCCGTAACCAGTTAAGTCCATAAACAGCCCACAAACCGACCTATCAAAAAATCAACTAGCCCCCACTTACTCTTGACATGTCAATCAACAAACATTTCACACACAAACCTACCAAGCAATCACAACCAGCCCACAATACTACAACAGCGACTCCCCACACGTCACACACACCCAAACAGCAACATAACAAATTGAACAACCAACACTCAACCCAAACAACCAACAACTCAACCCAAACAGTCAACGACTTAACCCTCACAGCCACATACATCGTCACCTTTGCCCACAACACCACAAACTCGCAACTTCCAACATGGCAAGCAGCAATCCAACAATAGACAACACAACTTATAGATTCTATCATTCTAACATCCTTGGTGGCACTTCGAACAGGGGCTATCCAATGCCACGACTCCCAATGGTCCGACACTAACAGATGGGACAATCTTAGATTTTGAGAGTGTGAGAACAAATGAAAGGTAGCAAACAACTGAGGAATAGAGAAGCCAAAATAAATATCAAAGAGACTCATCGGTGTGGGATAGGAGCAACGACATTGGCAATGGAGCCCACGAACAGAGGCGGTGATGCACTGAGACAGAAATTAGAGAGGGGGCACGGAGAGACAAAGAAAAATAGAAGAGAGAGCATGAAAGGGCTGGTGCTTACTGTCGTTCAATAAGAATCCGATAAGAAAGCTTGATGATGACACGAATCTGAGGAGGCACTGGGATGATGACACACAGATCATACACCCCATCGCCATGTGCAAGTGTGTGAAAACATTCAAAATGTATACAACATAAATAACACAGCAGAAAAAAATATAAGGCAGTAATAAGTACCAGAAAGTTTAAAAACAATACAACCCGAAACAAAGTCCTCCAAGAGGTTAATACAGTCATCTGGATGAAATAAAGGAAATGAATACAAAGGTGTAATACCCCGCTCATTCCTTCTAACATACGCTTTTCTCTTTCTGACGTAAGATTTCATTTCTTCTTATGTAAGCAAGTGTTGAGGACGAAAATTATGTAAACCGTCCGCCCCTTCTCTCTAGCTACTGCGAGACTTGTCAGGCGTGCTGAACCCTGATGGCGTGTCTTTAAAGATATCGTGCGACTTCTAGGGCACGCCCAGTGTTTTAAATGTGCTGGAAATATTTATAAAAAGTATTTCCAGTGTTGTTAAACTAAACTTGATTTTAAATACGACAAGTATAATATTCTTGAAGAGCTCCAAAAAATATTATAATTGCCAGAAATCACTTTAATATCATTATTAAAATGATTTCAACTATTTAAGATATTATGAGATTTCAATTATGTTGAAAGCTTTTATTAATTAAATGATTTTATTCTCTTTAATATGTTAAGTGAGACTTCATCATTTTATTAATGATGAAGGAATATTATTTTATAAACTAAAGTTAGTTGAAAATAATATTCTGCCTTAATTCCTCTAAGCGCTTTTAATTAAGTTAATAGTTAATGCATTTTGAATTAATGTTTGAGATCCATCGTTAGATCATTACGTGGATCCCCATACGAAGGGACTGGGTTAAATACCCAGACCCCCTCACTTTTCCCTCAGCTCTCTCTCTCTCTCTCTCCTCCCTCTCCCCAGCATACGCATTACGCGGCTTCCCTCTCGCCCGAACGGTTCCATAGCTCAGCCCGGCGCCGTCGTGCGTCGCCAGCCCTCACCACCGGCACCACCAGCTCCACCTCACACTGGCGAGCCTCCCTAGCCCAGCCCCTCTCTCTCACGTTCTCCCTTTCTCCCTTTCGGAAGTGCACAGCCAGAACGGGCCTAGTGCTTACTACACCGCCGTGCGCCATCCTTCGGCGCCACCACTGCTACAACAACTTCCTTTTCCACCGGTCATCACCCTCCAACGAGCTCAGCCCCTCCCATTCAGTCACCTTCCCCGTCACACGCACAAGAGACCCATGCAAGGCTTCACCGTGCGCGACCTCTAGCACCGCCTTACGCGGCACCCACTACCACCAAGCACTGCCATGGACCTCCCCTTCCCTCCCCCTTCCTCCTCCACGTGACCCATGGCCAGAAGCCCTTCTCCACCGCACAGGCTTCCTCTCTTCACAAGCTTGGGTTGCACACCCTCCACCGCCGTGCACCGCCGCCCACGATAGATGACCACCACCTCCAGCCTCCTTAGGCCACCACCAAACTATCCCAATCGCCATTAGCTCCGATCTACCACCCACACATGCACACTCTCTCTCACTCTCCCACGGCTTCTCCTCCACCGTGCTGCCAGATCCGCAGCCAAGAGCCACCGTGGCGCCACCCCAGTGCCACCACGAGCTCCACCAGCAACCCCTCAGTCCAACCCTAGGTCCAAACCACCACTTTGAGTGGTGGATAGTCATTGCACGCGATGGACAGCCACTGCGCTTGCCTGACCGTCACTGTACATGGCTAGATCCGCCGTGTTACGCTCCTTGCCACCATCACAAGGCCACCACGAGCCCCTCCAAGACCACACCTAGCTATCCAAACGCCTAAACAGTCACTGTATGCAGTTTAGCCACCACGTACGACCCTTCCGACGTCTTCAACCATGACGGTCAACGAGCAACGCATGGGTTATCCCATCGATGGTATAACTTTCTATCCCTCGTATGTATGTTAGATATTGATTAGTTGACTAGGTTGTGGACTGTGCTGTTGGTATTGTGGAGTTGTGGTATTGTGATGTGGAGTTGTGTAACGAAGTGTTGGGCATTCTGTGTAGTGAAGTGTTGGGCATATCTATGTTGTATGGAGGTGCATTGTGCCGTGTAGTGCGCTATGATGTGTTGGGTGTAGATGGGAAGTGTTGTGGACTATGCCATGTAGTGTGGTTGGGGAATATGTGCTGTATTGGTGACGTGGCAGGTGGAATGGAAACAGTACACGCTGTGTGTACTCTGTATGTGGCGTAGTGTGAGACAATGAGAGTATATGTAAAATATACCCTCCTGGTATACGGTGGAACGGGATGAGTACAAGTGGATTGTACTATGTGGTGTAGTGCGTGTAAAAGGAATACACGTGGAGTGTACTCCATGTGGTGGATTGATGCACCATATGGCGTGTACGTCATAGTGGTGATGTGGCGTGTGTAAAAGGGAGTATACGTGGAGTGTACTCCATGTGGCGGTGTGATGCACCATATGGCTGTATGCCATAATGGTGATGTGGTGTATGTGAAATGGGACGAGTACACGTTGAGTGTACTCTATGTGGCGTGTGATATATGAAGGGAGTACATGTGGAATGGACTCCATGTGACGGATTGATACACCATACAGCGGACATGCCATAATGGTGATGTGACGTAGTGTGTATGAATGGAGTACACGAGAAGTGTACTCCATGTAGTGGAACGATGCACCATGTGGCGGATATGCCATAATGATGATGTGGCGTGGTGTGTATGAAGGGAGTACATATGGAATGTACTCCATGTGAAGGAGTGATGCACCATATGGCGTGTATGCCATAATGGTGATGTGGCGTGGTGTATGTGGAATGGAAACTGTACACACTGAGTGTACTCTGTGTAGCGTGATGAGTATGAAGGGAGTACATGTGGCTCCATATGGTGGATTGATGTACCATATGGCGTGTATGCCATAATGGGGATGTGGCATGGTATATGCAGAACGGGAAGAGTACACTCTGAGTGTACTCTGTGTGGCGTAGCATGTATGAAGGGAGTACACGAGAATTGTACTCCATGTAGTGGAACGATGCACCATGTGACGGATATGCCATAATGGTGATGTGGCATGATGTGTATGAAGGGAGTACATGTGGAATGTACTCCGTTTGGCAGATTGATGTACCATATGGCTGTATGCCATAATGGTGATGTGGTGTATGTGGAATGGGACGAGTACAAATTGAGAGTACTCTATGTGGCGTGTGATATATGAAGGGAGTACATGTGGAATGGACTCCATGTGACGGATTGATGCACCATACAGCGGACATGCCATAATGGTGATGTGGCGTAGTGTGTATGAAGGGAGTACACGAGAAGTGTACTCCATGTAGTGGAACGATGCACCATGTGGCGGATATGCCATAATAGTGATGTGGCGTGGTGTGTATGAAGGGAGTACATATGGAATGTACTCAATGTGGCGGAGTGATGCACCATATGGCGTGTATGCCATAATGGTGATGTGGCGTGGTGTATTTGAAACGGGAAGAGTACACACTGAGTGTACTCTGTGTAGCGTGATGAGTATGAAGGGAGTACATGTGGAATGTACTCCGTATGGTGGATTGATGTACCATATGGCATGTATGCCATAATGGGGATGTGGCATGGTGTATGCAGAACGGGAAGAGTACACTCTGAGTGTACTCTGTGTGGCGTAGCGTATATGAAGGGAGTACACGAGAATTGTACTCCATGTAGTGGAGCGATGCACCATGTGGCGGATATGCCATAATGGTGATGTGGCATGATGTGTATAAAGGGAGTACATGTGGAATGTACTCCGTATGGCGGATTGATGTACCATATGGCTGTATGCCATAATGGTGATGTGGTGTATGTGAAATGGGACGAGTACACGTTGAGTGTACTCTGTGTGGTGAAGTGATGTACTATATGGCGGGTACACCATAATGATGATGTGGCGTAGCATGTGAGAAGAGAGTATGTATGGGATGTACTCCATGAGGTGCAGCGATATGCCGTGTGGCGTGTCGCAGTGTAAGGATGGTTGTGTGATTGATGGGCGTGGAACATGATGAGTAGTGCCAGGAACTGTGGAATAGTATCCCGGAGTAATTATGGTGTAGCCTATAGTCTACGGTGACAAGTGTCACCGTGTTGGATTTACGGCTGGGAATATGGATGAAGTAGCGGAATAAGTGTAAGAGTACGCAGCGGAAGCATGATTGGGCAACGTCGCCTCTTGACGTGGTTATTGACAGTCGTGCTTGTCATGTGATGAAGTGATAGGGTATGAATGGTGTAATGGGAACGTGACAAGATGTCATGATGTGTTGGGAGTACATGAGGAATCGTACTCATGATGAATTAGGAATTTATGTACCAGAATGTTGGGTAACGCGACAAGGTCATGGTGTAGCTTGGGAATAATCTCAAGCTGTATGACGTGACATAAGACGTGGTTATGAATGGAGTCTTGTCGTGTTAAGTGTTAGGATGATCTGTCAAAGGGACGGGTAGCATGAGGAGTCATGCTAGCCGGGTTAAGAGAAGGTTGGTATCGGAGTATGGCCTTTGTCTCTCCAAGTTGGTGATCAACGTGTTATATATGTTGATCTTAGGTGATAAGGGGTAGAGTACATGTGTAATATGGTGGACACATGTGCTGGACGGATTCACTATATGTAATGGGTAATCTATCCTGAGTATAGTTGCACGGTGCTTAAGCCTCAGAGTTGGCTTAGAACCGTGTGGTTTGTATGGATGAGAATGAGGGTTAGTATGGGCTAAGATACATAAAGAAAGTGACGAATGGACTGTCTAAGGAAGGGATGCGTGACTTAGTTGGTCTGAGTCATACGTCGGAACATGGTTAATGAGAAGAATGAGACAGAGGTCTTAGTGTCTTAATCCTAAGGTGAATCATGAGTTCACTTTAGTGAATAAGCACTAGAGATAAGACCTTGAGTTGGAAGATGGGGTGGCCATAATGGGCCCCCGAAGGTTTTAATTTAGTAAGGAACACGTAAGAACACGGGATAGAAGGAGAGTGTTCCAAGTGAAGTGTAGCTTATGCTTTCTAAGTTTAAGTTGCTTATGTACTAGATAGAGAATGACGTTAAGGTATGTGTATGCATGTAGGTTGCCATCTGACAAGCACATGAATGGACTGCATGATATACAAGTAGCATGGAGTCCAGGTAAGCGTTACATTCATACTCTTCTAGAGTTTTCCAAGATACAAGAAACGCTTTTCCTTTAAGACGTTTTAAGAAAAGAAACGAAAGACATTTTAAGGAAGAAAAGGCTAAGTGTTTAAACGTATAAGTACTTAACAGCCCCTCCTTGGCAGCCCCTTTTTACGCACCAAAAGTATTAATTGTATGCATATGAATAGATGACTATACGGCATATCTATTGTATGGATTTTCTAAGAAAATCAATGAACTGACATTTCACGATCATAAAACCATGCTTTTCTCATGAAATGATGTTTTCTCATGAAAATGAATGTTTTCTCGCGAAAGGCAAAGAAAGACATGAGAACCGAGACTTTCACGAACCCTACGAATAGATGCTTTCACGGATGCCACGAGGTGATTCTCGTGACTCCAACGAAAGACGACGTTCAAGGTGGTACTTATGGATGCCGTGAGAGACGAAGTTCGAGCCCATGTTTTACAATTTGCTTTTCCATGAAATGAACGTTTTCTCATGAAATGACATGTAAATGAAAGATAAGAAAAGAATGAAAGCTCCAGCTCTTTCGAGCTGCCATGAATGAATGAAAGAACGAATGAAAGCATGAAATGTATGAAAATACATAACGGCCATATGAATGAATGATAAGGGGTACCCAATGAATGAATGGGCAGATTGCAATGCCGGGTAGTAGTGTTGGTAGTGCACCCAGTGCTGCACCCTAACGGAATGGGATTCCAACCCACGGCCACGGGCGAATCCATTGGCCACAGAGCCACTAACCCAAACACACAGGGCGTAACAGTGTGTACCGGCCTATGAAAGTGATAAGAAAGAATGTATGTATGCATGAATGCACGAGAGCAAGAACTCTTGAAGAAATGAAGGCACTGAAGGGAGAAACGTTTTACAAAAAGAAAGCCTATGTTTAAAAGCTAAACCCCGTCCAATGATGTTTTCAAAGGAACGCACGCACGACACGTATGCTTGCACGTAAAAGTATGTACGAATGATGAATGCATGAATGAAAACCTATGTTGCTATATTTTAACTGTATGAAGTAATGCTTACGAGTCTTCGACTCATTTTAGTTTTATGTATGCCCCGCCCCCCACAGGAACTAAACGGTCAGGACGGACACGACCCATGGGGAAGAGCACGGAAGTCTAGGCATGAGTTTTAAATGTAAGAGATGCCTTTTTATTGTAAAATCAATGTTTTCCACTGTAAACCCCTTTTATTACCAAAGCACATTTTATTTTATAAACGTAGAGTCTTGCACCCTGGGTATGCTAGTGAAACGTTTTAAAGGGAACGGTAATTTCTGTCCTTTCTAAAATTATTTTATAAAAAGTCTCACCACAAGGACGGGCGTTACAAAAGGTATAACAATAAATAACAGGTAAAGTCCTAAGCCATCAGTCCTTAGGTGGAGCTAGTCTCTTCTGCTCATACCCATCCTCTGCATCAATGTCTACAATTCCATGAAACGGAACTGTAGGTAGGAATACCACAATGAGATTTCACAATCTCAGGAAATAAATCAGCAAAGCGACAACCAAGAGATTCAAGCATGAAATTATACAAACAACCAATGCACAAAAGTCATGGAAGCATAAACCAAAAAAAAATATCCATTTTTACAACCATCCCCAAAATGCATTTATTAGAACCACTCACGCCAAAAACTCCTTTGTACCCAAAAACACATCTATTTATTACACATGCACCATGGTCTCCCATGTGAACCATGCACACACCCTAACTCCTTTTGTCACACCACGGGTAATGACCATGCATGTGACTTTGTAACGAGCGATGCCCAGCTCCATGCCCGACGTGTACATGACTAGGCATCCTTTATCTCCCGCCAATGGAGAGGCTCCGGAGTCGACATGAGAGCGTTATCATCTCGTCTGAGCTCGTTCACTCAATTTATTACACTCCCATGTGACCAAAGGAGCTCCACCAAGATAATAATACCCCATCTCGACTTGGGGTCATGATATGCACGCACCCATAAAAATATTACCAAGATACGAAAACCTAGTTTTCAATTTTATCAACATGGCATATAACATGGCAATAGCATATAACTTGGCACAGTTGAATAAATTATGGCAGATATCAATAATAGTAATATGCAGATGCATGACGGGTAGTTTGTTGGATGGCATGGCATAGCACACAACAGTCACACATAACAACACAACAATCACAAATCCACAGTTTCACAAACCTTAACTACAAGTGTTTCTCATCCTCCATCAGGCCCTCGACCCAAATTTTGACAACAACTACATCAAATATTTCCAACACTTCCCCGAGCCTAACGCCCTTCTCAAACACAACTAGACTGAAGCAAAGTTAGTGATAATTTCACGTTAGAAATTCAAGGGTCGCGCTTGAGAGTTACTTATTATGTGGAAGACAATAATTCTGGATGATTGCGCGTGATGGTTTACGATGTCCCAAGATTGAAAGAGTGCGTGCGTCTCTGTGCGGATGGACAAAGACAATTGAGTTAAATTAGAACACAGCCTAAAAATTAAAAATACAAGGAGCAGAAGGCTTACTGAGGTGGCGCCAAGAGTAACGGAGTAAGGTGGCAGAGGCGGATCTGGAGGGACAAAGGGCTACCAATGAGATTTCTCTCAAATGGGTAGCAGATCTGGAGTGCTAGTGGGTGGAGGAGAGGGTTTCCACAGTGTGGTGTGGCGGAGCAAGGCGGGCAATGTGAGGTGGCTCTAACTCATAATTTGGGTGGAACCCAGAGAAGAGGACGACAGGAAAGGGAAGTGGGGTACTCAGGGGTGGTTGTGTGGCCACCAGAAGGCAGCTAGGGGCAGTGGCTCACCACAGCGCTAGGGCAAAACTACTCATAGAGGCTTCAGGATGTAGATTCGAGGGTGGGGAAACGCTAGAACTCGGTTTTGAGAGAGGAAAAAGCTAATTGAGGGATGGTTTGAGGAATAAGGAGCTCAACCTATTTATAGGCTGAGGGATGGTTCTTGACAGCAGCAGGAGAGGTTGCGATTGGGGGTAAGGGACAACGTGGGCTCTGCGAGCAAAGCACGAGTGGGCTCTGCAAGCAATGCAGGCGTGGCGTGTGATGAGGCCACCGGCGGCAGCGTGCAATTTCCATGGCCAAAACGGGCTCGAAAGTAGAGGTAGTGGGTTGAAACCAGGAAATGGGGCGCACGAGTTGGGGGAAAAGGGTGGTGGTGCAGTCGAAGGTGGAGGTGGTGTGCTATGCTGGACGCATGGCAAATTGGACTGGCAACGAGGGATGGTGATGCAAGACTCGGGTGTGGGAGGAGGTGGCGCCAAGAGTAGCATATTTTTCTCCCCACCATGAGCCATAGCCCAGCCACCCCACGGCACCAACCCCCTCTACGTCGTCACCGCACTGCTCAGAGACTACCGCCTGACACCGCACTCCACAACAAGCGGCCACCCTTGCTCGGTAAGTTCATGCCGACCCTCTCCATGCATAGTCTATCGGCATCTCAGCTCCCCATAAACACTCTCACTCTTCGTCTCTCTCTCTCTCTCTCTCAATCTCTCTCTTAGAGCTCTGTCGCCGCACTCGCCACCTTCTCCTCAGCCCCCGCTTCATCGCGTGCTTCCTCTCTTAGTAACGATATTGCATGGCTTGTATTTTCCACAAGGAAAATGCGTCTACTGTTAATATAAATTCCTAAGCCTTATGTCGGTTACAATTACAGAAGGATAGACTTTTATTTTAATTACATATTTGTCCCTTAGTTACGCCAAACAGCATACGTATTGAACTTATATTTTATATTGAGCTTTAATGTTTACATGGGCTCTTATCTACGGTTTAAGTCTTTTTGTTACAAAGATTAACAGTTTAGAATAATTCAGTGTTAGGAAGATTTTAGGTTTAGAAAATATATGATACTTTTAATAGTTTAGATTTTCAATAAAATCTCCTGTTTAATTAGAAATTTATGCAAATTATGTGTTTATTTTTATAGGTGACCGATTACGTGCAGAAAATAGTAGATTAGCATTGCAAGGTAAGTAGCATGATCATACTCTTACACGTATGTATGGTAAACGGCATATTGTTTTTTATAAAAATATGATGCATGTATGCCCTCCATTGGAAGTCCCTTTTTACATACCTAAATCATGATTTTATGTGAAGATTTATACATTAAAGTATTTTATGAAAGTCATGATTTTATGTAAAGGTTTATGAATATTGATGATCTTATGTGATAATTTGTGCATTAAAATAATTATGGAAAGTCATACATGATTTTATGTGAGAGTTATTTCATAAAATTATTTATGAAATGCATGATTTTATGTGAGAGTTATGCATAAAATTATTTATGAAAAGTCGTGATCTTATGTAAGAGTTATTTCATAAAATTATTTATGAAAAATCATGAATTTGTGTGAGAAAACATTTATCACGACACTTATGAAAGAATGCGATTTCATTTAAAATATATGATATGATATGACAAATATGTATGTGATTTCTTTTGAAATCTATATATGATATGACAAGTATGTATATGATTTCTTTTGAAATCTATGAAATGACAAGTATGTAAGTATGATTATGATAAGATATGTAATGGTCTATGTTATGATATGAAGACGGTACCTATGTTATGGGCATATTGCATTGCCAGGTCATGCATGCTGGTAGTGCACCCAGTATGTATTCCTTATATATGGATTCCACAACCCGCGGCCACAGGTGGAATTATAATCTATTTAGATTCGCTAACCCTAACTCACAAGGGTCAACAGTGGGTAACGGCCTATGATAAGTGAAATATATGTTAATGTTAATGTTCATGTTATTTATGTATGTATTTATGACTATGCACGTTTTTCTAGAAACCTTATGTTTATTATGTTTATTGTATGATGTGTTGCTTATTGAGTATTCGACTCATTTTTTTATATTTTATGTTTTTAAACCACCCAGGTGACGATATTTATGAGGATGAGACTGTAGGACAGGACTTGACCCGGGTGGCGAGACAGAGGCCTAGACAAATTATGCTGTGATTAGTTTTATGGTTTAAGGTTTAAATAAATTATTTTGATAAGCATATGAGACTTTTGTATTTTTTTAAAAAAATAAGTGCTTCTGCAAACTTTATTTTGGATTTTCAATATTTATTGAAGTTTGTTTATTTATGGAAATCTTTTGCATCTGACGCTTTGTAAAAGAAAGAAAAAAAACTTTTAAGTTTAAGTTAGTAGTAGTACACCGACTCCCCAAAATTTCTAAAATGCCTTTTTGGGAAGCGGGGTGTTACACTTATAATTTAAGAACTATCATATTTATCAATTCCAATGCGTACCTGTTGAGCCTAGACATTTAGATGCATCTAGAGGTTTTGAGTTCTGTCTCTTATAAAAATTTGTTTTTACTCAGCAAGAATTTGACGAGTATTGATATGTACTTTGATTCCAAATTAGGTCTTAAATTATGTTATAGTTTTCAACAGTTGGGAACTTTATGATGGATGTATAAGTGTGGTAGGTGTCACACTTAACTTTCTTTATGTTTCACAGCATGTTCCTAGAATTAATGGAGAAATTCCTTCAATTGATGAAGTAAGTTCAGATCATCAGAGGCTTAAGGACAGGTATTGTCCTAAGTGTAGTCTTTTCTTGTTAAATTTATATCTTTCTTACCATTTCCTCTCTCTCTTGGCAGATAATCTTCTCTCTCCCCCTCGTCAGTTCTGCTGTTTATGTGTTTTAGAGTAGAGCTTGATAGTTTTTCTCCTCTCAGTGGCTTGATAGTTGATGCTGCTTTGTGCCTTGTACTCTGACTGCAGATGTACGATTTTGTAGAGCACAAGGTTCAAGGAGATGGTAATTGTCAGGTTAGTTTATCCTTATCCTTAAGCATCCTAACAATTCTCGTAGGGATATATGAGTTTGTAATTTATATACCATGCTTGAGTTGTAATATTTGTTGAATACTACTTGTTTTTAATTATTCATTTTCCCAGTTTCGTGCTTTATCAGATCAATTATATAGCACACCTGACAACCACCAATTTGTTAGGCAACAAGTTTTGAATTAGGTTTGTTTTTATGGAATAGCTACTTTTTCCTGATTCAATTTGAATTTTCTTAGAGCTCATATGTATCTTGATACACGGTTTGTTATCATCAGCTTAGGTCTCATCCAGAGATTTATGGGGGATATGTTCCCATGGAATATGGTGATTATTCAGAGAAGATGTCCGAGTTCTAATTGAACTTTTTACCCATCTTGCTTTCTCATATTTTTTTTTTTTTTAGACTAAGAATTTGCTGACGTTACAGTTTCATTTTAATTGTACTAGGAGTAGTGAGTGGGGTGATCATGTCACATTGCAAGCAGCTGCAGATTCGGTATGGTTTCTGATTATCATTTTCCTTCTCTTTGAACTGTGTCAGATTTTGATTTATTTGATAGTCCGGAGGTCCCATCATTATTTGGTTTGTTCAAAGTTTATATACAGGTATTTATGTCCTATGCCCTCGGTTTATGGTGATTATGTTAGTTTATTACAAACTGAGTGCAGTTATATTGTAGCTTGAAAGTACAACTTTGGCGGTTCGACTGGTTTTTCTTTTTGTATCCTGCAGCTGAGAAAGTCTATGAGCTTCAAACACAATGGGAGGAAGGTGGAGTTGAAGGGAATAATGGGACCAAAACATAAGGTAGTCGAAGAAGGAGTAGCAGCAAGAGAATTGCAAAGGAAAAAATCCGAGTTCCTCTGCTAGTTACTCCCGACGAGGCACAGGGGCCCCAACGTTACGCTTTCTTTTTTCCCCATTTCCCTCTGCTTTCTCTTTTTTCCTCACATTATGCACTTTCTTTTAGCCTAATTGTATATTTGTGTGTGATCTACTTCCATTTCCTGCTCAAGTTGCTTTGTTTTGCTAAAACTAGTGCCACTAGTGACAAGTTTATTGGCTGTCCATGGATATCTAACAGAGGAACTATGAAAAGTTGATTGTAGTTTCATTTTATATAAATGAACAGTTCTAATTTAAAATTTATTTGTCATGATCGTATTAGTAAAATGTAAAAAATTTTCCTATTTTTTTACACTTTCTACAAGTCTTCAATTAGCTAACTTATTTTGATTGGTTTTGTTAGTAACAACTCAATCTAGGCTCGTGAACAAAACTTGTTTAAGCTCAACTTGGCTCGTTTCGAAACTCGTCATATATGTTTATATGTATGTGTTATATTTATTAAACATTAGCTGTATTTTATATATTATTAATTTATTTATAGTTTATGATATTTAATATGTTCCTAGTGTTTACAGGATAATTTTGGTAATTCGTTTTATAGAAGATATCTTATGTAATTAGTTGTCTATATTTAGTTGTGTATTTTATTAACTCTTATGGGTTGGCTCAAGTGGTAAAGGCCTTGGACTTGGAGGTAATGGTGTAATCAATCTTGTCCGGGAGAGGGGGGTCATGGACCGAAAATTTCGATCCACCTTTTTTTCCAGACCAAATCGATTACCCCTATATATCAGACCAGACTGTTAGTTATCAGTCTAGTTAGTCTATGAATATTTTCTTCCTCTTTTCTTTTTTTGGCAGATAAATTAATAAAAAAAATTAATTAAATTAGTAAAATTAAAATTAAGTGAGCTCTTTAATGTGTATTATGTAACTAACTCGTTAAAAAATAATTATATATTTATATTTATGATGTTAATAGTAAGGGTGTGCAGCCGGATCCGGATCCAGTTGCTAAAATCCGGGCGGTTATCCGCCCAGATTCAATCTAGGCTCTAGTCTTTTCAAGATGTTTGGATTGAAGGAATTAATTGTTTCTAGGCTCTAGTCTTTTCAAGAGTTGGACTCCGCCTTCAGTTATATTCCTTATTCATTTCATTATGCATGGCTGCTTATTTTGATTTGTAATTCAGATGTCCTTCGAATGAGTTCAGAAAGAAGAGGTGGACCTTTGGCAATAGGAGGAATTAGGGGATTTCTGGCTGGCATGCATAAGCTACAGAACACCCTTTTGCCGTCCTTAACAATTGTTACTTGAAGGGTACTCATATTCCTTGGTTCAAAGACTTGCTCCAAATTCTAGTATTCTCTCAATAATCGTGTGCTTTTTCATTTCATATGAATAACAGATCATATTTTCTTCTTTGTCCGAATATTTCTACAATCATGGCTCTATACTTGTGCATTTACAGCATCCCATACGCATTGGCATCAGTGCCGACTCAAACGCTAGGCCATTAAAGCTATGTTGGAAACATGGAAGCAGTTGAACTATCTTAGTTGAGTTCAAATTTAAGCATAGCCAAACATCCAAACACATAACTCTCAAGTCACTAAACATCACTCCGCTCAAGATCTCTTTACACATAGGACCTACAACTTTTTTCAACTCAACATTACTTTACACGCGAGGCCCACAATTTTTTTCAACTTTACAATAAATATATCTATTTATCTTAACATCCAAAAATATCTTAGGTAGACTCCACAAAACTTACTCCACCATCTCAACTCACTACTATTCATAAAGAACTCAACTCATCTCATTCAGTTTAACATTCAAACGCAACCTTAAAGCTATTGTCTAAGGCCCAAAAAGAGTGAGGCACTTTTTAATATAAATTTATATTTTTGTTTTGCCCAAAAAAAAAAACTGAAAGAAGGCTTAAAATAGAGGATAAATGTTGCAAATTTTTCGACTTCATATATATTAGAAGATATTAATTGGAAAAAAAAAAAAAAAACTTTTTCCCTTCTCTAGTAGAATATATTGCCAATAATATTCCAACAGAATGGTTTTTACAATTCTATTAATTTTTTGGTCCGAGTGGTCGTAATAGCTGAGAATCTTTTTCCCTTCTCTAGTAGGACTGCAACCTAGGCCAACCCATCCAACAAGTAGCCCCTAGGAGTTGATGAAGGTCTGGCAGCCATGGCACTCACCTAATATCCATCGTCAACAAACACATTGCCAAAGTTACTAACTATATTGAAAATCCCAAAAAAGAGTCCTCTTGAATTCAGCATTGTCAAGTAAGACCCCTTGTAATTCCCACTAGCAGGGCCACGAGATTGCCCATCATGGGGAAACTGGCTCCTCACAAGTTCTTGATTTGTTTGCTACCTCAACTAGATGGTTTCATATTACAATGGAGTTATCAAGCTCATTGCTTGCCGTGTAAACCAAGTAGGCAAAGATGACTAAAATAATATGCACTACAGCAGAATGTATATAGCTTGCTAGGAAGGTTGCTTTTAGTCCTCCAGCTACTGTGTACAAAATAACCCCGAGTGGTATGAGAAAACTAGCAGCATAAATTTTCACTCCAGTAAGTGCATTTACAATAGCAGATTCACCAAGGAGCAACATTTTTGTTATCCAACAAGTATCAACAATTTCACAAACGGTACCTGCATGAGGAGTCTTTCTTTTTTATTTCTGCAACCATTACACCAAAAAAAAGTACCTGAATGGTAGCTCCACTTGTATACCAGAAAGGTCTGCTAACACTATATTTGCTAGGAAAATACTCAAGCCACAAATAGATTGCACAAATATAATTTTACAAACTGATGTAACATGATATGATTCATTAAATTGTAAAGTTACTTTTTATTCTAAAATAAATCTAATGGACTATATGAAGTCATACCAGTTTATAAAATTATTTTTGTGTAATCTTTTTGTGACTATAGCAGTACTCTATTTGCCAAGATAATAGCCAAAGTCTCATTCAGGCATTTCGTCAAACAGCTTAAGCGCCATTCATTTCCTCCATGCCTGATCAAAAAACCAATTCAAATAACTAAGGCCATACCCTCCCATTTCCAATGACTGCTCGATAACTATTCCCCCAAGGGGAATTTCATAAATCTTACGAGCATCACTCCAAACACCTTAAGGCTCTCTTATACCCAAACAACAAAACCACAAAACACAAGCAAAAGAAATAGAACGTGGAACAACCAGGATGAAAACATATATACTCAGTATAACCTTTTTACCATCTACCACAAACTGCTTCAATTGATGGTTAAGAATTCCTCAACAATTTGGCACTCGTAAGCAGCAGCAAGCTTGTGTACATATAGTGCATCAGAAAATACCAAAAGCTGGGATGATTTTCTACAACTGGAGCCATCTCTTCCAGAATATCTCTGTAAACAACTTGATGTAAACTAAAATTACATACGATTCCTAAATACAAATTTCTTTCGCATTCAGTTTGACTAAGGGAACTCATGATTCGGATGCAAGTAAGCCATGATGGTGTATAAAGTTTGGACAATTGCAAGCGAGAAGAGCACAAACTTAGCCAACGTCGAAATGAATGCCCAAGGAGTCCCAAAATACTTATGCTTGAAGATCGCCCACTTCACGTTCCAGCCATTTCTAGAATACTTGTCCACATTCTCAAACAACTTGGACAAATAACAATCTCTATCAATCATCACATTCCCGCCCATATTATTGATGAAACGCACAACCTCGTCATCGTTACCAAAATTGTTATTCACAATTTTGTGGTTGTGTAGGTACTCAGCATCATTGGCACTTTTCACGAGACAACTCAAGAAGGTTGCATAAGTGGTGAAATATTTGGAGCCCTCGCAATGACACTGCTCGAATGCCACGCAATTTGATAAGAAAGAGCCCATGAATTTGTCAAGTGTTAGATAAGGCATCTCAATCACGCCATTATTGAATTTCACAAGCAAGAAGTTTTTCTCTTGGACTGATTTGAACTTAATCCCCGAGCGGCGGAGCATTGAGGAGTTGTGCATAATAGGGGTTGGTGTGCCACTGCTTTGTGTTATTTCTTCCTCGGGTTTAAAGCTTACACGAACCAAGTCCAGTAAATGCCAGACTGGATCACGAAACTGGCATATGAAATCCTCGGATCTTCGCAATGTAATATATTTATTGAAGAATTGCATAGCAAGCAAGGACAAGGACAAGCTAGACTCCTCCTCGCTAGGCATTTTGGATATTTCAAATAACTTTTCTAGAATAAAGAATGGTATCTGATTCTCGAGCAAGAGGAAGTCCCTACAAACAAATGGTAATGTCCAAAGACAGGGAACTAGAGGGTCATTGGGCTCGAATAGTCTCGGGTCTTTAATCTTGCGAAAAAGTTCTATTATAAAGCAGCCATCAAGAACCATCATTTTGATGAACTCATGGCTTTCAAGTTGAATGATCACCGAATAGTATTCTCTGGCATCCTTTTCAAGTGGCTTTATGCTTACCCAGTAGTCCTCTAAGGTCTTGATCGGTTCTCTGCATAGCAAAGAGTTGAGATAACGCACCTTGAGCTTCTCAATATTCTTGAGCACCGGCTTGCCATGGTGATAGGGCCCGATGGAGACAAAATGAGGATGATATGAGTCAGAGTTGCCACCGAACGTATGGGGGACTTTGAAGATACAACATGTCCTTCTGCTGGCAGTTGAGGTGCTCTTAGAGAAAAAATTTGTCATTTCTTGGTATTCATTATTGATTGTTATCCCTACATCGAGAATGTGGATGCAAGCATAAATAAGTATAATTAAAATATTCACTAAGTTAATATATCATTACATTCACTATAAATACTCAAGTTCATTATATAATTAAACAAAGAAGTATGTTTGTTAATTAAAAGAGGGTTAAATGCAAAATCAGTATCTGACTTTCACGTTTTACAAATTGGAAGCAAGATTTTCAACTTTTACAACGTTGATAATGAAGAATTTGAGAACTCGCAATCAATTACTTTTGTCAATTTTATATTAGAAAATAAATGGGAGCACTGCCACGTGCATGGTACAAAAATAATAAAAAATCTCTAAAAAACATAAAAATATATTTCAAAATCTAAAAATTATAAAACTAATAAATAATTAAGAAAATCTTAAAAATCTAATTTTTTACAACATATCTAAAAGTTAAAAAATTAAGCAAGATTTATTAAAATAGAAAACTAAAAAAATTTTAAAAAAATCATTAAACCAGAAAAACTGAACAAACAAATAATTTATTAAAACATGAAAGCAAGAAAAAATAAAAATAGACATTTTAGTACAAAAGAAAAAAAGCAAAAAAAAAAAAAAAAAGAAGAGGCAGGCAGTTGACTCCCTGACAGCACTGGGCGAGTAAGGGAGAATTAACCTCCCTTAAAATTTCTTATTATTTTTATTATGTATTTTTTAAAGTTTCTTTTTCTTAAAATCATTTTAATGTTTTTGTTTTTTTTTTAATTTAATTTTGGATGTAGCATTCTACTCATGCATGTGTTAGTCATGAATCAAAGATTGAAACATGCTGTCAATTGTACGTCATCGACAATTGATGGAGGAAGATTGATGGAGGAGGTATTTGATTTCGAGTTATAGATTCTTAAAGTATCAATGTTGTGAAATTTAAAAATTATGGACTTAGATTTATAAAAACATAAACATCCAAATACTGTATTTATGTTAAATAATTATAATGGAACTAGCAACAGTGCAAGTGTGGAAAGTGCGAAAATCATGTTTTATGTTTAAATATATACCTGATCTCGTACTTGTAGAAGACGTATGTTCTCTTTCTGGGACTGCATCTCCTGAAAGCTTATCTTCTTGATCAATAGTAGTCATTGGCCCACTATCATCTCGTTGCCCTCCTGGCATCTCCATGACAGGCCAAAGCAGCGGATCAACATCTTCTTCCTGATTCTTTTTTTTTTTTTTTTTAATCATTCAGAAAATTTATAAAGATTAAGGTATATTAGATCTTGCCAAATTGATGAAAACTCATACAAAATATGTTTGAATCAAGAAAGTTAATATGAGTTTTTATCAACATTTTTAAAATATGATCATGAAATTTATTATAATTAATTGTCCAGAAGTATAATATAGCTTTTTTAAGAATTATTATACATGTTATATTCTCGACCCATTTTCATCATATTGTGATAACATTACTTACACACCAAATATATATCACAATTTAGGTTTTTTTTAAATAAAAGAATTTAAAAGTTGATAGATAATATTTACGTACCAGATCATTACAATATGATAGAAATTGGATAAAAGTGTAGGATATAATTTTTTTTGTATTAATGAAAGTTGATTTAAATGATTACATGAATAGAGTTTTTGAAAAATGAAAAATTATTTTCAATCTTGTATTTACCAAAGTAAAAGTAATTTTGAAATTTTTTTTTTGTGTGTGAATTCTTATTAAAAATAATATGGTATTTATATTTAAGAAGTCATTGACGCCTAATTGCTGCATGGAGATGAGATCAATCAGTACACGGCTTACCTGGCGCTGCTCTTCAAGACTTTCTAATGTGTATGTAGAACTACAAGGGACTAAACTGAATGGCTTCATTTCTGCCAGTGAAAAATATAATTTAAGACTAAATAAAATTAAGCAGCATTAATATCCATTGCCATTTACTGAAGATTAATAAACATCTATGTACGTAAGTGGTGAATCGCATGCAAATAATACATTCTAATTTCTAATTCATCTTCTCTAGCTAGCTAGTAGCTACAATATCAGATTTTCCCTTGGAAAGGGTACTTCACCTCTAATTCACTTTGGTGCCTTTCAAGAAAAATATAAACCACTTGATCACGAGTTGTCCAAAAGAGAACTTGGATTGAAAAAAAAAATCTGTAAATTTGATAATTATTTATAGAGTATGTGGGAAGCATTATTTTAAGAGAAATTGGACAATCTTTCAAGCATTTCGGTTCATCCTCATCAACGTCATCGACGTCACAAATTAATAATCTTACTAAAGATTTAGAAACTACACGGCACAAGAATGAGTATATGAGGTTGAGACAACAAGAGTTAGAGTCCCTCTTAGAGCGACAGTCTTATTTAGAGACGCGTATGCAGGACCAACAAAGAGACTAAGAGGAAAGAATACGCAGTGAAGTCCAAGAACAAATGTAACGAGAGATGATGGTGCAAATGGAGCGTGCTATGTCATTGCAACAAAATCTCCCACTTGCAACAAAATCGCAGTGGACGATTTATAAAAACATAAACATCCAAATACTGTATTTATGTTAAATAATTATAATGGAACTAGCAACAGTGCAAGTGTGGAAAGTGCGAAAATCATGTTTTCTGTTTAAATATATACCTGATCTCGTACTTGTAGAAGACGTATGTTCTCTTTCTGGGACTGCATCTCCGGAAAGCTGATCTTCTTGACCAACAGTAGTCATTGGCCCACTATCATCTCGTTGCCCTCCTGGCGTCTCCATGACAGGCCGAAGCAGCGGAACATCTTCTTCCTGATTCTTTTTTTTTTTTTTTTTAAATCATTCAGAAAATTTATAAAGATTAAGGTATATTAGATCTTGCCAAATTGATGAAACTCATACAAAATATGTTTGAATCAAGAAAGTTAATATGAGTTTTTTATCAACATTTTTAAAATATGATCATGAAATTTATTATAATTAATTGTCCAGAAGTATAATATAGCTTTTTTAAGAATTATTATACATGTTATATTCTCGACCCATTTTCATCATATTGTGATAACATTACTGACCCACCAAATATATATCACAATTTAGGTTTTTTTTAAATAAAAGAATTTAAAAGTTGATAGATAATATTTACGTACCAGATCATTACAGTATGAATGATAGAAATTGGATAAAAGTGTAGGATATAATTTTTTTTGTATTAATGAAAGTTGATTTAAATGATTACATGAATAGAGTTTTTGAAAAATGAAAAATTATTTTCAATCTTGTATTTACCAAAGTAAAAGTAATTTTGAAATTTTTTTTTTTTGTGTGTGAATTCTTATTAAAAATAATATGGTATTTATATTTAAGAAGTCATTGACGCCTAATTGCTGCATGGAGATGAGATCAATCAGTACACGGCTTACCTGGCACTGCTCTTGAAGACTTTCTAATATGTTTGTAGAACTACAAGGGACTAAACTGAATGGCTTCATTTCTGCCAGTGAAAAATATAATTTAAGACTAAATAAAATTAAGCAACATTATCCATTGCCATTTACTGAAGATTAATAAGCATCTACGTACGTAAGTGGTGAATCACATGCAAATAATACATTCTAATTTCTAATTCATCTTCTCTAGCTAGCTAGTAGCTACAATATCAGATTTTCCCTTGGAAATGGTACTTCACCTCTAATTCACTTTGGTGCCTTCCAAGAAAAATATAAATCACTTGATCACGAGTTGTCCAAAAGAGAAGTTGGATTGAAAAAAAAAATCTGTAAATTTGATAATTATTTATAGAGTATGTGGGAAGCATTATTTTAAGAGAAATTGGACAATCTTTCAAGCATTTCGGTTCATCCTCATCAACGTCATCGACGTCACAAATTAATAATCTTACTAAAGATTTAGAAACTGCACGGCACGAGAATAAGTATATGAGGTTGAGACAATAAGAGTTAGAGTCCCTCTTAGAGCAACAGTCTTATTTAGAGACGCATATGCAGGACCAACAAAGAGACCAAGAGGAAAGAATACGCAGTGAAGTCCAACAGCAAATGTAACGGGAGATGATGGTGCAAATGGAGCGTGCTATGTCATTGCAACAAAATCGCCCACTTGCAACAAAATTGCAGTGGACGATTCTGTTGCAATGACATAACATAATCGCGTGCTATGTCTTAAAACTTAATGAGACATTGTTAGTGTTAAAAGATGGTGTATAATATGATACAATTAGTATGTTTTTTAGTTTTATGAAATTAATATTTCTGATCTATACGTTCGAATGTAAATAAAAAACGTTTGAACATTGGTTCACTTTCGAACTAACGTTCGAACGTAATTACACAAAAGTTTGAGGTTAGTTTTTTAACGGAAGATTGATGGAGGTATTTGATTTCGAGTTATCAGATTCTTAAGTATCAATGTTGTGAAAATTTAAAATTATGGACTCGGATTTATAAAAACATAAACATCCAAATAAAATAATTATAATGGAACAAGCAACAGTGCACGTGTGGAAAGTGCGAAAATCATGTTTTCTGTTTAATTATATACCTGATCTCGTACTTATAGAAGACGTCTGATCTCTTTCTGGGACTCTAGCTCCTGAAAACGGACATCGTCTAACAATACCATCTCGTATTACTTCTGGTACCTGCCCAACAGTAACTTCAACCTCCCGCAAACTATTTCTCTTTTTTTTTTTTTTTAAATCATTCAGAAAATTTATAAAGATTAAGGTATATTAGATCTTGCCAAATTGATGAAACTCATACAAAATATGTTTGAATCAAGAAAGTTAATATGAGTTTTTTATCAACATTTTTAAAATATGATCATGAAATTTATTATAATTAATTGTCCAGAGGTATAATATAGCTTTTTTAAGAATTATTATACATGTTATATTCTCGACCCATTTTCATCATATTGTGATAACATTACTTACCCACCAAATATATATCACAATTAGGTTTTTTTAAATAAAATAATTTAAAAGTTGATAGATAATATTTACGTACCAGATCATTACAGTATGAATGATAGAAATGGGATAAGTGTAGGATATAATTTTTTATTTTTATTTTTTGTATTAATGAAAGTTGATTTAAATGATTAGATGAATTGAGTTTTTGAAAATTGAAAAACTATTTTCAATCTTGTATTTACCAAAGTAAAAGTAATTTTGAAAAATTTTTTTTTTTTTTGTGTGAATTCTTATTAAAAATAATATGTAATTTATATTTAAAAAGTCATTGACGCCTAATTGCTGCATGGAGATCAGATCAATCAGTACGCGGCTTACCAAAACCTGGCGACCCCGCCTGAACCAAACTGGCGGCATTTCTGCGAGTGAAAAGTAAAATTTAGGACTAAATAAAATTAAGCAGCATTAATTTTATTTACTGATAATTAATAAACATCTACGTACGTAAGTGATGAATCGCATGCAAATAATACATTCTAATTTCTAATTCACCTTCTCTAGCTAGCTAGTAGCTACAATATCAGATTTTCCCTTGGAAAGGGTACGTACTTCACCTCTAATTCACTTTGGTGCCTTTAGAAAAATATAAATCACTTGATCACGTGTTGTCCAAAAGAGAAATTGGATTGGAAAAAAAAAATCTGTAAATTTGATAATTAATTATAGAGTATGTGGGAAGCTTATTTTAAGAGAAAATGGACAATTTTTTTTTAATAGATTGTTAAAATAATGGCGATTCTCACATGTTTAATGAATACTTGCCAAGTACTTTGAAGACTATTCAAAGAAATTGTCCATCAATCTAATTTGATATCTGTTTGCACAGAAATGCCACAAAAATAATAAAACAAAACAAAATAAAATAGCTAATAAATAACAAAAGCGCTCAAAAACTATTGATCAGCATTGTCCTTCAGCACAAGAATTAATAGATTTCTTCTTAATTTTTTTAACAAAAGAAAAAAAAATACATAATTTATTAGATATAGTTGATTGACAAAATAATACAAAGAAAGTACTCACCGAAGGTTACAGTATGTACTTTGTTTGAAATAAAATTCTCCCCTTTTGTCTCAAAAGTTCATACTCCAGCACACCTCATCATGTGCATGCATGCGCTGTACGAAATAAACAATAACACAAGAATTCAAATGAAATTTACACTTGGTGAAAATCGATCTGCCTCAAAATAGAGATAAGAGAAGGTACATACGATGGACAAAAGGATGATAAATGGTATTTTTTTTTTTTTTGGGTATATATTTCTTTTAAGAGAGGTGTAGCCATGAGCCCCACAAACTAATTAACTTTCATGCTCGTGTTGGAACTATGAGTACTACTTCAGCTTGCAAAGCAAATAAAGTACTTCAATTTAGAGATGAGTTGTGATCACTACTCAGAACACTTACGATTATTTTAACTCTGGCCCAATCATTAGAGTTTTGGGGCTCAAGCTCACACTACAACAATAGTACAAAAAATAACCATCATCATTCTCTAATCGCAAAAATGGCTTTTGAAATGTTAGCAGAAATAACTCCTACCCAGAATCAAACTTCATACTCAACATATATACTACAGAGAAGCAAATCGACAACCTTTAAGGGCACTGAGTAAAGGTAGCAGATTGATGAGTTCAAGTGAATGATGCAATGACAGCAAGTTGTGTTTCAATCAACTAAACTTTAAGGGCAGGCATTTCACTTGAAATTCCCACTAGCCTTTTTTATAATTTTGAAAGGCTTTGTGCAGAAATTACTTTTTTTCTTTTTGCTGCATAAAGGAGTACACATCTAACATCAACCCAGAAAAGTGACAGACTCAGCCTCACAAAACTTCATAATTTAACACAAATGGGTCCCAAATGACTGAACAAAGGAAACCAAGTCTGAACATATGAACATGAAAATGGTTAACTTATAAGTTATAACTCTTCTGCAACAATTTTCCAACACTATATCAAGCAGAGGAAGTGTAATTTTATAAAATTGAGATTATTTTTAATAAAATAGTTTAATTATGTCAATTGATTATAAAATAAATTATAAGAGAGTAGCAGGATTATAGATAAACCCTGTTGAATGTAGCACGTCAGCATGTTAATTTGAAGGGATAAATTTAATTGGGTTGGTGATTTTATAAGGGGTTTGCAAACGGCAACTTCAGTCTTCAAGTTTAATAATGCTCTGTTGTGGCCCTTATCTCTTTGCTAGAAGAATTCTCTGTTTTGGGGGACAAAATGCATAATGCAATCCTCTTCTGGGTTGATGGTCTGAAGGGACGAAATGGGTCAAATTACAAAGAAATAACAGCAACATCCTCAAGAACGATAACTCTCTCTCTCCAGAAATTACACCATCTCAAAGTTCTAAACCAAATCATCCGATTCCAAAAAATAAATAGAGAAAGAAAGATCAGAATCTCACCTCGGGGGGTCTAACCGTATGTGTTGCTAAACCCCGTCGTTGACTCGACCACGTACGGCGACCACGCTATCGCTGCCTGTCTAGGGTTGCTGTCTGAAGGAAGAACGAAATGGGTTTTATCATTCATGTGAAGGGCAAGTGAGCGCTATGTCATTCATGTCTTATAAGAGTATCTCGTTGAAGAATTCAATTTGAATGCTCTAAAGTCCGGTTGAATAAATAAAATCATCTCATGAACCGCGTAACAGTAGGGTAGGTAGAAGCGTCTTCATGATACAAGCAAACCAAGTCTGGGTCAATACGCAGAAAAGTCTGGGTCAATGCAAGCAAACCAAGTCATGTGGGTAGTTCGGTGTAGTGGGCCAGTCCGTCGATTGGTGGTCTATGAAGTGGAGAGCAGTGAGTCAGTCGTGGGCCATCTTTTAGGCAATTTTTTCCAATCAGGATTCTTCAAGGATAATTTTTTCCATAATTTAGGTGAGTAAGAGCACGTATATGGGAAAATTCATTATCATAGAACAAGTCCTCCAAATGCTCTCTCTCCAGAAATTACACCATCTCAAAGTTCTAAACCAAATCATCCGATTCCAAAAATAAATAGAGAAAGAAAGATCAGAATCTCACCTCGGGGGGTTTAACCGTATGGGTTGCTAACCAAATCATCCGAGCTCCTGAACACCTCACATATCATTTTCAGTGCATAATTGTCATGTTATCAAAGCCCATTAATTACAAGTCAATTTTATACTGGAATATGTAAACAAACGGACAATCAAAAGTCAATTTTAATGTGCGTCACGTAGGTCCCAGTTTGTTTGTCTTTCCGAGGATGTGGGTCCCGGACCAACTCATCTCCAAGGTTGGCGTTTTTATATGATTTCTCTCTCTCTTTTTTTTTTGTTTGTTTGTTATGTTTTGTTTCCAAGGTGGTGGGGTTTGTGGGACCTACGGTTCACTATTCACCCAGTTGGGGAAAACGACGTCTTAGGGCGGTCCCTATGATTTTCATTAACTCAAATTATTGGCATAGATGTTTTCATGATTTATATATCCCGCCACCTAATTTTTCCCTAATCGCCCGTTATTCTCTCTATTTATTAATCAGCACATATAGTATTAATATGTACTTTAGGTGAGACTCGTTTCTATTATTTAAATTTTTGAATTTTAATTTCTTAAATACGACATGCTAGATATGTGAATATTTTTAAAAATCATTACAAAAAATAACAATTTATTTTTTAGAGAATACAATATCTCATTCATTAAGTCCACATTTGCCAATAAATCCTCGAAACAAATAATTAGTTCTTAAACAAAATTATTAAAAGATAAGTGTTATTATTATATAAAAGATATCGTAAAAATAAATTTATAAATTAATATGATTTCATATGATTCGTTATATTTATTTTATAATAAAAATAATTTTATTATTTATTATATCATATTAAATTACGTTAATTTATAAATTATTTTCAAAAAATATTTTTGTACTTAAAATATTTCTTTTATTAAAATGTAAGAGATTTTGTTAAGTTGGACAAAGTGAATTTGAGTTTAGATAGTAGTCCATCTTATTTTAGATTTGGCCAATCTAATGCAAAGTATTTTTTACATTAATTATATAAATTTAACTAACTTTTCTATTTGATGAATTCAATGTGAATGCTCTAAGGTCCGGTTGAATAAATAAAATCATCTCATGAACCGCGTAACAGTAGGGTCGGTAGAAGCGTCTTTATGTAATGGAATTGAGAGGGTACATGTTAGGATTAGGGAGAAATCAAGGGTGGCGGAAGATTCAGGAGCCCATTAATTTGTTTTTCACCTGGAACACGTTGGAGGGAGATCAATTATACTACGAATCAGCAGAGCTAGAAATATACTAGGGTAAAAGTTATATACTTTAGTGTCATTTCTGTGTCAACAATAGGGGTGTAGCCGGTCTGATTAAGTTCAGTTTTATACATAGAGAAGATATTGTAACCGGTTAATTATCCTAGATGGGCCTAGGCCGTTAGTCAAGCTGCAAGTAGCCTACCTCACTACCTGAAGCTCAGCTCGGTATTAAGAGGATCAAGCCCATTGCCAATACCGATTGGATAACTATCTGAAAGTGGCATGAGATCAAAAACAATTATTGTTTAAATTTACTATGAGATGAACCCCTCATCTCCAGGTTTGAGTTTCAAATAACATATGTGTCTATTATCGCTTAATAATAGAACATTTCAAAAGTCCTATATAAAGGAAAAATCCAAGTATGTAAAAGGCATATGATTTATTGGTATTAAGAAGTTTATACGATCACTAACTTTGGCATCGAAGGCGTTCCCTAGAACCCCCAAACCGTCTTACTCTTTAGTTGCAGGTGATCGTGAGGCGCTCGTGGTGAAACACATCCACAACAATACAATTTTTAGAACTAAACCCGTATATACCAGTTTTGAAAATTTAAGAACTGTTACCTGACCGATTCAACACAAAAACTGAAATTTTTTATTTTTCGATTTCGGTCCGATCCAGTTTTTTCTATTTTATGGATTATATATGTTAGTAATAATATAATATTTACATATATTAAACTATTAATCTATTTATATTATAGTATAAGTACATTGCAGGTTAGGTATATGAGTGGTCATTAGGGACTGGAATGGTTGTGTCACTGCCACCTTAAGATCTGTCTGTACCTCCTTCCCAGACCCTTTGCTTGGGGAAGCCATTGCAGCACTGAGAGCAGTTAAATTCTGTGCTGAACTAGGCCTCAAAACTATCGTCCTTAGGGAGACTCATTGAACATGGTGAATGCCACAATGGACAGGAGGAAAGTTGGAGTTTAGTTGGTCTTCACATCTCCGATATCAAGAAGGTGTTGAAACAAGTAGGAGTTTGGCAAGTTAACCATGTCCCTCGATAGACCAATGCAGTGGCTCACTGCTTGGCCAAGAGTTCACTAGACCTCCCTGAGGAGTCTATTCATGTAGAAGATTATCCTCATTGTATTCACAATCTCTTTGGTTGATTTATTAACACAAGTGCAACCTTTTCTCAAAAAAAAAAAAAAAAGTATATTATTTTATAATAATTAACACATACTAGTATATACTAGTATGTGTTAATTCTAGACTTTTGATACGAGTATATATGATCAAATATGTAAAAATGTATTTACAAAAAGAATAAATATATTATTTTTTATTATGCTAAAATTTTATTTATCCTTGATATATATATATATATCAAAAGTAAGTTTATATTAATAATTTAATATTAATATTTATGTTTAAGGCTATGATTTATTTGTTATATTAAGAAATATAGAATTAATAAACTTGAATAATAAGATTAGAATTTCATGTTATATTAAGTAGTAATTTAGTATATAATATATATGATATAATATAAAAAATTATAAATATATATATCGCTCCGATTTGGTTTAAATTGATTTTTATATTTTAAAAATTGGTACCACAACTATACAAGTTTTGATTTTAAAAAAATGGGTATCACTTACAAATTAAATCAAATCTATCGATTTGGTCCTGTACAATCTAGTTCAACTACTTTTCTGTTCTTTTTGCACCTGTAATCAACGGCGACATAATTTGACATGGAAGGAATGACAATGATAACTTTCTCACCTATAATTTCATTATTATTATTGTAATAGCAAGATTCATTGCTTGTCCTTTGCTTGTGATACTTTTACTTTTTCTTTTTCTTTTTTTTTGTATGGAAAAGATCTAATATATTTATCTCAAAGACATAGGAGGAAACATATTACAATTGGGTCTAATGACCATTTCAGATGTTTCCTCCGTAAGCTCTAAGGCTCTCTTCGCAAGACAGTGTGCATTTTCATTGCCACTTCTTTTTACAAAACTAATCTGCCAATGCTAAAAACAAGATAATAAAGTTCTAGTATCTAAAAGCACCAGTCCCACACTATCCCATCTCTCTTTGTGAAGATTAAGGTCTTGGACTATCTGAAGAGAGTCTCCTTCAAAAATCACTGATTCCAGATTCAGTTCAGAAGCAAAAATGACAGCTTGGAAGACTCCTATTGCCTCAGCCAGTAAGGGAACCACACAACCAACCTTAGTCACCATTTTAGAAGCTAAAATACTACCTTCATGATCGCTAGCTACCAATCCAATTCTCAATCTATCATGAGCTTCCCACAATGCAGCATCCCAGTTTATCTTAATAATTCCAGCAAGAGGTGGAGTCCATTTCACAACATGGTTTGGATGCATTCTAGTAGTTGAGTTAGGAGCTAGTTGGACAGCCTTAAAATCTTCTAGTTGTTGACCAGCAGTCTGGGCTAGTAAGGTAGGATGCAAGAAGGAACCTTCAAACACTAGCTTATTTCTTCTCTGCCAAACTCCCCTCGCGGTCATTGCAAATAACTCCATAGTTTGTAACTCACAATGGGCATTTAAATATTCAAAGATCTCCATAAACCTCCCTGCCCTCACATAAATTTTTTGCAGCACAATGGGCCCTTGACTCCACACATCCAAGGCTGAAGCACAATTCCACAACACATGAGTAGCTGTCTCTTCTTCTCTACAACATATTGGACATAGAGGAGAGTCCAAAATCTTCTTCTTGAATAGGTTCAATTTAGTTGGCATGGATTCTAAACAAGCTCTCCACACAAACATCTTAATTGCATTGGGGATCTTATATTTCCAACAGCAAGTCCAATCTTTAAAATTTTGAGCCCCTCGAGAAGACTGACCCCTATGATTTGCAATTAATTCCTTCTGTAGGTGGTATGCACTTTTCACTGTAAAACCCCCATCCTTTGTGCCTAACCTCATAAGCTTGTCTTTAGCACTTGTTGAGCTCACAGGAATCCTCTAAATGATAGCAGCATTTGCAGGACCAAGCATAATTAACATCTTCTCTCTATCTCATTGCTTAGTGTCCTCATGAATATGTTCAGCAACCTTTGCCTCTTCATCAATATCCTGCCCTTGACATTGGATCATGAAGGTGGAAGGTTTAGGTAACCACCTATCCTTCCAGATTCTAGTCTCTTGACGACTCCCAATTCTCCACATGGATCCTTTCACAATGAGACTTCTAGTAGCCAAAAAGCTCCTCCATATGAACAATGGTCTTGCTCCCAACTTGGCCTGAAAAAAGTTCAAACTTCTGAAATATTTGGCCTTGTGAACTTGGGAAGCCAAAGATTCAGGAAATTGAATTACCCGCCAGCCTTGCTTAGCCAACAAGGCTAAATTAAAACTCTCAAACTCTCTAAAGTCCATTCCTCCTGCTTCCTTTGCCTTTCCCATATGACTCCTAGAAACCCAATGCACTTTACTCTCCTTATCTTGTTGGCCCCACCAGAAATGGTGCATTACTCTATTAATTCCCTTCAACAAAGTCTTACCTATCAAAAAAAAAAATTCCCTTCAACAAAGTCTTTGGCAATTTAAAAACTCCCATGCAATAGGTAGGGAGAGCTTGAATCACTACTTTGAGGAGAATCTCCTTCCCTGCTTGAGAGAGGAACTTAGTCTTCCAATTACTCACCCTGCTCCTCACCCTGTCTAGTATGCTTTTAAAAGCATTGTGTTTTGATCTCCCCACCAGTGCAGGTAAACCCATATACCTTTCATAGCATGAAGTAGCTCTTGTACCAGCAATCCTCAATATGTACTCTCTAGCTTCTTGTCGAGTATTAGCACTAAAGTAAATTGCAGTTTTATCTTTGTTTAACACCTGCCCCGAGGCCCCCTCATAAAGACTGAGCAAAGTGTTGATAGTAGCCAATTCCTCTGCATTTGCTCTACAGAAAAGTAACCTGTCATCTACAAAAAATAAGTGATTAATGATAATCTGGCCCCTGCCTATAGGAAAACCATGAATGCTTTTTACACTTTCAGCATGATTGATAAGGTTGCTAAGCATTTCAGCAACCAGAAGGAAAAGATAGGGGGATAGTGGGTCTCCTTGTCTAATTCCTCTAAATGGTTTGAAGAAACCTTGGGAAGATCCATTAAGGAGAATTGAGTACGATATAGAAGACACACATCCCATCACCAGCCTGATCCAGCTCTCATTAAAGCCCATTTTAACCATCACTGCTCTCAAGAAGCCCCATTCCACACGATCATATGCCTTACTCATGTCTAGCTTAATTGCCATATGACCTTGCTGCCTCCTGCTATTTATGGACATGGAATGCATGGCTTCAAAAGCTTCTTTCACAATATCAAGGATCAATCTCCCAGGAACAAATGCACTTTGTGTTGGGGAAATAATCTGAGGAAGGATCTTCTTAAGTCTGTTGGCTAGAACATTTGACACCACTTTATATAATACATTGCACAATGAGATGGGTCGAAAATCCAGAACAGATTTGGGACCTTTCACTTTGGGAATAAGCACAATATATGTTTCATTAATACAACTAATATCCCCCTCTAAGTTGAGAACTTCTAACACAGCTTGGGTGAGCTTATCACCAACTATTTCCCAATGCACTTGGTAGAAATCTGCAGGGAATACATCTGGTCTAGGAGAGCCCAAATGGTTCATCTAGAATAAAGCTTCTTTCACCTCCCCTACAGTGTACTTCGGTTCCAGCATTCTGTTCATATCCATATCCACTTTTTTGTCCAACCTTGTAAGGCACTCCTCAATCCCAACTGGATTACATGAAGTGAAAAGAGATTGGTAGTACTGTCCAAAGCATTCAGAAATTTCCTCAATGTCCCTAGTCATACTGCCATCATATTTTGCCAAGCTTGTGATCTCATTAGTTTTCCTTCTCTGGTTAGCACACCTGTGAAAGTACTTTGAGTTTCTATCTCAATCTTTGAGCCAAGCTTGCTTTGCCCTTTGCTTCCATTTAACATTATCCTCTTCAAGAAACTTGTGAATTTCCAGCTTTACTTCCTTAATAATCTCAACACTAGAACCTGTATTGGACTCTTGCAGATTAGCCAGGTGTTGCAACTTAACTTGAGTTTCTTTTCTGTGTTGTCTAAGGGTGGTTCCACTCCACTTCATCAGAGCTTCTTTACAATGTCCAAGACATTTCTGAGGCTTCAATAAATGAGATCCTCTCTGTAGCACCTGAGAAGACTAGCAATTGGCAACAATCTTTGAACATTCCTCATGTAGTTTCCAAGAAGCTTCATATCTGAAAATCCTCTCCCTAACACCCCCTCCACTAACATACCTTCTCCCTCCCATCCTTAGCTTCATCAAAATAGGGTTGTGGTCAGATGAATAAGCAGCAAGAGCCTCTATGCAGCAATCTGAAAATCTCTTAGTCAACTCCATATTACCCATGCCACGATCTAATCTCTCTATAGTAAAGTGATGCCCCTCTCTATTATTGCACCAAGTAAATTTGTTGCCTTCAAACCCCAAGTCACTCAGGCCATAGTAGTCCACATTGCTTCTAAACTCTTCCATCTGTTTATATGGTCTCCTAGCTCCCCCTTGTTTCTCATGATGATGCATGAGCTCATTAAAATCTCCATAACAAAGGCATGCCATCTCAACACTTGGTTTCAATAATCTCAACAGCTTCCAACTATCCCTTCTATGGGTTGTATATGGAAAACCATAAAAACCAGTCAACAATACTTTATCATCACTATACTCTTGCTGCCAAATCATAGAAATGTGGTTCTGAGAATAAAATTGAAGAATGAGCTTATCCTCACTATGCCACATTAAAGCTAAACTCCCACTCAAACCCCTACTTTCAACCACAATACTACAGTCAAACCCCACTCTAGTCCTCACCTCTTCCACCTTCTTCTTTCCACACTTTGTTTCCATTAAGAAAACAAACTTGAGCCACTTATGTTTCACTAACCAGTGAAGTTCTCTAACTGCACGGGGGTTCCCAAGCCCACTATAGTTCCAACTAAGGCCTATCATGGCTGTTGGTGGGGCTATAGGACAGCCTCCACCAATTCAATATCGAAACTGTTTTTAGAAAAGACATCCTCCCGCCTTGTTTTTTTACTTGACAAAGCCAACTCCACTTCAATACTCCTACCACTTTTACCCCTCTTTCTAGTAGTCACCCCCTTTTCCTTAATATCTTGAGAGAATACCTTTCTTGCCCTCCTCTTCCGCGTGGCCCCCTTCTCTTGACATTACTCCCCGAATAATTGAGGTCAACAACATCTGACATCTTGCCTTTCTCTAACTTACCCTTACCAAAAATGAACATATCATTTTTAGACAAGTGCTCATTAGAGACCGTGACTGCTTCTACTTCCATAAAGGAAGAATCCTCTTGGGAAACTACCAACTTTAAATTCTCATGTTTTCCTACACTATTTGGGGTCTCTGACTTCAAGTTTTGGACTTTCAAACTCAATCCCCTCCCCTTAAGGAAACTCTCACCTTTAGGACAGGCTCCCGATTCTTCTGTACCAATAACATTTACCTTACAGGGCAAGATAGCAGCCTTCTGACTTCAAGCTTCTTGAATGAAGCTTGAGAATCCTCCCTAGTGCACCCCTTTCCATCTTTGGCTTCCCCTCCAACTACACCACTCATCTCCTCCTTGTGCCGTCCCTGCTGTTGTTTGGAACTATTAGAGCCACCATATTTGCGAAAATCAAAGATGGTAGAGTTCATAGGCTGAGCCTGGATCCATGGACCAAATTTGCTCACAAGACAAATCATCTTCTGGAGATTCACCCTTCTGTTTACTGCACCTGCGACCCTTATGCGATAAAATACCACACTTGAAACATATGTTTTGAAGCTCTACTCTTAAATTTATATCTTTCTTACCATTTCCTCTCTCTCTTGGCAGATAATCTTCTCTCTCTCTCTCTCTCTCTCGCTCTCCCCCTCGTCAGTTCTGCTGTTTATGTGTTTTAGAGTAGAGCTTGATAGTTTTTCTCCTCTTAGTGGCTTGATAGTTGATGCTGCTTTGTGCCTTATACTCTGATTGCAGATGTACGATTTTGTAGAGCACAAGGTTCAAGGAGATGGTAATTGTCAGGTTAGTTTATCCTTATCCTTAAGGATCCTAACAATTCTCGTAGGGATATAGAAGGAGTAGCAGCAAGAGAATTGCAAAGGAAAAAATCCGAGTTCCTCTGCTAGTTACTCCCGACGAGGCACAGGGGCCCCAACGTTACGCTTTCTTTTTTCCCCATTTCCCTCTGCTTTCTCTTTTTTCCTCACATTATGCACTTTCTTTGGTAATACTTTTGAACCTTAGCCTAATTGTATATTTGTGTGTGATCTACTTCCATTTCCTGCTCAAGTTGCTTTGTTTTGCTAAAACTAGTGCCACTAGTGACAAGTTTATTGACTGTCCATGGATATCTAACAGGGGAACTATGAAAAGTTGATTGTAGTTTCATTTATATAAATGAACAGTTTTAATTTAAAATTTGTTTGTCATGATCGTATTACCCCTATATATTGGACCAGACTGTTAGTTATCAGTCTAGTTGGTCTATGAATATTTTCTTCCTCTTTTCTTTTTTTGGCAGATAAATTAATAAAAAAATTAATTTAATCTAGGCTCAGACTGTTAGCTAAAATCCGGGCGGTTATCCGCCCAAATTCAATCTAGGCTCTAGTCTTTTCAAGATGTTTGGATTGAAGGAATTAATTGTTTCTAGGCTCTAGTCTTTTCAAGAGTTGGACTCCGCCTTCAGTTATATTCCTTATTCATTTCATTATGCATGGCTGCTTATTTTGATTTGTAATTCAGATGTCCTTCGAATGAGTTCAGAAAGAAGAGGTGGACCTTTGGCAATAGGAGGAATTAGGGGATTTCTGGCTGGCATGCATAAGCTACAGAACACCCTTTTGCCGTCCTTAACAATTGTTACTTGAAGGGTACTCATATTCCTTGGTTCAAAGACTTGCTCCAAATTCTAGTATTCTCTCAATAATCGTGTGCTTTTTCATTTCATATGAATAACAGATCATATTTTCTTCTTTGTCCGAATATTTCTACAATCATGGCTCTATACTTGTGCATTTACAGCATCCCATACGCATTGGCATCAGTGCCGACTCAAACGCTAGGCCATTAAAGCTATGTTGGAAACATGGAAGCAGTTGAACTATCTTAGTTGAGTTCAAATTTAAGCATAGCCAAACATCCAAACACATAACTCTCAAGTCACTAAACATCACTCCGCTCAAGATCTCTTTACACATGGGACCTACAACTTTTTTCAACTCAACATTACTTTACACGTGAGGCCCACAATTTTTTTCAACTTTACAATAAATATATCTATTTATCTTAACATCCAAAAATATCTTAGGTAGACTCCACAAAACTTACTCCACCATCTCAACTCACTACTATTCATAAAGAACTCAACTCATCTCATTCAGTTTAACATTCAAACGCAACCTTAAAGCTATTGTCTAAGGCCCAAAAAGAGTGAGGCACTTTTTAATATAAATTTATATTTTTTTTTGCCCAAAAAAAAAAACTGAAAGAAGGCTTAAAATAGAGGATAAATGTTGCAAATTTTTCGACTTCATATATATTAGAAGATATTAATTGGAAAAAAAAAAAAAAAAAACTTTTTCCCTTCTCTAGTAGAATATATTGCCAATAATATTCCAACAGAATGGTTTTTACAATTCTATTAATTTTTTGGTCCGAGTGGTCGTAATAGCTGAGAATCTTTTTCCCTTCTCTAGTAGGACTGCAACCTAGGCCAACCCATCCAACAAGTAGCCCCTAGGAGTTGATGAAGGTCTGGCAGCCATGGCACTCACCTAATATCCATCGTCAACAAACACATTGCCAAAGTTACTAACTATATTGAAAATCCCAAAAATGAGTCCTCTTGAATTCAGCATTGTCAAGTAAGACCCCATGTAATTCCCACTAGCAGGGCCACGAGATTGCCCATCATGGGGAAACTGGCTCCTCACAAGTTCTTGATTTGTTTGCTACCTCAACTAGATGGTTTCATATTACAGTGGGGTTATCAAGCTCATTGCTTGCCGTGTAAACCAAGTAGGCAAAGATGACTAAAATAATATGCACTACAGCAGAATGTATATAGCTTGCCATGAAGGTTGCTTTTAGTCCTCCAGCTACTGTGTACAAAATAACCCAAGCGCATTTACAATAGCAGATTCACCAAGGAGCAACATTGTTGTTATACTAATATTAGTAAAAAAAAAATATAGAATGCAAGGAAAACAATGTGTGCAATAGTTCCCCAACAAGTATCAACAATTTCACAAACGGTACGTGCATGAGGAGTCTTTCTTTTTATCTCTCCAACCATTACACTGAAAAAAAGTACCTTAATGGTAGCTCTACTTGCATACCAGAAAGGTCTACTAACACCATATTTGCTAGGAAAATACTCAAGCCACAAATAGATTGTACAAAAATAATTTCACAAACTGATGTAATATGATATGATTCATTAAATTGTAAAGTTACTTTTTATTCTAAAAAAAATCTAATGGACTATATGAAGTCATACCAGTTTATGAAATTACTTTTGTGTAATCTCTTTGTGACTATAGCAGTACTCTATTTGCTAAGATAAATAGCCAAAGTCCCATCAGGCATTTCGTCAAACAGCTTAAGCGCCATTCCTTTCCTCCATGCCTGATGAAAAAACCAATTCAAATAACTAAGGCCATACCCTCCCATTTCCAATGACTGCTCGATAACTATTCCCCCAAGGGGAATTTCATAAATCTTACGAGCATCACTCCAAACACCTTAAGACTCTCTTATACCCAAACAACAAAACCACAAAACACAAGCAAAAGAAATAGAACGTGGAACAACCAGGATGAAAACATATATACTCAGTATAACCTTTTTACCATCTACCACAAACTGCTTCAATTGATGGTTAAGAATTCCTCAACAATTTGGCACTCGTAAGCAGCAGCAAGCTTGTGTACATATAGTGCATCAGAAAATACCAAAAGCTGGGATGATTTTCTACAACTGGAGCCATCTCTTCCAGAATATCTCTGTAAACAACTTGATGTAAACTAAAATTACATACGATTCCTAAATACAAATTTCTTTCGCATTCAGTTTGACTAAGGGAACTCATGATTCGGATGCAAGTAAGCCATGATTCGGATGCAAGTTTGGACAATTGCAAGCGAGAAGAGCACAAACTTAGCCAACGTCGAAATGAATGCCCAAGGAGTCCCAAAATACTTATGCTTGAAGATCGCCCACTTCACGTTCCAGCCATTTCTAGAATACTTGTCCACATTCTCAAACAACTTGGACAAATAACAATCTCTATCAATCATCACATTCCCGTCCATATTATTGATGAAACGCACAACCTCGTCATCGTTACCAAAATTGTTATTCACAATTTTGTGGTTGTGTAGGTACTCAGCATCATTGGCACTTTTCACGAGACAACTCAAGAAGGTTGCATAAGTGGTGAAATATTTGGAGCCCTCGCAATGACACTGCTCGAATGCCACGCAATTTGATAAGAAAGAGCCCATGAATTTGTCAAGTGTTAGATAAGGCATCTCAATCACGCCATTATTGAATTTCACAAGCAAGAAGTTTTTCTCTTGGACTGATTTGAACTTAATCCCCGAGCGGCGGAGCATTGAGGAGTTGTGCATAATAGGGGTTGGTGTGCCACTGCTTTGTGTTATTTCTTCCTCGGGTTTAAAGCTTACACGAACCAAGTCCAGTAAATGCCAGACTGGATCACGAAACTGGCATATGAAATCCTCGGATCTTCGCAATGTAATATATTTATTGAAGAATTGCATAGCAAGCAAGGACAAGGACAAGCTAGACTCCTCCTCGCTAGGCATTTTGGATATTTCAAATAACTTTTCTAGAATAAAGAATGGTATCTGATTCTCGAGCAAGAGGAAGTCCCTACATACAAATGGTAATGTCCAACGACAGGGAACTAGAGGGTCATTGGGCTCGAATAGTCTCGGGTCTTTAATCTTGCGAAAAAGTTCTATTATAAAGCAGCCATCAAGAACCATCATTTTGATGAACTCATGGCTTTCAAGTTGAATGATCTCCGAATAGTATTCTCTGGCATCCTTTTCAAGTGGCTTTATGCTTACCCAGTAGTCCTCTAAGGTCTTGATCGGTTCTCTGCATAGCAAAGAGTTGAGATAACGCACCTTGAGCTTCTCAATATTCTTGAGCACCGGCTTGCCATGGTGATAGGGCCCGATGGAGACAACATGAGGATGATATGAGTCAGAGTTGCCACCGAACGTATGGGGGACTTTGAAGATACAACATGTCCTTCTGCTGGCAGTTGAGGTGCTCTTAGAGAAAATATTTGTCATTTCTTGGTATTCATTATTGATTGTTATCCCTACATCGAGAATGTGGATGCAAGCATAAATAAGTATAATTAAAATATTCACTAAGTTAATATATCATTACATTCACTATAAATACTCAAGTTCATTATATAATTAAACAAAGAAGTATGTTTGTTAATTAAAAGAGGGTTAAATGCAAAATCAGTATCTGACTTTCACGTTTTACAAATTGGAAGCAAGATTTTCAACTTTTACAACGTTGATAATGAAGAATTTGAGAACTCGCAATCAATTACTTTTGTCAATTTTATATTAGAAAATAAATGGGAGCACTGCCACGTGCATGGTACAAAAATAATAAAAAATCTCTAAAAAACATAAAAATATATTTCAAAATCTAAAAATTATAAAACTAATAAATAATTAAGAAAATCTTAAAAATCTAATTTTTTACAACATATCTAAAAGTTAAAAAATTAAGCAAGATTTATTAAAATAGAAAACTAAAAAAATTTAAAAAAAATCATTAAACCAGAAAAACTGAACAAACTAATAATTTATTAAAACATGAAAGCAAGAAAAAATAAAAATAGACATTTTAGTACAAAAGAAAAAAAGCAAAAAAAAAAAAAAAAAGAAGAGGCAGGCAGTTGACTCCCTGACAGCACTGGGCGAGTAAGGGAGAATTAACCTCCCTTAAAATTTCTTATTATTTTTATTATGTATTTTTTAAAGTTTCTTTTTCTTAAAATCATTTTAATGTTTTTGTTTTTTTTTTAATTTAATTTTGGATGTAGAATTCTACTCATGCATGTGTTAGTCATGAATCAAAGATTGAAACATGCTGTCAATTGTACGTCATCGACAATTGATGGAGGAAGATTGATGGAGGAGGTATTTGATTTCGAGTTATAGATTCTTAAAGTATCAATGTTGTGAAATTTAAAAATTATGGACTTAGATTTATAAAAACATAAACATCCAAATACTGTATTTATGTTAAAAAATTATAATGGAACTAGCAACAGTGCAAGTGTGGAAAGTGCGAAAATCATGTTTTATGTTTAAATATATACCTGATCTCGTACTTGTAGAAGACGTATGTTCTCTTTCTGGGACTGCATCTCCTGAAAGCTGATCTTCTTGATCAATAGTAGTCATTGGCCCACTATCATCTCGTTGCCCTCCTGGCGTCTCCATGACAGGCCGAAGCAGCGGATCAACATCTTCTTCCTGATTCTTTTCTTTTTTTTTTTTTAAATCATTCAGAAAATTTATAAAGATTAAGGTATATTATAAAATTAAGCAGCATTATCCATTGCCATTTACTGAAGATTAATAAACATCTACGTACGTAAGTGGTGAATCACATGCAAATAATACATTCTAATTTCTAATTCATCTTCTCTAGCTAGCTAGTAGCTACAATATCAGATTTTCCCTTGGAAAGGGTACTTCACCTCTAATTCACTTTGGTGCATTCCAAGAAAAATATAAATCACTTGATCACGAGTTGTCCAAAAGAGAAGTTGGATTGAAAAAAAAAATCTGTAAATTTGATAATTATTTATAGAGTATGTGGGAAGCATTATTTTAAGAGAAATTGGACAATCTTTCAAGCATTTCGGTTCATCCTCATCAACGTCATCGACGTCACAAATTAATAATCTTACTAAAGATTTAGAAACTACACGGCACAAGAATGAGTATATGAGGTTGAGACAACAAGAGTTAGAGTCCCTCTTAGAGCGACAGTCTTATTTAGAGACGCGTATGCAGGACTAACAAAGAGACCAAGAGGAAAGAATACGCAGTGAAGTCCAAGAACAAATGTAACGGGAGATGATGGTGCAAATGGAGCTTGTTATGTCATTAGTGATGGTTCAACAGTAAACCGTCACCAATATCTTTTTAGTGATGGTTCAACAGTAAACCGTCACCAATTATTTTTTGTGACGCACATTAGGTGACGGTCTCACCAAATGTCTTTAATGACGTTTTGGTTATTTTTTGTGACAATTTCCTCCGTCACAAAAGACAAATTGTGTTGTAGTATATCTAACAATATATGATTTGTTATTTTTTTTTCTTTTTATTTAAACACACACATGATATTTAAAAATAAAGATATAAGGGTTAAATTGACAAGTTTGAGGTTAGTTTTTTAACGGAAGATTGATGGAGCTATTTGATTTCGAGTTATCAGATTCATAAGTATCAATGTTGTGAAAATTTAAAATTATGGACTCAGATTTATAAAAACATAAACATCCAAATACTGTATTTACATACAAAAATAATTATAATGGAACTAGCAACAGTGCAAGTGTGGAAAGTGCGAAAATCATGTTTTCTGTTTAAATATATACCTGATCTCGTACTTGTAGAAGACGTCTGTTCTCTTTCTGGGACTGCATCTCCTGAAAGCTGATCTTCTTGATCAATAGTAGTCATTGGCCCACTATCATCTCGTTGCCCTCCTGGCGTCTCCATGACTGGCCGAAGCAGCGGATTAACATCTTCTTCCTGATTCTTTTCTTCTTTTTTTTTTTAAATCATTCAGAAAATTTATAAAGATTAAGGTATATTATATCTTGCCAAATTGATGAAACTCATACAAAATATGTTTGAATCAAGAAAGTTAATATGAGTTTTTTATCAACATTTTTAAAATATAATCATGAAATTTATTATAATTAATTGTCCAGAAGTATAATATAGCTTTTTTAAGAATTATTATACATGTTATATTCTCGACCCATTTTCATCATATTGTGATAACATTACTTACCCACCAAATATATTTCACAATTTAGGTTTTTTTTAAATAAAATAATTTAAAAGTTGATAGATAATATTTACGTACCAGATCATTACAGTATGATAGAAATTGGATAAAAGTGTAGGATATAATTTTTTTTGTATTAATGAAAGTTGATTTAAAAGATTACATGAATAGAGTTTTTGAAAATTGAAAAACTATTTTCAATCTTGTATTTACCAAAGTAAAAGTAATTTGAAAATGATTTTTTTATTTTCTTTGGTGTGAATTCTTATTAAAAATAATATGGTATTTATATTTAAGAAGTCATTGACGCCTAATTGCTGCATGGAGATGAGATCAATCAGTACACGGCTTATCTAGCGCTGCTCTTCAAGACTTTCTAATGTGTAAGAACTAGAAGGGACTAAAATTGGCGCCATTTCTGCCAGTGAAAAATATAATTTAAGACTAAATAAAATTAAGCAGCATTATCCATTGCCATTTACTGAAGATTAATAAACATCTACGTACGTAAGTGGTGAATCACATGCAAATAATACATTCTAATTTCTAATTCATCTTCTCTAGCTAGCTAGTAGCTACAATATCAGATTTTCCCTTGGAAAGGGTACTTCACCTCTAATTCACTTTGGTGCCTTCCAAGAAAAATATAAATCACTTGATCACGAGTTGTCCAAAAGAGAACTTGGATTGAAAAAAAAAATCTGTAAATTTGATAATTATTTATAGAGTATGTGGGAAGCATTATTTTAAGAGAAATTGGACAATCTTTCAAGCATTTCGGTTCATCCTCATCAACGTCATCGACGTCACAAATTAATAATCTTACTAAAGATTTAGAAACTGCACGGCACGAGAATGAGTATATGAGGTTGAGACAATAAGAGTTAGAGTCCCTCTTAGAGCAACAGTCTTATTTAGAGACGCATATGCAGGACCAACAAAGAGACCAAGAGGAAAGAATACGCAGTGAAGTCCAACAGCAAATGTAACGGGAGATGATGGTGCAAATGGAGCGTGCTATGTCATTGCAACAAAATTGCCCACTTGCAACAAAATTGCAGTGGACGATTATGTTGCAATGACATAACATAATCGCGTGCTATGTCTTAAAACTTAATGAGACATTGTTAGTGTTAAATGATGGTGTATAATATGATACAATTAGTATGTTTTTTAATTTTATGAAATTAATATTTCTGATCTATACGTTCGAATGTAAATAAAAAACGTTTGAACATTGGTTCACTTTCGAACCAACGTTCGAACGTAATTACACAAAAGTTTGAGGTTAGTTTTTTAACGGAAGATTGATGGAGGTATTTGATTTCGAGTTATTAGATTCTTAAGTATCAATGTTGTGAAAATTTAAAATTATGGACTCGGATTTATAAAAACATAAACATCCAAATAAAATAATTATAATGGAACAAGCAACAGTGCACGTGTGGAAAGTGCGAAAATCATGTTTTCTGTTTAATTATATACCTGATCTCGTACTTATAGAAGATTTCTGATCTCTTTCTGGGACTCTAGCTTTTGAAAACGGACGTCGTCTAACAATACCATCTCGTATTACTTCTGGTACCCGCCCAACAGTAACTTCAACGTCCCGCAAACTTTTTCTCTTTTTTTTTTTTTTTAAATCATTCAGAAAATTTATAAAGATTAAGGTAGATTAGATCTTGCCAAATTGATGAAACTGAAACTGTACAAAATATGTTTGAATCAAGAAAGTTAATATGATTTTTTTATCAACATTTTTGAAACATGATCATGAAATTTATTATAATTAATTGTCCAGAGGTATAATATAGTTTTTTTAAGAATTATTATACATGTTATATTCTCGACCCATTTTCATCATATTGTGATAACATTACTTACCCACCAAATATATATCACAATTAGGTTTTTTTAAATAAAATAATTTAAAAGTTGATAGATAATATTTACGTACCAGATCATTACAGTATGAATGATAGAAATTGGATAAGTGTAGGATATAATTTTTTATTTTTTATTTTTTTGTATTAATGAAAGTTGATTTAAATGATTAGATGAATTGAGTTTTTGAAAATTGAAAAACTATTTTCAATCTTGTATTTACCAAAGTAAAAGTAATTTTGAAAAATTATTTTTTTTTTTGTGTGAATTCTTATTAAAAATAATATGTAATTTATATTTAAAAAGTCATTGACGCCTAATTGCTGCATGGAGATCAGATCAATCAGTACGCGGCTTACCAAAACCTGGCGCCCCCGCCTGACCCAAACTGGCGGCATTTCTGCGAGTGAAAAGTAAAATTTAGGACTAAATAAAATTAAGCAGCATTAATTTTATTTACTGATAATTAATAAACATCTACGTACGTAAGTGATGAATCGCATGCAAATAATACATTCTAATTTCTAATTCACCTTCTCTAGCTAGCTACTAGCTACAATATCAGATTTTCCCTTGGAAAGGGTACGTACTTCACCTCTAATTCACTTTGGTGCCTTTTAGAAAAATATAAATCACTTGATCACGTGTTGTCCAAAAGAGAAATTGGATTGGAAAAAAAAAAAATCTGTAAATTTGATAATTAATTATAGAGTATGTGGGAAGCTTATTTTAAGAGAAATTGGACAATTTGTTTTTTAATAGATTGTTAAAATAATGGCGATTCTCACATGTTTAATGAATACTTGCCAAGTACTTTGAAGACTATTCAAAGAAATTGTCCATCAATCTAATTTGATATCTGTTTGCACAGAAATGCCACAAAAATAATAAAACAAAACAAAATAAAATAGCTAATAAATAACAAAAGCGCTCAAAAACTATTGATCAGCATTGTCCTTCAGCACAAGAATTAATAGATTTCTTCTTAATTTTTTTAACAAAAGAAAAAAAAAATACATAATTTATTAGATATAGTTGATTGACAAAATAATACAAAGAAAGTACTCACCGAAGGTTACAGTATGTACTTTGTTTGAAATAAAATTCTCCCCTTTTGTCTCAAAAGTTCATACTCCAGCACACCTCATCATGTGCATGCATGCGCTGTACGAAATAAACAATAACACAAGAATTCAAATGAAATTTACACTTGGTGAAAATCGATCTGCCTCAAAATAGAGATAAGAGAAGGTACATACGATGGCCAAAAGGATGATAAATGGTATTTTTTTTTTTTGGGTATATATTTCTTTTAAGAGAGGTGTAGCCATGAGCCCCACAAACTAATTAACTTTCATGCTCGTGTTGGAACTATGAGTACTACTTCAGCTTGCAAAGCAAATAAAGTACTTCAATTTAGAGATGAGTTGTGATCACTACTCAGAACACTTATGATTATTTTAACTCTGGCCCAATCATTAGAGTTTTGGGGCTCAAGCTCACACTACAACAATAGTACGAAAAATAACCATCATCATTCTCTAATCGCAAAAATGGCTTTTGAAATGTTAGCAGAAATAACTCCTACCCAGAATCAAACTTCATACTCAACATATATACTACAGAGAAGCAAATCGACAACCTTTAAGGGCACTGAGTAAAGGTAGCAGTTTGATGAGTTCAAGTGAATGATGCAATGACAGCAAGTTGTGTTTCAATCAACTAAACTTTAAGGGCAGGCATTTCACTTGAAATTCCCACTAGCCTTTTTTATAATTTTGAAAGGCTTTGTGCAGAAATTACTTTTTTTCTTTTTGCTGCATAAAGGAGTACACATCTAACATCAACCCAGAAAAGTGACAGACTCAGCCTCACAAAACTTCATAATTTAACACAAATGGGTCCCAAATGACTGAACAAAGGAAACCAAGTCTGAACATATGAACATGAAAATGGTTAACTTATAAGTTATAACTCTTCTGCAACAATTTTCCAACACTATATCAAGCAGAGGAAGTGTAATTTTATAAAATTGAGATTATTTTTAATAAAATAGTTTAATTATGTCAATTGATTATAAAATAAATTATAAGAGAGTAGCAGGATTATAGATAAACCCTGTTGAATGTAGCACGTCAGCATGTTAATTTGAAGGGATAAATTTAATTGGGTTGGTGATTTTATAAGGGGTTTGCAAACGGCAACTTCAGTCTTCAAGTTTAATAATGCTCTGTTGTGGCCCTTATCTCTTTGCTAGAAGAATTCTCTGTTTTGGGGGACAAAATGCATAATGCAATCCTCTTCTGGGTTGATGGTCTGAAGGGACGAAATGGGTCAAATTACAAAGAAATAACAGCAACATCCTCAAGAACGATAACTCTCTCTCTCCAGAAATTACACCATCTCAAAGTTCTAAACCAAATCATCCGATTCCAAAAAATAAATAGAGAAAGAAAGATCAGAATCTCACCTCGGGGGGTCTAACCGTATGTGTTGCTAAACCCCGTCGTTGACTCGACCACGTACGGCGACCACGCTATCGCTGCCTGTCTAGGGGTGCTGTCTGAAGGAAGAACGAAATGGGTTTTATCATTCATGTGAAGGGCAAGTGAGCGCTATGTCATTCATGTCTTATAAGAGTATCTCGTTGAAGAATTCAATTTGAATGCTCTAAAGTCCGGTTGAATAAATAAAATCATCTCATGAACCGCGTAACAGTAGGGTAGGTAGAAGCGTCTTTATGATACAAGCAAACCAAGTCTGGGTCAATACGCAGAAAAGTCTGGGTCAATGCAAGCAAACCAAGTCATGTGGGTAGTTCGGTGTAGTGGGCCAGTCCGTCGATTGGTGGTCTATGAAGTGGAGAGCAGTGAGTCAGTCGTGGGCCATCTTTTAGGCAATTTTTTCCAATCAGGATTCTTCAAGGATAATTTTTTCCATAATTTAGGTGAGTAAGAGCACGTATATGGGAAAATTCATTATCATAGAACAAGTCCTCCAAATGCTCTCTCTCCAGAAATTACACCATCTCTAAAGAGGTTTGAATAAATTATTTTCTCACACATTACAAGAAAGCTTTACATGAATATATATACAGGAAGTGGTCTAGCTATATATGGTAAGACCATAAATCACTGGATATGTACACCAAGTGGTTTAGCTATACAAGGGAATTTCCAGAAGCAACCAATTGCGGGATTTACGTGAATGCATGCTGTACAGGAGATGATTCAGTGCCAGCTATTTTATCGTTTGTACAGCGTGATTCTTGGGACGTGACTAGTGGAGTTTCAGTTTCCTTATTACGCCCCCGCAAGATGGTGCCACCATCGGTGACGCCAATCTTGGACATCAGGGAATGAAATCTGGTACGGGGCAGTGCCTTGGTGAGCAAATCAGCTAACTGGTCATGCGTAGATACATGCGAGACTTCAACGATTCCTTTGTTAACATAGTCACGCACAAAATGAAGATCAATGGCTATGTGCTTCATGCGAGAATGATGCACGGGATTGACACTTAGGTGAGTTGCACCCACATTGTCGCAAAGAAGTTTTGGAGGCTTAGTGGATTGTAACCCAAGCTCAGTGAATAAGGAGGATAACCAAGCTACCTCAGAAGCCGTTGTGGCAAGGGCTCTATACTCTGCCTCGGTAGAGGAGCGGGCAACCGCTCGTTGCTTGCGAGTGCACCAGGAGATAGCATTGCGGCCAAGAAAAATAACATATGCTGATGTGGATGTCCGGTCGTCTGCATTGCCTGCCCAATCGGCATCAGAATAGGCCGTGAGTGTGGTGCTAGAATCTTTTTGGAGGAGTAGGCCATGATGCATGGTATGTTTGAGGTAACGAAGCAGACGTTTGACTGCACTCCAGTGGCTCTGCGACGGACAGTGCATAAACTGAGCAAGGCGGTTGACCGGGAAGGCTATGTCCGGTCGAGTGAGTGAGAGATATTGGAGACTACCAATAACTCGCCGGAATTCAGTGCTATCAGCCGCCGGGGTGCCATCATTTAGGTGAAGTTTGGTTGTGGCTGCCAAAGGGGTACAAACTGCTTTTGCACCATCTAGTTGTGTGCGTTGGAGTAGATCTCTAATATATTTATGTTGACTGAGTAGAAGCCCATTTGACATAGGAAGTACTTCAACACCCAAAAAATAGTGTAAGGGGCCGAGATCCTTGAGGGAGAATTTTGCACCAAGGGAAGCTATAATAGACTTGGTAAAAGAAATTAATATTTTGCACCAAGGGAATGAAAAATTAATATTTTAATATTTATTTGAAGTAAGAAATTAATATTTTAATGTTTGATTAATCAATTGTTGTTCTCTATCTTTGACCAACCACAATAGAAGAAGTCCATCTTATTTTAGATTTGGCTAATCTAATGCGGAATATTTTTGACATTAATTATATAAATTTAACTAACTTTTCTATTCGAAGAATTCAATTTGAATGCTCTAAAGTCCGGTTGAATAAATAAAATCATCTCATGAACCGCGTAACAGTAGGGTAGGTAGAAGCGTCTTTATGATACAAGCAAACCAAGTCTGGGTCAATACGCAGAAAAGTCTGGGTCAATGCAAGCAAACCAAGTCATGTGGGTAGTTCGGTGTAGTGGGTCAATATGATTCGTTATATTTATTTTATAATAAAAATAATTTTATTATTTATTATATCATATTAAATTACGTTAATTTATAAATTATTTTCAAAAAATATTTTTGTACTTAAAATATTTCTTTTATTAAAATGTAAGAGATTTTGTTAAGTTGGACAAAGTGAATTTGAGTTTAGATAGTAGTCCATCTTATTTTAGATTTGGCCAATCTAATGCAGAGTATTTTTTACATTAATTATATAAATTTAACTAACTTTTCTATTTGATGAATTCAATGTGAATGCTCTAAGGTCCGGTTGAATAAATAAAATCATCTCATGAACCGCGTAACAGTAGGGTCGGTAGAAGCGTCTTTATGTAATGGAATTGAGAGGGTACATGTTAGGATTAGGGAGAAATCAAGGGTGGCGGAAGATTCAGGAGCCCATTAATTTGTTTTTCACCTGGAACACGTTGGAGGGAGATCAATTATACTACGAATCAGCAGAGCTAGAAATATACTAGGGTAAAAGTTATATACTTTAGTGTCATTTCTGTGTCAACAATAGGGGTGTAGCCGGTCTGATTAAGTTCAGTTTTATACATAGAGAAGATATTGTAACCGGTTAATTATCCTAGATGGGCCTAGGCCGTTAGTCAAGCTGCAAGTAGCCTACCTCACTACCTGAAGCTCAGCTCGGTATTAAGAGGATCAAGCCCATTGCCAATACCGATTGGATAACTATCTGAAAGTGGCATGAGATCAAAAACAATTATTGTTTAAATTTACTATGAGATGAACCCCTCATCTCCAGGTTTGAGTTTCAAATAACATATGTGTCTATTATCGCTTAATAATAGAACATTTCAAAAGTCCTATATAAAGGAAAAATCCAAGTATGTAAAAGGCATATGATTTATTGGTATTAAGAAGTTTATACGATCACTAACTTTGGCATCGAAGGCGTTCCCTAGAACCCCCAAACCGTCTTACTCTTTAGTTGCAGGTGATCGTGAGGCGCTCGTGGTGAAACACATCCACAACAATACAATTTTTAGAACTAAACCCGTATATACCAGTTTTGAAAATTTAAGAACTGTTACCTGACCGATTCAACACAAAAACTGAAATTTTTTATTTTTCGATTTCGGTCCGATCCAGTTTTTTCTATTTTATGGATTATATATGTTAGTAATAATATAATATTTACATATATTAAACTATTAATCTATTTATATTATAGTATAAGTACATTGCAGGTTAGGTATATGAGTGGTCATTAGGGACTGGAATGGTTGTGTCACTGCCACCTTAAGATCTGTCTGTACCTCCTTCCCAGACCCTTTGCTTGGGGAAGCCATTGCAGCACTGAGAGCAGTTAAATTCTGTGCTGAACTAGGCCTCAAAACTATCGTCCTTAGGGAGACTCATTGAACATGGTGAATGCCACAATGGACAGGAGGAAAGTTGGAGTTTAGTTGGTCTTCACTTCTCCGATATCAAGAAGGTGTTGAAACAAGTAGGAGTTTGGCAAGTTAACCATGTCCCTCGATAGACCAATGCAGTGGCTCACTGCTTGGCCAAGAGTTCACTAGACCTCCCTGAGGAGTCTATTCATGTAGAAGATTATCCTCATTGTATTCACAATCTCTTTGGTTGATTTATTAACACAAGTGCAACCTTTTCTCAAAAAAAAAAAAAAAGTATATTATTTTATAATAATTAACACATACTAGTATATACTAGTATGTGTTAATTCTAGACTTTTGATACGAGTATATATGATCAAATATGTAAAAATGTATTTACAAAAAGAATAAATATATTATTTTTTATTATGCTAAAATTTTATTTATCCTTGATATATATATATATCAAAAGTAAGTTTATATTAATAATTTAATATTAATATTTATGTTTAAGGCTATGATTTATTTGTTATATTAAGAAATATAGAATTAATAAACTTGAATAATAAGATTAGAATTTCATGTTATATTAAGTAGTAATTTAGTATATAATATATATGATATAATATAAAAAATTATAAATATATATATCGCTCCGATTTGGTTTAAATTGATTTTTATATTTTAAAAATTGGTACCACAACTATACAAGTTTTGATTTAAAAAAAATGGGTATCACTTACAAATTAAATCAAATCTATCGATTTGGTCCTGTACAATCTAGTTCAACTACTTTTCTGTTCTTTTTGCACCTGTAATCAACGGCGACATAATTTGACATGGAAGGAATGACAATGATAACTTTCTCACCTATAATTTCATTATTATTATTGTAATAGCAAGATTCATTGCTTGTCCTTTGCTTGTGATACTTTTACTTTTTCTTTTTCTTTTTTTTTTGGAAGGAAAAGATCTAATATATTTATCTCAAAGACATAGGAGGAAACATATTACAATTGGGTCTAATGACCATTTCAGATGTTTCCTCCGTAAGCTCTAAGGCTCTCTTCGCAAGACAGTGTGCATTTTCATTGCCACTTCTTTTTACAAAACTAATCTGCCAATGCTAAAAACAAGATAATAAAGTTCTAGTATCTAAAAGCACCAGTCCCACACTATCCCATCTCTCTTTGTGAAGATTAAGGTCTTGGACTATCTGAAGAGAGTCTCCTTCAAAAATCACTGATTCCAGATTCAGTTCAGAAGCAAAAATGACAGCTTGGAAGACTCCTATTGCCTCAGCCAGTAAGGGAACCACACAACCAACCTTAGTCACCATTTTAGAAGCTAAAATACTACCTTCATGATCGCTAGCTACCAATCCAATTCTCAATCTATCATGAGCTTCCCACAATGCAGCATCCCAGTTTATCTTAATAATTCCAGCAAGAGGTGGAGTCCATTTCACAACATGGTTTGGATGCATTCTAGTAGTTGAGTTAGGAGCTAGTTGGACAGCCTTAAAATCTTCTAGTTGTTGACCAGCAGTCTGGGCTAGTAAGGTAGGATGCAAGAAGGAACCTTCAAACACTAGCTTATTTCTTCTCTGCCAAACTCCCCTCGCGGTCATTGCAAATAACTCCATAGTTTGTAACTCACAATGGGCATTTAAATATTCAAAGATCTCCATAAACCTCCCTGCCCTCACATAAATTTTTTGCAGCACAATGGGCCCTTGACTCCACACATCCAAGGCTGAAGCACAATTCCACAACACATGAGTAGCTGTCTCTTCTTCTCTACAACATATTGGACATAGAGGAGAGTCCAAAATCTTCTTCTTGAATAGGTTCAATTTAGTTGGCATGGATTCTAAACAAGCTCTCCACACAAACATCTTAATTGCATTGGGGATCTTATATTTCCAACAGCAAGTCCAATCTTTAAAATTTTGAGCCCCTCGAGAAGACTGACCCCTATGATTTGCAATTAATTCCTTCTGTAGGTGGTATGCACTTTTCACTGTAAAACCCCCATCCTTTGTGCCTAACCTCATAAGCTTGTCTTTAGCACTTGTTGAGCTCACAGGAATCCTCTAAATGATAGCAGCATTTGCAGGACCAAGCATAATTAACATCTTCTCTCTATCTCATTGCTTAGTGTCCTCATGAATATGTTCAGCAACCTTTGCCTCTTCATCAATATCCTGCCCTTGACATTGGATCATGAAGGTGGAAGGTTTAGGTAACCACCTATCCTTCCAGATTCTAGTCTCTTGACGACTCCCAATTCTCCACATGGATCCTTTCACAATGAGACTTCTAGTAGCCAAAAAGCTCCTCCATATGAACAATGGTCTTGCTCCCAACTTGGCCTGAAAAAAGTTCAAACTTCTGAAATATTTGGCCTTGTGAACTTGGGAAGCCAAAGATTCAGGAAATTGAATTACCCGCCAGCCTTGCTTAGCCAACAAGGCTAAATTAAAACTCTCAAACTCTCTAAAGTCCATTCCTCCTGCTTCCTTTGCCTTTCCCATATGACTCCTAGAAACCCAATGCACTTTACTCTCCTTATCTTGTTGGCCCCACCAGAAATGGTGCATTACTCTATTAATTCCCTTCAACAAAGTCTTACCTATCAAAAAAAAAAATTCCCTTCAACAAAGTCTTTGGCAATTTAAAAACTCCCATGCAATAGGTAGGGAGAGCTTGAATCACTACTTTGAGGAGAATCTCCTTCCCTGCTTGAGAGAGGAACTTAGTCTTCCAATTACTCACCCTGCTCCTCACCCTGTCTAGTATGCTTTTAAAAGCATTGTGTTTTGATCTCCCCACCAGTGCAGGTAAACCCATATACCTTTCATAGCATGAAGTAGCTCTTGTACCAGCAATCCTCAATATGTTCTCTCTAGCTTCTTGTCGAGTATTAGCACTAAAGTAAATTGCAGTTTTATCTTTGTTTAACACCTGCCCCGAGGCCCCCTCATAAAGACTGAGCAAAGTGTTGATAGTAGCCAATTCCTCTGCATTTGCTCTACAGAAAAGTAACCTGTCATCTACAAAAAATAAGTGATTAATGATAATCTGGCCCCTGCCTATAGGAAAACCATGAATGCTTTTTACACTTTCAGCATGATTGATAAGGTTGCTAAGCATTTCAGCAACCAGAAGGAAAAGATAGGGGGATAGTGGGTCTCCTTGTCTAATTCCTCTAAATGGTTTGAAGAAACCTTGGGAAGATCCATTAAGGAGAATTGAGTACGATATAGAAGACACACATCCCATCACCAGCCTGATCCAGCTCTCATTAAAGCCCATTTTAACCATCACTGCTCTCAAGAAGCCCCATTCCACACGATCATATGCCTTACTCATGTCTAGCTTAATTGCCATATGACCTTGCTGCCTCCTGCTATTTATGGACATGGAATGCATGGCTTCAAAAGCTTCTTTCACAATATCAAGGATCAATCTCCCAGGAACAAATGCACTTTGTGTTGGGGAAATAATCTGAGGAAGGATCTTCTTAAGTCTGTTGGCTAGAACATTTGACACCACTTTATATAATACATTGCACAATGAGATGGGTCGAAAATCCAGAACAGATTTGGGACCTTTCACTTTGGGAATAAGCACAATATATGTTTCATTAATACAACTAATATCCCCCTCTAAGTTGAGAACTTCTAACACAGCTTGGGTGAGCTTATCACCAACTATTTCCCAATGCACTTGGTAGAAATCTGCAGGGAATACATCTGGTCTAGGAGAGCCCAAATGGTTCATCTAGAATAAAGCTTCTTTCACCTCCCCTACAGTGTACTTCGGTTCCAGCATTCTGTTCATATCCATATCCACTTTTTTGTCCAACCTTGTAAGGCACTCCTCAATCCCAACTGGATTACATGAAGTGAAAAGAGATTGGTAGTACTGTCCAAAGCATTCAGAAATTTCCTCAATGTCCCTAGTCATACTGCCATCATATTTTGCCAAGCTTGTGATCTCATTAGTTTTCCTTCTCTGGTTAGCACACCTGTGAAAGTACTTTGAGTTTCTATCTCAATCTTTGAGCCAAGCTTGCTTTGCCCTTTGCTTCCATTTAACATTATCCTCTTCAAGAAACTTGTGAATTTCCAGCTTTACTTCCTTAATAATCTCAACACTAGAACCTGTATTGGACTCTTGCAGATTAGCCAGGTGTTGCAACTTAACTTGAGTTTCTTTTCTGTGTTGTCTAAGGGTGGTTCCACTCCACTTCATCAGAGCTTCTTTACAATGTCCAAGACATTTCTGAGGCTTCAATAAATGAGATCCTCTCTGTAGCACCTGAGAAGACTAGCAATTGGCAACAATCTTTGAACATTCCTCATGTAGTTTCCAAGAAGCTTCATATCTGAAAATCCTCTCCCTAACACCCCCTCCACTAACATACCTTCTCCCTCCCATCCTTAGCTTCATCAAAATAGGGTTGTGGTCAGATGAATAAGCAGCAAGAGCCTCTATGCAGCAATCTGAAAATCTCTTAGTCAACTCCATATTACCCATGCCACGATCTAATCTCTCTATAGTAAAGTGATGCCCCTCTCTATTATTGCACCAAGTAAATTTGTTGCCTTCAAACCCCAAGTCACTCAGGCCATAGTAGTCCACATTGCTTCTAAACTCTTCCATCTGTTTATATGGTCTCCTAGCTCCCCCTTGTTTCTCATGATGATGCATGAGCTCATTAAAATCTCCATAACAAAGGCATGCCATCTCAACACTTGGTTTCAATAATCTCAACAGCTTCCAACTATCCCTTCTATGGGTTGTATATGGAAAACCATAAAAACCAGTCAACAATACTTTATCATCACTATACTCTTGCTGCCAAATCATAGAAATGTGGTTCTGAGAATAAAATTGAAGAATGAGCTTATCCTCACTATGCCACATTAAAGCTAAACTCCCACTCAAACCCCTACTTTCAACCACAATACTACAGTCAAACCCCACTCTAGTCCTCACCTCTTCCACCTTCTTCTTTCCACACTTTGTTTCCATTAAGAAAACAAACTTGAGCCACTTATGTTTCACTAACCAGTGAAGTTCTCTAACTGCACGGGGGTTCCCAAGCCCACTATAGTTCCAACTAAGGCCTATCATGGCTGTTGGTGGGGCTATAGGACAGCCTCCACCAATTCAATATCGAAACTGTTTTTAGAAAAGACATCCTCCCGCCTTGTTTTTTTACTTGACAAAGCCAACTCCACTTCAATACTCTTACCACTTTTACCCCTCTTTCTAGTAGTCACCCCCTTTTCCTTAATATCTTGAGAGAATACCTTTCTTGCCCTCCTCTTCCGCGTGGCCCCCTTCTCTTGACATTACTCCCCGAATAATTGAGGTCAACAACATCTGACATCTTGCCTTTCTCTAACTTACCCTTACCAAAAATGAACATATCATTTTTAGACAAGTGCTCATTAGAGACCGTGACTGCTTCTACTTCCATAAAGGAAGAATCCTCTTGGGAAACTACCAACTTTAAATTCTCATGTTTTCCTACACTATTTGGGGTCTCTGACTTCAAGTTTTGGACTTTCAAACTCAATCCCCTCCCCTTAAGGAAACTCTCACCTTTAGGACAGGCTCCCGATTCTTCTGTACCAATAACATTTACCTTACAGGGCAAGATAGCAGCCTTCTGACTTCAAGCTTCTTGAATGAAGCTTGAGAATCCTCCCTAGTGCACCCCTTTCCATCTTTGGCTTCCCCTCCAACTACACCACTCATCTCCTCCTTGTGCCGTCCCTGCTGTTGTTTGGAACTATTAGAGCCACCATATTTGCGAAAATCAAAGATGGTAGAGTTCATAGGCTGAGCCTGGATCCATGGACCAAATTTGCTCACAAGACAAATCATCTTCTGGAGATTCACCCTTCTGTTTACTGCACCTGCGACCCTTATGCGATAAAATACCACACTTGAAACATATGTTTTGAAGCCTCTCATAATTGCATGAAATCCAATGTTTCTGGTTATCCAACATCAACCACTTTCCCCTTAACAAAGGTTTGTTCAGATTCACTGCCACTCGCACACACCCTCATGCATATACCCCAAGCTCTTCCATCAAAGTCTACATCAACTCGAATCACTTCACCGATTGATGCACCAAGATGAGTTCCAACTTCCTCTATCATGGCAGCCAAAGGAATACCATGCAACTGCACCCAAAAAGGTTCAAAATTAAACCTAACTGCACTCAGAGGCAATTTCTCATCAACTTTTTGTAGGGACAAAATATTTCGATCAAAGAACCAAGGTCTACCCGCGAGGACTTTCTCCTTATCAGACACATGTTGGAAATCAATCAAGAATGTATGGTTACCGAGGTCCTTGAATTGCACCCAACCCTCCAATCTCCACACTTGGGACATCGTTACATGAAAAGCTTCATCGCTTATACCCTTATCAGCCAGAATCCCCCCTAAAATACAGTACTTCCATCGTAAAACCCTATACGTCTCCCCTTCGTTAGACACTTGGAACATAGTGCTTTACTCCAAAGACAAATGCAGTCTCTCCCACCTCTTGGACAATTCCTCTTCCTCCATTCCCATTCACGCAAAAAACTATGACTCCCACACACTGAGAGACTATCATCCCTTGCATACGTAGGGATACTAAAACCTTACGCTCCCTCCAGAGAGAAAGAGAAGGACCTTGTGATACTTTTTCTTAAATAATGAGTGACAGACACTTCATTTTTATTTAAGAAGGTAAGTCACGTTTGGACTCTATTTTAAAAGGACTAATCAATGGTAAGATTGAAGTCCTATTAAAATAAAAAGATTTCTTCCTCTAAAGCAATGTAGGATCCTATATATATATATCACTTACACTTCGTATGCGGTATCACACTCTCCATCCCTTAAACTCTATAAGTCTTTATCGGTCATTCCACTAGAGGTAGCACAACTCTTATCCCACACTTCTTGTTGGAATTACCTTCTATATCATTTGAAACATCCCAAGGGAAAGGCCAAAGTCACGTGTGAGTCATACTCTAAAAAGATTAAATCTATGGTACAATTGGAATGCTTAGACTCTTGAATTCATTACAGGCCACGAAACAAAGCAAAAAAACTAAAATTCTTATGCTAATAAAAGTGTGCAAGGGCAGCCCATCATAATGAGTATAATGAAATGAAAGCATGATTTTATATATTGGGGTTGAGAGGGGGGATATGCATGGATTTGGGAGAAGTCAAAGACTAGGGTAGAAATTCAGGAGCTCAGTAATTTTTCATGTGGAACACATTGGAGGTTGAATTATACTAGTATCCTCTCTCCTTCTCTCATTCCTCTCCTCTCTTGTTTTTTTTCTCATTTTCCTCTTCTTTTTTGGGCTTTTTTCAGGACAAAGTATGGAAGAAGGTTGATCTGCTGCTCTCTGGCGTCCGATGACCACCACGCGCCCCTCCATAGGCTTCCCAAGGTGCCGATCTTTTAGACAGGCGAAGAAGTTAGCCGATCGAAGCGGCGCGTGGGAGGCTTTTCTGGGTCCAAGACCACTGGCCACATCAGACCTAACCGTCCGCCATACCTCCAGGGTGACTCGTGGCTCCCACGAGCCCTCATAGGCGATGTTTTTTTTTTTTTTTTTTGTGTTTTTATGTAATTTTAATGTCTTTTTCTTTTTAATTTTTTTCGAAGAAATAAAAAAATCTGAAAATATTGTCTCTTCGATTTTTGTCCAAAGAGAGTGTTCTCAACTCCGTCTTATATGGGGTGTGAGGTTTAGTGAACCCTATTTCATCTTAGACGGAGTAGGGGGCTTGGTTAACTCTGTCTTAGACAGAGATGCGATGCCTCTCAGACCTTAAATTTGTAAAGGTTTGTAACTTGAACTAGATCATGCCAGTCATGTGTGTGCATTGGGGAGCTCTTAACGTTGTAGTTGGCTTGTAATTTTCAGGTCAAGGTTGTAATACCCGTTATTAATGAATGAAGTATACTTATTTATCAAAAAAGAAAAGCTAGAGAAATCACTAATTGAGGAGTGTAAACGAGCCAAATTCGAGTGAGTAGTAGGTGGTCAAGTCTCATTCGTTTTTTTTATTTGAACACTAGTCAAGTTCAAGCTTTTCAAGTCTCATTCCCAACTAAGCGATCAAAATCATCTGAAAATATGGAAGGTGATTGAGCAAGTTATCAACAATTAACTAAAGTTAGTTTAAAATAATATTCTACCCTAATTCCTCTAAGCGCTTTTAATTAAGTTAATAGTTAATGCATTTTGAATTAATGTTTGAGATCCATCGTTAGATCATTACGTGGATCCCCGGACGAAGGGATTGGGTTAAATACCCAGACCCCCTCACTTTTCCCTTAGCTCTCTCTCTCTCTCCTCCCTCTCCCCAGCGTACGCATTACGCGGCTTCCCTCTCGCCCGAACGGTTCCATAGCTCAGCCCGGCGCCTCCGTGCGTCGCCAGCCCTCACCACCGGCACCACCAGCTCCACCTCACACTGGCGAGCCTCCCTAGCCCAGCCCCTCTCTCTCACGTTCTCCCTTTCTACCTTTCGGAAGTGCACAGCCAGAACGGGCCTAGTGCTTACTACACCGCCGTGCGCCATCCTTCGGCGCCACCACTGCTACAACAACTTCCTTTTCCACCGGTCATCACCCTCCAACGAGCTCAGCCCCTTCCATTCAGTCACCTTCCCCGTCACACGCACAAGAGACCCACGCACGGCTTCACCGTGCGCGACCTCTAGCACCGCCTTACGCGGCACCCACTGCCACCAAGCACTGCCATGGACCTCCCCTTCCCTCCCCCTTCCTCCTCCACATGACCCATGGCCAGAAGCCCTTCTCCACCGCACAGGCTTCCTCTCTTCACAAGCTTGGGTTGCACACCCTCCACCGCCGTGCACCGCCACCCACGATAGATGACCACCACCTCCAGCCTCCTTAGGCCACCACCAAACTATCCCAATCACCATTAGCTCCGATCTACCACCCACGCATGCACACTCTCTCTCACTCTCCCACGGCTTCTCCTCCACCGTGCTGCCAGATCTGCAGCCAAGAGCCACCATGGCGCCACCCCAGTGCCACCACGAGCTCCACCAGCAACCCCTCAGTCCAACCCTAGGTCCAAACCACCACTTTGAGTGGTGGATAGTCACTGCACGCGATGGACAGCCGCTGGGCTTGCCTGACCGTCACTGTACAAGGCTAGATCCGCCGTGTTACACTCCTTGCCATCATCACAAGGCCACCACGAGCCCCTCCAAGACCACACCTAGCTATCCAAATGCCTAAATAGTCACTGTATGCGGTTTAGCCACCACGTACGACCCTTCCGACGTCTTCAACCATGACGGTCAAAGAGCAACGCATGGGTTATCCCATCGATGGTATAACTCTCTATCCCTCGTATGTATGTTAGATATTGATTAGTTGACTAGGTTGTGGACTGTGCTGTTGGTATTGTGGAGTTGTGGTATTGTGATGTGGTGTTGTGTAACGAAGTGTTGGGCATTCTATGTAGTGAAGTGTTGGGCATATCTATGTTGTATGGAGGTGCATTGTGCCGTGTAGTGCGCTATGATGTGTTGGGTGTAGATGGGAAGTGTTGTGGACTGTGCCATGTAGTGTGGTTGGGGAATATGTGCTGTATTGGTGACATGGCAGGTGGAATGGAAACAGTACACGCTGTGTGTACTCTGTATGTGGCGTAGTGTGAGACAATGAGAATATATGTAAAATATACCCTCCTGGTATACTGTGGAACGGGATGAGTACAAGTGGATTGTACTCTGTGGTGTAGTGCGTGTAAAAGGAGTACACGTGGAGTGTACTCCATGTGGTGGATTGATGCAGCATATGGCGTGTACGTTATAGTGGTGATGTGGCGTGTGTAAAAGGGAGTATACGTGGAGTGTACTCCATGTGGCGGTGTGATGCACCATATGGCTGTATGCCATAATGGTGATGTGGTGTATGTGAAATGGGACGAGTACACGTTGAGTGTACTCTATGTGGCGTGTGATATATGAAGGGAGTACATGTGGAATAGACTCCATGTGACGGATTGATACACCATACAGCGGACATGCCATAATGGTGATGTGACGTAGTGTGTATGAAGGGAGTACACGAGAAGTGTACTCCATGTAGTGGAACGATGCACCATGTGGCGGATATGCCATAATGATGATGTGGTGTGGTGTTTATGAAGGGAGTACATATGGAATGTACTCCATGTGGCGGAGTGATGCACCATATGGCGGAGTGATGCACCATATGGCGTGTATGCCATAATGGTGATGTGGCGTGGTGTATGTGGAATGGGAACTGTACACACTGAGTGTACTCTGTGTAGCGTGATAAGTATGAAGGGAGTACATGTGGAATGTACTCCATATGGTGGATTGATTTACCATATGGCGTGTATGCCATAATGGGGATGTGGCATGGTATATGCAGAACGGGAAGAGTACACTCTGAGTGTACTCTGTGTGGCGTAGCATGTATGAAGGGAGTACACGAGAATTGTACTCCATGTAGTGGAACGATGCACCATGTGACGGATATGCCATAATGGTGATGTGGCATGATGTGTATGAAGGGAGTACATGTGGAATGTACTCCGTTTGGCGGATTGATGTACCATATGGCTGTATGCCATGATGGTGATGTGGTGTATGTGGAATGGGACGAGTACACATTGAGTGTACTCTATGTGGCGTGTGATATATGAAGGGAGTACATGTGGAATGGACTCCATGTGACGGATTGATGCACCATACAGCGGACATGCCATAATGGTGATGTGGCGTAGTGTGTATGAAGGGAGTACACGAGAAGTGTACTCTATGTAGTGGAACGATGTACCATGTGGCGGATGTGCCATAATGGTGATGTGGCGTGGTGTGTATGAAGGGAGTACATATGGAATGTACTCCATGTGGCGGAGTGATGCACCATATGGCGTGTATGCCATAATGGTGATGTGGCGTGGTGTATATGGAACGGGAAGAGTACACATTGAGTGTACTCTGTGTAGCGTGATGAGTATGAAGGGAGTACATGTGGAATGTACTCCGTATGGTGGATTGATGTACCATATGGCATGTATGTCATAATGGGGATGTGGCATGGTGTATGCAGAACGGGAAGAGTACACTCTGAGTGTACTCTGTGTGGCGTAGCGTATATGAAGGGAGTACACGAGAATTGTACTCCATGTAGTGGAACGATGCACCATGTGGCGGATATGCCATAATGGTGATGTGGCATGATGTGTATAAAGGGAGTACATGTGGAATGTACTCCGTATGGCGGATTGATGTACCATATGGCTGTATGCCATAATGGTGATGTGGTGTATGTGAAATGGGACGAGTACACGTTGAGTGTACTCTGTGTGGTGAAGTGATGTACTATATGGCGGGTACACCATAATGATGATGTGGCGTAGCATGTGAGAAGAGAGTATGTATGGGATGTACTCCATGAGGTGCAGCAATATGCCGTGTGGAGTGTCGCAGTGTAAGGATGGTTGTGTGATTGATGGGCGTGGAACGTGATGAGTAGTGCCGGGAACTGTGGAATAGTATCCCGGAGTAATTATGGTGTAGCCTATAGTCTACGGTGACAAGTGTCACCGTATTGGATTTACGACTGGGAATATGGATGAAGTAGTGGAATAAGTGTAAGAGTACGCAGCGGAAGCATGATTGGGCAACGTCGCCTCGTGACGTGGTTATTGACAGTCATGCTTGTCATGTGATGAAGTGATAGGGTATGAATGGTGTAATGGGAACGTGACAAGATGTCATGATGTGTTGGGAGTACATGAGGAATCGTACTCATGATGAGTTAGGAATTTATGTACCAGAATGTTAGGTAACGCGACAAGGTCATGGTGTAGCTTGGGAATAGTCTCAAGCTGTATGACGTGACATAAGACGTGATTATGAATAGAGTCTTGTCGTGTTAAGTGTTAGGATGATCTGTCAAAGGGACGGGTAGCATGAGGAGTCATGCTAGCCAGGTTAAGAGAAGGTTGGTATCGGAGTATGGCCTTTGTCCCTCCAAGTTGGTGATCAACGTGTTATATATGTTGATCTTAGGTGATAAGGGATAGAGTACATGTGTAATATGGTTGACACATGTGCTGGACGGATTCACCATATGTAATGGGTAATCTATCCTGAGTATAGTTGCACGGTGCTTAAGCCTCAGAGTTGGCTTAGAACCGTGTGGTTTGTATGGATGAGAATGAGGGTTAGTATGGGCTAAGATACATAAAGAAAGTGACGAGTGGACTGTCTAAGGAAGGGATGCGTGACTTAGTTGGTCTGAGTCATACATCGGAACATGGTTAATGAGAAGAATGAGACAGAGGTCTTAGTGTCTTAATCCTAAGGTGAATCATGGGTTCACTTTAGTGAATAAACACTAGAGATAAGACCTTGAGTTGGAAGATGGGGTGACCATAATGGGTCCCCGAAGGTTTTAATTTAGTAAGGAACATGTAAGAACACGGGATAGAAGGAGAGTGTTCCAAGTGAAGTGTAGCTTATGCTTTCTAAGTTTAAGTTGCTTATGTACTAGATAGAGAATGACGTTAAGGTATGTGTATGCATGTAGGTTGCCATCTGACAAGCACATGAATGGACTGCATGATATACAAGTAGCATGGAGTCCAGGTAAGCGTTACATTCATACTCTTCTAGAGTTTTCCAAGATACAAGAAACGCTTTTCCTTTAAGACGTTTTAAGAAAAGAAACGAAAGACATTTTAAGGAAGAAAAGGCTAAGTGTTTAAACGTATAAGTACGTAACGGCCCCTCCTTGGCAGCCCCTTTTTACGCACCAAAAGTATTAATTGTATGCATATGAATGGATGACTATACGGCATATCTATTGTATGGATTTTCTAAGAAAATCAATGAACTAACATTTCACGATCATAAAACCATGCTTTTCTCCTGAAATGATGTTTTCTCATGAAAATGAATGTTTTCTCACGAAAGGCAAAGAAAGACATGAGAACCGAGACTTTCACGAACCCTACGAACAGATGCTTTCACGGATGCCACGAGGTGATTCCCGTGACTCCAACGAAAGACGACGTTCAAGGTGGTACTTATGGATGCCGTGAGAGACGAAATTCGAGCCCATGTTTTACAATTTGCTTTTCCATGAAATGAACGTTTTCTCATGAAATGACATGTAAATGAAATATAAGAAAAGAATGAAAGCTCCAGCTCTTTCGAGCTGCCATGAATGAATGAAAGAACGAATGAAAGCATGAAATGTATAAAAATACGTAACGACCATATGAATGAATGATAAGGGGTACCCAATGAATGAATGGGCAGATTGCAATGCCGGGTAGTAGTGCTGGTAGTGCACCCAGTGCTGCACCCTAACGGAATGGGATTCCAACCCACGGCCACGGGCGAATCCATTGGCCACAGAGCCACTAACCCAAACACACAGGGCGTAACAGTGTGTACCGGCCTATGAAAGTGATAAGAAAGAATGTATGTATGCATGAATGCACGAGAGCAAGAACTCTTGAAGAAATGAAGGCACTGAAGGGAGAAACGTTTTACAAAAAGAAAGCCTATGTTTAAAAGCTAAACCCCGTCCAATGATGTTTTCAAAGGAACGCACGCACGACACGTATGCTTGCACGTAAAAGTATGTACGAATGATGAATGCATGAATGAAAACCTATGTTGCTATATTTTAACTGTATGAAGTAATGCTTACGAGTCTTCGACTCATTTTAGTTTTATGTATGCCCCTCCCCCCACAGGAACTGAATGGTCAGGACAGACACGACCCATGGGGAAGAGCACGGAAGTCTAGGCATGAGTTTTAAATGTAAGAGATGCCTTTTTATTGTAAAATCAATGTTTTCCACTGTAAACCCCTTTTATTACCAAAGCACATTTTATTTTATAAACGTAGAGTCTTGCACCCTGGGTATGCCAGTGAAAAGTTTTAAAGGGAACAGTAATTTCCGTCCTTTCTAAAATTATTTTATAAAAAGTCCCACCACAAGGACGGGCGTTACAAAAGGTCTAACAATAAATAACAGGTAAAGTCCCAAGCCATCACTCCATAGGTGGAGCTAGTCTCTTCTGCTCATACCCATCCTCTGCATCAATGTCTACAATTCCATGAAACGGAACTGTAGGTAGGAATACCACAATGAGATTTCACAATCTCAGTAAATAAATCAGCAAAGCGACAACCAAGAGATTCAAGCATGAAATTATACAAACAACCAATGAACAAAAGTCATGGAAGCATAAACCAAAAAAAAATACCCATTTTTACAACCATCCCCAAAATGCATTTATTAGAACCACTCACGCCAAAAACTCCTTTGTACCCAAAAACACATCTATTTATTACACATGCACCATGGTCTCCCATGTGAACCATGCGCACACCCTAACTCCTTTCGTCACACCACGGGTAATGACCATGCATGTGACTTTGTAACGAGCGATGCCCAGCTCCGTGCCCGACGTGTACATGACTAGGCATCCTCTATCCCCCGCCAACAGAGAGGCTATGGAGTCGACATGAGAGCGTTATCATCTCGTCTGAGCTCGTTTACTCAATTTATTACACTCCCGTGTGACCAAAGGAGCTCCACCAAGATAATAATACCCTATCTCGACTTGGGGTCATGATATGCACGCACCCATAAAAATATTACCAAGATACAAAAACCTAGTTTTCAATTTTATCAACATGGCATATAACATGGCAATAGCATATAACTTGGCACAATTGAATAAATTATGGTAGATATCAATAATAGTAATATGCAGATGCACGACGGGTAGTTTGTTGGATGGCATGGCATAGCACACAACAGTCACACATAACAACACAACAATCACAAATCCACAGTTTCACAAACCTTAACTACAAGTGTTTCTCATCCTCCATCAGGCCCTCGACCCAAATTCTGACAACAACTACATCAAATATTTCCAACACTTCCCCGGGCCTAACGCCCTTCTCAAACACAACTAGACTGAAGCAAAGTTAGTGATAATTTCACGTTAGAAATTCAAGGGTCGCGCTTGAGAGTTACTTATTATGTGGAAGACAATAATTCTGGATGATTGCGCGTGATGGTTTACGATGTCCCAAGATTGAAAGAGTGCGTGCGTCTCTGTACGGATGGACAAAGACGATTGAGTTAAATTAGAACACAGCCTAAAAATTAAAAATACAAGGAGCGGAAGGCTTACTGAGGTGGCGCCAAGAGTAACGGAGTAAGGTGGCAGAGGCGGATCTGGAGGGACAAAGGGCTACCGATGAGATTTCTCTCAAATGGGTAGCAGATCTGGAGTGCTAGTGGGTGGAGGAGAGGGTTTCCACAGTGTGGTGTGGCGGAGCAAGGCGGGCAATGACTGAGGTGGCTCTAACTCATAATTTGGGTGGAACCCAGAGAAGAGGACAGCAGGAAAGGGAAGTGGGGTACTCAGGGGTGGTTGTGCGGCCACCAGAAGGCAGCTAGGGGCAGTGGCTCACCACAGCGCTAGGGCAAAACTACTCATAGAGGCTTCAGGATGTAGATTCGAGGGTGGGGAAACGCTAGAACTCGGTTTTGAGAGAGGAAAAAGCTAATTGAGGGATGGTTTGGGGAATAAGGAGCTCAACCTATTTATAGGCTGAGGGATGGTTCTTGACAGCAGCAGGAGAGGTTGCGATTGGGGGTAAGGGACAACGTGGGCTCTGCGAGCAAAGCACAAGTGGGCTCTGCAAGCAACGCACGCGTGGCGTGTGATGAGGCCACCGGCGGCAGCGTGCAATTTCCATCGCCAAAACGGGCTCGAAAGTAGAGGTAGTGGGTTGAAACCAGGAAATGGGGCGCACGAGTTGGGGAAAAGGGTGGTGGTGCAGTCGAAGGTGGAGGTGGTGTGCTATGCTGGACGCGTGGCAAAATTGGACTGGCAACGAGGGATGGTGATGCAAGACTCGGGTGTGTGAGGAGGTGGCGCCAAGAGTAGCAGATTTTTCTCCCCACTGTGAGCCATAGCCCAGCCACCCCACGGCACCAACCCCCTCTACGTCGTCACCGCACTGCTCAGAGACTACCGCCCGACACCGCACTCCACAACAAGCCGCCACCCTTGCTCGGTAAGTTCATGCCGACCCTCTCCATGCATAGTCTATCGGCATCTCAGCTCCCCATAAACACTCTCACTCTTCGTCTCTCTCTCTCTCTCTCAATCTCTCTCTTAGAGCTCTGTCGCCGCACTCGCCACCTTCTCCTCAGCCCCCGCTTCGTCGCGTGCTTCCTCTCTTAGTAACGATATTGCATGGCTTGTATTTTCCACAAGGAAAATGCGTCTACTGTTAATATAAATTCCTAAGCCTTATGTCGGTTACAATTACAGAAGGATAGACTTTTATTTTAATTACGTATTTGTCCCTTAGTTATACGCCAAACAGCATATGTATTGAACTTATATTTTATATTGAGCTTTAATGTTTACATGGGCTCTTATCTACGGTTTAAGTCTTTTTGTTACAAAGATTAACAGTTTAGAATAATTCAGTGTTAGGAAGATTTTAGGTTTAGAAAATATATGATACTTTTAATAGTTTAGATTTTCAATAAAATCTCCTGTTTAATTAGAAATTTATGCAAATTATGTGTTTATTTTTTTAGGTGACCGATTACGTGCAGAAAATAGTAGATTAGCATTGCAAGGTAAGTAGCATGATCATACTCTTACACGTATGTATGGTAAACGGCATATTTGTTTTTATAAAAATATGATGCATGTATGCCCTCCATTGGAAGTCCCTTTTTACGTACCTAAATCATGATTTTATGTGAAGATTTATACATTAAAGTATTTTATGAAAGTCATGATTTTATGTAAAGGTTTATGAATATTGATGATCTTATGTGATAATTTGTGCATTAAAATAATTATGGAAAGTCATACATGATTTTATGTGAGAGTTATTTCATAAAATTATTTATGAAATGCATGATTTTATGTGAGAGTTATGCATAAAATTATTTATGAAAAGTCGTGATTTTATGTAAGAGTTATTTCTTAAAATTATTTATGAAAAATCATGAATTTGTGTGAGAAAACATGTATCATGACACTTATGAAAGAATGCGATTTCATTTAAAATCTATGATATGATATGACAAGTATGTATGTGATTTCTTTTGAAATCTATGATATGATATGACAAGTATGTATATGATTTCTTTTGAAATCTATGAAATGACAAGTATGTAAGTATGATTATGATAAGATATGTAATGGCCTATGTTATGATATGAAGACGGTACCTATGTTATGGGCATATTGCATTGCCAGGTCATGCATGCTGGTAGTGCATCCAGTATGTATTCCTTATATATCGATTCCACAACCCGCGGCCACAGGTGGAATTATAATCTATTTAGATTCGCTAACCCGAACTCACAGGAGTCAACAGTGGGTAACGGCCTACGATAAGTGAAATATATGTTAATGTTAATGTTCATGTTCATGTTATTTATGTATGTATTTATGACTATGCACGTTTTTCTAGAAACCTTATGTTTATTATGTTTATTGTATGATGTGTTGCTTATTGAGTATTCGACTCATTTTTTTATATTTTTATGTTTTTAAACCACCCAGGTGATGATATTTATGAGGATGAGACTGCAGGACAGGACTTGACCTGGGAGGCGAGACAGAGGCCTAGACAAATTATGCTGTGATTAGTTTTATGGTTTAAGGTTTAAATAAATTATTTTGATAAGCATATGAGACTTTTGTATTTTTTTTAAAAAATAAGTGCTTCTGCAAACTTTATTTTGGATTTTCAATATTTATTGAAGTTTGTTTATTTATGGAAATCTTTCGCATCTGGCACTTTGTAAAAAAAAGAAAAAAACTTTTAAGTTTAAGTTTAGTAGTAGCACACCGACTCTCCAAAATTTCTAAAATGCCTTTTTGGGAAGCGGGGTGTTACACTTATAATTTAAGAACCATCATATTTATCAATTCCAATGCGTACCTGTTGAGCCTAGACATTTAGATGCATCTAGAGGTTTTGAGTTCTGTCTCTTATAAAAATTTGTTTTTACTCAGCAAGAATTTGACGAGTATTGATATGTACTTTGATTCCAAATTAGGTCTTAAATTATGTTATAGTTTTCAAGAGTTGGGAACTTTATGATGGATGTATAAGTGTGGTAGGTGTCACATTTAACTTTCTTTATGTTTCACAGCATGTTCCTAGAATTAATGGAGAAATTCCTTCAATTGATGAAGTAACTTCAGATCATCAGAGGCTTAAGGACAGGTATTGTCCTAAGTGTAGTCTTTTCTTGTTAAATTTATATCTTTCTTACCATTTCCTCTCTCTCTTGGCAGATAATCTTCTCTCTCTCTCTCTCTCTCTCGCTCTCCCCCTCGTCAGTTCTGCTGTTTATGTGTTTTAGAGTAGAGCTTGATAGTTTTTCTCCTCTCAGTGGCTTGATAGTTGATGCTGCTTTGTGCCTTGTACTCTGATTGCAGATGTACGATTTTGTAGAGCACAAGGTTCAAGGAGATGGTAATTGTCAGGTTAGTTTATCCTTATCCTTAAGGATCCTAACAATTATCGTAGGGATATAGAAGGAGTAGCAGCAAGAGAATTGCAAAGGAAAAAATCCGAGTTCCTCTGCTAGTTACTCCCGACGAGGCACAGGGGCCCCAACGTTACGCTTTCTTTTTTCCCCATTTCCCTCTGCTTTCTCTTTTTTCCTCACATTATGCACTTTCTTTTAGCCTAATTGTATATTTGTGTGTGATCTACTTCCATTTCCTGCTCAAGTTGCTTTGTTTTGCTAAAACTAGTGCCACTAGTGACAAGTTTATTGGCTGTCCATGGATATCTAACAGAGGAACTATGAAAAGTTGATTGTAGTTTCATTTTATATAAATGAACAGTTCTAATTTAAAATTTATTTGTCATGATCGTATTAGTAAAATGTAAAAAATTTTCCTATTTTTTTACACTTTCTACAAGTCTTCAATTAGCTAACTTATTTTGATTGGTTTTGTTAGTAACAACTCAGTCTAGGCTCGTGAACAAAACTTGTTTAAGCTCAACTTGGCTCGTTTCGAAACTCGTAATATATGTTTATATGTATGTGTTATATTTATTAAACATTAGCTGTATTTTATATATTATTAATTTATTTATAGTTTATGATATTTAATTTATAGTTTATGATATTTAATATGTTCCTAGTGTTTACAGGATATTTTTGGTAATTTGTTTTATAGAAGATATCTTATGTAATTAGTTGTCTATATTTAGTTGTGTATTTTATTAACCCTTATGGGTTGGCTCAAGTGGTAAAGGCCTTGGACTTGGAGGTAATGGTGTAATCAATCCTGTCCGGGAGAGGGGGGTCATGGACCGAAAATTTCGATCCACCTTTTTTTCCAGACCAAATCGATTACCCCTATATATCAGACCAGACTGTTAGTTATCAGTCTAGTTAGTCTATGAATATTTTCTTCCTCTTTTCTTTTTTTGGAAGATAAATTAATAAAAAAAATTAATTAAATTAGTAAAATTAAAATTAAGTGAGCTCTTTAATGTGTATTATGTAACTAACTCGTTAAAAAATAATTATATATTTATATTTATGATGTTAATAGTAAGGGTGTGCAGCCGGATCCGGATCCAGTTGCTAAAATCCGGGCGGTTATCCGCCCAGATTCAATCTAGGCTCTAGTCTTTTCAAGATGTTTGGATTGAAGGAATTAATTGTTTCTAGGCTCTAGTCTTTTCAAGAGTTGGACGCCGCCTTCAGTTATATTCCTTATTCATTTCATTATGCATGGCTGCTTATTTTGATTTGTAATTCAGATGTCCTTCGAATGAGTTCAGAAAGAAGAGGTGGACCTTTGGCAATAGGAGGAATTAGGGGATTTCTGGCTGGCATGCATAAGCTACAGAACACCCTTTTGCCGTCCTTAACAATTGTTACTTGAAGGGTACTCATATTCCTTGGTTCAAAGACTTGCTCCAAATTCTAGTATTCTCTCAATAATCGTGTGCTTTTTCATTTCATATGAATAACAGATCATATTTTCTTCTTTGTCCGAATATTTCTACAATCATGGCTCTATACTTGTGCATTTACAGCATCCCATACGCATTGGCATCAGTGCCGACTCAAACGCTAGGCCATTAAAGCTATGTTGGAAACATGGAAGCAGTTGAACTATCTTAGTTGAGTTCAAATTTAAGCATAGCCAAACATCCAAACACATAACTCTCAAGTCACTAAACATCACTCCGCTCAAGATCTCTTTACACATAGGACCTACAACTTTTTTCAACTCAACATTACTTTACACGCGAGGCCCACAATTTTTTTCAACTTTACAATAAATATATCTATTTATCTTAACATCAAAAAATATCTTAGGTAGACTCCACAAAACTTACTCCACCATCTCAACTCACTACTATTCATAAAAAACTCAATTCATCTCATTCAATTTAACATTCAAACGCAACATTAAAGCTATTGTCTAAGGCCCAAAAAGAGTGAGGCACTTTTTAATATAAATTTATATTTTTTTTTGCCCAAAAAAAAAAAACTGAAAGAAGGCTTAAAATAGAGGATAAATGTTGCAAATTTTTCGACTTCATATATATTAGAAGATATTAATTGGAAAAAAAAAAAAAAAACTTTTTCCCTTCTCTAGTAGAATATATTGCCAATAATATTCCAACAGAATGGTTTTTACAATTCTATTAATTTTTTGGTCCGAGTGGTCGTAATAGCTGAGAATCTTTTTCCCTTCTCTAGTAGGACTGCAACCTAGGCCAACCCATCCAACAAGTAGCCCCTAGGAGTTGATGAAGGTCTGGCAGCCATGGCACGCACCTAATATCCATCGTCAACAAACACATTGCCAAAGTTACTAACTATATTGAAAATCCCAAAAATGAGTCCTCTTGAATTCAGCATTGTCAAGTAAGACCCCATGTAATTCCCACTAGCAGGGCCACGAGATTGCCCATCATGGGGAAACTGGCTCCTCACATGTTCTTGATTTGTTTGCTACCTCAACTAGATGGTTTCATATTACAGTGGGGTTATCAAGCTCATTGCTTGCCGTGTAAACCAAGTAGGCAAAGATGACTAAAATAATATGCACTACAGCAGAATGTATATAGCTTGCCATGAAGGTTGCTTTTAGTCCTCCAGCTACTGTGTACAAAATAACCCAAGTGCATTTACAATAGCAGATTCACCAAGGAGCAACATTGTTGTTATACTAATATTAGTAAAAAAAAAAATATAGAATGCAAGGAAAACAATGTGTGCAATAGTTCCCCAACAAGTATCAACAATTTCACAAACGGTACGTGCATGAGGAGTCTTTCTTTTTATCTCTCCAACCATTACACCGAAAAAAAGTACCTTAATGGTAGCTCTACTTGCATACCAGAAAGGTCTACTAACACCATATTTGCTAGGAAAATACTCAAGCCACAAATAGATTGCACAAAAATAATTTCACAAACTGATGTAATATGATATGATTCATTAAATTGTAAAGTTACTTTTTATTCTAAAAAAAATCTAATGGACTATATGAAGTCATACCAGTTTATGAAATTACTTTTGTGTAATCTCTTTGTGACTATAGCAGTACTCTATTTGCTAAGATAAATAGCCAAAGTCCCATCAGGCATTTCGTCAAACAGCTTAAGCGCCATTCCTTTCCTCCATGCCTGATGAAAAAACCAATTCAAATAACTAAGGCCATACCCTCCCATTTCCAATGACTGCTCGATAACTATTCCCCCAAGGGGAATTTCATAAATCTTACGAGCATCACTCCAAACACCTTAAGGCTCTCTTATACCCAAACAACAAAACCACAAAACACAAGCAAAAGAAATAGAACGTGGAACAACCAGGATGAAAACATATATACTCAGTATAACCTTTTTACCATCTACCACAAACTGCTTCAATTGATGGTTAAGAATTCCTCAACAATTTGGCACTCATAAGCAGCAGCAAGCTTGTGTACATATAGTGCATCAGAAAATACCAAAAGCTGGGATGATTTTCTACAACTGGAGCCATCTCTTCCAGAATATCTCTGTTAACAACTTTATGTAAACTAAAATTACATACGATTCCTAAATACAAATTTCTTTCGCATTCAGTTTGACGAAGGGGAATCATGATTCGGATGCAAGTAAGCCAGGATGGTGTATAAAGTTTGGACAATTGCAAGTGAGAAGAGCACAAACTTAGCCAACGCCGAAATGAATGCCCAAGGAGTCTCAAAATACTTATGCTTGAAGATCGCCCACTGCACGTTCCAGCCATTTCTAGAATACTTGTCCACATTCTCAAACAACTTGGACAAATAACAATCACTACCAATCATCACATTCCTGCCCATATTATTGATGAAACGCACAACCTCGTCATCGTTACCAAAATTGTTATTCACAATGTTGTGGTTGTGTAGGTACTCAACATCATTGGCCCTTTTCACGAGCCACCTCAAGAAGGTTGCATAAGTGGTGAAATGTTTGGAGACCTCGCAATGATACTGCTCGAATGCCACGCAATTTGATAAGAAAGAGCCCATGAATTCGTCAAGTGTTAGACGAGGCATCTCAATCACGCCATTATTGAATTTCACAAGCAAGAAGCTTTTCGCTTGGACTAGATTGAACTTAATCCCCGAGCGGCGGAGCATTGAGGAGCTGTGCATGATAGGGGTTGGTGTGCCACTGCTTTGTGTTATTTCTTCCTCGGGTATAAAGCTTACACGAACCAAGTCCAGTAAATGACAGACTCTTCTTAGATCACGAAACTGGCATATGAAATCATGGGGTCTTCGCAATGTAATAGGTTCATTGAAGAATTGCATAGCAAGCAAGGGCAAGGACAAGCTAGACTCCTCCTCGCTAGGCATTTTGGATATTTCAAATAACTTTTCTAGAATAAAGAATGGTATCTGATTCTCGAGCAGGAGGAAGTCCCTACATACCAATGATAATGTCAAATGACCGGGGACTAGAGGGTCATCGGGCTCGAATAGTCTCGGGTCTTTAATCTTGCGAAAAAGTTCTATTATAAAGCAGCCATCAAGAACCATCATTTTGATGAACTCATTGCTTTCAAGTTGAATGATCTCCGAATAGTATTTTCTGGCATCCTTTTCAAGTGGCTTTATGCCTACCGAGTAGTCCTCAGAGGTCTTGATCGGTTCTCTGCATAGCAAGGAGTTGAGATAACGCACCTTGAGCTCTTCAATCCAATTGAGTAGCGGTTTGCCATGGTGATAGGGCCCGATGGAGACAACACGAGGATAATGTGAGTCAGAGTAGCCGCCAAGCATATGGGGGACTTTGAAGATGCAACATGTCCTTTTGCTGGCAGTTGGGGTGCTCTCAGAGAAAATATTTATCATTTCTTGACATTCATTATTGATTGTTATCCCTACATTGAGAATGTGGATGCAAGCATAAATAAGTATAATTAAAATATTCATTAAGTTAATATATCATTACATTCACTATAAATACTCAAGTTCATTATATAATTAAACAAAGAAGTATGTTTGTTAATTAAAAGAGGGTTAAATGCAAAATCAGTGTCTGACTTTTCACGTTTTACAAATTGGAAGCAAGATTTTCAACTTTTAGAACGTTGATAATGAAGAATTTGAGAAATCGCAATCAATTACTTTTGTCAATTTTATATTAGAAAATAAATGGGAGCACTGCCACGTGCATGGTACAAAAATAACAAAAAATCTCTAAAAAACATAAAAATATATTTCAAAATCTAAAAATTATAAAACTAATAAATAAATAAGAAAATCTTAAAATAAGAAATTTTTTTACAGTATATCTAAAAGTTAAAAAATTAAGCAAGATTTATTAAAATAGAAAACTAAAAAAATTTAAAAAATCATTAAACCAAAAAAACTCAACAAACAAATAATTTATTAAAATATGAAAGCAAGAAAAAATAAAAATAGACATTTTAGTACAAAACAAAAAAAGAAAAAAAAAAAGAAAGAGGCAGGCAGTTGACTCCCTGATAGCACTGGGCGAGTAAGGGAGAATTAACCTCCTCACGTGCCACCCAGCCCTTAGTGGCCTATATTTGTTATTATATTTTTAATTTATAGCAAGGGTATTTTTTATTATATTTATTAATCTTTTGGATGTATTTTATGATTATTATAGTTTAAAATATATTTTTATGATTTTATTATGTATTTTTAAAGTTTCTTTTTCTTAAGTATCAATGTTGTGAAAATTAAAAATTATGGAGTCAGATTTATAAAAACATAAACATCCTAATACTATATTTATGTTTCAAAAATAATTATAATGGAACTAGCAACAGTGCACGTGTGGAAAGTGCAAAAATCATGTTTTTTGTTATTAAATAAATACCTGATCTCGTACTTATAGAGGATGTCTCTTCTCTTTCTGGGAATGCGGCTCCTGAAAGTTGATCTTCTCGACCGATAGTACTAGTCATTGGCCCACTATCATGTTGTTGCCCTCCCGGCATGACAGGCCCAAACCACGAAAAATCTTCTTCCTGATTTTTTATTTTATTTAAATCATTCAGAAAATTTATAAAGATTAAGGTATATTAGATCTTGCCAAATTGATGAAACTCATACAAAATATGTTTGAATCAAGAAAGTTAATATGAGTTTTTTATCAACATTTTTAAAATATGATCATGAAATTTATTATAATTAATTGTCCAGAGGTATAATATAGCTTTTTTAAGAATTATTATACATGTTATATTCTCGACCCATTTTCATCATATTGTGATAACATTACTCACCCACCAAATATATATCAAAATTAGGTTTTTTAAATAAAAGAAATTAAAAGTTGGTAGATAATATATATGTACCAGATCATTACGGTATGATAGAAATTGGATGAGAGTGCAGGATATAAATTTTATTTTTTTGTATTAAAGAAAGTTGATTTAAATGATTAGATGAATGGAGTTTTTGAAAAAGGAAAAAATATTTTCAATCTTGTATTTACCAAAGTAATTTTCAAAAATGCTGTTTTTTTTTTTTTTTTTGGCATGAATTCTTATTATAAATAATATGGTATTTATATTTAAGACGTCATTGACGCCTAATTGCTGCATGGAAATGAGATCAATCAGTACGCGGCTTACCTGGCGCTGCTCTACAGGACTTTTTAATGTGTATGTAGAACTGTAAGGGACAAAACAGAATGGCACCATTTCTGCGAGTGAAAAATAAAATAAAGGACTAAATAAAATTAAGCAGCATTATCCATTGCCATTACGGATAATTAATAAACATGTCTATACGTACGTAAGTGATGAATTGCATGCAAATAATACATTCTAATTTCTAGTTCACCTTCGCTAGCTAGCTAGTAGCTACAATATCAGATTTTCCCTTGGAAAGGGTACTTCACCTCTAATTCACTTTTGTGCCATTCAAAAAAATATAAATCACTTGATCACGAGTTGTCCAAAAGATAAGTTGGATTGAAAAAAAAAATCAGTAAATTTGATAATTATTTATAGAGTATGTGGGAAGCTTTATTTTAAGAGAAATTGGATAATCTTTCAAAGATTCCAGTTCATCCTCCTCAACGTCATCGACTTCACGTTGAGGAGGATGAACTAAATTAATAATCTTACCAAAAATTTAGAAATTGCATAGCGTGAGAATGAGTATATGAGATCGAGGCAGCAAGTGTTAGAGTCTACCTTAAAGCGACAATCTCATTTAGATAAGCGTTTGCAGGACCAACAAAAAGACCAGGAGGAAAGAATATGCAGTAAAGTCCAAGAACAAGTGCATCGGGAGATTATGATGCAAATGGAGCATTTTATGTCATTGCAACATAATGGGGGTGGGGGAGAAAAAAATAAGAAATAAATTTTATCACTTTTATCAGTGTATATAACTTTTAATATCTAATTTAAAAAAACTTTCTAAGACATTTTTAGTTGTTAAAAGATGATGTGTAATATGATACAATTGTTATATTTTTTAATGTTATGAAATTAATATTTTTGATTTGTACGTTCGAATGTAAATAAAAAACGTTTGAACATTGATTCACAATCGAACCAACGTTCTAACGTAATTACACAAAATTATAACATCACGTTCGAACGTACTCACCATCAAACAAACAAACAAACGTTCAAATGTTTAAACGATTAACATTTGAACAAATCTCCAAACATACCACTTGCGTTCAAATGCTTCTTCATGAACATTCGAATGGAAATTCGAATGTTTATTGTAATTAACGTTTGAACTTAAATATGATACGTTCAAACTATAATCAACGAACGTCAACTTCTATCATTCGAATGCCAATTAGTCGGGTTGAAGTTTGAATGTTCGATTGGATGTCCGAATGTTACTTTCTGTGACAGATCTCAACCGTCACAAAAAATAGAACGTTCGAACGTTACACCAAATGGAACATCTCCAACCGTGACTAAAAATATTTTTAATGACGGTTAAACATTAAATCGTCACCAATTATTATCTGTGATGCACATTAGGTGACGGTCGTGGTGATGGTTTCAAACAGTCACCAAATGTCTTTAGTGACGTTTTAGTTATTTTTTTTTTACGGTTTCCTCTGTCACAAAAGATAAATTGTGTTATAGTGTATCTAACAATATATGATTTGTCATTTTTATCTTTCGATTTAAATAAATACATAATATTTAAAAATAAAGATATAAGGGTTAAATTGACAAGTTTGAGGTTAGTTTTTTAACGGAAGATTGATGGAGCTATTTGATTTCGAGTTATCAGATTCATAAGTATCAATGTTGTGAAAATTTAAAATTATGGACTCAGATTTATAAAAACATAAACATCCAAATACTGTATTTACATACAAAAATAATTATAATGGAACTAGCAACAGTGCAAGTGTGGAAAGTGCGAAAATCATGTTTTCTGTTTAAATATATACCTGATCTCGTACTTGTAGAAGACGTCTGTTCTCTTTCTGGGACTGCATCTCCTGAAAGCTGATCTTCTTGATCAATAGTAGTCATTGGCCCACTATCATCTCGTTGCCCTCCTGGCGTCTCCATGACTGGCCGAAGCAGCGGATTAACATCTTCTTCCTGATTCTTTTCTTCTTTTTTTTTTTAAATCATTCAGAAAATTTATAAAGATTAAGGTATATTATATCTTGCCAAATTGATGAAACTCATACAAAATATGTTTGAATCAAGAAAGTTAATATGAGTTTTTTATCAACATTTTTAAAATATAATCATGAAATTTATTATAATTAATTGTCCAGAAGTATAATATAGCTTTTTTAAGAATTATTATACATGTTATATTCTCGACCCATTTTCATCATATTGTGATAACATTACTTACCCACCAAATATATTTCACAATTTAGGTTTTTTTTAAATAAAATAATTTAAAAGTTGATAGATAATATTTACGTACCAGATCATTACAGGATGATAGAAATTGGATAAAAGTGTAGGATATAATTTTTTTTGTATTAATGAAAGTTGATTTAAAAGATTACATGAATAGAGTTTTTGAAAATTGAAAAACTATTTTCAATCTTGTATTTACCAAAGTAAAAGTAATTTGAAAATGATTTTTTTATTTTCTTTGGTGTGAATTCTTATTAAAAATAATATGGTATTTATATTTAAGAAGTCATTGACGCCTAATTGCTGCATGGAGATGAGATCAATCAGTACACGGCTTATCTAGCGCTGCTCTTCAAGACTTTCTAATGTGTAAGAACTAGAAGGGACTAAAATTGGCGCCATTTCTGCCAGTGAAAAATATAATTTAAGACTAAATAAAATTAAGCAGCATTATCCATTGCCATTTACTGAAGATTAATAAACATCTACGTACGTAAGTGGTGAATCACATGCAAATAATACATTCTAATTTCTAATTCATCTTCTCTAGCTAGCTAGTAGCTACAATATCAGATTTTCCCTTGGAAAGGGTACTTCACCTCTAATTCACTTTGGTGCCTTCCAAGAAAAATATAAATCACTTGATCACGAGTTGTCCAAAAGAGAACTTGGATTGAAAAAAAAAATCTGTAAATTTGATAATTATTTATAGAGTATGTGGGAAGCATTATTTTAAGAGAAATTGGACAATCTTTCAAGCATTTCGGTTCATCCTCATCAACGTCATCGACGTCACAAATTAATAATCTTACTAAAGATTTAGAAACTGCACGGCACGAGAATGAGTATATGAGGTTGAGACAATAAGAGTTAGAGTCCCTCTTAGAGCAACAGTCTTATTTAGAGACGCATATGCAGGACCAACAAAGAGACCAAGAGGAAAGAATACGCAGTGAAGTCCAACAGCAAATGTAACGGGAGATGATGGTGCAAATGGAGCGTGCTATGTCATTGCAACAAAATTGCCCACTTGCAACAAAATTGCAGTGGACGATTATGTTGCAATGACATAACATAATCGCGTGCTATGTCTTAAAACTTAATGAGACATTGTTAGTGTTAAATGATGGTGTATAATATGATACAATTAGTATGTTTTTTAATTTTATGAAATTAATATTTCTGATCTATACGTTCGAATGTAAATAAAAAACGTTTGAACATTGGTTCACTTTCGAACCAACGTTCGAACGTAATTACACAAAAGTTTGAGGTTAGTTTTTTAACGGAAGATTGATGGAGGTATTTGATTTCGAGTTATTAGATTCTTAAGTATCAATGTTGTGAAAATTTAAAATTATGGACTCGGATTTATAAAAACATAAACATCCAAATAAAATAATTATAATGGAACAAGCAACAGTGCACGTGTGGAAAGTGCGAAAATCATGTTTTCTGTTTAATTATATACCTGATCTCGTACTTATAGAAGATTTCTGATCTCTTTCTGGGACTCTAGCTTTTGAAAACGGACGTCGTCTAACAATACCATCTCGTATTACTTCTGGTACCCGCCCAACAGTAACTTCAACGTCCCGCAAACTTTTTCTCTTTTTTTTTTTTTAAATCATTCAGAAAATTTATAAAGATTAAGGTAGATTAGATCTTGCCAAATTGATGAAACTGAAACTGTACAAAATATGTTTGAATCAAGAAAGTTAATATGATTTTTTTATCAACATTTTTGAAACATGATCATGAAATTTATTATAATTAATTGTCCAGAGGTATAATATAGTTTTTTTAAGAATTATTATACATGTTATATTCTCGACCCATTTTCATCATATTGTGATAACATTACTTACCCACCAAATATATATCACAATTAGGTTTTTTTAAATAAAATAATTTAAAAGTTGATAGATAATATTTACGTACCAGATCATTACAGTATGAATGATAGAAATTGGATAAGTGTAGGATATAATTTTTTATTTTTTATTTTTTTGTATTAATGAAAGTTGATTTAAATGATTAGATGAATTGAGTTTTTGAAAATTGAAAAACTATTTTCAATCTTGTATTTACCAAAGTAAAAGTAATTTTGAAAAATTATTTTTTTTTTGTGTGAATTCTTATTAAAAATAATATGTAATTTATATTTAAAAAGTCATTGACGCCTAATTGCTGCATGGAGATCAGATCAATCAGTACGCGGCTTACCAAAACCTGGCGCCCCCGCCTGACCCAAACTGGCGGCATTTCTGCGAGTGAAAAGTAAAATTTAGGACTAAATAAAATTAAGCAGCATTAATTTTATTTACTGATAATTAATAAACATCTACGTACGTAAGTGATGAATCGCATGCAAATAATACATTCTAATTTCTAATTCACCTTCTCTAGCTAGCTACTAGCTACAATATCAGATTTTCCCTTGGAAAGGGTACGTACTTCACCTCTAATTCACTTTGGTGCCTTTTAGAAAAATATAAATCACTTGATCACGTGTTGTCCAAAAGAGAAATTGGATTGGAAAAAAAAAAAATCTGTAAATTTGATAATTAATTATAGAGTATGTGGGAAGCTTATTTTAAGAGAAATTGGACAATTTGTTTTTTAATAGATTGTTAAAATAATGGCGATTCTCACATGTTTAATGAATACTTGCCAAGTACTTTGAAGACTATTCAAAGAAATTGTCCATCAATCTAATTTGATATCTGTTTGCACAGAAATGCCACAAAAATAATAAAACAAAACAAAATAAAATAGCTAATAAATAACAAAAGCGCTCAAAAACTATTGATCAGCATTGTCCTTCAGCACAAGAATTAATAGATTTCTTCTTAATTTTTTTAACAAAAGAAAAAAAAAATACATAATTTATTAGATATAGTTGATTGACAAAATAATACAAAGAAAGTACTCGCCGAAGGTTACAGTATGTACTTTGTTTGAAATAAAATTCTCCCCTTTTGTCTCAAAAGTTCATACTCCAGCACACCTCATCATGTGCATGCATGCGCTGTACGAAATAAACAATAACACAAGAATTCAAATGAAATTTACACTTGGTGAAAATCGATCTGCCTCAAAATAGAGATAAGAGAAGGTACATACGATGGCCAAAAGGATGATAAATGGTATTTTTTTTTTTTTGGGTATATATTTCTTTTAAGAGAGGTGTAGCCATGAGCCCCACAAACTAATTAACTTTCATGCTCGTGTTGGAACTATGAGTACTACTTCAGCTTGCAAAGCAAATAAAGTACTTCAATTTAGAGATGAGTTGTGATCACTACTCAGAACACTTACGATTATTTTAACTCTGGCCCAATCATTAGAGTTTTGGGGCTCAAGCTCACACTACAACAATAGTACGAAAAATAACCATCATCATTCTCTAATCGCAAAAATGGCTTTTGAAATGTTTCTGCAATTTCTAGCATGAGATAAGTGAAGTTCCATCTGGTAGGTACGTCAAGACACACCTATTTTGAACATCTTATTTCCTTCTCTATACATTTTTTGAATTTTTCCATTCTCTATACACTTTTTGTATAACTCCTACCCAGAATCAAACTTCATATTCAACATATATACAACAGAGAAGCAAATCGACAACCTTTAAGGGCACTGAGTAAAGGTAGCAGTTTGATGAGTTCAAGTGAATGATGCAATGACAGCAAGTTGTGTTTCAATCAACTAAACTTTAAGGGCAGGCATTTCACTTGAAATTCCCACTAGCCTTTTTTATAATTTTGAAAGGCTTTGTGCAGAAATTACTTTTTTTCTTTTTGCTGCATAAAGGAGTACACATCTAACATCAACCCAGAAAAGTGACAGACTCAGCCTCACAAAACTTCATAATTTAACACAAATGGGTCCCAAATGACTGAACAAAGGAAACCAAGTCTGAACATATGAACATGAAAATGGTTAACTTATAAGTTATAACTCTTCTGCAACAATTTTCCAACTCTATATCAAGCAGAGGAAGTGTAATTTTATAAAATTGAGATTATTTTTAATAAAATAGTTTAATTATGCCAATTGATTATAAAATAAATTATAAGAGAGTAGTAGGATTATAGATAAACCCTGTTGAATGTAGCATATCAGCATGTTAATTTCAAGGGATAAATTTAATTGGGTTGGTGAATTTATAAGGGGTTTGCAAAAGGCAACTTCAGTCTTCAAGTTTAATAATGCTCTGTTGTGGCCCTTATCTCTTTGCTAGAAGAATGCTCTGTTTTGGGGGACGAAATGCATAATGCAATCCTCTTCTGGGTTGGTAGTCTGAAGGGACGAAATGGGTCAAATTACAAAGAAATAACAGCAACATCCTCAAGAACGATAACTCTCTCTCTCCAGAAATTACACCATCTCAAAGTTCTAAACCAAATCATCCGATTCCAAAAAATAAACAGAGAAAGAAAGATCAGAATCTCACCTCGGGGGGTCTAACCGTATGGGTTGCTAAACCCCGTCGTTGACTCGACCACGTACGGCGACCACGCTATCGCTGCCTGTCTAGGGGTGCTGTCTGAAGGAAGAACGAAATGGGTTTTATCATTCATGTGAAGGGCAAGTGAGCGCTATTTCGTTCATGTCTTATAAGAGTATCTCGTTGACTTAGTCAAATGCATATTTAAAATTGAAAAAATTTAACTACTATCATATTTTTTTTAAATTAAGTTCCATAATAAATTAACGATTCACTATTTATATAATAATAAAATATTATTAAATTAATAATTTTTTATTTAATTTATTTATATTAGATTTTATAATTCTATCAATTTAATATTAATAATAATTATATTCTAATTAAATTAATATTAAAAAAAACATATTTTTAAAAGTTATTTAATGCTAATAATAAAAAATATTTGATTAAACTCATCTAAAATTCTTTTAGATTTTTTAATTACAAATCAAATAGTATTTTTGCTTGGAATGAAAAATTAATATTTTAATATTTATTTGAAGTAAGAAATTAATATTTTAATGTTTGATTAATCAATTGTTGTTCTCTATCTTTGACTAACCACAATAGAAGAAGTCCATCTTATTTTAGATTTGGCTAATCTAATGCGGAATATTTTTGACATTAATTATATAAATTTAACTAACTTTTCTATTCGAAGAATTCAATTTGAATGCTCTAAAGTCCGGTTGAATAAATAAAATCATCTCAAACCGCGTAACAGTAGGGTAGGTAGAAGCGTCTTTATGATACAAGTGAATGATGCAATGACAGCAAGTTGTGTTTCAATCAACTAAACTTTAAGGGCAGGCATTTCACTTGAAATTCCCACTACCCACATCCGCGTAACAGTAGGGTAGGTAGAAGCGTCTTTATGATACAAGCAAACCAAGTCTGGGTCAATACGCAGAAAAGTCTGGGTCAATGCAAGCAAACCAAGTCATGTGGGTAGTTCAGTGTAGTGGGCCAGTCCGTCGATTGGTGGTCTATGAAGTGGAGAGCAGTGAGTCAGTCGTGGGAAAATTCATTATCATAGAACAAGTCCTCCAAATGCTCTCTCTCCAGAAATTACACCATCTCAAAGTTCTAAACCAAATCATCCGATTCCAAAAATAAATAGAGAAAGAAAGATCAGAATCTCACCTCGGGGGGTTTAACCGTATGGGTTGCTAACCAAATCATCCGAGCTCCTGAACACCTCACATATCATTTTCAGTGCATAATTGTCATGTTATCAAAGCCCATTAATTACAAGTCAAAAAATGTAAAAATGTAAAAAAAAAAAGTATATTATTTTATAATAATTAACACATACTAGTATATACTAGTATGTGTTAATTCTAGACTTTTGATACGAGTATATATGATCAAATATGTAAAAATGTATTTACAAAAAGAATAAATATATTATTTTTTATTATGCTAAAATTTTATTTATCCTTGATATATATATATATATCAAAAGTAAGTTTATATTAATAATTTAATATTAATATTTATGTTTAAGGCTATGATTTATTTGTTATATTAAGAAATATAGAATTAATAAACTTGAATAATAAGATTAGAATTTCATGTTATATTAAGTAGTAATTTAGTATATAATATATATGATATAATATAAAAAATTATAAATATATATATCACTCCGATTTGGTTTAAATTGATTTTTATATTTTAAAAATTGGTACCACAACTATACAAGTTTTGATTTAAAAAAAATGGGTATCACTTACAAATTAAATCGAATCTATCGATTTGGTCCTGTACAATCTAGTTCAACTACTTTTCTGTTCTTTTTGCACCTGTAATCAACGGCGACATAATTTGACATGGAAGGAATGACAATGATAACTTTCTCACCTATAATTTCATTATTATTATTGTAATAGCAAGATTCATTGCTTGTCCTTTGCTTGTGATACTTTTACTTTTTCTTTTTCTTTTTTTTTTTGAAAGGAAAAGATCTAATATATTTATCTCAAAGACATAGGAGGAAACATATTACAATTGGGTCTAATGACCATTTCAGATGTTTCCTCTGTAAGCTCTAAGGCTCTCTTCGCAAGACAGTGTGCATTTTCATTGCCACTTCTTTTTACAAAACTAATCTGCCAATGCTAAAAACAAGATAATAAAGTTCTAGTATCTAAAAGCACCAGTCCCACACTATCCCATCTCTCTTTGTGAAGATTAAGGTCTTGGACTATCTGAAGAGAGTCTCCTTCAAAAATCACTGATTCCAGATTCAGTTCAGAAGCAAAAATGACAGCTTGGAAGACTCCTATTGCCTCAGCCAGTAAGGGAACCACACAACCAACCTTAGTCACCATTTTAGAAGCTAAAATACTACCTTCATGATCGCTAGCTACCAATCCAATTCTCAATCTATCATGAGCTTCCCACAATGCAGCATCCCAGTTTATCTTAATAATTCCAGCAAGAGGTGGAGTCCATTTCACAACATGGTTTGGATGCATTCTAGTAGTTGAGTTAGGAGCTAGTTGGACAGCCTTAAAATCTTCTAGTTGTTGACCAGCAGTCTGGGCTAGTAAGGTAGGATGCAAGAAGGAACCTTCAAACACTAGCTTATTTCTTCTCTGCCAAACTCCCCTCGCTGTCATTGCAAATAACTCCATAGTTTGTAACTCACAATGGGCATTTAAATATTCAAAGATCTCCATAAACCTCCCTGCCCTCACATAAATTTTTTGCAGCACAATGGGCCCTTGACTCCACACATCCAAGGCTGAAGCACAATTCCACAACACATGAGTAGCTGTCTCTTCTTCTCTACAACATATTGGACATAGAGGAGAGTCCAAAATCTTCTTCTTGAATAGGTTCAATTTAGTTGGCATGGATTCTAAACAAGCTCTCCACACAAACATCTTAATTGCATTGGGGATCTTATATTTCCAACAGCAAGTCCAATCTTTAAAATTTTGAGCCCCTCGAGAAGACTGACCCCTATGATTTGCAATTAATTCCTTCTGTAGGTGGTATGCACTTTTCACTGTAAAACCCCCATCCTTTGTGCCTAACCTCATAAGCTTGTCTTTAGCACTTGTTGAGCTCACAGGAATCCTCTAAATGATAGCAGCATTTGCAGGACCAAGCATAATTAACATCTTCTCTCTATCTCATTGCTTAGTGTCCTCATGAATATGTTCAGCAACCTTTGCCTCTTCATCAATATCCTGCCCTTGACATTGGATCATGAAGGTGGAAGGTTTAGGTAACCACCTATCCTTCCAGATTCTAGTCTCTTGACGACTCCCAATTCTCCACATGGATCCTTTCACAATGAGACTTCTAGTAGCCAAAAGCTCCTCCATATGAACAATGGTCTTGCTCCCAACTTGGCCTGAAAAAAGTTCAAACTTCTGAAATATTTGGCCTTGAGAACTTGGGAAGCCAAAGATTCAGGAAATTGAATTACCCGCCAGCCTTGCTTAGCCAACAAGGCTAAATTAAAACTCTCAAACTCTCTAAAGTCCATTCCTCCTTCTTCCTTTGCCTTTCCCATATGACTCCTAGAAACCCAATGCACTTTACTCTCCTTATCTTGTTGGCCTCACCAGAAATGGTGCATTACTCTGTTAATTCCCTTCAACAAAGTCTTTGGCAATTTAAAAACTCCCATGCAATAGGTAGGGAGAGCTTGAATCACTACTTTGAGGAGAATCTCCTTCCCTGCCTGAGAGAGGAACTTAGTCTTCCAATTACTCACCCTGCTCCTCACCCTGTCTAGTATGCTTTTAAAAGCATTGTGTTTTGATCTCCCCACCAGTGCAGGTAAACCCATATACCTTTCATAGCATGAAGTAGCTCTTGTACCAGCACTCAATATGTACTCTCTAGCTTCTTGTCGAGTATTAGCACTAAAGTAAATTGCAGTTTTATCTTTGTTTAACACCTGCCCCGAGGCCCCCTCATAAAGACTGAGCAAAGTGTTGATAGTAGCCAATTCCTCTGCATTTGCTCTACAGACTTTTTGTTAATATTTTTATAAAATTTGTATTTATGCATATCAACAATTAGGTTCATAACAATTCAAATAATATATTTATTTGAATTTATATTAGTCAACTCGAGTTTTGTAAGGGTTATATCGTTTAATAACTAATTATAAATTCTTGTTCACGAACAACTTACCTGAATAAACAAAGTGAATTGATTCGTTTATTTATTTTTCACTTTTACTTACTTTTTTTTTTCTAAGCAAGATACATTCATTAATATTATAATAAACTGAAATACAATAAGTTCTTAGGAAATTATAAAACTAAGGAAGGATGGTCATTTTCACTATGAAAACTTAAAAGACACTGAGGAATAGAAATGAGGGGTATGCTTCCATACAGATGGTTGGAAGCAGCCCATTGCGCAATGTTATGTGCATATCGATTTTGAGATCGATGTATTTTTTCCATTTTCCAATCTTCAAAACTGCTCAGAAGGTGCTTGATGTCCCTGATAATGGATTGCATTTTCCAATCTTTAGGTTACTTTGCATTGTTTGTGGCTTGAACAACCTGCTTTAAGTCTCCTTGAATAAAAATTTTCCTTGGGTCTCTGTCATGTGCTTCTTGAATTGCTAACAGTGCTGATGCAGCTTCACCTACATTTGGATTTGTGCTGTGCAAAAAAGTAGTGTTTACAAAAATTGGGGTTCCTGTTTCAGATTGGCAGATTGTTGTTGCAACACTACCATAGCTTCTTACTGCAACATCAAAAGACAGCAAGAAGAAGCCTTCTGGAAGCCGTTCATGTAGAGAGATTCTCTCTTCTTGATGCTGTTTCAAAATCCATGCTTGCTTGTGTTCATTATAGGACTTGAAAACTCTTGAAATATATTGGTCAATGGTTGGGGAAAAAGAGTTATGAATGACCCAATGTAGCAAAGAGTTCGAATTCTTGAACTTCATTTTCTGGAATGGCTAGTTCAATTTCTAGGTTGAGAATTGTTTTGATCCAGAAAGAGATTTCAAATGAAGCAATATGGGCAGTGTTTATGGGCCAGTTTGAATTTCTCCAAAGAATCCTAGAGAAAGGGCAACTAAGAAAGAGATGTGTGATACTTTCCTCCCCTACATTGCACAAAGGGTAGATAATTTGCTCATCTTCCAGAGAAAGAATTCTTTTTAGAAGGGATCTAGTAGGCAAGATGTTATGAAGTATTTTCCAAAAAAGAAGTTTTAGCCTATCTTGCATCTTTAACTTCCAAAGTTTTTTCCAGATTTCATTACGTTGAGAAGTGGGATCATTATGGAATTTATTAATTAGAGTTGCATAGGCTGATTTGACCGAGAAGTTTCCAGAGGAATGATGAACCCATTTGATTTTGTCTTCCACAGCTGAGTAATTGTACTGAGACAGGGATTTTTTTAATTTTATTAACAGCGTCAGCAATAAAGAGGGCTTGGAGGAGAATAGTGTTCCATCTCCTTGGTTCTTCCAACATTAGTTTCGAGACTTTGAGAGTGGGGTCAAGTGGGCTCTAGCTGTGATGCCATTATTAATCTGGAAGCAACAACTTGACTTGATGAAGTCTCTTTGTTTTAGAAGCCCTTTCCAAAACCAGGAATCAGTAGGTTTGGAGTTCACTTCAAAGAAAGTAGTATTTCTCATATATTTGTTAACCAAAAAAGTTTTCCAGAGACCACTTGAATTGTTTACAAGGTTCCAAGCAAATTTTGAAATCAGGGCTCTATTGAAAAGAGAGATGTTTTTAAGGCCTAATCCTCCTAAAGATTTGGGTTGACAAATGGATTTTCTAGATTTGGGAATGTAAGTTTTTTTATTCTCAGTTCCCCACCAAAATCTTCTGAAGGCAGCATCCATTTTTTTTGTGGAAGATTTTGGAACCCACATAGTAGACATGAAATACGAGGAAATAGTACTAGCAACAGTCCTAATGAGAGTTGTTCTACCAGCTTGGGACAAAATCTTTGTTTTCCAACCTTGCAGCCTATTTTGGATCTTTTCTTGGATATCTTTGAAAAAAACTTCTTTTGAGGCTTGGATGAAAAAGGGAAGGCCAAGGTATCTCAACTTTGGTGGAGAAGATTTGAAGTTAAGGATTTCTTTGATCTCTCATTTGATTCTATTGTGAGTGTTGTTACTGAAATGAATAGATGATTTTCCAAAATTGATTTTTTGACTAGACCAAGAAGAGTATATTTCAAGACATCTTGCAAATGCTTGAGCAGAATTAACAGTTGTAGCACTAAAAAGTATTAGGTTATCAGCAAAAAGGAGATGAGAAAGTGTGGGACCTCTACTTGAAATACTGATCCCTTTCAAGTTTTGCCTGTTTTCTTCCCTAAGAATCAATCTTGAGAGCATATCACTGCCTAAGATAAACAAAAAGGGAGATAGGGGATCTCCTTGCCTAAGACCTCTACCATGATGAATTAAACCAGTTGGAGTACCATTGAGGATGATTGAGTAAGAAATTATAGAGATGCCCTCCTTAATCCACATGATCCAAGTTTGACTAAATCCTAGAGCTTTAAAAATAGAGAGTATGAAAGACCACTCCATAAAGTCAAAGGCTTTTTCCATATCAATCTTTATTGTCATATTACCCATTTTGCCTTTTTTTTTTTCAAATGGTGGAAGATCTCTTGAGCTAGAATGGTATTTTCCTGAATGAGCCTACCAGGGACAAAGGCCGTTTGATAAGGAGATATGTGATTAGGAAGAATGGTCTTTAGCCTTTTAGCTAGGATTTTACCAATGATCTTATAGCTAACATTAGACAAACTGATGGGACGGAAGTGATGAATCACATTCAGATTTTCAATTTTGGGAACAAGAGCAATATTCGTGTGGTTCATTTCTTTTAGAATTTTCCCATGAATGAAAAAGTTCTTGATGGCTTCATTAAGATCATCCTTTATAATGGTCCAATAGTGCTTATAGAAGAGACCAGTGAAACCATCGAGACCAGGGGCCTTTGTGGAAGGGATTTGTTTGATTGTGTTGAAAATTTCCTCTTCAGTAGGTAATTTGCAAAGAAATTCATTTTCTGTTTCAGAAATTTTGCTGGGGAAGAGAGTTTCAAGGTCATCCGAAATATCAGGATTAGTGGGGGCTGTAGATTCCTTGAAAATGATTGCAAAATTTTTTCCCTAATAATGAAGGGATCCGAGGTCCCATGACAGTCTTCTAGTTTTAGGAAATTGATGTTATTCTTTCTTTGCCGAATGATAGTGGAATTATGGAAATACTTGGTGTTAAGTTCAGAAGTTGTTAACCAAGTGTTTCTCGATTTTTGGCGCCAAAGGGATTCTTCTCTTCTAAGTTGCTCATTAAGGTTCTCTTTGGTGATCTCTTCCATGATGATATTATCAGGAGTTGGTTGCACATTTTGAAGGTCATTAAGTTTTAAGCTGAAACTCTTGATGGCAGTTTGGATATGACCAAAACAATTAATGTTTCAATTTTTCAATGCAAGTTTCGTGGCTTTGAGTTTTTTGGTAAGAATGAAAGCAGGAGAACCAGTTACATGTGTTGACCAAGCTTATTTTACCACTTCAAAACTGGAATTGTCTCTAATCCAAAACTCTTCAAATTTGAAAGACTTTTTCCCTTTGTGGCTGTTTGATGTGTCCAGTAAAATGGGGGAATGATAAGAGGAAAGTCTAGGAAGGGTTTTGATGTTTGCATCAGGAAAGAGATTGTTTCAATGAATATTAGCAACACCACGATCAAGTCTTTCTTTAATGTTATTAAGGCCACATCTGTTATTAGTCCAAGTGTAAAGGGGACTAGTGTGAACTAAGTCAACCATGCCTTGTTGCTCCATATATAAAGCCAAATCATTTAGAGACGAAGTTGTTGCAAAACGCATTCCTCCAGATTTTTCAGATTGTTTGAGGATTGAGTTAAAATCACCAATGGAAAGCAAGGGTCCAGGATAGTTTTTAGAGAGAGTATTCAAGATGTTCCAAAAGTTAGGTTTATGCTTTTTCTGAGCTGGGCAGTAAACTAAAGTGAGTAACCATGGAGTATGAGTGGGGTCAGAGTAGACTAACATAGCTATTACACTACTGGTAATGAAAACAGTTTCAACATCTACACCATGAAGCCATATAAACAAAACCCCACCCCATTTCCCAGTGGGCGGATTATAAACAAAATGAGAAAATCCTAATCTATTGACAACAGCAGCAGTATTTACATAATGCAAAAGGGTTTTAGACATAAATATTGCATCAGGATTATGAGTCCTGATATTGGCCTTCGGATTTCTAATTGCACGGGGTCGACCAATACCCCTGCAATTCCAAGTGAGGATCTTCATGTTTGTTCTGAGGGCAGTTTTGACCCTGCCTCTTCGGTCATTGGATTTAAAGGGAAGAGATTCATGGCTGGAGAGTTGAAGTAGTTACCCTGCTGTTCCACGTCTTCTAGCTTGTAAGGGGAGAATCTATGTTTCTATGAGATTTTTCGAGATACCCACATGTTTGCACCAGTCTTCTTGCTTGGCTGAACCAAGGGGGCTTCAGTGCCATCATCCAGTAGCTGATTTCCAGATCTTTGGAGAGTTGGGCTATTACTTGAGAATTCATCTTCTCCGACGGTGTCCACTTGAGTGATCAATTGAGTGCTACTTCATTTGGATGGAAGAGAACGTCCTCTGCTACCCGATTGAGTTTCCTTCCTCTTCTTTGGAGCTTTTTCCTTGGTGAGGTGAGGGTTGGCTAGGGTTTTTTCGTTTGGGAGTTCTGGGAATTCCGTGAATGATGTTGGGTTGTTTTGAGTTTTGTTATCAAGGCTATTTCCACTTGACCATTGCTGATCTACTGGAAAAATTGTTGGGCTATTGAAGGTGTGTTGGGTCATTGGGGTAAAGCTCTGGTTTGTCATGGAGCTATTATTTCGTGGGAGGGGCTAGATTGTAAAGGAATTTGGGTCAGCTTGTTGTGGGTTGAAGGCAAGACATGCACGGCCTGAGGGACTGAGCAGTATTGATATTTTTGGGCTTTGGGTGTTTTGAAATTGAGCAAATACCTGTATGCAGGCTTTGGTTCAGAAAGTCAATTGGTTGGCTGGGTTGCTTTTTTTTAATTTGCCGGCGGGTTGACTGTGTACGTGGGTTCTATTTGTGAATCAGATGAGGCCACGTGGCTAGCAAAATTTATGAATTCACCTGGGAAAGGTAACTTGAGATGACTGGACTGTAGAGTGACAAATTGTCCTGCAGCTGAGGGGGACTGTGTCTTCATCTGACTTCCGCAACATTCCTTAATTCCTTTTGAAAATCATGTCTGCTGATCTGGGATGGCTCCACGTGTAGAGGATGAGATTTTGCATGGGTTTTCCAGTTCACTGTGTGTTGGTTCCGAGAAGGAAGAGGAAGAACAGTGCCAAAGTCATAAAAAACACTACTGTTACCCTTGAAAATTGTTCTCTGGTGGATTTTCGAGTTTTTTGCTACTTCTCCTTTGTTTTCCAGAGTTTGTTTGCCTTTTCCTTTAAAATCTAGTTAATTCTGAAATTGTTTGATGACTGGTTGATTGTTCACCGAAATACTGATACTACTGATCGTTGGCTCCTTAATTCTGAATGGTGGTAGAGGTATGATGGGGGCTTGTAGTTACGGGGAGGGAGGTTCAGTCACTGGTTCTTCACTCCTGGCTGGTCTCTTTTGATCTTGTCCTTCCACCTGTTGGCCTGGCCCTTACTGGAAGTCAGCATTTCTCCCATGAACTTGGGTGCATGCCTAGTGTACATGTCCAAGACAACCACACAAGTAGCAGAACTTTGACAGTTGTTCGTATTTGAACGAGACTGTTGCTGGTTTTCGATTAATTCTTGGAAGGGAGAAACCTTCTGAGAGAGGTTTCGATGTATCAATTTCAACCCAAATCCTGAGAAATGTTTTAACCAAACTGGCAGAGTGGTCAAATTCGAAGAAATTGCCCAGCACTTTCCCAATTTTTTTAGCATTTTCTTGGGTCATCATTTCTAATGGAAGACTGTGAATTTGAATCCAAAAAGTAGAGAACCTTAGATCGACCTCCTGCAGACTTTGCCCTGGTTGCCATTCCTTTAGTAGCATGTGATACCCTTTGAAGTTCCATGGTCTTTGATTGAAGATTTTGTTTTTGTCTTGCAAGGAAGGGAAAGTGAAGAGGAAGGCATTTTGTTCGAGATCCTCTATCCCAAGACTGGAGAAGAAACTCCAAATTGCTTTGATGGTAGTGTGGAAATTGTACTTGTTCAAAGGTTTTGAGGAGATAAGCTTTCCCACCAAGGTGTGATTTGTTAAGCCACTTTTGTTGCTGGTATAAGGATTATGTCGTCCTAGGATAATGCTTCCGTTTGCGTGATGAGGCAGTCAATATTTGGAGTTGGTTCATTCATGGTTGTGGGTTAGGTGGGGTACTTGAACAAGTATGTTGAAAGAAAGTCAAGGTGGGGTAAGGTGTAACTCTCTGCTCCTTTCTTCTAACGTACGTTCTTTCTTTTTGAAGTAAGCAAATTTCAAGGATGGGATTATGTAACATTTAGTCCTCTCTAAAGACTGTGAGCCTTGTCATGCGTACCGAACCCCGATGGCGTGTTTCAAAAGATATTAGGTGACTTCTAAGGCATGTCCAATGTTTTAAATGTACTGAAAATATTTATAAGGAGTATTTTCAATGTTATTAAACTAAGTTTGATTTTAAATACAACAATTATAATATTTTTGAAGAGCTCCAAAAATATTATAATTGTCGGTAATCATTTTAATATTATTATTAAAATGATTTCAATTATTTAAAATATTATGAGATTTAAATTATGTTTAAAACTCTAATTAAATTAAATGATTTTATTCCTTAAAGATATTAAATAAGACTTCATCATTTTATTAATGATGAAGAAATATTATTTTATAAACTAAAGTTAGTTTAAATAATATTCTACCTTAATTTCTCTTAGTTCTTTTAATTAAGTTAATGTTTACACATTTTAAATCAGTGTTTGAGATTCGTCGTTAGATCGTTGCGTAGATCCCCAGATGTTGGGTTTTAGAATAAAACCCCAGCCCCTTTTCCTTCTCCCTCACTTTTCCCTCCCCTCTCTCTCTCTTCCCTCTCTCCTTCGTCTTGCACTACAAGACCCCCCATGCCCGAACTGCTCCACCCCACAGCCCGGCGCCGCCGTGCACCGGTAGGTCTCACCTCCGCCACCACCAGCACCACCTCACTCTGACGAGCCTCCCCACGCTGGTCTCCCTCTCTCACGCTCTCTCTTCCTCTCGCTCAGCTACGCACAGCCCAAATGGGCTTCACGTTGTTGTGCAGCCGTGCCTCGTCCTCCGGCGCCACCACCTACATGGTAGCTCCTCCTCCCACCGGCCATCACCTTCCAGCGAGCTCAGCCCCCTCCATGCAGCCACCTTCTCCACCTGCACGTACACAGCCTTACCCATACACGGGTTCACTATGCACGTCCCTAGCGCCGCAGTGCGCGACCACCTTGGCCACCGGACACCACCACAAGCTTCTCCTGGTCTCACCCTTCCTCCTCCCTTGAACCCACGACCGGTAGCCTCCCCTAGAACCACCGCACGAGTTTCTCCCCGTCCACCACCGTATGCCACCACCCACAGCGTGTGACCACCATCTCCAGCCTCCTCCAGCCACCACTGACCCATCCTGACCACCCATGGCCCCGATTTGCCACCTATGCTCCCTCACTCTCTCACGACATCTCTCCCCCTCACACACGGCCATTCCTCTCTCCACCACTGGGGACTGCTGTGCCACCACCACCGAGCCACCATGGCTCCACCAGCAACCTCCCTTGGTCTACCTTAAGCGCGAACTATGTAGTGGGTAGCTACTGCAAGTGATGGACAGCCACTGTGCGTGGCTGACTGCCACTGTACACAGCTAGATCCGCTGTGTTACGTTCCTTGCCACCATCACAAGGCTACCACGAGCCCTTCCACACTTAGCTATCCAAAAGCCCAAACAACCACTGTACGTGGGTTAGCAGCCACGTACGACCTTTCAGACATCATCAGCTGTGAGGATCGGCGAGCAACGCACGGGTTATCACATCGATGGTATAACCCTCTATCTCTCATTATTTATATTAGATGTTGATTAGTTGATTAGGTTGTGGATTATGCTGTTAGTATTATGGAGTTCGCTGTATTGAGATGTGCTGTGTATGTGAAGTGTTCGGCATATCTGTGTAGTGTGCTGTGAAGTGTGGTTGTGGAGTATGTGCTGTAGTGGTGATGTGGCATTGTGTGGAACGGGAAGAGTACATGTAGAGTGTACTCTGTGTGGCGTAGAGTATGTGAAGGGAGTACACGTGGAGTGTACTTCATGTGATGGGGCGACACACCATATGGCGGATATGCCTTAGTGGTGATGTGGCATAACGTGTGTGATGGGAGTACACGAGGAGTGTACTCCATGTAGTGGAGCAATGCACCATGTGGCGCGTATGCTGTAATGGTGATGGGTCGCAGCGTGTGAGAATGAGTATACGTGGAGTGTACTCAACGAGACAGCAACACTCCGTGTGGCGTGTCTCAGAGATAAGGATGATTGCGTGGTTGATGGGCATAGAGCATGGTGAGTAGTGTCGGAAACTGTGGAAGAGTGTCCCGAAGTAGTTATGGTGTAGCTTGTAGTCTGAGGTGACAGGTGTCACCGTAATTGACTTATTGTTGGAAGTATGGGTGAAGTAATAGAACAAGTATAAGAGTGCACAACGAAAACATGACTGGGGAATGTCACAAAGTGACATGGTTACCAGCAGTCGTGCTTATGACAGGTGAGGAGTTAGCGTAGGAATGGCGCAGCGGGATTGTGACGAGATGTCATGATCTGTTAGGAGTACGTAAGGAACTGTACTCGTGATGAGTTAGAAGTTAGAGTAAGAATGGCAAAGTGGGATGTCAGGTGATGTGACAAGGTCATGGGGTAGCTTGGGAGTGATCTCGAGCTATATAATGCGACGTAAGGCGTGCTTGTGAATGGAGTTTTGTCGTGTTAAGTGTTGGGATGAACTGTCAAAAGGGACGGGTAGCATGAAGAGTCATGCTAGCCGGATTAAGAGAAGGTTGGTATCGGAGTATGACCCTTGTCCTTACGAGCAGGTGATCAACATGTTATATGTTGGTCTCAGGTGATAAAGGGGTAAGGTATATGTGTAATCTGGTTAGACACATGTCGGACGGATTCACCATATGTAATGGGTAATCTGTCCTTAGCACAGTTACACGGTGCTTAAACCTCAGAGTTGGCTTAGAGCCGTGTGGCTTGTATGGATAAGAATGAAGATTTAGTGTGGGCTAAGGTACGTGAAGGCAGTAACGGGTGTAGTGTCTTGGATTGGGATGCGTGATTTCTGTCGGTCGGAATCATGCGTCGGAATGTGGTCAATAAGAAGAGTAAGATGAAAGTCTTAGTGTATCATGGGTTCGCTTTAGTGGATGAGTACTCGGAGTAGAACGTCAAGTTTGGAAGAGGTAGTGATCGTAAGTGGTCCCCAAAGGTCTTAGCATAGTAAAGGACACATAAGAGCACGAGATAGAAGGAGAGTGTTCCAAGTGATGTGTAGCTCTATTTCTAGTTTAAGTTGCTTATGCATTAGATAGAGAATGGCGTTAAGGTTATGTGTATGCATGTAGGTTGCCATCTGACACGCACATGAATGGACTGCATGATATGCAAGTGGCATGGAGTCCAGGTAAGTATTACGTTCATACTCTTCTAGAGTTTTCTAAAATATACGAAAATGAAAATGAAACGCTTTTCCTTTACGATGCTTTACGAAAAGATACGAAAGAAACTTTACGAAAGAAAATGCTAAGTGTTCAAAGGTATACGTATGTACGGCCCTTCCTTGGCAGCCCCTGTTTACGCACCCAAAGTATTAATTGTATGCATATGAATGGATGACTATACGCTGTATCTATTGTATGTATTTTCTAAAGAAAATGAATGATGAGGTTAATGCCTCAAGCTTAAAGTTATGCTTTAAACTGATGCTTTTATGGATGCTACAAACCAATGCTTTTATGAATGCCACGAGGTGATGCTTATGGATGCTATGAAAGACGACGTTTAAGGCCATGCTTTTTAAAGATGTTTTTTTCATGAACGAACTGTTAAATGAAAAGGACAGAAAAGAAAGGACTAAAAAGACTGAACTATAAGAAAGGACTGAACGAATGAATGCTTTAATGTATGAAAATATGTAACGGCCACATGAATGAATGCAAAGGGTACCAATGAATGGGCAGATTGCAATGCCGGGTAAGTAGTATTGGAAGGGCACCCAGTGCTACCCCCTATGAAAGGGATTACCAACCCATGGCCATGGGCAGAGTCCAAAGGAAGACCGCTAACACCAACACATGGATCGTAACAGTGTGTACTAGCCTATGAAAGTGATAAGAAGAATGTATGAATGCATCAACGTATGAATGCACACACTTTTGAAGAAATAAAGGCACTGACGGGAGAAATGTTTATGAAAAGAAAGCCCTTTTTAAAAGAAAATCCCGTCCAATGATGTTTTCAAAAGAACACACGTATGCATGTATGCATGTACGTATAATATGTATGGAATGATGAATGCATGAATGAAAACCTATGTTATTATATTTAACTGTATGAAGTAATGCTTACGAGCGACTCATTTTAGTTTTTATGCATGTCCCTCCCCCCACAGGAACTGAATGGTCAGGACGGACGAGGCCCATGGGAAAGAGCACGGAAGTCTAGGCATGAGTTTTAATTGTACGAGAGACATTTTTATTGTAAGATTAATGTTTTCCGCTGTAAACCTCTTTTATTATCAAAGCACATTTTATGTTTATAAACGTAAAGTCTTGCATCCTGGGTATGGAAGCAAAAAGTTTTAAATCGAACGGTAACTCCCATCGTTCTTTCTAAAATCATTTTATAAAAAATCTTACCATAAGGACGGACGTTAAATAAGGTCTGGATGAAAAGGAGTAAAGTGAAAATGTTGATAGTTCAGGTAGGTGAAGGTTAGATTTTGAATGTTTGAAAGTTAGGTGGTAGGGTTAGGGTTTTTTGAGGATCAGTTTCAGTGAGGGTCGGTGAGGAAAGCTATACAGAGGAGAAGGGAACTCGACGGGAGAAAGCGGTATTTTAATTTACTTACTTGAATAAACAAAGTGAATTGATTCGTTTATTTATTTTTCACTTTTTACTTTTAGAGAACAACACTCATTGCTTTGGTCCTTAAGCAATGATTATTCCTGAGAATCGGGACGACAGCTTCTCTTTTGGTTATATATTTCAAATACTTTCACCTTGACACAAGTTTTGATAGGGATCAGCGACTGTAGTGGTTTGCAATTTTGCACACCCTACGTGGCAATCCCTTTTCTTTTTTCTTTTTTATATGCCAAACGCACCAGTCTCCTCATCTACCTCTCTCTCTCATCAGCTCTCTCTCGTCTACGACTCTCTCTCATCAAACTCTCTCTCCCTCCTCGAGTCTCTCTCTCTCATCAGCTCTCTCTCTCCCTTCTCGGGTCTCTCTCTCTCATCAGCTCTCACTTTCTCTCTCTCTCACTGGCTCTCTCTCTCTCATCGGGTCTCTCTCTCATCAGCTCTCTCGCTCATAGCCCCGGTAGTATTTCGAATTTGGGGGCTTCAAGGTGAGTGGTTTGGCTCATGTCACATTGGGTGTGATCCAGATGATCCTAAATAGTGGCTGCTCTCAATATTTTTCCCCTTGACACAACGACGAAGTTGCGAACAGAATTTGGAAGATGATTGGTTTCGAAGCCATTTTATTAAAATGGAAAATAGTGGGAAATAATTAATAGACAGAGTAACATAAAAAATATTTTTTTTTTGAAAAAAAAGCTTTGGTTAGTGTACTTAAAATATTTTTCTTGTGAGTTATTCTACTCAATAATTTTATATCACACATCTATTGAATATAAGATTTTTTGTTTCACCTCAGCAGGTGTATGGTGTAAGTCTGCTAACTATGACATTTCTTTTTATGTACCTATAAAATAGGAATAATTTTATTAAAAAATATTTACACCACACACAATACATATGGTTTAATTTGATTTGAAAGATAAATTTTTTAAATCAAATTATACCATGTGAATGGTATTGGTATAAATGCTTTCAAATAGCAGAACTAATCATTTGATTTCCAGTCAAAATATTTACTTATATCATTTTACTATTTTTTTAAGTAGGACTCTTTAAATTTTCTCCAGAGTATTAAAATTGTTGAACTTCTTTAGATCATAGTTATGTTTTTTAAATTCGGTTAAAGAAATTGGTTCATGTTAGTTTTTTTTTTCTTTTAAATTTTTACCTTTTTATTTTTAATTTGTACTGGATTCTTTTTCAGTTTTTGTTATTTACTTTAAATTTCATATGTAACTAGTTTATTTTTTATTTTAATAAGTTTATGGGTTTTATTTCTTTGCTAAATACTAGTTTTGTTATTTTACTATTTTAGATATTTTGTTTAATTTTCATGATTTTTTTAAAAGTTTTTTTTTAATTTTAATAAGTTTTTTTTATTCTTAATTTGTTAATTTTTACAAACAACACATTTCATGACAATTAGAGCTAATGTGGCGTTTCTAACAGTTTATTAATAGACTTATGACAAGGGACTAACAAGATCTTTCTTAAAACAACAATAAGTAAAAACAAACCACATAGATCATTTTTATATTTAATGCTTTTGAATTCAATGCATGGTAGGAATTTTGGTTCATCAACATTTATGCATGGTAGTACATTAAAGCTTCTTTTTGGCAATATGAGAGTAGGTAACCTTGTGTTGGGTTACTTTTTTTTTTTATAAAACTAATAAAATCAAGTTTATATACCAATGAGGAGTCTCCTCTCATGCTTCTCTCTCTCTCTCTCTCTCTCTATATATATATATAGATATATGTAATTTTCTCTCCCTCTTGTATGGACTATTATATTCATTTGGTTAGATGATGTTATGTTTTGAGTGTATAAGTAGAGGAATATCATGGTTTGAACTGTATGCTTTGTCAAGGGGTTATGAGTTTGAGAAAATATTTGTGAAGGTAGAAACAAGAAAATTAGTTCAACCTACTACTTGATGAGGTAGAATAAAATTCTATCCTGTTTTTGGTCTAGGCAATTCGGTTTCTATTATAGTTTCTACTATAAATTTAGCTCTATCATTTCCTTTACCTGAATCCCTTTTCAATAAGTTTAAACCCTCCATTTTGTACATCAAACCATTAGAAATTAGTGTTTGTTTGTAAACACAAGGTTACCTACTCTCATTCATGACATATAAAGATGCAATGTTCCTAACATCTATCTAGCATTATGCAATATTCACAACGGATAATTTTTTTCTTTGAGCAACACTATGCACCAAACTAATAATATCTCAAATACTTAAAACATTATCCATACATAGTTAACAAAATAAACATACATGATTACAGTGCGGGTCTCAGAAGATTCTTTCTCAAAAGTATGGGAGACCGAGCTCCATAATTACAACAACAAAATATACTACTGAGTTAGTTAGTCAAGCAACTCGCGTAACTCAACTAACGATGCCATAATACTATCTAAAAATCTAACTATGGAGGTTGTTAGCTCATCATTGCGTCAGTGGCATCTAATCAACATCCTCTCACTGTCCTGGTCTTGACATATATACGGAGGTGGAATTCTGTCATGATGGTCCTGAAGCAAATTCTGTCGTTTATACATTGACTAAATTTGTAAGAAGTTGGACGATATTAGAATTTGGGGGTATTCAGTTCCAAATATTGTCAAAAAATATTTAATTATTGAATCATATGTGGAATTCATGTACTCTTGTATGGAACGGTACTAATGAAGCATCTCCTATTCCAAAAACCAAAAAAAGAGCAGGCGCACGGCACATGCCATAATGTTCTTCTTAGGGTACTGGAAATAGGTGATACGATTCATGAATTCAATACGAATACATCACGAAATTAATGGATTTAGATTTGATGTTAACTGATTTGGGTCAAATTGGATTGACCCGTTATGACAAGATTTATAAACGGGATAATGAGTAAACCTGCTTAATCCGAAATCAACTTGCTTTGACTTAATTTAGATTTTATTTCAAAATTACAATTTTATTATTGTTAAATTGTAATATTGGTATTTATCAGTATGCTTATTTTTTTATGGTTAAGATCATGTAATTCTAAACCTATGCTTATATTTGTTATTATAGGGTACTTTGTAAAATTAGTTTTATTATATGTTAAAATTTGAAAAGTATTGATATTTTTTGTTAGTAGATAGCTAGTCTTATTTTTTTTAAGATATTGTGGCTACTAATAAATATAGATTTTAACCATTATGTGAAATTATGTTAACCGGATCAAATGAGTTATGTGTATTAGTTCAACTCATTTACATGAAACAAATTTAAATGAATCGTGCCGTCTTGACCTATTTCTAATTAATTATTAAACGAGTTAAAACGGGTGACACAACACGACCCGTTATCTAAATAGACTAAGTTGGAGTTTGAAAATTTGAACTTAACGGGTCGGATTTAGGTTACTTAATTCATATATATGATCAAATATTTAAGACTTGACACAACACGGACACGACCCAAAAACACCACTCCTAATTCTTCCCAAACAAGTTAAATCCGGTCTTAGCAACATTCTCTAGTCCCACAGCAAATGATAACCAACTTGTAAACAGTAAAATTCAAAGAATATTATTTTCATCATCTATAATATAATGTTCACAGTATTATCAAAATATTTGAAGTATCACGAGTAAAATGTTTTTATTTTTATTTTTTTGAAATCCTAGTTTCTTTTAAAATGTTGATCACTAGTTTGTTTTACTTTTAGTAAATTATTAAATAAGTACTCTTAATTCCTTGGGCTATATATCCATTTATTTTCAAATATTCAAGTGGCAAACAAATTAATATAGTGATGCATATATATATATATATATATATATATATATATATATATATGATACAAATTGTTGTATATAAGCTTAAAATTTAAATGGGTGAGGTCTATGATAACCCTAAGATTAGTAGTAGATCAATTGGTAGTGAATGGAAGAACTCTTTTACTTGCATTGCGGTCCGTCCAATATTTTGATATTTGAATCTTGATCTTCGCCTTTATCGCACGTCACTTGAAAATGAAAAACTTATTCTATTTATAATTATTTTAAATTTTAATGAACCCCATTTGTAATATTAACTAACTTTTTTAAAGGATATATATGTTCATGATATAATATGTCCAAGTCATATTATATAAACATGATATATATCAAAATGATTAGCAACTTAGCATGGAAAAATACTCAATAGTTCTCGAGTTACTTTATACTATATATATGTTCATGATATAATATGTCCAACATCTGCCCACAACCTTTAGAAATTCAAATTTGCTTCGGGGACAATTGCGACCCATATCCTTAAAAAATTATTACTATTATTATTGTTAAAAAAAAACTATCCATCAGTTACTGTTCACTAACACCAAAACTTTCAAAACTTTGAAAACCTCTCATTTTATTAATAAAATTTTTCCAAATCCCCAAAATTTCCTTCCTGTATTATGGTTTTGGGTATTTCGTTTCAGATGATCTGCTTTGAATTTGAAAACAAGAAAAACTAAAACGACCTCTCATATATGCAAAAACCACGTCTTTCTTCTTCCTCTTCCTTTTTTTGGTATCTCTTTGTTCTGTGCTGTAATGTGAAAGCCAAATACATATTTCCTTGTCTTTAAGAAATTCCCTTTTATACCATAATAAAGCAAGCTACCTTATTCAGAAGATTTACAAGCACCAATCATGTGGATTCCGCTTGGGATCGGATGGACATTTGGAAAAATAACCATTTTATCCCTAATTTAAAGATTTTACATCCTAACTCCAAAAATTACCATGATTTACATTCCTCATGTAAATTTTGTCATAAACTCAAATATCAACTTAAAAAAATTTAAAACCAAACACAACTAAGAAAAACACCATAAGCCCGAAACTACTAAATGCCACAACTTTTGATTTTTGTTGTAATTTCTTCCAACTCCAAAACTCATGATTAAACCAAAATATTGCAACAAGGATCCTCATATCTTAAGTTTAAAAACATACAATATATACTTATCATAAACATAAATATGTTTAGTAAAAAGATCCAAATTTTTTAACTAAAAATATACTCTTGAATCTCAATGTTTAGACCTATTTCAAAGCTTTTCCAATAAATCCAAAAATTCAAAACTTCCTTCTAAAATGTTCATAACACATTCTTAAGAACTAATATAGTTTGAATCAACACATAAAAGTCACCGAAAATAACAAAATCTCACATGAAGCACTTGGCTTCAACACTTAGCCAAAAAGAGAATTTCTATTCAACCTAGTTTTGATCAAACACTTATCCAACGCATTCTATGGTTGATCTTTAAACCAAAACATCATATCTATAAAAATGTGTCCTAAATTAGATTCAAGTATTAAACTTAAAATCACATGGCTAATAATAAATCAAAACATGGATCTAACTATACACATCAAACTTTTGACCCAACCGTATAATCACTTGAATAAAAAATTCATATCCTCAAAACCAACATAATAAATCTTCAAAATAACATATTAACATGTATATAAATGGCTTAGGATCATCAAATAAAAATATCAAAGCCAATGGAGGAAAATTAAACCACAAAAATCTCAAACTTTCTTAAAACAAAAATTGTTTTTCCTCTTCCAGTTTCAAAGCTTATCTGAGAAAATCTTCCATAAAAAGTTTTAATCATGCAAATAATCTCCAAAAAACATTCATATAAACATGTTAGCAACACTTCTTAAAAGGTTCAGACCGTGATATGTCCATTAGCTTGGTCAAGAACTCTAAAATACAATACACTATCTAGATTATCGTTCAGATTGACCTTTCCACAGTTAAAACAATGTTTGACCAAACAAACGACCATGCACTCAAACCAAAAAGCTATCCATGGAAACTAGACTCAAAGAGGAACAACTGTCATTTAAGACTAATGTTGAGAAGAAACTTGAAAAGGTCTCAAAATGGGCACGCAATAAACACCTTGAATTTGCCCAAGAGAGCTCCCAAGGGATTCACTCCAAGAATGGGGTGAAAAGTGCAGAAGTGAGGGGGGTGGTGACTTGCACACCTAAAGGACTCTGAAAATGGGGAGTGTGGCCTTTAATGACACATTGATAGATGGTGCTTATATCACAAAAAGGTGCAAAACAGTGAGGGGAATGGACTACTGCAGTTTCCTTCTAGAAGGGGTGAGATGTGGTGGCTTTTCCCCTCACATCAAGGGACTATTTGGGGCTATTGAGGGTAGAGGTTGATCTGCCATGGGTGGGTAGAAGCTTTGTCAATGTGGCCAAAATTCGTGGCTTAATGGGCCTTAAACTAGTGATTTGGGATTTAAAGATGGTTTGGTTAGGATTTGAGGTGGTATCAAGCCAAATCCAATTTTTCTTGACCTAATCAAATTTTCAAGATTTAAGAGGTTGGATAAATATTTAATAACATGAATTTGAGGAATTAATAGCATGTGAAAGTGATTTTAACTAAGTGATTAAATACAATGCTATAAATCAGATCCAAAAAAAGGGGTTTGGAGTCCAACTTTAAGGTTTGGGGAAACTGTTTAGGATTTCATTTTCAACCAAACTTTTTAGGTTTCAATTAGATTCTAACCATTTAGGATTTTTCCAAGACTAAACCCTCTTTAGTTTGGTACAATTTGGATGGTTTGATAGAATATGGCTTTGCTTAGGTGACACTATCTCACACATTTATTCTTTCACAAACCATCTCTTAATTTCTCTTGGTGCTAAGTGTCTGATACTATTTACCAAGCATGGTTAAGATCTTACTAAGTGTTCAAATAAAGCTTCTCCAATCTAATTTGGACATCCCACACTGCGATTTTGGAAACACTGTATTAGATGCTACTATTGAGGTTACTATTCACTCCAAAAAAATGAAAAAAAAAATTTTGGATTGAAAAATCCTAAATATTCGCACTAAACTAAAAGTGCAATTCGTTTATTGAAATTCAACCCCGAAATGCCTCAAAATAACCAATACGCGTTTCCGAACAAGCATATCGTCCGAAAATTGAAAATGAGATTATTGTACCATAAAATTTTAAATAATCAATTAGGTCTAATGGCGTAGACCATATCCCATTTTGATACTTCTAACTATCTCAAATAAATAAATTCACACTTCTGACACCATAGTGAGTGGTAACACTAACTACTCTGACAGACTAAAACTTACGTGATTGGTCGATTTGTGAAAACTTATGAGATTTTCACGAAGTTCCTAAAACCTATACAAATTCTACCATTGAATTTATAGCTGACTATTACAATCTGTAATTACATTATGTGGTGTTTGTGGTTGGAGGGAAACAATTATAGGTGCTTTGAAGACATGGAGCATTTTTTGGACGTGCTGAAGCGAACTGTACTCTCTTGGACTTTGTCTATTATTTGTAATATGGATAATTTTCACGATTTGTTTGTATCTCTCATTATTGCTTAGAAGAAATTAGAAATGTTTGTTGTATATTGTCGGTGTATTTGGGCAATGCCTTTTATATCAATACAACCTTACTTTGACCTATTAAAAGGAAAAAAGAGAAAACTATCAAAGCAATACAGTTCCTCAAATTAATTAAAATATTTGCTAAAAAGTCTTAAACCTGCACTACTTGACATTTATGTAATAATGGTAATAGGATAGGAAAACGATACTTTGCCCCTTGAGTTTGCCGTCTCAATTTGATCACTCATGTACTATATTTTATTTTCTAATATTTTTTACTTAATGGTTAAGAAATTGACTATTAGTATATTGGTATTTTTTTTATTTTTTTAAAAATGTTTAAATATAATTATAAAACATTTGAAATAAAAAGCAAAAAAAGAAAAAGTGCAATTTTCACTCGTGGCAACACCATGTGGGCAAATTGAGGAAGCATAGTAGCACTACCCAATAGGATATATAGCCCAAAAATAATGTTAAATACAGTCCTAGAGTGTGAAGGTTCCGCACATTTCCTTTGCAAAAAAAAAAAAAGGGATCCACTATTAAAAAATAATTTTTCATGTGAATTTATGATTTAACCACTTTTTTCAAAGAGAGTGAGCTGGACTTGTACATTCTAAATTTGTAAATATTATTTCTGATGCAGGCCACGAGCAGCGATAACAAATGAATATGGATTTGGTGAAGTGATGCACTTGACTTGCAAGATTATGTAGATCAAAGAAAAAATAAAATGAGGAAAAAGCTATTGAGTATGGAAAAGAAACAAAAGAAATAATTAAAAGTAAAAATGAATAATTATGGGATGCCACTTGACCAAAGTTACCTAGAGGATGGCACTTAACTCGACTAATCGCAAACACTACTAGACCAAGCCACAAAGCTTGATTCTCAGGAGGAATCACTTAACTCCAATAGAAGCAACATATATGCTCTATATTGTTTAAACCAAAAGTAATCTCTCTGTATTATTTTTTATTTCATGGTCCTTATATAGGAGTACTACATGGTTTTGGCTAATTATAGTCTAAAATAAAGAGAAAACAACTTCCAATACTCTATTAATGTTTTAGTCAACTTCTAACAACCTAATTAATATGTAAACATGCAAGTTTCAAAATAAAATTTAAAACAAAACAAATTTCTCTATATGCAGAGCATTTATTAAATGTATTTGGACAACTAAATGCACCCACTACAAAAGTGAATGCCACATGATGTTTTCTATGCAGATGCCATGTTTGCTTGCCTCGTCAGCTTCGATAAAATGACATTGCATGTAAGATTTTGACTGTAAAGTTGCATCAATTTCTCTATCGCCCAGCTCCCACATCTAGTAGCTCTTTAGTACTTCGTACATTTGGTCATGACTTTTTGAAATGATATATATTATAACGTACAACTTCTAAAGGAAAATAATATATATATATATATATATATATATATATATATATATATATATACACACATACGTAGCTGATGATCTTATTTCAGGACAAAAGAATTCAAAAGTGGAACAAGAAACCATATTATATGAGAACTTCGCATAATTTAAAATCTCTGATTCTCATGTTTAAAGGGATGATCGGAAGATTAAGGGGGCCCTTATTTACGATGCACATGAAAATCATACATGGAGTAGAACGTCTGGGCAAACGTAAGCAGTAAGAGCACGAAGGCAGCCAATGCCGAAATGAATGTCCATGGCGTGTTAAAGTACTTCTGCTTGAAGATTGTCCACTGCACATTCCAGCAATTCCGATAATATTTGTCCACGTCATTGAACAACTCGGCCGGACAAGTAACACTCATTAATATCATAGGCTACATCCTTGCCCATGGTGTTGATCAGTTGATGAAGAGGGCAACGTCAGCATCGGTACCATAGTCGTTCTCAACAACGTTACAATCGCGAAGGTACCTGATGTCCGTGTTGCTTTCCACAAGATAGTCCAATAAAATAGCATAAACGGTGAAGTGCTTCGAGATGTGATGGTGGTGCTGCTCCAACGCGAGACAGTTCAACAAGAAAGACCTCATGAATTCATCAAAGGTGAGAATTGGCATCACAATCACACCATTTTTTAATTTCACAACTAAGAAACTTTCCTCTTCAACTTAATTGATCTTAATCTCCGAACAGCGAAGTTTCGAGATGCAATGGATAATAGGGGTTTGTCTGCCTTCCCTTGGTGGTGGTGGAATTTTTAAGTTGTGTGTATAGCTTGAATGAACCAAGTCCAGCAAATGCTTGCCTCCAAGTTTGCTGCAGCTATCAATGACGTCTTCGGGTCTGTGCATTATTTTGTTAAAGAATCGCAAAGCGAGCCAGGACAAGGTCGTACCAGACTCCTCGCCAGGTATTTTGGATATTTCAAATAACTTCTCTAGGATAAAGAATGGGATTTGATTCTCAAGTCGAAGAAGTCCCTGCAGAATGATGCTAATATCCAAGCCATGGTGGCGATAGGGTCATCCTGCTCAAACGGTTATAGTTTGTTAACCTTACGAAATATTTCTAGTATAAAACAACCATCAAGAACCATCATTTCGAGGAACGCTTCGGTTCCTAGTTGAATAGTCTCGGAATAATACTCTTTGGCAGCCGCTTCAAGTGGTTGTATGCTTAGCAAGTAGTCGCTCAAGGTTTTACCACTCGCCTGCTCAGTCCTGGAGAGTAAGGAGCCGAGGTACCGCCACTTGTGCTCCTCGATCATCTTGAGGTTTGGCTTGCCGTGGTGGTAGGGTCCGATGGAGACGACAGAGGGCTGGCACGAGCACTTGTTGCTGTTGAACGTGTCAGAGACTTTGAAGATGCAACAACCGGCTTTGCCGGCAGATGTGCTCAATAATCGTGGTGTCGTTTTTGAGATCCTGCCTTGAATCACTTCTTTGCAGTTATTAATGATGATCTTGTCCATATCAATAATATTATCAGTTGCCTGACTTTCTGAAGAAAAAAGATCATACGTATTCGTTAAAGCATTAATGCATATACATAAAGATATTGACTAATTTAGAATATTATTAATATAGAATATTATTAGAATATGTTTTTTAATATTATTATTTTTTATTTGAAACTGTTGAATTATTAATTTTATTTTGTATAGAAATTCTAGAAAACTGTTGTGATGAGATGTGATGAAATGAGATGAAAGGAAAATAGTTGTAAAAACAAATGAGGCCATAGTAGTGTTATTTGAATACCATTATACCATACACAATTTACATGAAATAATTTGATTTATAAAATTTAAAATTTAAAATTTATTTTTTTAAATCAAATTATTATTAAAAAGTAATTCTTTTAATATAGATGGATTGAAATAGAGTTGTAGATGCTGGCAGGGTAAACGGACCCTCACATGAACAGGTGGACCCTGGTCAAGTGAGGATCGGGAACCACGCCACAAGCAATTTTGGTGAAACATATTCAAGGAGACATCGATCTTTTGGTTTTTCTGTACGGCAACAATATCTTTACATTTTATTTATTATTATTAATTATTTTTTCTCCTTTTACTATTTAAATTTAGATTAAAAATTAAAAATATGACCTTCTTGTATAATTTTAAAAAAAATATATTCAATCAACCAAAATAATCATATAATTTAATTAAAATTCAATTCAATTCCATAAAAATTTACTTAAAATGTAAAGGAAGGTTAATTTTTATAAAATTTAATTGATTTTTAATTAAATTACATGATTATGTTAGTTGATTGAATTATTTTCTTTTAAATTATGCAAGAAGATTATGCTCTGGGACTTTTAAAATCTAGATTCAAATAACAAAAGAAGATAAAAAAAAAATAACTAAGTAGTAAAACAGTAGTAAATAAAATGTAAATGTATTATGAAGAAATTCATGGCCTAACTCATCTCATAAAATCAGTTCTACAAGAGCAGATTGCTTATTTCTTATAAACATGCCCAAGACCTTATCCACAGGTAATGTAAAACTATTCCTCAACATCCTCCCTCACGTGTAAGTCAATATTTTTTTTTTGTCCTTGTCACGGGGTAAGTAGTATGGACTTCCATTCGTCCTGTGATAAGTTATGATACCATGAAGAAATTCATAGGATTAACTCATCTCATAAAACCGGTGCTACAAGAGAGGATTGTTCATTCCTTATAAACATACTCAAAATCTTATATACACGTAACGTAGGATTATTCTTCAACATACCATTACCCTTTATTGTACTAGCAAGTTTGGATAGTAGAATATTCTCAAAATACTCTATTATTATTTATTATTTTATTATTATTTATTATTTACTTTTCATTATTATTATTATTTAATATTTTATTATTAATTTTTTTAAGTATAAGAGATCACCTCTACGAGCATGTGGGCAGGCATGTCCCGAGTGGGTACGGGTGTGGGTGTCATTAGGCGTACCGTTTCCGCCTGTGGAAACTACGAGCAAGTAATGAAGAATAAAAATTAGAATTAATAAAATAAACATATTTTGTTTATATTTAATTTAAGGATCATAATTTCCAAATAGAATTGCATATTACAACAAATTAAATGAAATGCTATAAAAAAGAAAGAACGAGTAGCTAGCATGATATAAGCTTTGAATAGAAAACTCAGCAAGGTTGTCATTAACTTTTTTTTTGATAGGAAGGTTGTCATTAATTGGGATCCATTAGTTTCTGCTAAATTGCTAATTGGTTGTAAATTCCATATACCAGGTCCGATCCATTAAGATTATATATATATATATATATATATATATATATATATATGAAAAGTGTTATAATTACAAATACATCCCACAAAAGTACTTCCACAAACTAGCATGTCTTGATGTGGTACGATAGATATATTTTATCATAAAAATACTTTTATAGTAAAGTAGACACATTAATTTGTGGAATTATTTTTGTAAGATCTCTTTATCTCTGTAGCACTTCTCTATATACATAGATAAGGAGAAATTATATTTGCAGTTTTAAAATATTCAGGTCTCTTATACATTTTGAAAAAAAGTGAATAAATCTGAGACTTATATTAAAAAAAATAACTTTTTATCAAATCTGAATATGTAAGACTTGCATACTCTAAAATTCTATCTAGCATTACTCAGTATAAGATTCTTGGTTAAGCTGAGATTGATAGTAATTAGCTAGTTTTGGTTATCTAAAAATGATTAGATTGATAAATAAAATGACTAAAACACAACATGATATATATATATATATATATATGATAAATGGGCATGTTTAAGCATTAATACTCATCCTATAGCCTACTGCTTTGTGATACAAATCAAGTCCTATCTTGAGTACTGAGAGCACTTACAAGCAGAAATTATTAATTTGTTAAACACCAAGTCCTTGAAATGCTGGGATTCCCCATTTGATTATCGACCAAGAAGCAAAAATGAACATGAAATTATATTCCAAAATGAGTGCAAGCTCAGCTCATCATATGGGTGTAAGGTAAGCATAAATATTTATACACAAGGTGGTTGGAGGAACATTTTTGGATTGTGGCAAAATCAAGGGGCATGGCTGAAAACTCAGGACCGATGAAGACATAATATTTTATATTAATAATGAATATATTAAAAAGAGAAATGATGTTTTCAATTTAACTTTTATTATTTTTCATTATATAATTCATGTGGCATGTAAAAATATATTGTTAATTGACAAAATATATCAAAATAAAATATTAAAATAATATTATTCGAGAAATATAATCCCCAAACCTTTTTCTTTGAAAACATTTTCTTTGAAAACACTTTTCCCCAAATGCATGAGATATGAGATTTATAACATGCGTACTTACACTTGACATATGACATATGAAATGTTATACACGAAATAACCAAGCATAACATGTTCATTTCATAGCATGCTAACATAAACTATATGAGATATCAAAATACATACATGGAATCATGAGAACTTGCTTAGACCGAAACACATAGGCATAAAACATGAAGAATCATCATTTAAACATGTTCCAAACTTCAAGCATATAATATAGAAATCAAGGCGTAGTGAAACAAAACATGAAATCATAGGTTTTGACTAAGGTAAGAAACTTCCAAGGCATATTCAAACCGAAATATCATGTTGCACAAACCATCAACCTTAATCAAGTGAAAACCGAAACTCATAGGTGTATTTCGTAGCATTTTCATCACAAATCTGAAGCATATAATCCCTTACATAGATTTACTCAAGATCATATTAGCATATTCAAATACACAATCAAGAGATAGCAAACAAAGCAAACACAACAATGAAAGGATTTACACAATCATATACAAATATTAACCAAGAGTAAGTTGAGTGTATACTTACAAAAATCTGCATAGAGAAATACTAGCAAGCTGAAAATCTGAACATACTATATTAAAAAGAGTAACTAAAAACCCTATTTCATGTTCTTGAGTGTGTGAGGATTTCTAAGGCATCACTTGATCTTAAACCACTCGGCTTCTAGAGTTTTTGGGTTAAAAACTCCTTTATTCCATTCATGTAGTAAAACAAAACCTAAAGTAAAGTAAAAATACATGTGTTGGTCGAAAACATGGAGGATGAACTCCCCCCACTAATCGACTTCAAGGGTTTCTTAAAAATCCTAAGTCATTTTCCAAGAAATCGGTAGAAAGTGTGTGTGTTCTATCATTCTCGAAGTCCTATGAGATTTGAATCTCAATTTCGGGGTGAGAAAGTGACGTGTGTGAAAAACTAAAAGAAAACCGATCCTTACCTTGTCTATCCTTGATGGTGCTGAAATCCTCTTTCTTGAAAGAATCCTCCTTGTTTGGTTGGAAATAAAATACGAGAAAGTGAGAGAACCTTCAAGTCAACATGTGAGAATTGTGTGGAAAGAATGAGAATTCATGCAAATTCTGAAAAATGACAAGGGAAAAGCCCATAGGCATGTACCCCTTCCTTTTTATAGTAGACTCTTCACTTCCCTCCTTGTTGCTTCCAAAATCCTTGCATGGATGACAAGTGGCATAGGTTTCTTCTTCCCCTTTCTCTTTCGCTGAGAATGACTCTTAGAATTCTCCACTTGAATTGCATTGGGAATGGACATCTTGGGGGTGGCGTGTAGGGTTTCTCCTTCCTTGGCCAAAATCCCCTTCTTTCCCTTTTATGCCATTCCTTTCCTAAAGCAAGTAAATATCTCTCCAAGAGTAACTTCGTAAAACATCTCAAGCCTCTTCCTTTTCCCAACAAGTAACCTTTGGCATGGATAACAAGTAGCACTGGGCGTGTGCCATGGCCCTAGCCGTCCACTCCTTCTTCCTTTTCCCAAGTCGATGCTTCATCTTCCTAATGTTCCTTCCCTAGGTGACTTCTCAGGTGTCATTGGTCTAAAAATAATCTAAGTGACAAGTGGCAAGTGAATGGGGTGCTTGTGTTAGCCAAAACCCTAAGGGCATATTTATCCTCGATACAAAAGTCTCTTCATCTATTCTTCTAGAAGCTTAGTGAATGCTTGACACTTGGCAAAAACTGACCAAATTCGAAATCCTTTGTGCCTCCCTTCGGTTTCCCATGCAGATTTTCTAGAAAAACTCTATTTCTCTTCTCTAGGCTTCCCTTTCCAAGAAATCTACCTTGGAACTCGAATTTTAGGCTAGACAAGGGTCTAGGCGTGTGGGAGGCTAGCTGAAAATCCCTTAGTCTTCCTAAATTCCTTTTGCCCCTTGATTCGTCTAGAAGGTTTCTAGCAAGTTGACAAGTGGCAATTCCTCTAGGGTAGGTGTGCAAGCCACTTCTTGGTGCTTTCCTACACTTCTCTCTCTCCCTTATCCCACTATCAAGTCTAGATTCAAAGTGTAAAACTTACATGACACATGGCACTAGTGACTAAAATTTGGGTCATGGGCCTAAAGCTATTGGGCCTGGGTTTCTAAATAGGGCCGAAAATTACAAGGTAATCTAAGGTCACTCCTCTCTTGGGCTCAAGTCACTAATTCAAAGAGTCTAAGGCCTTCCAAAGTAACTAAGGCTCCTAAAATGCCATGGCAACCAATAATGAATTCTATGGGCCATGCCTAGACAAACTTGGGTCATCACACCTGTGAAAGACCTTGGTCCATTACATTACTTTTTGGGAATTGAAGTCTCTAGAACTTCCACTGGTTTATGCATTTCTCACTCAAAACATCGCACTTATATGCATAAGTCCAAATCTGTTTCAACCCCCATGTCATCATCTGTGAAACTTACGGTTCTTGAAGGTCCTTCCTATGAGGACCCTTAGTATTACCGTAGCATTGTTGGCAGCCTCCAATATACGGCCTTCACTCAGCCTGATATCTCTTTCGCTGTCAACAAAGTGTGTCAATATATGCACTATCCACGGCTGCCCCACGGGCAAGCTGTCAAAAGAATTTTGCGCTATTTAAACCTCACACAGCATTTCGGCCTTTTCTTTATTCCATCATTTGAATTAAAGTTGAATGCATTCTCCGATGCTAACTGGGCTGGATGCCTAGATGACCGCAAATCCACTGGAGATTTTTGCATTTATTTTGGCTTCTATTTAATTTCTTGGGGTTCAAAGAAATAACTTACAATTGCCTAATCTTTTACTGAAGCCGAATACAAGGTAGTAGCTAATACTGCCTGTGAGTTGCTTTGGTTACACCGCTACAGTCCCTCCTCAAAGAATTAGGAGTTTTTCTCACTGATCCATCAACTTTATGGTTTGATAATTTGGGAGCTACCTACTTGACCGTTAATCCTATTATGCATTCTCGTACTAAGCATGTTGATTTTGATTATCACATTGTTAGAGATCGTGTGGCAGCCAAGACTCTTCAAGTGTCTTTTCTGTCAAGGAAGGATCAAATTGCAGATATCTTCACTAAACCCTTATCTTCAGCTCGATTTGCTCATCTCTGATCAAGCCTCACCATTTCCAATGTGTTGCTTGGATTGTGGGGGGACTATTGAGGCAATGGTACCTGTTGTAGCAAATCAACACAACAAAGATCAAACCATGAAGGAAAGGCTCACGTCTGAGCACATTCCATTACACCTAGAAGATTCTAGAATGAGTGCGGCAGAATAACATAATTATGGAATTGTCTCTTGTGGTCCCAAAGTCTATAATATATTCGTTTCATTGTTGTTATTTCAGTTTTGTATAAATAGGATCCAAAGGGTCATTGTACTGTGTGAATGAAATATACAAATTTACTCTGCGAAGAACATTTTCTCAATGTACTACAATAAATCAGGCATTTTTTAGAGCTCAAAATCTTTGCAGATACCCATAATAATCACTGCAATTGTTCAATTTTTGCGATTTTTAATTCGCTGCAATTTTTACAAAATTAAAGTGCCATTTCTGACCAATTACAACGATACGCAAAAATCGTCGCAAACAGATATTGTTCCCAACGATTTTTGTCTGTCGCAAATGGATAAAAAATCGCTGTAAATTTCATTTCAATTTACAATTAAATCGTTGAGAAATGTTAATTGCGGTGATATATCGCTGCAAAAGCTTAATAAATCGCCGCAATGACTAGATCTTTTTTCTAGTGATTATAAATTATCGTCGCTGCTATATATTCCCAACTAGTTTTTTTCACTGAAATAGAGTATTTGGGGCGATATGTGATAGCCTCAAATAAGTTAAATGGACAAAAAAATTATTTCCGACGAAGTATACTTGCCAGAAATTGATTTGCACAAAAAAAAAAAATGCACAAAAATATAGATGAACTATAATATTAAAGACCCTTATAATATTAGTCAAGCTATACTTCATATTAGGGACTCTTATTTATAATATATGTATATATAACTGTAAGATATAATTAATTCACCTAAATAGTGCAGCAACCCCTCACATTGACTGCTGTTTAAATACTACATACATACACACACAGATATATATATATATATATATATATATATATATATATATATATATATATATATGAAATGGGAGATTTTGTAGGAAAATGATATAAGCTCACTACCTATTTATTATTTATAAGCAAAAGCCAAGTTTTAAGGTAGGAATTATTAAAGTTGAAACAAAAAGTCCTCACAACCAATTTTCAAAGCAATTTTTTTCCTTAAGTAATCACTATATATAGTGTGATTCCAATGTGTATGAAGCTCATGGGCTTGATTAATTAGTCTTTTTGTGATATATATATATATATATATATATATAATTATGGATATCTTCTGCAGTTAAGTCTTCTACCTTTCTAAATCCAATCTGCAGTTATGTTAAATTTGTTTTTTAAGCAATTATGTTGAATATCAGACCTTACTTATAAAAAAAGTTAAAGCAAAAAAAAAAAAAAAATTTCAACATCAAATTATATAAGAATATAAACAACAAATAAAGCAAGTGCCCATAATCATCTTCCATTTATTGGACTTCGAGCTTTTGTACCAATGCTAGATTACATCAACTAACATACCTTATCCAGAAGTATTCCAAAAAATGTTCTGGACGTAAAATAATATTCTTAAAATTGATTGTCGTTGTCTGCAAAATGAGAAGAAAACAATGTCTTAGACTGTCAACTGATTTAATTGAGCAACAATTTAAGGCATAAGATTTAATGGGAAACTTAAATAGTTATGGTTATACACCACTCAATTTGCAGATCATTTGAAGGAGTTGCTGGTGGCAACTAACACAGCAGACACGGCACATCCCCGAATTCACACAGGTCAGTTAGCTGCACATCAGCCCCTAGCTCCTTACACACTAGTTGAAATTCTGACCCATGGGACGAACATGCGTCTGAGACCTTCCCATCATAAGAAGAATCATGGAGAAGATCATCTCGAAGTCTCAAAATGCTTTCGTGAAAGGAAGGCAAATACTAGATTCGGTCCTCATTGCCAACGAATGCCTAGAGAACAAAGTCAGAACTGGCATTCCAGGTATATTGTGTAAATTGGATATGGAAAAGGCATTTGATCATGTGAATTGGGATTTCTTGTTGTATATCCTTGGTAGGTAAGGCTTCGGGGAAAGATGGTGTCAGTGGATAAAGTATTGTATTACAACCGTTAGATTCTCTGTATTGGTTAATGGCACTCCTGAAGGCTTCTTCAACAGCTCTCGGGGATTGTGACAAGGGGATCCACTATCCCCACTATTATTTATTCTAATTATGGATGTGTTGAGCAGAATGTTGGAAGGGGCGGTGGATGGGGGCTTCATCTCGGGTTTCTCGATGGGCGGCTCTACGCATGAAAGATTGACGATCTCTCATCTTCTTATCACTGATGACACACTGATCTTTTGAGACCTAGATCTGGATCAGATTCTCTCTCCAAGGGTACTTCTTCTTTAATTCGAAGCTGTATCTGGCCTTAAGGTGAATTTATCTAAGTCAGAAGTAGTTCTTGTTGGCTTGGTCAACAACTTACATGAGTTAGCTACCATATTACGATGCAAAGTCTCATCCTTACCTATGAAGTACCTCGGACTCCCCTTGGGGGCCCCTCACAAATCTAAGGTAATGTGGGAAGGGATTATTGAGAAAATCGAAGGCAAACTGGCGGGATGGAAGAGACTTTACTTGTCTAAGGGCGGGAGAATTACCTTGATTAAGAGTACATTATCCAATCTTCCAACATATTTCCTTTCGTTATTCCCTATTCCTGTAGGGGTGGCGAATAGATAGAGAAGATTTTCCGTGATTTCTTATGGGGAGGGCTAGAGGATGCAAAGAAATTTCATCTGATCAAATGGGATAACGTTTGCACTCCGCTATCTTGTGGTGGGTTGGGTTTAAGAAACTTGAGAACCTTTAACAAGGCACTTCTCGAGAAATGGCTATGGCGTTATCATCATGAGGGGGACACTCTTTGGAGGAATATGTTAGATGTTAAATATGGGAGCGTCTGGGGAGGGTGGTGCTCTAAGGAAGTTAGAGAGGCCTATGGAGTGGGAGTTTGGAAACTGATCCGGAATAGTTGGGATGATTTCCTCGATAACTGCAGGTTTATGGTGGGAAGGGGCACGCGAATAAGGTTTTGGCATGATATATGATGCTGGGATGTTGCTTTGAAAATTGCTTTCTCCTCTTTGTATAGGATTACATCGGATCAGGGCTCTTCAGTTGCTGATAATATGTGCAGAACCGCTAATTCCATTCATTGGTCCTTGAGATTCACCAGAGTTGTTCAGGATTGGGAGGTGGGAGCCATCACTGATTTCTACAGAATCTTGTATGCGATGAAGCCTAGGGCTGGAGGGGAGGATAGCCTAATATGGCCATGCACAAGGAACAAGAAATTTTCAGTTCGTTCATAGTACAAGGCCTTGGTGAACCATTCCCCTAATGCTTTCCCGTGGAAGAGCATTTGGAAGAGCAATGCCCCACTCAAGGTTACTTTCTTTGGTTGGTTGGCCTCCCATGGTAAAATCTTAGCAATTGACAAGTTAAGAAAGCGTGGAATCTACATAATGGATTGGTGCTACATGTGCAAGCATAACGGCGAATCAGCGGATCACCTCCTTCTTCATTGCAAAGTAGTTAACGTATTGTGGGATGCAATCTTCTTGAGGCTTGGTATCGCATGGGTCATGCCTAAGAGAGTGATAAATCTACTGTCTTGTTGGCGAGGGATTAGGGGCAATCGCCAAATCGTTATTGTATGCAAGATGGTACCTTTATGTTTAATGTGGTGTACATGGAACGAACGAAATGGCCGCTGCTTTGAGGATTTGGAACGCTCTTCGGACAGTTTTAGGGATTTCTTCTTGCATACTTTGTTGCTCTGGGCCTCTTCTATTGTATGGGATGGAACGAGTCTTAATGTTTTGTATTCTACTATCATAGAACGTAGTTTGTAATTAGGTTCTTTCTTGTATACTTCTTGTGTACTCGGGCTTTGTCTATTTACGTGGATCAATAAAACTTCTTTTTACCTATCCAAAAAAAAAAAAAAAGGGTTACAGTAGAGCCAAGGAACAGGCAGAAGTGCAAGGATCGTAAAGAGACCTAACACTTCATGAGAGGTGCAAGGATCCTGTGATATATAGCCTCCTACCACACTTCCTCGTCATAAATATTGTATAGGACTTATGCAAAAGAAGGGTTCGCATCATCCATTTCTGATTAAACTACTCAAAAAATGATAGCTACTTAGTTGTCATGTATACTGTGGAAGACTGTAGAGTAAGCTATCAGCAATTAACATTAGTGCAAAATACATGTTACCTCAGAAACTTGACAGTTGCTTACATACGACTTCCAAGGTTGAGGTTCCAATACAAGAATGCCACCCTGCTTAAGAAAAGAACATTTTCTGCATAGATGGTTCAATAGACCTTACATGACAAGGTGGAAGTACCATAAAATCAGAATTACCCTCAGATAAAGCCCCATCAATAATTCAAAGAAAAAAATGTGCATAATAAGAAAATATAAATAACAATCACCGGATGAAGCAATCTCCAAATCTTTGAAAATAATGTAATCAATCCTTCATCACCCCAATTAAGATGAATCCATTTTGTTACACTCAAACTGCAATGCAGGACAAAAGCATTTCAACATACAGGCAGACATTAAGGTTAAGCAAAAACATGAACAAAAAATGAGAGCTTATAATAGCACTAAAAGACAGCTTTACCGTGTTTCCCATCCCCCACCGGCCCACCCCCTTCTTTTTCTTGAATAAAAGACAGCTTGAACTACTGACGAGATAATTATTCCTGTCTTGTCTTCAGTTTTCAGTCTTTAGGATAGGTTTATGGATTAACATAGGCCCAAAGCGTTTAGAAAAAAATAAAATGAAATAAATAAAATAAAACAAAATGCAGCTACACTCGAACAACTCATGAATATGTTTAGCCTAAACAGGAACTTTGCAAAATTTTACATGGAATACTGAGGCAGATACATCACTGCCAAATGATTAGGGAGAGAAGCAATTAGAAGGAAGAGGGATGTGTAAAAGTAACACAAATCAGATTACCAAGAGTTTTTGTCAGAGCTGCATAATTTTTTTCCAGTAACTGTTTCTCTACGTTTCTTCTATATTGTCAAGTATTTTAGTTACAGAATAGTTCACATCGTTTCACTCCCGTGTAGGGTTCAGTCGTAAATCAATAATTAGTGTGATGATCTTTTAATTCAACCAAGTTAGACAAAAGTATATTCATGATATGAGACTCCCAAAAATAAATGGAGGACATAAAGTAATTGCTTAAAAGCATCCAAGTAATATCTACTTTCGTTATCTAATTAGATCTTTTAACCCCCAGGCCCCAGCTTATAACTTGGATAATTCATAAATCTGACAAGCTAGCACTAACCATGGAAGATATCACAAGATTTTTTTCATTTTCTGCATGAATGAAAGTAACCATCTCCCGCCAAAGTGTATTGCTTATTTCAATTCATAATTCATAAAAGGTTCATGTCAAAAGAAAAGGAAAAATAAAACTGAATTATTAGTTACAAGCATTGAACTTTGTCCAGAATGAACTATTATGCAAATGTACTTTTTATTTTTCACCTTCTTTCCAGGTAAGTGTGATGTTGCTGGTAGAAGTTTCTAAGAACACATACATGAAATTCTATATATAAATTAACAAAGAGGCAATGAATGAGTGTGTGTGTGTGTTTTCAGCAGCTGTTTAACATGCCAGTCAAAGCTTCTAGATGCTTTATACCATAAAAGTAAGCATACCTGGAATGCAATTACAGGATTTGGAACAATTGGATTTAACAGCATAACTATGATTTCCTTGATATGTATAAGAACATTTACATGTCCATTTGTTTATGGCAGAAGTATCAGAAAGTTCATCTGCAACCAAATATTTAACTAGAATATTAGGGTGCATGCTTGTAATAATGTAGTAAAAATATTCAAACTTTTTCAATCATTTGGAGTTTGCTAAGGATTTCTACTTATTCCGTTAATGATGCCATCGATAATGAACTAAGGAAGCAGAAAATTTTGGTGAATGCTGCATATATGGATAGAAATAAGATAGAGAGAAAATATAGAAGAATAAGGAAGGCATTACTCATACCTGCAACAGAACAAAATCAGCCCTAACTTGTCTTTGGCAAGCCAAATCTGTTAAGGAGGAAGCCACAAACTGAAATCTCTTGGAAATTCATGCACATACTCATAGTCATACTCATACTCAATCCATATATCATTATCATTTAACTCAACATACGACAAACTTACACAATCACATCACAAATTGCCCATTAATCCTCATCACCTCACATGATATACGACCCACATGATCAAAAGTCAAATTAAAATCCACATAGAACAACTAACACATTCAATACAACAAATCTGTCAAACTCTTTGACCTCATGGTCTTCACGTACATTTAAATCATAAACCATTGCCTCTAAGTAAAATCCAACCGACTCTTCAATGAAATCAATATACACATAAATTAAACTCATTATCCATTTAACTCAATACACAACAAACTCATGTAATCACATAGCTTCACAAATCCCAAACTGATACAATAACCATGCTTTTCATAATTTCCCAACCTAAACAATCCCAACACTACACCAACTACACACACATACTCAAAACAAGGTCCAATTAAACTCGACACAGAACAAATAACACAAATATCATATTTCACAATCTTTATACTTCACCTCCAACTCCATTACAATCCCAACCACACATTACTTCTTCTAAGTCTACCATAATCAACGCAGTGAATATATACAAATATGTCCAATTATACAAACATAATGCATTCAATCACATAAACATAATTTTCCTTGAGATAAGGAGATAGGGGTTTATACCATAAATTGAAGGCTGAGCTTGGCAGTGCTAGGGCGGTGCTAGATGTGGAGTTGAGGCTCTTAGTGGTCTGAGGTGGGCTGAGCAGTTGTGGGCAATGGGCCTTGCGTGGAGGAACCTGTGGTGGTGCCGTGAGGGTTGCTACTATGAGGGGTCAGCTTAGGGCTGTGAAAACAGAGGGGTTGAGGGAGGTGTTGGGCTGGGATCCAGAGTGGGGCCTATTTTTGTGGACAGTGAAGGGTGGTGGTTGGTCGTGGATGATGGCTGGCGGCCATGAGATGAGCGGAACAGAGAGATGAGGGAGAGACATAGGGGTTTCACGGCTCTTGGTGGACGTTTGGTGATTGTTGGTTGTGAATAGAGCAAGGGAGAGAGGGAGGTCATCGGGCTACTGGGCTAGGCGTGGAGGAGAAGGGGGCTCCGACGAAGGACTGCCGATGACGTCGAGGTGTGAGTGGTGGCGAACGGCGCCCCTAGCGACGGCGATTGAGAGAGAGAGAGAGAGAGAGAGAGGTGAGGCCAGATTCGGGGAAAAGGAAAGAGATCGGCGTGAAGGCTGGGGGAGAAGGAGGGGGTGGCCTTTGAGGTGAGGTGATGGTGGGGTGGTGGCGACGGGCTGTGTGTGGCGGTGTGGGTTGAGGGAGAAGAGGGATTGGGGAGGAGGGGGGGAGGTGGAAGGAAAAAAAGAAGGGGTATGCGGGAATTTAATTTTATTAGCTTTTGTGGCGATATACCTCGCCGCAAAACCAAACTGCTCAATTTCGACGGCTTTAAAAATTGTTGGAACTGCTTATATCTGGCGACTAAAGATTTGCCGGAAGTAGTCATCTATAATTTTTCATAAAATTTGTAAAAGGCTATTTCCAGCACTTTTTACTCGCAGCTAATAAGTGAACAATAATTTCAGCATCAACATTTCATATACATTGGTTCGATTTTAGCGGCGAAATAAAAATGGCCGCAAATAAGGACTAATTGTGGCGATTTTTTTTTTGCAGCGATTTTAAAATCGTTGAAAAAGACTTGATTTCTAGTAGTGATGAGAACTTTTCTCAAACACTTGGTCTTCATTCTGAAACCTTAGCATGAACAGCCATCAAATAGAAAGAACGAGTAGTTAGCATGATAAGCATTGAATAGAAACTCAGTAAGGTTGTCATTAATTTTTTTATTGGGAAAGGAAGGTTGTCATTAATTGGGATCCATTAGTTTCTGCTAATTGGTCGTAAATTCCATATACAAGTCCGATCCATTAAAATATATATATATATATATATATGAAAAGTGTTATAATTATAAACAGTTCCCACAAAAGTAATTTCATAAATTAACGTATATTAACGTGGTACATTAGATCTATTATATCATAAAAATACTTTTACAATAAAGTAGACACGTTAGTTTGTAAGATTACTTTTATTGAATCTCTTTATCTATGTAACACTTCTCTACATATATAGATAATAATGAAAGGTCCTAACCTGGACTATAATGGGGTGGATGTTCTGTGAACACGTGATTATATAAGGAGAAATTATATTTGTAATTTTAAAATATTCAAGTCTCTTACATTCATTTTGAAAAAAGTGGGTAAATCTATGACCTATATTAAAAAGTCACTTTTTATCAAATGGAGTATACAAGGCTTGACGAGCTTCTTTGAGTATATCTTATAATTATAATACTATATACAATCTTAAAGTGTGCAAATCTCGTATAGTCCATTTGAAAAAATAGGATCCGCCATTAAAAAAAATAGTTTTTCATGTGAATTCTAAATTTATCTATTTTTCTAAAAAGATGTATTAGTTTTACACACCTTAAAACTACAAATATTATTTCTTATCTTACAAAAAATTTCCGACGTTTTTCACGTGAAAAGTTACTTAATTTGGGAAGGAACAATCGGACATTGCTTTGGTCGTTGGCTATGATTATTCACAAGATGAGAGCTTTCTTTTTGTTATTAATTATCATATGCGATATGCTTAAAAAAAAATTATCATATGCGAAAGCCTTTATCCTTTGCAGAGCGGCGAAGTTAGGAATGGCATTTTCCAGCTGATTGCTTTTGCAGGCATCATACTAAAATGATTAACAATCTGTAGTTTTTTTTTTTGAGCAGAAATCTACTTCGTAAATGAAACCATGCTAGAGGCAAAATTTAGCTATGTTCCTTGTAACTGTTGTTGTGTTGGGAATAGTAAGGATTGAACTTGAGAAATTGACTTAAAGAGTGGGTACGGGGGATTAGAAAATTTTGAAGTAGTCTAATTTTTTGTAGTTAATAGCAACAAATATTCTCATATGAATTCTGGCTTGAGATTCGAGTAGGAGTTTATATCGAGTAAGTTCAATTCTAGGAGAATTTAACTATGTCCCTTGTAACTGTTGTTGGGAAAAAGAAGTAAGCATTAAACTTGAGAAATTGACTTAAAGATTGGGGATCGAGGTTTATAAATTTTGAAGTAGTCTAATTTATGTAGTTAATAGCAACAAATATTATTATATGAATTTTGGCTTGAGATTGGAGTAGGAGTTTATATTGAGCATGTAATACCCCCTTCCCGTAGGGTAGAGATATTACCAACATTCATAGAATAATGCCTGGTAAAGAGATTCGAATATTGAAATACCTCGTTTATTGAAAAACATCAAACTAAACTTAAACATAGCTGTTTTTGAAACATGAAAATTGAAAACAGAATGTATTAAAAAAGAAACTAATCCTACATGTGAATAATACTCATTCCTTTCTAAGCCTTTGCACTAGATCTACATCCTGGCCCTCCAGCTCTGTGTCAACACAATCTCCATCTGTGACAGTTAAACATAGAAGAAAATAGGGAAACAAACAAAAATGAGTCGAAAACTCAATAAATAACACATCATACCGTAAAGATAACTTAGCATAGCAAGACTTAATTTTTGAAAGACTCTTCATAACATACATATATCATCATAGATTCACATAGCATATCTATTCATCATCAACATGAGCGGAATTATACATAATCATGACAACATGTAACGTGAATGCATAAATGACTGACTACATGTGTTTCCTAACAATTATACATGACTTGTTCATTTTGTCTTTCATTTATTACATATGGTGAACCACACTTGAGTCCGTGACACCGCATAACTTTTCATAACATGGAGCGAAACACGCTTGAGTCCTGTTTCACTTAACATATGGTGAACCACGCTTGAGTCCATGGCACCGCATAACTTATCATAACTTGTGGTGAACACGCTTAGGTCTGTGTCACCCTTTAACGTATCATGGAATGAGACAAGATTAGGTCCGTGTTTTACTTAACATATGGTGAACCACGTTTAGGTCCGTGGCATCACTTATCATAACTTGTGGTGAACACGCTTAGGTCCGTGTCACCCTTTAACATATCATGGAGTGAAACACGTTTAGGTCCGTGTTTCACTTAACATATGGTCATCCACGCTTAGGTCTGTGGCATTGCTTATCATAATGTGTGGTGAACACGCTTAGTCCAAGTCACCCTTTAACAAATCATGAAATGAAACATGTTTAGGTCTATGTTTCATTTAACATATGGTCAACCACGCTTAGGTCTGTGGCACCGTCTTAACATAACCTTTGGTGAACATACTTAGGTCCATGTCACTCTTAAATATCTTATGTTTCTTAATGCATGAGAACTTTGTTGGACTTCATGGACCTTTCTTGCATAGCATATACTTGTACATGACATAGCATAACATGGCATGTCATAATATGGTCTAACAAAAACATTTCATGACATACATGATTTGAATATGTCACAACCCTGCCCTGAAGAGAGCGGAGTCGCGACGCACGTGCCTGTCCTCTTCTTTCATTTTCTTTTTCTCATAACATGCGGTCGACATGAACATGACACACGTGTACTCTAAATTTTTAATTAATAAAGGGAACACCTGATAGACATTCTATTCGAACATTCATCCATAAAAGACTCTCAGAGTCCATACGTTCATAGAAACATAACCTATCATCCATAAACATAAATGTTCTAGTTAGGGAAGATCCTAAGTGTCTGCCTCTCCCTCTGCAGTAGTGCCTTGCTCCATAGCCTTTTCGTCATTACCTAGACGTTTAGAACTTTTAAAACAAAAGTGAGTCGAATACGCAGTAAGTAGTACACCATGCAGTGAACATACTAGGCATCTATTCTTTTCTTTTAAAAAAAATGCATACATAAACATTTTGCTAATTCTGGACAATGCTTTCATACATAACAGTTTAAGGCATAAGCCATACTTTCATGCATAAACATTTAAGAAATAACTATGCTTTCATGTATAAACATTTGAAGAAATAACCATACTTTCATGTTTCACTTTCTTTGGCCGGTACACACTATTACGCCCTGTTTGTTGGGGTTAGCGGTCTTCCTTTGGACCTGGATTCCACTCGTGGCCACAGGTTGGGAATCCCTTTTCAGTTATGGGGCAGCACTGGATGCACTACCAATACTACTTACCCGGCATTGCAATCTGCCCATTCCTTTGGTACCCTTTTCATTTATATGGCCGTTACGTATTTTCATATATTAAAGCATTCATTCATTCAGTCCTTTCTTTCATTCATTCATATCAGTCCTTTCAGTCCATTTCATTTAACAATTCATTCATGGAAAATGTCATTTAAAAGAATGAACTTAACATCATCTTTTCATTTAACTGTGCATTCATGAAGAAACATCATTTTTAAAGCATGAGCTTAAACATTGTTTTTCATGGCATCCATAAAGCGTCAGTTCATAGGAAAAATTTAACATCAGTTCATAGGGACATTTTAAAACGTTTTCTTCGCATCATTTATAGCATCAGCTCATAGGGACATTTTAAAACACTTTCTTCGCGTCATTGAAAGCATTAGTTCATAGGGGCACTTTAAAACTCTTTTTTCGCGTCATTGAAAGCATAAGTTCATAGGGGCATTTTAAAACTCGTTTAAAGCATCACTTGAAGCATAAGGCATGAAACATTCATTACCTTTCCTTTACAATCAAAACATTTTCATCATCTTTCTTACTTCGATGCACATGCATTTTATGAAAAAGATACATTTTCATGCCATACTACATATAGAAATAATCAATAAGTTTATTGAGAGAGCATGTATGGAAATCTCATGACTTAGAACCTACGTGCATGCATTACCATATACACATACACCATTATAATCGATATGGTGCTTAACAGGGGCTATCAAGAAATCGCTTGTACATACTATATACATTTACTCTTCCTTTAGAAGAAAATTTGAAAAGAGAGAGAGACATTCTTTCATAAAGAGAACTTGGTATAAGAAGCATGGTCATAGCTACTTACCTCGTGGCTTTACAAGTAGGTCCTTGAATCTTGAAAATAAACTCCTATTTAATGAAATGAAATAAACATATTAAAATTCATTTCACTTAAGACTTTACTATCTGACACCACTACATGCTCACTTAAATTCCAAATTTGAATTAAAGTGCTTTCCTAACCCAATTAGCTACCCACCATACATGGCACTAAGCCCAAACATTAATATCCTCATTCCAATATTTAAAGAAACCCATGAAAGCACATAACTTGCTTGATGTCCCCTTTTAAGGGCCACTATTCTCTAAACAAGGGATAGGTAGGAATCATAGGTTAGAAATATATAAATGGTAGAGATTTATTTAAGAATAGAAGGGAACAAGGAAGTGCTACAAAATCTGAAACTGTCATCAAAGAGGGCATTTTGACAGCTTGCAACATCATGTGGAAAGTAATTCCGAAAAAGGACAATGCTTACAAGAGGTTGGTTTTTGTCACTTGTTCTTCAAGGGGTTTTCATACTAAAGTTTATCTTTGATTAAACAAAAAGGGGTGAAGTTGAGCAAGGGATGGAATGGGCTGATTTAGGCATTCAAAACATAACATTTTCATAATTTATGTAGTACATGACCTTAAATATCTCTCACTTAACCAAATCTCAACCATACAATTAAATATTACAAGAGTGGTCAAAAACTTAAGAAAAACCTCATATATTTTCTGAAAACATAGCATAATAAAAGGGGTACAACACTCGGCAACAAAAATTCCTAAAACAAGTTTGCTAGTTCAACTAGAAATTCTAAGTGGCTTACTTAGGCCATAAACTTGAGGAAAGTATATCTAAAATTATAAATCTCAACTCCATTAATTTAACACATAAATGCATAATTAAAACATGGCTTAACTCAAGAAAACACAAGAAAGAACTACAAAAATCTGCTTTGCAAACACACGGCTGGAACACACCAAAACAGGGCATAAAACCACGGCTTCTTCATGTACATATATACACAATAGATAAAATAATCATCACTTGTGACTAACCAGAAAATATACCATCTCAAATGATAAGAGACACACGGTAAAACAACCTCAAGGCACTCGGTCTACCTAGAAAACAGGGCTTTCGGTTACTACCCATTAGATAGACCATTAGAGAAGTAAATGAGAAACTGGTCTAGGGAATTTCCACACAACACTTGGCTACCCCAGAAATTCAAAAACCCCCAATTACAAGGCACAAACTTGCTTAGCAAAACCTTAATCACAAGAAAGTCTTATGGAAGAAGCATTACCTTACTTGGCTCCCTTTTCAAGCTACGGGAACAACCAACAAACGAGAAGATGAAGAGGAAATCCGAAGACCCAAAGAAGGTCATCTTCCTTGAAGAATTTCAATGGGGATCTTAAGCTGGGAAAGTGGAAGGAATCAGCTTGAAGAGAAGACAGGTATCGCGCGGCTAGTGGAAACCGAGAGGTTTCTCGTGTGAAGGAAAGATCACTTGAGAAATTTTCTCTCTCTTTTTTTTTTGTTTTCCTTAGGACCAATGGGTGTAGGGAGAAGAGAAGGGAAATCACTTGCTTGCTCAGGAAGTCGAGGGATACAAGGTAGAAAGGGACATAGTTGCTTGCTTAGGAAGCTGACGTGCAAGAGAAGGAAAACATAAGATTTAATTGGCTTGCTTGGGAAGCTATGGTTTCAAGGGAGAAAGTCAATGAATTTGATCAAACTTATCCCATAAGCTAGGGAATGAATGGTGGAGATCAAATGTGGGGAGATCAAAAAGAGTTTGGGCCATTTCTTGAGTAAATAAAAATCAAAGCGCTTGAAAGAAAATATTGCAAGGTCATAAAAATATCATACCCTTGGAATTATTTTAATAAATCATATTTTAAAAATAAGGCATACTCATCTTAAATTAAAATAATTGAAAGTAATAAAAATATTTATCTCAAAATATTTAACTTAAGGAATTAATAAAATGATGTAAGGACCTACGTAGTAGGACTTGGGTATTACATAATACCTCATGACATTACATAGCATACGTGATTTAATCACTACGTGAACATTGCATGGCATATATGTGATTTTCATGACATCTCATCCATCAAACAACAACCCATATAAGCATAACATACATAGGCTCACTTACAAGCATATCATCATAATTCATCGAAGATCGTGAAAGGGGTCTAACCTTGTCTTGACTCGTAGCGTAGCGTAGGTAACATCACATTTTTCATACACAATTATAACATTTACAGTACGTATACAATTATATGATCATACTACTTACCTCTTAGCACTACTTCACAATCTCGTCATAACTCGTGACCAAAACAAGGCACTAATCGTCACTAACTTCTCTAAAAAGATGTGTCATAGCGTTCGAAATACTTGAAATCATACCAAGGAGATAATTTAATAAATATTCAATTACACTAAGATTAATACATAATAGTATTATTCAAAACTCATAACATATTCTTTAACTTTCTATTTAAAAAAATTACTTTATAATTTTATTAAAGAAAATATAGTTTAAAAGAAAATTGAAATATCAACTAAAATAATAGGCTCCAAAAATATTATAAAAGAATACTAAAAGAATACTTTAAAAATATACTTTAAAATATGATTTAAAATCTTTTAAATACTTTCTATAATAATTTAAGTCTATGAGCTCATATTTTTTTAAGTAAAACTTTGGCCTGATTTAAAAACCAGCCCACTTAAATTATCATAGTTTTTGAAATAAGCCCAGTCCATTTGAAACTAGGCCTAGTACCCCGTAAAGAAACACTAACCGATTGGGCTTAAGGCCCAAGGAAATAGAGGATCAGGAGCTTACACAACAATGGTCAAAAGGGCATACATGTAATTAAAGAATTAATGGAGGGACTTTTTGGGAAAGGCCAAAAATAAAACACATCTTACGGCAAGACTAGGTTGAGGGGTATTTGTGTAATAACTCAAACTTACATGTACTTTCTAGTAAAATAAAAGAAATAAGACGTGAATAAAGGAATATATCATTTGCTGGAGAAAGAAAGGCCATGCGACGGAAGGGCAACTCATCAAGAGGAGAAAGCTAATGCGCGGCGGCTCTGGGTGGCTGGGAGTGACTGGCGGCGCAGCTGGGTGTCTTTAGGCAGTGGTGTGACACAAGAGAGAGAAAAGGGTGAGAGAGTTAGAGAGAGGATCTGTCAAGCCGATAAGCACTAAGGAGAGAAAATGGTGGCCAACGGCAGTGGGCTTACCGGAAGGGAGTGGGTGCAACTAGGTTGGGTTGCTTGGAGCTTTCTATGGTGGTGTGGGAGGTGGTCCAACGAGGTGGCTGTTGGTTGTTGGAAGGAAGGTTGCGGTGGTGCTTGCGAGAGTGAGTTTTCTTTCTCTGCGTGAAAGAGGTTTTCTCTAGGTATTTTTTTGTTTAATGCTAAAGGTCTAAGGGGGAAGGAGAAGGAAGAATCGTGGATCATAAGGAGATTGGATATTTATTTCCAATTAGAAAACGATGCAACTAGGAAACTGAATGGATGGCTTACAAGGAATCATAAACTGAAAGGAAGAGTTTTTTGGATTGAGTGTTTCTGATTAGGAAATCAAATAGAGAAATAAAAGGGGCGTGAGGTTTATCAGTGGAAGAATCCTAATCAAAACAAATTTTTTACTTCAAAACATATCTAAAAATAATACTAATAATAAAAATAATAATAAATAATAATAATAAAAATGATAATAAAAAATAATTCCACTTTTGGGTTTGGATGTTACAAAGTCCAATGTAGGACTGTTCATCTGGATTCCAATCCGGGAATCTGGGTATACTTGGACCAGAATCCGGATTTCAAACCCAGGTTGGAATCCGGACCGGGTTAGCTCAGATCAGACCTAGGCCGAACCCGGATGAATCCATGAAAGTCACGTTTGCAAAGCTATCTACTGCTCTTCTCGGTTATGGATTTATTCAAGGCAATTCTGACTGCTTCTTGTTCATTAAGAAATCTGCAACTTCTTTCATGGCACTACTAGTATATGTAGAATGTATTACTAGCTAGTGACAGTTCACTAGAAATTCAGCTGGTAAACACTTTTATGCATGAAAAGTTCACCATCAAAGACTTAGGGCAGCTAAAATACTTCCTTGGCTTGAAAGTAGCAAGATCCAAAACTGGTATTTCTCTCTGCTAAAGAAAATATGCATTAGACATACTTCAAGACACTGGTATTCTTGGTCCAAGTTGTTGTTTTTCCAATGGAGTCTAATCTCAAGTTAATTGCAACTGATTCTAATTTTTATGAGGGTCCATCCGCTTATAGAAGGCTTGTTGGAAGATTGCTCTACTTAATAATCACAAGACTAGACCTTGTCTATTATGTTCAAGTTCTAAGTCAATTTCTTGATAAACCTATTGTTAGTCACTATCAAGCAGTAGTTAGAATACTAAGATACTTGAAGGCCACACTAGGACAAGGTCTATTTTTTTCATCGTCATCAAAATTGCAGCTCAAAGCTTTCATAGACAATGATTGGGAAGGTTGTGTTGACACTCAAAGAAGTATTACAGGTTTTACAATTTTTTGGGCAAATCATTGGTTTCATGGAAATCTAAAAAGCAAGCCACTATTAGTAGGTCTTCTGCAGAAGCAGAATATTGAGCACTTGCAGCAACTACTTGTGAAGTTCAGTGGCTACTTTATGCTCTACAAAATCTATACATCAACCATCATCAGCCAACATTACTCTATACTAATAGCAAGTCAGCTTTGTCCATTGCCACAAATCCAATCCAACATGAGAGAACAAAACATATAGAAATTAATTGCCATCTTGTTAAAGGAAGCTACAACAGAACATTATCAAGCTTTTCTACATTCCTTCAAGATTACAATTGGCTGACATATTCCCAAAGCCCCTTGGTTCATTACATTTTCATCATACTCTTCGCAACATCTTGGGGGGGGGGGGGGGGTGTTGGAGTATAGCTTCACACATTGAGAATATGAAGTTAAAGTCAATAGAAGAAAAAGTCAAAGTAGAGAAAGCATAGAAGAAGAATTAATTTCTTTTATTGTGTTATTAAGTTCCTATTGTAGTATAAATACAGTTTAACAATTGTAAATATTGAATTCAATCCATTCAGTCGATTACATAGATTTCATTTGCTCTCCTTCTTTTCACTCCCTCTCTGCCTTCGCCGAGTTCTCAATTGGGTTTTTCATCAAGTTCTTGACAGATAGGATGATGAATCCATTGGGAGTGTTGTTCAATTCTAGGAGAAATTTAGGCTATTCAGCTATATTCCTTGTACTTTTGTTGGGAATAAAAAGTAACCATGATAAGGATGGGGCCCTCAGAGATGAAGAGTTGAATGATTTTTGAGTTTCTTTTCTTTTCCGCTTATTTGCAGCTCTTCACTCTCTTTTGTGCAGAGTGGGGAGTTCGCAAATGAAGCCATTGAGTATCTAAGAAGAATCTTTGAATCGATTGCCAGTGATCATGTATTTTTTTTTATGTACTCTCTGAGTTTCTTCATTTCCAAGTTTGTTAATTATATTATCATATAATCTTCTGCAATCAGTATTTATTGTGGTAGCCACAGTTTATTTAAATTGTAAGGTTAAGCATTCTTCCCATTGTGCAGGCATGTGACTTTAAGTGGTTTAGTGATGGTGGTTAGGCTGCAAATCTATTTTGTATTTCTAACCCAATCATTTGTGTCTAAACTTGTCTTTGGTTTTTTAGAATCACGCAGGGTATCAACCGAATCATCTTCATCTTTAGTTAATGAATTTGTGATGGAATCACCAACTTGTTGGCGTAGTTTGAAAACACCACCAAATGTTCATACTGTGTGTAGGGAGAAACGATATGTGAATTCTTCGTATGAACAGATATATTTAATTTGTTAGAGGAGAACATTCGTGTAAGAGAGAATGTGCTTTGGAAGACGTGGGATGACATATTGTTGTGTGAGTATGAAGTTTTGAAAAAGGGAAGATCAGGTGTGTGTGTGTGTGAGAGAGAGAGAGAGAGAGAGAGAGACAGACAGACAGAAATCTTGAAAAGCAAAAGCAAGAATTATTGTATTTATACTGGGTTGTCACATTCGTAATAGTATGTGCTTGATTCGGATAATGTAAATAGCATGTTGTATGGAGTAGATGCTTTTTGAATGGATCAACTGTAATGGTGCTTCCTTACGCTTTGGTCATGATGTACAAAATGGGGTATCTGTATGTATGGATCAATTGTGTGTATGAAAATGTTTCTTCCTTACATTAACTTGCTGGTATGGAGTGTGTATATTAACTTGTTTGTGAAATGTTGGTATTGACCTTGCAAGTAACTTATTAGAATTGTTGTTGGTCTATCAAATACAGAAAAATTTGTATGGGTCCGGTCAACAAGTTGGCAATGAAAGCTCGTGTAATTAACCTACTAACATGTACATACGAAGTTGAATTAAAGAAATTCTTGTAGGAACACAAAATCTTCGGCTAAACCAAATTAGTCAAACTTCATATAAAGTATTTATATTTATCACAGTATGAATTTCAAGGTATACATGGATCATGCTACCAACGCCCCTAGTCTACATACAACACCACATCTCCACAAACTACACAATAGAATCTCCAAGAGGAACAAAATTACAACACACCATCTCCAAAACACATAAACTGGATACACACAATGCCCCTAGCCTACAATCTACATCTCCACAACTGTCCAAAGAAAATGCACTAAAAATTCCCCTCATAAGGTCATCCCCTGCACCTCAGGGCATACTAAGTATGACTTTGCAAAATCGATCTCTATGGAGTTACATAGCATCAATATGGTCACATATCTGAAAGAAAACAAAACATATTTAATAATAGGCATTCCTTATTGGAAAAAAAAAAAAAAAAAAAAACTCAAGGACAGTTAACCAAATAACAAGATCTGAAGTACTCCTCATTTCCTAATAGTCTTGATTGTGTGACAATGTCGTTTTGGGTTCCAACACCAACCTTCTCATCAGTAGTGCCAAGTCCAAATCCCGTGATGTCACCTAATTTTGATTCCTCATCAAATATTTTCTTGTAAGCCTAAATTCCATAAAAACAATAGACATATTAGTGTGAAAGGAATACTGACTAAAATAGGCAGGTCACAATAATATAGGTAGCCTATCTCATGGCGAAATTGATGTAGAAGAATCAGTGATACGCTAAAGAAACTATTAGGTGAAATGAAAATTGCTCTAGTTGCAGGATGAAGCCTTGTTCAGGAAAGGATCATGATATAGTGAAGCTCTAGAAGTTACAACAAATAAATGGGTTCATACCACTACAAGTATTGCTTATCAGTTTTCTTTTATAGGTAAAATAAAGTATTGCTCACTTTTTTGAGAATCATCAAAAGTTATATATATAAATAGAGATAACACATTATAAGTCATCCGAATAGCATACTTAGGAACACCCAGCAAGGGCTTCCTGCATCAATATCTGCCCATTACAAGCCGATCCTCACTTCCCCTTCTCTCATATCCTTTTTTCACTAATTTATGGATTCTTTTGTACTCACTAATTCAATTTGATTGTCAGCACCAGGAAATAAATTAAACATAATCTTCTCAATGTACAAAAATCATACTAGTGTCAGCCTATCAATAAACAAGAGACGATCACAAAGCAGAAAGTATCCATAACCTTGGCCATTAATCATAATTGGAGAATCAAGGAATGGCTCCAAAACATTTAAAAGAGATATTCCAGATGAATTCACCAGTTGGATAAACATATATTTGCCACCCAAAGCAATATAAAAAAATAAAATAAGCGAGATAATGCTAGACATTAAGAACTTCGGAGATTAGATGGGTATTTTTTCTCATGCTAAAAATATATCAAGGCAAGTTTTGTGCTCATAAGACTGCATTTCTTTAGTAAATAAAAAATTACTTTAAAAAAATATTAGAGCTAGCTAGGAATGAATGAGACAAATAAATTGATAAGGATGATGAACAGAGTTCAAACCTTTCTAACCCAAACTCCACGCAGTCTCAAACTATTTGGTCAGCTGCCTACAAGCTTGGAAAAGTATTCCTGCTCAGCAATGAGAGACATAATCAATGTAATTGTAATATCATCACTTGGCTAATAGCTCTAAACAGAACAAAAAGCAGAAGATATTTTTGGCTCTTATACAATTATACTTGCCGCTTCTACGAATTTAAAATAAAATAGTCAGTATTTAAGCCATCTCCATCAAGAGTAGGTCAAATAACTTCCAAAACTACTGCATGTAGTTAAATTTTCTTCCATTAGTTTCTATACTATTCATTTAAAAGCTCTTTTTTTTTTGTTTGATAAAAGTACTGATCTCATTAATCATAATTGTCACTTACATCGACTCAATATGAAGCAAGTGATATAGTTATAGCATTTCTTTGGTGACTATAGATAAAATACATGATGGGCATGTTTCAAGGTCATAGGTATCCTCTGTGCATTCAAGAGAAGTTTTTGCTAGGTGATGTGCTGCCTTATTAGCTTCTCGGTATGCATGTGCCACTGACCAAAAAGCATAAGAATTAAGTATCTCTCTTGCATCTTCTACGAGGCATCCACCCAAGCTCCAGTTCTGGGTGTAATGTTTCAGTAAATCCACCACTTGCTTTGAATCACCCTACAGACATAAATGTGTTAGGCCAAGCTCTTTGCAAAAAACTGCTGCTAAAAGTAGGCCATTGGCTTCAGCATCAAAAGGAATTCCTTTGAGGGTTCTGTTTGCATGCAAACCTCCAATAACCAGTCCATGATGATCTCTGATGAGAACTCCAATTCCAATTCTCTCTTCCTTTGAATTTACAGCCGCATCCCAGTTAACCTTAAAAGATTGCACATCAGGTTTTTACCACCTTGGAATCCCTACAGGAGCTGTGAGCTTAACTTCTAGATCCTCTGTGAGAGCTTCCCTGTATGATACTAGTTCTGCCTTGGCCTGTTGGTGGACAGGAGTTGGGTGTTTGAACTCTTTGCCATGGATAACATTATTCCTTCTAGACCATATGCCCCTCATAGTGACTGCCACCTCATCAAGTTCCTCTGAACTGAGGATCTCTATGAGTCTTGACCAGATATCAAAGATCAAGTCACTTTGAAAAGATAGCTTTTGCACTTTCGTCACTCCCTGACCCCACACATCCTTAGCAGCAATACAGCCCCATAAAACGTGTCCAGGTGTTTCTGGCTCCTGCTTACAGACCAGACATGAGCTATGTTCTACAACTTCTCTTCTCCTCATATTTGCTAATAATGGAAGGGCCTCATTGCATGCTCTCCATAAAAACATCTTGATAGCAGCAGTTACTCTTAGCTTCCAAATGGTCTTCCAAGCTTGTTTTTCCTTAGCTTTGACTGAGGTCTCCCCTTCTAGATCACATTCCAACTCTTTGCTGAGGTGATATCTACTTTTGACAGTGTATATACCATTTGTAGTAAATTGCCAAACTAGCTTGTCTTCTCCCCCCCCCCCCCCCCCCGGGCTAATTGATATTGCTTTGATGTCATCTAATTCCTACTGGGAGAAAAGTTCTATTTCAAAGCTCTAACTGAGGGATCGCTATCTGAAATTTAGAAGAAAAGAAAATCTAGGATACTTTCCTTTAATTTCAAAGCTTTTGAATTTTTCAAAGCATTTTATTCTATATTTTTCACTCAGATTATGTACATTTCAAATGGCACGCAGCCCATAAAGTCCCAAATTGGGTTTAATACCTTTCTCAGCCTCAAAGTCTATCTTTTGGCCACCGAAAACCGAACTCCCATCTTAATCCCAAGAGTAACCAAATTATAGAGAGGCAGAACATACCCAGAAGAGCAGAGGAAGAAAGGCAGTGTAAAAGGGCACATACATAACACAAGACAACCCAGAGAACAGAGCAGAGAAGGGGCGACGGTGCTCGGCAAAGGGAGCCACGACGCTGGGCAGAGGGAGGGGCGTATCTAGTCTTTATATTATTCTCTCTTCATTATTTGTTTACATGATATTTAATCATTGGAAATTATTTATTTATTTTTATACTAATAATTTGATATCTAGTAAGGAAACTTATGGGTATTGTTATAATTAGGACTCTTTAGATTTTGTTGAAAATAATTAATTGGCCAAGTTTCTTTAGATCAAACTTGTTAATGTAAAATGAGTGTGTTGACATATTCATATGAAAAACTTAGTTAAATTGTGTTGTAACTTGTTGAGTGATGATTGGCTAAAGAAAACTAACAAATAGACAAGGAATTGACATCAACTCGAAATTCGCTCGTTAGTGACTCGAATGAATGCCAACATAAAATTCGGTCAACATGTGCTCGATGAGTTGCTCGAGCGAAATTCATACAGAAAGTTCACTCGACACTCGGTCAAGCGGAAACTCAAACAGGTAGGTAGCTCAACATATGCTCGACTCATGGCTCGAGCGATAATTGAACACAACGTCTCTCGACACTCGCTCTACACCCTACTCAAGCAAATATTCATAAATGCTAGGGTTACATGTCGTAACCCAGGCTCATTTCTGGTGTGCTATAAAAGGAAACTTGTAAGTCATTTCTGGGGTGGAGATACAAAGTAGAGCACCCTTGAACTGAGATCTTTTGAGAGAGAAATACCATTTCATATCCAAGGCTAATTTTTTCTTGAAAATTATATCTTCATCTTATTTGTACTTCAGATCAAATACCGCCGAGTCCATTGGTGTGGATTTGTTCTTTGGTCGAAAGGGATTTCGGAACTGTCATTGACTCCCTTGTTTGGATTTGAGACTCACCTCAACCCATCTCAACTCATCTTATCTCATCATTACAACTTTTTCAAATCTCCACACAAAATATAATAAACAATTCAACCTTTTCAAATCCCAAAACAATAATAATATTAAAAATAATGTTCTAACAATATTTTATTTAACTCATCTAAAACCATCTCAACTCATCTTTGAATCCAAATGGGGCTGATCAAGAGGCTCTCGTGGTGAAACTATAGAAAGGCTGGAGGTTTGGAGCAGCATGTGTGTAGAGATCGAGTGGGTCACTTGTGGTATTGGAAGCCTACTTTAGCTACTACAAGGATCTTGTGAGTGTTTTTAAATTACCTGTAACAAACTAAATTTCTATAGAGAATTTTAGCTGGTGACTTACAATAAGAGTGATTTTAGATTTTGAAGATGTTTTTCAAGTGAGTTTCCATCTCATTGCCAAATTATTGTAATGATAATTTTTTGTGGATTGTTTCGTTGATTTACTGATTGATTGAAATTTTTAAATCGTCTAGTAAATTATAAAATACATATTCACCACCCTCTAGGAGTTGTATTGGATTAGAACCATCGATTTTTCAATTGGTATCATAGAGGGTTCACTTCGCTAGGATTTAATTCCTAAGTGTGATCCTGCATCAATTGGTTAGAATGGATAGGTTCCAATCACTTGCATCACCACCATGCTTTTAAGGGCAATAATTATGCTTACTTGAAAGTATGAATGAGAACTTTCCTAAAATCCATAGATGAATAAGTATGGTTAAATGTTGTAAGAGGTCGGTGGAAACAACATATCACAATTGTTGATGGAGCTGAGATTCCAAAAAGTATTGTTGATTGGACAAAATATAAAATAAATGATTGTAAATGGAATAGCAAAGGCCTGAATGCGATTTCATGGTCGTTTCACCTGAGGAGTTCAAGCGAATCTCCACGTGTGAAACAGGTAAAGAGGCATGGGTATTCTTGAAATTATCACTAGGTCTGTTAGAAATTTCAAACTTCAAATTTTTACCACTAGTTTTGAAAAATTGAGAATGAAAGATGATGAAACTTATGAAAACTTCTATGCCAAGCTGAACAACATTTTCAATTCAAATTTCAATCTAGGTGACAAAATTCCTGAAAATAGAATTGTGAGAAAAGTTCTTAGATCTCTAACTGAGATATTTTGTCCTAAACTTACTACAATAGAAGATAGGAAAGACCTGGACAACGTGAGGATTGAAGAGTTGGTAGGTCCTCTTCAAACCTATGAATATACTTTTCCTTAGCAAAAGAAAAACAAATCCATTTCTCACAACACAGCTAGAAAAGAGTCAGATGAATCATCTTACGAGTATACCAGGAGTGATAAGCAGATAGTGTTTTACGCTAAAAAACTCAAGAAATTGTTTGTATCTAGAAATGGCAAGAACCCATGACAGAACAAAAATTTTTTGAAAAATTGAAAGGAAGTTCTAGTTCATCAAACAGGAAAAGGAGTTCTAAGAAAGACACTAGAGCTACCAATGACAAGGTAATCAAACATACAGTGTCATGAATGTCATGGTTTTGGACACATTCGCATTGAGTATGCTAATTAAAAAAGGCCAAAGGAAAAACAATGGCTGCTTCATTGAGTGATAGCAAGTCTGAGTCAAATGACTCATCTGAGAATTCTTCTTCGGAATAAAATATCAATTAAAAGTGAAAATTTCTTTGATCATGAGAGTGTATCTAGAAATGAATCTGGGTATGAAAACAAATTGCAGGAAGTTTATGAGAAGCTTTATAAGGAGTGTTTGAAATTGAGGAAACTCAATAAAGCAAGTCTTGAGAAGTTAGAACTCTGCAAAATTGAAAAGGATTGTTTTCGAGACAAACTAGATGAACCCATGGGTATAGCAGATCAATTGCAAACAAGAAATGCGTCTCTTGAAGAAAAAGTCAAAACTTTAGAAAATGAATTGATCTTGTCAAACACCAAGCTTCAAGAATTCTCTAATGGAACATAAAAACTTGATAAACTCTTGGGGCTAGGAAAGTCATCTAGTGAGAAGAGTGGCCTAAGCTATATTGAAGAAGGATCTCATGTCCCTTTTACTTCACAAGCCTCTCTTGCTAATGTAGGAAAAACAGTATTTATTCCTACTTCTTCTCAAAATAGGACTGCTCACCCCTTTGAAAAGGATAAGAAAACCCTTGCATGTGCATAAGTCTGTTTCACCTCCTGAGAGCCAAAGAGCTCGCAAAACGAGCCCTGTGTGCCATCATTATGGGAATATTGGTCACATTTGACCAAAATGTTTTGAATTTTGAATTCATTGTAGGAAAACTGAAAAAGTCGTTCCCAAGGAAAGGAAATTGGAATTCGTGTAGTCAAGTCATGGCCTTAACCAAAAAAATTTATATAATCAATGTGAAGTTAGACCAATTGACTACAAGCACGAAGCCTAATAAGGTGAATTATCCATAATTCAGAAAATGTGGATGAAAAACAGGGAGAATGGACACCTATCAATTAGCGCACATTGCTCTAAAGACTAGGGACACCTCTTTGTGGTACTTTGATAGCGGTTGTTCTAGACATATGTCTGGTAATAGATCTTGGTTTAAAATTGTTGAAGATTACAACTATGGAACAATAACATTTGGAGATAGTGGTAAAGCTGATATAATTGGTAAAGGTCAAATTGAAATTCCTGGATTACCTGTATTGGGTGATATCTTGTTTGTTGATGGCTTCAGAGCTAATCTACTTAGTATCAATCAAGCATGTGATAATGGTGTTGAAGTTCTTTTCTCAAAAGAAATGTGTTTTGTGTTTGATAGTGATGGAAACTGTGTGATGAAGAGAGTCAGAACTTTTGATAATTGTTATGATATTATTCCTAACTCATAGTACAGTTGCAATAGTGCTAAAAGTGATGTTGTTGATCTTTGGCATCAAAGACTTGGTCATGTAAATCATAGAGACTTATCAAAGTTCTCCAAGAAAGAAGTGGTAGTAAGGCTAACTAAGCTGGGTGAAGTGGAGTTTTCAGTCGATGGGCCATGTCAATTAGGGAAACAAGTTATAGTAGTTCCCAAGAACACAACAGTCATCCTGACCAAACGACCATTAGAGTTGTTACACCTGAATCTTATGAGACCCTCTAAGATTGAGAATCTAGGAGGAAGGAAATACATATTTGTGGTGGTAGATGATTTTACAAGGTACTATTGGGAAGAATTCTTGAAAGAAAATAATGAGGCTTTTGAGAATTCAAAATTAGGAGCGTTCATGATAGAGAATTTGAGAATTCAAGTTTTGAGAGATTTTGTAATGAAAATGGTATTCGTCAAGAATTCTCTACATCTTTCACTCCATAGAAAAATGGAGTGGCCGAGAGAAAGAACAGAGTCATCCAAGAAATGGCACGAGTTATGAGTTACAGTAAGAGACTACCTACTCACTTCTGGGGAGAAGCTGTGAACACTGCATGTCACACGGTGAATAGAGTCTACCTTAGACCAGGCACATCCCAGACACCATATGAATTGTGGAAAGAAAACAAGCCAAATGTGAAGTAGTTCAGAGTATTTGGAAGTAGATGTTACATATTGAGAGATAGGGAAAACTTGGCTAAATTTGACTAGAAGAGTAATGAGGGAATTCATAAATGTCGTTATAGATGATACTCCTAGGGAGGTACCAATTAAGGAAGAGCTTGTAGATGTAACATGTGAGACTAAAGATGAAGACTCTGATGATCTGGATGAAAATTCCAAAACATCTTCTAGTTAAAGGGTCAAATACTCCAAAAGAGGCCCTGTCAAGAGTGAAGTTAAATCATCCTTAGGATAACATCATTAATAATTTGAATTAAGGAATCAGTAGGCTAAGAAGGAAAGTGATAAATCAAATGTCCCACTCAAGTTACATTTCATAGATTGAACCAAAAAGAGTAGAAGAATCTGAGTGACGAGAATTGGATAAATTCCATGCATGAAGAAATGAATCAATTTGTTAGAAATGATGTTTGGTATTTAGTTCCTAGACCTGACAATTATAATGTAGTTGATACATAGTGGATTTTTAAGAATAAGTTTGATGAAAATCATTGTACGAAACAAGGCAAGATTAGTTGCCCAAGGATATGCTCAAGTAGAAGGAATAGACTTCGATGAGACATTTGCATTGGTTGCTAGACTTGAATCCATCAGCATATTGTTGAGCATTGCATGCCACATGTGTCTTAAGCATTATCAAATGGATGTCAAGAGTGCATTCTTGAATGGGATCCTTCAAGAAGAAGTATATATTGAGCAACCGAACGGCTTTAAGGATTCAAAGTATACAGATCATGTCAGTAGGTTGAAGAAAGCCTTGTATGGTTTGAAACAAGCTTTGAGAGCTTGGTATGAGAGGTTGATTACATACCTATTAGATCATATGTTCTTGAGAGGCAATGCTGACTGAAAACTATTCATCGTGTTTGGATCATCTATTGATGCACTTGCTCTTGAATTTGCAAAAGAAATTAAAAATGAATTTAAAATGAGCTTGGTGGGTGAACTAAGATTGTTCTTAGGTCTCCAAGTGAAACAATTAGATAGCATGATATTTATAGCTCAATCCAAGTATGCAAAGGAGCGCAGGCAACAGGAAATCGCTGTATTTAGGGGCAAAACCATGGCAAAAATCCTTAAGTCATAGTTTTTTCATCGCAAGCAAAACTCCAATAAGCGAGTGTGACATCTGCTCTGCTTTTCACCCCAAGGGAGCTACCGAAAAATTTGGTCTCTTCGCATCAATCTCATGCCGAGAAAGCCAATATCGGTAACTACTGCAACACTATGCTCGCCGTGCTTCCAAATTCGCCCAACAAATTACCAGCAACACTATGCTCACCGGAGATTACTAAGGATTCGATGCCAAGAAGCCCATTTACGGTGTTCCCCCATGTCACCACAGCAGCAATTTTCGATCAATTTGCACCCGAGGTTATTCAGTGCTAGGTATGAATTTTTTGGCAAAACTTTTTTTCCCAAAATTTCCACTCGCGCATATGCTCATCAAATTTGGTTCTACATTATTACAAGCTCATGAGGCAGGCCAATCATATGGAATTTAGCTCTCAATGGTAAATGGACCTAATTTAATTATAATTAAATTACCTAATTTAATTATAATTAAATTTCTGCTAATCTGGGGAAATGGTCCTCCCAATCGACACTGTAGTCATGCATGGTGATTGTTCATAAGCAGAGCTAGGGCTGGATGGATTATTACAAACTAGTCAGTTGATTTGGCACCATATATAAACATGTACATTCAAGGTTTGACACTCCTGAACTAATCAAGTCTGTTTTCTCACATTGGGTTTGCACAATATATATAGGGTTAATTTTCACACACAAGCACATGTATATCCTGATCAAATTGGTGATCATCTGGTTTTGCACCCATATATATATTTATAAACTTGAATCTGGTTTTGCACATGATATATATCGGCACATGTAGGCCTATATATATATATATATATCAGCGTGTGTATATTAGGCACAGAGAGGAGATTGCATATATATATATATATATATATATATATAAACTAATCAACCATGCAAATATAGGTTCTACCATAAGCTTGCAATTGAAGACTTTAATCGTTTACATTCTTACTAAAAGCAGTATGTCAAATATCTCAGCTAGAGATTACTCTTTCATTCAACTTTGTCCATAACTTAGTTTAGCAGTGATCTCAAAATTCTCAGAAAATACTTGCTATTTCAACATGTCAGCAGTCCTACTATCTCTATAGGTACATCTACATACCCCACGTACAGAGGAAAATTTAAACTTAAAGTTCTTTGGGGTATTGGGACGCACATCCAAATCACCACTGCCCTTGGATGGTAAAATTGATCACCTGTTCCAATACACAACAATGGCATAAAAATCAGGTCAGAAAATGCAGGCATGGTTAAGATATTAAGTTATTAAAATCAAATCTTTATTAAATGTACTTTCAATTGCCAAACAAGTACAAATAATATGCTTATTGTGTGTTGGGCAGCCTAAAACACTCTACAAAATGATTGCTCCATTACCAGGAAAAATCATTACTTGGTGATCATGAATCTAGTTCAGATTCAATTGTGTTGAAGCAATTCATATACTGCATGCATATCAGTAATACTCCCAATGATTGAATGTCATTTTTCATAAGCCGTTTTTTATGGAATTCAATACCTTTCCATTTTTGATACCTTATTGTTCACAGGGCCATGAAAAACCTCTCAAGTAGTACCACCATGTTATTGCTTCTCGAATCTAAAATTTATGTCTTGCCTTTACAAGAACCTTGTCATGTATATATAACAACAATAATTTCACTAAATTTGACATTTTACATAATTAGTTCTATCTATATTTCACCATATCTCTAGAGCACTAGAACAATATTTGTGCTTTGCAATAACACTAGTCTGCAAATGATTGGTAGGAAGTATGCCTAAAAACCTTTTCACAGGGCATTAGGATATAAGTGAAATTCAATGTTGCCCAATTTAGCTACCATCCATAGCATTAAGTACCAGTTTACTATCAATATATGACTCATTTCTTTTAGCATGCAATAGGTAAATCATGATTTGTTCTAGTTAAACCTCCCAACAACCACCCCAAGTGACATTTGCAACTGGAACATTGCAAACAGATTTGATAGTTCAGTATTAAATCTATCAATATCCAGCAATGTCCCTTTGATGTCAATAATTAGTTAAATTTGTTTGCAATGTTGAAACTGATTAATTGCAACTTTGTTTTGGGTGGACATTTTCCGCAATAAAACAGAAAATTATCAACTTTTTTCAACCATAGGTCAATTGCCAACAACAACAATTAGTGGAACTTTCATTATTCCTAAGGATGTGGAGAATATTACTGCCATAACTGTTTCTTTTTCTTATTTAAATAGCCACATATGCTTACCTTGAAGTCATCACTCGCCCACCGATTGCATAACCACTCCCAAACTGGCTTCTCTACCAACGCACCTCCATTAGCTACTGCCTCCTCATGTCATGCATAACTCAAGTATTTTTTGTGTAGCTTGTCATGAAACGCGTTATATGCACGAGATAGCTAACTTGTGACTGTCCGATGATGATTTTTCTTGGTCCAATCCATGACAAAGTCAGCCTATCAATGCCATTGTGTTAAAAACCCATGGGCCATTATATATACAGAAAACTAATTCCAAAGATTGTGTTAGAAACCCAATGCATGTACTAAAACTAATGAAGCAACACATTTCTGTTAACATCTAAGCCTTGAATAGTGGATTTACTCTTGCTAAGATTATGTTAAATAACTCATGCAAGCAAAAATCATCAACAAGCTTACATTGTGTCACATTCACTAACAACATGCAGATTATGTTTTACAAGAAAATATATATTTAGTATATGCTTGTAAAATGCAGATTGTGTTTTAAAATTTAGTGCACTATTTATAGTCCAATTCGCATGAATATTGGATTTACTCTTGCTAAGATTATGTGAAATGTTTTCGATCAAGCAAAAATCATCAACAAATAACATTGTGTCACGAGTACTAACAACATGCAGATTGTGTTTTACAAGCTAATATATATTTAGAGTAGCTTGTAAAATTCAGATTGTGCTTTAAAATTCAGTGTACTATTTATAATTCAACCCCCATGAATTTTTTCACAGATACCCATGCATCTTGTGTTTTACAAGCTAATATATATTTAGATTTATAGCAACTTATTCAACTAGTACTTAAAAATGTATATCAATAATTCAAGATGGAAAGCCATACTCGAACACGTTCAATAAGTTCCTTTTTCTCCTTCTCGTCCACGACAGTCCAACTAACATGCCTCATTTCTGCATAGTATTTTACGATTCACGTAACTCTCGTTGTGTAGACTGTTCTGTTGTTGCATGATGGGCCTATCTTCCCATCTCTTATCTCAAGCAATATCTTCCCATACTTTCACATCCTCTCAAACTCTGTCCCCTTTGCTACACCTCTACCACTTGTACTAGTGTTTGTTACTAACCCAGCAACACAAACAGTAAGACCACCATGTATAAATCCTATCCTAAGGTGTTTATGAATAGGAAATTATGACTGTGGAAAAGATGGGAACTTACCCTCAACTGTAGTATTCACCTTTGCAGGAGTACAGGAATGCAGAAGCAATGAAGGTACTTCATTTGGAGCTTGAGTGGAGTCATTAGAGTCCACGTCAGCTTCATCTTTCAAAGTCTAGGCTACTAGTTCAAGCCTTGTTTGTCGTTCTATTGGAGGCAAAACCCATCTCCCTAGTCCAGCAGCTATTCCTCGGCCTCTCCCTCTCTTTGACTGAATCATTAGAACTGCATGCACATAATTTGGTTTAACAATAAGTTCATATAAACTCTTAATACTGAAGTTGTGAGGTTGAACAGCAATATACCATAGTTTAAGAACAATACTTTAACAACATCCTACAAGTTTAAACGTTGCTAGAAAAATATTATCTGAAGTTGTGGAAAACCATAAAACCATAAAAAGGCCTACCAAGTTGATGTTGTTGACAAAATGGTTAACCTTGAGAATATTCACCCTGGGATAATTTCTGATAGAGGAGCAAGAGGTGTGCAGCAAAAATATTCAGTAGTTGGAGCATTACAAGTAAGAGGGCCTCTTTCTCGATATGACTTTCATTGCATTTAAAACTCAAGTATTCCCGCCTAGCTTGAACCTTCTCTCGCGCAGGTACAACTGGTTCTGTCTGGGAAAGCATGGTTGACGCTATTACTCTGGGATCTGGTGTACCTATATTGACTCCAATACTTGAAAACAGCATGGTCATTTAGTACAAATTGTTGTTGCAAGTCTAAAAAGCCCTTGTTAGAGCCTGTTGCAGAACACTTGGCAGTTGTGGGGAATATGTGTATGCAAAACTTTTTGTAGTGTAACTTATGATAAGTGTTATTTTTATGTGATTTTCATCACTATTTTATTTATGAAAAGTGTCATTTTCCTTTCAATACTATTGATTTTATTTTATTTTTACATATTTTTATTTATTTTCTTGAATTTGAAGGAATGAGAAGATTTAGTTCAAAATGAGAGCATTTGGTGCAAAAGAAGAGACTACGGATCCTTATCAATATATATGCAATGTTTTTGGCCCAATATATATATTCCTCCTAAATGCATGCCTTTATTGGCAGATGTGCACGCAAAAATTACAACCTCCTTGTGCTAACATCTAATATGGATACTAGTAGGTTAGAAAATCAATTTTCCCATTAAACCATAACAAATCATTTGAAAGCTGCTGCAAACAACTAATTCATCATACATAATCTCATCTTAATATCTGAACTTACACTTCAACCCCATTAAAGAAGCTACAAATAAAATGAAAGCTGCCAATAACTTCAATTCATCATACATTATCTCAAATTCAACCTCTCAAGTAGTACATTTTAACCCCATTAAGCCATAACAAATAAAATGAAAGCTGCCAATAACTTCGAAATCATCATACATAATCTCATCTTCAATATCTTAACTTACACTTCAATCCAAAATAGATCACTACAATTAAGTTTTTGGTCCAATAACTTCTAAAACATCATGTATTTCCAACTACCACCAGTGGCATTTTTTAATAGGCCTTTCCACAAAACCAATACCAAACCAAACAATAGATCATTTCGGTTGTAACGCCTCGATCCCGGAGGTCCGGAGAGTTAACTCTTAATACCTCAAATCAACTTAAATAGTACAAATATAAAATCTGAAAAATCCAATAAAATATTAATCAATTTAATCAATCCAAATATCTAAGTTCCTCCATGGGGACAATAAAGAAAATCTCAATAACATAAATTAAAAACTCTCCAAAACTCGAAATTATCCTTAACTCATCAAATCAAAATACCCGAAAAATAAAATCAGTTTACTAACTACGACTCTCAAATAAGCACTTGTACCCTCGGGCACTTATTCCACTCTGATCATCACACCTGCTAAAACTTCCTATTCTTGTTCTCCAGCTGAACCATCAAAATTATCTGAAAAATATATGGAGATAAGGGGTGAGTTATCAACAACTCAGTAAGCAGAGTACATTTACTAGTGTGTAAACATGAGCATTTACAGAGTTCAGAATGCAGAACAAAAATAATTTCTTTCAGAATGCAGAATCATAATAATGTTTTCAAAATGCAGCATCAGACCATGTTATCAAAAATATCAGAGCGAAAGTTCGAAAAATATTCATAATCAAAATCCCTTTGGCATAGCATAAACTGAAACATCACATCTTATCTTATCATATCAGAACAAATACCATGTTTAACCCCCGTGGTAGTGTTGTGCAAACCCTGGTAGCTAACTGAGCAGAAACAGAATGTGAATCTACGCATTATTCATTCTCAGAGCCCCGAGTGTGCACATAGGAAATACCACGCAGAAAACCACTTTGTTTACAAAGTGGGTGCACCAGAAACAGAAAAGTTGGTACCCACCCGAACAAAGGCCATATTTTTAGACTCGTGGTGAGGTCAGAATGGAACAGAAACAGAAACAGAAGGTTATGCTAGAGGTTTTCAGAAATCACATAAGATCATATCAGAGTACAGAAAATCTTCAGAACAGAACAAAATCATATCACAACAGAATTTATGCACAAATTTCATATTCGCTCTCTTTTTCAAAGTTCAGAAACAGAATGTCAAAAATAAGCTCATATCTACACCAGTCATGACAGAAAATAATTTCTTCTTAAACAGAATCTCATGAGTAATGCAAAACAAATAACTGAGCTAGTTCAAATTTCTTTTCAAAATCAAATATGTAAATTTTCCAAAAATAACCTCAGCTCATTTTATTTTAATGCAAAGTCTAGCATAAGAACCCCGCTTACCTAGACTTCTTAGCTTCTCAGGAATTTCCCCAAAATGTCGAACAATTATTAATTGTCACCTATAACATAATAACGTAATTCTCATAAATTTCCAATTAATCACGTATTTTGATATTTAATCCTAAGTTTATAAAATAACCTATTTAATTGCTCAAAACCTAAAATCACAAATCATTACTTTCTAAAATCCTCAATGCTAATTTAATAACTATGACTAAAACATTTAAAAGTCAGACCTATTTATTATTGAAAACCAACTATAAAGTTTAATACTGGATAATATAATTATCCCAAAATATTTTAAAATAAACCATAACTATTTTTAAATAGACTAAAACATATCTAAAATGTAAAAATAACATTACACCAATATTGTTTAGTCTTAAAATAAATCTTTACTTAATAACATGTTAAAATACTTAAGTGATTTTCTGTAATCATAATTAAAATGTTCAAAATAATATTTCACACTTACTGTAAAAATAATACGCTATACTTAGTATAATTTAAAAATCCTATATATTCTCTGTACAACATCTTATACATCCCACAAAGACCACGTAAAACAGATTTAATAACAACAAAAATCCCAACTACAGTCTACAGCCATCCAATAAAGGGGCAATATTGTAATTATAAATCAAAATATTTCCTAAAACTACGGAAGTTTATGGAACAACAAAAATCATACTAGAAACAAGGCAACGTCGCACGGTTGGAGAGTAACGGAGGACCTACCGAGAGAAGTGGAGCTGTGACGGAGTTGGGCAAGTGCTCTAGTGGTGGTGGGTACTGCGGTGGTGCACTGGAAGAGAGAGAGAGTGAGAAAGAGAAACACGGTGAGAGAGAAACAAAGAAAGACGGAGAAGCAGTGCAAGCGTTTCGGCAAAAGCTCACCGCGAGGGACAAGGCAGAACTGTGGCCGCTCGAGGATGATGGAAAGGTGACAACCAACGGATTCTGTGGCTAGCCTGATAATTTTCCCGACGTACGGTGGTGACCAACCGAATTTGTGGTGATGCTTTGTTTTCAAGAGAAGAAGCAGGGGCTCTCTTATTTTTCGGTGATGGCCAGCTGTGGTTCCGTGTGGGTTCACGGCAGCTTATGGAGGTGTAGACTAGGTTCGTCGAGAAGGCAGCTGCGATGGCTTCACGCGGCATGCAACTCGGTGCACGATACGCAGAGTAGGAAGGCAGAGGCTTCCTGTTAGGTTGGCGTGGTGCTTTCTGAATGGGTGAGGACAGGCTGCGGTGATGCTGGGACGGCATGGGTCGTGGCTTGTGGAGGTTGGTTTTGTGCGGCAGCTGGGTGAGTTGCAACTTGGTGGGTCGAGACCGAGCTAGAGGGTGGTGCGCTGTGTGCAAAGAGGAGGAATTGCTGGGCTATGGTTTCGCATGGGAGGGTAGCGGCGTGAGCTTTCTTCATATACATATATATATATAATATATATATATATATATATATATAGGTGGTTGAACATGAAAAGAAAACCCTAGAGGAGGAGACGTGTTTGCGGATGAAAGTTTGTGTTGTGTGTGTGCATGGAGTGGACGGAAGAACTTACGGGTGAAAAAGAAATGTAAACGGAAAGGATAAAACGTGCGGAAAGAAAAAAAAATTAACGTATGAAGAAAAAATAAAATAAAATAGAATAAACTAAAACAAAATAAATAATAATAAATAAATAAATAAAAATTGAGCTTGATTGGGTCCGGGTATTACATCGGTGGTCCTTTCTACCATCATCCACATCATGCTGCTCATCCATAGGCTTCTTTTGATTTACAAGATATGTTTGAGCTCAACGATTTTGGTCTTTGCTCGAATTAATATCCATCATCTCCACTGCAACACATACGTCAAGAAGATATCAAGAGTATAGATCGATTAGTTAAAAACAAATCATTAAAAGCATCTATTATACATTTCTAGCAGCTACTTCAAAGTTAGTAATAACCTAACCCCACCGTTCGTGCACAACTCAATTAACATGGATGTAATTTGAAAATAAGAAAACATTGAAGGGCCTGATCATGTTAAATGGAATCCAGCCACCAGCAACCTAAAAACCAACCTGCCGCCAAATAAGAAATACAATATAAAACAGAAATTCAGTTTTGGTAATGAGACCAATCCTACTGCTTTCATAGAGTTGGAATCTACACCCTCAAGCAAGTAAAAGTTGCTTTATCAAAAAAATGTGGAATATTTATTTGCATATATTTAAGAGATATAACAGATACATGCTCCTACTATTAAAAAACAGGAAATGTAAAAATTAATTTACACATCAACATTAAGGAAAAACGACAAAACCATGGAACTTGCCACATTAGTGAGGAGTTTATTCTAGGAAATACCATAGAATTAGTCAATATTAATATATGTTGAACCTCATATGAGTCCAGCTAACATCATATCTCCTGACATTCTAATGCAACCTCTACTACAATACTCCCATCTAAACATAAAAGGCCTTATTTAGTACCATTATGAATGTTGGGATTCTAGGATAAATGCCTTTAATTAAGAAGAAAAAGAAATTTGAACCTAGTATTCATCAAGTCTTTAGGTTGAAAACAAGAGGAAGCCCTTAGAATTATCTTATTAGGAGGGCCCTTAATATTACTGCCATTGGATTTACAACAGCTATATACATGATGACGTAGGTGATGTTCTAGCTACTTATTTGAAGGAATTTAATCTGAAATGCACAAATCATGTCTTTAATTAACCTACTAAGTCATCGTTAAGTCACAAAGGGAAATACATGCATGTTAAGTTTTGGTAAAATGACTGCATGCACCCCACTATATAAGGTGGTAAATAATTTGAAACTTTTCAGATAATTGCGATTACTATAATAGAACCAGTTTGAAAGAAAAGAATAAAACTTGTAGAAATGGCAATGCTATGAGAGATACCACTTTGCCTCAGTAGCTATTCCAACATCACAGGTAGCCTCAGTCTCATAGAATATGCAAGAAAAAATTTGGTTAAGTAAGAAATGCAATTACATCATATATAACTCATAGTAGCATGTTAAATGAATATAATAAATAGTAAACAAAGGGTGGGTAAACTTATAGCATCAATGTGTACCATCGTCAAATGAAGTCCCACTATCTGTCACAAGATCTTCACTATTACCACTTTGGTAATCATCGTTTTCATCTAACTTGTCATCAATGAAGTCTTCATCATCGGGATGAGATATCGCATCCTGCAAATGTAACGCCCCGTCCCCGAGGGTTCGGAGAGTTAACTCATATAACCTGATAATCAACTCTAACAAGGCTAGAATACTTCCAAATTCAAGAATATATATTTTCCCAAACCTCAAATCAAACGTAAATACTTCAATTAAATAAACCATATAAACTCATCAATCCAATTTTCAATCCAGCAACTCAAATAAAATCAATTCTTCTTCATGTCTCAAATAACAAACTAGAAATAATGAAACATTAACATAAGTCTCCATAAACCGTCTAAATCCATTAAAGCAAACTTAAGAAATATAAATAACTTCCAACATCAACACAAATACCACGAGATACCCAACAACCATTCACTGCTAATCTTCTCCATAAACTCTAATACTGATCCTCAGCTGAACCATCAATGTCATCTGAAATATTATGGAGATAAGGGGGTGAGTTATCAACAACTCAGTAAGCAGAGAGCATATACTAGCATGTAAACATGAGCATTTATAACATTTGATAAGTAGAACAAAACATTTATTTTCAGAATGCAGAAACAATACTTTGTACAAAAGCATTAGAGCGAAATTTCTAGAAAAATAAACTTATTCCAAAAAGAAAATCCGTTGGCATTTCCAAACTGAAACATTATAATTAAATCATCTCTTAGCATCACATCGGGACAATACCATGTTTAACCCCCGTGGTAGGGTTATAAACCACCATTATACCCGTGGCTGGGCCATATTCCATGTTTCACCCCCGTGGTAGGATTATAAACCATCATTATACCCGTGGCTGGGCCTTAACAGAAACAGAACAGATTTCATCGAAAATCCGATTACAATCATATACAGAATCAGAACTTCATGCCAAGGTTTTCAGATGACACATCATATCAAAACAAAACACTGAAAAGTTTCAGATCATTTCATATGTTCGAGATAAACATAAACAAAATATTCTCAATTGTTGATAACAAAACTTTTAGAATTCCTTATTCGCTCTTTTACATAGTTCAGAAACAAAGTGCACAAAACTAGCTCATGTCTACACCAGTCATGACAGAAAACACTTTCTCTTATATTGAATTTATGCATATGCAGAATAAACATCTGAGGTTGTTTTCAGATAATTTCTTTTAAAAAAGAAACACGTTTATTTTCAAAGTCAACCTCATTTTATTTCTTTTATGGAAAACTAGTATATGAACCCCGCTTACCTGAACTTCTTAGCTTTTCAGAATTTTCCTCAAAAATGTCGAGTCGACTATAAATCGTCACCTATAAAAATAATCACACAGTTTCCGTAAGTTTTCAATCAATCACGGATTTCCATATTTAAGCCTGAACTTCTAAAATAATCTATCTTAATTTCTCAAAACTTAAAACCCTCATAATCTCAAAATATATCACCACTTCCTAAAAAAATCACCAATATCCACCATGACCAACGTCAAACTCAAAACACCAATATTTAAATCCAAAACAGCCAACAAATTTCATAGCATAAACCAATCACACAAACAACTCCATCATCCAATCCAACCGACCCCCTTACTCTTCGGACTCAGTCCGGCACAATCAACCAATTCACAGTAAATATGAGTTAGTGCGAAAATACATTTAAATCTCAAAAGTTCTTTAGAAAAAATACTTACAATGCTATAATATAATTTTTGAAAGATCACGGAGGTGCTAGAAGTGGCAACGCAGCAACAAAACAGTGCGAAATGTGGGTCTCAAAACCCACTTTTGAACGGGTGTAAACGAAGACCCGAGATTGATAGGGTTTAAGGATGTCGGTGAAACTAGTGGTGGTGGTGGTTGGCCGTGGATGGCGGCGTGGGCGGTGGTTTAAGGCCAAAATGCTCAAATCGGAGATGGAGATAGATGGGTTTCATCGGTGACAGATCGGAGCCAAGGATGGGTGCATTAAGTTGCTAGAAGGTCGATGATGATGTGGTGAGAAAATGGTGGCCGGAGGTGGTGCGACGGCGGCGCAAGGAGTGCTGCGGCTTGGTGTGGTGCGTGGGGGCTAACGGCGGCACGAGTAGGGTTGAAATTACAGGGAGGTGGTCGCCGGTCGAAGGGGAGGAGAGAGGGAGGGGCAGTGTCGGTCACCGTCGACGCACGGCGGCAAGCTGGGAGAGGACGCACGGACGGAGAGAAGAGAGAGGGAGAGACGTGCGGCGCGAGGGAAAGGAGAGGAGAGGAGAAAAATAAAAGAAAAAAAAGGAAAAGAAAAAAAAGGAAAAGGGAAAAAGAAAAAAATGAGGGAAAGAAATGGGATCCAATCCTCACATCTTGGGTCACAAAAAAGATCAAACGGAAACGAATTTAAAACAGCAAGTGCAATAAAATAATTCAAACGTAGTAATTAAAAATAAAATAAATAATTAAATCCAACAATAAGTTAATTTAATATGAAAAGAAAATTAAATGCATAACAATAATTAATATTAAGGAAACATGTCAAACTTAATTTTCACAAATTAAAAATCATAAAAATATAAACCCGCTAAAATCTGAAAATTTAAAACAAGATAATCAAATTTTAAATTAATAACAAATAATCCTTCAAATAAAAAAATACACTAAAAAAATACGGGGTGTTACAGCAAAAGTGTATATGCAACAACATCGATTGGTTCTACATCAGTCTTATGCAATGGAGAACTAATGCCATTATCATCGTATTCAAGTTCTACCACCACATACGATGGTTCGTTCTCTTGAAAAGCAGCAAAATTCAGATTATGCTTATCATCCTCATCATCATGTTCCAATGGTATAATTGGAACATCGTACATATTTTTACTGGTCACCCTTTGCACGATGGACCAATTACCACGTTTACTATTGTCTTGAAGGTAAAAGACTTGGGCTGCCTGATCTGCAAGGGCAAATGGCTCATCCTTATACCATTTTCAAGAAGTGTTGACACTAGTTATGTGGTCCCCAACATGTATTCCTGTCCTTGCATCACCAACATCAAACCAGTCACATCTAAACAAATATACTTGACACCAACCCATGTATCATAATTGCAAAATGTCAATCAATACTCCGTATAAATCAACTACCTTAGATTGGTGTTCCCCTTTAACAACTGCCCCACTATTTTGGGTGCGACGATGTTGACCATGAGACACTATGTGAAATCTGGTGCCATTCATGATGCAAGCAGAAAATGAGTCAACCCATGTGATGGGAACCAAAGTGGGCCTAGTCTTAAAGATCTTTTGCAAGTTCCAGATTAGTCAATCACAAGATCAAGAGCCAAGAAGATCAATGCGATAGAATCCACTTGGGACGACTCTAGCAAGAGCCCAACTTGTTTAATTCATTTAAAGGACATATTTTATTAGTTTAAAATAATTAGATTTATTGTGAGAAAGACTTAAGGGGGGCACCTATTCAGGGGCAAGTTGAAAATTTTATTATTTCTTATGAACTAGGGTTTTTGGGAAGGCCTTCTATTTTGGCCAAGGGCTTATTTGGAAAGTTACTTTTCAGGAACTAAGGTTTCAAGAGGTTACTGTAGCCGAGTTACTGTAGCGTCGTACTGTAGCCGCGTCACTGTTCACTCAGAGGTATTTTTGGAAGATGGGGCATTACTTTGGCTAGGGTTTTAATTAGGTTTTAGTTTAAATACTCTTTATTGCCTCATGTTAAGAAGTTTATGAAATTTGATGAATTTATTCATTTTGAGTTGAGTTTTAGTCCTTTTGTTCTTATTTGAACTTTTGAACTTATCAAAGGTAAATCACAACCTTTGTGGCATTCCTCCATTGTAATATGGGTTCTTGAGACGAGTTCTTCAACTGGTCTACATTTTAATGTAATCTAGATTCTTGAAACGAGTTCTCATCGAGTCTAGATTCTCCATCCATTGACTTGATTTTGGCTTTCTTAGGGAGTTTTCAAAATTGATTGTGGGTTCAAGGGATTCCATTCCCGCAGGTTCAAGGGATTCTATTCCCGCAGGTTCATATCATTTGGTATGAATCAACATGTATTCCTCTCCTTGCATCACCGACCTCAAACTAGTCACACCTAAACAAATATACTTGACGCCAACCCATGTATCGTAATTGCAAAATGTCAATCAATACTCCGTATAAATCAACAACCTTAGATTGGTGTTCCCCTTTAACAACTGCCCCACTATTTTGGGTGCGACGATGTTGACCACGACACATTATGTGAAATCTGGTGCCATTCATGATGCAAGCAGAAAATGAGTCAACCCATGGGTTTGGTCCACAAGCTAGTGCATATATGTCATCAGAGACATCATCGGGATTTGACAAACACAACTCTTGAATCTGTTTGTAATGGGGTGCAACTCGTGTGCGAAACCAAGAATGAAATTCCCTTTGATGGCTACGGTGTACTGTTTCTAGGGAAATTTCTTTCATCCATAATGTTTAGGTTCAACAATATTTATAATTTGTATGTAATGGAAAAAAACTAAATACTTACTCTAGGTATTGACTAATCTCTGCGCAATTATTTAGCACATATCACTTTGTCTTTGCAAGTAGACTCGACTCCAATCGAATGGAGGTAGGGGAGCTGCACAGATGTATCTTTTGTGAAATAACAGAGAAGTGACAAGATTATGTGTCCTTATCTATATCCTTGTTTCGTTTCTCTCGATTATATATGGTCTCAATATCATGGATATACAAAAAACAAAAGGTCAAGCATTCAACATGAACATAGGCTTCAGCAATTGAGCCTTCTGGATGACCCTTGTTTCTGACATAGTGCTTGGATTTTTCCAAATAACGTTCAAAAGGATGCATCCACGTATATTGAACTGGCCCAGCAAGGAAAGGTGTACCATTATATCAAAGAAGGCAGGTGGGAAAATCATCTCAAGCTTGTAGAGGATGATTGCAATGTCGGCTTGTAGTTGCTTCAATACTTCCAAAGTCAACGTCCGTGCGCACAAAGCCTTGAAGAAGAAACTAAACTTGATCAATGCAAGCCGTATATCAGGTCGGAAAAACCCACCAATTGCAACTGGAAGTAATCTTTGCATGAATATGTAACAGTCATGACTTTTCATTCCTGATATCTTTCCATCACCAATTGAAACACATCTAGGAATGTTCGAGGCAAAACCATCTAGAAATTTAACAGTTGCAAGACATTCACAGAAATGTCTCCTCTAATATTTGTCTAGCGTGTACGACCCAAACAACATGGAGTACCCTGAAGGTTGTAGATGTAATTCATTTCTTACACCAAGCTCCATCAAGTTCTTAGGTGCATTAACAATGTCTTTGATTTTTCCTTCAATTCCCATCAATGTCCTTAAGACATTCTCGCAAATATTTTTTTCAATGTGCATGACATCGAGATTATGTCGTAAAGGCAACGTCGACCAGTAAGGTAATTAGAAGAATATACTTTGTTTAGTCCAATTCAATTCATCTGGTCTACGTTTTCTCTTTCTCGAACCTTTGCCAAATTCAACATTAACAACTTGCAGTAGTTGATGGAGTACATCATGTCCATTGAGTTCTGGAGGAGGCAATCAATGATCCTCACTTCCATAATGCAACCTTTTTCTTTCTCCAAGTGTGACTGGATGGCAAGAAGCGGCGATGGCCCAACAGTGTTTTTTCCCATGTTTCAACCACATGGAAACTATATTCTTGTTGCATAATGGGCAAGCCAACTTTCACTTTGTGCTCCACCCTGAAAGATTGGCATATATAGGAAAATCCTTAATAGTCCACAATAGTGCAGTGTAAGCGAAACTGTCCCAACGTTGATGCATCGTAGGTATCGATATTGTCCTCCCATAACTCTTTTAGTTCATTGACTAAAGGTTGTAACTAAACATTGATGTCGTTTCCTGGTGCTTTTGGTCCAGGAATGAGCAAGGATAACATGAAGTATGGATCTTTCATGCATAACCAAGGGGGCAAGTTGTTTGGCACAAGTATCACTGGCCATATGCTAGAAGGTTTAGCCATATTATTGTAGGGATTGAACCCATCACTAACTAGCCCCAGTTTGACATTGCAAGCATCTTGTGCAAACCAACTGTGGTCTTTATCAAATTGTCTCCACTTCTTCAAATCTGCAAGATATCTTAAAGTACTGTGGTCATCAACTCGTTGTTCTTTATGCCATTTCATCTCTTTTGCTATATTCTTCGACATAAATAGCCTTTGTAACCATGGGATTAGAGGAAAAAAGTGCAAAACCTTTTGGGGAATCATCCCCTTTTTCCCACTCGTTGACACCCGCCTTGACTCATTGCATTCAGAACAAGCTTCTTTGTCTGTATCGTGTTTCCAAAATAGCATGCAGTCATTTGGGCAGGCATGTATCTTCACATAACTAAAACCCAAACCACGATCTAAGCGTCTGGCCTCGGGATATGAGTTAGGTATTTTAATATCTGGAAACACTGCCTTTAGCAATTGTAAAACCATATTAAATGGCTTGATAGTCCACCCACCAATAGTTTTGATATGAAACAACTTAACTGTAAATGAGAGCTGAACTTCTCGCAACTTGGATAAAGTGGACGTCTTGCATCCTCAAATAGTTGGTCAAATGTTTTCGATTGCCCTTCACTCACGGTTGGCAAGGAAGTAGTACAATGTTCATGTTCCCTAAATGCATGGTCCATGAATGTTGCAGCCCGCATGTCCTCTATCATCTCATCCATATCATCAACAAAATTATGACTTTCATTATATGTATCTTTATAACTATCTGATGAATTCATCATCGGGCTTTCACCCTCCCCATGAAATATCCAACGTGTATAAATTGGATCAATAACTAGTATGAAGAGATGATCTTCGAGTTCATTGATTGGTAGGAATAGGTTATTATGGCATCTCTGACATAGACACCTGAAGGTACTACTTCCAAGTGCATGGGCTTTTGCCATAGTGAGGAGTTTATTAATCCCTTCACTGTATTCAGGTGACGTAAACCTGTTTGGAACGTGCATCCAATTCTTGTTCATTTGATCCTTATGTTATAATAATTAAGAAATTCAGCAATTAAACCTTAAACAATTAAATAATTAAGAAATTCATAGGGAAAACTATTGCTATTTGCCAAGATAAAAATTTAAAAATGGTATCAAGCACCCGTCCAGAAAAATACATAAGCGTAAGATAATTTGGTGGCAAAGTTACATATATAGAAAACAATGTGGGTATCATATGCATTCTACATGAAAAACATTGCTATTACTCAATAATTGGGGAATGTTATATGCACAATAAGTTCACAAAAGATATTTACGTTCCTCTGGATTTTCATTTATGCATGGAGAGTGATCGTAGTAGAACTGTGCACTACTGCAGTTCGCATATACATGAAAATTTTATGTATTGTTAAATAGGGAAACAAAGTATAAGAAGCAAAAAAAAAAAAGACAGTTTAATTATATAACCGTATGCATGTGAAAAATGTATGAGATTAGAATTTGTTGTAAATATTTATTTCGATGTCATGTCTCCACAAGCAAACTGACATTTTAGCTGCATATTGTGTCTTATAAGAAGTATTGTAAGATATGTAAGCTTCTACTTTTACTTGAATATGACATCGAAATAGGAAAATATATGTTTGATAATGTCATGTATGACTCTGACATGCCAAAAACATATATATATATATATATAATGAGCATAATTCAAAGGTCATTGATATCCTGCTATTATGTTAAGAGTATATAAACGTGAGTAAATATCTTGTTTGAATACCACAAGCGAGAAGTCTTTAAATACATATATATGATGTGACGTCTTGCAAAATCATAATAGCTCAAAGATAGCATTACCACCCCATGATTTACTATGCTTTTTCTATAAAAGTAGACCAACATATTCAATAGGATTCCAACACACTAGTTGAAGCATAAGTATGCATCGGTACAACTTAGTTGACCTACAACCAAAAAAAGATTATTAATTTTCCAGGCCACTATTTGTACAAAGAACAACATGATATGCCTAAACAACCATAAACTTTAGGCAATATGAGAATATTTTCAGTTTATGAAATTTAATATTTTTCAGTTCGTTGTTTTGGTGGTATAAGTAATGGTAAGCAGAAAATTCTGCTTATGGTCATGTAATTTTCTGCTTTTGGCAATTGCATAAGCAGAAAGTTAGAGTCTGTTCTTGGAGCAATTCTTTATAAATTTTTGCTTATGGCATTAATTTCTACATATGGAAGTTGAACAAGCAGTTGCTAACACTAAATCATCATCCCGACCATCACAAAGGACATTCTATGCTAGCATAGAATCCATATCACAAAGAAAATGATGTTCTTACAACCCATTTTTTTGGGTTGAAAGTCAGGACATTATTCACAACAACAATTTATAAAAAGTAATTGAGATTATCCTGGTCTGCTAGATTGGTGCACTCAAGTGGTGAGATTTCAAACTAGTTTACTTACCAAGCCTTATAGGATTGGAGAGTTTTGATTTTGGCTCCATCAGATTTTGCTGATATTCTCTAGCTATGTCTTACATTGGTGCTTGTTTTCCACGCTGTGAAGCTAGATACAATTTTTCAAATTGGTGGTGATAATTGTAATTATACTTTGCGAAATCTCACTTTGTAAGTTACATCATAACCTTCAAACACAGAGACTCAAGGCTTTAGTAAGACAAATTGCTTCAAACCCTTTGTTTCTAAAGTAAGGCATGTATGTTTTACTATGAAATTTTTTTAATTCTCTACGAAATTAGACTATAGGTACATATATTTTGGACAACAACTGAGATGGAACAATTCGGTCTATACCTATAGTCTAATTTCATAGAGAATAAAAAATATTGAAATTAGTATTGTTGTATTGTAGTCTAATTTCACTTAATCACTAAGTTTAGTCTATACCTATGGACAGCTTATATATATGATATTTCCTACCCAACACAGAGTACTATTGTAGTTGAAGGAGAGAGCTTACCACAAGAGGTGGTCGGCGCTCTGAAATGTTGGGCTAGTACGGCGAGATGGTGGAAAATTTTCATAGAGGGAGCTGGCGCAAAGAGAGGCTAGGGCAGCACTAATTAATGAGATAGAGGGAGGGAGAGATAGGGCCTTCATGAGACTTATAGAGAGAGATAAGTCGATGGTGGAAAAATAAGAGACAGACGAGGAGTTTACTGGCGATGACACGATGACACAGCAGTAGGATTGCAGTGACAGTAGTGGTGGCAACAATTTGTTCAATGAAGAGAGAGATAATCGGGGCACCCAAGCAAAACTTGGCCAAAACACGCGTACAAAGTCATCAAAAAATAGATCATTATATATACAATGAGTTATAACGGCGATTTGTAGGTCGATGCTAGAATTATTTGCGCGAAATCATTTCTAGCGTAAAGCTTTAGTGGCGACTAACACCTGCTACAATAAAGTACAGACCTCATGGGGATTAGATAAATCAATGTTGGACGTGATACGTTGCGGCGAGTTGTTGTGCCGTAGAAATCCATCGCCGCAATAAATCTTTTGCCACATGCTTAATGGTTTTAATCTAACTAATGGCTGAATCGAGAAAATTGTGGCGAGACTGTATCGCAGCAAATAAAACAAAAAGGCAATTCATGAAATCGTCACTTATTCAGACTTTGTTTGTTGGGATAACTTTTGCTGCTCCCAATAGTCACTGCAAAAGGTCGCAGATTGACGACGATCCTGTTAGTAGACACGAAGAATAGGAATGAAAGCTAATATCTAGTTCTTACTGGCTGATTACCATCGCAGAAAAAAAAAATGCAGCAAAAGCATGTCATTGTTGGGAAGAATCATGCCAAAGCCCCACGAGTACAAGTGTCAAGCTTAGTGCTGATCTGGCCGGCAAGAGTGTTGAATAATAGGAGTATGATTAGGAGTCTATTGACCAGACATTGCATTTAGTGTTGGCGTATGTGCTAGATTTCAAGCAAATTCCAAAGAATCCTATTTGACAGTTGTGAAGCGCATACTTTGCTATGTAAATGAGACAATTGATTATGGTATATGGTACTCTAGGGACTCAAAATTAAGCTTGCTAACTATTATGATGCAATTGGGCAGGTAGTGCAGATGATAGGAAAAGTACCTCTGGTAGGTGCTTTTATGTAGGCACCAATCTTATGGCTTGGATGAGCAAGAAAGAAAACACCATATCCTTGTCCACGGCTAAGACCGAATACATTGCTGCTTGAAGGTGCTGCACACAATTGCTTTGGATGAAACAGATGTTAAGTGACTATGGCCTTACTCAATGAGTCATGATGTGCATTGTGATAATAATAGTGCCATAATCATCTCGAACAATCCTCTCCAAGACTTTAGGAACAAGCACATAAACATCAGGCATCATTTTATTCAAGAGCTTGTGGAAACTCAAGTTGTGTCTCTTGAGTACATTCCCACTGAACACCTTAGATGGGCTTAGATTTGAATGTCTTAGAAGGACTATTGGTATTTGTGCCTTGACCTAAAGCGTGAGAGTTCTTCATCACTACGTTACATGCATATTTTGTGGTTTGTGTATTGTTTTATTGTTTTTGTAATTTTCAATATTTTTTCTTCTATTTCGCATCTTCATTTTATGTGCTCTTGTTGATGTTATAAAAACAAAATGCATAATGTCGTGCACATGGATGTGATAGAGGACATTAGCGTTGACAATTCTAGAAATCTCATTGCATTTATATTTTCAGAATTGTATTATATGCCTATATATGTTACAATGGTTCAGAACATGAGTGTTATCTGTAATTTGCGACATGAATCACACACTAAACACCTCGCTCAATCAATTGAAGTTTTGCTGCATTGTGAGATTTTGGGGAGGCAATCAGATGTGAAAGGAAGCCCTCCTAGTATACAGAATTGACCATAGGCTAGATGACCTCATTAGTTTTCTTCCCTTTTAAAAAGGAAAAAAAAAATTGACGATGAATTAATGAGAAAAAATTCCAAGGTTCGACTATCACCCTACTCTTCCACTTCAACTTGGTCGTGTGCCCAACTTTCCTCTATCCCTACTCTTCCACTTCCATTCCTAGTAGGGACACCATGGCTACTTGCTTATGTGGTTATCAAAGTGTATGGCCAAAAATAAAGCATGTACTTCATATAGATGATTTTATCCATATTGTTCATCTGGATTCCAGACTGGGTACTCAAATTTACCCGAACCGGAACTTGGGTATCAAACTTGGGCTGGTACCCGAATGAATCCAGGTTTTTGAAACCAGAAAATTCGGGTACCAGGTTCTACCCCTTTTTTTATTATTTAATAAAAGCATGTATTTTTATTAATTTTTTCAATAAAAAATAAATGTTAAAAATCATTTTTTATAAAAGCTTATATTTTATTAATTTTTCTCAAGAAAGAAATAATGTTGAAAAGTATTTTTTTATAAAAGCCCGTATTTTATTAATTTTCTTCAAAAAAATTAAATTCTTTTTAGGAACAACAGAAAATAATATTGAAAAGCATAATACTAATCGATTGAGCATTGTCCATAATAATCAAAATATATCAAAATTAAAAACTAAATTTAATCTAAAACTTATTTGTTTTCCAAAAACATCTCATCTCATCTCATCTCATCTCATCTCACCTCATCATTACAACTTTCCCAAATTCCCACACAAAATAAAATAAACAATTCAACTTTTTCAAATCCCAAAACAATAATAATATTAAAAAATATATTCTAACAATATTTTATTCAACTTTTTAACTTTAATCTCAACTCATCTCATCTCATTTCATCTCATTTCATCTCTGAAAACAAACGAACCGTCTTGCTTTAGGCCTCAACTTAAAAGGCAATTGTTAATAACTTTGTTTCATTGTTCATTCAATAGTTCAATGTTGATATCAACTTAGAAGTGAGAAACAAAGAAATAAAAAAAAAAAAGAGAAAAAAAAGGCTAAATGAGATCATTATTATTGAATACAAATACAAGGAGCTGAGTTAGGAGCTGAGATAATAACTTTGAAAGTATTTATATTTGAGTGATGTTTTGGAAGAAAATGAGATGGGATGAGATAAGATAAGATGTGATGAGATAAGATAAGATAAGATGAAATTAAAAACATTACCAAACATCCCCTTAGATGATTCTTGGAAAATGAGATGAGATGAGGATTTTATAAATAGTAAAATGATTTGTGAATAGTAGTGAGATAGTTTGAATTAAATATTTTTTGGCTTTTGGGAAATAAGAGAGAAAAAGTTGAATAAAAAAATATTATGGCCTAGTTTGGTTACACAGATAAGATGAGATGAGATTAAAGTTGAAAGTTGAATGAAATTAAAATATTATTTTTTAATATTATTTTTATTTTGAGATTTGAAAATAGTTGAACTGTTTATTTATTTTGTATGAAAGTTTGTAAAAGTTGTAATGATTAGATAGACTCATATTATCTACAAAACCAAATAAAACAATAAAGTTAAAATATTGTTAGAATAAAAAAATTTTAATATTTTTTTATTTTAAAATTTGAAAAAGTTTAATTGTTTGGAAGTTTGGGAAAGTTGTAATGATTAGTTTGAAAGTGTTTGTATTTGACTGATATTTGAGAAGGAAATATGATGAGGTTTATTTCTAAACATTCCCTAATTCGAGGATTGTTGATAATTTTAGAGCTAAAAGAGAAAGACTGACATTAGAGATGAGCATCGACATAGTCGAAATCAGATTCCCCTAAATCCGTCGGAGTTCAAATCTTCACTGTGACTCCGACTCCAACTCTAACATGTCTGAGTGGAGTCGGATTTTGGCTTTTTTGGAATTTTTTTTGGCTTTATATTTAACCCACTTTTAAAAAAGATTTTTTTGTAGGCTTTCAAATTTTAATTTTTCCAAAAAGTAGAAATTAAAACTAAATCATTCATTGCGAATTTACTTCTATACTAATTACCAAACTTATTTTTATATTAGACTTAAACTATGATGTCTAATTATATTTTATCATATTATAGTATTACATTATTTCTAATGTGTAATTATATGTTACTAGATTATAGTAAATTAGTATTATGTGCTATTAACTTATTATACTGGACTTATTAGTTATTTCTATACTAATATATAATTTATTTCTATACAAGACTTATAATATAGCGTCTAATTACATGTTATTATAATTTAGTAAATTAGTATTTTGTGTATTAACTTATTATATTAAACTTATTTCAATATTAGCGTCTAACTTATTTCTAAGCTTGATTATGTATGGTAGTACTTTTATGATGTTTACATATATTAAACTATTATTAGTTTATTTACGTCATAGTATAAGTATATAATTCTATAATAATTAGCTCATAATAATATTATTGAATTCAACTATATAAATATATTAGTATATATATATATATATTATGTGAAAAACAAACTTCATTCATCAATAAAACTGGCCAAAAAACAAGATTACAACATGGATTCCCACCCCACAATTTGAGACACTGGATGAGGAACAAAGTCCCACCAAACTGTAAGATCATTTAGAAACCATGCATACTTGGCTAAGCCATCTGCAACAGCATTAGCAATTCGACTAACATGTTGGATGGACACATGTTGCATTAGACCCATCAACTCCTTAACAGCATAGATAATATTTGCCTTGCATTGACATAGACTCATGTGGATCATTAATAGCTTGGACACTTATAGAGTTAATCTGTCCCCACAATCAATTCTCGAATTCACTTTGGAAACAAAATTGTAACCCTCTCAATATTGCTAGTAACTCAATGTCCAATGGATCCAACACTTCATTTTTTTTACTGCTAGCTGCCTTCACTACTTAACCTGCTTCATCTCGAAGAATGATACCAACACCTAATCTTAACTGATCTGTAAAAGTAGCTCCATCAGTGTTCAGCTTAAGAACTGAAGTAGGGGGAGGATGCCCTCTGAACTGATCAATCAGAGATTGAGAAGACTTCTTTGTAGCTGCAATATGATCTGTATAGAGGGAGAGAGCATGATCCATAGCCAATTCTGGCTTCTGAGTGACTCCCTTAAACATAAACTGGTTTCTTCTAAACCAGAAAGCCCAAGCTACTAGAAAAAATCTGTCCAAACCCCCTAAAAGTCCCATGTCCAGTAAATTCTGAATAAGCACCATTAGATCCTTTGGTTCCCCATCCAATGACAGATTGCAGAATAGTTTCTGCCAGAATGGTTTAATGGGGGGACAGTATACCAAAGAATGACTAGCATCCTCTACTTGCAAATGACAGAACTTGCAAGCTGCCTCATCAATTACCTTTTTCCTCACCATATTCTGTAAGGTTGGTAGCCCATTTTTAATAGCCTTCCAAGCAAAGATTTTAACTCTGTTAGGCACCTGCATTTTCCAGATTTTCTTCCAGATAGTTTGCTGATCACGAACATTAGAGCACTCACCATTATTTCTTGTATGCCAAATTGAATAGAAAAGTCTGTACGCACTCTTCACACTATAAACACCATCCTTCTCAGCACTCCAAATCAACTTATCTACTCTATCACCTGGACTCAAGTTGATTTTAAGCACATCTGCAGCTTCCTTTGGTGGTAAGAATCGTCTCACAGCATCTACATTCCACCAGCTTCCCTCTTCATTAATTAACTTGTCAACTGTCTCCATCCATTGACTAACACTGAGACTAAGAAGTCTTATAATAGAAGACTGGTTAGGAGGTCTTATAATAGAAGATTGGTTAGGCAACCAGAAATCAGTCCATATGTTAATGGACTTTCCATTCCCAACCCTCCATTTGCAACCCTTCATTAAGCTAGCTTTGGCTTCCCAAATTCACCTCCAAGCAAAAGAGGGATTGCTCCCAAGTTTTGAATCTTTGAAATCTGCATGAGGGAAATATCTTGCTTTATACATTTGATGAAGAAGAGAAGACTGTTCTTGCATTATACGCCATCCTTGTTTTGCCAACAATGCCACATTGAATGTTTGAAGGTCCTTGAAACCTAAGCCACCATTAACCTTAGCTTCACACATCTTACTCCAACTCACCCACCTGATCTTTTTCTCCTCTTGTTTTTGACCCCACCAAAACTTTGCCATCATATTCTCTAGTTCTACACAAAGACTCCCAGGTAACATAAAACAACTTATAGAGTAAGTGGGAATTGACAAGGCCACTGCTTTTATTAAAATCTCCTTACCCCCTTGAGAGAGTATCTTTTCTTTCCACCCTTGCAATTTCTTCCATACTTTGTGTTTAATATCTGAAAACGCCTCTCTTAGCTCTTCCCACCATAGGTGGTAAACCAAGATACTTATCATAGTTTTGAACCTGCTGTGCATCCCAGAAAGATTGAATTTCAGCTTGAATACCAGCTTCCACATTCTTGCTAAATACCATAGATGTCTTGTCTTTGTTCACTTTTTGACCAGAAGCCTTCTCATAAACTTCAAGTAGGTGATTAATGTTGAGATTAGCTTGCAAAGTAGCCCTACAAAAAAGCAAACAGTCATCTGAAAATAGAAGATGGTTTAGCTTAGGGGCTCCTTTGCAGATTTGGATGCCTTCCACCATTTCTGATCTCCTGCTTGTTTCAACAAAGCAATAAGCCCCTCAGTGCATAAAAGAAAGAGGTAAGGGGATAGAGGATCCCCTTACCTCAGCCCTCTTGATGGAATTATAGGCCCTTTAGGAATTCCATTAACCCAAACTGAGAAAGAAACAGATTGCACACACATCATCATCAACTTTCTCCATCTAGCATCAAATCCCATTTTTTCCATTACTCTCTTTAGAAAAGACCATTCCACCCTATCGTAGGCCTTGCTCATGTCAAGTTTTAACGACATAAAGCCTTTCTTTCCTTGCCTTCTTTGTCTCAGAAAATGAACAACTTCATGAGCCACTAAGATGTTATCAGTAATCAACCTTTCTGGTACAAAAGCAAACTGAGATAATGAAATAATACTTGGTAATACAGATTTAAGACGATTAGCTAAGACTTTGGAAATCAACTTATAAACTACATTACACAAGTTTATTGGTCTATAATTTGCCACTGTTTCAGGGTTGGTCTGTTTTGGGATCAAAGAAATGAAAGTGTAGTTAAGTTCCTGCCTCATTTCCCCTTTATTGAGAGCACACAACACAGCTGCAGTAACATCACTACCAACCACCTTCCAATATTTTTTATAAAATAGTGGAGGCATGCCATCTGGTCCAGGAGCAGTGGTAGAATCCATCTGGTTTAGAACTTCAATTACCTCCTCATATCTGAAATCTGAAAGTAAAGCTTGGTTCATTTCCATAGAAACTCTCCCATTCAATCCATCTAGAAAGTCCATATTGCCTTGCTGATTTGAAGCTGAGAATAAGGTTTGAAAGTAATCCAGAATGACAACATTTTTACCCTCCCCAGTGTGCCAAATATCATTAGCATCCTTGATACCTGCTATGTGATTCCTTTTCTTCCTTTGAGAGGCCTTATTGTGGAAAAATCTAGTATTTTTATCACCTTCCTTGAGCCACTGTACCTTGGATCTTTGTCGCCACATAATCTTATCTCTTTCAAGCCATTTTTGCATGTTAGCTCTTGCCTCTTTATGATCATTAACATTAAGACATTGAGGATCATCATTCAGCAAGTCTGCCAACTTGTGTCTAGCTTTTTTCAATCTGCTTTTTGACATTTCCAAAAGAGCTCTTATTCCAGATTTGTAACTTTTCACCACAGGTCTGAATCTTTCTCATCAACAAACTAATACCTTGAGCACCTGATGACATTCCTCAGAACTAGTCCACATTGCTTCGAATCTGAAAGTTTTGTGACCAGATTGAGAAATACTCAAAACTGATGTTTCAAAGGATGGCCAAATGATCAGAATAGGCTACTGGCATGTGTTCCACAGACATCATTGGAAATGAATCCCTCCATTCCCAATTAGATAAGAACCTGTCCAGTCTTTCTGCAATACTAAACATGTTATCTCTTCCATTCCAACAGGTAAATTGAGGACCTTTAAAACCTATATCAGTAAGTGCACAATCATGAAGCACTGATTTAAAGTCCCCCATTTGTCTCTCTGATCTCATCCTCCCTCCCTGCTTTTCTCTTGCACAAAGTATCTCATTAAAATCCCCAGCTAACAACCAAGGATGACCTGCTTCAACTCTTAAACTTCTGATTAACAGATTATGGATGACCATATATACTAGTGAAATTACCAAACCTCATTATCAATAGAGTCATTCTTGATCTCAGCATGCACATGGCTATTAGAAAACTGAATGATCTTCAAATTTAGTTGACCTTTACATAACAAAGCTATCCCCCCCCCCCCCCCCCCCCCCACCTTTGTTACTAACAGCCAAACAAGTAGAATAACCCAAACTTCATTCGAGTCTCTTGTAAAAACAAGATTTCGGGATCTTCTCTTCGGACTAATTCAAGAAGCACATGAATTCCCGCAACACAGTAGTCCAAGTCTGGATGGTTTTGGCTCCCCTTTCTATATTTCTTGTTGGCATATTGTGAAGGAAGATGAGGTGGAGGTGGAGGTGGCAAGGGATTTTTTTGCAGGTGTTGAGTTGCCAAGGTTCTATACATCTTGTTCGTATATTGTGCTCATTCCAAAAGTGCCAGATCCTAAGAGTTCTGAGAAATTTCGGCCAATTAGCCAATGTTCAGTGGCGTATAAGATCTTTTCGAGATTCTTGTGTCCTGTTTGACAGGTTTTTTGCCAAGATTGATTTCTTCGGAACAAGGGGCATTCATTCCGGGACATAGTATTTTTGAAAACATCTCTCTTGCTCAAGAGATGGTTCATGCTTTGAATAAAAAAACACAAGGTGGGAATGTTATGATGAAGCTTTACATGGCTAAAGCACATGACAGGGTATTTTGGGATTTTTTATTCAAAGTCCTTGAAGGTTTTGGTTTCTCTAACCAGTTTTGTAACTTGGTGAAGTAATGTGTAGCTTCTCCTTGGTACTTGGTGATGATGAATGGGTCGTATAAAGGTTTTTTCCAGCCTAGGAGAGGACTTCGGGATCCATTATAGCCATATTTATTTATATTGATGCAGGAAGTTCTTTCGAGGCTTCTTCGGAAACAATTTGAAGATGGTCGTATTGACAAGTTTTACCATCCTATGAGGGCTCCTCTGATTTCCCATTTGTTATATGCGGATGACATACTGATTTTCCTAAATGGAGAGAAGAGATCTCTGAGACGACTTGGGAGTACATTTTCCTGCTATGAAAAATGGTATGGGCAGCGCATTAGTAGAGAGAAATCTGCAAGTTTTACCTTGCCCACGATTAGTGCAGTTCGGAAGCGTGGTTTGGTGCGGCTAATTGGGTTTGCGGAAGGCACTTTCCCAATCACATATCTGGGGGTCCCTTTGGTGCACAGTTGTCTGAAAGCATGTCGCTTGGATCAGTTAATAGTGAAAATTCGGGCCAAGGTTGTTGGATAGAAAGCGAAGCTGTTGTCACAAGGGGAGGTTGATTTTGCTCAAGCATGCCCTATCCAGTATGGCGTCACATGTATTGGCTGTTATGGATGTTCCTCAGATTGTTCTAAAAAAAATAAATTCCATTCTCTCCACTTTCATTTGGGGAGAGAATAATGGGAAAGCAAAAATAAAGGCATGCTTGGTCTCGGATTAGCAAGCCAACAAATGAGGGAGGTTTAGGATTAGGGATTTTTCGGAGATTCAACGTATGATGCACGTGAAATTGGAACTCTTTTATCGATGGCGGCTTTTATCGATGGACTCGTTGTGGTCTCGCTTCATGTTGTTGAAATATGGTAGAGGACAACTTGTCTCTCTGTTAGAGTCTCGCAAGACCAGTTCTAGACTATGGAAATCCATTGTTTCCGTTGTTCCGGATGTTTGTGAGGCTACTGAAATCAAAGTTAAGGAGGGTATGGCATCTTTTGGTTTGACAGATGGATTTCGGATGGACCTTTATGTAATACGGTGGATGTGGTCGGAACTCTTTCATGGTTGTTGATGTAAAAGTTTGTTGGTTAGGATTAGATGACTAGGATCTATTTGAATTATTGGATGAATGTGATTTATTTTTATCTTTATCTAGGAATATTTAAATTCAAAGATAAGTGAATTAATAGATAAAGGTTTGTCTTTATCTTTATCTATGAAAATTTGAATTCTACGATAATTGGTTGAATAGATAAAGGTTCAAAAGACTTTTGATTAAGATTGAAGGTTCGAAAAGATAGGAGATATCAAGTGATATGGATAGAAGATTCAAAACGAACATATTGAGTAGAAAGAATTTCGAACTATCAAGAAGTTATCTAAAGCAGTTATTTGATGAAACTTCAGCGCTGACCATTAGTAGTCCGTCAACAGCGTGACAGAATTATAATTGAATATAACCGTCAGCAGAAATGGATAACCACCAAACAGCTTATTTAAAGAGACTTCTGCTGAAGGTTGCAAGCATCCTTTGGATCAGTGTTTATGTTGAGAGCTTGGAGATTGGAGAGAGATCCAAGTGCTTGAGTGTGTGAGAATTCTTATGAAGGATTTCTCTCTTTGAGTGCGTGCAAACTCAGTGTCGAAGTTGAGGTGATCGAATTCCGCTATTGGAGTTCCAGGAGGGAAGTCAATAGTTTGAAGATCGCCAGAGTTTCTAGCTACTACTGCAGTAGAAGACAAACAGATAGTTTGTCTGGTCAAGTAAGAGAATCAAATTACAAAGGTTTTGTAATTGTAATTTAGTTGTAATTGATTTTCAAATAATAAGATTGACTTTTCTGAGTTTGGCTGTCTCGTAGGGTTTTATCTTTGAAGAGTTCTTCAAAGAGTTTCCCTTTGTAACCAAAATTAGTGTTACACGCTTCGTTTATTTTATGTATTTGATTGTTTCTCAAATTATTGCATAATTGATGACTAACCAATTTGTTGAGTAAATTGGTAAATATTTTCACTGCGTTACAGGAGTATTTGGGTAATTTCACTTGCAAATAAAGGATGTTTGGGTTGGTGAGAATTGGAACTTTGAGATGCTAGACCAGTTAATTGGCGTGGAGATGGCGGAGGAAGTGATTTGAAAAATTTGTACAAGCAGGTCTAGCCGAGATGTGTTAGTGTGGACACCAACACAAGATGGTTGGTTCACTATAGCTAGTGCCTGGGAATTAATCCGAGTTAAGGGAGATCAATATGCTTGGATGGATTGGATCTAGAGCAAACATTTGCCTAAGAAGATATCGGTTTGCATGTGGCGCGTTCGGTTTAAATGTTTATCTGTTGATGAAAGGGTGCAGTCCCGTGGAGTAGAGATGGCATCCTTATGTGACTATTGTAACTCACCAAAAAAGGAAACGCTGGACCACGTTCTAGCGAATGGACAAGTCGCCGAGTAGGTATGGCGTATGGCTTCTTTTGCGTTGGGTGTTTCTTGCTCTAGGACTTGGTGGCACCAAGTTGAGGCTTGGATGGTTTGTGCAAAAAAGGCACCAAAAGGGGTCTGTTGATTGGTTTATTACCAAGCATTCTTATGTGGTGCCTGTGGAGACAAAGATGCAAAGCTCGGATGGAAGGAACCCAGGAAAATGCAATCGGTGTTTGGAGGTCCATTCGGCTATGGTTAGGCAAATTGGTTAATGATAGGTATGATAAAAAATTATCACAGATTGATAAACAAAGTTTGAGTGCCTTGGATATTTGGACTAATGTCCGTTCAGTGTAGAAAACTTAGCAAGTAGCTTGGTTGAAACCTACTTTCGACTGGTGGAAATTGAATGTGGACGGCAGTTGTTTTCCCCCAAGTAATTGTGGTGGTGGTGGAATATTGCGGGACCCTTGGGGCCAGATAAAAGCGAGTTTTTTTGCATAGAATGATTTTGGCACCAATACTGAGACTGAATTAAGAGCTTTATTGCAAGGGGTGAGGTTATGTAAAGAAATGACCTGTAGACAAGTTATTCTGGAATGCGACTCCAAGGTAGTGGTGGATTGAATGAATAACCGATGCTGTAATTTATGGTATCTTTGGGACTATTGGGATGCTCTTCTTCAGAAATTGGATAGTATTCAGTTCCAAGTGGTTCAATAATTCAGAGAAGGTAACCAAGTCGCGGATTATTTGGCAAGATGAGGCGAATAGGGTCTTAATCGGAGGTTTGAATTGGGTGAATGTTTACCAAGGCTATTGAGGGGTATTATTAGATTGAAAAATTATAAACATAAATCTTACACTCCTGCACACCACTTAAAACCATGTGATTAGATTAGATGCATTGAGTTTTCCCTCTATTAGAAATAATATGTATGTTATGAGGGTAGTTTGTTATTTTGTGCGTGGTTGGTTTATTTATTTATTTTATTGATAGAAATGGACTTCATTTAATTCAATGAAACCAAAATTACAGCTATGACTTATCAATACAGGAAAAAAAACCCGAACTGCAAGCCAAACTACGCATTTGCTTTGGGGCACCCCCACACACAAATTTCTTTGTGACGGATATTGTCTTAACTTCTATAAACTATCTCCTAACAAACCTTTCAGTTTGTCTGAGAGAAGAGCGCTCTGTAAAAGCCGAACTAAACGACCCCTCTTCCAAAAGAAGAGAAGTACTATCACCCTCCATCCTCCCAAAGATGAGGAGCACTATCACTCCAACTCCTCCCAAATGAGTAACAAGACTCTGCTGCTATGGACACCAAGTCCAATAACCTATTTCTTTTTATTTTTTACCTAAAACAAAACAATAGAAAACTGCAAATACAAAAAAACAGAAAAAGAAACACATGGGCCAAGCCCTAAGGGCTTCATCACTTTCTTTTGCCCACCGCTCCCTTCTTCTTTTTTTCCTTTTTTCTTTCTGCGTCTTCCTTCTTTGCCCGTGACCCCCTTCCTCTATTTTTCTCTTCTGCTTCTGCCTCCACCTACCATTGCCATTGTCCGTAGCTTCCTCCACCACTGCGCAAGCGGCCCACCCAGACGGGCGTGCGTCTTTGTCTGCTCGTGGAGCCGTGAAACTCAGAGCCCACCAAGCACCAAGCACCGACCACCGTAAGCCACTCTTCTATCGAGGCCTCTGAGCTCTGTCCTGCAACACCTCTAGCCGCAACCCTCTTCCAAGCCAACCACCTCTGCACCTCCCTCCCCCACGAGTATCCTTCAACAAAGAGAACAATTTCATGTGGAGGAGGCAGACGGCGGACGAAAACACACAAAACACACACAGTCTTGAAAAACCCAGATCGGGTTTCTCCTTTATTAGACCTGAAAAACACACGAAACAAAACCAAAAATACAAACTTGAAAAGAGAAATAGGACGAAAATATAGGCAGGAGGGAAGTGAGGGGGAGGAGCCAAAGCTCCCACCCCCTCAAGCTAGTTTTGGTTTTGGTCAGTTTTTGTTTCGTTTGTGGGTTTTGATCTGCCTTGTGCATTGTTTATGTACCATGGGTTTTCCTCTACTTGAATGATGACATTCAATAAAAATAGAGGTCCCGTACTCTTTAAAAAAAAAATTCAGAATTCTAACTTACAATATATGTGTGAATTCAATATTAGAGTTAGATTTGAAGATCAAAATCGAGATCGAAGTCGAAAATTGAAAATCGAATTTTTATTCTGGTAACCGACGTGCTCGGATCTGTTTCCTTGAAAATACGGACAACTGCATGCTACGTTTGGGTAGTGAGAATACTTGAGAAGTGTTGAGAATGTTTGTGAATAGTTATGAATAGAGATTGAAGTGGGTTTGTGGGTCTCATTTAGAGTATTTTGAGTTGTTTGGATGTATAAAGTATGTTGAGTTGTTGACTTTTGGATAGATAATTGAAAAACGTGTGGATCTCATCAATAATTGATTTTTTTTAATGATGATTTTATTTATATATAATAGTGATAAATATTATAGTGGAGAGACTTTGGTATGAAGATGGTTCACTATATTTGGCATATGGAATATTTTCATCAGAATATTTAAAAAGTGTTGAGATACTTTCGCTAACCAAACATAGCCTAACGATTGGATTTCGATTATATAAATATGCTTGAATTCAAAAGGCATGTTTATCATGATATCATCTATTCCTCTGGGCTATAAATATTACACTTTTACATTGTCTCGTCTCAAATAAAGAAAGATGGTTAGGGCGGAAGAAAAGGCGTACACCAGAAGGCTTCGAGTTTACAATTGGAACCAGAGGCTCGAGAAGCTTGGAGGCAAGCCGAGTGGGCTCTCCGATACCGAGGGACTCTTCTTCTTTCTCATCAATATCGACTTCACCAAAAAAATCCCCAACAAAGGCGTCGTCCATACCTTCAAGACATGGACCGAGAAGGTGGTTCCATTCGAACACAGACAACTTTTGTCTCGGGACTCCACCGAGATGTTGTCTCGCAGTGTCCTTTCGGCTTCCGATCACTTCCTCCCGGAGACGGTCCAACCGCTGGGGGCGCAGATCTCGGATTGCCTTCTCCGTCTTTACCGCTTCAGCCCGGATCGGCTGCTTCGGCCCGTTTCGCCCAGGATTGTAATCGTCATTGAAGTATCTCTGACCAGAATCGTGGAGTATTGCTCACGGGAGGAGATGGGTGGAATGGAGTATCAAATTCCAGTTAATCCTAGATTTATCCTCGATTATGAAAATCTGGAGTGGGATCCGTGGGATTTTGTCTACGACCTCGAAGCACACCGGAAGTTTGAGTTGTTACGGAATAGCTATACCGGAGAGATTGTTTGCATCCTGAGTGCTCTGACGGACTTTCTCGGTGTAAAGCATACCGCCGCCGTCTGGCCCATAACCGTTGATGATCCGTTAGGCTTTGTCCTGTTACCGGTTGCGTTTCCTTCCGAGGCAATAGAGGAATCACATGATGGAATCTGCGCAGTTTGTCTTGAATGGTTAACCTTGGCCGGCGATGGCAAGGCAGTGGAAGTAGCAAGGACACCTTGCAATCATATTTTCCACTTTCATTGCATCATTCAGTGGTTAGGCAAGACTTCAACCTGTCCCATGTGTCGGTTTCTTCTGCCGTATGGAGCTGCTTCTTTGTCTTAGATGGCTGTTTGTTTAGAAATTTTTTTTTTTTTGCCAAGTCTTTCGCATAGTACGTAGAAGAGTAGTGTTACTATTATTAAATTAATGTGTTAGGATCCTACTTAGATATGAAATTTTATGTGATATTTTAATTGGCTTAATTTAGGGAACGAAATTTTCACTAGAATAATAAATCATTGTGGTCCGGTAACTCAAAAGTATATTAACGTATTGGTTTGGAGAGTGAGATGATAATTTTTTATTTTAGATGAAAGTTTAAAATATTTATTTTAAAATATTATTATTGTTTTGAAATTTAAAAAAATTGAATTAATATTTAAAAAAATTGAATCGTTTATTATATTTTATGTGAGAGTTAGAAAAAATTATAATGATGAAATGAGATGAGAATTTTAATATTTCATCCCATGCCCCAAACATATGACACATCATCATAATTGACATGTTATAGTCTTATCAAATAAAATGTCCAATTTTATCGCCAATTACCAACTTATAATTTATATGTTATATTGAATTATAATTTACGACTTGTGTATATTATAAGTTTGCCCTTAGTTTTGATTGCTCGTGTATTTTAACTTTGAGAAAATATACTTACAACCGTGAATTGTGTAACCGTTACGTAATCGCTTTGAAAAAAATGAATAAAACATGGGACCTACATAAAAAAAAAAATTAATTTTTTAATAGTAGACCCCACTCTTTTTTAAAGCGATTACGCGGCGGTTACGCACTTTACGGTTGTATGTTGAATTACTCTTTAACTTTTCTCTCAATGGTTAATAAAGTAATTATTAGTAAATTTATATTTATTTTTCTTAATTTGTAAATATGTTAAAAAAATGTTTGAAATAAAATAAAAATAAAATGCAATTTGCATTTGAGGCACCCTTAGAAGTAAACTCTAGGCGGCAATAGTTTTCCTAAAATTTGTTATCTCATCACAATTTTGATTTTACCTTCCAAATCCTAGTATGGATTGAGTTCTAATCTAATTAGATTTATATTAATATAGGATATCTAGTTACACTCGTAACAAGGTTTTTTCTAATATAGGATATCTATATAATCTCATTAGAGGTCTAGGAATCATTATTGGGTCCTACCTAATATATTTAGAATTTAGAAATTCCAATTGCAAAAAACTCCCAATTTAACTAAAATTGGAAAACTCGTAATTATTAGAAAAAACCTTGTTTATTAGCAATTTTAATCACAATAAAATTCTAACTTACGATAAAAAAAAAAATCACAACTTTTTATAAAATAATAAAATATGCCCAAGAAAAAATTCTACAACAATCGTACATGACAGTTGACCATAAGGTTTTCTTTCAATCGCATTAAAACAAATAAAACGGGTTATCATTTAACATATTCCATTGCAACAACCAATAATGGTATATCATAGATTTTTCTAATCAGAAAAAAAAAATACATAAACATGTTATAAATCTATTCTCCAACAACCATGTGAAGGCCTAAACCGCAGCAGGCCCTCTTAGCCCTCAATCACCACAAAGTGGAGATGGCTTGAGGATGACTCGGCAATAGAGGAACAAAAAATGGGTTACGCCCAAGAGGAGGAAAGTGAAAGCTGCGCGTACAGAGTATAAGAGCGCCGCAGGAGAGGGCTTGCAGCATTAAATGGCCGACAAGTCCTGCACGCAACGTCAGAGACGGCCACTACCACCTTTAGGTAATCGGTGGCAGGATGGATAGGGAAGGACATGGCTTAGCAGGGCCATACCACATTTAATGTAACGCCCCAATGGAAAACCCAAACCACGAGGCCTATACTCCAAAAGGACTAGTCAAAGATACATTTGGAGCCCCACTAGAACCTTATAAAGAGCAAAAACTTCTCATTCCCAAGTAATGTGAGATCTCATACACCACCTACCCTTATCTATATCATATGGGGTATCACAATCTACCCCCTTAAATTCTCGACGTCCTAGTCGGGCCTGTCCATTGTAGGTGACACGGCTCAAGTCCCAAATTTCTGGTTGGGATAGGCTCTGATACCATTTGTAACACCCCAATAGAAAACTCAAACCACATGACCTATACTCGAAAAGGACTAGTCAATGATACAATTAGAGCCCCACTAGAACCTTATAAAGAGCAAGAACTTCTCCTTCCCTAGCAATGTGGAATCTCATACACCACATACCCTTATCCATATCATATGGGGTATCACCGGTAAGGTTTGCACATCACCAAAAGAGTGAGTACTAGCTTGTCAGCATGGTCATGATTAGGCAAGACCTTGCTTTGCTACTTGACAAAGAGAGTAGAAAGGACAGTAGAACAACCCCCATAGGAAGTAGCACGACCATAACCTACAAGCCAGGGGAACGTCCGCCGCCAAGGCCACGCCTAGTACACCAACACGCCATGGGTGATAAGTACTAGGGTCATCCCACTAGGTATATATATCCCCCTCCCAGGATGGAGGGAGGACTCCTTTTCTCTCTCTCTCTCTCTCTCTCTCTCTCTCTAACTCTTTCTCCTTTAGCATTCTTATCAACCTCCATTAGATTACGAGGAACTTGACTTAGGTATCGAACATATCCCATACCGACCTGGCCCACTCCCATTGAATCTGCAGGGTGTGCAGAACGTTCGGTTACCTAGGATACAAAACACCACATCAATAGTGGAGCTATCTGTGGGATAATTCTTATAATACTGTGTACTTTAGTATGAGGTCAACGACACATTCCCAGACCACATGGAGATAAGAAGCACTGTTTGGGATTAGTGAAGCAAGACTCACCGAAATGGAAGACATAATAAGGAAGCTGATGGCGGAACTTGGAGGTCTTCGACAAGAGAATGAGGCACTACAAAGAGTTAATGAAGAGTTGGCTGTAGAGGCTAATCCCAGCCAAAATGAGCATGCGAATCACGACGTGCCTCAGAAGTTGATGCGGCGGTGGAAGAAAGACAGCAAATGCACCACGAGTTGTGGGAACGCGTTGATAAGTACACAAAGATGGCGAAAAGGATGGTGCAATGTCCTCTGTGGACCAACTCCTCACCAGCACAGACTTGTTGTACAACGCAGAGGTCATGGCAAGCCCCCACCCGTCTAACTCCAAAGTCTGTCAAATGGAGATGTATGATGGGTCCAAAGACCCGTTGGAGCATTTAGAGACATTCAAAGCCCACTTGAGCCTGCACGGGTTCTTGAGTGAAGTTGCATACCGAGTCTTTCCTCTGACATTGATAGGTGCGGCCAGAACATGGTTCGGATCGTTGCCCTCGAGATCCATCAATGGCTTCGAAGCGTTGGCTCGCCTATTCTTGAAATAGTTCAAGGACAGCCGGAGGAGAAGGCGACCAATGGTATACCTTCAAACCATTAAGCAACGAGATGCCGAGAATTTGAAGGCATATCTCTCCTGATTCAACCTAGAGTGCATGACAACAGACGATCAAGAAGAAAAAGTAACCTTGGCTGCCTTGCTATGGGGTATCTGGCCACATAACTCGTTTATGGCAAAATCGGCAAGAAAAATGCCCACAACACTACGGGAGTTCATGGATTGCATGGACAGTTTCATCAACATGGAGGTGACGAGTGTTAGCGACATCCAGGAAGATAGAAATAGAGGAGGCTGACATGAGGTTTGGTGGAGCGGGACATGGGAAAACCTGTGACTAACATGGGAAAGGACAACAAGAGCCAAGGAGAGGGAAAGAGGCACTAGTAAGGGCACACGGTGGGGGCCAAACCCACTTGAGCTTGACCATAGAAGGGGAGCGTACACTAGCCCCACAAGAGACTGGCCAACCGAACCAGTAGGACAGACAGTTATGCACCTACCACCAGATAGATCGGCACCGAACCGAGGATTGTTATGCACAGAAGTAAAGAATGGCAGATTTGGAAAATCTGCTAGCTCAACATCGCGAGAGATAGACACCCAGAATCCTAAAGCAATGGGCACATGAGGTAGCAGCGGAGTGCAAGCGCCAAGAGACGCAAAACTAAGAGAGATGTGTCGAGGAGCCCCCTACTTAACCGGAGAGCCCTATAGGAGAAATTTGCACTATTGTAGGAGGGTACATGGGCAGAGGTTCGACCTCATTAAGAGGGAAAGAACTATGCCTGTAGGGCCCAGTATAAGGAGGTGTTTGCTACCGAGCAGCCTGCCACCAAGCAGAGGAGGCAGACAAAGAGCATTGTCATCACTTTCGATGAAGAGGACGAGGAAGGGTTACTCTACCCTCATGAAGATGCTCTGGTGGTCACCATGCAGAGTGCCAACTTCGTGACCTAGAGGATCCTGATCGACAACAGCAGCTCGATATCCTGTTCTAGGAGGTGTTCACCACGATGGGTATTTAGCCCGACTGACTGTGACTAGCCCAAATGCTGCTCAAGGGGTTCAACGGGGACGTCATATAGCTAGTCGACATGATCACTCTATTCATCCTAGCAGGGAAGGCACCTAGAACTGCCACAATGATGACCAATGTCATGGTGGTCAAGTCCTCGTCTTCGTACATTGCAATATTGGGTCGGTCCACCCTGAACAATCTAAAGGTGATAACATCAACTTATCACTTGAAAATGAAATTCTCCACTAGTGCATGAGTTAGTGTGGTCAGTGCCAAGCAAGTGCTCACTCGAGAATGTTATATGTAAGATTTGAAACACGAGGCAAAGGATGTAAGAACTATTGAAGAATCGAGCATTGCCACGGCATCACTACCACCAGCAAGCCTATTTGAGCAAAGCAAGGAGGCCCTAGATGTGCAGGTGCTCCGGCAAGCAGAACCGAATGAGCCTTGGAAGTTGGTTCCTATGGATCTAGCCAAACCCGAGCGTATGGTAAGGATCAAGACCAGGATGGGTCCCGAGTTAAGGTGGTTAGTAAAGCAACTTCTTATTGAACACCAAGATGTGTTCACGCATGAAGGAATGTCCAGGATTGACAACATGATCATCGAGCACCACCTTTGCCTCCACCCAGAAGTGAAAAAGGTCAGGCAAAAGCCTAAATGCTTTAGCGCAACAAAGTATGCCACCATAGCCGAGGAGGTCGATTGGATCCTCAATATCGGGTTCATCTGAGAAGTCCATTGTCCCGAGTGGCTCTCCAATGTAGTGTTGGTGAAAAAATCGAGCGGTAAATGGAGGTTGTGCATTGATTTCACCAACTTGGACAAAGCCTACCTAGAGGACAGCTTTCTTCTATCACAGATCAACCTGATTATTGATTCCACTACATGCCACCGATTACTCAGTTTCAAGGATGCCTATGCATGCCTCGCCTGAGGAACATCAACGACATGCAAAGACTGGCAGGATGAATGGCGGCCATGAACCGGTTCATTGCGCGGTCCATCAAGAAGTGCATGCCCTTCTTTAAAGTGCTAAGAAAAGCCCAGAACTAGTATGCTGAATGCAAGCAAGCATTCGACAAACTGAAGGCATACTTAACACACCCCTGTTCCTTAGCAGTTTACCTATCAATCTCACCACACACTGTCTCGGTGGTCCTGGTCTAGGACCAAAGGGCCAGTGTATTACATAAGTAGGGCATTTTGAGGAGCTAAAGCAAGATATACGTGAATAGACATAATGGAGTTCGGGTTAGTGGTCACCAGTAGAAGGCTGCAGCCCTATTGTTAAGCCCATAAATTAAAGTCGTCACCAATAGTCTATTCAAGAAGATCCTACAGAGACCGGACACTTCAAGCTGCCTGATGAATTGGCAGTCAAGTTGAGCGAGTTCGATATAAAGTAACTTCCCTACACAGTAATCAAAGAATAGATACTAGCCAACTTCATATCTGAATTCGCTGATTTCTCAGAGGAAGTATAGAAAGCACCCCAAGGAAAGCCCTGCAGGTTTTCGTCAATAGCTCATCCTGCCGGGCTGGAAGAGGCATAGGGTTGCACATCGTCATAAAGTCAGGTGAGGAGCACAATTATGCGATCAAACTTGAGTTCAAAATGACCAACAATGAGGCTGAGTATGAAGCATTGTTGGCCTAGATGTCAATGCCCAGAGCATTCGGTGCAATGGAGATCCAGGTAAAGGCAAACTCTCAGGGTGTGGTCAGTCAAGTTCGAGGCAAATTCGCCACAAAAGGCAAAAAACTGAAGAAGTACCTACAGCTAGTAGAAAAAGGGCGCAACCTCTTCCACTACTTTCATATCCAACAAGTGTCTAAAGGGGAAAACTAGAAGGCCGATAGACTGGCAACCAAGAGCTGCCAGGCATTTGGATAAAGATGCACAGGTGCCAACCCCAAGAAGTCAAGGACGTCACAAATAGGGCGGCATAATGGGAGGCGCAACCTGGGACGCCATCCATTCAAATCCACCGAGAAATTTCCAGAACCGTCGATTCTGGGATATCGTATGCCGTCCTCAAAGAGTGGAGATCGGCAATAGAGACTGAAGACTCCCAACCCCGTCCTACGAAGTATATGGGTTTGGCATCAAAGGGTTGTGAAGCGTCCTTAGAAGCCATTCATGATAGGTGAAGAAGAGAAAGGGGCGAAGCAATGATAGACAGAGAAAACGAACAAAAGACCAGAAGGAACAAGGAAGTAGAAAGAAAGTGTTGAAGGGGCTAGGGTTTAAATAGAGGTAGAAAGGTGATGATTGACGTGCCCAAAGGTTAGAAAATGCCAGCCAATAGAGAATGAAGGGACACTACTAATCTCAAGATTCACTACGAGTGGGATTATGGGAAACCCAACTAATGCGAGGCAGCGAGTGCACAGAAGTGGGTGTCCCGTGCTTGAGAAGCACAAACCAATCCAAAGGCGAGTGCACAGACAGACCATCACCCAGAGCCGTCAAAGACAAGACGACTGAGAGAATCCTGAAATCCCAAGATGCTCTATGAGGACGATCAACTGTCGCAAGGAGTCAAGTGTACGCGAGAAGATAGCTGCCAAATGGAGGCAATAGAAACTTTTTAAATTTCCACCACACCTGTGCGGTAGGAATTCGAGGGGAATTGTGAAGGGGTCGTTCCCTCTAACAGGCCTGGTTAGGGCCTAAACTGCATCAGGCCCACAAGTCCCTCAAGGCCCTCGGTCACCACAAAGTGGAGATGGGCCTCAAGATGACCTGGAAATAGAGGAACTAAAAATGAGCTAGGCCCAGGTGGAGGAAGGTGAAAGTTGTTCGTATAGAGCACGAGAGCACCACAGGAGAGGGCTTGTTGCATTTAATGGCTGGCAAGACCCGCATGCAATGTTAGAGACGACCACTAACACCTCCAGGTAATCGGTGGTAGGATGGACATCGGAGGGCACGGTTGAGCAAGGCCATGCTGCATTTAATGAGAGGCTAGGTTTGCATGTTATGACAAGAGTGAGTACTAGACTGTCAGCAAGGCCACAATCAGGCATGGCCCACTTGTTGCCTGGCAAGAGAGTAAGAAGGACATCAAAACAGCCTCCGTATGAAGTAGCACGACCATAACCTACAAGCCAGAGCAAGTCTGCCACTAGGGCCACGCTCAGTACACCAACACGCCACAGTTGATAGGTATAAGGACCATCCCACCAGGTATATATATCCCCCTCCAAAGATGGAGGGGGGACTCTTTTTTTTTTTTCCTCTCCAATTCTTTCTCCTTTAGCATTCTTATCAGTATCCATTGGATTACGAGGAACCTAACTTAGACATCAGAGACATCCCATACCAACTGGGCCCATTCCCATTGAATTTGGCATGTGTAGGGCGATTGCCCAGGATACAAAACACGACATCAACAAACCATCCTATAAAATATACCATGGATTAAAGCAAATTAGGAAGCATGCTCTGATACTAGTTTGAAGGAAGAAATTGGATTTGCAAACCATGTGCGCAATGAAAGTTAATAGGATCATAATACTTCAATTTGTTTACATAACTCTAGGAATACGATCATATATAGGGGAGAGAATGTACGTCTCTCATGATCTAAAGGAAATTCAAGTCTAATGCTCCTTCTGCACAAACATCTTTTCCTCAATCATGTTGAGATAGACTAGAAAGATTATTGGTTGATTACGAAGAAGGAAATGATAGCATGTTGATTTAAGTTTAGTGAGTACTAGCATTTAGAAGTTTAATGATATTTTCATAATTTTCCCATTATGTCGAAAGTTTTAATAGATTCTAATTTAGTATAATTTTATTTACAACCACTACTTCACTTCCAACTTCAACAGTTTGTAGGTTAGCCTCTAACTTACACTTTGATTGATTATTTATAATTATTAGTAAATCTCATTCATTTTTATAACTTTCATTTTTTAGCATGAACTGTCATATCATTTTTGCATTCAAATGTCATTTTATGCCACTTATATGCATTTCATGTAAATCATTGTTTTCAAAAGCCTTTGCATGAAAATTTATTTTTATTACCACCCCAAAGGCTAGGATGGGAAGTATCCTAGTTGAACTCTTATGTCCACTCTGGAGTGATTAAATATGGAGTTGTAACTCCTAAGTTGACAAAAAACAGTCAACAGGCTTCGAATAGGTTCTTTTTAAAAGACGCCGGAGCGATATCATATGTTTACAACACCTAATGCTAGTGGGTGTACATATTATGATTTTTACGATATTATATTATGTTATGTTACCAATGCATTGAAAATGAGTTTGCAAACAACGTAGTTTCAACACAAGTTGTACTACAGTCACTGGCAGGTATGCATAGTGCAAATGGGAAACTGTAACATTACCATATGTTATGTTTAATTGCAAGATTATGAGATTTTTTTATGATTAAAAGCTAAGTTTGTACGACAAAAATGAAGTTATGTTCTCTATAAGAAAAATGTGTATAAAAATCTATTTTCTTGAAAAATATAAATGTGAGACAAATATAGTTTTCTACATTGCATGCATTTTATGTATATTATTCATTATGCTTAGTCTATCTTTGTGCACGTTGGTTGTCTAACTTACTGAGATTTCAAATAAATCTCACCCTTTGTAAACCCCTATCTTTGTGCACGTTAATTTTTGCTGACGTGGATTTTCCAAAAATGCTAGGGACAACCGCGCCAGTGACCCTGCCGCGAAATCTGCTAATGTGGCAGGCTATACATCAGCAGATAAAATTAACAGATAAAATTAAAAAAATGGCAGAAGGTAAAGACGAGAATGTATGTCGGTTAGAAACGCAGACGCATTTCCCTTCTATCTTCTTCTTTCTATAATCTGTCATAGACCACCAAGTTGTTACACATACATTCCTTCTTTCAAATCCGTCTTTCCATATCTCCCAACACACACTCCATTTAACTAATAAATAAGTATGAACTAGATTTGAGTAAAAAAAACACAAACAAAAAAAACGTTCTTCCTTTATTTTTTTCTGCTCCTCGCTCTTCATTTCCACCTATTTGGCCATTGCTACTAATTTCCAAATCTCTCGCATCCTATTTCCCTGTAGAGCCTGGGTACTGAGCTACTACTCCATAAAGGTAACGTTTTTCATCCCCCAATCTGTTCTTGAGCCTGGCCTGAAATATGTTCATTTCTATGTTTTGCTACTCTCAGTGATGTGCTGTCTACTATCTCGGGTTTTCCTCCAATCTATGCTAGAGGTTTCATCTTCTTATCTCTCATCCTTTCTATCTAGTTGGGTGTTCGAATATGTAATTTTAGTATACAGGATGTTTCCCTCCTACTTTTTCCTTTTTTCTTTTACTACTGCCACGTCAGTAGGTTTCGTGGCGGGGATGTAGGGGCGGTTGTCCCTAGCATTTTTTATTTTTTTTCTCTCTACTCTGTTTCGCTTTCTATCTTCCTAGGGTAGCCGTATGGCCTCTTCGGAGGCCCCGTTGGGCCCTTAGGCGCCAACAGGTCATCGTCTATTCACTGATATTGTGGTAGAGCCTCTGATTCCTCTTCCAGAGGTTGAGATGCCTATGAGAAGACCTAGTTTGAAGCAGGGGGAGATGTATTTTTCCTTCATGAAGGAAGAAATCGATCGTTCGGCTTCTCCTTTCCATTTCACAGTGGTTTTAAAATTTCTTCTCAAGAGACCATAACTGGATCAGATTCGAAGATTTATCAAGCATCGATGGGGATAGAAGGTTCAATCAGTTGTCGCAGGTATGAGGAAACCGGCAAATGTTATGGTTTGCATGACCAATGAGGAGGATTTCTGTATTGCCATGGCAAGGGAGATTTTTTATATTGAGGGTGCGCCTTATCATATCTTCCATTGGTCGTCGAATTTTAAGGAGGATAGAGAACCTGTGATGGCTCCGGTGTGGTTATTTCTACCGGATATGCCCCCTAATTTTTATCATACTTCTGCGTTGAAAATTCTCACTAGAGGATTTGGGAGATTCTTGAAAAGAGACAATGTCATTGCTTGTGTTTCATGCCCTGAAGGGGCCAGATGTTGTGTTGAAATGGATATTTCCTAGCAGGTGATAAAAGGTTTCTGGATTGAGATTCTTGACGAAGTGGGCAGTCGTTTTCAGGAGGTAATTTTCAAAACCTTGCCTGCCTTTTGTCATAGATGTCATGTTCAAGGCCATTCGGATTGAATCTGTAAATCTAGTAGAATGTCTGCAAATGAAGGGGCGAAGTAGTGTTGTTGAAACAAAAAGAGGTTAAAACAGTTTGGCGACAGATTGATCATAGTGGCAAGGCGTCTAAGGATCGCAAGAATTCTTGGAGAGATGAAATACTCCAAAGGGTTCAGGCTCGGCAGCAGGTTGTGAATTCGAAGGAAATTATGTATGGTTCTTAGGAGGGAATTGTGCTGACTAGGGATGAATTTTTGCATAAGGGGGTTGATCTTTTTAGTTCTATTCATGATTTTTCCGATAAAAATCTAGAGGGAATTTCGGAAGATGATGGTTCACCACGGGATGCTTACCAATTGTTAGCAGATGATTTGAGGTCGCCCCGTAGCTCTTTAAAATTGGTACATGAGATTTTAGAGTATGAATTGGAGCGTGTTGCTCAACGTGTTATTGAGAAAATGGTGAGTGAGAACGAAATGGAACCCGAAAATACAAGTTGTGTTGTTTTTAATTCTGAGTTGCCTTATGGAAATGGTGACAAGTTTTGTAAAGATTATGATTCGAACCCAAAAATGGGAGTGCCTATTCAGAACAAATTGAATGTAGAAAAAAGGAATTCTAGGGTGGTGAGGGGTGTCACCATGAGATCAAAAATAAATCGTGATCATGTTTAATATCCTTACGTGGAATATTCGGGGTGTGCACACATCTCATAATCGATTAACCCAATTAATGAAGAAGTTTAGTCCACGGATTGTTGCAGTCTTGGAACCCTTTTTCTAATGAGAGAAATATTTAGCATTGGGCTTGTCGACTAAAGCTTTCTGATTGTTTTTCTAATATGATAGAGGGTGGTACGATTTGGTTGTTTTGGGATGATGAATTTCAGTTTAGCTCGATTATGGTCACTGATCAAATGTTATCAGGTTGGTTGTCGATGGGATCGGAAAAAGTGCTTGTCACTTTTGTTTATGCTAGTTGCTTCCGTAGACAGCGTAGGAATTTGTGGGAGGATATTGGGAGTCTGAATAGTGAGGGGAGACCATGGTTCTTGGCAGGGGATTTCAACATTATTCGTAAGGATAGTGAAAAGATTGGGGCATACATCGGGCCAATGGTCCAAAGTAAGATTTCAATAGATTTATTGATGATTGTGGCTTACTGGAATTACCCTTTGAGGGTTCAAAATTTTCTTGGTACAATGGTAGACAAGATCGGCATCATATTTGGGCACGACTGGATTGAATTCTTGTAAATACAATTTTTTTGCACAGATTTCAACATGCAAAAATGTGTTATTTACTGTGCACTTCTGCGGATCAAAGTCCTATGTTAACGAAGTTGGTGGAAGAGAATAAATTCTCTAGGCCACGTCAGTTTCGGTTTCAAAGAATGTGAGCGTCACATGCAGAATTTTTACCACTAGTTCGAAGTGTTTGGGATGGGGATGTGGAAGGTGATGCCTTGACTAGAGTGGCTAGGAAGTTGAAAAAACTTAAATTAGCCTTGAGAATGTGGAATGTGTCCACATTTGGGAGAGTGGAAGAGGAACTACATTTGGTGGAAGATCAGCTGGTGAGATTAGAGACTGAAGTTGCGGACAATTATTCTATGGAGGGGGAAGAGTAGCAGCTTAATCTTAAATTGAAGCATAAGTTATGGCTGGATAGTGAAGAAACGATGTGGAAGCAAAAGTTGCGTATTCGATGGTTGGTAGAGGGGGGGGGGGATGCTAACACTCGATTTTTTTCATATGAGTGTTATGCAAAAAAAGAGGCATCATATTTTATCTACTTTGACTATGCAGGATGTCACTTCTTTTACAACTCTAGAGGAAATTCATGATGGCACTATTGCTTATTTTCAAAATATTTTGGCTGCTAAGTTGGTGGTGTGAGATTCTGAGACTCTATCTATCATTCCACATTTAGTGTTAGAGGTTGAGAATGATGCTTTATGTAAACTTCCTTCTCTATTGGAGGTGAAAGAGGCACTTGACTCCATTCCTGAGGATAGTTGTCTGGGTCCGGATGGGTTTTCGGCGGGAATCTTTCGAGTGGCTTGGGATATTGTTCGGATGGATGTTTGGCAGGCGGCAGTGGAGTTCTTCAAAGGTAATCATTTACCAACTTTTTACCTTGAGACCAATTTGGCTCTTATCCCAAAAGTTGAGAAACCGGATAGCTTTTCTAAGTCTGGCCGATCAATTTTTGTTGTGTGGTTTATAAGATTTTTACCAAGATTATGGTGCAGCAGATTACTCTCATACTAGCAAAGCTAATTTCTCTTGCTCAGTTAGCTTTTTTAAGTAATCGTAGCATTTTCGAAAATATATCTCTTGTGCAAGAGTTGGTGTCTGGGCTTAATACTAAAGTTCATGGTGGTAACGTCATTTGTAAAATTGACATGGAGAATGCGTATGATTGGGTAAATTGGAGTTTTCTCCTTTGGGTGCTGCAAAAGTTTGGCTTTTCTAAACATTGGTGTGACCTTGTCCTACATTGTATTTCATCACCTTATTTTGCAGTGATGTTAAATGGGAAGCCTAAAGGTTTTTCAAGGCTTCTTGTGGGTTGCGGCAAGGCGATCTACTTTTTCCATATTTGTTCATTCTTCCGGAAGATATTCTTTCAAGGCTTTTGGATTATCAACTTCAACATGGGAAGATAAATTCGTTTTATTTATCTTCGTTTTATTTATCCTCATCTTGTCCTAAAATGTCTCATCTTTTGTAAGCTAATGATTTGTTGGATTTTTCAAAGGGGGCTGGGAGATCTATGCAAGGGTTGTTGAAAACTCTGCGACTGTATGAATCAATTTATGGGCAGAAAATTAGTATAGAAAAGTCAATATTTTTTGCTCCAATAAAATCAATTATTCTCGAAAATTGGAGTTGTTGCAGGCCACGGGTTTTAGTGAACGGAAATTCCCTTGTTTGTATTTGGGTGTGCCTTTGCACACAACTAGACTCGCTTCCACAATGTTGAAACCGATTATTGACAAAATAAAAAAGAAGTTATTAGGTTGGAAATGTAGCCTTCTTTCTGCAGGAGGACGTTTAATTTTATTGAAGCATGTTCTTAATAGTATTCATATTCATGTGTTGTTTGTGCTAAATGTTCCCTAGATTGCATTTCGGGATATTCAATGTCTTTTGTCATAATTTCTTTGGGGTTCAATTGATGGGAGAAAGAAAAGAGTTTGGGTCTCGTGGAGACGAGTTTGTCTTCCAGTGAAGGAAGGAGGGTTGGGCGTGCGTTATCTGGAGGAAGTAAATGATTCATTGCTAGTGAAATTTGCTTGGAAAATTATTACTAGTGATTCTCTTTGGACCTCTTTCTTCAAAAGCCAGTATTTGAGAAAGGTTAGTCTTTTTGAAGCGGCTCAATCACCCAAGGGTTCAAGATTCTGGAAGAGTTTGTTAACTCAAGTTCCTTTAGCGCTCAAAAGTGGTGTTTGGAAAATTCAGAAAGGGGAGGTAAATTTTTGGTTTGATCCATGGCTTCCTTTGGGTGTTTTGGTGCAACAAATTCCAATAGTTGGCTCTCCATTGCTTCAAGTGTGCGAGCTTCTATCACCTATGGGCTGGAATATTTCATGTCTTAAAGAAATTGTGGGTGATGATATTTGTGACTATATTGTTAATTCGGATGTTAGAATTCGGCAAGGCCAGGATCTCTTCATTTGGTCTCATAGTGCCGATGGGAAGTTCTCTACCAAAGGGGTGTGGAATATGTTGAGGTTGCATTCGAATACACCTAATTGGGCAAGATGGACCTGATGGAAACATTTGTCGGGAAAAATTTCATATGTCGCATGGCGGTTTTGGAATTGTGCACTTTTGTTGGATTCAGAAATCCAAAAAATTGGGATTCGCCTTGCATCCAAGTTCCATTGTTGCAGTGAAAATATTGCTTGTGAGTCTTATGAACATATTTTTGGTAATGGTGGGAAAGCTGAAAAAGTTTGGGAATTTTTTTTCCAAAAGGCTTCAGTGCCATATAGAAGGGGACAAAGTATTTATGTTCAAACATCTCTTTGGTGGGCTTGCTTGAAACAATCTTCTCAGGTGGGTATTTTGTGTGGTATTTTACCGATATTAATTATTTGGGCATTGTGGATTTCACGTTGTAAGGCTAGAATGGAAGGTTGTGTTGCCTCTTGAAAGCAACTTACTTTTGGGATTATGTTTCAGATCCAGAATTTTTTCTCTGAAAAAATGAAGTTGTCTCCATGTTCCAGTTATGATCAAGATTTGTTGAGAAGCATTAGTTGTCCTATCATTCCTGTCCGGATGCCGAAGGTGAGATCTTTTGCTTGGCAACCTCCTCCTTTGGGTGGTTGGAAATTAAATGTTGGTGGTTGCTCACTTGGGCACCAGGTATGTTAGGTGGGGGTGGTGTGATGGGATGATAAATGTAATTTTTTTGCGGGATTTGCTCATCACTATAATATGCAATCGAACATTATTGCAGAATTTTTGTCCTTAAGGGATGGTCTTCGGTTGTGTAAGGAGTTGGGTGTAACGCCCCGTTCCCATAGGTCCGGAGAGTTAGCTCTTAATACTTAAAATTTACTTAAATAACACAACTATAAAATCCAGAAATTCCATAACATATTAATCCACTTAATCAAACCAAAAATCTAAGTTCCTCTATGGCGACAATAAAGAAATCCCTAATAACATAAATTAGAAACTCTCTAAAAAACTCGAAAACATCCTCAACTCATCAAAACAAATACCCGAAAAATAAATCAGTTTACTAACTACGACCCTTAAATAAGCATTTGTACCCTCAGGCACTTATTCTACTACGATCATCACACCTTACTAAACTTTCTACTCTTGTTTTCCAGCTGAATCATCAAAATTATCTGAAAAAATATATGGAGATAAGGGGTGAGTTATCAACAACTAAGTAAGCAGAGGACATATACTAGTGTGTAAACATGAGCATTTACAGAAAACAGAATGCAGAACAAAATAATTTCTTTCAGAATGCAGAAACAGAATAATGTTTTCAAAATGTAGCGTTATAACATGTCATCAAAAATATCAGAGCGAAAGATCGAAAATATTCATAATAAAAAATCCCTTTGGCATAGCATAAACTGAAACATCACATCTTATCTTATCAAATCAGAACAAATACCATGTTTAACCCCCGTGGTAGGATTGTGCAAACCCCGGTAGCTAACTGAGCAGAAACAGAATGTAAATCTTCCCCTTATTCATTCTCGGAGCCCCGAGTGTGCACATAGGAAAGACCACGCAGAAAACCACTTTGTTTCCAAAGTAGGTGCACCAGAAACAGAAAAGTTGGTACCAACCCGAACAGAGGCCACAGTTTTACACCCGTGGTGAGGTCAGAATAGAACAGAAACAGAATGTTATGCCAGAGGTTTTCAGAAATCACATCAGATCATATCAGAGTACAGAAAATCTTCAGAACAAAAATCATATCACAACATAATTTATGCACAAATTTCATATTCGCTCTATTTTTCAAAGTTCAGAAACAGAATGTCAGAAATAAGCTCATGTCTACACCAGTCATGACAGAAAATAATTTCTTCTTAAACAGAATCTCATGAATAATGCAGAACAAATAACTGAGGCAGTTCAAATTTCTTTTCAACATCAAATATGTATATTTTCCAAAAATAACCTCAGCTCATTTTATTTTAAATGCAAAGTCTAGCATAGGAACCCCGCTTACCTGAACTTCTTAGCTTTTTAAAAAATTCCTCAAAAACGTCGGACAATAATTAATCGTCACCTATAAAATAATCACGTAATTCTCATAAATTTCCAATTAATCACGTATTTTGATATTTAATCTTAAGCTTATAAAATAACCTATTTCATTTCTCAAAACCTAAAATTACCAATCATCACTTTCTAAGATCATCAATGCCAATTTAATACTATGACTAACACATTTAAAAGTCAGACCTATTTATTAATGAAAACAACTTATGAAGTTTAATACTAAGTGATATAATTCTCCCAAAATATTTTAAAATAAACCATAACTATTATTAAAAAGACTAAAATATATCTAAAATGTAGAAATAACAATACAGCAATATTATTTACTCTTAAAATAAATCTTCACTTAATAACATATTAAAAATAGTTTTCTGTAATCATAATTAAATAATAGTGTACTAATACAGAATAAAAAAATAAAAGCCCATTAATAATATGCAGTGAAGGGCATTACGGCAATTCATTTTATACCTTGCAAACTAACCAAATCAAAACCTACGTAACTGAAAACATGCACGGCGGAAACTACCCATGGGAAACCGAGGCGCGACGGGCTGGCTGGAGGGACTGCGGTGGTGCGGCAGAAGAGCAGGAGCGCGGCGAAGCTTCCGTCGAGCAGCGCTAGGCACGAGACAAAGAGAGGGAGAGGTGAGCGAGAGAGGGCGGAGAGAAAGGAGGGAGTAACCGAGGTACTCACCGTGAGGGTGCTACGACTGGGGTGGCCTGAGGATGTTCGGCGCCCTTATCTGCGCTGGTGGCGACGGCCTGGAGTGGCTGGAGCGGTGCGGTGCAGTGCAGTGGTCTAGTGGGTGGGACTCTGTTTCGGGAGGCCAAAAACAGGGGAAAAAGTTGTTGAGTCTTCCGTGAGAAGGGTGGCTCGCGGTGGTGGCTTTCGTGAGGTGGAATCACCAAGCGGTGGAGGGTGTTTTCAGCGGCTGAAGGTGGCTGAAAAATTCTCTATTTTTGGGCACCAAAACAGAGCAGTCCGATGCTTGCTGTAGAGGCTGCGGGACGCTAGGCGACAGCTTCGTGTGACTGGGCAGTGGGCACGGTGGTTTCGTGTGGGTACAACGCGGACAGTGCTTGGCGGCGTCGCGGCACGCGAATGAGCTTTGGGGTGCTGCACGACTCGGGGTGCGAGGAACCGAGGGGATGGAGGCTGAGGAGGAAAAGGTTGAGGAGGAAAAACTGGGCTAAGGTTTCGCATAGGAGGGCAGCGGCGGAAGCATCTTCGAATACGTACAAATATAAATATATAAGTGGAGGAACAAGAAAATAAAACCCTAGAGAAGTAGACGTGTGTGTGCATGCATACCGTGAATGAAAGCGTGCGTGTATGCATGCTGTGCAACGGGAAAAAAAAAGCCGTGCGAAAAAAAGAAAAAATAGATGGAAAGAGAAGGAATTAAAAAAAATGAAACACGCGGGAAAAATAAAATAAACAGCCAAGAATTCCAAATTAAAAGAAGAAAAATCGCTACTCAAAATCATAAATTAAGACTTTAAAAAAATCAAGCTATAAATAAAATAAATAAATAAATAAAATCTAAAGTCCAACTATACCAATTTTGGGTCTGGGTGTTACATTGGGTTTATCGGGTTTACGTGTTGGAACTAATTCTTTAATGATAGTTTCTTGGTTCCGACGTGGGGAGTGTTCTCATTGGTACCTATGGGATTTTTGGGATGAGGTGGCTAATCTCCTAACAGATCTTGGTGGTCATATTTATCATATTTATAGAGAATGGAACATGGTTGCGAATTTCTTTGCAAAGGAAGGTTGTAACCCCCCGCTTCCCAATAAAAATATTTTTAGAATTTTCAAGGAGCCAGTGTGGTACTAAACTTGAACTTCATTTTTTTTTTTAATGACGCACCAGATGCGAAAGATTCCATAAATAAAATTAAATACTTAAAATCCAAAATAGAGTCTGCGAAAGCACTTATTTAAAAAAAATACTAAAGTCTCATGTGCTTATCATAACATGTCTAAGCCTCTGCCTTGCCTCCCTGGGTCAAGTCCTGTCCTGTAGTCTCATCCTCATAAATGTCATCACCTAGGGTGGTTTAAAACATAAAAACATATAAAAATGAATCCAATACACAATAAGCAACACATCATACAGTAAACATAATAAACATCGAATTTTCTTGAAAAATATGCATACTCATAAATACATATGTAAATAACATGAATATGAACATGAACATGAACATGAATTTATCTTTCACTTATCATAGGCCGATAACCACTGTTGACCTCCGTGAGTTTGGGTTAGCGAATCAAAGTAGATTTCGATTCCACCCGTGGCCGCGGGTTATGGAATCCATACATAAGGAATACATACTGGGTACATTACCAGCATATCCAACCTAGCAATGCAATATGCCCATAACATAGGTACCGTCTTCATATCATAACATAGGTCGTTACATATCTTATCATTCATACTTCATCATAATCGTACTTGTATACTTGTCATATCATAGATTTCAAAAGAAATCGCATACATACTTTTCATATCATATCATAGATTTCAAATGAAATCGCATTCTTTCACAAATTTCCGTGATACATGTTTCCTCACATAAAATTATGATTTTTCATAAATATTTTGATGCATAAATCTTCATATAAAATCATGACTTTCATAAATATTTAATGCATAACTTCTTTCATAAAATCATGAATTTAATGCATAACTCTTACATAAAATCATGGCTTTTCATAAATCTTTGATGCATAACTCCTTTCATAAAATCATGAATTTCCATAAACAATTTAATGCATAATTCTTCACGTAAAATCATGAATTTTTCATAATTTTATCATGACTTGGGTATGTAAAAAGGGGCTTCCAATAGGGCGTACATGCACAATATTTTTATGAAAGACATATCATTTATCGTATATACGTGTAAGGGTATGATCATGCTACTTACCTTAAAGCGCTAATCCACTATTTTTGGCACGTAATCAGTCGCCTATAAAAATAAACACGTAATTTGCATAAATTTCTAATTAGACATGTGATTTTATTTAAAATCTAAACTACTAAAATAACCTATATTTCCTAAACATAAAATCTTCCTAACACTAAATTATTTTCAAATGTTAATCCTAAAAAAAGGTAGGGGCATTTTTGTACTTCAATTGATCCTACGGGTTCCATGCATTTGGGAATGGACTTACGCGAGGCAGTGGGCTTACCGTGAGCTAGGCAGTGCAACATGAGGCTGGGTTGCACTCAATAGTGGCAAGTGCGGTGGCACTTCAGCGAGCTGGCAGACTATGTAACTGAGAGAGAGAGTGATGAGAGAGAGAGACAACATGATGAGAGAGAGTGAGAGAGATTACGAGAGGGAAGAAAAACGTTGAGAGGCTATGCATGGGGAGGATCGGGGTGAGCTTACCGGGAGGTGGTCACGGCGGACCTGGGTGCATGACCGGCATCTTCTGGTTGCACTGGTGGTTCATGACTGCTCTGTCATGGGTCTAGAGCCAGAATCAACTGGTGGCAACGTAAAAAAATTTTCTCTATTTCGGTGGTGAAAAATAGAGCACTCTCTCTATCAACTTTAGGTAGTTGGCACGATGGTGATCAGGGGTTATAGTGGTGGTGCAGCAGGGTAGCAGTGCTGCGGGACTAAACGTGGGGTTGTGGCCTTGGGTTGTGGGGAGTTTGTGAGGGTGCAGCTTCGTGGGAGGTTACATCGAGGACAACTTGGCAGTGGGGTTATTTTCGGTGGTGCTGGTTGGCAACCCACGACGTGGAGGGAGGCTGTGTGCTCGTGGCTTACGGGATATGGTGATTCCGTCGTTGTTGGCTTGCGGAGGTCCTACGACAGAGTGGTTTAGGCCTTTTTGTGGCATTGCTGTGTTGTAGATGATATGAAGGTTGGATTTGGCTACTGCGATGTTGGGGAGAAGGTTCACGGTGTTGAGGATTTTTGGCAATGGGGGCTGTTGTGGCTCTGAAAACCCTAGGATGCATGAAAGGCAATATGTGCAAGGGGCAGTGCATGAAGTGTATAAATTGACATAAAGAAGTGCATGTGTGACTAACTGAGAGAGACGTGCATGGCTTGGAGTTCATGGAGGAAAATCAGTTAGGGGTTTTATTATGAAGAGGAATCTAGAGTGCTAATAGTGTTTGGACTCTAACTCACGAGCTTGAAGTTTTTTTTTTTTTAAATAATAATGTAGGCTTAATTCTTGGTTAAAATAAATATAAATTATTTGATAAACTCTCTTATGGGGTTTAACTCATTTATTGAGCCTAATAAATTATCTATAATTTATCCCTTATAATATAGGGTCGAGTCGTTACAAAGGCGCTGAAGTTCTTGTCTTAATCTTAATGCTGGCAGTTTTCTTCTGACTAGACTAAGAGGCATGCTGCGTATTGATAAATGGTTCTTGCCTTATTTACGGTTTTGGTAACTTGTAATTTTCTTTGTGGCTTGTTGTTTTTTTATGAGGTTTCATTGGTTATTGGTTAGAGTCCTTAGTTTCTTTGTTTGTTTTGAGGGTTTGTTTATATATATATATATATATATATATATTTATATTGTAACCACGGTATTCCTCCACCACAAGTGAGGGATTTTAATAACCTTCGGAGGTACCATCCTCCTCCTCCTAAAAAAAAAAAAAGACAACGGCTCTTTCACCCATTCGATTTTCCAAGAATGTTGTCATCTTTACTTTTCCGTGTCGTGTGACATGATAGCGTCGATAAATTAGGGTAGTTATATCATCCACTTATTTAGGAATTATTCAAGATACATCCATAGATTGAAGGTTATCTACATCCTCAGCACTTCTATAAATAACACATAAAGGTAACAGATTATACATTCTTATTTTACATACTTAAACTGAAACTCCATCTCTCTAACTTAGGCATCAGAGTTCCTCTGGGCACCCAATGCTCTCTTTTATTTGTTGCAGGTTATCCGAATAGTTGGTGGTGTGAAACACGTCCTTTACAGGAAGCGAGCTGGATTAAGCACTAGGCATAATTATAACTTTGAGTTTCAAGCTGAGTTTGAGCAGAAAGTTAAAAGTTTTATCTAGTTTTGAGATATTCGAGCTGAACCTATATAACAGAAGGTTGGTTTGGATAGTGAGTTGAGATGAGATGAGATAAAAGTTGAAAGTTGAATAAAATATTTTAGAATATTATTTTTATTTTGAATATCAAAAAATTAAATTATTCATTATATTTTGTTTGAAAATTTGAGAAAGTTGTAATAATTAGATGAGATGAGTAGAAAAGCTTTTTGTATCCAAACAAGGCCTCGTTTTAGATATGAACATATTTTTTCACATTATTTTAATGCCTTGCTTTAGGCCTCAACTTAGTAAGACGTTAATAACTTTCTTTCGTTGTTTATTCAATAGTTCAATATTGATATCAACTTAGAAGTGAGAAGAAAAGAAAAAAGAAAAAAAAGGCTAAATGAGATAATTATTATTGAATACAAATTCTAGGAGCGGAGTTAGGGGCTTAAAAATTTTGGTCTGGATCAAAAAGATCTACTAGACCGATTGAGAGAGAGATTTATCAGTCTCGGTCCAAGAAAGTAGGGGTGGAGTTTTCTCACTCAGGGCCTAAACGAACCGACCAAATTGAATATATAAATCTATAAATAATTAGTAATATAATTTTTTTTTAAATCCTTTTAAGTAGATCTATAAATTGAATAATTATGTAATCTTTTTCTGATCTAATAATTTATGCTTAGATTATATAAAATATTAGGCTTGTTTGGATTGAGAAGATTTTTCAGCTCATCTTATCTCATCTCATTTTATCTAATCATTACAATTTTTCTAAATTTTCAAATAAAAATACACTAAATAATTCAACTTTTTCAATTTTTAAAATAGATAAAATATTAAAAAATTATATTCTAACAATTTATTATTCCACTTTCCTAGGATAAGAATCACAAATGTTTGGCACTGATGGATTTAAATGATTTCGGGACGTTACAAAATGTTTTTTGGGCAGATGTACATAGTATGGCAGCATACAAATATTTTGGCGATGTCTTCATATTCAACACCTTATGAGTGTATGAAAGTGCACTCTAAATACCTAATTATTGGATTAGAATGCTAAAATGTAAATAAAAATCATAGGAATTAATTTATATTCTTGAATTTAGTTTCTATTTACTTTGGGATACTCATAAATACATTTTTATATTTAATTTCGAAGTATAAAAGTGAGAGCCAAAGCCTAGTCAAATTCAAATGACGACTTTCAAGTGGGCAAAATGTTGGAACCAACTAGAACTTTCAACGAATGTAAGACTATTCAAATAAAGATAATGATGAAGTTTGAGAACAATTTGGATCAAGAAAAAAAAAAGAAATAAATCACAAAAGGAAACCACCAGAAGTCCATGTTTGAAATGCGCTAGGAGACAGCCTGAATATAGTTTAGTATTGTTATGTGTCTTCTTCTTCTTCTTCCTTAATCTTCCAGGTCCTGCACGTCCGCTACTTACAATTGTTCAACCTTGAAAAGTCACAACACAGTGATGGAGATAATCGGAATAGAGATTGAATCACAATATTATTGAAGTAAACGAGAGAGATTTTCGAGCAATCTCCAAGCTCCTTACAAGGACTGTTTACAGAAAAACTCAATACCCTTCATTCCACAATCACCCGCTATTTATAGGAAAATGATAACAGAAATAACAGACACTCGGGAAAAGCTTCCCAATTAAAGAAGGAGAACAAAACGACGCCGTCTAAGCTTATTCCTATAAGCCACCAACAAACCAAACGCCCCGTTTTATTAAAACACATTTCTTTGCAATGCAGCGTTTCACTTAAGCCAAACGCACCGTATTGAAGAGCCGTTGAAACCGTTACTCCTGCATAGTCATTCCTTCGATGCCCACTGCAGACTGCACAAGTCTCAACCCAAATCCCACATGACATTCTCCCCCTCTCAAAGGACTTGCCCACAAGTCCTTCAACCCCAAATCTCACATGACATTTTATAAGACGGTACCCACCAAATGGGGATACAGTTGCTTCAATTTCCATAAACATTCCCAAGAAGAATCCTCAGGAGCAGCCCCTACCCAACTCACCAACACTTCAGTCATAGCTTTGTTACCCTTCTGCTGTAGTCTGCGATTAATGATTTCTCGTGGCTCAGGTTGCAAAAGACCACTAGAATCAGTTGGAGGCAAGGTTGGCAAAGGAATGACATGCTGCCCCACTTTCTTCTTCAAACAAGAAACATGGAAAACGGGGTGGATTTTTGAAGATGATGGTAAATCAAGTTTGTAAGCTACTGATCCCACCTTCTGCAGGATTTGGAATGGTCCATAAAACCTGGGAGCTAACTTCATGTTGTGGCGCATAGCCACAGTCTTTTGCCTATAAGGCTGCAGTCTTAAGAAAACCCAATCACCCATCTGAAATGATCTTTCTGTTCTCCCTTTATCAGCAAAAAACTTCATCCTGTGTTGGGCCTTTGCCATATTCTCCTTCAATAACCTGAGCAGTTCATCCCTCGTTCGTAATTTTTGATCAACAGCTGGATTGGAGGAAATTCCAGGCACATAGGAGAGAAGCTTAGGAGGTTCATAACCATAAAGAGCCTCAAAAGGAGTCATGTGAATAGAAGAATGAAGAGTAGTGTTATAACACCACTCAGCCATCACCAACCATGAAGACCAGACTTTTGGTTGTTGACTGCAGTAACATCTCAAATATCCTTCCAAGCATTTATTTAATGCTTCTGTTTGGCCATCAGATTGAGGATGATATGAGGATGTAAAGTCCAAGGAAACACCTTGCAAGTGAAATAGTTGCTTCCAAAAAGAGCTTGTAAAAACAGCATCTCGATCAGAAACTATAGATCTAGGTAAACCATGCAACTTAAAAACCCCATCAAAAAACACATGAGCTACTTTAACAGCTGTGTAAGGATGGGAAATAGGAAAGAAATGAGCAAATTTAGTCAATCTGTCCACCACAGATAGCACTACAGAAAGGCCATTAGAAAGGGGTAAACCCTCGATGAAGTCCATCGAAATATCAAGCCATGGAGAGTCAGGAACAGGTAAGGGTTGTAACAACCCAGGATACTTCACATTCTCACTTTTACTGACTTGACAGATTTCACATTCCTTGACCAACTTTCTCACATCTTTTCTCATGCCTGGCCACCAAAAATCCCTTCGTGCCCTTTGAAGAGTCTTGTGATAACCTACATGACCAGCTTGTGGATTGTCATGAATGTATTGCAATATTTTAGGCAGAATAGATGAAGAGGGAACAACTACCAAATTCCCTTTTCTGAGTAGCAACCCTTGCTGAACAGAAAAATGTTTCGGCCCTTGGTGACCTTGCTGTAACTTAGGAACCAAATCAACATAGTCAGGACATGAAGAATAACTTTGCTTGAGTTCTTCAATCCACAAAGGAGTGGGAAAAGAAATCATAGCCATCACAGCTTGTTCCTGCTCATCTTTCCTCGAAAGGGCATCAGCAACCAAATTCTCCTTGCCCTGCTTATAGTGCACAGTAAAATCATAACCAATGAGTTTGGAAACCCATTTATGTTGTGCCTCAGTACCAATTTTTTGTTCCACCAAAAACTTTAGAGCTTGTTGGTCAGTTTTAATCTGAAAAGAATGGCCCAGGAGGTAGGGTCTCCATCTCTGAACAGCTGATACTAAAGCCAACAATTCTTTCTCATATGTTGATAATAACAAAGCTTTCCCTTTCAAAGCTTTGCTATAAAAGGCTATGGGTTGAGACTCCTGCATCAAGACTGCCCCAAGACCCATACCAGAAGCATCACACTCAATGGTGAAGACCTTTGTGAATTCAGGCAACCTCAAAACAGGAGGGTTGCTAACAGCTGTTTTCAACAATTCGAAAGCAACAGCAGCCTTATCATTCCAACAAAAGGAATTTTTCTTCAAAAAATTCGTTAAGGGAGCTGCTATAGACCCATAGGCCTTGATAAATTTCCTGTAATAACCTGTTAATCCTAAAAAACCTCTCAAAGACTTCAAGGTTGTAGGAACAGGCCAATTCACCATAGCAGCAGTCTTTGTTGGATCTGTTTGAACTCCATTGCCAGATATAATATGGCCCAAATACTCAACCTCTTGTACACCAAACTTGCACTTGGACATCTTGGCATAAAGAGTATGTTGTCGCAATGTACTCAAAACAGTCTGTACATGCAATAAATGCTCAGCCATATCCTTGCTGTATATGAGTATGTCATCAAAAAAAACCAAGACAAACCTTCTCAAGAAAGGCTTGAAAATATGGTTCATTAAACCCTGAAATGTAGCAGGTGCATTAGTGAGGCCAAAGGGCATCACTAAGAACTCATAATGGCCCTCATGAGTTCTAAAAGCTGTTTTTGGAATATCCCCTTCCCTCACTCGAATCTGGTGGTATCCAGCTCTCAAATCCAACTTGGAAAAAATTCTAGCCCTAAACAATTCATCCAGCAATTCATCTATAACTGGAATTGGAAATTTGTCTTTGATAGTTTCCTTGTTTAAGGCCCTATAGTCGATGCACATACGCCAAGTTCCATCAGCTTTCTTAACCAACAGTACAGGAGAAGAAAATGGGCTTTGGCTAGGCCTAACCACACCAGATTGAAGCAAGTCATTGACAATTTTTTCAATTTCAGATTTTTGATAATGAGGATACCTGTATGGTCGAACTGAAATAGGAGAAACACCCTCCTTGAGGATGATTTGATGATCAAAGGCTCGTCTTGGAGGCAAGCCCACAGGTTCAGCAAAAACATCAGAGAACTCCTTGAGCAATTCAGTCATGGGTCCTGTTACACAAACCTCCTCATTGTGCTGCTCAACAGGTATTAACTGCAACAACCAACCTTGTTTATTCACAAAAGGGGACTTAAAGCCTGAGGTGCCAGACATCATTTGTATACTTGCACAGTTCAACCCTTGTAAATGTACCAATTTGCCATTCCACTCAAACTGCATGGTCATATCAACAAAATTCCAGGTAATAGATCCCAAGGTCTTCAACCATTGGACCCCAAGGACAACATCACAGCCTCCCAAAGCCAAAACATGGAAAGGCACAGAAAATCGAGAGTCCTGAATCTTAAATGTCTCCATGCCACAACCTTGACTCAGAATCTTCTCACCATTGGCCACTCTGACTTGCAAACTAGAGGCATGGTGTATTCTCAACTTAGCCTCCTGAACTACTAGAGGATCAACAAAATTATGTGTGCTCCCCGAGTCTACTAAAATTTCAACAGCACAAGAGCCTACACATCCATGTAATCTCATAGCATTAGCACTAATAGAACCAGAAATAGCATTAACAGACACTTCTAAGGTATCAGTAACTATAGGATCTGATTCTTCATCTTCGATACACAATGGCCTTTCACAATCAGACTGGTTAAAATCATCAACATCAACTTGAATGAAGTAAACTTTAGGCTTTTTACAAACATGATTGGGATTCCGTTTTTCTTCACAATGAAAGCATAAACCTTTTCTTCTCTTCTCATCCATGTGAGAGGCATTCACTTTCTTCCAAGGAAGAACATTCTTGCTGCCTTCCTCACCAAGATCTTTAAGTGCACTCTGATTAACTGGCCATTTCTCAGCAAAATGAGGATTTGGTCTCCAAGGTTTCTTTGAAGACAACACATACTCTTCTTGTAGCTTGGCCAAGCCAAAAGCTCCTAAATTCATAGGATTAAACATTTTAACAGGGATTCTAATGTCATCTTTCAGGCCACTGATATAACAGCTCATTTTATGTCTATCAGACAAGCCTTTCAGCCTATTAGACAATGCCTCAAATTGAGTGGTATACAAGCCAACAGAACTAGTCTGTTTCAATCGCATTAGAGCTTCCATTGGATCATCAAATGCTGATGGTCCAAACCGAATTTGCATAGCCACCACTAAGGTCTCCCAAGAGTTAAATTGGCCCGAATCTAAGGCATTTTGGTACCATACCAATGCCTCACCTTCCATATGATGTGATGCCACCATTAACTTTTGATGAAAAGGTACTTGAAAGCAATCAAAGTATTGATTAGCTTTAAAGATCCATCCCGCTGGATCAAGGCCATTAAAATGAGGAAAATCCAACCTAATTCCCTTCTGGAATCCACCTCTTCCCTCGTGAATTCTAGGAGGTTGATCTCTATTGCTAGATACCTCTCTATTCAAATGAGACATGTCATTCACAGATTCCACAACAAAGCGCAACATATCAGAAAGTTGATCTAACCTTTCTGTTATCCCTGAGATAGTGTGCTGATGATGTTGAAGCTGTAATTGGACTGCTTCATACTGTTTCTGAGATGCATCCTGCTGACCTTTAATTGCACCACGCGTACCTTCTGCCATAGATATCTTCGAAATAAGGATCGCCTACTGCTGATACCAATTGTTATGTGCCTTCTTCTTCTTCTTCCTTAATCTTCCAGGTCCTGCACGTCCGCTACTTACAATTGTTCAACCTTGAAAAGTCACAACACAGTGATGGAGATAATCGGAATAGAGATTGAATCACAATATTATTGAAGTAAACGAGAGAGATTTTCGAGCAATCTCCAAGCTCCTTACAAGGACTGTTTACAGAAAAACTCAATACCCTTCATTCCACAATCACCCGCTATTTATAGGAAAATGATAACAGAAATAACAGACACTCGGGAAAAGCTTCCCAATTAAAGAAGGAGAACAAAACGACGCCGTCTAAGCTTATTCCTATAAGCCACCAACAAACCAAACGCCCCGTTTTATTAAAACACATTTCTTTGCAACGCAGCGTTTCACTTAAGCCAAACGCACCGTATTGAAGAGCCGTTGAAACCGTTACTCCTGCATAGTCATTCCTTCGATGCCCACTGCAGACTGCACAAGTCTCAACCCAAATCCCACATGACAAGTATTTTAACCATAACTTTCCACTCAGACATTCGATTGATGCGATTCTTGATACGTTGGAAATATATCTTAACGGGCTACAAATTTATCTCTAATAAGAGTTTCTAAATTCAAAATCTTGAATCGCGTACATGACTACCAAGCTGAGTTCTAAAAGTTAGGCGATTTTTTTATGCGGGAACCATGAAGACATTAGGGTTTTCTTCCTATCCTATTGGAAGGGATATTTGAGCCCCACAATTTTAACTAAGAGATAAAGTCAAGGAGATGAATCGAACTCCTAATAAAAGATAGACTCGGACTCCTAATAAGAGATAGACACAGACTCCTAATAAGAGATGGACTTACACTCCTAATAGGAGATAGACTCACACTCCTAAAAGGAAAAATGTTTCACAATGCAAATTGGACTCTATCATTACAAAGAAATAACCTTTATAAATAGCCTACAAGATATAACAAATCCTAGACTTGAACTTGATTTATTTGCTACTTTATACACTTACTCTCATATTGCTATACTGACTTTGGTATCGAAGACTCCACAGGGCAACCAGTGCTGCGCCTTTGTTTGTTGCAGGTGATCCGTGTGGTTGGCAGTGTAAAACACATCCTTAATAGTGGCACCGTCTGTGGGATCTTTACAGACTTCAACGTGATTTTCACATGCCAACTACCACGCGATCACATGCAAACCGCGATTTTTTTTATGCCGGAAAGCAGAGTAGGGGAATTCTATAATTCACAAGATCGTCTCCAAAAACCATATAAGATCTCTTCAACTTTCCTATTATTTATTTTCCTAATGTTGCAGTGAATGGTAAAAAAAAAAAAAGGAGACGGCGCTGCTTTGAAGAACTTATCCCATTATCTTTCTTTTAGCTACATATTGCATTATAATTACCATATATATCTATGATGATCCATTGATATATAAGAAAACTAAATTAGGTCGGAAATATGAAGATGATCATGATAAGCAAAAACAGGTAAGTAATAGTAAACGTACATGCATATATAGAAATTGAGAATAATACCCTTCTTGTTTTCTTCTAAACTGTAGTTGATGTTGTCGAGATTGGTGAGAGTCAAAGAAAGATTGGCCAAGTTCTAAAGTCAAGCCCTTGGCTGCTTTGGCCATGATTGATGAAGGGGAACTTGACTGGAAGATAGTTGCAATTTCGTTGGATGATCCAAGAGCGTCTCTTGTGAATGGCATTGATGATGTTGAGAAGCATTTCCCAGTATGCCCATTTTCTAAGTGCTGATACATATTCCTAAAACAACCCCCCTCTTTTACTCTCTCTTACTGTGCTTGATGTTGTAGTAGTATCTTCAGTTATCCTCTAAGTCATTATGCCATTTTTTTTATGTGGAAATAGACCAACCACTGTCTATGAGTTGTATCGTATAACCTCCTTTCCTATAAACTAGAATGTAATGAAGGTGCAGTAAGAAAGTGGGGGGTGAAGTTCTCTTGCATTTTGAATATTCTAACACACAGCAATAGTAGAGTTTAAAAATAAGCCATGGCCTAAAAGAATATGCAATGTACAGTTTTAATTGTAGGGATTATTACTGTGCAAAATTGGGATTAACTGTACATTCTCCATGTGAGCAGAATGAATTAGGATTTTTTTTTTTTTTATATAAGTAGAATGAATTAGGATTTCTTTTGTGGACTTCTCTATCTTTTTTTTTAAAAAAAAAAAAAAAAAAAAAAAAAAAAAAAAAAAAAAAAAACTTGCTAATTATATTCAAGAATCAAGTTTGACATGCTAGAAGAAACTGTTTCGGGCATTGGTTGTCATGGTATACCCAAAAGGGAAAAAATAGTGCAGGGTTTCTCATGTACAATTTTCCAGTCACAGTAAGTAAAATTTATGGGGCCTAATCTGATGGTATTTCAGGGAACTCTCACTGCGATTAGGGATTGGTTCAGAGACTACTACAAGATTCCTGATGGGAAACCTGCTAACAAGTTTGGTCTTGGAAACGAAGCAGCAAACAAGGTATTCTGTGCTTGATTCCTTGAGAATGCTCTCCATGCCTGTCATTTTCTATACAAATTGTGTTAGCAGCTTATTACAATCAAGGTTTTCCCTACATTTTCATTAGAAATTTATTATTTGAAAGTTTTCTTTAATGTGATGGCTGTGTTCTTGATATCTTTCTTTAGCACCGTATCTCACCATAGCATGACGTGGGTCAAGTATGGTCATATATCATTGATGTTGCTATTGCACGAGGCATGCTTTACGGGTTATATTTCTTTTCTTGTTGCATCTTTGACATGTTGGAAATTTCCAAAGTAATCAATAGCTCAACTATGCTAAAGGGATCCTGAACATGATGGCACATCACTGCCTATACCAAAACAGTTGTTAAATGTGTCGTTGGTAATGGAACTGTGCATTGAACCAGCCTCTAGTTTTCTTTTTATATACAGTAATGCTAGAGAGAAGCCACTATAGTAGTGCACACTTTGCACTCACTGCATGGCTGCTTCTAGTTGATTGTTCCCAACACTCACTTGGGAAGATGTGTGGTCTAGATGATGCCACATCATATGTGCAAAATGGATGCTCCCAATAGTGACTTCTATCTATATTTATTCTTTTATATATCTGGGTTGATCATTCATCTGAGCTTTTCTTTCTTCTTTGTCTTATCTTAGAAAATAAAAACAAAAAGTAAAAAATGCCACAAGATGAAACCATTTCATGATTTAAGAAGAAACTCCATTTCACAGCATTATACACTCCGCTCGGCATTATAATGATAAGGGGATAAGGCAAGTGCCAGCAAGCTTTCGAGGACCATGTCAGAGGAAATCATATTGAGATTAATTCAGTCATTGCATTATCATCACTGTTATTACTACCGTAACCATCATCAATATTATTATTTTTCATTATATTATCTGAGTGTATCGTGTTCTCCCATTATATTTATTTTTTTTTTTCCTTTTCTCGTATTTTATCTTTTCCTTGATTTAAATTTCTTCCTGATGAGCAGGATTATGCTCTTAAAGTCATCACCGAGACAAATGAATCGTGGGCTAAACTTGTTAAGAGATCGGTTCCTTCTGGAGAGCTTTCACTTGCGTAGATGCATTGGCAGACTGCAAGGTAGTGTGCTACAGGCGGGACTGTTAGTGACTCATCAGAGATTTTCCTTTTAGCAAGTAATCCCTAGCAATATGTAATGTTCAGGCCAATGCCATTTTTTCCCATTATGGAGCAGGAACGATACATCATTCATTTGTTGTTCTTTTTACGTTCTCAAACATCAGATTCGGACCCTGCCGGATTGAATAACAGAAACAAATATGCAAATATTTTATGGATTACTTTATGTCTCGTGGATTATAATCCCATCAATGCTTGTATGAAAACATTAAAGTTGTCCATTATCAAGCTGGATTTGAACTCTTCTATCTGATTACATTTTTCCTGGTAACTACTTTTCATAATTTGTCTTTTCCGTTTCAGTTACTTAACATTCAACTCAATGGAAAGTTGATAAAAATGCCCCTCCAAGTAGTGACAGGTCAACACTGGAACACTTTGGCTGTGAAGATGATTGATGAGGGACTGGGCTTAATTATGGGCCTGGTTTCAACTAGAAAACCAGATGGGTTAGTAGAGGAAAAGGGGAGGCTGTATGGACCCCAAGGCTTCTAATGTCTACGTAGGAACTGGGCCCTTGAAAGGCCCATTCAAGAAGCCTGTTACACGAGAGAAGCAGTCTGGCATTGGGTTTCAACGATCTACCAACCCGAGAAGAGATTCCGCCAGCCCAAGCCCATGGTGGCTCTGCAACCTGGTCCTTCTTCACAGAGTGGGTCATTGGCTAGGGGTGCTACCCGCCCCCTACGGGGCGAGGGCAGCCCTGCCCTGTCCCCCGCCCCTGCATGGGCGGGGGTTTGATTGTTTTACCCGTACCCCGCCCCCACCCATGCGGGGCGGGGTACCCCGTCCATTTGACGGGGGGCGGGGGTGCACTCCAATCCATCCACCCCCCCCCCCCTCTTACTGGGCCTTTGGCCCAATACATTTTTCTGAGTCCTAAATGGTCCAAAATTTATTTTTGGGCCTAGAATTTAACTAAAAAAATTAAATTTATTTAAAAATTAAAAAATATATAGTATATACATATATATAGATAGAACTATATACTAAATTTCAACTATTAACTACTAAGCTATTACAAATTAAAATTTACAATTATACAAATTAAAACTCTAGGAGAACTAATAAACTTAAACTATTACAAACTCTTCTAAAAATATTAAATATTACAAATTGTAGCAACATTACACTTAATTGTAAATTAATAATTATAACTCATAACTTTTCAATTTGATCAATTTGGGATGGCGATATGGCGCTGTGTAGGGGTGAATTCACTGAGTGGTGAGTTGTGTCGACTGTTGTGAGACTGAAAATCAAGATCATAAATGTTAATAAGTTATAAAACCTTAAAGGCTGAAATATTAATAAGTTAAAAATAAAACAAATTAGAATTATAAAGTTATAAAATGAAACAAAAATTTAAAAAATTAAAATACAAAATATTAAAAATACTAACCAAGATAAGATTGGGATTGGGCAATTGGAATTTGAGATGAAGATGAGGCAGATGAGCATAGATCGGTCATTAGGATTTGGCATATGTATAATTGTATATTGAGAATATAAAATCTAAAATAAAAACAAGCAAACTAATTAGATACTAAAATATGATAAAAAATTATAAATAAATAAAAAACAAATAAAGGACAAATTGTGCAAACCATGGCAACGGTGGGTCCAATACAAAGTCATACTGCATCGGAGGTAGCCGTAGACATTGTCTTATGTATCACTATAACAATGAAATTTGAAATTAAATTAATGAATACCAATTAAATGAAAATAAATAAATCAATAAGAAATTAGAAAATAAAATTAAAATAAATATCAGATCCAGGCTGATCACCACCCTCCTCCTCGACATCGGTTTCCTCATACTCAAGAACATCCGGAACATGAATTGGAGTTCCCTTGATCCAATTCTGCGTGCAAATCAAAGCCTCCACAGTGGTAGGAGTTAATGAACTTCGAAATGAATCCAATACACGTCCTCCGGTGCTAAAGGTCGACTCCGAGGCTACGGTGCTAACAGAGATGGCCAAAAGACTGCGGGCTATCTCTCCAAGGATGGGATACTTCACGGCATTCACCTTCCACCAACTTAATATATCGAAGTCTCGTGAAAATGGTATTACCTCCACTGCTAAGTATCTGTCTATCTCTGACTGAGCCTCTACATAACTCCGCATTAAGGGGGTCTGCTCAAACCTCTCACCCCAGTCCATTCTACATCTTTTCCCAGTATCAACTTCTTGAACCAGTGTAGGGGTAGGTGTAGGTGCCGCAATATTACCACCCTGTAGGACGGTAAACTCATCAAATAATCTACAAAGGGTTTCCCGAACCCTTGCTGTAATAAGCTCCGCCCATGCTTGCCCATATGCAAGGCCCAATCCAAATACCATGCCATCCACCTTAAACCTCGGGTCAAGGACGACAGCTACATATAACAAAATATTAGCCCTAGTAAAATCTCCTCAATACTTGTCGTACTTTGACCTCATAACCAATGCCATCTCCCGCAGCCTATAGTGACCACCCGCGACCATGTCATCTAATTCTTCTTTTACCTTACATATTTGCTGACAGAATTGATGGGATGTAGGTTACAAAGTTCCAGATATCGTCATGGTGACCTCATAAAAAAGCCTCAAAAACTCTACAAAAATAGATACAATCTCCCAATCATCATTTACGGGTTTCCCCAATCCCTCGTGATTATCAAAATATTTAACATATTGGGTGTCTTCATCACCCAATAGTGCAAATGCCAGCCTATATTCTTGAGTCACCTTCAACATAAAAAAATATTGAGTTCCATCGTGTAGGCATATCAGGTACAAAGGCTCTTCTTGGATGTTAGGCCCGCAGACCTTGAAGCAATCTTGAATTTCTCCAACCTCGAATGAGAAGATCTCATCCATCTCACAGCAGTCCTGACTCGAGCAATCGAGTCATGAAGATCCTTCAAACCATCGGTAACAATAAGATTCAGAATATGTGCCGCACATCTCACATACAGACACTCACCACCCAAGATTGTCTTATTTGCCTCTCTAAGATAGGTCTTCAAATGTCTCAATGCAACATCATTACACGAGGCATTATCAACTGTGACTATAAGTACTCGGGTCAACTCCCACTCCTTTATTGCGGCCTCTAAGGCCTTCCCAATTGTGTCACCCTTATGATCGGTGATTTGTTAAAATTTTATAATTTTCTTATGCAATGTCTAATTACAATCAACAAAATGCACAGTTAAAGACATATAATTAAAATTTTGGACTGATGTCCAAGTATAAGTAGTAAGGCAAACAAATTGACCGGCCAATTCACCCCTCAACTTCTCTTTTTCAGACCAAAAATATTTTTTTACATCATTTGCCACCGTATGGCGAGAAAGAATATTAAACCTTGGTCCCAAATAGCAAGCAAACGCTTGGAACCCTTTCCCATCAACAAATTGAAAAGGTAGCTCGTCCATGATGACCATACGAGCTAAGTGTCTTGTACACTCATTGGGATCATACTTAGTATACCCCCTCAAAGTTGCACCCCCACTAGTCTCATCTGCCATTTTGTGAAGTCCAGTTTCTAGCCTAGATTGGTTTTTCTATTGTAATGATCTTAATATTGGACTTTTTTTACATTGGTCTTCTAAGTGCACCTTTAATTGTGAGGTGCCATGTTTCCTATAGTGACATCCATAGATTTTTCCACAATGGTTACACTTGGCTTGGGGTTATTGGGGTTATTGGGGTCACCACCCCCTAGTTTGGTGAAATGAGCCCAAACTATAGAAACAAGTTTCTTGTTGGGCTTAGGGGCGGGGCAAGGTGCCGTAGGGGTAGGTGTTGGGCCAGGGGTAGGGGTAGGAGTAGAAATAGGAGTAGGTATAGGTGTAAGGGTAGGAGTACCCTGGGCATCGAAAGGAGAGCTCGCATTAGAATCTGCTGGCATATCCATTAACTCAACCAAACAAGAAATCTAAAATAAAAGCAAACATATCAACATGCCAAACAATTACATCCAAGCATTAACATATATATTGGAAGTTGGAAGATGAAACATCAATGATCAAACATCAAACATTAAAAAAAAAATGAAATACCCAATCCAAATTAACCAATTGCCAAGCAAATTATAACATCGTCGACCGATCTAATTTATGAATTGGTTACAAAATTATTCATCCATCCCTAGTTAGTACTACTACTACTATAATTAATGCATGCACAAATTGAAGCACATAATAAAGAAACACATGATGCATTAATAATATTGCTAGTCTCTTGTCTCAGCAAAGTACCTAGCAGCTAGCTGGAAAGTCCACATGATCTTATCCTTTGGTATTAATTATGTGATACAAAAGTTTTTCAAAATGATCTATATGCTAGCATTTAATTAATTCCAACTTTCAAAAAGAGATCTAAGAAATTAATTAGAAACTAAAATTTTTTATCAGTGCCTCTTTTTTTCTGTTAAGTTTCAAACTTGCCGAGTTCAAGTACTATATTTCCTGATCAATCACGTTGTTTAAGCAGAAAATCTACTAAATGTACAAAAAAGATGGGGGAGAACACATGAATATGGCTTCACGCATGCATGACTCAGGATAAACGAAGAGTACTAGCTACCATTTGCAGCATGGGAAGCAGGTTCATGCATCTACCATATATATAATATTAGACCATATATAGATGTAACCCCAACCCCAAAACACCCACCCACACACACAAATATATAAATATATATATATATATATATATATATATATATATAAATGCACAAATTAAGAGCTGATTGTTAAAAAGGAGGGGTATCAATAGTTTCATATATATTTGTGTAAATTAAAGAAACTATATATTAATAAACTTGGAAATGCTTTCTTATTCTTATATAATTTATGGGTTTCAATCCTTAAAACATAACAATTATTTAGGGTGAATTGAAACCATAAAATAATTTAGGGGTTTCAAGGATTGAAACCCCTAAATTATATTAGGGTTTCGGATTAGACTCGTAATGCAAAACTCAAAAACACTCCACACAAGAACTGACTGAACAAGATTTCATTAGTAAACCTTGTAGAGAATTTTTGAGGAATTCTCAACCTCCCAAAACAGACTTTCAAGATCATTCACACCCAAATCATTATTCTTACCTCTGCTTTTATAGAAGCAGATGGCTAACTAACTTTCTAAAGCAATCGTATGTAGTAAAACGCAAGAATACAAATGTAAAATGCAGCTATCTATTTACATCATGAAACACAACGTTTCATTAAAGGCTCTAAACACAGCTTCTAAGAAAATAAAACGCAAACACTTCTCTGAAGACTAAACGATTCGTTTCATTAAACCCTTTCCTTCTTTTGATTCCACCCAATGGTTAAAACCGTTGCAATTGACTTCCTAACAACAACTTCATAACAAACTTCTCTCCATAGCTTCTCTGATCTGCACCACTTCAAGGCCTCTGCTAGGCACCCGTGACACCCGAAGTGTTGTTTTGGAACATTAGGATTGCTAATTGTTCTTTTAGGGTGGGGGAGAGGTTACAAATTTTTTATAGGCAGAACCATTACCATGGCTTGTCATTGTAAAATTTCCAATACACCAGTATGTTATGTAGTTGATCTCAATGTAAGAAAATAGTAAATTAAATGGAAGGACCGGAATGAACTGTGTTGAGTGTAATATCATTTCTATAATGAACTAAAGGTGTTTGTGAAATGGAAACTGGGATAGAGTGAGAGTGGGAGAGAAAGAGTGTGGGACAGGTAATCCCACTTGTTCTTGTACAAAAAGTATTCTCGTATGACATATGGGTTTTGTTATATGTGTATATGTTTCTGTTCTTACATGTTCATGTGTATATGTATATTACGGTCTTACTTTTTTTATAGTTTTTTGGGATCAATAACTTTTATGGTTCTATTGACCTCAAAATATGTCTAAAAGAAAAGGAAACAAAGAACTTTGTTACATTTTTTCCTCCTTTTTTCTGTTTGTTTTATCAAGGAAGTTGAGGGAGTATCAAATAGAGGCCCAGCAAAACATGTTTATGAGGAAATTGGACTTGTGTAATTTCATCGGTGTTTTTCCAATAAAAAACTGTTTTATACTCTTTTTTTCTTGGTATATTGATATGGAGAAGTTAAGAGCAGATTAAGGGCTGGTGAATTTTGAACCCTGGTCCTTCAGTTATTTTTTTTAACGATCATCTATTTTGGTTTTTAATTCTATCAATTCATTTATGATTATTGATTATCTTGAAGTGGAAGGTTTGAAATGAACTGTAATTTCATCAGTGTTTTTCCACCTTTAGTTCATTACAGAAATCGTTTTACACTCAACAGAGTCTATTCCTTGCAATTGTATTGATAATAGGGTTGTATTAATAACTGAAGGTGTCTCCTAATATTTTTACTGTGATTTTCAGCTCACCCATGTTCTCTCCAGGTTTTTATATATGTATGCGCATTCATCTTCTTTTTATAAAGTGGGAAAATAGAATAGACTCTATTTTCTTACATCTTCAACAAACAGAGTTTTCACATAGGTTAGATTCTATTATTTTCCATACAAGTAGATTGATTCCTTTTCTACATCAACTTTATAATTTTTAACTAAAGTTATAAGCTACAGAGTGTGGTAATCATTCTCTTCCCACCATTTGCACCTCAAGACTTGAGGTTTGGAAAAAGAAAATACTGATGGAGATAGGTGCCAATGCCATATTGATTTCACTGACTGGACTTCAGGTGTGTGACCATATTGATGCGATGTAATTCCATGAAGATAGTACCTAATTCAGACAATATCAGGAACTTTTAAATATAAGTATGCTGGTCAATTATCAGTGTGCGATGTTATTGACTGAACTTCCCATATTTCTTGGTAGCATCGTATGATTGGACTTGAGAATTACTTTCCGGCAGGTTGTGTACATGCCGCTTTCCAAACATGTTGTGTAGAATTTTTTGTGGACATAAATATTGACAGCTTGTGTGGATAAACATGGCTAGATTGTGTATGTTGTTTGTGGGCAGTTATGTATACCATCCATGTATATAAATCTTGTCGATTGTGTCCAGGTGTATGTGCGTAGATGGTTTTGTGTCCAATCGTGTGAGCACCTAATGAATATTTTGGGTTTTGGAGACCTTTAACAATGCTGATGTGTAGATTTTGATTCCTTAGGAACTCAAAGTACTTGTTGCAAAACATACCATCTGCATTTGTCTACGAACTGAATCATGGTTCAAATGTAAGTTCAGCTTATTACGGTCTGTGCGTGCGTGAGTTTGGGAAAAAATCGCATAGCTTGTGCTGATTTTTGTTCATGTATCATCCTATGTGTATAATAGATTGGAAAAAAAAATCTAGAGTATAGATTTTTGTTCCACTTATCATCATGTGTGTAAAGTAGATTGATCCAAAATGTTGTAAAGAATATCTTAGATAAGCTCAAAGGGGACTTTAAGAATGGAATCAAAATGTATAGAGCCCAACAGATTCAGAAAAGTGACCAAACACTGCAGATTTTTTCATAGCCTCCACAGTACCTCTCCTCCCTATACAACAAAATGCCTAATCCAGTATTTACTCGACCTTTACTTTGCCTAATTCGAGGAGTACTATTACACTTGACTTATACAAGAAAAATAAAGAAAATATCCACCTATTTACATGTGCCCTATAGTTTATCCGAATCAGGCAGAAATTATTACAATTGATACAACCCAGTACAAACACAATAATATTCGCACATTTCTATTCTTGACCCTCTGTAAATTTTGTTCGACCTCAACATTTGGAGCATCTCTCTCTCTCTCTCTCTCTCTTCCGTTTATCTTCCCTTCTCCGCAATATGTCCTTCTCCCTCTTCCAAAATGCATTCTCTCTTTTTCAAATGTTCTCCTCTATCAAGTTAAGTACATCCACCCATACGAAAAATTCACATTTTGCATCTCCATGTACATAGTATGAACATTTCACAGGAGGAAGTAGCTTTACCATGTCATATAGAAATTGAAAAGCAATGAAAAATATAGCAATTGCTTTACCGTGTTGTATAGAAATTGAAAAGCAATAAAAAAAAATATCCTTCCAGAGATTATGTTTCATAGGTTGGCAAACATTTGGGAGCGCGTATAATCATGTTGCACAAGATGATTAAAGTCTTCGATGATTAATCGGTAGAGGGGTTGATACATTAAGGCATGATGATTTCCAAAATTAACAAACTTGTTAAGAACTAAACAAGACCTTATTTGGGTCATTGATAGTGAAACTTCAAAATAGATAAATATTTGTACAAGAGATCTAGAATCCATCGACGAAAATAAAGTTCAAGCATGCTTTTCAGCATTGTCAAAAGTAAGGCCCCTTGGATTTCAGAAGCTTCTTGATCTAAATATGTTTCAAGAGTGAGAACCAATATAAATGAGTATTAAAAAATGTCCTAAATTCCAAAACAAATATGGCATGTGTGGCTTAATATGAAAAAGTTAAATTGAGATATGAAAAAGTTGAATTGTTTATTGTATTTTGTGCGAGAATTTAAGAAAATTATAATGATAAGATGAGATGAGTTGAGTTAAGATTGTTTTTTCAAAATTGTTAGAGATAAATTTATCTATCAATTTTGAAAAAGTTATAAACTGAGGTATTGAATTAAGAGAAATGATACTTGCAATCGTGAGTGTGCAAGCACCGTGCAGTCGCTTTGAAAAAAGTGAATAAATATGGGACCACATAAAAATAAATTAATTTTTTAATAGTAGACTTCACTCTTTTTCAAAGTGACTGCACGGCACTTGCACATTTTACGACTGTATATAACATTATTCTTGAATTAAAAAGACGTAAAAATCTTGTAATAATTTGCAATTAACGATAAATTTAACGGCCTCTTGACATCTTGGTATTGTGCTGAGATTCGGCCCACGGTCCACCATATGATAGATTGTCCGAGTCTGAGAAGCATCGACTTGAGAGTGTGAAATGTGGGCTAGGTTGAACGAGTTGGGCTGAACATCGTGGGGAGAACCGTTGTCGACAGACAGGAAGCAGATACAGAATGGTGTCAGGGAGGCATGGAGACATGCAGTTAAGCCCACCATAATAGCAACCTAATCCATCTCGGTGAAGGGGTTTACTAATTTTGTGGTGTGAAATAGAGCCTTTGCTCTGCATTGCAGACCCATCTCTGATTCTTTATCTACAGAGAGAAACACATCGATTTTCATAGACAACCTTACGGATAAGCTGGCTGATATAGAGTACAGACAGTATAATTACTGTAGAATTTATCCATGGAAGTTGGAAGGAATTTGCTTTCTTCAAAGCCGTCGTTTCCTTCAGGAACCCACCTTAAAAATTGTCTTTCCTCTTCTTCTTCTTCTACTTCAGGTAAGCTTATACGCCTTTCAATTCTCATTTTCGTCCCTTCTTCCTTTGAAGTGCGGTTATACCACACATTTGACTCGCGGGTTTCCTCTGTATATATCTCTTGCCGCAAATGCTGTAATATACCGTATGCTGTATGATAATGAAAAGCGTATTGGTAGTGTGAATTTTATAGCACAGACCTCGTTACTTTTCCTCTGGTGGACTGATTCTAGTTTAAAAGTGAAAACAAAACAATACTTCGAATTTAGACTCAGCGGAATGGAAGCCTAGACGCGCCATTAATGTTTGATGTTTTGTTCAGTTGTATCCTACTATCCTGCAATGTGTACATGTGCTTGTTGAATTGTATTATAGGACTTGTTGATTTAATTAATCTGTATAATATGTTGCATTACCGTCTTTATAGATTTGTTATTTCTCGGTGAGTGAGTTTGCGAGCTCTTTTTGCATTGAACTCTTTTTTTTTTTATAAGTAAACAAATTTTATTGATCAAAGAATAGGCAAAGCCATATACAGAATTCTAAACAGAAAAAACAAAGGCATGCCCTAAGCTACGTAGCATTATAGACAAGAAAATCATGTAGGTTCATGCCATTGAAGTCAACAGCAATGGCCCAAGTATATAGTGTTCTAAAGAATAAATCTTTCAGCTCCTCCTGCAATCTATTCTCTGAACACTCGCTTGGAAATCTTGTAACATTAAAGTCTGCCCCAATACCCCAACGTGTTTTGTAACATTGAACTCTTCTTGTCAATAGTCTCATCTGGTACTCTATGTTTAAGCTGTTTAATTTTTACTCTTTGAACCCACAATCAAACAAAAGAAAAAATCTTTTAGGTTGCCCAGAGTTTATAATCATTTTATTTCTTTGTGTTTGTGTTTTCGTTCATCATGTATGCATGTGCTCTTAATTTTGCAGCTTTGATGCTTCATGAACAAGCAGCTTCTGTTGTCACCTCTATGCTAAGCACTTGCACACCTCAACGTCGCCGTGCCTCAATTCCATTGCAAGAGCAGCGTGATGAAAATGACCCTCTGTTGCACGTATTTAAGGAAGACGCAATGTCTTGGGTTGGGCTCTTTCTGGTTTGCCTACAATGCACATGCATCCTCACTTTATGATTGTCAATTTATTTCTAATAGATTAATTGAAAATCCTATCGCTTTCATAAAACTCTTCTTGATCAATGTTTTTCATGCTTCAAAAGTGTCATTTTTTGGTTAAAATACCCATTACGTCACTCTTGCAACTCCTAACTGATCCGTTACCAATTCTTTTCTTTCTTTTCTTTCTGTTTTGTTAAAGGGAATTTTAGAGAGAACCCGGATAGTGGCTGGGGCCTCGGTCAATGAAGAGAAAATTCCTGAAAACTCTAACCAATTGCTGCACGACTTTGAGCGCCAGTTGCTTCACTGGCCTGGTTTGGGACAGTTGTAAGTTAAGCCAATCTTAAGCCGAATCAGTTCTGCTATTGCCTCAATTTCTTATTGTTGTAATCTTATTCCTGAACTGCATCCTTATGTATTCTTTTGTGAAATTTTGTGTTGCAGGTCACCACCTTTGCAAACAGGAAAAACAATGTCTTCCTCCTTGAGTATGCAGCCTATTACTGCTAGTACAGAGAATCCTATGGATGTTGAAGAATGTGATATAGTGGCCCTTGCTAAGAAAGCTTTGTCAGCCTCTCAAGAAGCAGCCTTGTTAGCCGAAGACTCCAAATTAATAGGATCTGATTTTGATGAGTCACTTTCTTCTGGGTTAGTATTATCTTAACTGTTCTCTTTCTCTATTATGCAGTCCTCATATTAAGCGATCTATTTGCGGACTAACACCTAAATATTTTTTTCAGTTTTGGGTCTAGGATTTTTGTGAATATACCACTCGAGGAGGAGAAAGTGGTAAGGTCTACACGAATTTTAGAGAGGCGATCTAAGAAGAGAAGAGTGCCAAAGTCAAACGTTCACGAGAATCACAGTTCTAGAAATGTAGATGTGAAAAGAAAGATTAGTGAAGGTTTTGATCCAAATGATCCCCTTCGATTGTTCTTGTGGGGTCCTGAAACAAAACAACTTTTGACTTTGGAAGAAGAGTCTGAATTGATTGCCCAAGTACAGGTGTATTTCTAAAACCTGTCCATTCAAGATGGTGAGGGATGTTTGGTTTATAGAGGTCTTATTCTTGCTTGGCTTGAAACTGTGTACAGGATTTAATGAAATTAGAAGAAATGAAGATTAGGCTCCAATCTCATTTTGGCCGTGAACCAACATTGGTTGAATGGGCTGAAGGAGTGGGTCTCAGTTATCGTGCCCTGAAGTCACGACTGTATTCTGGTAATAGCAGCCGGGAAAAGCTGATTTATGCAAACTTACGTATGGTCGTTCACGTTGCTAAACTATATCCAGGGCGAGGTCTCAGCTTTCAGGACTTATTGCAGGTTTGACACAATTAACTTTTTTATTTCCTTTCCTCATTTTAAAGCTCCCCTTACCCTGCACCAACCAAGAAAAGCAGTGAAAAAAACAAAAAACTGAGATAAGTATTATTGAGCAGAGAATGCATAAAAACTTTGTCAAATATAATGAATAGGACATGCTTACAGCAGTTTCCATTGCTGAAGGGTTTTGAACTTTCTCTCTTACCCAATTCAAAGCAAAAAGTATCTTGTCGACTCATCAAGCCCATGACCTGAAGACTGCAGGTTGGAAACCCAACCACCTATAAGACTCCCTCAATGAAATCCCACCTAACCATGTCAAAAGGGGGTGGCCCCTTTTCGCCTGCCTTCCCTTTGCCCCTGCATCATGACACATTGAGACAGCCACACTGAACATTGTTTGAGATAATTTAATCTTGTTTCTTGCATTAAGATCCCAACATGCTATAGTTTTTAACGTACTCCATTTGTGCAGCTGGGCTGTATCTCAACCCCATACAATTATTTGGATGAAGAATCTTGAGTTTTAGATCTTTTGGTCCCAAATACATTTTACATGTGCTCGTATGATACAGAAGAAATGTTTTTGCTCACCAAAATATTCAGATATAAAAAAGAAAAAAAAAAGAAAGAAAAAAAAAAGTGAATTTAGTTTTCATTCCAATCTACAGCAGGGTATCAACCAGTGTTGTTTACAGAAGTATGGCTCTGTAAGGGTGAAAATATAATGATAATCTCTACTAAAAGTTTGCTGATATCTTTGCTATAGGAGGGCAGTATGGGTCTTATGAAAAGTGTTGAGAAGTTCAAACCCCAATCCGGTTGTCGGTTTGCTACTTATGCCTATTGGTGGATAAGGCAATCAATTAGGAAGGCCATATATCAACATTCCAGGACAATCCGTTTGCCGGTATTGTAAATCATTCTGTTTCTCTAGTTTCTGTTTTTCAGTGAACATTTGTGCTTTGAATATTGTGGGAGCATGCATCTATGTTTCAATTATTATGCCCTATGCTTGCACAAAATTACTTGTATTTTAATTAAATTCTGGAAATGGTGGAAGTTCACTAACTTTTCATGTTGATAAAGGATAAAGAAGTCTTGTAATTGAAATTAACAGCTTGATTTCTTATAGCTTGTTGATGATTTTTTCATGGTATAGATGTTGTATGGATCATGTCATTTTGTATGTTATTGAAGATGATCACTTCCATACAATAGCCTTTCTTGTATCATCCCCCAGCCATCCCATGATGAGGCACACCTCCATTGGAGGAAAGTCCTATGTTTATAAACTATTTTCACTCCCCATGCACATAAGAATGTCCCGAGATGGCATACCTGGGGGATGGCAAATAGACTTATTCATTGAAGATACGTGATATGCTGAAGTATCCAAGTGAAGGACTTTAGCACCTTGTGAAATATGTTAAATGCAGGAGAACGTACATGCCCTACTGGGCAAGATGATGGAATCAAAGAGACTACTCATTCAGGAAGGAAACCATCATCCAACCAAAGAAGAATTAGCACGACATGTTGGGATTACAGTCAACAAGTTAGAAAAATTGCTATATACAACCAGACTACCACTTTCAATGCAACGACAAGTTTGGACAGACCAAGATACCACTTTTCAGGTAATGCTATCGTGTTCTTTCAGCTTCCTTTGATCAGATATAACACAAACTTTGTGTTATATGTAAATGTTGGAGGCAAATATTTCAGAACCTTGTACATTTTGGCCAGCTAAAAACGTGAGCTGCAGTGTCTCGTTGCTCAATTTGATGTGTCCTATTTTTACTTTATCTTCTGTGAGCTGTGATCAAATATTTTTTTTGATAAGTAATAATCTTTATTGATGTGAATGAAATTAGGCAGTGCCCAAGTACACAGGAAATATACTAAGAGAGGCACCTAATTACATTCTAATAGACTAGAAAGAAGATAAGAACTCATGAACATTCCCTCCCCTCAATACAATAGCAGAAAACCACTGAAAAATAGAGAAAACAAAAAAGTTCCAGATTTCTCCCATTGCACGCTCCTTGTTATTAAAACATCTGTCATTCCTTTCCAACCATAAACACCACATTAAGCACAAAGGAATCATCCGCCACACGGCTGCTAATTGGGCACTACTATGAGACCTATTCCAGCATGCTAATAGGTCCACCACACTCTTGGGCATAACCCAACTTAGCCCAGCTCTACTAAGAATACCAGCCCAAAGCTTTCCAGCCACCTCACAATGTAAAAGCAAGTGATCTACCGATTCTCCACATTTTTTACACATGTAGCACCACTCCATGATCACCATACCTCGTCTTCTTAAATTGTCAACCGTCAATATCTTCCCATGAGCAGCTGTCCAAGTGAAAAAAGCAACTTTAGAAAGCACTAACACCTTCCATATACTCTTCCATGGAAAGAAAGTGGGTTGTAGGACTGTCAAAGCCTTATAGAAAGATTTAACAGTAAACTTCTCTTTCCTCGTGTGAGACCACAACATACGGTCTCCCCCATTGGCCCCTAGCTTTGCTGAATACAAGTAACTGTAAAACTCTGCCAGCTCTTCTAATTCCCAGTCCTGAGCATTTCTTGTAAAAGTGACATTCCAAGTGACCATCCCATTGGCACGACATAGAACTTCTGAAACTGGGGCTTGCTGATTTCCCGCCAAATTAAAAGCTCCTGGGAAAGCCAGGCAAAGAGGACTCTCCCCGCTCCATAAATCGAACCAAAAGCGGGTACGTGTTCCATCACCCACCTCGAACTTGAGATGTTTTTCAAAGGTATTCCACCCCTTCCTTATGAATTTCCACAGGCTTACTCCATAAGACCCCCTACCCTCCTTAGAGCACCATTCCCCCCACTCACAACCATACTTATGATCAATAACCTCTCTCCACAGCGAATTCCCTTCCTTATGATACCTCCACAGCCACTTCCCTAGGAGTGCCTTGTTGAAAACACACAAGTTTCGTACCCCTAACCCCCCATTCGCCAATGGACAGCTCACCCTTTGCCAACTCACAAGATGAAATTTGGATTCCTCCCCCATACCACCCCACAAAAAAGCTCTAAACAACTTTTCTATCCGGTTTGCCACACCCACCGGTAATGGAAATAGAGAAAGATAGTAAGTGGGAAGGTTGGAAAGAGTGCTTTTAATAAGGGTTAATCTTCCCCCTCTCGATAGATATAGCCGTTTCCATCCTGAAAGTCGTTGCTCAACCTTCTCTACCACCCCATCCCAAATGCTCTTTGCTTTGAAAGACGCCCCTAAGGGGAGTCCAAGATATGTCATAGGGAGAGAGGCAATTTTGCAACCTAGTAACTCCGCTAAAGAGGCTATATTGTTCACCTCCCCCACCGGAACCAGCTCCGACTTCCCCAAATTCACCTTGAGTCCCGAAACAGCTTCAAAACACAACAAAACTGCCCTTAAAGCTTGAATCTGGCCACTTACAACATCACAAAAAATGAGCGTATCATCTGCAAAGAGTAAATGCGAAATGGAGCTGGTATTGCTATTGCTGTCCACTGAAAAACCAGTAAGAAATCCCCCCCTTACAGCGGCCTCCACCATACGACTCAATGCCTCCATTACAATGACAAAAAGGAAAGGGGATAGTGGATCCCCTTGTCTCAAACCCCTGGAAGATTGAAAAAAACCACAAGGTTTTCCATTGACTAGGACTGAAAATCGAGCGGTTGAGACACAATGTTTAATCCAAGCACACCATCTATCCCCAAAACCACATCGTCTAAGCATATAAAGGAGAAAATCCCAACATACATGATCATAAGCTTTCTCCATATCGAGCTTGCAAAGAACCCCCGGGGTGCCCTCTCGCAACCGACTATCCAAGCACTCATTTGCTATCAACACTGAGTCCAGGATTTGCCGTCCCTTTACAAATGCATTTTGAGGTTTGGAAATGAGTTTGTCCATAACCAAACTCATGCGATTAGCTAACACCTTTGACATAATTTTATAAATCCCCCCTACCAAACTAATAGGCCGGAAGTCTTTCAATTCATATGCACCGGCTATTTTTGGAATGAGTGCAATGAAAGTGGCGTTTAGTGACTTCTCAAACTTTTGACTAGAATGAAAAGTATGGAAAATCTGCATCACTTCCTCCTTTACAATGTCCCAATTCTCCTGAAAGAAGGCCAAAGAGAAACCATCCGGACCGGGTGCTTTGTCTCGGCACATACTTTTCACCACGAGATGCACCTCCTCTTCATCAAAAGGCCTCTCCAACCATCCAGCTACATCCAAATCCAGTTGAGCAAAGGGTAAACCATCTAGTTTGGGGCGCCATTCTTCTTTTTCAGCAAGGAGATCCTCATAATACTGCACTATGTGGTCTTGGATTTCTTCGGAAGAATGTAACACACTAGGACCGGAATGGAGTACTTCAATGGCATTGTTGCGCCTATGTGAATTAGCCACCTTGTGGAAAAACTTAGTACATTTATCCCCCTCCTTCAACCAAAGTGCCCTTGATTTTTGCCTCCAAGATATTTCTTCTAGCAACAATACTTTCTCAATTTCTGTCACCACCACTTTCTTTCGTAATAAAGAGTCCGCATTAACTACTCCTTCCTCCAAAGCCTGCAGCTCATCCCAAAGGATATTTTTCTGCACTTCCGTATGTCTAAATTCTTCTTCATTCCACTTCATCAAGTCATACTTGAGGGCTTTAAGTTTACCCGCCACTATGAAACTGGGGGTACCCTCAAAAGAATAACTATCCCACCAAACCTTTACCCTATCCGCAAATCCTTCAACTTCCAGCCACATATTCTCGAATTTGAAGGAGCGTCTACCCCCACGAATACCACCACAATCAAGCAAAATAGGAAAGTGATCGGAACAAACACGTGGCAGCCTTTTCTGACATAGGTCAGGAAAATGCGTCTCCCAAGAAGAGGAGACTAGAAATCTGTCCAACCGGGACCCCCCTCGGCTATTGGACCAAGTGTAGGCCCCCCCAACCAGAGGAAGATCCACAAGATTCAGATCAAAGATCAGCTCTGAAAAGGCTTCCATTGCCCCTGATGATGTAGAGGCCCCTGCCCTCTCACTAGGGAACCGAACAATATTAAAATCTCCGCAAAAAACCCAGGGTAAATCCCATAAGGAGTGAAGACCTGCCAATTCCTCCCACAAAAAGCATCTATCTCTTTCTACATTGGGCCCATACACACCCGCTAAAGCCCACAACCACCCATCCTCAGTGTTCCTAAAAGATACAGCCATTGTGAATTTCCCCATGCAATCCTCGACCATCTCCACCACTCGCTTATCCCACATTACCAACACACCTCCCGAAGCCCCCGATGATGGTAGAGAACACCACCCCACAAAGGAACAGCCCCACAAGCTTCGAATTATGTATCTATCAACGCCACACAACTTAGTCTCTTGAAGGCATACAATGTCAGCCTTCCAACTCCGAATGAGGGATCTAATACGGAGACGTTTATTCACGTCATTGACCCCCCTTACATTCCATGAGAGTATTTTAGGTTTCATTAAATAACGAAATTCCCTTACCCTTCAACCTCTCCCTCCCCACACTTCCCTCCTTGTTGTCGTAATTAATAGTGCATTTGAGACGTTTCAACTCCCGGTCCCGTTTCACTGCTGATTTCAGAACCGTAGGTCTCCCTGCCTCCATTGCAATCAACAAGGCCTTAAACTGTTCTTCATACCCAGCAAACGAAATTCCCACACACTCTAGAACTTCCTCTACTTTTTTTAACAGCCAATCTTCTGTTATATTGCACACTGGCTTTGGAGAAACAATACGTAACGGGATAGGGCTTTCCAACTCATCCTTATCACCCTCAAAGCCGTTGCCCATGAGCTGATCCATTGGTTGGACCATAGATTCAGCCTCCTTCAACACCACTGAATATGACCCAGTGCCCCCATCGATCCCCCCTTCCATTTCCTCCACCCACATGTTCCGAATGTTACACCCCTCATCCACCTCTCCATCCTCCAAAGTTTTCCCAACAGGCTCATCATTTTCGACCTCCACTGCCTTTAGAGCCTCTTCTTCCACTTCCGCCAACATGGGCAGTACCTGAGCTACTCCTGAGCCTTCGACGGTGGTCGGCGACGTGATCTGAGCATACCCCGACGTCGCAGGTGCATCGGCTACCTCTGTCGCACCCAACGTTGCAGGTCCCGAAATTAGATCCATGACCATCGCCCCTGAAACTTCACTCCCCAGTGGACAGAATTGCTGCAATAACGTCAGAGAGACCTCAGAGCCCTCCGTCGCAACTTTCTGTGCTAGTTCCGATGAGTGAGCACCTCGACATCCTCCGTCAACCTCCATCGCACCTTTCTCCCCTGTTTCTCGAGGCTCTGCCACTGTTTCCAGCACCCCAGGTGACGACGGGAGACCCGCCCCTTCTAACGGTGGCCCCTGGTCCATTATCGGCGGTGGGTGTTGAGACCCACCCGACGACGAAGGAGTTTCGGCCCTTAGAGGCCGACGTCTCCACGCAGTCTCCACGGCCTGTCGCTTGACAGGCTGGGCCTGTTGAGTCACGCAGGGGGCCTGCTGGGCGTATCCTGGCCCATATGCGCCTTTCCCTTTGGAGCAAAACCCGTCTTCCAGCCCCAAGCCCAACTCCCTCCAACCCCCCTCCACAACGCTGCGTTTCACTTTCTCCAAGTTACTCTGCAGAGTACTAATTTGAGCCTGCATATCTGACAAGAGACAAACCATACCTTCCTTGTCAAGGCCATCACGTCCCCTGCCATCCTCCCCACTACTCTGCACCCCAACCAAACCACCATCCCTCCCATGCATGTCAGGACTAGAGCCCAGTCTAACAGTACCTCTAGTAATGTCTAGATAACTCGGTTTCTGTAAAGCATCCATGCTTCCGCTGGAGAAATGAATAGCATCCATGCTGCCGCTGGAGAAATGAGGCAGCACTGCCGTCGACTGGAGTTGTTGAGGCAGCACCTCCCTCAGCACTTCCATCAACCTCCTCCATCCCGCTCCCTCACGATCCTCAGGAATGAAAATACAGTTCCGACGGCCCCCCTGTTTATATTCCACCAATGCCATGAATGCTCCTTGAGGATTGGAACATCGTTGAGCTATGAATCCCCTATCTCCTTCCCGATGAGCTGTGTAGAACTCTCTTCTCCTTAACTTCAAGCAGTCATCCAGTGCCTTGATAAACCAACTTGTTGCAGCTGAACCCAAGTGCAGTTTTTTTACAAACTTCCAACCACGTTCAGTGATAAGCACCCCAGAACCATCTCTCACCACCACAAAAGACTTAAATTCACTGAAAATAACATTCGAAGCTATCTTCTTCCTATTCATACCCTCACCCATCTTAATCAACTAATCTACAGAAACCAATCAACGTAACAAAACAACAAGATGCATGTGTACGGAGAGAAAAAAGGTTCCCTGCTAAATTGCTCAATACCTTTTAAGTGATAAGTTAAAAGTAATAGGAGTAGACAAAGCTGGAAGACAATGGTTGCCACTATGTTTCAGACAAGTAATAGGAATATTTTTAAACAGGACTAAAAGGTTTTGTGAGAGGAAGCCATCACTTCGACATATAATAATATAAGTGGTCATGAGTAGTGATTTTGGGTTGCTCTTTAGATTTACTTGTTCAAATTTATGTTACTCTCTCTCCCTTTCTGCTACTCTTCCAGATTTTGACATTTTTTCAGATTCGTATTCTGTAAGCTCATTTCATTGCCATTTTATTATGATTCCAGAATATTGCATTTTCCAGATTTCATACATTGTCATTTTTGGCTTTGGAGGAAATTCTTTCTCAGAAAGCATATAAATCAATCCAAAACTAATGGTCAATAGGATATCAAGTTTTTACCTCTGTAGACCTTCAGTTTAGTTTTATGTCCACCCGTTTAGCAAAGAAGCTTTCTGAAAAATGCTCAAAGTGAAGAGACTATTCATTATCCCTCTAAATCCGCAGGAGATAACTGCAGATACTGAGGTCGAGATCCCAGAAGTGAGTGTTGCAAAGAAGCTGATGAGGCAGCATGCGCGCAACCTTCTAAGCATTCTCAGCCCAAGGGAGAGGCGGATAATCAGGCTAAGGTTTGGCATTGAAGATGGCAAACAGAAATCATTGTCAGAAATCGGGAACATGTTTGGGTTGTCAAAGGAGAGGGTGCGGCAGCTAGAGAACCGAGCATTGCATAGGCTCAAGCAGTGCCTCGGTAGTGAAGGACTTGTGGCATATACAGAATTGCTTGTTTAGCTGTTTTCACATTGCTATACTGTTATGCTTCTCGTCTGCCTTTACGGTTTGTGGTTCTTGAAAGTGGTCGAGAATCAAGCTAGCCTAGAGTAGAACTCTAGCCTTCAAAGTTGAGTGTTAAATGGTATGTTGTAAGATAAAATTTTATCCTTTAATGAATATATGTGTATATCTTTACATCTCCAAAGCTAGTAATCTAGTTGACCTTACTGACATTCTTCAAATGGGGATCACAAGTTGGCAAAACAATTTAATAGTCCGACTTAAAAATAGTCACTAGATTTGTAAAACTTCCGGACCCATTTGGATACAGAAGTGAGATGAAACCATCTCATCTCAACTAACAATCTCATTACTATTTACAAACTATTTCAACTTATCTCATTTTATCTTTCTATCTAAATGAGCCTGTCTATTTGTCAACTATTAGTCTTAAGCAATAACAATGGTTATGTCAGCTCAGCAAATTACAGACTATAAGATGATAAAAAACACAAAAATAGCTAAAAGGCCAAAATTAAGGGCTTAAACGAGTCAAGTTCAAGCGAGTACGACATGGTAAGTTTATTCGTTTAGTTTTTATTTGAACAGAAGTCGAGCTCGAGTTGATCATTTAGCTACATTTTTATGTTTACAAATTGCTCATTTATCATTCAAGCGAGTTGGAACTTATTCATGGCCTAATTAATTTTGATAAAATAAATTATTTATACTATATCTTATGACTTCAAACTATAAATTTTAAGAACAAACTTTGATTTATTGTAAATTTTATATATTGATATAAAAAGAATTATATATAAGAATTCAAACAAGATATATTTAGGAATATATTTTAATTACTTGGTATATGCTCGCTATACACTTAAAAATAATACTATAAGTAATAAATATGAAGTTATTGGAGATTATACTAATTGAACCAACTTTTATTTCAGTATTTTAATAATTGAACATAACTTTACACGCCTCATTTAATAAATAAATCGAGTCGAATTCGAATTTAATCAATCCAAATTCAAAGGGTTTGTCGAGTAGACTTTGTCTATTTACAATCCTGGTCAAAAGTCATTAAAAAGGCACAATTAACAAACAAATAAAGATTAAAAATAAAAAGTAAAAATTATAGATGAAATTTAAAAAAGAAAATATAATAAAGACAAGAAAAGGCACGCGTGACGCATGTAACCAACATAGAAGGCTACTATATACAAGATATAAAAATAACCATAAATAAAATTAAAAAAATAATAATAAACTGGAGAAACATAAAAACAACAAAAACTAAAGAATGAAAATAAAATGTAAAACAATAGCTTCAATAGATCCAAATTCGGAGCCACATGATCAGGAGTCGATGGCGTTGGCCCAAGTGGATTCTCGGCTTTAGCGAAGAGCGAGCCCGACGTCTTTCGAATAATGCTAGGTACAAATTTTAAATAGATAAGTCTTGTACAAATTCTTTATAAAAAAATAGATTTCACTAATAAGGAATAATTTTTTTTTACACTTTTTAAAAATAAAGTCCACTTTTTTACAAGAACTTATATGTGACTTATCTATTTGAAATTTGTACAAATCATTTCTCATATCTTAAAGGTCGATTAAGCAAGGTTTCCCCAACTAAGATGCAAAGGATAGAGATTGTCCGCGCTGTAAGAGTTGAAGTTTTGTTGGTTTGTTTTTGCTTTTTCAAGTTTTTTTTTTTTTTTCAAGTTTTTTTTTTTCTAGTATTGGATTTTAGAATCCTGATTTGGGATTTAGAGATACAAATTTTGTAAACCCAAGGGATGAAAATACTGTAAAGAAAAATACTTCATGGTCGTCATATAGTTGCAATAGTGATCTTAACCCAATGCAGTTTATATCTCTGTGAAGATAAAAAACTGTTCTTGTCTCCAAACAAGTAAAGCAAGGGATGTTAGTGGGGCTGTATTTTAAGATCATTTCAGGGGGATTTGAGTAATAATGTCTGGTGAGCTTAGCCACCACAGTTGAGATTTTGGAATGTACTAAAAGCAAGCAATTGATTGAAGTGGTTCACCTCCACAAATTCCTTGTTTTTTAGACTGTCAAATACCATTGTAAATCCAGACTGCCATCAAAAAGGTTGTTGGAGAGTGAGGTATACAACTCAAGCCATGTCCTTTTAGTTCTGCAAAAAGGGAAAAAAATTCCAGTCCAAACAAGAGCTAGATTTTTGCTTTTTTTGTGTTCTTTCTTCTAGGGCTATATATAGAACAAGACGTTTTCAACTTTCCAATTGCTGAATATTGCATTTTCATTCAGTAGAGGACTACATTGATTTGCCATTTGCGGGTGGTTTTCTGCCTTCCCTTGACCACTCCTGAAGTCACCCCATGTCATAGAACTCTACTTGCGAGGATTATTGTAGAACTTATGTTGGATTTAACCATGAATACAATGTTTTGTATAACCATTTCTGTTTGTTTTGACCATGAATACAAAGTAAAGGAGATTTGTAGCCACTAATTAGTACCATTTATATGAGTAAGATGATCAAACATAACTAGATTTCAAAACATTGAAGAGTCATTGGAATGAAAAGCAATCTAAAACGTGAAAGAGCTCCAAAAACTGTGCATCTAAATTAAGTAGGGGAAGAGGAGAGAAGTGTTATTCTACAGAAGAAACCAATTAGATTTTTTTTTTACAGAACAATTAGATTTTAATAAAACAAGCAAATTTCTTATTCATTCGGAGAACAGGTTTCCATACATCATAGACTCCATATATCAGTATTGTAGATCAATGTCATTTGCTCGGAAGAAGAAATGGCCATTTATAGCAAAAGCAACACAAGGATTGAACTCACCAGAAAAAGCTTCAAAGAGAACCCCATCCACCACCACCAGGAGTTAAAATTTGAAGAATTTCCCCTGCCTGCACCTCAACAGTGTTTTTACCCCCAAGGTAAACTATCCGCTTATCGTTTGTGATTAGGTAGTTAGCCCCGCGAACCCCATCTTTTCCACCTTTTAATCCTCTGGGTGCATGAACACGTCTCTCCGATAAAATGCTCACGACAACAGGGCGCCTAAACTCTATCTCCCTCACTAGCCCATCACCTCCTCTGTGAAGTCCAGCTCCTCCACTTTTTTCTCGTAGTCCAAATTTGTGCAAAAGAACAGGATATCTCTGCTCAAAAATCTCTGGATCAGTCATTCTGGTGTTGGTCATGTGGCATTGGACTCCACTAGTCCCATCCCAGGTTGGACCAGCCCCACTCCCACCTCCAATTGTTTCATAATAACCAAAAGTATCGTCTCCAAATGTGAGATTGTTCATACAACCCTGGGAGCATGCACAAGCTTGAAATGCAGTAAGTACAACATCCGTTATTCTCTGTGACGTTAGAACATTACCTCCCACCACAGCTGCCTTATCACTTGGAGAGAGGAAAGAACCAGCTGGAATATGGATTTTAACAGGAGCCAAACAACCTTGATTGAGAGGAATATCAACATCCACCAAACAGCGAAGACAGTAAATGACTGCTGCAGCTGTCACTGCCTCGGGAGCATTCCAATTCCCATAAACTTCAGGGCTGGTTCCACTAAAATCAAAATTTGCTTCACCTTTGTCAGAATCAATTTTCAATTTCAAATGAATAACGGATCCATCATCCATGTAATCCTCCTCATCAATGGTTACTGAATTTCCATCTCCAAGCTTAGTTGCCTGAGATGAAACTCTCGTAGCGACGGACTTGAGCATTTCTCTCACAGCTTCTTCTGCATTCAGCTGCACATACGTCATGTAAGCCTGAACAGTTTCCAACCCATACTGCTCAATAAGCTCTTTGATAAGGAAGATTCCTCTCTGGTTTGCAGCTACTTGTGCTCGGAGATCTGATAAATTATCTTGAAGCCTTCGTGATCCTGGGACCTTGCAAGCCACCTCATCAGAACAGGGGAACTGGAGAAGTTTCACAATCCCTTCTTCTTGAAAAATGCCCTTTTCCACGAGCTTAAATGCTTTTATGGCAGCCCCTTCTTCCCATATGAACTTTGAAAAAGGTGGCATGCTTCCGGGAGTTATGCCCCCAATCTCCGCGTGATGCCCTCTGCTTGCAACAAAGAATACCAGCCTCCCCTTATCAAAAACAGGAGTAACAACAGTTATATCAGGAAGATGGCTACCGCCTGCGCAAGGATGATTGCTAACCAAAACATCACCTTCATTCAAATTGTCACCCCAGTAGTTGAGCTGCCACCGAACAGTGCTGGACATAGCTCCTAGGTGCACAGGAACATGAGGAGCATTGGCAACTAGCCCCCCATCTGGACCAAAGAGAGCACATGAGAAATCTAGCCGTTCCTTGATATTTGTGGATATAGAAGTCCTCTGTAGGGTCCTTCCCATTTGCTCAGCTATGCCCATAAACCTGTGATTGAAGATTGATAGCTGCACAACATCTGCAACTTTTTCGGCTAAACTCCTGGTGTTCAAAATAGACTCAAGTTCAATTTTAATGTTGCCATATTTGGATATAATAGCTCTACAATTGGGTTCTACTATCACAGTACTATTCCCATTCATGATTATTGAAGGACCCGGCAAGACATGCCCATACCCCAAATTCTCAAGCTTGAATAGAGGTGTATCATGCCACCCATTCCCAAAGTAAACCTTGTAGTGGCCTTCAACTGTAGGAGTACCAGAAGCAGGTTCAAGAGCCCTTGGCTTCAATATATTCGTGACTCCTATACCACGAACTCTTACATCACATATTAAAATGTTCCTGTCTTGTAGTTTAAATCCATATTCCTGCTGAAAGAGCTCCACAAATTCCGCAGCATAGTCAAATCCTGATTTATCACCAGCTATTTGCCTCTTAACCATGATGGCTGTGTCTGTACCTTCATACCTCAAATTTAAATATGTCTCTGTGGTAATGTTTTCCTCTCTAAACCCTTGCTCTTGCAGCTTATGTTTTACTTGCTTCAGCAACATAGTTTCTCTGCGAGAGGTCTCTAGGAAAGATTCAGGAGCATAAACAGAAGAATATGGCTCCTGTGCCTCTTCTACCACATCTGCCAATCCCATTCCGTATGCACTTAAAATCCCACAGAACCTATGAATGAGTACTTCTTTCATACCCAAAGACCTAGCAATAGCACAGGCATGCTGAGGCCCAGCACCTCCAAAGCAAGCAAGAGCATGGTTCCTTGTTTCATGGCCCTTCATCTCGGTTAACTGCCGTATTGGACGACACATTGTCTCATTTGCAACATTTACAAATCCCAGTGCAATATCCTCCACTGTCATGCCCTTTGCAGATGGATCCTGACTCTTTCTGTAGGAATTGATTTCCCTTGCAAGGTTCTCAAACTCTTCTCTGGTTGCCTTGATATCTAGAGGCTGATCTTCATTTGGGCCAAAGACGGATGGGAAATAATCAGGAATCACAAACCCTAGAATCAAGTTAGCATCTGTAACTGCCAATTCCCCACCTTTCCGGTAACAGACAGGACCAGGATGTGCACCCACTGATTCCGGTCCCACTCGGAAAGCTCCAAATTGGAACTTCAATTTTGATCCACCACCAGCAGCAACAGTATTTATATCAAGCTGAGGTGCCTGTATTATGGCACCAGCAATCTGAGTTTCCAAAACTTGTTCATAACTTCCAGCATAACGGCTCACGTCAGTAGATGTACCACCCATGTCAAACCCAATAAGGGGCTTCTCTGTTTCAAGATTAAAAAGAGTTTGAGAATAACCAACAACCCCGCCGGCGGGACCGGACAAGACTGCCTTATGTCCTGAAAATCTACTTTCTGGTGCAAGTCCTCCATCTGATTGCATAAACAGAACATTGACCTTCCCCAACTCTTCATCAAATTTGGAAATGAACCCGGATAAGTACTCTTTGATTACAGGGGTCAAGTATGCATCAACACTAGCTGTCAGACCCCTAGGAACGGCTCGAACCATGGGAGTCAAAGCTGAAGATAAAGAAACATGTCTGAAGCCCAAACTCTCAGCTAGCCTATCCACAGCTATTTCATGCCGTGGATAAGTGTAGGAATGCATCAACACCACAGCCAAACAGCTAATTCCTTTCTCCAACAATCCTTTGAGTAAAGGCTTTAGAGAATCTTCATCGAGAGGCTTTACAACCCTGACAAATTCACCCGAAACACCCTTAACTAATGGTACAGAAGAATCAAGAATATCTACCTCCTCATTGCGAACAAGCTCAACTCTCTCCTCGACCTCTATGACCTCCTCATAAAGATTTGATGGTTTTGATACGGTGAGGTCGAATATGTTGGGACGAGCCTGGTTACCAACCTGTAGCAAATCCCGGAAGCCTCGAGTCACACACAGAGCAATCCTTTCTCCTTTTCTTTCTAGAAGTGCATTTGTTGCCACAGTTGTACCCATCCTAATCCATTCAATCCTATCAGTGGGTATTTTAGAAGTCCGAGGGATCTTCTCTCCCTTAAATTCCTCAAGGAATCTCCGAATACCTTCGATCGGAGCATCATCATAGTTTGATGGATCAACAGACAAAAGCTTCAAAACTCTACCCTCAGGCTGACCCGGGATTTCAGCATAAACATCAGTGAAGGTTCCCCCTCTGTCAATGCAAAACCTAACCTTCCCTTCACTGGCACTCCCCATGCCTATGATCAAATCCCAGAAATCAGATAATCTTGATGCGCCAACCCGATAGGTTAATTTTCTAGTGAAACAAATCTGGTTTAGAAAGTGAGACGGAGACCGAGAGAGAGAAAGAGACCTTGGTTCGTTGATGTCGACGACGTGGTGGAAGGCTGGAAGTCCGGGACTGTGGCGCCGCCGCCACCGAGACAATGAAGAGGACTAGAGATAGGAGATTACCGAGAGGCAATTATTACAGTTCTCGGCAACGTTACGGTTCGGAACTATCAAGTGAACGAACAAGCCTTTTATCAAGTGACCCATCAAACCAAATGACACAAAGAACCAGCCCCTCAATCCTAGACGGAAGCCAAAACCAATAAGCCAAACCCAGACCTCAAGTCCCTCAACTCTCTCCTTCTCAAAGCAACCTTTAAGTGCAGACAACAGATCGAGTCCTTCAAACAAGCCAATGAGTTCTTGGAGCCGTGAGAGAGAAGAGCAATATTGATGGGTTGGTGAGCGAGAAAGGCGTGATTGTATGGTATGTATTTTTTGGGAGACCCAGATGGGTGTTAGGGACCCTAGATCGAAGGGGCAAACTGCATGGCATGAAGTAAAGTTGGAGCTAGAACGGAAGGCTGCAAGTTGTTCGAAGTGAAGGGGGTGTGAACTCTAAACGGCGTCGTTGAGAAATAATGAAACGCACAGCTGAAGGAATGGTGATACGCGGCGTTTTGGATTGAAGAAGAAGCTTCTGGAGCTGTAACAACAAACGCTGATGATGCAATTTTGACGTATGGCTGCAACCCGTTAACATTTGATCCTGAGCCGACCCATGTTTCTGAGTGTGTCAGACCGACCCGAATATTCAACCCACGTTCTCCTCTCCGTTACCCCTCTCTCTCTCATCACATCCCTCCCTTTTTACTGTGCCCTGCAGCCACTCCCAGCTGCGCCGCTGTAGACATCCACCCAGTACCGCCTCGATCCACTATCGTAAGCTTCTCTCTAGTGAGAAAGGCCTATGTCGTATGTCTTCCCTCTCTGGTGAGTTTCGACTTTCCTTTCAAATAGATGGGTGCTTCTGCGCAGTAATTTGAGAGTTAAACCTACAAATTAGGGTTTAGATGGGTGTTTGGATTTTTTTCTCTTTCTCGTAGCCCCTCTGTCACTGGGTATATAATTGGTAGATTTGGGTTTTTTAGATTCGTATATTTGGTATATCATTGGTATATAGTTGGTAGATTTAGATTTTTTAGTGATTATAAATTCGTATATAATTGGTAGATTTAGACCTTTTTTTTTCCTCAGCTGGGTTACATAAATCTGTTTTGGGATTGATTAATGATGTGGTTCATCTGTGATTTTTTTTTATAAGTAATCAAGAAGTTTTATTCATAATAATAGGCAAAGTCCAAGTACACAGAAAGTATACATGAGAATTACCTATCTATAATTTACAATTGAAAGAAGAAAATCATGGACATTAAGTCCATTACAAACAATAGCCCCCGCCCAAGAAAACAATGTTTTAAAGAAAAAAACTTTCAGCTCCTCCATTGTTCTCTCTTGGTTTTCAAAGCTTCTATCATTTCGCTCCCGCCAAATACACCAACACATACATATAGAGACCATTTTCCATATTGCTGCAACTTGTGTATTTCCTCAAAGGCCTCTCCAGCATGCTAGAAAGTCCAACAATCTGCCGGGCATAACCCATGATAAACCAAGTCCAGCATAAAAATCATCCCAAAGAGTCCTAGCCACCTCTCAATGTAGAAACAAATGATCAACAGATTCACCATCTTTCTTGCACATATAACACCAGTCTAATACCATTAATCGACGTCTCCTAAGATTATTCGTGGTGAGAATTTTGTCCAAAACTGCTGTCCAAACAAAAAAAAAACTGCTTTTGAAGGAGCTTTGGTCTACCAGATGCTCTTCCATGGGAATGAGAGCCTACCCGGGTCTGATAAAACTCTGTGAAATGATCGGACTGTAAATTTACCTTTTTTGGAAGGGCTCCAAAACATCCTATCCATCATACCCTCGGTCATACGTACTGAATACAAAGCTGCATAGAAGTCTGAAATAACCTCCAACTCCTAATCTTGGGCTACCCTAGTGAAGTCCACATTCCATTGAGGGGAGCCATTCGAAAAAGCCAAAAGGTCCGCTATCGCTGCATCCTTTACTCGTGCTAACTCAAAAATAGAGGGGAAGGTGTCTTTGAGACAACTTTCACCATACAATTTATCATGCCAAAATCTGACGCGAGAGCCATTGCCTACAACAGTATGTGTCTGTCTCCTAAAAATCTCTTAACCCTTCCTAATGTTTTTCCACAACCCTACCCCATGTGAACCACGTACCTCATTCGAGCACCAACCACCCCATGCTTCCCCAACCTGTGCATCAATAACAGACTTCCACAAAACCTCTTGTTCTTGTTGGTACCGCCACAACCATTTACCCAATAAAGCTTGATTGAATTTCATCAAATTATGAATATCCAAACCACCCCCAGAAACTGGAATGCATACCGTGTTCCAATTGACCAGATGGAACTTGAACTCATCCTCCAAACCACTCCACAAGAAATCACGTTGTAACTTCTCAATACGGTTGGCAATCTTTGCTGGAAGTGGGAACAATGAAAAAAAATAGGTGGGTAGGTTAGAGATAGTACTTTTAATCAATGTTAGCCTACCACCTTTCGATAAATATAACTTCTTCCAAGATGCCAGCCTACGCTCCACCTTTTCAACCACTGGATCCCAAATCGGCTTTGATTTGAAGGAGGCACCCAATGGTAATCCAAGGTACTGAAGAGGTAGAGAAGATACCTTACACCCCAAGGGAGAGGCTAGAGTTGCCACATCAGGAACATTACCCACTGGCACCATCTCAAACTTTGCCAAATTAACTTTCAAACCTGAAACGACTTCAAAACAAAGTAGAGCCCTCAAAGATTGGATGCCCAAGATTTGCTCCACAAAATATAAGAGTGTCATCAGCAAACAACAAATGAGAAATATTAAGAGAACCATTCCCCACCAGGAAACCGTGGAGAGAGCCGCCTTCCACAAGACCTACAATCATCTTACTGAGGGCTTCCATGACAAATAGGAAGAGTAATGGCGATAGCGGGTCTCCCTGTCTCAACCCACGAGAGGAGTTAAAGAAGCCCGCTGGAGAACCGTTCACCAAGATAGAGAATCGAGCTGTTGAGATACAAAACTCTATCCATTTCCTCCATCTCTCTCCAAAACCACATCTTTCAAGTAAATATAGCAAAAATTTCCAGTTGACATGATCATAGGCTTTTTCCATGTCTAGTTTGTAGATTAACCCAGGTTCCCGAGATTTGAGACATCCGTCCAACACCTCATTTACAATTAGAACCGAGTCAAGTATTTGTCTACCTTTAACAAATGTGTTTTGTGGCTTCGAGATTAACTTTTCCATCACCGTACTCAATCGGTTTGCTAGCACTTTGGAGAGAATCTTATAGATCTTAGTCACAAGGCTAATAGGACGATAATCATGAACATCCACTGATCCCACCTTTTTTGGTATGAGTGCTAAGAAGGTGGCATTGAGGCTTCTTTCAAAACTAGCATAAAAATGGAACTCTTGAAAAACCCGCATAAGATCACCCTTGATCACTTCCCAATAGGTTTGGAAGAAACCCATGGTAAAACCATCAAGGCCAGGGGTCTTATCACTAGCCATGCCACGAACAACTTTGCATACTTCGTCATCTTCAAAGGGCCTCTCCAACCACTCTGCACCCTCTTGATCTAAAGCTGAGAAAGTCAACCCATCTACTAACGGTCTCCAAGATTGTTGTTCGGTTAGGAGATGTTCATAATATTGTCCCATGTGCTCCTCAATACTTGGCTGATCCGAAAAAACTACACCATCAACCATTAAAGTATCTATAGCGTTGATCCTCCGACGTGAATTAGCCACCCTGTGAAAGAATTTTGTACATCTATCTCCCTCCTTAAGCCATAAAACCCTAGATTTATGTCTCCAAGAGGTCTCTTCCATTAATAATACTCGTTCAAGATCCTGTAACTAACTGTCTCTTTCGAACTTTTTCAGCTTCGTTTAGAATTCTTGCCTCCTCCTCCCCCTCCAAGCCCTATAACTCCTCCGTAAGGGAACGTCGCTGTAATATAATATTGCCAAACACTTGTTCATTCCATAACTTCAAGTCATATTTCAGCGCTTTTAGTTTCCTTGCCAGAATGTAGCTTGGAGATCCTTGAAATTCATACGAAGACCACCATTGCCTGACCCTATCTACAAAACCGTCAAATTTAAGCCACATATTTTCAAATTTGAAATACCTTATGCCTCCTTGGATGCCTCCACAATCCAAAAGGATAGGGAAGTGGTCGGAACAAACTCTAGGTAATCGTCTTTGAATAACTTCAGGAAAGTGTAATTCCCAATCTGAAGTTAACAAAAATCTATCGATTCTCGACCAAGAAGGGATATCTTGAGTGTTGGACCAAGTATATAAGCCTCCCGTTAGTAGAATATCCATGAGCTCCTGTTCTGAAATGAAACTAGAGAATTCCCTCATAGCAGGAGTGATGTGGGTTGTACCTGACCGTTCACTCGGGAAACGAGATACATTGAAGTCTCCCCTATACAACTTGGTAATTCCCACCAACTAAGTATTCCGGCCAATTCTTCCCACATTAAGCTTCTTTTTGAGTCACTATTCGGACCGTATACACCTGCAAATGCCCAACGATACCCATCTTCTACATTTATAAATGAGCACGCCACAGTGAATTCACCCACACATTCCTCTACTCTTTCCACCACTCTTTTATCGAACATAATAAGAACACCACCCGATGCACCTTTGGAAGGTAGAACGACCATCCAACATGCTGCCCTCTCCACAAACTACGAATTATTTGCCTTGTAATTAGTTCAAGTTTGGTCTCTTGCGAGCAAATGAAATCACCCTGCCATTGTCAAAGTAAGTTTCTGACTTGGAGATGTTTGGCCTGCTCGTTCAACCCCTTACGTTCCAAGATATAATTTTTGGTTTCATAACAAAACCATCGAAGCCCTTCCCTTCCCACGCCCCCGACAAGAACTACGCTCCCCTTCATCATCATTCATATCCCACATAAGCCTCTTAAGTTCTCTCTCTCTCTTTTTGTCCAAAGCCTGTGAGGGATCAGCTTTAGTATGTGTGTTTGCAGTTTCAACAGCTGTGAGTAAAGCCAAAAATTCATCTTCAAACCCCACACATGTAATCCCAACAAGATGTTTGATCTCTATATCTGTTTGTATTACCCAATTTGAAACCCTAGGATGAAACGATTTCAAAGGAGTGGATTTTATCCCCTCAATAGGGCATTTGCCCCTCACTGTATTCACCCTTCCTTCGATCATCATCTCCCCTCTATTTGGAGGGTCACAAAAAATACCTTCCATTGCACTGTCCTCTAAATTACCCAGCCTTCCCCCACTATGATGGTCCTCCAAACTGAGTTTCACGGCAGCTGAAGAAAGTTTTGGTGTCAAACACATTATCTGGGCAGTTGAGGACATCATAGGTGGCCCAGAACTTACCGCCGGCAAATTCTGTGACTATTCACAGTGTTTCGACCCACCCAACAGCTCTCCCATCCTTTCCGCTATAGCCTCTCGCGGGATAGAACTTTCCATAGACGCTGGCGACGACGTTATCGTCGTCGTGATGACAGGAGGCAACCCAAATGGGTCTGTCGCACCCTTCTGTGCCACCCCACGAGCCGGTGATCCTCCCGATGAGATACCAGTTCTCTCCTCTATAACTTCATGCAAGAAAGACGTTTCCACAGACGACGGCAACGTCATTATTACCGCGTGATGGATGGAGTCAACCCAGAGGGGTCCATCGCACCCTTCTGTGCCACCCCACAAGTTGAAGAAACATCCGGTAACTTCCCCATCAAATGTGCACCCTTCTCTTTACGCAAATCTTCTTCCGACACTAGGTTTCCGCCGCAGATATCACCGGAAGTGGTCCCTGAGGACGACGGCGCCAAGCCGTCAATGGTTGGGCCAGCAGCCCACACGACCCAATGGCTTTTGGGCCCTTCACAGGTGAAGGCCCAACCCTCTTGAGGCACCACCTCATCTTGGGTTGGGCCTGGCGTGAATGACCCAGGCCCATCTTGGCTTTCAGCCTTAATCCAGCCCCCTGATGACCCAATCCCACTCCTAAGCCCCAATCCACATTTCTTACAAGAGCTTCAATAGCCTTCTTCAGGCTACTAAGTTCACTCTTCACGTCTTTCAGTTCCAGTTTTAAATCAAGAGTCATATTTTCCACCCTTTCAACTGTGCAGGGACTTGACAAGACAGCTTGAACTACTTCTGGTAAGGGAGTATTGTCAACCCGAGAGCACTCCCCTGCACCCCCTTTCTCTTTGTCCTTTTCTCCAAAATGAGAAATCATTTTCTGACATGTATTGCCATACACCACTATCCTACTGCTTACTCTACCACCACCTATTGTCTCCGCATAAGACCTGACTTGCCCACCCACCTCTTTCCCCTTCCCTCCATCTTGAACCACTGCTTGGCCCTTAGAGGAACAAGATAGCATAAGCTTCATATCCATGGACAAGTTTTTCCACCCCTGTCCTTCCATCCCTGCCGGGAATACAAGCATTCCACGACGTCCATGACCATCGTATTCAATTACTTCCAGGTAAAGCCCGAAAGAATTAACACGCCGATGAGCAACTAATGCCATGGACCCAGCTCGAAAAGTCTTGTAGAACTCATCTGTGATTATGTGATTATAAATCTGTTTTAGTGATTATGTGATTATAGATTTAACTAAATTACAGATTTCCAGATTGTGATTATTCTCTTTTGTGATTATTCATTTATGATGACTGTAATTGCATCGATGATTGGCACTTTGGTAGTAGTAATTTTAGTGCTCTCCATGGTAATCTATGTTTCAATCTCTGCTAATTTTTACATGCATGCAAGAGAAATCCTTCAAGGCCACCCTAATTTATAGTGGGAGTTTTGAAAACGATGGCATTTTTTGTTACTTGGTTTGGCAACGAAATTAAATGGTCTCTGCTCTTACTAAAATCAGTATCATGAAAATTAAATATACAGATATACTCTATACCAGTTGGGGTACTTCGATATTGCAGGGCCAATAATTTATTCATGGTTTTGATATTAAGGTACTTGGCATTTATAAAATATAGGATGGCTTAGGGCTTATATATGATCTAATGCTGTAATGTCGGTCTAGTCTGGTCCAAAAGTATTAGACATGAAATTTTACTTGCGTACAGACTTGCTATATAGAGTACTGAATTGCATTAGACATGCTGTAATGTTGGGACAATGGTTTATATATATATAGTACTGAATTGCATGCATCATTAATCATGGAATTTTGTTTGCGTTTTGTTTTTTAATGAGTATGCTTTAATGAGTGTGCAAATTGACAGCTAGAGTTATTTTTTTAATGAGTATGCTTTAAGTTCTACATGCTTTAGTTTTTTTTTTTTTATCGGTAATCAAAGATAATATATTCATAGAAATAGGCATAGTCCAGGTACACAGGAAGTATACATGAAAACACACCTAACTAGAGGATACAATAGAAAGAAGAAGATCATGAACACTACGTCCGTTACAAACTATAGCCCCCGCCCATAGGAACAATGTCTTAAAAAAGAAAACTTTAAGCTCGTCCCTTGTTCTCAATGTTTTGAATACCGTATTGGAAGTCATACCGGTCAAGGCACTGGAACGAAATATTTCAGTACCGGTACCGTTTCGTGTATCGTTTCGGAATAGTCGATATATGAATAAATTATATATAAAAATATATATAGATATAAATTATATTATAAAATAATAGTCTATATATAAATAAATTATATATAAATACATATATATATAAATTATAAATAGTCTAGTCTGAATTAGGAGTAAAAAAATAAGCTTGTAGTTTGAAAAAATGAAAAAAAAAATGAAGGTGGAAATATAGACCGGTACCGGCCGAAATATAGGCCAGTACAGGCCGAAATTGAGGTACCGGCCGATATTTTGGCCGGTACGAAACGTATGGGGTACATGTACCGGCTGAAAAATTTCGGCAAAATCGGTCGGTACGGTACGAAATTTAAAACAATACTTGTTCTCTCTTGATCATCAAAACATCTAGCATTTCTCTCCCTCCAAATACACCAACATAAGCATATTGGTACCAATCTCCAAATTGCCGCCACCTGAGAATCTCCGTGTAGTCCTGACCAGATTGCGAGGAAATCCACCAATCTCCAAGGCATAACCCAAGACAGTCTGACTCTTGAGAAGATATCATCCCAGATAGCCTTAGCCACCTCGCAATGTAAAAGCAGATGATCAACCGACTCTCACTGCTTCTTACACATACAACACCAATCTAGGACAATGATCTGTCGTTTCCTCAAATTATCTATGGTGAGAATCTTGTCCAAAGACGCTGTCCAGACAAAGAAGGCTGCTTTAGAAGGAGTTTTCGTCTTCCATATACTCTTCCACGGGAATATAGACAAACCGGAGTTTGTAAGCTTTTGATAAAAAGAACTGACCGAGAAGATACATTTCTTAGAATGATTCCAATGCAACTTGTCTCCGGAGCTCCCTGGAATACTTGCGGAATATAAAGCCACAAAAAACACCAAAAAAGACTCCAATTCCCAGTCATGGGCTGCCCTAATGAAGTCAATAATCCATTGAGGGATGCTATTTATTGAAGAATGAAGAAAGGTAATCGATGTCTCCTTAACTCTTACAAGCGCAAAGATGACAGTGAATGTATCTCATAGACAATGGTTAACACACCATGTATCAAACCAAAAATGGACACACGAACCATCGCCTACAACAAAATGTTCACATTCTCGGAATGTCCCCCAAAGACTCCTAATGTTTTTCTATAAACCCACTCCATAAGTGCCTCGTACCTCATTCGAGCACCATCCTCCCCAAGCTTCCCCAAACTGAGAATCTATAACCACCCTACAAAAAGTCTCCCTTTCATTTTGGTACCTCCACAACCACTTATCCAAGAGAGCTTGATTGAATTTCAGTAAGTGGCAAATCCCCAAACCTCCCCCAGAGATTGGGGTACAAACTGTAGACCAATTAACCAAGTAGAATTTAAACTCATCCCCCAATCCACTCCATAAGAAATCCATTTGTAACTTCTCAATTCGGTTAGCCACCTTTGTAGGAAGCGGGAACAAAGACAAGAAATAAGTGGGTAAGTTAGAAATAGTGCTTTTTAATCAAAGTCAGCCAACCACCTTTCAACACGTAAAGCCTCTTCCAAGCAGCCAATCTGCGCTCCACCCTTTCAACTACATCATTCCAAATCTTTTCAGATTTAAAAGAGGCACCCAACGGTAAACCAAGATACTTCATAGGAAGCGAAGATATCTTACATCTCAAGGTAGAAGCAAAAATCTCCACATCAAGGGCGGCCCCCACTGGCACTATTTCCGACTTAGCGAGGTTAATGCTCAATCCTAACACAGCCGCAAAGTAAAGGAGTAACGCCCTCAAGTCTTGGACTTGACCGAGGTGTGCACCACAAAAAATAAGCGTGTCATCAGCAAATAACAAATGTGAAATGTTAAGATAACCATTCCCTACCGAAAAACCATGGAGTAACTCGCCATCCACTATCCCCTCAATCATCTTGCTGAGAGCTTCCATGACAAATAAAAAAAGTAAAGGAGAGCACTGTTTTCAATTTCGTACCGTACCAGTCGGTCCAGTTGAAATTTTCCGTACCGGCCGCTGGGTCGGTACAAGTACCATCTATGTTTCGTACTGGTCCAAATACCGGTCGTACCGGTTGTACTGGCCTCAATTTCGGCCTGTACAGGCCTATATTTTGGCCTTCAATTTTTTTTTTCATTTTTTCAAACGATAAGCTTATTTTTTGACCCCCAATTCAGACTAAGTTATTTATAATTTATATATATGTGTATTTATATATAATTTATTCATATATAAATTATTATTTTAGAATATAATTTATATATATATATAATTTATTCATATATCAATTATCCCGAAACGGTACAAGAAACGGTACCGGTACCGAAATATTTCATTCCAGTACCTTGACCGGTACGGTATTCAAAACATTGGAGGAGAGAGCGGATCTCCCTGTCTCAGGCCACGAGAGGAGTTGAAGAAACCCACCGGAGAGCCATTTACCAAGATGGAGAAACGAGCTGAAGAGATCCAAAATTCTACCAATTTCTGTCATTTCCCCCCAAAACCACATCTTTTAAGTAAATAAAGAAAGAACTTATAGTTGACATATAAGCTTTCTCCATATCTAACTTACAGAGTAGCCCAGGCTCTCTAGACTTAAGTCAACCATCCAATACTTCATTTGCAATAAGAACCAAATCAAGGATTTGTCTACCTTTGACAAACGCATTTTGCGGCTTCAAGATTAGTTTTTCCACCACCGAGCTTAGTCTATTTGCTAATACTTTGGATAGAATATTGTACATCCCGTTCACAAGACTAATGGGACGATAGTCCCATACATCCCTAGATCTCACCTTTTTAGGAATGAGGGCTAAAAATGTGGCATTGAGGCTCTTTTCAAATCTAGCATTAGAATGAAATTAATGAAAGACTTGCATAATATCCTCCTTGACCACCTCCCAACAAGCTTGAAAGAAACCCAGGGTAAACCCATCTGGATCGGGAGCCTTATCACTTGCCATACTTCTGATAATATTGCCCACTTCCTCTTCTGTAAATGGTCTTTCTAACCACCCTGCACTGTGCTGGTCTAATGTGGAAAAAGACAAACCATCTACTCTTAATCTCCAATTATGCTCTTCTGATAATAATTGTTGATAGTATTGTTCAATATGGTTTTTGATAACCGTTTGATCTGAAGAAGCTGCCCCATCTACCATCAGTGTATCAATAGCATTATTCCTCCTGTGAGAGTTAGCCATCATATGGAAGAATTTCGTGCATTTGTCCCCCTCCTTAAGCCAGAGTACCCTTGATTTCTGTCTCCATGAAATCTCCTCCATCAAAGTAACCCTTTCAAGATCAGCAACTACCTGGTTCTTTCAGATTTTGTCAGGATCAGAAAGGGATCTGGCCTCCTCCTCACCTTCCAGGCCCTGTAATTCCTCTAAAAGAGAGCGCTTTTGCTGAAACAGATTGCCAAAAACTTGTTCATTCCATTGCTTCAAGTCCTGTTTCAGCGCTTTCAACTTTTTAGCCATAATGAAACTAGGAGAGCTTTGGAAACTATAGGAAATCCACCAATGTCTGACCCTGTCTACAAAACCGTCAGTTTTAAGCCACATATGTTCAAATTTAAAATACCTTCTACCCCCATGGATGCTTCCACAATCTAAAATGATGGAGGAAGTGATCAGAACATAAACGGGGTAATTTTCTTTGAGCCACATTTGGGAAGTGTGACTCCCAATCAGGTGTTAGCAAAAATCTATCGATCATCGACCATGATGGACAATCACGATTGTTGGACCAGGTAAAAATGGTGCATGCAATTCAGTACCCGGTTATAAATCTATAATCTAATTACTAATGACAATATAAAGCATTTTTGGTAAGTCCCACCCTTAACTAATTAGTAACTAACATCTACATCTATGATTTAATTAAAGTCATTAGATATATATTTTTTTTATAAAATACCTAAGTTGTAAGTAAGTATAAAGCATATATGGTTAATGACAATTATTTATTAATCATATACAAAATCTAAAAAGTTTAATATAGCCCATTATGCATTAACTATCATAATACATTTACATACTCTAAGTTATTAATAAATTAGCAATTAATATCATAAATATAATTATAATTAATTAATTTTTAATGAGTTAATTACATAATCCACATTAAATAGTTTACTTAATTTTAATTCTACTAATTTAAATATATTTTTTTATTAATTTAGAAGCCAAAAAGAGAAAATAATTAGAAAAAGGGACTCTTGCTCCTTAAAGAAATGGCGCGGTTTAATGTGAATTTGGACTTAAACGATGCCGTTTAGGTCCACTTAAACTGCGTCGTTTTATGCAACACAGTTCTTTATTTTTAAGAATAATGCTAGAGCCATCGTTGGGCTCTTTATGTATTTTTTTGTTCTTTTTTTACATGGATTTTTAACACTTTAAATATTTTAAAAAAAAATTCACATCATTAAAAAATACTTCCTTAATCACGAAATGTTTTTTAATGTGTTTTTTAATGATTACTTTTTTTTATTAGTTCCAGTGGGAAGACTTATATATATATATATATATATATTACTTTGTAATAAAAGAAGTGTTTTTTTATTTTTTAAAAAAATTTAAAAGTGTTAAAAAAATCTATGTAAAAAAAAAAAAACACACATAAAAGAGCCTAGTGGGAGAGGTTGCTCTAGTATTATCCTTTTTTTGGTTGAAATGACCCCATTTAGGATTATTTCCAATTGAATCGGCGCCGTTATACGTATGGGTTATGATTCCGACCCCGAAATCCTTCCCATTCTTTACTTAGAAGTGCTACGGAGAAGTCCACAGGTCTCGTTTGAATTCAAAATTCATCTCAACTCATTATTATAATTTTTTCAAATTTTCATATAAAAATATAATAAATAATTCAACTTTTTCAAATTTTAAAATAACTTTTCTAAATTCTTACATAAAATATAATAAATAATTTAACTTTTATTTTATTATTCATAAACCATCTTAATTTATCTCTAAATTCAAACTATTCATTTAAGTGCCGCACACGGCACACCGACTAATGTTGTATTAAAAAAGAAAAATTTGCACCACAACCTTTTATTATTATCTCCACGAGCCATATTTTTATTTTTATTTTTTTCTTTTATCAAGTATTTAATATATAAATAATGAATAGAAGAATTAAATTAATTTTAAAAACTAAATTTAAAAAAAAATTTAAAAAAATTAAAAATTTACAAATTTAGAAAATAACTGTGCTGGAGAGCAGTCGTAAGCTGCACCATACCAGGCAATTTTTTTCTTTTTTTTTTTTCACCCAATACATGAATGTGACAAGGATGTTATACACGATAGTATGATTTTTATATTTTCTCTTAAAAAAATATGGTAGTGGAAGTTGCCTATCATTTCGCGTTACAAAAAAACCAAAACACCGAAAACAGAGAGTTCTCTTGGGGTCAGCAGTTTTCCTCCCTCAATAGCACCCTTCGCATTTTGCCCACAAGCCCAGCACTGAACTTCGTGGAAGGTAATCACCTAATCACCTCTCTCTCTCTAATCTGCGCAACACCAAATCACAGACCAAAAAAATTCGTCATCACAGACAAAAAATTTCATGATCTCATCACTGTTTCGAAGCTACAAACGATCTCAATAATATTCTCATTACACTATTCTTCATCGCGATCTCATCACAGACCAAAAATCGAAGCTACAAAAAATCACAAATACGATTTCATCAATGGGCAAAAAAATCGCAGACCAATGTATAATCCTAACTGTCCACAACTGTTGAAGGGGAAAAAGGGAGGGCAAAAAGCGTAACCTCTTACCAAGGAAAAATTGAAGGAAAAAAGTGTAACCCACGATTCCTGCATCGAACGGCTGCTGGAGATGGGAGAAAGGATCTGAATCCGTCGTGGACACTTCTACTAGAAAAAGAAGATGGGAGAAAGGGGAATGTAATCCGTCGTGGGTGTCTGGTGAGCAGCAAGGGAGAGGAAGGTTGCGATTTAAATGGGGGTAAAATAGATATTTCACATTGCTGATTAGGAGGGTGTGCTAGCATTTTTCTTCTCTCCCACTCTCTCACATTTTCCCTCAAAACCCTAGCAGAGCATCCCCTCCGTCGTTATCCCTCCCCTCCCTCCGTCGCAGCCCCCTAAGGTACGGTCTTGGATTTTTTTTCTCTTTCTCGCAGCCCCTCCATCGCTGGGTATATAATTGGTAAATTTTGATTTTTTAGATTCATATATTTGGTATATAGTTGGTATATAGTTGGTAGATTTAGACTTTTAGTGATTATAAATTCGTATATAATTGTTAGATTAGACTTTTTTCTTTTGTCCTCAGCTGGGTTACATAAATCTGTTTTGGGATTGATTAATGATGTGGTTCATTTATGATTATGTGATTATAGATTTACAAATTTAATCTAAATTACAGATTGCCAGATTGTGATTATTCTTTTTTGTGATTATTCATTTATGATGACTGTAATTGCATCGATGATTGGCACTTTGGTAGTAGTAATTTTAGTGCTCTCCATGGTAATCTATGTTTCAATCTCTGCTAATTTTTGCATGCATGGAAGAGAAATGCTTCAAGGCCAACCTAATTATAGTGGGAGTTTTGAAAACGATGGCATTTTTTGTTACTTGGTTTGGCAACGAAATTAAATGGTCTCTGCACTTACTAAAATCAGTATCATGAAAATTAAATATACAGATATACTTTATACCAGTTGGGGTACTTCGATATTGCAGGGCCCATAATTTAATTTCATGGTTTTGATATTAAGGTACTTGGCATTTATATAATATAGGATGGCTTAGGGCTTATATATGATCTAATGCTGTAATGCCAGTCTAGTTTGGTCCAAAAGCATTAGACATGAAATTCTGTTTGCATACTGACTGAGAGTACTCAATTGCATCAGACATGCTGTAATGTTGGGACACTGGTTTTATATATATAGAGTACTGAATTGCATTCATCATTAATCATGAAATTCTGTTTGCGTTTTGTTTTTTAATGAGTATGCTTTAAGTTCTACATGCTTTAGTTGGAATGAAATGAATTGCATTATTTCAACCATCCATTTTTAATTTTTTACTTTGTAGGATATAATTTCAGATTTGTTTTGGATTTATAGAGTATGAAAATGGTACAAGTCACCACCAACACCTTCTAACCTTTTGGTCACAAAAATATAAAAAACAAAAAATCATATGACAAAAACGGTGCAGTTTTAGTGGCAAGAACCAAATTTCACACCTTGCTCAATGGAAAGTCCCGAACCATAAATCATTGCCCATCGGCAATCGCCTCTCTCAACTTCTCAAGTCCTCTTCAGTGTCTTCACAGTCCCCAGCTTCTAGCCTCCCACTGCGTCGTGAGACATAATGACCCAAGGTCCTCTCTCTCTCTCTCTCTCTCTCTCTCTCTCTCTCTCTCTTTCTCTCTCTCTCTCTCTCCTATCAGTCTTTGTTCCAGAATTGTTTCACTAGCAATGGCGAATGATCAAAAATCGTAATTTCAAATTCATTGCAAATTAAAAATTGGGGTTCGTATATCCAGGTCAACTACGGTCTTTATCGTGAAATCTATGATCAATTGTTATTATAATGTAATTTCTGGGAATTTGCCTTTTTTGTGCTCTCTGTAGTGTGCTTTGGGTTCTGTTCAAGCTTATAGAGGATTTGTTCTAAGCTGGTTGATAGTGAAGAATGTCGAGAATAAGAGACAGGACTGAGGATTTTAAGGATGTTGTACGGCAGACTGCCCTATCTTTGGGATATGATGAGGTTCGTTACTTAGGATCCATTTTCTCTCCAGTCATATTTAAGATGACGTTCTTGAGTGGAAGCTTTGCATGATAAATGTTCTGAAAAATAGGGTTTGGCATGATGTATGGATAAATATACAAGTTGTAACTTCTTTGGTTTTCCTGTAATTCTGTAGAAATTTTGCTACATGTTGTTGCTCTACTATTTTCATGTGTAGGTACATGTATCTGCGTAAATCTTTTTTCATATAATTTGTTTTCCCATTCAGTATCTTGGCTTTGCATGAAGCACAATTTTGTTACCATTGTAAATTCCTTGCACCCTTCCTTTTTCTCACTCTAAATCAAGTGTTGTTTCCTTATGCAGTCGAAATTGGCAGCCATTTTGGCGTCTTTCATAATTCATAAACCTCTACAAAGGTCATCTTTCACAAAAGCTGCACTGAAGACGGTACACTCTTTTTATAAGTTCAGTAGAGTTTGATCATAAATAATAGTTCTATAAGAACATATCTTTTCCTCTGAAAGAAGGGGGGCATGTGAATGTTTAGGTACAGTTTTGTAGTTAACTTTTTTCCTTGTCATCTATAAGCTTGAAAGCATCAAAGCTTTGGAACAGTTTATGTTGAAACATCGAAAGGATTATGTGGATCTTCATCGTACTACTGTACAGGAGAGAGACAACATTGAACATGAAGTAAGTTGTTGAACTTATCCTCAGAAACCCTTTTAATGAAATATTAATATCATCATCAACAATTAACGCAAAGTTAATGTTTTTGTGGTAATCTTAACATTTTCTCATACTTATAAAAAAATTCTCATATGATCCATGGTTAGATCTGCCAGACATTCAATATGACTTCTTTCTTAAGTATGTTATCTGTACATCTAAGAAACATTGTAGTTCCTTTCACATTGACCCTATTTCAATTTTTATTGCAAGTGATTAATTGTCTAGTCTCACTTGCTTTCATTCTCCAGAACAGAATAACTATATGTTTTGCTTATCATTCTGAGTAGGTAAATCCACCTGTCATTTCTTGTAATGAGCTGCATTGTCATCAGGAAATGCTTACTTTGTCTCCCAAATTAATGCTTTGCAGGTTAGTGCTTTCATTAAAGCATGCCAGGAACAAATTGATATTTTAAAAAATGGCATAAATAGTGAAGAATCAGACTCTAAAGGATGGCTTGGCATAAGGGCCGATAATTCAAATGTTGATACCATAGCACACAAACATGGCGTGGTATGCTTCTTTTACGTGCTTTACTAAAATTTGTCTAGTCTTATGGGAGTTCGTGTTGGCTGTAATATGCCCCCCTCCCCACTCTCCCCAATCCAGAAAAAAAAGCTAAGGGAACTAATGTCATAATAAATAAAAAATTTAATATGCGTGAGAGGTTGAAGGAATTCACGTACTATGTGTTTTTGGAAAAGATATCTTTTGACTTATGGAAAGTTTTTGAGGCTAAATTTTGAGTTTTAGTAGTCATCATAGATTTTTGGAGGACAAAGGAGGTTATTTCTTTTTTCAATTGTTTAAAGGGAGAGGGAACCCCTAGGGGTTGTCTCAAGTGGTAAAGGCTTTGGTCTTGGTGGTATGTCCCACCAGGTCCAAGGTTCGATTTCTCTTGGGTGCAAGTAATTTCTAGGGCCATCAGATTGGGGGAACTTCCCCTTGAATTACTCGAGGTGCACTTGCTGGAAACTCCTTGCCAAGGGTTTGTGCACTCTCGGGATTAGTTGGGACTTTGTTCTCGGACACCCGGTGCCAATCAAAAGAAAAGGGAAGGGGGCAGGGGGTAGGAGATATTGTTTTTAAATTATGGTTAAATGAAAAATTAGTCCTTATAGTTTGCCTCAAAATCAAAATCTGAAAAAAAAAATTATAGCTTAAAAACTGATTTAAAAAAAAAAAGCGTGCGAGGGAGGTAAGTGTTGTCCCTCCCACTGCTGGCCACCTTGTGGTGGCGCCATCACAAGCCACTTTGTGGCGACCCGATTTGGTGGCTCTCTAATCCACCCCTGTGCATCAGCCTGTGGCGGCTCAGGGGTGACCATCCCAAAGACACCGGCTGGTGGTGGGAGGCCACTTGAGTTATTTTATTTTATTTTTCCCGTAGTTTTATTTTATGTTAAACTTAATTTTATTTTTAAGTTTATAGTTTCATTTTATGATTTTTAAGTTTTATATTTATCATATTTTCTAATTCTTTTTGTTTTTATTTTTGTTCTTTTAAACAATATATAAGTTTAAACAATTTTAAAATTTGTTTTGAGTCTTTTGACATGTGGCAGCCATGTCAGCATAGTTACTGGTTTACTAACTGATTTTTAATGGAGGGACCAATTTGATCAATCTTAAAACCTCTAGGAGTAAAATAGTTGAAAAAACATGGAACAATTCTTTTATCTATAAAACAAAAAGATGGGGAGCAAATTAATTGAGGCATACCATGGCATTAATTTTGTATCTATCCCTTATAAATATTAAAAGCTGAGGGAGGGCAGGTTTCTTATTTTTTGGGGGGCCATGGCCACCTTGCCCTTCGCCACTGGATTTTGAGCAATTGACCAACTTGAAAAGGCTGGATTTGAAAACTCTGGTCATACCCGATCTGGAAGTGACCAATTAGTTTATTTGAACCTTTTTGTGAGATCAAATTCATATTTTCATTGATATGCTCACCTAAACTGGCTTCTCTGCTCTGATATGGAAAGCCTCCTTCTAACTGACTTAGATGTGGGTGACCTATTGTCATATATTTCCATTTTATATAAATATGTTTTGTGGCTAATAGTTTTAATCAATCTGTAAGAATTTCTAGTATCTGATTGGTATTTTTTTTTTGGTATCACTAGATCATCAAGCATGGGTGATGAAATGTCCCGTGTACTTGGGCTATTGCCTATCCCTATTATCAATAAAATTTTGTTCACCTATCATTTTTTTGTTTTTTGCATGGTATGAATGCTAGATTTATTTTATTTCAACTTTGTTGATTTGCAGGTGTTAATATTAAGTGAGAGACTTCATTCGGTCACAATACAGTTTGATCAGCTAAGAGCCATACGCTTTCAGGATGCCATTAGTAGAGCAATGCCTAGAAGAAAACTTAAACGTAATGCATATTCAAATTCTGAAGATTCATCTAAACCAAATGCATCAGAGCTCAGGGAGCTCAATGAACTTCAATCTGATCCTCTGAGACTACAGCAGCAGCATTTGGATGATGAAACACGTGCCCTTCAGGTAGCGAGCTTATTGATTCTCTGATGACATTTTGTTTGATGCTTCTATACAGGTGTTTCCTCTCTTGTTCAATTCTGGACTTTGAGGTCCTTGTATGGCTAAATTTATTTGTTTCTATTCCTTATGTAGGTAGAGTTGTCAAGTCTCCTTGATGTTGTTCAAGAAACTGAAACTAAGATGGTGGAATTGTCAGCATTGAATCACCTTATGTCCACACATGTTTTGCAACAAGCTCAACAAATAGAAATTTTATACGAGCAGGTTAGAGCATATATTGTCCATATTTTTTTTATATGGGTGGTTGTTGGGGGGGGGGGGGGGGGGGGGGGGGTTGTTATAGGGGATACTATCCACAGACATCCCTAATAGGGAGGCAAATGCCATCAAGCTACAAGGCGGTAACTGAGGAAACATTGTTACTCTGGGTTCGAAACTCTACATCGTGCATTGTGGGTGAAGGCTGCCAAGGTGGCTGCTCAGTCAGCCTTAACTGTTTTAGTTGGTTAGAGGGCAAAAAATTAGGGGTGTCAAATCGTGTTAACGGGTCGTGTTTGTGTCGTGTCAAGATATGTACATTACGCTTAATGGGTCAACACGAACACGAACACGACCCATTAAGGATTTCGTGTCAAAATTCCAAACCCGAACACAACACGGTAAGATAACGGGTTGACATGACACGATCCGTTATGACCCGTTAATGAATAAGAAATAAATTGACACGACACGACCCGTTCCGTTTCAACCCGTTTACTTTAATGGGTTGAACAAACACGATATGACACGACACGACCCGTGACTATTTTTTTAACAAAGAAAACTTTCATTAACAAACTTGCATCAGGGTGTGATCAAACCCCTACACAAACATAACAAAAACAGTCTCTCATAAAAGCAAAAGACACCTCTACAAAACTCCTTTAAATCTTAGGTAGGCAAAATCAGCCCTTTCTAACCTCAAGACTCCTATAGCCTCTTTAAGGACATGTTGTGCATCTAGCACAGATAAAGTACCACCCTTGTTTGCAAGAAAATCATTGCTTTGGTTTTCTTGCTCACATTATAAGTATCCACTTATAAAAAAAAAAAAAAAATCATTGGTTTGGTTAGCTTCTCTGTACACATGCTGAAATTGAACATTGAGCTTCACTTTGGCAGTTTTAGAGGATGCTTGGGGAATGAGATGAGATGAGAATTTTGTGAAATAGCAGTAAGATGGTTTGTGAATAGTAGTGAGATAGTTTGAGTTAAGTATTTATTGGGTTTTGGAAAAGGAGAGAAAAAAAGTTGAATACAAAATATTATAAAGTTAAAATATTGTTAGAATATAATTTTTTTAATATTATTTTTGTTTTGGAATTTGAAAAGGTTGAATTATTTTTTGTTTTTTATTTGAATGTGTAGGAAAGTTGTAATGATTAGTTTGCAAAAGTTGTAATGAATTAGTTTAAAAGTGTTTTTGTTTGAATGATGTTTGGGAAGAAAATGAAATGGGATGAAATAAGATGAGATGAGATGGAAACTTTTTCCAAACATCCCCTTAATCTCCCTCCCAAACATCCAAATGTTCCTAATATACTTCACCTAGATCAACACCAGAATTATATTCAATAGGACAAATGTTCCTTGAAATGCACAATCTCAAACCATATAGTATGGCTCTCATTTCTGCCATAACATTTGAACCCATCCATAGAAAACATAAAAACCTCCTATACAACACCCAAAGTAATCCCCAATAATACAACCGCAGCCACAAAAACCAGGATTTCCATTGCTGCTTCCATCCAAATTAAGTTTAAACCACCCTGCACTTGGTCTAACCCATTTAACAACCTATAACTTTGGTTGTTTACATGGAATTAATGTTAACCCAAGATATGAGAATACACTAGGGGTGGGCTCTGACTCTGACAGAGTCGGAATGCTGACCTCCGACTCTGACTAGGGTCAGATGCCAAAAGTTGCTCCGACTCCGACTCTGATCGGAGTTTAGAGCTCGGAGTCGGAGCTCGGAGATCTGACCGGAGTAGAAGTGGGCTTCCCAGCAACTGGGTCCCATTTGCCCTACTCAGATTGGGCCTAGGCCCACAGCCCAATATCCAAGGCCCAATTTGAAATTTAGATTGGCCCACCCCTGTTTAAAAATATTTTTTAAAAAATAAAATAATGTAAAAAAAATAATTAAAAAAAATCTAAAATACTATAAAAAAAAATGAAAAAGCTAAAATTTAAATATAATGACTAAATCAAACTATAACTTGCAAACGATAAATTTAAATTTAAAACTACAAATCGCAATAAATTTAAATTTACAGCACCAAAATATTAATAATGTCATAGATTTCATTCAAATATGAAATAACCACAATCCCCTACATCAGTCTTGACAGCCCATGCATTTGAGTCGAAGGCTGTTCGCTCGAGCCACACTCGAGCGAAAGCTCGATCGAACAATCTGTGTGGCATTCGCTCGAGCGAACGTCACCTGGAACAAAAATACCCGATTTTTCCAAATCTAAATCCTTCAATTCCTAAATTTAATAGCCTAAAAATTGAAATCATTTAAATGCAAACAACAAATCATTGAAATGAACAACAAATTAAACACGTTTCACAAATTTCAAAGCACAATATGACAATTAAATGATTTTGGAACCCTAAAATTCTACAAAAAAACTGAGTGGTCGATTGGCTTACAATTTGTGAACTCTGGAAGGGGGCTCGCGGCGGCCTTAGGTGACGGCAGACGGTGGGGGACTAGGGGAGGTGAAGCACAGTGTGGAGACAAAGGGAGACTAGGGAGTTCCAAGTGTGTTGTGCTAGAGTGAGGGGAGAAGAAGGGGGTCCTGTGTTTTGGACCCCTTTCTTCACGAAACGACGTCGTTCTACTTCTAGTGGAACGATGTCATTTAGTTACTTGACCAAAACGTCCCCTGCGTTTTGGACCCGAAACAACGTCGTTTTGATTATATGTTTTTAAAAAATAAATATCGGAGTTCGGAGTCTATGTGGGCTCCGACTCCGACTCCGAACTCTGACTAGTGGAGTTGGAGTAACTCTGACTCCGAATTCCGTAAACTCCGACTCCGTCTACAAGAGACTCTAATCACAATGATTTGATCTTCAAATAAGACCAGCAAAATCTCCATGTCGATTCTCCATCCTAGCTGAGCAATGTCTCACCCAAAAATTTCAACTTATAATAGAAGGAAGCGCACTAATCAACAAACCAAGTTGATCGTTTTTATTTGCTTTGTGAAGCCACAAAACTCTTCGAGGGACTTTCAGGGGAAGCATACTACACCGAAACATTTATACCAACCAGCCACTTGTCCCCTCTCCCTGCTTACTTCCCATGTGGATTTGGTTGAGAATTTGCCATCTTCGGAAGCTTTCCAAATAGGAATATCTTCCTCCATTTCAGGGCCACAGACAAGGCACTGATTTGTGTAGAAAGAGATTTGTGTAGAAAGATCTGTTTCCAACATTACTTGCAACTTTTCCCCCTCCCGTTTAGCTGGGGTCAACACATCATGTGGCGTCTCAGGATGCTGCACATTATCAACCTTCTCAGCTAAAATACCCAGTGCAGACCAATTATCAAACCAGAAATTGAGTTTCCCTTCTTTCTTGATTACATCTTTAATCAGAGAAAGGATTGATCACCACAGTTCCTGCAAGTGGTAGTAGCCAGAAATGGAGAAATGTACTTGGCTTTAGCACAAGGAATTATGATACAAAAACTTCCATGCAAGTTTCATATGTAGAGCAATTTGTATTTCTTGAAGACCACTTTTTTTGATTAGTTATTTCTTGAAGATCCCTAATACCCAATCCTCCTTCCTCCTAAGGTTTATACATATTGCTCCAAGCCACCCAATTTTTCTAAAGTTTCTTATAGATAAAAAAACCTTCTTAGGAACATTTTAAACCGACAAGACATGAATAGGCATGCTGGGTATTGAACATGACTTTGGCTGTCACCCAAACACTGCATTACCAGCTTCCTAGGGCAGCAAGTGTGGTGCAATACTTGAACTGTACACAATGCAACATGCCTTTTCTCCACTGTTCTTTTTAGTAACAGCTGAATGTGATGACTGCTGTTTTTCCCATGCTATTCTAGATGCGGCATTTAGTCTAACTTGTGTTTCTCTTTTTTGTTATCATATCTTTTGCTCTTTTACTTTTACAGGCTGTTGAAGCTACAAAGAATGTAGAGCTTGGTAACAAAGAGTTAACCCAAGCTATTCAGCGGAATAGTAGCAGCAGAACCTTTCTTATTCTTTTTCTTTTTGTACTTACCTTCTCTATCATCTTTCTTGATTGGTATAGTTGAATGGATTGAGTCCAATGATTTTAATGCTTTGCACGAGAGAAATACATTATACTATTTGTATATTTGATAAGAGGAAAAAAAAAATGATCCAAAATTTTGTGACTATTATATTGTCGACATTAGTTTTAGATGGTATGCTCACTACAAGAAAAACTTGTTTTTCTCCCGAAGGGATTGTGGTGGCAAAAAGCATGATTACCGTAGGAAAAACGCTTTTCCCACCAATTCCAACCGAGGGGAGCTCATAGAATAAAAGTGGGGAGTTAAAATCACTTGTCCCACCAAAAGCCCAATTCGTGGGGTAAAACTAGGGGTGATAAGGTCGGATCGACTGTTTCGGTCCGGATAGAGACTGAGACCGGTCAGTCTCGGTCCACATTTTAGAAGATCGAAAAGTTTCGGTCCAGTCCACGGTCTAGGATTTTTTTGGACTGGACCGAATGAAAAAAAAAAGTAAAATTTATATATATTTTATATATAATAATTGTACAATTAACAATATAAAATTTTAAACATGTTATTAATATTTGTTAATATTCTAGAAATTAATAATATTTTATATATATATCTTCATCTAACCTATCACTATTAACAATATAAAATTTTAAATATGTTATTAACACTTGTTAATATTCTATGAATTAACTAATATATAATATCAATTAGTTAATTATATAGTAATTATATAAATTAATAATATAATTTTCATATAATTTATTATCATTGATTATATAAAATATTTTTTTATTGAGTTTGTTACATAATCTACGTTAATAAGTTACTTAATTTAATTTAGTATTTTAAATAATTTTTTTATTAATTATTTAAAAAAAGAAAAAAAAAATTAGGCGATCGGATTGGAGCGATATCCGGTCTTTTTGGTGTTTGCCACGAAATGTTATCGTGGGTTATAGTTTAACCCATACAAACTGTTGGTTGAAATTACTTCCTTCCCAACCAAACCTGGTGGTCGTGAGTAAAGGTGAGGAGCCCTATCCCTTTTCCCACAAAAGTCTACCTCGCCGGTTGTCTGAATTTCCATGAACTCAACTTGTGGGCAAAAGTTCTTTTTTTTTTTTTTTTTGAATCAAAACATACCTCCGAATTTCATTAATAAGAATCAGTTACAGTTTTGTCCTGTAAAATCAAACTATACAGACCCTCAGGACCATCTTCCATCCATATTATCTCTTCACTTACATTCAATGAAAACTTTACTAAAAAATCAGCTACTTTGTTTGCCTCTCTAAAAGTATGAGTAACACGCCATTGAGGTCTATTGTGTAACAAACCCCGTATGTCTTCAATTGTCTGACCTCCCCACTCCCAGTTTTCTTCTCTGTTGTTTACAGCTTTGACAATGCATAAAGCATCCCCTTCTAATTCAACTTCATCCATCTACAAGTGGGCAAAAGTTCTGAACCAAATTTAGATTACCCATTTTCTATAAATATGTTCTCGTGAGCAGGTATTTTTCCATAGAAATTGCTTATGGGAAATTCCTGTGATTTGAACATTTTTCCACGAACCATGACCATCACTACATATATATACAAAGGCTTCGAATGAAAAATTCAACAATTTTTTTTTTGCACCCACCAATGTTTCTACAACCGTCAAAAAGAATTATAAGTTTTTCCTCCAATGGCCATTCCTGTGTCCAAAATACGGGAAAAACATGCATATGAAAACCATGGGAAAAACTTTAACTAGATCCATATAACACTGAAATTATATAACATAGAATTTGCTTCATTACAACGTGTCCCAGACTCCCACGTCAATTAAGGCCATGGAAATACATCAATACATGGAAAGTGGGAAGTACAAGAGGGAAGCCTACATGCGTACTGTATTGTTCATAAACATATATTTGCTTGTAACTACATCTAGGGGTGTAAATTGGTCCGGTCTGGTCCGGGGAGTGATGAAGCGAAATTTTCGGTCCATTTTTCCAGACCGGACTAGTAGCTATCGGTCGGTCAGGCCCAATTATTTTTTTATTTTGTTTCATTTTTTTCAAATAAATTAATAAAAAATTTATTTAAATTACTAAAATTAAAATTAAGTGAACTAAATTAAAATTAAGTGAACTATTAATTTGAATTATGTAACTAATTCATTAAAAAAATATTTAACTATAATTATATTTATGATATTGATAGTTACTACTTACTAACTTAGATTTTACTCTTTAGTATGTATAACTATTAATAATGTCATACATTTTATATATGGTTAATGAATATAAAATAATTTCATTATGCATAAATTATTCATGATTGCTTACAACTTAAGTATTTAAAAAATAATTTCCTAATTACTTTAATTAAGTGTAAATAGTAGAGTATGTATGAATGTATGATGTATTAACTATTTACATATAATGACATAAATTATCACATCATTTATGATTTATTATTAATTGATAGCATATATTATTTTATTTTTATATGGTCAATGATAATAAATTAGATGAAAATCACATTATTAACTTATATAATTACAATATAAAAATAATATATTAAATTACTAAAAATATTTTTAATATATATATAGGGATCCGGTTTGGTCCAAAATTTATGGACTCTGGGACCGGACTGAATTTCTATAGTCCACAATTTGTGGGACCGAGACCGACTGGTCTCAACTTTGGTCCTAGTTTGGACCGAACTCCTTACACTCCTAACTACATGTATACATGTTTGGAGCTCTAGACACACGTAGCCACTGCACTGAATTCCATGTTGCTAAGACATGCTCCAATTCATCTCCCCAAAAAAGAAACCACATAGCCTCTTCATCCACACATATTAGGGGCTGATAGGTACCTGAAATCATAAGAAAAGTCAAAGCATATTAGTCAATAATTAGCATTTCTATAGTACTAGGACACTACAACAAATCAATCAAAAGCAGATACCCATAGAGAATCTAGGACATTATCATGGCTTTATAAATCTGCCCCAAATCCAACTGGTGATTTCATACACCTTACTCCAGTTTATCATAACATCCTCATGTAAAGACCCCCAAAAATCGACTAACTAAAACAACCCACAGATATCCTTTGTGTTAATTGCCATGTGGTTATAAAAAATTGCCACAGATATCATAACATCCTCATCTGGAAGCAAAGAAACGAAATACTTCACAAACATACTTCCTTCTCTCTCGAATCAGCAACAACCCAAATAAATAGAACATATCAAAAGTACAAAGCAGCATGGCAAGCAAGAAAACAAAGATAGGTAGAGAGTTGGAAGACTCCTCCTAAAAACTTCTCGAGCTTCTCATTTGATGCAGCTATCAAAGATTCTTTTTCAGTGGCCTTAGTAGTCTGCAGGGATCATAGTGGAAAAATTTTGGAAATTCAAACAGAAAAGCTCCTCACTCCCAATCCCTTAGTAGCTAAAGCTAAGGCAACTCTTCTAGCCAAGAAAATGGCCTTCCAAAGGCAGCAAGAAATGGAAATCTTGGAAGGTGACTCAAAGCTGGTAATAGAAGCCATTGATAACAAAGAAACTGTCCCTCATTGGCACATTGAACCCATCATTGAAGACATTAAACATATCTATGCTTCTCAAAGGTTTAGGAAATTTGCAAAAATTCATCGATCTGCAAATCAATGTGTGTACTCTGTGGCGCAATGGGCAGCAACCAATCTTTTTTGGCTACATACCCTCTGATTGATTATCTAGATGTTTGTTGTTTCTTGATAGTGGAAAGGATCCACCCTAAACTCTGTAATCTTCTTATTATTATTTTATAATATATGCAAGCTTGCTTAGAAACAAAAATCATTATATCTGGCTTATAACTTGCTTTTAAGAGTATTGCCACAAGATATAGACCTAGGGTGTGCAAGTCCCACAAACTCCCTTTGAAAAAATGTGAGGTTCACTATTAGAAAAATAATTTTTTAATGTAGGTTCCATATTTATCCATTTTTTTAAAGAGAGTACGTGAGCCTTACATAACCTAAGATTGTAAATATCATGTTTCTTCTTTTAAATTGAGGGACGACAATTTTAGATGGATTCCATCATATCTGATCATTCTTCTTGAGTGATGATTTGAATGGGAGCATATAATTTTTGTTTGTTCGTCTCTTTTTGTTTGGGGTTGGAAAATATATTTTGGTAGAAACAACTTCTTTGTCAAAGGTGAGCTTGGAATTACATCCCAAGGAAATACAAAAGAACTTAAAAAAAAAAAAAGAAAATAAAGAGTATATTGTCAAGTAGGTACTTCTGCTGAAATGAGTTTCATATAAAGGTGAAATTTATAATATTGACAATCTACAGTAACGTTATGTTAATGTAAACCATATAATGGGTGAATCAGACAAGTTTGTTATGATGATAACACTGAGTTCAATTTGCATGAATATCATCCCTTGCCAATATTCTTTATAGTTATATCCTTCTTTGTTACTCTTATCAAAGAAGAAATTACAGCAGATCGACAAACATCACAGAATAATCTATCTCGGATAAATAAATCAGTTATGTAAATAGCTTTGGAAGGAGAACCAGGGAAGAAGTGAGCAGAAGGTCAGATATCTTTTACCCAATTCGAGGGGACTAGCAAACCTAGACATTCCTCCTTCAGTCCTTTATTGCTAACGCAGCATCATCTTGATTCTCACGTAAAATCGACTTTGGCACAAACTGAACCCTTTATAGTGGCTAAAACTATTTTGAAGAATAAGTAGAAACCAAAAAGGTAAGAATTAAAAACTAAGGCAGCGTTTGGTTCGGGAATCTAACACATTCCCTTCGGCATGTATGTTCTTAGAAATGTGATGCTCAAGAATATACAAGATTTCTAGGAATAGGGAAAGTCTTCTTGAAAGCGAGTTTGCACACCAAATCGTGTACCGATGCTGATATGTAAGGTCTCGCTTGGATACTGAAACTGTTTCATCTCACTATTACAATTTTTTTAAATTTTCACATAAAATATAATAAATAATTCAAAATTTTCAAATCTCAAAACACTAATAATATCAAAAAATAATATTATAACAATATTTTATTTTACTTTAAACTTTATCTAAAACCATTTCTCATCTTATCTGATGATCACTATCCAAACCGTACCTAAGGCATCCATTTAATAAAACGATACGAATTGAAGACAGAACTGATTTTCATGAGATAAATGACATTTTCTTCTCTCAAGATTTTTCTTTTTTTATTTTTATTTTCAATAAAAAAAAAGTCATGTCAGCGATGGTATGCGATTTGGTGTATCAACCTGCCTGTACCTAGGAATATGACTAAACCCACGTTTGGAAATGAATAGGAATCTAATATCATTGCTAGCTAGGATCAATATGATATTCTCATGTATAATTTCTTCCTAGTATCCTATAGAAATTATTTATCATTCTCGAAATATCCTTATATTTTCATTCCAAATGTATATATAAGGCCGTTAATTTGGTACAAAATATTTGAAAACTAAATAAAGTGTATAGAAAATAAAAAATTATATATAAACTATGGTTTTTTCTATTCATTTTTAAAATACAAAGCTGGATATCTTGTTTGAAATATTTTATTTGTATATTATTTAGTACCAATTAAAACATGTTTCCTTATCTTTTGTACGGAATAAAACAATTGCTTTCTTTCACATATAGCATATATAAAAAATTAATCGTAACAAAATTTAATATAAAGAAGCAACTTTCCTTGTACACCATTAACGATAACCCACTACAAGAAAAACCGTCTTTACCGGCGATTTTAGTGACGCTGGAAATTAAATCGCTGGGATTGGTACTTATTTGCGGTGATTTTATAATCGCCGCATGTTTTAAACACCACATCCTGCTAAAGGTTCATGACTTAACTTATGTCTTTTTTTGCAGCGATTTATTATATATTAGCAGCGAATTTTTTCGTTGGGAATTTCCAGCGATTATAAAATCGCCGCAGAAAATATCGGCACCATTTAATATCAATCACGTCGAATATAAACTCGCCGCCATTGAAGCGCATGGGCGCCAAACGCACAAAGTGCCTTTTATTTTCCCCCCAAGTTTATTTCCCCCATGTCTGCCCACTTCGACGCGCGAGAACTCTTCTGCACTAAGACCCATTGCACCAAAAGACTCCATTTTCAAACCCAAAAGCTCCGACCTCTCCAGTGTTCTATCATGGCATCAACTCCCCCATCGTGAGCTTTTGGCCCATTATTCGAGTCTCATTTCCCCACACTGGCCTTCTCCCTTCCGTTCTAGGTTCGAAGAGATCACAAAACTTCAATTCCCACAATCGACTACCCTAGTGTTCTCCATTGCTCCTATTCTCTCTCTTTAGGAAGCTAGGTCCTACGTTTGTGGCTCCCCTTACAAATTTCAAATCTGTGCCTCGTGGAGACATAGAAGTTCATATTTGGGGGTTTTCAAGAATAATTGAGTGGTGGCTCCAGGTATCTCTTGCTGCCATTGCATTTATCTTCCCCCTCCACATTTAATCGTAGGTTGCATTACAAATTTGTTGTCGTCTTTAGATCTACAATAATTTTTTCCCTCTGTGAAACTGATGTGCATGCTCCTCTATTTATTTTGCGGTTTAATGTTGTGTATGATCTGCCTCGTGTGTTTTAGCTGCTGTATCAGTTGTGGGCATTAGATAATTTTAATTCCCTAATTTTTTTTTTTTGGCTTACCAGAAGCTTTTCTTGTAAAATTTATGGCTCAGTTTTTGGCTTATCAGAATGTTTTTCTGCTAGAATTTATGGCCCAATTTTTGTTACCGTATTTAGTGTAAGTTAGTGATTTCTTATAATGCTTGAAGAAAGTGCTGCCATTTTTCCTATAGTATATGAATTTCTGAAGTTGTTGCACAATGTAGGGGATTTCTACACGCTACCATAGCTCATTTCACTAGAAAAGGTCTGCTTATATAACTTACTAATGACAAGGATTTTAAAAAAGACATTATTTGGTGAATTAAATACTGCTACCTTATGAAAATGTCTACTTATGAAGATGTGCTAAAAGTCCTAATATATAATTATAGGACACATTTCTGCCAAATCTATATAATTTTTTTTTTTTCATTTCAGAATTAGACTTATATATATATATCAAGCAATTTAGAGAATATATATGGTCTTAGCTAGTTATTTGTGTCACACCAACAAATAGCATGAACTGAGTCAAGCTTAATTATGTTGCTAATTTAAAATCAAACGGCATTTTTGGTAAATAATGGTATGTAGGGGACAAATTTAAAATCAAGATAGATATAGTAGTGTTTTATTCAAAAGTAATCAAGATAGATATTTTCATTTTTAGCGGCAAAAATTAATCGCTGCAAATAATCTATCACAGCGTTTAACAACAGAATCGTATATTGAATTTGCGGCGATTAATTTGTAATCAGCAGCGAAGAAAAATTTGCCGGTATATTAATATATGGCGGCGAGTTTTGGTTTCCGTTGGACTAGATCTAAAGTGGGGCGTTAATACTGGCGATTTTGCAGCGACTTAAAACTCGCTGGGGGTAGATGTATGCCAACGATTTTGGGTGTATAGACAGCGATACATAATTGCTGGTAAAAGTGTTGAACCTTGTAGTGACCATCATATACGTAAAGCAACCCCAAACTTTTATATAAATAATTTATGTAATTAAATAAATTTTCAAGATATTTTCCTCCAAAATAAAAAAACATTCCTAGGGTGATGGGAATCCATAGTGCCATCAAAGGAGGGTTGAGAGGGAATCCAAATTCATGTGCATCTGGATCCCTTCGTGACTTAACACCTCTAAACAGGTAATCTTTTAGGCTGCGTTTGGATGTTGAGCTGAGTTGAGATGGGTTGAATTCTTAATAAACAATAGTGAGTTGAGATTAATGTTAAAATGAGTTTAGATATATTTTTGAAAATTTGAAAAATGTTGTAGATCCCGCATGTAAAGAAGTGTTAAATTAAAAAAGGTTGTGGGTCTCACGTGTAAAGAGATTTTGAGTTGAAATGAGTTTAGTGATTTGAGAATTAAGTGTTTAGATGTTAGACTCAATTTAAAATTATACTGAACTAAGTTGATCTTAGTATAGTCCAACAACCATATTGGGCCGGATTCCTTACCTCTTATCCAAACGCCCGCATCTTTTTCAACCTACACTTTTCAAGCAATATGATTTGGGGTTTTGGGGACTTGCAAGACAGATATTCTACCCACGCACAAGATGGGCCACTTGGCCCAAGGTCTCTTGGCCTTTTCTACAACCTACATGTCATGTTAAAAGAAAAGAAAATCCAGTTGAGACAAATCTTTGCAACTACCAAACATGTAAGGCAAAAATCCCCATGAAAGAAATCCAACAAATCTCCCAACAAGTAATAAAAAATAATTCAGATTTCCAACTATAGAAAATCCAACGGTGAGTATAGATGCTTGCCATGAATATAGTCAAAGTCACAAAAACAACGAAGAAGCCATAGAAGGAAAGAGCAAGTGAAAAAGTTTTGTGTTAGAATCATGATGATGACCACGGTTTGTTCATGTTATAATGAAGAAAAATATAAGAAGAAGGTATGAGCCAAAAAGAGGAAAGAAGAAGAAAAAGAAAGAGAGTGAGAGAGAGGATGAATGGTAAAAGTAGGAAGGAAGAAATGTTGTTAGGATTTTGAGGGGTAAATTAGTCATCGGATAAAATTTTAAGTTATTAGTAAAGGTGGGGTGGGCGAGTCTTGCCCAGCACCCACCCTCCACTCGCTTCAGTTTAAAGAAATCTATTCGCCCTGCTTGTTACCCTGAGGGTCGGCGAAAAAGCTCTAATACTTATAATTGAGTTTTCGTATGGGACAACCGGAATTTGCGGCGCAATAAATGGCTGCAATAAGTTATTTTTTTTTGGCAACGTATTATTTCCATCAATTTTTTATGGCCGCAACGTGGCCGTGAAAGAAGTGCCACAAAAGTTTTCTTGTGGCGAGTTATAAATATGGTCACAAATACTCAAGCCTTTAGCGGCAATTAATGTTGTCACTAATGCATATTATCTTGGCCGCAAAAATTACAGATTGTAGGCAATAAGAGCCATTATCGACCAACATGATGTTGTCGCAAAACTGAAATTGAAGCTGCAAACGTCAAATGCAATTCCGATAAAAAAAAAATAGTTGCAAATATGCATTAGCGTCGACATAAGTGCAACCTTATTTCTGACAATATTATGTGGTCTATATTTAGTTATTTTGGTTACAATTGTTGTCACAAAAGGTTTCCTAAACTACCTAATTTTTGCAAAAATATGCAATGTCCGTTTTTTTCATCCACTTTCAAGAGCATATTTCTTTACATTTGTATTTGAAATCTTTTGAGCTTGAACAAAGTTGGACACATAAATTTCTAAATTAACAATTAATTTTCTATCTAGTGATGAGGATATCTTGCAACCTGATCATGAATAAATCTACCAATTTAATGATGAATCTACCAATAATCTGAAAGGTAATGCTTAAGCATGCAATTGGGTAAAGATGTAATGAAAAAGCACTCATATATATGTTAGTAACTTCAATACTATCATTTATATTCCAAGCATTCTATCCATATATACACAGCTTCTATATCAAAAGAGAAAGCTCATATCACATTTCAATAGTAGCAGATCACAACATTTAGAGCCTTAGAAGAATAATTACATGGTGCTATTAGCATTCCTTGTATCTCTTCATTGAAGCATGGGGGATTGTTGTAGGATATGACATATCTCATCTCTGTTCATCTCTCAATTAGCCTTGAAACTCCATTTCCTTGCATCCAACAATGTTCTTACAATAAGGTAAGTATCAATGGATTAATATATCACCAGAAAAGCCACAATTTAGTTTACCATATGATGTTCAATTAAAGACCTACCATATACATTAAGGTGACAAGCTGGATATATTCACCTAACTACCAGTTCTACTCTCATTTCTTTTTAATTCTAACTATGGTGCACAAGGTTAGTACTTTGAAGCATTGGTTAAACAAAAATTACTAAAATGTACCAAACAGGAGAGAATAACCCTTGTGCATTAGAATATGATATTATATCACAATATGATATTACATTAGAATATGATATTATATCACAAAATTGTATATTATGCATGATTATAGCAGGAGGGAAAAATCCTTGTGCAATTTGAGATCAAATCTAATTAAAAACTCTTGCAAATTTAAATTTAAATTTTAACAACTATTTAGACCAAATACTTATTTTTTCTTCCTTAACAATTCCCTATAAACATAGCAAGAATATAGTAAAAGGGTAAGCAAAAAGGTTTACTCCTGCAATGTAAGATACTATATCAATCATGTACTATAGTAATAACATGACAAATTACAACCAACAAAAGTAGTTTCTTGTATATAAGCCTACCCAATCATGCATACCAATTTCAACTCCTGAAGTACTAGCCACAAAAACAAGTTCTAATCATTACCAAATTGAAATATGCAAAAATTCTGATATGATCTGGCCATAATCATTCATGCATGTTATTCTATATTCGAAAACAAATTGCGTAGGAATAGTACCTCTTAATGTTTGGTGGCATCATAATTGCATTATTGTCCCTCTTGTATGGAATCATATGACTGAAGCAGCTGACCATGTTGAAATTACAAGTAAACTAATCAATTCCTCCCAAAATACTCTTTTTGTCTAAACATAGAGTGAACATTTTTAACAATGGTCTCCAAAAAATCTAAGACCGATTGAGGAGGTCGGAGACTAACTTTTTTTTTTTCCTCTAATGAGGGCAAGCAAAAGGCCTTACACTTAAGCAACCTTGGCCTCCTAACATGGCCATTCAAAAAACAAAAGTAAAAAAATTGCCCAAATATTAGTCAGCACTCCTAGGGAATTCTACTGTGACATTGAATATGTCATAAACTTATCAAATTATGCTTGCTTCTCTAACATTACTCTCATACTTGCTTTTAATGCCTCAAGTTCATACTTGTAATATTGTACATCTTATGACAATTTCCCAACATTTTCATGGTTTTGTTGGGTTCCTGTTGACTCATGCATTTGAATTTGGCCCATTTCCCTAATATACCTTGAGCTACATCCCATAACCTCTTTAAAGATCATGTTTGCTACCTCCTTGGTCCGATTTTGAGGTTCCAATTCATTTAGCTTTTGTACCATTTGATTATTCACCAATAACAATCACCACAGTTATATTCATCAATTTACATAATGAAAATAGTTTACAAGCAAAGATTTATTTGAACTATGTGACTAAGGAAACCAGCAACAACGTCATGTGCACTTTAAAGAACCTCAAAATTCTTCATGCTTCTCTACTACGAACATGTTCCTCTTCTTAGACCATCTTGACTCTTTAAAGAATTCAACCAAGTTTGTTATATTCTCTCACTGTAATTAAGCTCAACTCGAATATTATTATGCCAGACAATAATGATAGGAAGCTAAACTTTCAAGAGCAGAACTTGTATATGGGTCATATGAATTGCGGTCCTTACACTATGCCCCATTACCTTTTCCTCCAAGAGTCGAACAACAGACTTCCAACCAGCATTGTGATTTGTTCTTTGTTGTTTTATATTTGCTTTGTTTTGCAATGACAATTGTTGTGAATAATAAACATTCAACACAAAAAAGATACAGTATGCAATGAAGATTTAGGTAACACCAACTTAAAACATTGATGTCGGCTAGCTATCATTGTAACAGCCTACTAGAAACTCACTAGTGGAATTTCTAATGAATTTAGGAATCTCGTGAAAATCCCATAAGTTTTTACGAATCGACCAATCGCATAAGTTTTAGTCTATCAACATAGTCAGTGTTATCACTCATTATGGTGCCAGAAGTGCGATTCTAATTATTTGAGATAGTTAGAAGTGTCAGAATGCGTTATAGTCTACGCCATTAGACTCGGTTGATTATTTAAGATTTTATGGCGCAATAAGTTTATTTTCATATTTTCGGACGAAACACCTGTTTGAAACTATGAAATTATTTTTAAGGGCACTTCGAGGTTGAATTTCGGTAAACGATTTTCACTGTAGGTTAATATGAATATTTATGAATTTTTAGTGTTAAGTTTATGATTCACTTTTTCGAAGTGAATAGTAACCTCGGTAAGTGCACCAATTGCAGTGTTTCAAAATCATAATGTGGAATGTCCAAATTAGATTAGAGAACTTTTATTTGGACACTTGGCAAGATCTTAGCCACACTTAGTGAATAATATTAGACACTTGGCACCATGAGGAGCGTTTGATGGATTTGAAGGAATCAAGGTGTGAGATCATGCCACCTAAGCAAAACTTAGTTTCATCTGATCAACCAAATTGCGCTAGACCAAAGAGGGTCTCAATCCTAGTAAAACCCTAAATAGTGGGAATCCAATTGAAAGCCCAAAAGCATGGTTGAAATTGGAACCCTAAACGGTTTTCCAAAAACCCTAAAGTTGGCCTCTAAACCTTTTCTAATCTAATTTCTAGCATTGTGTTTAATCACTTCCACATACTATTAATCCTTCAAATTTGTGTTAGAACATCATTATCCAACCTTGTTAACCTTGAAAAATTGATTGGGCCAAATGATATTGGATTTGGGCTTGATAGCAACCCAAACCAATTTTAAACCCCAAAATTTAGGCTCATTCGATTTAGGCCCATTAAGGCCCACGAAATTGGTCACCATTAGCATTGATTCATGGCTAAGTTTTGTACCCCCACTTGGTTGGCCAGATCTTTACAAAGAAGGTCCTAGAAGGTTCTTGAAATACAAAGCTAAAGGGCCACCTCACTCTTACACTTCACCTTGAGAAAAGATCTTGGACTGATTTTTATGAGAAGAAAAGGCCAACACTCAAGCTTTCCTTCAGTCCTATCACTTTCCTAACTTGTGTAAGAGGCTCTCCAGTCCACTTCCCACGAAAAGCAACCCTCCTTTACACTTTTCCTTCATAGAACATAAAAGACACTCTCGGGTAGTTTTTCTTACCTCTTTTGAATGCCTGTTTCGAAACTTTTGTAAGTGTTTTCTCGCCAAGTTTCCTTCATAAACGTTGTTTCTTTTGGAATCTAGTTTACGTTGATATCTTATTTGTTCTATTTGGAGATCATTTGATTGGTAAGAACCTAGAAAGGCCATTCTGGGCGATAAACTGGAGAGCGTGTTCTTTTTTGGAGTTTTTGACCAAGTTAATGATTAAATCTTGGTCCGAAATTTTTATGGAGTACTGTTAACATATGTATATGATTATTGGTTGAGAATTTGTTGCATGATTAAAAGTTTTGGTGAAATATTTTCTTAGATCTAGAAACTTAGAAACTGGAAGAGGAAAAAACAGTTTCTGTTTTGAGAAAGTTCAAATTTTTTATGGTTTAATCTTATTCCAATGGCTTTGATATTTTTATTGGAAAATCCTAACCCTCTTATATACATGTTAGAATGTTAGTTTGAAGATAGTTGATGTTAGTTTCAAAGATATGAAAGTTTATGCAAGGAGATATTCGGTTAGGCCAAAGTGATGATGTTCTTGGCTAAATTTATGTTTTGGTTGATGTTTAACCATGTGATCTTGAGTTTGATGCTTGAATCTGTTTTAGGATACCTTTTTAAACCATGTGATGTTTTGCTTTGAAGATCACATCTTTATAAGTCATGGATCAAGAGGTTGATCAAAATAAGTTAGAAACAAAAATCTGTTTTGAACTTAGAAGAAAAATCAAAAAGTTCAAGTATGGTTTTAGTGATTTTGATGAATTTTGTTCATGATTGAAAACATGATTATTCTTAGGAATATGTTATGAGTATAGTAGAAGAAAAATTTTAGTTTTATCATGAGTTTTGAAATTTGAAAGAATTACAACAAAAATCAAAGGAAATAACCTTTGTAAGTTTTGGCCTTGTAGAGTTTTAATGATTGTGTTTAGTTTTAAATTTTTCTGAATTGACATTTGAGCTTAAGACAAAATTTACATAAATTTTGGTGATTTTTGGAGTTAGGATGCAAAATCCTTAAGTTAGGGGTAAAATTATCATTTTCTCGCATCTAGAGGGTAAAATTGTAATTTTTCTCTTAAGTTGATATTTTTCCATATTTCTAATTGTTAGTGATTAAATTCTAATTTTTAGAAATCACTACTTTCAGTTTCTCATGATCGCACTTGAGTTTTGTCTAGAAGCGCGAAGACCGAGGTAAGTTAACTTTTAATTTACTATCAGTTTAATGCGTATGGGTGATAAGTAAGGGAATTAAAGTGTATGTATGTATGTTATCATATGTGCCATGTCAAGTCATTACATATTTATCTGTTACATAAAATGTATTCTATCATGAATTATTCATCTATTACACAAGATATTATGCCACGTATTGCTATACATTGCAAGTATTTCATGTTAAGTATGTTATCTGTTACATGTATTTTATGTCACGTAATATTCACTGTCATATGTTATGCCATATTAAGAAATGTTGTCTATTATATGATATGCCATGTTACGAAATGTTACATGTTACATTTATGCCATGTTATGAAATATTGTCTGTTACATTTATGTTTCAAAGTATGTCATGTCTGTCGTCTTACATTCATGTCATGTTATGCTACGTCAGTACTTCTGTCTTTTATGTCACGTTCATGTCATATCACGTTACGAAATGTCATGTATGTCAGTTAAGTTATTCATGTCAATCATGACCCTAAGCGCTAGGATGTGGTAATATCCTAGTGGAACTCTTTTATTCACGTTGGAGTGTCTAAATAGGTGTGAAATTCTATAGGTTGACGAAGTACAGTCAACAGGTTGCGAATGAAGCCTAACTAGCTGGTCACCGAAGCGCGCCAGACACTAACGCCGATGGAGCCACACATTATGTTACGTGTGTCCACAGCAAGTATGACACAAACAAATAAGTCATGGGGCTACAATAACTGTGGAGCATGAAGAATAGGGCCACAAAAACTGTGGAGCATACACTACGTGAGACACAGCAATTGTAACATTTAGAATACGTGGGACCATAACAATTGTGGAGTACGTATAAACGCACTCACAACTGGTATAGACACTTGTGTTGTGATGCGGTAATCAGCAGGGAACATGGCTCAAGGGGACTCGCGTAGCACCCATATGGTCACTTTATTAATTGAGTCTATTGAATAAGATTCCAAGTTCATGTATTTCACATTCAAGTCATGTTTCATGTTATGTTATGTTTAAGTTTACGTTCACGCAATCATGGTAATCCCATGAGATAAGACTACTCTATCATGGTGACCCCATGAGACAAAAATATGTTTCAAGTTCATGTTATGTTATGTTCATGTTCACGTTATGTTCCAAGTTCACGTTCATGCTATGTTTCAAGTCCATGTTATGTTTCAAGTTCACGTTCATGCTATGTTTCAAGTCCATGTTATATTTCAAGTTCACGTTCATGCTATGTTTCAAGTCCATGTTATGTTTCAAGTCACGTTCATGCTAAGCTTCAGTTTCAGTTTAAGTTATGCCAGTTATGTTATGTTGTATGTCAAGTTATGCTATAATTACTTATGATTTGATTATGCATTCATGCTTTTACTGCCATGCATGCATCATTAACCTGTGTAGAAGTTTCCTGTTAACTTGCTGAGATTTCTAATCAAATTTCACTGTGGTAGTCCTAACTACCATTCCCCCCGAATGGTAGATTTTGTTACAGGATCTGAAGGAGAACCAGGAATCGACCAACTGGAAACGGTCGACTAAGCGACAGTGCAACGTAGATGGTAGTACAGTAGTTAGCTCAGATTAGTACTTTTATTTGTGGAGTTCAATCTCCAGCACTTTTTTTATCACAACCATTTTGGACTAGTGATGTGATCTCAGTTGTTTAGTATGTTATTATGTATAAAGTATGTTTTAAGTATTTGAGATATTTTAGTTTGGTGCATAGTATTGATAAATAAAGAAAAAAAAAATTATCCGTTGCGAATATTGCATAATGCTATATACATATTAGGAACATTGCATCTTATATGTCATGAATGGGGGCAAGTAATCTTGTGTTGCATGTCTCGACGCTTCAAATGTCCGTCCGATCCCAAGCAGAATTTGGGGGGATCACAATCATATTACCATTGCATAATAAAAAAATGCTAAGTAAATACAAAAACATTACCTTGAAGCCCTCACTCCCCTACCGCAAGCATAACTTCCGCCATTCCACTTGATCTACTAAGGAGGTCACTCCTACCAATGTTGCTTTATGATTTTAATACCCCTTGTAGATTTTGTGTAGCTCGTAATGAAAGGAGTTGAATCTCCTTCTAAGCTGGTTTGTAACTACTACCTGATGATTATTCATCTCCCCTTTTATGATAAAATCAGCCTAAACTCCATGGTATAAACAGGACATTATATTATTTAAACTAAATTGTAGAAGCAAAATGTATCACTACCAAAATGTGTTTGTGAGGCTTATTCGGACATGATTACATAGCTCCTCTTTCTCGATAGCCGGCACATTACTCCATCAAGGGTAACTCATGTTAGCATGATGCTTCATGATCCACGAAACCCTTCCAGTAAATATGCTCGCATGTTCGCACGACACCTTAGTATCCCCATACTTAATGGTCAAAGGTATTGGTCTAAGCTTTCGAAGCTTGTCAAGCATTGGGCACTTTGCAGGTCCATAGCCAGATTTCTTACTCACTAATCACCAAAAGTGCCATGTCACAACCAACACGAGCATAAAAATTGTTTTCTCGGTTTAGAATAACTAAATGCACCTCTATAATATTGTGCATGAGTGTAACACCTAACACTTTACCTGTGTCGACTATTGGGTCTGGGAACTTCGTTTCAAATACCACATCTTGTGATTGAGTTGAATCATCAGACTAAGAGGTAGTGTCATCTCTGAGTGTTGGTTCATTGGGTGGAAGCGATTGCAAATATTGGCTAATTGAGGATAAACTTTTTTAAACCGAGAATGACTTTTGGGTTTTGTAAAAGAAATGGTACATGACCGCATGTAAATTTATAAATTTAGCTTCTAACCAAATGAATTTTGGGTTTTTTTAATTCATATCTTCAACTTTTTAAATTTTTAGAGGTATAGTTTTGGATTTCTTTAGTATCTTTAAGCATTTTTATATTTTGGAGGCAAAATTTATGGACTTAAAAAGAAAATATACACTTTTTTTTTTCTAAACTTTTATGCTTTCAAAAATTTTAGATGGAGTTAAAATAAGATTCACATATATTTTAAAGATTTCAAGAAGTTCTCAAATCTTTTGGAACCAATGTTATTTGTTACCAAATTTTATATGAATCTGAATAAGAGTTGTTAATTCTTTTTTGGGAGGCTGGGGGGCCATGGCCCCCCTAGACTAGCCTTGTAGGACTAAATTTCTGGTAGATAAAAATGTGCTCTATTTGAAGCCAAACACCAAAACCTCTTTCACAAATAAGAAACAAGGTTAGAAAAGGAGGAATCATTGTGGATGGCTAGAAAGAAAAAATACTACTTTATTATTCATGCATTACAGAGAGAATGCACATGCTTTAAGTAATGAAACAAACTTAGATTCTAGTTATTGGCTACCGAACAAAACTCAACACAAAACTAGTAAAACCCCATCACTATCGTTGAAACCTAACCATTTAGAAACCTGCATGTTCTGAAATCACCACATATATGAAATGCAAACAGTTTACTCAAACATATAATTGCAAACCACAACTCAGGCTTTGCAAAAAATCATACCTCTTGTTCAAAAATAACAAAATAAGGGTCTCAGAATAGATGTTTCCCACTCCTTTTCCAAGTTACCGAGAATGTTGTCTGTCGGAAGGTACGTTTCAGCAACTGTTGTCAATGCCCGTCACCGGCCTCTCAAAATCCCATTTTTCATCTTTGAGGTATTTCTTTGTAACTGCAAATACTCGCATTTGTCTATATAACCAGCATGTCTATTTGCCCAAGGTAGTAGAAGAAGATTAACAAAGAAAGACAAATGAGGACACATGAAAGTAATTTTTTTGCCATCCCATTTTCATACCCTAAACACATGTAAACCATGTGATCTACTTTATTTGTACAACATTATTTTAAATTAGAATGTCTTACATATTAAAAATAAATATGAAGAAAACCTAATATCACATACATTTAACTCTTTTAAATACAAACTTGAATACAATTAGTTATATAAGCTTAAAATAATAATTTTTCAAATTATAAGATATATTATAAATATATTCTTTTACAATTTTATTAACTTTTATATTAAGATAACTTTTGCGGCCACTTATGTCATCACAACAATCATATATAAACCGAGATCTTTAGAGGCAATATAAAGTCGCTGCAAAAAACTCACTAAGTGACGCTTTAGAGTTTAGTCAGCGAACTTATTTTTGCGGCAAACTTTAGTCAACACAAAAAGATATTTTTTGTGATGAATGACTATTCCCTGTAAATAGTGGGATGAAAATGTGACAATTTTGTCTTTTGTGACCACGTCAGATGTTGCCACAAAAATATTGGTCGCAAAAACTATACGTGTTGGGTGATCTTTAGCGGCAATGTAAAGTCGAAGCAAAACACTCACTAAGCGACGCTTTTGAGTTACGTTGGTCACTATGTTTTTACTGTGAAATTTAGTCAACGCAAAAAAATATTGTTTTCGTGACGGATGTGCATTCACTGGAAATAGTGAGAAGAAATGCAAAAAACTATCTTTTGTGACCAATAACAACGTGGTCGCAAAATATCTGGCTGCTAAAGCCTGATGTGTTGGGGTGATTTTTTGCTGCAATGTTAAGTTGCCGCAAAAAGCTCACTAAACGCCATGTTAGAGTTCAGTTGGTCCCTTTTTTGTTGTGGTGAAATATAGTCACCGTGAAAAGGTAATTTTCTTGACGAGTAAGCATTCGCTAGAAATATTGAGACCGAAAGGCAAAAAAGTTACCTTCAGCGACCAATAACAACATGGCCACAAAAGGCCTGATATGTTGTAGTACATCCTCTTTTATTTTTATTTATGATTTATTTTGATGCATATTTGATTTAATTAATTAAAACAAATTTTTAAAGCCAAAAATGTGAAGCCAAATGGACGACTCTCATGCTTTTATATTTTAATCAAAATTGAAAATAGAAAAAAGAAAGAGGAAAAAATATAGTCAGACTTTAATTTGTGTCCCGAACTTTGTGGGCGGCATTCTGATAAAGCCTAAAATGTCAACTAATTTGTTTGATAAGGTAATTAAAAATGATGCTGATATTATTTAATTTAAGAGAAATGATACTTGCAGTCATGAGTGTGCAAGTACCGTGCAGTCATTTTAAAAAAAGTGAATATGGGACTCACATAAAAAAAAATTAATTTTAATAGTAGACTCCACTCTTTTTCAGAACGATTGCACGGCGCTTGCGCACTCCACGACTGTACCTAACATTACTCTTAATTTAATAATAACAATATAAATCAATCAACAACCACATGAGTAGGAAATAAATTGCAATAATAATATAATTAAGAACCCCACCTAAGTCCTTGTACTCGCACTTTTTATTTGACGTCATCACCAAAATATAGTTCTCAGATTTTTCCCTATATATATAAATATAAATATATAGTTTTTATCTTCAAGCTTACACTACGATCCGAAGGATCGCTTGACTGAAATTGCTCCGCAGGCACATGGCAGGCCCCACTTGCAGGATCTCTGACTTCCTCGTGTGGAATAATGGTGCAAAATTGACATTACCTGTTTAATTAAAGATTAAGTAACATGACCAACCAAGCCCAACCTTAAACAACTAGTACGTACTTGAATCATCACATCGCCAAAGCTGCCGCTTTATATATGCAAAAAGCTTTCACCAACATGATCAGAAGTACTCACTCGATCGTTTCTGCATCATGATATGGTTTTTTCTCTGCATTAATTTACTTGTACAGACGAACCCACGGTGGAAGGTTGTAAAGATGATTTATTTATGGTAGTTTTGAAGTGAGAGTGGGGTCAAGGGTGAATTTACAACATTTCAGGTGAGATGTCAGGAGTATTGGCCCATTCCATGTATCATATGCAGCACTATCCTAGCTGCCTGACAGCTGTTGGGGTGCAATGTTTCCGAATCATAACCTAATTAATTAATCAGTCTCCGATATTTGTATATATATAGATATATAATAGCTAGCAACCAAGCGCCCATGCCATTGATCTCTCTAGCTAGCTACCTTTCATATTTACTGTTTCCAGTTGTAGCTAGGAGTGTGGACAACTTGTGGCAAAAACAGTAGCAAAAAGAAGGCTAGCTAGCTGAAAACATTTATTTATGGCAGCAAAAGAGAGCAGCAGCAGCAGCAGCAGCAGCAGCAACAGCACAAACTTCACAAACCACCACTCCTGTGAACCCTGCAGATCGTTTGGCCAAAAGTGCAGCCATATTGTGAAGAAGCAGCGCGCAAAGTTCTACATCCTCCGCCGCTGTATAGCAATGCTTGTATGTTGGCGAGAGCGTGGAGAGCATTGAGAGCTAGCTCGGCTGGCCGTGGGTACGTAGCTGCTGTTGCTGCTGCTTGTTTATGTATTTTTTTTTAGAAATATCTATAGATTATATTCACTTAGGATGTAATTATTAAAGAGTTCTTTATTTGGTATGTTATAAACTGTAGCCACTTTTCTTTCTTTCTTTTTTTCTTTCTTTTTTTTTTAATTTATAAGAAACACTCTTTTAGACATGAGTTAGCTAAAATAATCATGTTCAGGAAATTATTTGCTTCTCAATGGCTTTTAGATCTGTCGAGAGTAGTCGAGGTGTAGCAGCTAGTTTTGTAGTTTTGTTTCCTGGGCTTTTATCCTCTGATCTTATCAAAAAAACAATAAGCAGTAGTACTGGCCTTTAGCCCCAACGATCGAATCAATGAGATTGAGATGAAATATGTTTCTGCATATCAAACTGATCTCAATATTGCGAGCTCTTGGATTAAAAGTTTCCAAACTTCTTCATTGATTGTTTTTAAGCACTGTTAAGCTTTTGAAAATGAGATTGTACGTAATTATGCACAGATCTTTATAATATAATGATCATCATCATGAGTACAGGTAGCTGCAGCTTGGTTTTCACTTTTCCCAACCAATTCTCCGATATTAATCCTAATCTGCAAGCCAAAAAACAAACCATTCTCTTTTCCCCTCCTCGATCTATTAATTTTTCAGGAGAAGCCCTTATGCATGCTTAGATTCAGAAAGGAAATGCATGCTGTTCATGTTCTTAATGCAAAAGAGAGCAGCTAGCTCAAACTAGTTTCAAAAACAGTACTGGCCGGAAAGCTCTTTTAGATATCTCATTTTCCATATATTTTAATTTCTTCCTGCTATTATTCCAATTAAATCTAGCAGCTAGGCACTAGGCATGAGCCACGTACATACGTACAACCAAAATCATTTGATTATCATGCACACTAATATTTACACATAAAAAATCATGTAATTATAATATGTAAATTATTCAGACAACCTAATCACTAGGGCCCTAGCTTTGCTAAGGGAACATCAGACAAGAGCAAGGTATCAATTTTGATAATTATTTTATTTTGGACCATCCTCTCTAAGTTATATTTTTCGTTCTCTACTAGCTATATATAGCCTAGCTTTGTGTCCTCAATTCCCCACCATGCATCTTTTGTTTAAATGTTTCTTTATATCCAACAAAATTCGATGGTCCAGATCACTCAAGATGGTTGACCTTACATCAATGATCTAATAATATTATTGCAATTGAGGGATATTATTGCGAAAATAAATAATTCAAGGCCCGTATGTTTGTCACTTTCATCCAAGGAAAGCAAAAATAGATCGATTCTCGATTCGAATATGATCATTAATTACAAAAGTAAATAAATCTCAAATAACTATATATGATCGATCATATATAGTACTACATTAATTTTGCACTCTCAACGTACGCACGACCTTATGATTTGATGGAATTTGCCTCACAATATTCGAGATCAATCGAGCCCTTGTAATTAAAAAAAAAATACAATTTTTTACGAACTAACCCTCTCAATATTTCGGGAAATTACAATATTTCTTAAATTAAGGTACAATGATTGATCGAGCATGAATATTTCTTAAAGTATATGAATATCATATATATATATATATATAGTAATTTGAATCGATAAGAACTGTAAATCATTCTGCCAAAGACAAATTAGACAAATAGTAATACATCATGTGCATCTTCGCGTGACAGTCAAACAGTATCGCTGGGGCACATACATATATATTCTTAAGTCTCATTTTCAAAGAAGAACAACCTACCTTTGACTACAATGGGAAAGCAGCTTGGTAATGGATCGATCGAGGGGTAACGAAGGGATCAAGATCTTAGCCAGCTGCTTGTTTTCTGCACACGAAAAGACATGACTACGTACGTAGTACTATTGCTTGGACTATTCTTGATTAGTTTTTTAGCGTTGCTTTGTCAACAGCTTACTGCAAAACATGACACGTACGCCGGCCATATATAATAAAACCACATCCAAATATAGCTACTTCATTTCTCATCCAATAGAAATTAATGAAATCATCATCTCTCAATCAAATAAACAATAGTTGGATTAATAATCTCATATATATCATCATGTACTACATTTATGGTATATGCATGTCTTACTAAGGTCAAGGTAGAAAATTAAAGAAATAATATGGTAGTAGTGTTTCTGACACAATGAACATATTCTTACGTACAGTGAAAAATATGGTATGAACAGTTGGAATTTGGAAAGAAATTAAGGGGATTTGTATGGGAATGGGTGGAGATGTGAAGGGCCTACAAAAGTATATGTTGTCAGCCGACAGCGAGAATCCTTTGGAGGAAAGCGAGATGGACATTATAATGCATGCATGGGGTACGACTCCCTGCCCCGCCCTGTATTCCCTCAGTGCCCCCTCGTGCGGCCCCCCTCTTTACGTGCCTCCGGTCCCACCCCTTGATCAGTTTCTAACCCTTTTGGAGATCAGTGTTTAATTTTACTGTGTACTCTCCATGACTGATCTCAACCAATCCTACCTAGCTATAGCTACCTTCATCAATCATGAGAAATTATAATTAAGTATGCAAGTATCTTGTAATCACTTTAAAATAAGTGAATAAATACGTAATCCACATATATAAAAGTAAATTAATTATTTAATAATAGACCTTACTCTTTTTCAAAACAACTGCACGGTATTTACATACTCCACAACTGTAATTATATCCATCCATGTTACTTCCATACATAATGCATTGTCCAACGTTATTTGAATCAGTAGTACTCTTTTAGCTTTTCAGAAGATTTCTATTTTCCTTTTCCGTGTTTCTGCAGAAAAAGTTGTATGATTTCGTAACTTGTGTTCGTGCAGATCATGAGCGTTTTGTATTCATGATGTACTGGTGCCTTGGAGAAGTGTATATATATATATATATATATTGCTAGCTATATATATCTTCTAGATAGCAACATCGATCTTCATCCGATCCGAATAAAGCAATAACATGTTTGGCGGCAACAGAGCCTAACTTATAAATAGAGACCGTTTTTGTCGATCCCTCCTCCATTTTATGTCTCAATGCCACATTTTATATATATATGTCGCAACAGCATAACATGATGTTCGGATTTGCGTGCAAAAAGGCGGGCCGGGATTAATATTGGTTATAAGGCTTAGTCCCATGCATGCATATATGCACGGTGGGTAGGGCGCATGGCAAGCATCATTACGAGATCGATCAGTTTAATTGGTGATGATCATGAGGGCATGCAAGGGAAAAATGTACTGCCAATGACTTTGTAGAAATTTTCATGGTTAAAATTGCCGTGCGTGAAATGCTCAAAGTTGAAAGAAAAATGTTTTTTTTTTTTTTTTTCTGTGAAAAAGATCGAGCAGTAAAGGTTTAGGTCTAGATACAGAAACAGTTTCATCTAACCTTATCTCATCATTACAATTTTCTTAAATTACCACACAAAATATAATAAATAATTTAATTTTCTCAAATATCAAAATAATAATAATATTTAAAAATAATATTTTCTTTAACTTTTAATATTAATTTAAAATCATCTTACCTCACTATTCAAACAGAGCTGATTCTTCAATTTGTACTTAAGGCTGCATGCACTGCTCGCGCCAGAATTGTTTTCTATCACGCCAAGCTAGCAGCTTGACAATTAATCATGTTATGAGATCAGACGGTATTTGTAGTATGTACTCATTCTAAAGTCAAAGATCATAGATGTCCCCCTCGACCAAAGATTTTGGTACCGCTTTATAAGTCATGAAATTATGAAATCTGCTTGATCCACCAAATAAAAGTGATATTAATATTCATGTGAATCTATTACTATGTCAGTAGTTTAAAAAAAAAAAAGAAGCACATTCACATGATGTTTTGTAAGATTTTTTCTTTTGTGTTTTACTATATACAAGTAAGTTTACGTACCAATTTGCGTACTAATGTTGTTGCCTTCATATTCTAAATTTAAATTAGTACTGTTTTTAATAAAATTTATTTTTTGACCAATCATATTAAATAGATGCGCGTATTAGTACGCAGAATCGCTTACAATTAGATTTTTGCTTTTTCTTTTTCTTTTTCAATTTTTAGTTATTAACAGCGTTTTACATGAGATCAAGGAAGTTTATGAGTACTCAATTAGTATCCCCAACTCCTATAAATGTTCAGAAAATATATATTATTTTTTAAAAAAAGAAGATATTTCACGATATTTTAAGGGGACATCACTTTAAAGCGGAAGGAAAAAGTGCTTAATTAAGAAATCAAAAAAAGGTTTCAACTTTCAACGGACATGGTCAATAAAATCTGATCAGGGCCGGCTGGGAAGTATAGCTAGTCATGTGAATGTGTTCTGACACCGTTGAAATTACAAGGATGTTACCACGTGCATTTCTGACACGTTTGAAACATATATAGATATTACCGCAGAGATGATCAGTAATGTATAAATAAATGTTACGCACGTGTGGGTGCTATAAAGTACAGCAGAGAAGAGAAGGAAATAAAAAATAATAATATTATATATTACTCTCGATTTACTTTCATCATGTTAAGTAATATGTGACATATTCATTATTATTAAATAATAAAAAAATTTATAATAAATGATCATTCAATAATAATAAATATATCATATCTTATTTAATAAAATGAAACTGATATTGTAGTTAATATATAACATTTTTAAATAAAAAAATACTCTAATCATAAAGAAAAAAAATTATATAAAAACAATTGTATAAGTTTGACGTGATTTTATTTATAAAAACATGCAAACAGAGCCTTCAGATTCTAATTATACATTACTCACTATTCATTTTTATATTTCATATTACTTTCGCAATCCCCATAAATTTCTCCTCTCTCTCTTTTTAGGTTATCCCTTACCACGGCCAGTTGTCAGCTGTCCCATAATTCAGATTTTATTGATAAATAGTAATAATGCAATAATAATGGATGCTCTGTTGTGACAATGGATGTCTGAACCTGAGTTGGATGTATACATATAAGATCAATATATTGTGCCCTTTTCCGGGTTTTTTTGGGTGGTTATTACTAATTTTTTTTTGTTTTTGGGTAGGGCCTGGGAAGGCTAGGAGCAGTTTAGAGTACTGAGAGCTTAGCCACATATATATATATATATATATATATATATATATATATATTAGTATTAGGTAAAATTTAGTTAATTAGGCATAAAACATTTGCATTGTATTTAGAGTTCTAAATGAACTAGTCTCTTTAATAGCATCTTTGGTACTCGTCTGATTAAATTCGAATCGAACTCGACTTGGTAAAAAAAAAAAAAAAACTCACCGTGAAAGTAGATACCCGCTCAATTAGTAAATGATACATACCTGACAAGACTCGATTCGACTTAGTTAAGACTCGTTAAGGCCTGGTCGTTTATGCTCGAGTCAACTCGTTGGCTCGACTCGATTAGAACTCATTCATATATTGATAAATATATACATACACCTATGTATATATATATGTATTAGCTAATAATATAAGCATATCACTTTTATAATTAAATATTAATATGTAACTTAATTATTTATGTCTATATATTGAACATACTTTATAGTTATATTTTATAATTTGTACAATAATTAGTCGATAAGATTTAATAATTTCATAAACTAGTATGTGGGAACCATATATGAAATAAATATATGTTATCATATTATGTGTATGTACCAATAATATATGTACGTAGGCATATAATATAATATCTTATTCAAAAAATAAAAAAATAAACAATCCGAGCTCAAGTTCGAATTGAGAGTTTAGCTTACTGAGTTTAGTTCGAACAAAGAATAAATAAAATCTCGAATTCGAACTCGAGTATTAAGTCGAGCCGAGCTCAGCAAGCCAAAGATCGGCTCGAGTACAACCCTAATTGTATTATGCATAGTAATATAATTTTGGTTATGAGTTATAGTGTTTCAATAAATTTGTTTGTCAAGTTAGACATCTCTTTGTTTATATTATTTTCTCTCTCTAAAAATCCATCACCCATATCTAGCTACAATAATTCCATATGGTTCTCTACAAATTTTATCTCAAATGTAGCAAAGTCATCATATTATTTTATTTTTTATTTAACCCTATCTGAACACTATAACAAAACCATTTCCCTTAGTTTATTTCCCTTTCTTATTCTTATTTGACCTAGCGATGTCATTTTAATATTTCATTCTTATTCTTATTCTTATCATTGTTAGATTGATAACAAGTTGGCAAAAAAAAAAAAAATAAATAAAGATGAAAAATGTAAATATTGGGTTGGATGCAAAAAAAGGTTCGTAAGTTAAGACATTTAGGTGAAACCTTAAATGAGTGCAATCATAGAGTTTTAGATATTAGTGTTAGATTCAGAAAAGGATATCATGATTGAAAATATAAGTAAAAATAATAATTTAGTTAGAATAAATGAAATAACCGTTATGATATGAACCCGCGGGAATGAAATCTCTTCAACCTACAGTCAATTTAAAAACTCTCCAAGAAAGCCAAAATCAAGTCAATGGATGGAGAACCTAAACCCGATGAGAACTCGTTTCAAGAACCTAGATTGTATTAAAATCTAGACCCGTTGAAGAACCCGTCTCAAGAACCCAGATTATAAAGGAGGAACGTCACAAAGGTTGTGATTTACTTTTGATAAGTTCAAAAGTTCAATCAAGAACAAGAGGAGATAAACTCAACTCACAATGAATAAATTCATCAAATTTCATAAACTTCATAAACTGATTAGAATGAGGCTACATAGAGTATTTAAAGTAAAACCTAATGAAACCCTATCCCAAAATAAACCCCCATCTTCCAAAAGTGCCCCTGGATGAACAGTGCCGCGCTACAGTAACTCAGCTACAGTAACCCTAACCCTAGTTCAAAAAAATAATAACTTTCCCAACATGCCCTTGCATAGGCCCCCTTAAGTGCTTCCCATAATAAATTCAATTATTCTAAACTAATAACATAAGTTCTTTAAATGAATTAAATAAGTTGAAACGCTTCAAGAGTTCAAAGCCTTTAAGTCTTGTCGTTGCCCTCTTCCGTAGCTAATCAAATGAATTAAAACTGGATCTTCATCCTTCAAGCCCCATCTTGAAAGTTGGGCTCTTGCTAAACTTGTCCCAAGTGGATTGCATCAATCCTTGCATTGTCTCCTTGATCTTCTTGGCCCATCTGAAAGTTGCAAATGATCTTTAAGACTAGGTCCATCTAGGTTCCCATCACGTTATGTTATTAAATATAAAAATAATAGAAAAGTATTCCTTATAAATTATAATAATTAAAATAAGATATATTTTTTATTGAAAAATATAATATAACTAGTAAATGTGTAAAATATGGCAAAAAGAAATTGAATAAACAATAACATTAAGAAAGTAAAAAATAAATAATATTTTATTATTATATAGAGTTTACATGATTAATTTAATCTAAAATTAGGTTTTAAATTAAATAAATAAAAGACAAAAAAAATAATATACTTTTCAAATTTTGGCTACTAGAATAGCTAAACAGATTAAACAATTATATATAAAGGGGCCGGCCGGGAATGGGACCCAGAATAGGTAGGCTGTGGTGATGCATGGGGCGCAGGGTATGCCCTCCAGAAATGCATTATTGATATGGAATATGATATGCTTCACAATATTATTGTCATGATAGTATATGATATGATTTGATAGACTTTGTTACAATATCATATGTATATATATATACATATAAGACTTTGTTATGGATTAAATTATAAGAAATTTTTTAAACAAAAAATGAATATTTACGAACACTGTGGACATCATTTGAAAATGAATAGTTTAGATAGAATCGAACTTTCGATTGATCCAGGTACTTGGACTCCGATGGATGAAGACATGGTCTCTCTGGATCCCATTGAATTTAATTTAGAAGAGGAACCTTACAAAGATCGTATTGATTCTTATCAAAGAAAGAAAAGATTTATTGAGGCTGTTCAAACGGGCATATATGTGTGTGTATGGTATTAGATGATTGCCAACTAACCAGGACCCTGCCGCTATCAGTACAATATATAAATAATGTAACATTAGATACAAGTCTCAAATAGACAAGTTTCATATAAATTTTTTATAAAAAAAAGTAGGTCCTAATAAAATTATAATTTTTTTACAATTTTTTTATGTGGAGTCTACTTTTTTTTGTAAGAGATTATATAAAACTTATTTATTTAGAGTTTATACATATCATTTTTCAGATAAATCAAGAGGTGTTTGGTTCCTTTTCTTTTATTTAACTGCAGAACTCACATTTGTAACATCAAAATCAAGAAAACGGTTGAAAACCAAAACAAAGATTCATGCATAGATTTGGATGCAATTTTTCAATTTTTGGAGTCTGTAAAGTTATTTACGGACGTACGTGGGGGAGAAAGTAATAAAAAAGTAATATTTTATAAATAGTAGTGAAAAAATAAAAAAAATTAAATAATAATAAATAATAGTAAAAAGTAGGTAAAAATAATAATAAAATAATAAATAGTTATAAGGAATACCGGAGAATACCTTGACACCCAAATTAAATTAAGTTATTTAATTATAATGTCCAAGTACTAATTAATTGGCACTTCTTACGAATTGTTCGATCTGAGAAATATTAGACCGCAAATGAACAAGGGAGACTCTTGACATAAAAAAGGAGAAAAAAAATATGGAATAGGTAAAAAAGGAAGCCAATTGACTCCCAAGCTTTGTTGTACCCAATTAAACTTCCTTTGATGGACTTTCAAGGGGTTCTGGACCTGACCATGACTAGCCAGTTTGAAATCCACAAGCATGCATGGAGTATGGACCAATATGCATGCATGCATCCATCATGAGGTGGTAAGATTCAGAACATGGAAATTAGATCATGACAATTGAAGATCATAGCATACATACATATATATACATATATATATATATATATAAATATATATGTATGTATGTATATATAAATATATATGTATGTATGTATGAATAATGATATATATTACACTTTCATCCTATTTTGATCATATTAAGTAGTATATGGCACATTCATCACCATTAGATGATAAAGAAACATGCAATAAATAATAATTTAATGGTGAGTAATGTGCCACATCTTACTTAGTGTGATGAAAGTGAAATGGTAGTATGGTGCTTCACGAGCAATGCTAGGTACAGTCCCCAAATGGGGACTGCAATGCAAGCCTAGGCTATTTTAATTTTAAAATTTTTTAAAATTACAAAATTATCCCTCATAAAATTATGTTTTCTCCCATTTCATAATGTGCCTGCACATGCAGTCCCCACTTGAGGACTGCAAATAGAATTTCTCATAGAATTTTCATATATATATATATGAATTCTACTCATCAGTTACTATTCACTCACATACTCTAAACTTACAACTTTTTTTATAGGATGTATAGGTGTTTTTTATAGTGTGAGGTGTTTTTCATAAAGTGTGGGATATGAGGTAATGAATATTGACTGATGAGAAGAATTTTTCATATTTATATATATATACACACGTACGTATATAAGAGGACCCAATAATCTCATGAGTTTTCGTGTTGGGGGTGACGGTGTGCCCCCCATTAATAATTAGTGGCTAAGTCTAATCAGAACGTACTTGATCCCCCAACAAATATCTTAGCCAAATTATGATCTCATTCTTACATATATTAATTCATGCTATGCCTGCATTTGCTTTGAGGGACATGACTCCCTTTTATCCTGCATTCCAAAACCATCCTTTGGGCTGGCTGCCCTGTTGGGTCGAACACAGCAAGAACAAATTAAGTCTAAAGTAGGTCTGACGAGACAACTATGTTGTTTTTTGTATTAATTTAAGTTGTCACTTGCGAATGAATCACTGTTCAAATAAATTGGATTTTTCAATTTCAATCTTTTTAATATAAATAAAAAAATGGAAATAAGAAATTAAAACCTACAAACAAAATCCCCTTCTTTGTATTCTTTTAATAAGTTTATTGGAAGTAGGCCTGAGCTGTAGGCCTGTGCATTGGCCCGCTCAATACGTTTTTTGCCCGACCCGAGTTGACCCGCTGCCATATCTAGGGAAAATAACCCGTATGTGTAGGGTCGGGTTGAGTCGGCTTTTTGTTTTTATCCGCGCCCGTTATCCCATCCACGTTATTATATGATTCCCTTATAAAAAAGTAATGCCATCACTTTGGTTCTTTTGATGTTTTTTTTTTCTCATCATTTTTCTAAAAAATGCGTACAAATATATATATATATATATATATATATATAAATTATATTCCTTTTGTTAATGATAGTTAATTTATTGATAAGCAAAGGTAACATAAGGAAAAAGTGGAGCCATAGCATAGATTGGGTCCCAAATAATTGAACAATAAACCTCCATTACAACAAATATAGAATGTGCAAACCATAAGTCTTGAGTCACTCATCATCAACATAACTAAAACTTGATTTGGGATCAAACTCTGAAGAAAAAAGATTATTAAATGATATAAAAATAGATATTATAAAAAAGTTTAATAAATATGTAAGTAAGAAATATGTTCATTACCCGATTCTGCCTCAAAACTTTCAACATTGTCCAAGGAGGCACGAAGATCAATAGGTATTGAATCTTTTAACCAAATCTGAGTATAAATGAGTGTCTCAACTGTTCTAGGAGATAATGAACAACGAAATAAGTCAAGCACATGATCCCCTACACTTCAGAAGAAACATGAATGACCATCACATCCCGTGCAACTCTCACCAAAATAGGATATTTTATTTCATTGATCTTCCACCAATCCAAAATATCAAAATTTGGAACTCGTGCCTCACAACCATGTTCCAAGTATTGATCAATATCTGATTTGTTCCTAAAATTACATTCAATAATTTCTTGTTCATACTCAACCCAAAAACTTTGTTGAGAATTAGAATCAATCATACTAAGATCAACTGATGAAGGAGGCTCAGAGTATGAAACTCCACTTGAACTCCCATACATAATACTATACTCCCCGCATATGTCAATCATCAATTATTTCACTTTTGCAATCATTTCTTCAACTAAATTACCACCATATATTTTTTTGAACAAAAAATATAAAAGACTAAATTTGTATCTTGGATAAAAAACAACAGTAATGAATATCATCAAGTTAATCTTTTCAATTGATCCTCAATATTTTTCATACTTACTCTTTATGCTCGTAGCCATACCTCTCAACACTGAATCATTAATTTTACTCATTTTTTATAAATGCGATTGGATGTCATAAAACTCTTGGAAATATACACTAGATGTGACATACAAAGAGCCAAAAAGTCTCATAGCAGTATCATAAAAATCTTCAAAAATTTAATCATTATTTTAACTCTCACCCAATCACTAGAACTTGGGAGACTCAAGCTCACATTACGACAATAGCGAGAAAAATAACCATCATCATTCTCCAATTGCAAAAATGACTTTTGAAATGTTTCTGTAACTTCTAGCATGAGATAAGTATAATTCCATCTTGTAGGAACATCAAGACACTCAAATTTTGAACAGCTGATTTTCTCATTCTCTATACACTTTTAAATTTTTTCATTCTTGCAGGAGATATGATCTAACATACTTAACCGCATTGCGCATCCTTGTGATTGAATTATCACAATCTTTTAGTCTATCATTCACAATAAGGTTTATAATATGGCGCAACACTTTATGTGAATATACTTCCCCTCCAACAAATGACCTCCCACAAACCTTTTTAAGTAATTGATGACAACATCGTTTGAGGAAGTATTGTCAACTGTAATAGTAAAAATCTTTTCAATTCTCCAATCCTGTAGACATGACTCTACATGCTTTCCAATAGTGTTGTCCCCTTTGTGATTAGGAATCAAACAAGAATTTATAATTTTTTTGTATAATTTTCATTCACAGTCAATAAAGTGTGTAGTAAGACATATATAATTGAAGTTCTGATTGGACGTCCAAGTGTCAGTAGTTAAACTAACCCGCCTAACTGCCTTAAATACTTTCCTCAACTTCTCATTCTCCTTTTTAAATAGTTTAATACAATCTCTCACTGCAGTGGTTCGAGATTAGGGGTGCTATCCGCCCCCTACCGGGCAAGACCACCCCTTCCCTACACCCCGCCCCGCATGGGGCGGGGGGTGGGGTTTTCACCCCCGGGATGCGGGGGCGGGGTGTGGGGTGGATTGGGAATCCGCCCCGCCTCCATCTACTTATAAAAACACTACATTTTACTTGGTTTAAAAATGATTTGTAAGTGTAAAAGTAATTAAAAATACATTTTTAGACCCAAATTATAAATTTAAATTTTATAAATATGACTATAATTTAAAAATTATATAATTTTTAAATTTGCTAGTGTATATTTTGTGTAAATTGTAGTGTATTAGCTTTTAAACTATGTAGTTTTTAAATTTATCAATGTATATTTTGTGAACAAGTCTAACAAATTGTAATATATATTTATATATACACAATTTGTAAAATATAAATATATATATTTATATTTATAAATATAAATATATATTTATATTTATAAAAATGTAGGTGGAGGCAAGGCGGGGTTGGGCCCTCCCCGCTCCCGCTAGGGGCTCTAGATGCGGAGCGGGATTGCCTACCCCGCCATGCGGAGGCGGGGCGAACGGGGCGGGGTGTGGGGCCCCGCTACCCACCCCTATTCGAGATGGCACTTAGAATCTTGGTTCTAGTGATTTACATACCTTCCTAAATCATTGTGCTTCCACCATCCTAAACGGAACCTCATTACAAATTATCATCTCTGCAATTGCCATTCGTACATCTTCTGGATTAAACTTATGTGTAGTTTGTTGATCTATGGATCTAATTCTATTAGGGTTTTTCCTACAAACACCAACATGATGCAGCATACTTGATGTACCATTTTTTTTGAGTGACAAGTGTAAGTCTTGTGGCAATAATTACACCCCGCTTTTGGTCACTTAATGAACATCAATCTATTTTTGTGAAGTGTTCACACACAGCTGAGGGGTCCTTATTTGCCTTCCTTTTGGGAGGGAGAATGGTGTTACTACTACAAGACAAGTTAATGTTTGTTGCTAAATGAGTAGTAATCTCATCGTCTCTTAAATTTGTAGAAGTGTCACTTCTGAAGTAATCCATGATATGAAATGACATATAATAAAAGCATGAAAAAATAAGAATACCATACTGTTTTGAACAATGGAAATTCAATTTTTTATAAATGCTAAAGAGAAACAGATGAAAAGACATAAAACAAACAAGAATGCACATGCAAAGCTGAAACTTTATTTTCTTGGTACTTCTTTGCAACTTTATTTTCAAATACAAGTGCAGATGATTTCTTTTTGACACAAGTTCTGGGTTTTACATCTGACTAGTCTTTTTTCTTTTCTTTTCATTCACTATATGTTACAGGGAATGGCTTAAGGGTGCATTTCAGGCGTTCCTTATGTGCATTGGATTTTCTGTGATACTAACTCTTAAAAGGTTGATAGTTCAAGTAATTGTTCATCCATGATGAACAAGTTTTGTGCTCAAGTAAATCCCATTCACACATGCAAAGACTTTCTGCTTATGTGAACAGTTTGGAATTAATTTATTCAATGCCTTCATTGAGAGGAATTTAGCAAGTATAAGTCTGGCTTTATACGCATGGAAGGAAGAAAACAAGTGAAAAAAATCCACTATACTTGGGAACTCCAATTATATAAAATCATTTTGTACTTTAAATAAAGTAAATATTTGAAACCAAAAATTGGGTCAAACTTCCTACTTTCATTTTCCAATTTTCAAAGATGTAAAATGTGGTTATTAAATGTCGTGCAGTCGTTTTGAAAAATAGTAGAGTTTATTGTATTTATTTATTTTTTTCAAAATGATTGTACAGCACTTACATATTCACGACTACAACTATCATTTCTCATATATATATCCTGCCTATACTTAAAAGTCGCTATAACGTTACTGTTTATTACTGTTCATCGTGAACAATAAATCTAAATCAGCCGTTTTTTTTTCATATCTTATTACTGTTCATCAACAGTATGATGAACAATAATTTTTTTTAAAATTTTTTTTTTATTTTTTATTTTTTCGTGTGAATGCCAATGTGTGACGTAATACCGCAATTATGCGTAGGGAATGAGAGAGAGGAAGAAAGAAAAAGTAGAAAAAATATTAATTTTTGAGTTTTAAATAATCAATGAAGAAGCTGCTTTTTTTTTCGCATGTTTTTTTCGCATATCCTATTACTGTTTATTATATCATACACAATCTAAATCAGCCGCTTTTTTTTTTCATATTTTATTACTGTTCATCGACATTATGATGAACAATAATGAACAGTAAAGATTTTGTTTTTTTTGGTCCGTGTGAATGCCAATGTGTGACGTAATACCGCAATCGTGCGTAGGGAATGAGAGAGAGGAAGAAAGAAAAAGTGAAAAAAATATTGATTTTTGAGTTTTAAATGATCAATAAAGAAGCTGTTTTTTTTTTCTTCGCATGTTTTTTTCGCATATCCTATTACTGTTTATTATATCATACACTAAAAATCAACTTTAATTTATAAAATACTAATTTTTTATCATTAAATAAATGATGAAATTTTACTGTACATTTTTAAGAAAAAAAACTATCTAATTAATTTGAATTTTTAATATAATTTAAATTTCATAATAAATGATGAACATAAATAAATAATAATTTTATTCTTATACATTAGACTATTTTATATTTGAACTTACACTTTATTTTTTTCTTCAATTTGACAGATGTGGCAAACGTGCTTTTTTTTATCAATTAGAAAATCTTATGCCATACAGGATTTTATACAAGTACCACTAATTTCAAAATAACCAAGCCATTTATAAAATACTAATATTTCATCATTAAATAAATAATAAAATTTTGTTAAATATTTTTAAAAAAGTATAACTATATAAATAATTAGAGTTTTAACATAATTTAAATATGATAATATTCTTAATTAACTAAAAAGAACTGCTACAACTAATAAAAAAGTAACCTGAAAATATGTCATGAATGTGTATTTCATTTTTTATTTTTCTTTTCTTTTTTCATGTATTTTTTTAATCATCATAAACATTTTTAAAAAAATAAAAAATTTACAACATCATTGAGTCAGGAGGGAATTGACAATCTATCTCTTCCCAATAATATTTTAACTTTTATAATATTTTTATTTTAACTTTTTTTCTCTCATTTTCTAAAATCAAATAAAACATCTTAATCCAAATAATTTTATATATTACTATTCACAAACTATGTCACTACTATTAATACATCGATCCAAATCATATCTAAGGATATGATGTCTACGTGTGTTGTTTTTTGAAGGACGAGACTGCTGTTGGTACATTAAAATTTTTAAGATTTAAATCCAACCCTTCATTTTACCACTTTTCATTTTTTTTCTTCGGTTGGATTGTTTCGATTTATGCAATGAAGTACTATCACTATCACAAAAATTCTCTACATCTCTTTTCACTTGTTAGGTGTAGAAATTGAATTCATAAAAAATTCTCTATATACTACTTATTTTACTTATGATTACGTTTTTTTTTAATCCAAAACATATTTATATTTTACAAAATAAGTTATTTTTCAACCGGGCAAATGTGCCTCGCACATTGCCCAACCGCTAGTGTGTATATATATATATATATATATATAGTTACTATATTCTATTTTCTATATTTGAAGTTGGTGACATAGATCATGATTCATGGCCCAATAAACTATATTATACTTTTAGCCCATGTTTTCTTTCTTGAGCCCCAACAGAAATTAAGAATGCACTTCACTATTTTCTTCAGTACACACCAGTGATACATAAATATAAAAGATTAAATTTATATTTTCTTATCGGTTTTTTAAAATTATTACTTATTCTAAAAACTTAAATTGATAAAAAAAAATATAGATTTAATTATCTATATTTTTTTTAACACTATGATTAATTAGGAAATTTCATTGTTGTAATTTCCACAACTGTAGGTTTTGTATATAGTATTTTCTGTCCTTCTTGTTCTACTTATAACGAATAAAGAATGAACTTGACAGGTGCTTAAACGTACCTGTCATCCGAGGCACGCACAAAATCACCAAAATGCACTTTCACAATCGTAGTAATGCACTTCCAAAATGAACATGACGGCTCTGTTTAGATAGTGAGATAAGATGAGATGAGATGAGTTTATATCAAAATTAAAAGTTGAATAAAATATTATTATTATATTAATTTTTAATATTATTATTATTATGAGATTTGAAAAACTGATTGAATTGTTTATTATATTTTGTATAGAAATTTGAATTTTTTTTAATAATGAGATAAGATAAACTATTTCTATATTCAAACGGACTTTATAGTATGAATGATATGATAAAAATTACTTTGATGACATATAATTTAGAAAAAAGATATTTGCAACCGTGAATTATACAACCGCCGCGTAATCACTTTGAAAAAAATGAATAAAATATGAGACCCACATGAAAAAAAATTAACTTTTTAATAGTAGACTCCATTATTTTTCAAAGCGATTACGCGGCGTTTACGCACTTCACAGTTGTATTTAGAATAATTCTATAATTTATGGTGAAAGAATGAGTATGACGTGTCCATTCTGTAGCATTGATTAATGATTAATAATAAATAAGTTATGAGTAATGAAAAAGTTTCCGTAGTTTTTTCTTCTAACACTGTTCATCAGAGGTCATCTCTATATTAATTAATTATACATGATTTGCACGGCCTAGCTAATAAATTGAGTGATTTTGGTTATGATCAGAAACCGATAGGGATGAAATTAAGCAATTAGAGACTCTTTCTTTCTTTTCCTTTTATTACTCAGAACAGAACAAAAAGCTGGCCGCCATCATCAACTTACCATATAATATAAACTCTCAAACGACAAGATGATCAAAAGATGGCAACTAAATGACGACGAACTCTGAGAGGGGCCTGGCCTGGCCGCTAGATCCAATATTCGAGAAAGTGACACCAGCTCTATAATTCGGTGGAAGAATATGCATCATCGAAAGTTGATGCTTGCAATTTTGACAGTTTCCACCATATGCATTAAAATTTGGATGAGGACAACTCCACACATATGGCCCATTCAGCAGGAGTTCAATTCAATCACTTGACTACTCCATTATTTGATAGAACTATCATGAAGATACATAGACAAAGAAAATAGATCATGTAGATCAACACGTACATCATTATAATCTACTACATTAATCTACTTATCTTCATCTTGGAATACAAAAAAAAATCACTTTACGTACTTGTGATTGAAAATTGCATAATTCGAGATCAAGAAAACAAGATTTGATCTTTAATGGTGAATATTGATTCCCTCATATTGGAATACCGTTTGTTTCCCATGTCACTACCCCAACTTTCTCTCTAACTTTGAGCTTTACATCATCGATGAATTGATTGAGATTTTTTTCTGAAGATCCATGGCCATGGGTACTGTTCAATGCATTCTCTAGTATCTTTCTGAGCTTCTTTGTATTCATCCTCAATTCATCACCTGATTTTCCACTCATCACACGATTGATCTTTGCTGCAACTTCCTCCCTTGTGATTAACTTCTTGTCGCAAAGATTAAGCCCGATCCTCCAATTATCGACCACTAGTTTTCTGTTTGTGAATTGGTCTGTCAGCAAAGGAAAACACAGCAGTGGAACACCACACCATATGCTCTCTAATATCGAGTTCCATCCACAGTGAGTTAGGAACCCTCCAACAGTCGAATGCGAGATCACATCAATCTGATGGCACCAAGTCACGACCAAGCCTCTACCTTTGACGTCATCTTCAAACCCAACAGTCAAGAAATCAGGTTCATCAGAATTCACAACATCTGGACAAAGAACCCAAATAAAATTCCCTCCACTTGATGAAAGCGCATATGCTATCTCCGCAATATCATGTTTACTCACATGAGCATAGCTACCAAAAGAGACATACAAAACCGATTCCAAAGTATTTGAGTCCTTTGCACTTCTCCAGGACTCGATGAAGTTATTTTATTAGCTTGGTTCTCCTCGCCAAATACTCCCCAGTGATTTGCCTGACTATTACTTGTGAGTTGGCTTTCATCTCGACTTCCTTTCCTCCTAACACTCTCGTTATTGCTACACCGGCGAGTACTGCTTCATATTCAGCTTCGTTGTTTGTTACTTTGAACTCCAATCGTACTGCATGGTACGACTCTTCCCCCCACTCGTTACTACGTACACACCAACTCTTCCCCCTGCTCGGCAGGCTAATCCATCCACATATACTTGTCATAGATTCTTTTCAGGTGGTTTATGGACTTCTTCTCTAAAATTTGAAAATTATACTACGAAATCGGCCAAGATTTGTCCCTTCACGGCGGTTTTTGGTATGTAACTGATGTCATACTCACTTAGTTCAATTGACCATTTGACCAGCCGTCCCGAGGTGTCCGGTTTCTACAATACTTTCTATAGGGGTGATGAGGTAATCACCTTTATCGGATGAGCTTGGAAATAAGGCCGTAATCGCCTTGCTGCTACCACCACAGCGAATGTGACTAACTCAACCTTTGGATATCTGGTCTCAACTCATCTCAGGGCCCTGCTTACGTAATACACCGACTTTTGTTCATTTCCCTCCTCTCGCACCAACCCTGAGTAGGCATCCATAAAACTTAACATTTATGCCCTGTTGTTGCGTCTACTATCAGATCTATCCGCGATAATGAAAAACTGTCTTTTGGGCAAGCATTGTTGAGATCGATGAAATCTACGCACATTCACCACTTTCCGTTGGATTTTTTTTTACCAACACTACGTTGGATAGCCACTCTGGATACTGTGCTTCTTTGATGAATCCAGTTGCTAATAACCTATCCCCCTCATCCACGATTGCTTCGTACTTCTCGGTGCTGAAGTTTCTCTTCGTTTGCTTTATAGAGCGCACCTTTGGGACTATGTTCAACTTGTGTTCAATGACCTCATCACCTATCACGGGCATATCCTTATGACTCCATGCGAATACGACTTTATGGTCTAGAAGGAAGTCTATTAGTTGTAGTCTCTCTTCCGGTGCTGATTTAGTCCTGATCTTCACATGGCTCTCGGGATGATTCTGCTCAAGGGTGACCAACTCCAGGGGCTCATCTGCCTCCCCATGCTTCAGAGCATTTTCATCTCTAGTCTCTAGCCTCTAGCTCCGTCACCATTACCCGGGGTCCTGGCGGGAGGACCGCCCTTTCTTTAGTATCACAATACTGACCTCTCCTTGCCCCTGTCTAAGTTCCTGTACATAACATTCTCTGGCTAAGACCTGCTCGCCGCATACCTAGTCTATTGCATCTCTCGTCTGTGATATGAACCCGTGGGAATGAAATCCCTTGAACCTACAATCAATTTGAAAACTCCCCAAGAAAGCCAAAATCAAGTTAATGGATGGAGAACCTAGACCCGATGAGAACTCGTTTCAAGAACCTAGATTATATTAAAATCTAGACCCGTTGAAGAACACGTCTCAAGAACCCAGATTACAAAGGAGGAACGCCACAAAGGTTGTGATTTACCTTTGATAAGTTCAAAAGTTCAATTAAGAACAAGAGGAGATAAACTCAACTCACAATGAACAAATTCATCAATTTTCATAAACTTCATAAACTGATTAGAATGAGGCTACATATAGTATTTAAAGAAAAACCTAATGAAACCCTAGCTTAAAATAAACCCCCATCTTCCAAAAGTGCCCCTGCATGAACAGTGTCGCGGCTACAGTGCCGCGCTACAGTAACTCGGCTACAGTAACCCTAACCCTAGTTCAATAAAATAATAACTTTCCCAACATGCCCTTGCATAGGCCCCTTTAAGTGCTTCCCATAATAAACTCAATTATTCTAAACTAATAACATAAGTTCTTTAAATGAATTAAATAAGTTGAAACCCTTCAAGACTTCAAAGCCTTTAAGTCTTGTCGTTGCCCTCTTCCGTAGCTAATCAAACGAATTAAAACTGAATCTTCATCCTTCAAGCCCCATCTTGAATGTTGGGCTCTTGCTAAACTTGTCTCAAATGGATTGCATCAATCCTTGCATTGTCTCCTTGATCTTCTTGACCCATCTGGAAGTTGCAAATGATCTTTAAGACTAGGTCCATCTTGGTTCTCATCATTCCCCCTCTCTTCAAAAGGATTCGACCTCGAATCTCCACCTGGATCAAAGGGAAAGTGGTTAGTAACATTGAAAATAGTAGAAACAGGATACTTACCTAGAAGATCCATTAGATATGCATTTTCGTTAATTTGTTCAAGAATTTGGAATAGTCCATCCAAGCTACCCATATCATCAACTGGTGAAGACTTTAAATCTAAAGAAGGAAATTGATTAAGTCTATAAACAATTTCAATTGGTGAAAATTTAGTAGTGGCATGAACACTCTAATCATATGTAAACTCAATGAATGGCAAACAATACTCCCACAAATGTTCATGAAGCACATCTAAAGTCTTCCTCGAACCAAAATGACCACTCCAATATGCAAACTCAATGAATGGCAAATGATACTCCTGTAAACGTTCATGCAACATGTCAATGAATGGCAAATGATACTCCCATAAACGTTCATGCAACATGTCTGAAATCTTATTTTCACCAGAATGACCACACCAATTATATGCAAACTCAATGAAATACAAATGATACTCCCGCAAACGTTCATGCAACACATCAATGTATGGCAAATGATACTCCCACAAACGTCCGTGCAATACATGAATGAATGACAAATGATACTTCCACAAACGTTCGTGTAACACGTCTTTGAATGTCAAATGATATTCCCACAAACATTCATGCAACACAACAAAAGTCTTCCTTACACCAAGGTTACCCAACAAACCACCATGTTCATCACACACAAGCAACTTAAGCATAAAACTAGTAGGCACACAAAATCTATTCTTTCTAAACAAGTACCAATCTAGTTTGTAAAACTTACCAAAAGATGCTTTCTCACATGTTCCATACATACTAGCAAAGTCATCATCATTAGCATGCAATTCCTTATCATATTCAAGTCTCAACAATTTTGCATCTAAAATGAAGACAATGACATACCTTCTTGCTAAAGCATCAACCTCAAAATTTATCATACCTTGTGTGTATTTGAATACATGAGGAAAAGTCTTAATACAATCCTCCCGCTTAGCATGCATTCTAGTCAACAACTTACATTGTCCCTTTAAGTGTGTCAATGACTCATGTTTTTCCAAGAAAGGTCGGTTAGGAATTGTCACACCTAGCACAAAATCAATGTAGTGCTCTATTTCTCTAATAGGTGGCAATCCACTAAACACACCGCTAAGAATCATGACCTTATATGCCTGCAACAAAGAAACAACAACACAAGACAAAGTCATTAAATTCATTAGTATAAAAGCTTGCCTTAGCATAAAAACTCACTTTTGTCTTTTTATTTCTCTCTACAATCTCTCTTTCTTTTTCCTCTTGTGGCTCCACTCTTTTTTCTTGACTCTCCACCACCTCTCTATTTTCTTTTTCTCTCTCTCTTTCTTTTGATGTTTCGGCTTCATTCTCTTTTTTCCTCTCACTCTCTTTGTTCTTTTCACTCTCTGTTTTTCTTTCAGTCTCCTCTTTTTTTGAACTTTCGGCCTCACAATTGTTTTTCAACTCATTCTCTATTTTTCTTGAGATTTTAGCCTCACCCAAATCTTTTCCCTTTGGTGGTTCGGTCTTCCCTTTTGCTACAGCTTGATCATTTTTGTCCCACTTTGGTTTCCAAGGAGTACTAGAAACCGAAGTATACCTTGATGTACCCCTTCCTTTTAGCCGTCTCTCCACCGTCATAGCCATGTACACCATATCTTCTACCTCCTTATAATGTTGCAACTCAACTACATTGGCTATCTCCCTATTCAACCCACTCAAAAATCTTGTCATCGTGGCCTCCCGATCCTCCACTACATTGGCCCGAATCATAGCCACCTCCATCTCCTTATGGTAATCCTCTACACTCCTAGACCCCTGTATAAGATTTTGTAGTTTTTGGTAGAGGTCTCTATAGTAGTAGCTAGGTACAAATCTCCGCCTCATGATAGCTTTCAACTCTCTCCATGTTTCTACAGGCCTCTCAAGATTCTTCCTCCTACTGGATACTAATTGATCCCACCAAATAATCGCATAATCAGTGAACTCAATTTCAGCCAACTTCACCTTCTTCTCCTCAAATAATTATGACAATCAAACACCAACTCTATTCTTTTCTCCCACTCTAAATAAACTTCAGGGTCAGTTCTACCTTGGAATGATGGTATTTTCATTTTGATGCTCCCAAGGTTCCTATCTACTCTATCTCGACCCCCTGAGTTTGCCCTAAGGCCTCCTCCACGCCTAACTCCTCTATGTCTATCCAATCCAACTTCAGATGTTAGGCCTTCCTCATCCTCACCGTACTCTCCATTTTCAAACCCATTCTCAATACTAGGCTCACGTCGCCTCCTATCTCTCTCACATTGCAGATTTCTAATCACTGCTTCTTGATTATCCATACTATCCATCACTTCACCCAACACCAAGTTCAACCGCTCAAACTGTTGTTGCAAGGCTTGCAACACAAATGATGAGTTATCTGCCACACTTTTTGGTGATGAGTCCCTTATATGAGACATCATAATATGCTGCACAAAAAGAATGTTAGTGGAAAACCTCACACACTCCCTTACGTGTTTACACTCGAATAATGGCACTCCACTCGTGTTTCACTCTTAATTGACTTTTTCCCGATAATAGTCTCACACTCTCTTGCCTTTTACCTCAAAAGTTTTCTCACTCAAGTTCTTTCAGAACTAGTTGAACTAAATCAAGATAATACAACCTTGTATTATTCCAACCAGTAATATAGATCAAAGAAACAAGGAATGAATAAAATGACACGAGACTCAAGGAATTTATACGAGGGAAATAGTAATTATACGAGAGAAATAGTAATTATAATAACTCAATCAACAAATACTTTCTTTCTCTTTGTTGTAACTATGTAGCAACTTTGAATATCCTACCTTCTATTTTCCTCTTCTTCTTCTTCTTTCTGTTTTTTTTTTCGAATTTTTTTTTCTTTTCTTTCTTTTTCTTTTCTCTAATTCAACCACAAACAGTAATATTCAATTGTGAAAACCAAACAATTGAATTCAAACACACAAGCATGGACAATGAAGTAGAAGAGAATCAATGGAACCACAGTCCAAGCAATTGACAAACTTAGAGATGCAGGAAACCCTAGAATATTGAAACCCTAGGTGATGCAAATTTCAGCCAAACCCAAAATCCTAAGAATTTCGGCAGCCTACTTTTTGTTTCTATTTTTTTTTTGGCAACCCTAGAACAATGAAGCCCTAGAATTAAATTAAAGGATGCTAAAATTAAAAGATAGAATCAGACCTGATTGGAAACCTTGCTCTGAATACCAAATGATATGAACCCGCGATAATGAAATCCCTTGAACCCACAATCAATTTGAAAACTCCCCAAGAAAGCCAAAATCAAGTCAATGGATGGAGAACCTAGACCCGATGAAAACTCGTTTCAAGAACCTAGATTATATTAAAATCTAGACCCGTTGAAGAACACGTCTCAAGAACCCATATTACAAAGGAGGAACGCCACAAAAGTTGTGATTTACCTTTGATAAGTTCAAAATTTCAATTAAGAACAAGAGGAGATAAACTCAACTCACAATGAACAAATTCATCAATTTTCATAAATTTCATAAACTGATTAGAATGAGGCTACATATAGTATTTAAAGAAAAACCTAATGAAACCCTAGCTTAAAATAAACCCCCATCTTCCAAAAGTGCCCCTGCATGAACAGTGTCGCAGCTACAGTGCCGCACTACAGTAACTCGGCTACAGTAACCCTAACCCTAGTTCAATAAAATAATAATTTTCCCAACATGCCCTTGCATAGACCCCCTTAAGTGCTTCCCATAATAAACTCAATTATTCTAAACTAAAAACATAAGTTCTTTAAATGAATTAAATTAGTTGAAACCCTTCAAGAGCTCAAAACCTTTAAGTCTTGTCGTTGCCCTCTTCCGTAGCTAATAAAACGAATTAAAACTGGATCTTCATCCTTCAAGCCCCATCTTGAATGTTGGGCTCTTGCTAAACTTGCCTCAAGTGGATTGCATCAATCCTTGCATTGTCTCCTTGATCTTCTTGGCCCATCTGGAAGTTGCAAATGATCTTTAAGACTAGGTCCATCTTGGTTCCCATCAGTCTAGAACTTCATTTTCAAATGATAGGTCGAGATGATAGCCTTTAAAGCATTCAACGTGGGTTGCCCAATGATTGCATTATATGTTGACCAAGTTTTTACTACTAAAAACTCAATCATCGCCGTGACGACATGAGGGTCTGTGCCTACAGATACTGGCAATGCAATGGACCCCATTGGTTGTATCGCATCTCCAGTGAACCATTTTAACGTAGTTGGTACTGATTTCAATTGATCCGCACCAATTCTCATCTTGCTGAAAGCGTCCTAGAATAGGATATTCGCCGAACTTCCATTGTCAATTAATATCCTCATTGTGGTAAAATTTGCCACAAGCATTGTTACCACCAAAGCATCATCATAGGGATATACAATCCCTTGGCAATCCTCGTCACCAAAAGATATTGTAGGAGACATATGTACCTGGGGTTGCTTGATAGGTCTCTCCATATTATAAACTTCTTCATATCTTGCCCATCTAACATATGCCTTTCTTCTTGAGGAAGTTGGACCACCTCCTACATACTCGCCGGCGATCATGTGTATCTCGCACAATAGTGGATTTCTGGGAGTATCATTTGCTCTCGGTCTTTGGTCACAAGGTTCATTTGACCTCCTCCCCTTCTTGGTGATTCCCATCGCCTAGGGCTCTCACTCTTCCATTTTTTGTACTTGATTTTTTGCTCGTTTGTACGTAGTGGGGGGTGATGTTCTGGGCGATCAAGCGTTTCAACTCGCCACTGCGTCTCATTTCTTCTATTTTTTGTTTCAAGTTGTAGCAGTCCTCGGTTCTATGTCCCCTTGTTTGTGATAAGTGCAATATTTCTCAGTTTTGTTGCTCGTTAATGTTGATTGGTTCTTCTTCCTTTGTTTTATCGGAATAGTGCACATAGCCATTATGCCTTCTTAAATTACTATCCCGCCTTAACTCCTGTTGGTCTCTCTTTGCCTTTTGACCTCCATCTCGGTCTTTCCTCTCTCCTCATTTCAGTTCCTGTTCATCCCTTCTTTCTGGCTGGGTGGTCAAAGCGATCAGGATGTCTTCAGCATTAACAAAATCATCAGTCCTGTCCATGAACTCTCGTAAAGTGGAAGGGGTTTTCCTAGCCAACTCGGCCATAAAAGGGCTCCTTGGCCAAATACCTTCGAGCAATGCTTCTAGCATGATTTTCTTGTCTTAATTATCAGCTATTATCTTCTCTTTATTGAAGTGTGTCAAATACGCTTTCAAACCTTCATCCTCTCTCTTTTTGACAATTAATAAGTATGCGGCTGGCCTCCTGCGCCTTCTACTCGCCATGAACTGGGTCAAAAATTGCCGGCCCAGTTCTTCAAAACTTTCTATGGAATTTGGTTGTAGTGCACTAAACCATCCTCTTGCTGATCCCTTTAGAGTCAAAGGGAAAGCTCTGCACGCGATTTCTCCCTGGAATCCATGAAGCGTCATATGGGCTCTGAAAGTCTCAAGATGCTCCACGGGATCTTTTAAGCCGTCATACAGGTCTATCAACGGGACTTTAAACTTTGGAGGCAGAGGCATCATCATAAATTCTGTAGAGAATGGTAGATTTGTGCTGGACAACAACTGATCGACCGAAAAGGATGTTTCGTCATATTTATCCATCAAGCTACATGCGTCGTGGTGCAGCTTTTTTGCTTCCTCGTTCTCCTGATGGCATTTGCCAACGCCCACACTGTTTGCCTTCGATCCATCTCTACCCTGTCAGCTTGACTGGGTGTCGCATCCTCTTCTGACAGCTCATTTCGCGACTTGAGAGTCACATTCTCCTTACGCAGTGAGTCAACCTCTGTGGAAAGTTTCTTTATTATCTTCTCTATTTCTGCAAGTCTTTCTTCCATGTTTTGTGAAGTTTATTCATGATCTCTAGTTGCCTAAGACCAAGTGGTGATGGACATGTGAAAAGCACTCTAAGTGTGAGACAAAAATAATCTCACAGACGGCGCCAACTGTTATGGACGTGTTTCACCACCACCACTTCACGATCACTTGCAACCAAAGAGTAGAGGGTTTGAGAGTTCGAGGGAACGCCTTCGAGACCTAAGTCAGTGATTGAAGATAATTTTAATAATACCAATGAGTTCGATCCTTCTACATACCTGGGCTTTTCCCTTATATAGAGAGAACTCTATGAGTTATCTTTGTTCTTTTATCTGATAATGGTTATCATTTATTCGAATTCAAACTTGGAGATAATGGTTCATCTCTTAGTAAATTTGAATGATAGTCGTTTCTATCATTTGCCACCGTTAGATAGTTATCCAGTTGGTATTGGCTATGGGCTAGATTCTCTTGGCATTGAGCTAGGCTTTTCGGTAATGACGTAGACTTTGGGCTTAAGGGCCCAGGCCCACCTCGGGAGCCGGCTAAATGGTCGGGATGTCCTATCCAATTATTACTTATTCTAAAAACTTAAATTGATAGAAATATATAGATTTAATTATCTATATTTATTTTAACACTATCATTAATTAGGGAAATTCATTGCTAAAATTTTCACAACTGTACGTTCTGTATATAGTATTTTCTATCCTTGTTCTACTTATAACGAATAAAGAATGAACTTGACGCGTCTCGTTTGGATACTGAAATAAGATGAGATGATATGATTTTAAATCAAAATTATAAGTTGAATAAAATATTATTAGAATATTATTTGTTAATATTATTATTGTTTTGAAATTAGAAAATGTTGAATTGTTTATTATATTTTGTGTTTGAGAAATCTGTAATGATGAAATGAGATGAGATAAAATAAAATCGTTTATGTATCCAAACGGGACGTTAGAGTATGAATGATATGATAAAAATTACTTTGATGACATATATAATTTAGAGTCGGGCTACTCTGCCGCTCACTTTGACCTCTAGTTTTTTTTGTAACTTTTTTTTTTCATTTTTCTATTCACATTTTTTAATATATTTAAATTTTTTTTTTTTTTTAAAATACATTAATACATATAAAATCACTTTCTTAATTATTAAGTAAAAAAAATAAAAAAATAAATTTTTTTTGAGGGGTCAAGTAGAGTGGTAAGAATCGGTGGGCAAAGTAGTTTTTTTCCTATAATTTATGGTGAAAGAATATGAGTATGACGTGTCCATTCTGTAGGATTGATTAATGATTACGCATAAGTTATGAGTTATGACGCAATACTATGAGTCTAAATTTAAATTTAAATTCTGCAAAATGAAAAAGTTTCTGTAGTTTTTTATTCTAACACTGTTCATCAGAGGTCATCTCTATGTTAATTAATTATACATGATTTGCACGGCCTAGCTAATAAATTGAGTGATTTTGGTTATGATCAGAAACAGATAGGGATGAAATTAAGAAATTAGAGACTCTTTTCTTTCTTTTCTTTTTATTACTCAGAACAGAACAAAAAGCTGGCCGCCATCATCAACTTATCAGATAATAATTAGAAAATCGGAAATTAATGAAAAATCAACATATAGAAACTCTCAAACGACAAGATCATGAAGAGATGATAGAATGGCAACTTAAATGACAACAAACTGATGACGCAATTTTGACGGTTTCCTCCATTTGCATTAAAATTTGGATGAGGACAACTCCACACATATGGCCCATTCAGCAGGAGTTCAATTCAATCACTTGACTACTCCATTATTTGATAGAACTATCATGAAGATACATAGACAAAGAAAATAGATCATGTCGATCAACACGTACATCATTATAATCTCTACTACATTAATCTACTTATCTTCATCTTGGAATACAAAAAAAATCACTTTACGTACTTGTGATTGAAAATTGCATAATTCGAGATCAAGAAAACAAGATTTGATCTTTAATGGTGAATATTGATTCCCTCATATTGGAATACCGTTTGTTTCCCATGTCACTACCCCAACTTTATCTCTAACTTTGAGCTTTACATCATCGATGAATTGATTGAGATTTTTTTCTGAAGATCCATGGCCATGGGTACTGTTCAATGCATTCTCTAGTATCTTTCTGAGCTCCTTTGTATTCATCCTTAATTCATCACCTGATTTTCCACTCATCACACGATTGATCTTTGCTGCAACTTCCTCCCTTGTGATTAACTTCTTGTCGCAAAGATTAAGCCCGATCCTCCAATCATCGACCACTAGTTTTCTGTTTGTGAATTGGTCTGTCAGCAAAGGGAAACACAGCAGTGGAACACCACACCATATACTCTCTAATATCGAGTTCCATCCACAGTGAGTTAGGAACCCTCCAACCGTCGGATGCGAGATCACATCAATCTGACAGCACCAAGTCACGATCAAGCCTCTACCTTTGACGTCATCTTCAAACCCAACAGGCAAGAAATCAGGTTCATCAGAATTCACAACATCTGGACGAAGAACCCAAATAAAATTCACTCCACTTGATAAAAGCCCATATGCTATCTCCGCAATATCATGTTTACTCACATGAGCATAGCTACCAAAAGAGATATACAAAACCGAACCATGTGGCTTGGTTTGAAGCCAGTGGGTGCAGTCCAACTCGGACCAAAGGCTAGTAGGTACAATGTTCTTGGTGATTAACCCAGCAGGGAAAACTGGCCCGATTGCATATATTGGCTGCTTCTCTTGTAAGGCTGAGATTGTCTCGGACTCCAGCTCTTGGACAGTGTTGCAGACAATAAAGTCGGCTCTTTTTACATCTTGAAATGCCTTGTATATGATCCTGTGCACCACAGTCGATATGTCATCGGTAGCTTGAAGATAAGACATCAAGTCTTTTGGTTGGATGGCCCTCACACCAGGTATGTAATCTATGGTGTCCTCACGATGATCTATTTATTTTCAGAAAGTTTGGAAGAAATTAAGGAGACATGACAGCGAAAATGGCAAAAGAGAAAGATAGAGAGAGGTTACACAAGTACCTTGAGAAGCAAAATGGCCATTTTTTCTAAGGAGGTCGAGGTGATAGTAGAGAGTTAAAACCAGAACTGGTTCGGTCCAGAAAGAAACGTTAACAAGGTTATACTTTTCGGCTATCATCGATGTCCACACGAAAAAAGTGTCTGCAATCAAGCAAGTAATGGGAGGGTCGGAGTGCTGAACCAGTTTTCCTACAATTTCATCGACGTGGGCAGACAAGACATGCAAAAGACCCTCCATGTACTGGTCGTGGTTGAGGGAGCGGTCGAACCCTATTGGGAAACCGTCGCTAACCGTCATGTAACGTATATCTAGACCAGATTCACGTGCTCCGGCAAAGATGTTGTCTTTGGCGGCGATATGGGGTTGGGATTTGGTGATGTGGTGGTGGATGGAGAGGGTGTTGATGAAGGTGATGGTGAAGCCCTTAGATGCAAGTTTCATGGCTAGATGGACGAAGGGGATCACATGGCCTTGAAGAGGGTAGGCAAACATCACAGCATGAGGCTTCTGGTCGTGATTGTTCTCCATCTGGATGTGCAGTATGAGAGAGAGAGAGAGAGTAGCAAGAGATGATTAAAATGATGGTTGGGTAGCTAGCATGATGAGGGAATGCTTATAAATCCAAAGTTTTGAAGGAAAAGTGAAAAAATATTACTAATTGTAGCTAAACAAGTAGTTTAAAGCTGAATATATATAACAAAACAAATTAAAGGTGTATGTGGGGAATTAAGACTTTCTCATTCATCGTATATATGATCAAGTCGTATATACGTACATACATGATGATGTCATGTCATGTATCTAATAGTTCTAAAAAATATTTGAATACCCCAAGTCATGAGTACCGATGATATTTCGGATCGAAGAGGCTAGCTTAGCCGCGCTATGATCATACGTAAATGAATAAACGAAAGAATATCAGAATAGTTACAAGTTTTTTTAATACACTTATATATGATATAATCACTTGTTCAAGTTTTGCATATTCATTTTGAGAAAAAATGGAGTTAATTATCAATTAAAAAATTGATATATATATATTTTTTTATGTAAGTCTTAGATTTATCTATTTTTTTTAAATAGAATATTCGAAACTTGCACATTCTAAAATTGTAAATATCGATTCTCTAATAATAAAGTAATTTTAATTTTATTTTTTATTAAAAATGCAGAATATGACCCAAATTTTATTGAAAAACCTCACTAAGCCATCAATACAATCAAAAAGATACCAGCGCCTGATATAATGAAGACCCCATTTATCCGTACGTACAAAGCCATGAAAACGTGTACCTCCTAAATCTTCATCTTGAAAGTCTATAGTCATACCCTTAGCACCTTCCTTCATCAAAAAATCTGCTACTATGTTAACTTCTCTATAAATACGATGAATTCGGACATTCTCTAATAATAAAATAGTTGTAAAATAGAAATTTTAATATCTCATGTTTATTGATTGGATCGAATGCATTTGGATGATGACAGATGATCATTAGGGAACGAATAGTTCGTTTCAAGGGGCCATGATTGCATTGCATGTTACCACTGCGGCTTGCACGACCACTAGACAGTCAAGATTCCAGCCATGGTAAAATAACCGGAGTTACTAGCAGTTCTGCTCCACAAATAAATAAATAAAAGAATTTTTTGTTTTTTTCCTTTAATAAATATGTGGTATAGGGCTTGAGTAAAATTTTCTTTAAAGCTGGAAACAACGTTTATCGACTTTGCCACTGCCACTCCTCTAATCAACCTTGCCCCTTTAGCCTTATTTATCAAACCATTCGAGCCCATAATAGAAAAAGATAAGGAGAAATGGGACAACCCTGTCTCAGCCCTCTCGATGGAATAATCACATCTCCAGGTTGTCCATTCAGCAATACAACATAGGAGACAATGATAATGCATGTCATAATCAAATTAATCCACCTTCTTCCAAAGCCCATTTTCACCATTATTACCTCAAGGTAACACCACTCTACTCTGTCATAGTCTTTTGAGATGTCTAGCTTCAAAGCCATTGTCCCCATCTTACCCTTGAGTCTGGTTTTCATAGAATGAAGTGTTTCATAAACTGTCACTATGTTATCCGTGATTAATCTATCAGGGATGCATATGAAGGCACTCTGATTCTGTGAGATCATATCATTTAACACTTTCTTCAATCTATTTGTCAAAGTTTTTGCAATGAGCTTGTACAAGACATTACACAAGCTTATTGGCCTGAAATCCCCTACCTCTATAGGCTCAGACAGCTTTGGAATCAATGCTATGTATGTGAAATTCATAGACTTTTCAAACTTGCCATCATTCAGAAAACCCAACGTTGCTTTACTGATCCCTTCACCCATAGTCTCCCATAAGTTTTGGTAAAAACAAACACTATATCCATCTGGGCCAAGAGATTTATGAGGGCGGCCATGTCTCTCAAAGCTACCTCCACTTCCTCCCTACTAAAACTTTTTTCTAACTTCTCATTCATATAACTTGTTATTCTTTTATCAATAGGGCGTATACATTCCTCAGTAGCCTCCCTTGGTGGAGATTCAGATCTATAAACTTCAGAAAAATGCCTCTTAAAAGCTTCAGCTATCTCATTTTCCTCAGTTCTCAAAACTGATTGAGCATCCTTCACAAACAGCACTTTATTCCTTTTCTTCCTCTGATTGGCACAAGCATGGAAGAATTTTGTGTTCTTATCTCCAAATTTGTACCAATTCATCTTTGCCCTCTGTTTCCATCTTAGATCCTCCTGCTCAAGCAACTTCCCAACCTCATTTTTTTTGCTCTCTTAGTTCAACTACAGACTCGGGACCCTCCATATCTTGCAATTACTTTATCCTCTTTGTTAACTGCTCAATATTCCTTCCTCTATCCCTGTCTTTCTTTCTGAATCCTTTTGTTAACTCATCACTGCATTTTAACAACAGATTATGCACATGTTTGATTGGCTCAGGTGTTAACTACTTCTTTTCCCAGACTTTTTTCACAACCCCCTCACAATCATCCTCCTTTAACCAGCTGGCCTCGAATTTAAACAAAAATCTTCTTTTCCTCTCCCTAAAATTTTCATTACTAGCAGTCATTAGCAAAGGTTTATGGTTTGAACTTCTTGCAACCAGACCTTCCACCTTGACTAAATGAAAACTTCCTCTCCATTCCTTATTTGCTACATATCTGTCTAATCTTTCCTTTGTAAAAGTATATGATCAGCATGACCATTACCATGTAAAGCAATCCCCCACATAACCCATATCAAAGAGCTCATTTATTTGTAAAGCATCACGAAACATCCCCATCTAACCCTCAGGTCTCATCTATCCCCCTTTCTTTTCATCTTGTGTCAAAATTTCATTAAAGTCCCCTGACACACACCAAGCCCTTCCCTCACTAGGTTTTAAACTGGACAATAGCTCCCATGTGAACTTCCTCTTCGCAGCCTCCGGGTGCCCACAAAAATCAGTAAACAACCATTCTTCTCCATTATCATTTTTAACCATGGCATTAATATGCCATTGAGAAAAATTGATAATCTCTACCATTACTTCACTAGTCCAAAAGAGAACCAGACCTCCCTTCCGTCCTAAAGAGTCAACCACAAAACAACCCTCCATTCTTTACTTGTTTTTTAATCCCTCTATTCTTCCTGCTTTCACCATTGTTTCCATCAGAAAAATCAAGCCAGGCCTCCTTTCCTTAACCATAAGGTTAAGGTCTTGAATTGTCCTAGGGTTGCCAAGCCCTCGACAGTTCCATACTAAGGTTTTCATTGGTCTTGGTGGGGCTGCTCAGCAGCCTCCACCATAAGGTTAAGGTCTTGAATTGTCCTAGGGTTGCCAAGCCTTCGGCAATTCCATACTAAGGTTTTCATTGGTCTTGGTGTGGCTGCTCAGCAGCCTCCACCATACAATTTGAATCCATACCCTTTCCATCCCAACAATTCTCCTTCTCAATCTTTTTCCCCTTCCCTCCATAGTTCCCATCCCATCTACATTATCGATAGCATTTCTTTTCAAAATCAAATTAGAAGGTCGAGACTCACCATAAGTTTTAAGGACACGAGCCCTCCTCTTCCAGCTACTAGCTCTTCCCTTCTTTTGCTCATTAACATTCATTAAGCTTGCTGAATTGGATTCACTATCAGTAGCAAGTGAGAGAACCTCCTTAGGATCTTCTGTTGAGCTCACTGTTTTTGGCATCAAAGTTTGTTCTACTTTGATCATCTTTTGCTTCTCAAACCCTTGAGTCATCTCAACCACCTCTGTTGTCTCAATACCATCTTCCATGCTCCCCTTTTCCTTCCTCAATACACCTCCACCTATCACCTCCTTTCCATTTTCCTCTTGATCAGTATTAGTGGAATTCCTTCCTATTCCCGAAGCTTTTGGTTGCCTATCTACCCGATTACGTCTAACTGTTGAGGCCCTCATCCAAACTTCAAACTGTTTTGAGTCAATATCTTCATTTGTATCCCCCAACTCTCCACCCAAACACCCCTTCTTTGAGTGCATTATACAACCACAATGAAAACATATTCTAGGTAGGTTTTTATACCTAAATGGAATCCATAGATGTTTTCCTTCAAAACTCACTGTTCTTCCTCGGGCTAAAGGTTTTGTAAGCTCGCACTCCACCTTCACCCTCAGAAAGTGACCCCAAGCCACCTCATTCTCCTCACCTTCCACTTCTAGAACCTTCCCGATGGATTTACCAATCAATTCCCCCATCTTGCAATTCATTCCTCCAAGCGGCAGGTTGTACATCTGGATCCAAAAGATTGCCGTTGTGAAATCCAAAAGGTGAGCATGCGTACTTCCATCAAACGGTTTAAGAGCAAACAGATGGCTGTCAAACAGCCATGGGCATCCAGCAAGAACTTTGTTTCTATCTCCATGATTTGCAAAGGTCACCACAAAAGTATTTGTTCCAATCTCAGTAAATTCCATGCTCATGTTTACTCGCCAGATCTTCTCCATCATCTTCCTCACAATTTCCTTACCAATCGTTCGATCCGAGCATATTCTTCCAACTAAACTCCTCTCCCCCTTTTTCCATAATTCCTCCATATTTCCCAAATCCACAGCTATCGGAATGCTCTCCTCATCATTCAGTCTTAATCGCTCCCATTCAACTTCAATTTCCTCCATCTTCGATCTTCACCACCACCGTCAATGGCTAACTTCAGCTCCCCTTACTCCACACGAGAATAAAGGAGACTAACTTCTCCTCTGTCACCTACTGGAGGAGAGAGAGAAGAATTCACAATCAAATGTGATTGGAAGTTTTATTTTAGTCTTTAATTAAGTTCCTATTATTGGTATCTTAAAAGGGTTCAATAATTACATGCTCGTGAATGATTGAGCCTTAACTTCAAAGGGTTGCATGTCATCATCGTAGTAGCACTATTACCATCTCAAAGAATTCTCAAAAATTGATGTATAAATTTAGCACACACTCACAAAGAATTTTTAGAGTAATGCTAGATAGACTCATGGATTGTGCAAGCACCGTGCACTCCCTTAAAAAAAGAGTGGAATTCATTATTAAAAAAATAATTTTTTTCATGTGGATTCCATCTTTACTCACTTTTTTTACAGAAGTGCGCGGCGCTTGCATATTCCATAACTGTAAATATCATTTGGGTTGCTTTATTAGAAAAATAATATTTGCAGTCATGAGCGCCGCACACTCTTTTCGAAAAATAGTGAGCAAATATAGGACCCACATTAAAAAATTAATTTTTTAATGGTGGACTCTACTCTTTTTCAAAAGGAGTGTGCGACGCTTGCATAACTCATGATTGTATCTAGCGTTACTCGTTTTATCAATACACCAAAATTTTACCTATTTTCTCTATGGATCACGTCTTCTTCTTTTCTTTTCTTTTTTTCCATTTTGTATGCGTTGTGTTATATATATATTTGAAACAACAAAATTTGTAAAAGCCTAGTTGATAAAAGTGTTGATTTTTCTGAATTTCTTTTGGTCTTGAAATTAAAACCTCATTTTCTTTCATTTCCTAAAATCATATGCACTTGCATTGTTATTGAAATTCACATTATTTATAATAATGATAATGGGAGAGTGATATATTAATTTGTCACCGATTGTAGCATGCATTGTCATCGACAACACATATGATGTCATAACAATAATGCTGATGAGTGTCACGTCTCCATCTTATTTATAGCATTGTCAATCACAATGCACAGTGAGGTAACAAACAATTCTAGTGATATTATCAATCACCGTATGGTATTCATCTTTACATCTCCGAATTGAATCGACGATGTATCCTCATGCCCTTATAATAAACGTTTTGTTCCTACAATTGTCTTTATCCTATTTGTCCACGTTGCTGAACACCAAAACATTTACAAGGTTTGTTGATCAAAGCTCCATTTTTTAATTACTTGCAAATCATTTGAATTCCAAATCAAGGAAATGTTAGTATAGATTGGTGGGAAAATCAGTTAATTTGGTGGAAAATGAAAGGGCTATAAATAAAACTTGGGGGGAATGAGTTTATAGCCATATGGTCTATAAACTTGTCAAACAATTGCTTCTAATCATTCATGATTTCAAAGGGGAAAAGGCTTCATACAAGAGATTACCAGTGCATAGATGGGCATTCTGCCACATAAATTTGTTAAGAAATTTTTATTTTAGTACATTAGTCAGACAAGAAAACAGGTATCAACAACATCAGTATGTCAGATGATAATTTTTTTTCTCATCTGTTGGGATTGTACAGTTTCTGGCATCATCTATGAAATATGATTTACAGCCAGGGAACTAAAAGATACAAGTTGGAATACAGAACTCTAAGAAGTTAATTCCATGTCTATTTTTGTACAACTAGTGAGGAGTTTTTGATGGAGATACTTTACGCAGAATGCCGGATTATACTGGCCTGCACCGCTCGATTTCAGATGCAACTCTCATTTCGGGAAAATTGAAAATGATTATCCTCAGTATACCCCAGAAAAAAGGTCAAATCCTGCTGCCAACTTTGATACTTGAAAATGAGGCAGCTTCTCGAGCCTCAACTACTGATGCTGGTTCTTCTTGTCCAATCCAAAAAATGAGCAATTTTGGAACGCATCCAGACTGCTGGCTATCAGACGGTTCAAACCGCCAAGGCTATCACTTAGAATTAAATCTTCACTATGGTATTTAGAAGACGGTTTATCCAAATCTAGCGGTCCTAAAGAATCAGGCTGCAATATAGAAGCAAAGATATAAAGTCAACTACCTGTAAAAAGGACCATGAAAGATGAAAAATGGCAGTACTTATGTCTATGATTCACAAATTTATTTCATTTCGTATTGAGAGCATGCTGAAACGGGGTAGTTATAGAGATCGCTTTCAAGATGTGAACCGTCAGCTAATTAAGCTCCAATGAGTTATTGGGCTTAAAGTAAACGAACAAGTTTCTATAAAAGAAACGTACCCAGTATATATCTGCTAATGTGCTGAAATCCTTTGCTGAACTATCTACAATATGCGTACAAGACTGATGAGTTTCTTTGATGGGGTCTTCTGCAGGGCTTTCCACAGGTTCCTCCACTTCAGGTTCCTGCAGGAAAATCACTAAATATTACAACACTTTTCAATCTACCAGCAACTATTCCCAGGAAGATCACCTGATCATAGAATGACTACACAAATAATACCTCAAGCAAACAATCAGTACCCTCCAAGCTCGTTCTGGTAGTCTGCTTGCAGGAGCCTGGAGAAGAAACTCTGGATAAAATTGGATCCTCCCGACAAAAAACAGAGTTCTTTTTATAGGAGAAGGCATCACACGTTTCTTCTGCATCCCAGATGGAAGATGCATGGGATGGCAAAGTTGGTTGATATCCAATCTTGTCCTGATGCTTAGATATGTGAGCAGCAATAGCAGCATCAAAAGAGTCGCAACTGAATGGAACCTGCTGAAGGCATTGGGAGCTTTCGGCAACAGGTGGGTCAATGCAATTAACATCAATATCATGAGAAACTCCTGAAAGTAGGTCACCAATGCTTATGTTGGTAAGGGTATCAGCCCAGTCCCCAGCTGTCAGTGCAGGCCCAGTACCAAATCTCAGGTCATCCTATACAATACAGAGAAAATTGTACTGTCCTTTAAGTGGTAACCATTGCGCAAATATGTCGAATACAAGCCATAATTAAGTTCTAGATTTCAATAATAGGAATTCATCAAAAAAAAAAAAAGATTTCAATAATAGGTGCTGTCCTTTACCCGCAAAACATTTTTTGTCATATAATTTCTTTCTACTCGCAAAGAATTAATATATAAGTGGTAACCATTGCGCAAATACATTGGATTTCAAACAATTGTCTAAATCCACTTAATTAGCACCACTGCTCACCACATCATTTTTTCCTTCGCTTTTTGTTTTTTCACTTTAGGGGGAAGGGTCTGTCTTCAGGACTACACATGAAGTTGATTCTTAAATTTAGTTATAGTGACTTCCCAAACATAGTTTTGCATTCTATCATTCTCTTATTTTCTGCAAACAATATTTGTGTGTTTGATCATCCCTTTATTACATGTCTATTTCTATTCATATGATAACCATGGTCTCCCTAAGATAGAAAATTTTCAGCTCTATCCCTAATGGGTTAGGATAAAAACAAATCTTATCAAAACCCAACATCCGAAGTAAACATGATAAATTTAAAAAGAAAGCCCGAACTTGTTGCTTTATCAGAAAACAGATTTTTCAGAAAATTAACTTGTGAAGCAATTAATATAATCATGAAGGTATCTAGACCATATTTCTAAGTTTAAAATAAGGCTACGAGACTAAAATACTTTCCACATTATGCAGAGCTGAAAAGCCCTCATGAGTGCAGTAGTTTCGATTCCATAGCCACATGTGAGCTGATGGCACAGCAGGGTTCAATAGATGAATATAAGCATGGAAAAGGCGAAGGCAAATTACCACATCTTCAGATTGTCTCATGATAGTTCCATCACCAGCCTCCTTTCGGCACCATGATATATTTGCTGCAAGATCAGAGGACTCAACACGGTTATTGCTAGGAGCCAAGCAAGTCCACTTATTCATCTCACGGGACACATAAGTTGAGCTGGGAGGAAGAGCATGATTCTGATTCACAACAGCTGGTTGATCCTCATAGAGATCCAAAGTTCGATCAATAGTTGATGCCACGGAGATGGGTGCTGAATCTGTGACCTTTATATTGTCGTTGTTCATGATATGTTCTCCCGGAATGCAGCAGGATGCAGAATGTGCTTGCAATACAGCAGATCCAAGCTCTGTATCAGAAAACCAACCATACCTTCAAGGAGATTTTATCAGCCAGTTATGATATGCAAAGATGTAAACTGGAAGATATTAAATTTAATTGAAAAAAAAATAAGCAAGAACCTTAAACGGAAAAATGTAGGCCTTCCTAGCATTGCATATACATCTGCGGCACTAACAATAGAGTCCTGTGTCCACCTTGGACAATCCATCAGGTTTTCCCCTTGAACACTATAAGGGAAAAGCATTAGCTCTCCAGAGGCAACACTCGAGTTTCCCCATTTGCGATTTAGATGTTCTAAAACTGATGATATCTTCTTCCGAGTACTCAGAGTGAGCTCTAGGTGTGGATTATGCTTATCCTGTCAACAGATGAAAACAGGAAACACAATGAGTTTATTTGATGTACCAAAACTATTCAGCTGCTAGAGCCTCATAACACATCAACTCTATTTTTTTTTTTTTTGTGTTAGTCTTTTTTTGTTTGCTCACCATTTCCAGGGCCCTCCGAGTACCATCATCAATCGGAAACAACTGGAGCTTGAGTTTCATATAAGTCAGAGTATTGTTCTCAACAAAAAGATTGTGAGAAAAAGTAGGCAAAGGAGGCAGAACTGTGCTGACAGAATTGGAGCCTGGAAATTATAGTGGAGACAAATCATGGCGTCAAAACCTTAATGTGTCTAGAATTAAATGAATTGAAAAGAACAATTAGGCACCCACATGGAATACCTGGGTCATTTTCAACCACTTTATCAGTAGCTGTCCGTTCCAAATGCTCAGCAGCATCAGCAACCAAAGAGACCCCAGCAATTGCAGCCTTTTCCCATTTTTTATATGCAGCTGATGAGAAGACACCCGCTAATCATCCAGTAATGACGTCCAAGAGAATTTTATTGTTATAGCACTTTTTGAATGTGCAAATTATGGAAGGAAATCCCATTTTAATATACAAAAAGCAAGAATAATAAAAAGTAAGGAACACTATGGGGTGGAGCATCGGTACTAATGTGGGAAGAAATTCCATTGTACTGCTATCTCTACTTTTAAAGATCATCAAGCAACTAACTTCTTTTTTTTTATAGGTACTAACTATCAAGAGATATAAGAGCAATAAAGAGAACATCAACTCTACCTACTAAATTACATTCCAAAAGTTTGGAAGGGGAGGGTGGGGGGGGGAGGGAATCACCTGGTTTCCGCCGTTGCCTTCCTGGTTTCATAGTAGTAGTATCTCCTTTGTTATTAGTACGGTTAACACCTACATTGATATTGCGCTTCAATGATGTTTTTCCAGAACCTAATTTTTGAATGTTTTGACTATCCATGAGAACAAGTTTAACCATGCGAGCATCTTGTGCCGATGCTCTACTCTGATTTGGTACAGTGCTTGGAGCAGCAGGTGGACAGTTCTCCCCCTGGGAAGGTCGCTTCTTTATGTTCTTCCTTCGATCTTTCAAGAGTTGGTGCTCCTTCAGGGGAAAGATAGTCAGTCAGCTGGGCCCATGCAGAAAATATCGACTTTATGTATAGGAAAGAATTCCAGGATGAAAAGTAGATAAGTTGACTAACCAAGGCTTCTATAAATATCTTCAATCTTCGGGGCTTCAAGTGAAGCTTTGAGGCTTTGCAACTATACTTTTCCAATAAGGACCACCTGTAACAAAAGTCTCACAATTTAAGAATATAAACAGATCTCGGATCATGACAGACAAAATTTTCAAGAAATAGAAATTAAAACGTTTTTTAGCCTATGCATATTATGGAGTAACTAGCATTACCATAACAAAATTAAGACAAGAAAACCATAAAGAAAACAAATGATGTTGCAGGACCTAATAGATTTAAGTCCCTAACGTATTCATGGATATCCAGCACATAGTAAAAGCAAAGCAAGTCCCATTCATTTTGATGCAATAAGAGCTATTGAATGAATGTAAAGGATGTAGTTCATATTACCATCGAAGCATCGCAGCATTAGTATCTTTAGAGTTCTTGGCATCAAGACACAGCTCTGGGCCAAGCAATTTATTCATACGTCTCACAAGTCGGTAGTAATAGTGTCTAACCTGAATATTACACCAAAGAATTATCAACAAGATAACATAGCCAAGACTCACAAAGCATGAAACAAGAATGATCAGAAGAAAATCTAAAGGCAAATACCTGATCTTTGTTTTTACTTTGGACACGATGTGTGATTTTCTCAAAATTCTGCAAGGAAAGTGTCATGTAGTGTAGTTAGAAAATATGGCAATGTAATCAAGTCAAATGTCAAAATACACATGGGCAATAACATGCCTTGCCAACTTGTCGTAATGCAGTGAAGAAACTTTCCTCTTCTTGACGTGTCCAAGCAGCCCATTGCCGTGTTGGTCTTTTTGCTGCATTGGATATTATACAAGTAAAGCTGAGATTTTCTAACTGTGTAGCTTTCACATTCTCTAAAGCACCAATCATAGTAAAAAATATGCAAAAACTAACATACCAGGGTTCTTTGTTGAGACATGATTTGCAGTGGATGGGGTCACATTAGGATCTCTGTCCTGAACAGATATATTCTCTGGATGAAGGTGGGACTCAGAGTGCACAGTGACCTGTAACTCTGTCTGCATGTTATAGACATTACATGAACACTATATGCTCATGCTTTTCAGCTTCAAAAGACCTGAGTGACGATTTATTTTGAGCTCCAACTTCGTATAAAGTCCAAATGCAGCAACCTTGCAGCACAGAGGGGTTAACAGCTTAGAGTCCAAAAACTATTGAGTTTAAGAGAGAGCAAGCCACAAAATCATTAGACTTGCAAAAAACATTGTTAGCAGACATAAATGTTCACCCGCAACAAAGGATGCGGATTCACACCACGGAAAGACCCCATTCCTCTCCTCATGGGATAAAATAAAGGGAGAAAAAATAAGAATCTCACAATTAAATGGGAGCAAGAATTTCCATGAAATCTCAAATACATAAATGTAACTTATAGACATTAAACACATGATCTGACCAGTTCAACTACCAGAATAATCAAATCATATTCAAAGAAAGCAATCATGGTATATTGGTTTAAAGGTAAGTGAAGTATTGTAAAGGAAATCGAAGGAGTCTCGAGTGTAGAAAGAAGTCTAAACTGGTGATGACATAAAATTTAACACATTTTTTTGAAAGTAAAAGAGAAAATTTAAAATATCCAAAGCTATCTAGGAAAGGAACAGGAAGAGCTACATAAAAGCGTCCCTTTCCCTCAAACTGCTCCGGTTTACTTGCTGTGTGCCCGTCTGTAAAAGTTAGCACATTAACAACAACTACAAATGCCAATTAATCACTCTGCTGGTAAAAATACTTTTTTTTATAGGTAATCAAGAAGTTTTATACATGAAGGAGGCAAGGCCCAAGTACACAGAAGGTATACATGAGAAGTACCTAACTAGGGTTTACAACCGAAAGTAGAAAATCATGTACATTTAGCCCATTAAAAACAATGGCCCCTGCCCATAAGAACAATATTTTAAAAAAGAAAAATTTAAGCCCATCCATTGTTCTCTCGCAGTCCTTGAAGAAAAATATAAAAACCAAGATTGACTCCTAATTGCTGTCTGAAGGGCCCTGTCATTGAAAATATGAACTATCTAATCTTCAAACTTTATCACTAAGAACCATTACAAATAACAAACTCATTCCACAGAGTATAGTGCAGACAGTTCGATCCTAGGTATCCCCCAATGTTTTTTATAAGTTTCCCCCAATGTAATTAACAACATTATCATTCGTCGTATCTAAAGGAAATAATTATATTCTTCAGATGAATAAGGGTATTGATTCAATCTGCAAATATATGAATTCAACTGTTCCAAATAAACCATCAAGAAAGATGCAAGAATTTCAAGTTTCATACAAGAATTTTCATAAAAGGAACCCAATTGAACAGTCACACAACCCTAGTCAACCAAACAAAAATCAATGGTCTTAACTCCGTTGGATAACCGAGAAAATATTCGAAACTAAAAACACATTATCATTATGACCCTTCAATAATTCCTTATATCAGATCCAAATAAAAAATTTGAACTCATATGTGCCTGACACAACCACATAGCTAAGTTAGCATTAATCGTTTTGATCAAAGACGATAATAGCAACAGGGAAAAAAACAAAAGAAAAAAGAAAACCTCGTTTCCTAAATCTTTTCCACGATTTTCTCAGCGGCCAAGAAAATTTTAGGGTTTCGAATTATACAGCTGACTTCAATACGAGCTTCAACTACTTGAAAAAAAAAACGAATCTAAAAATCTTCGTATTCAAAATACCTGAGATAGAAAATACGACGGACCGAAGAAACCCTAGAGCCAAACGCGCGAGCTTCAGGTATCAAATAAAAACAATGGAAATCGGAGAGAATCTCCCGACAGACGTCTCCATTTACAGAGGGAGAGAGACTACGAATTTCACTTCGGAACCCAAATAAAATTAAACAAAGTAAAATAAAATAAGTAAAATTGTAACTTTAATAGTTAATTCCTTTAAAAAAAACTATAAAAATCCTGTTTTTGGCTAAACTTTCGATGATAAAAAAAAAGTAGGGGTAGGCGGCGGGACCAGCCGACAACCGGGCACCCCTGCTTGGGTGGCCATGTGACCTCAACCGTCAGATGCAGGGTGTGAGCCCCTGCTCAAAACTGAGCACAGACGTGGGGATAGGGCCAGGGTTGGCCCAGGCCAGCTCTGGCCCCATTCGTCCGTTTAATATATATTTTGAAATAAATTATTTCTTTCAGTAAAACAATGTCATTTTGGGATAAATCCCCAAAACGGCGTCGTTTTGATATAGGATTCTAAACAAAAATCCCCTCTAACCCTTCCTCAGTCCCTCGACTTCAAGTCCTCGCCTCTTTGTCGCTAGTTTTATGGTATCGTCGTCGTCCCCAGCCGATCTTCGTCACCATCATGGTTGCTCTCTCCCTCTCTCCGTCGACCCCAGTCGGTATCTCTCTCTCTCTGGTTGGTTTTTGTTCATTGGTTCCGGGGGCAAAATCTCTCTCTCTCTCTCTTTTTTCCCCCTCGGGCGACGCTCATGCCTGGGGTGGGTGCAGGAAGGGGGTACCCCCATCCGGGAGATGGTAGGACCCCCAAAGGAAAGAGGGGCCAAGTAGTGTACAAAATCTTGAAGCTTTTTTAAGTACGTTATTAATCATTTTTGTTGAGAAATGATTTAACCACGAAGATATTTCACAAAATTAAACTCACAAATTGACATGGTTTGATATGGTACGTTAAATTGTAAAGTAGTTTTATTATTAAGTAAATCTAATAGATCACATAAAACAACGTAAATTTGTAATTTTACTTTTGTATAATCTCTTTGTAGCTGTAAGACTTCTTTTTTTGTTCTATACTCGTGATAAAAGACATAGTTTAGCCTCAATTTTTTTTTTCATGTACCTGTGCGGACTAAATTACCCTTCATGTTGATTGGGTCATCTGTTGTATTGGGTGTTAATTACAATTGTTTACTTTTATAATGTTTGTACCCCTATGCCAGCTGCTGACTTGGTTTACAATCGATCTGCAGGTTTGGTGTTGCTTTTACCGATATGCCCTTGTCAGTGGTATATGGCTCGTAATGCTTGTATGGCATTTTGGTCTTTTAGCACCTGATGAACGTTTTACTTTATGGTGTGTTAGTTTGGTCAAATCGTCATTATCAAGCACATTTAATTTAGGACAAGAATACCCTTTTGTTTCTTCATAGTTGAGTGCATCCGTGTGGATCGTTTCGGTGTTTTTATCTTTCCATGTGTCAGTTGTGCCTCGGTTGGTGCAATATCTTTCTTCCCAATGCACTAAGGCTGTTATTTCACTTAGAACTGAGGCTCTCATTTCACTCAGAGGCATTCGGAGTTCCAAACCCTTCGTCCTTTCAATTTCTTCCTTTTTCCCTCTAATGTTGTCGTTTGTGTTAGAGCTCAGGCCTCGAAATGGCCATGTCTATTGGTTTTCATAACAAGATTTCCTTTTGCTTCTCTCTTGCCCAGTATCGAACCCTAGCTCCGAAGTGCCTCCTCACTGTCAATCTCAATTTCCAGCCAGCCTTTTCCGACAAATGTGTTATTCACCTTATATGTCCCATTCGGTTGTCCATTGGAGTGTGCGCTCATCTCATTGTTTGCTGCTAGAGTTTCTGGTTAGTTTATGAAAATGATTTATTTTTGGTTGCACACCGTACCGTCTGAGAGATATGATCTAGTGCCACGTGAGAGGCATCACTCAAGGAGAGACTGTAGATTGGACCCAAGGCAAGCTGTAAGGACGTGCATGCCTTGACCTGACAGTCTATCTCTGTCATTCTACGATGAGAAGACCGATACCAAATGGCTCTTTTTCAATCTTGCATGGAGTGAGAAGTATGCTAGAAGGACATTTGATGGTCCCGCCGTATAAATGGCTTAAGGTAAAAGTCAAAATCTCACTTTTGATATACTAATTGTTCAAGCCTCTTTGGACTCAGAGTATTTGAAGGAAATGAATAACTTTGGAGAGAGAGAGCAACAAACGGAGCAGTGCAGCGTAATCGTAATGTTTCTATTATTGTGAGGTAAGTTAGCTTCTAAGATAATACTAGAAAATGCGGGACAAATGTTGTGAGTGTGTAGTGGGATTTGCATTGCATACTTTGTAACATTTCCTTTCTGTTTATGACAAATATATTTATTTCGTGATTTTAAGATCTTGATGTTTGAATAGCTCGAATTTGTGATGTGGTAATTTCGAGTGTGAGTATGTGTGAGTCTCACCGTATGTCAATCATCATAGATGGGTAAACGTTCCCTGGGTCATTCCTATGACACGTTACCACTAACTTCATAAGGGAAGGAGAATGCCTCGTGATGAATGGAGTGGAACATTTTCATATTTGCCTCACTTGATAGACCGGAAAGAGAATACTCCAAGCGTATCACATGTGATGTTTTTGAGTTGGTTGGCCGGAATAATGGTTCCCCGGTGCAACATATATATCACTGTGTGTGATTGAATTATTTGAAATAGGTGAATCAGCTTGCACGTTAGTTGAGTGGGAGTGATTTCTCGAGTCGAACGGTGAAATGATTTCTCCTATTTGGCATTCTATCTCTGTGTGAGATTTTATGAGATGTGATATATCTGTGTGAGATTTATGTAGATTTTATGCGATGAGATTATATATGATGTAATACAATGAGTTTTACATGCTTGATAAGAGGGTGATTCCTCGCCTCAATGATATATATATATATATATATATATACACACACACACACTTGAGTTTTGCATAGAGGGTAATTCTTCAGAGGGTGATTACTCATCATACTTATATAACGGTGTTTCACCCAGAGGGTGATTTCTTATCATAACTATGAATGCATGTGTTTTGCTTAGAGGGTGATTCCTCGCCATGCACAATAAACGTGTACAATGTATTTTGACATGAAAATGTGCATTACATCACTCACATACATTATCTCTCATTAACTGTCTTGTCATAATAGTTTAACCTACCTATAGTTTCGTTTGTCAGAATCGTAGATTTTGATGTAGAGGTAAACCCAAGAGAGGTACCGGAGGAAGGACCAACCCTGTCCGAGTTGTAGATACGGAGGCATGTCTCTGTTATTAGTAACTGTAATGTTTATTTGGAGTTGTATTATTTAGTCTGGCGACCATTCATGTTCGATTTGCCATATTTGGATATAGGGAACAAACAGATGGCTCTGTATTATTGTTTTGGGAAATGAAGTGACATATAGATATTTAGGTGTTTATTGAATGAACCTATTTATGGTTTAAACTTTGGTACAAATAGTACTTAACATTTACTTATTCCACTACGATTTAAATAACCATTGTCTTACATGTGCACTTCACTGTGAACATTGCATGTCTAATTTCGATCTAAATCTTGGGTGGTGTTGACTAGCTAGCACCCTTAGCACCACAAATCCTAATTAGGACCTTTAGAGAGGAACGGGGCACCATAGTGGCTATGTGGCAAACAAATTTGTAGTTTTCTCAATTTTCTTGGGCTTCTACGGGTGCCAAACAATGTTATGGCTGTGCCTATTTCCATTGTTTGTGATTGTGTTATTTATTACCATGATTGTGTAGTTACACGTTTTTAAGTGATTTTCGTGTACTTTCTCGAGTGTCGAACGATGTTATATTTTGTAAGTTTTTTGTTTCTTGGATTTTCTTAGGTGCCAAACAATGCTTTCTTGGGCACCAAGAGTGCATGTGTTGTGGTCGTGGACCTTCGTGAGGTATTGAGCTTGGAATGACTGTGGTGTTTAAGGGCTCTTGGGTTTGGATTTTGGTCTTGGGGTGCTACTAGGTACAGTCCCATGTGGGGGACTCCTTTGCAATCCTCATACGTGCGCACGTGAATTCCATTTCAATGATCAAATTGTCCCTATTTTTATTTGAGAGATAAAACAGTAAAAATGAAGTGAAATCAAGATCTGGAAATTTCCATCTCTTGAATCTATGTCCACTGCCAATTGCTGGCTTCCTCCACCAATGGTCGAGTGCTCAACTGCCCATCGCTGGCCTCCTTGGGTTCGTGTCCTCCACTGCCCATCGTCGTCCTCCTCCACCATCGACAGAGCACATAAGGAATTTGGAAGCCATACATAAATTTGTTAGCTTGATCTAGTTTGTTCCTCTGTTTTTTCTCCCATAAATTTCTACTATCTGAGCTCAAATAGAAGCTCTCCAATGCTATGGGCCTCTTCTAGAAAAATATATATTTGGAAAATTGCAGAACACGAGGATGGATCTGGATCCGGGCTTCCGCAATGGGAGAGATGAACTCTTCCTCCAGAAATATATTCCAAAAATTGAACTACGAGGATGGATATGAGCTTCCTCCAAAAATTGAAAACACATAAATTTGAAAAAAAATCAAATTAACTAGCTTCTGATATCAGTTATCAACAACATTGTTTGTCTCTCAATAACTAAATAATATATATAATCTTTGGTAAAATATCATATGAATTGATCCCTATTCCTTGGGACGGCAACGGCGACGACGAACTTGAGTTGAGAAGCAGACAACTGCTTAAGGCACTCGTTGATGTGAGAAGGAGATGAGGCTTAGGAGACGTTGGTAGTTGCTGGGTTCCCACTTCCCACGCACCAGAGGACTCGTTGTAAGTGCTTTGCACTTAAATGAAACAAATCTTTTCATTTAAGTGCAACAACCACGTAGGGCATGCACACGCAGTCCCCTCATGGGGACTGCAAATAGAATTTTTCCTGGTCTTGAGCCTGCTTGCATGTGTCCTAATTTGTGTTAGGTCTATTCTCTAAGCCTTGTTTGTCCACATGTGTGTTTTGTGGGCTCAAGGACTTCGGTTGTGGCCTTGGGCTTGCCATTGTATTCTTCGTGACATGCCTTGCTCAGGAAACTTAGTAGTGATCTTGGGCCTAATTGTGGATCTTGGTCCATCTTGAGCATGCAAATCGAGCGCTCTAAGTTGTTGACGGTTTTTTCCTTTTTTGGTCCTTGTTTGACTGCATGGTTGTTTTTGGGTCTCTGTTGGCTCAAGTACCTAAGTTGTGGTCTTGGGCCTACATGTGTTTTTGTGTCATGTCTAGCTCAAGAAACTTGATCTTTGTTTTGGGCCTAGTCATGGATTTATGTTTTCAGTTTTGTTTGGTTTGCAGACTTGAGTTGTGGTCTTCTTCTTGCATGTGTCTTTTGAATTATGCTAAGCTTAAGAAAGCGAGAGTTGATCTTGGGCCTACAAGTGGGCTTCACTATTGTGTGCCTACTCTTCGGCTTGTATTGTTTTGTTGGGCCTACATTTGCGATTTGCATTAGTTTTTGGGTCCTTGTGTTAGCAATTCCGGCTTCGTGTTGTGATTCCTTGTATAGCCGGCTAAGGGGAATCCCTATGGGCCAATATTAACGGGGTGAAGTCCATGTAAAGTTGGTTCAATTTATGTGTGTTTTTTAATGTTTTTGGGTCTCTATAGGCTCAAGTACTTCAATTGTGGTCTCTTGGGCCTACATGTGTGTTTTTGTGTTATGTCTGGCTCAAGAAACTTGATCGTTGTCTTGGGCATGGCTCTGGATTTCTATTTCTACCCTTTTTGGCTCGCAGACTTAGGTAGTAGTCTTTCGCTTGCATCTATGTCTTCTGAGTTGTGCCAAGCTCAAGAAAGTGAGAGTTTATCTTGGGCCTACATGTGGGCTTCACTACTGCATGTCGGCTCTTGGGCCTCTATTGCTATGTTGGGCCTCCATTTGTGATTTCGCATTAGTTTTTAGGTTCTTGCATTGGCAATTTTTGTGTTTGGGTTAGGGGTGAAAACCAAATCATTCGGTGCGGTTTTTTTACAAAACCAAAACTCAACCGAAATCGTGAAAATGTGTAAATCTCAACCGAAACTGGCTGGTGAAGAAGGAGAAAACCGTCGACATCAGCTCGGCGTAACTCCGGTTGGTTCGTCGGCATCTTCAGTGGCAACGGAGGTGGCCTTGCGTGCGATGATGCAAGGGTGAGAGATAGAGAACGCTGCGGTGAGAGACAAAGAACGCCGCGATGAGAGAGAGAGATGTGAGGTTCGATTTGAGAGAGATATAGATAAATCTGAGAGATGGCGATGGAGGTGGCCTTGCCCTGCGTGCACCGTGAGAAAGAAATGAGGAAGAAGAAGGAGAAATGAGAAAGAATCTAGGTGATTAAGCCAAATGACGCCGTTTCCTTTATATTTTTTTCAAACACTAAGTCCCAAAACGACGCCATTTCACTTACTTAAGTGAAACGGCGTCGTTTTATATATGTATAATTTTTTAAAAAATAAACATTTAACTATCGGTCAGTTCAGCGGTCTGGTCCAGGCTCAAATCGGGACCGAACTGCTGGACATTGGTTTTGGCCAAATTCAACCACCGGCCGACCGGTTCTACTCCGGTTTCGGCCGATTCCGAGCTCTTACGGCCGGTCTGAGTTAGTCCCGGCCGGTTTTACGGTTTCTTGTACAACCCTAGTTTGGGTTGTGATTCCTTGTACAACTTGCTAAGGAGAATTCCAATGGGTTAATATTAACGGGGTGAAATCTATGCAAAGTTGGTTCTTCCTGCGTGTGTGTTTTTGGGGGCTTTTCGGGTCTCTGTCAACTCGAGTACCTGAGTTGTGGTCTTGGGCCTGCATCTGTGTTTTGGTGTCATGCCTAGCTAAAGAAACTTGATCATGGTCTTTGGCCTGCCCATGGATTTATGTTTTCGATCTTGATCATCTCAAAGACTTGAGTTGTGATCTTCAGCTAGCACGTGTCTTCTAAGTTGTGCCAAGCTTAAGAAAGCGAGACTTGATCTTGAGCCATACAATTCACTGGGGGACTCATTAGAAATAAGAGAAATTTCTCCACCCGCGCACAAAACGCATTACTTTCGTGGTGGTAGTTTGCTAGGCTCAGTTGGTATAACTCGCAGAATGGAATTAAGGCTGCTAGACCGTTGCCTGGTGCCTCACGACTTATCTTTCGAGTCCCCTCTCTCTTTCTACCTCTGATAGCAAGCCATATTTGCTTCTTTGTATGGATGCATGTCCATCGCCCATATCTATTCCTCTAACGGCAAGCCTAAGACTACGACCACGATTGCCTACAAATCTACGAGGAAATCAATGCAGAACTACAGCATCGTCCTAAAAATATAGCATTCATGTCTGCTCTATCGGCCTAAGAATAGAGAATTCAATGCGCATCGAATATTATTTTTTCGGTTGTTAATTGATATGTTCGTGTTCGTTATTATTTGCCCTTTTAGTATCATATGATTATCACTATTAATTTTTGTATAACCATCATTATTCCCTTTGCATACAAGAGATACCTTTGCATAGATGGGCATTCCGCCTCATAAGATTTCTATGAAAATTTTAATTTAGTACATTAGTCAGACAAAAGAAAAAAGGTATCAACAACATCAGGACGTCAGATCAGATGATACTGTTTTACTTGTCTATTGGGGGATTGTACAGTTTCTCGCATCATCTATGAAACATGATTTACAGCCAGAGAAGTAAAAGATACAAGCTGGAATACAGAGCTCTATGAAGTTAATTCCATGTCTATTTTTGTACAACTAGTGAGGCGTTTATAGATGGAGATACTTTATGCAGAACACCGGATTATACCGGCCTGCACAGCCCCCTTTCAGATGCAACTCTTAAGTCAGGAAGGCTGAAAATGATTATCCTCAGTCCCAGAAAAAAAGCTCAAATTCCGCTGCCAACTTTGAAATGAAACGAACTTCTCGAGCCTCAACTACTGATGCTGGTTCTTCTTGTCCAATCCAAAAAATGAGCAATTTTGGAATGCATCCAGACTGCTGGCTATCAGACGGTTCAAACCGCCAAGGCTATCGCTTAGAATTAAATCTTCACTATGGTATTTAGAAGACGGTTTATCCAAATCTAGTGGTCCTAAAGAATCAGGCTGCAAAATAGAGGCAATGATATAAAGTCAAATACCTGTAAAAAGGCTACTAAAGATGAAAAATGGCAGTTCATATATGTTTGATTCACAAATTTATTCATTTCATATTGAGAGCATGCTGAAACAGGGTAGTTATAGAGGTGGCTTTCAGGATGTGAACAGCAACCTCCAATGAGTTATAGGGCTTAAAGTAAGAAAAAGTTTCTATAAAAGGAACGTACCCAGTATATATCTGCTAATGTGCTGAAATCCTTTGTCGAAGTATCTAAAATATGTGTACAAGACTGAGTTTCATCGATGGCGTCTTCTGCAGGGCTTTCCACAGGTTCCTCCACTTCAGGTGACTCCTGCAGGAAAATCTCTAGATATTACAACTTTCAATCTACCAGCAACTATTCCCAGGAAGATCACTTGATCATAGAATGACTACACAAATAATACCTCGAGCAAACAATCAGTACCCTCCAAGCTCGTTCTAGTGGTCTGCTTGCAGGACCTTGGAGAAGTAACTCTGGATAAAATTGGATCCAACCGACAAAAAACAGAGTTCTTTTTATATGAGAAGGCATCACGCGTTTCTTCAGCATCCCAGATGGAAGATGCATGGGATGGCAAAGTTGGTTGATATCCCATCTTGTCCTGATGCTTAGATATGTGAGCAGCAATAGCAGCATCAAAAGAGTCACAACTGAATGGAACCTGCTGAAGGCATTGAGAGCTTTTGGCAACATGTGGGTCAATGCAATTAACATCAATATCATGAGAAACTCCTGAAAGTAGATCACCAATGCTTATGTTGGTAAGGGTATCAGCCCAGTCCCCAGCTGTCAGTGCAGGTCCAGTGCCAAATTTCAGGTCATCCTATACAATACAGAGAAAATTGTGCTGTCCTTAAGTGGTTACCATTGTCCAAATATGTCAAATACTAGCCATAATTAACTTCTAGATTTCAATAATAGTTGCTGTCCTTTACCCACAAAACATTTTTTGTTACATTATTTTCTTTTTACTTGCAAAGAATGAATATTTTAAGTGGTAACCATAGCGCAAATACATTTGGATTTCAAAGATTTGTCTAAATCCACTTAATTAGCACCACTGCCCACCAGATCATTTTTTCCTTTGCCTTTTGTTTTCTCCCCTTTGGGGGAAGGGTCTGTCTTCAGACTCCAAAAGGAATAGATGTTGAACTAGAATACTACTTATATAGGGGTATCTTCAGGAAAGTAGTAGTAATATCATGACAATGATTTATGAGACTAGACATGAAGCTGACTCTTAAAACTAGTTATAGTGACTCCCAAAACTTAGTTTTGTATTCTATCATTTTATTATTTTCCACAAACAATATTTGTATCTTTGATCATCCCTTAATAACATGTCTATTTTCATTCATATGCAAACCATGGCCTCCCTAAGATGAAAACTTTCAGCTCAATCCCTAATGGGTTAGGATAAAAACAAATCTTACCAAAATCCAATATCTGAAGTAATCATGGTAATCAAAAAAGAAAAGCCCGAACTTGTTGCTTTAGCAGAAAACCAATTTTTCAGAAAATTAACTTGTGAAGCAGGATTAATATCGTCATGAAGGTATCTAGACCATATTTCAAAGTTTAAAATAAGGCCACAAGACTAAATTACTTTCCATATTATGCAGAGCTGCGGAGCCCTCATGAGTGCAGTAGTTTTGATTCCATAGTCACACCTGTGAACTAACGGTGCAGCAGGGTTCAATAGACGAATATAAGCATGGGAAAGGGGAAGGAAAATTACCACATCTTCAAATTGTCTCATGATAGTTCCATCACCAGCCTCCTTTCGGCACCATGATATATTTGCTGCAAGATCAGAGGACTCAACAAGTTTATTGCTTGGAGCCATCTCACGGGGCAAATAATTTGAGCTGGGAGGTAGAGCATGATTCTGATTTGTTGAAGCTGGTTGATTCTCGTAGAGATCCAAAGTTCGATCAATAGTTGATGGCCCAGAGATGGGTGGTGAATCTGTGATCTTTATATTGTCATTGTTCATGATATTTTCTGCCGGAATGCAGCAGGATGCAGAAGGTGGTTGCAATACAGCAGATCCAAGCTCTGTATCAGAAAACCAACCATACCTTCAAGGAGATTTTATCAGTCAGTTATAATACACAATGATGTAAACTGGAAGATATTGCATTTAATTGAAAAAGAAATAAGCAAGAACCTTAAACGGAAAACTGGAGGCCTTCCTAGCATTGCATATACATCTGCGGCACTAACAATTGAGTCCTGCGTCCACCTCGGACAATCCATCAGGTTTTCCCCTTGAACACTATAAGGGAAAAGCATTAACTCTCCAGAGGCTACACTCGAGTTTCCCCATTTGCGATTTAGATGTTCTAAAACTGATGATATCTTCTTCCGAGAACTAAGAGTGAGCTCTAGGTGTGGATTATGCTTATCCTGCCAACAGATGCAAACATGAAACGTGATGAGATCATTTGATGTACCAAACTATTCATACCACATCAACATTTTTTTTTTTTTCCTCACCATTTCCAGGGCCCTCCGAGTACCATCATCAATTGGAAACAACTGGAGCTTGAGTTTCATAGAAGTGAGAATATTGTTCTCAACAAAAAGATTGTGGGAATAAGTAGGCAAAGGAGGTAGAACTTTGCTGACAGGATTGGAATCCTTTTGACCTGGAAATTATAATGGAAACAATTCATGATGTCATAACCTTAGTGTGTCTCGAATTATATCCTTTCAGTACCCACAGAACTGAAAATAACAACTAGGCACCCACATGGAATACCTGAGTAATTTTCAACCTCTTTATCAGTAGCTGTCCGTTCCAAATGCTCAGCAGCATCAGCAACCAAAGAAACCCCAGCAATTGCAGCCTTTTCCCATTTTTTATATGCAGCTGATGAGAAGACACTCACTAATCATCCAGTAATGAAGACCTTTCTTGTTATAGTACTTTTTGAATGTGCAAATTATTTTAGGAAATTACATTTTAATATACAAGAAGCAAGAATAATAAAAAGCAAGGAACACTACTGGGTGGAGCATCGGTACTAATGTGGGAATTTGCATTTTTTTATGAGTGGAAATTTACATTTATCAGTCTAACAGATAACCAAACCCCACATTTACATCTTAATTACAGGACAGTAAGGTATTCATATGCTGTCATCGCCAGAAGAAATTCCATGTTACTGCTATCTCTACTTTGAAATATCATGAAGCAACTAACTATCAAGAGTTACAAAAGAAATAAAGAGATCATCAACTCTACCTCCAAAATTACAGTCCAAAAGTTTGAAAAAGGATGAGGGGGGGAATCACCTGGTTTCCGCCGTTGCCTTCCAGGTTTCATAGTAGTAGTTTCTCCTTTGTTGTTAGTACGGTTAACACCTACATTGATATTGCGCTTCAAGGATGTTTTTCCAGAACCTAATTTTTGAATGTTTTGACTATCCACAAGAACAAGTTTAACCATGCAAGCATCTTGTCCTGATGCTCTACTCTGATTTGGTACAGTGCTTGGAGCAGCAGGTGGACAGTTCTCCACCTGGGAAGGTCGCTTCTTTACGTTCTTCCTCCGATCTTTCAAGAGTTGGTGCTCCTTCATGGAAAAGATGGTCAGTCAGCTGGGCCAATGCAGAAACTATTGGCTTTATGCATAGGAAATCATTCAAGGGTGAAAAATTGATAATGTTTACTAACCAAGGCTTCTATAAATATCTTAAATCTTCGGGGCTTCAAGCGAAGCTTTGAGGCTTTGCAGCTATACTTTTCCAATAAGGACCACCTGTAACAAAAGTCTCACAATTTAAGAATACATACAGATCTCTGGTCATGCCAGACAAAAGTTTAAGAAAAAACAACTAAAACGGTTTTTAACCTATGCATATTACAGAGTAATTATCATTACCAAAACAAAAATCAAGACAAGAAAACCATAAAGAAAACAAATGATGTTGCAGGACCTAGTAAAGCAAAGAAAGCCCCATTAATTCGATGCAGTAAGAGCCATTCAATGCATGTAATGGATGTAGTCCATATTACCATCGAAGCATTGCAGCATTAGTATCTTTAGAGTCCTTGGCATCCAGACACAGCCCTGGGCCAAGCAGCTTATTCATACGTCTCACAAGTCGGTAGTAATAGTGTCTAACCTGAAGATTACAACAAAAAATTATCGACAAGAGAACCCAGCCAAGATTCTCAAAGCACGAAACGAGAATGATCAGAAGAAAATCTAATGGTACATACCTGATCTTTGTTTTTACTTTGAACACGGTGTGTGATTTTCTCAAAATTCTGCAAGGAATGCATCATGTAGTGTAGTTAGAAAATATGACAATGTAATCAAGTCAATGCCAAAATACACATGGGCAACAACATGCCTTGCCAACTTGTCGTAATGCAGTGAAGAAACTTTCCTCCTCTTGACGTGTCCAAGCAGCCCATTGTCGTGTTGGTCTTTTTGCTGCATTGGATATTATGCAACAATTAAAGCTGAGCGTTCTACCTGCATAGGTATCACATTCTCTAAAGCGCCAATAATAGTAAATAATATACAAAAACTAACATACCAGGGTAATTTGTTGTGACATGATTTGCAGCAGATGGGGTCACATCAGGATTTCTGTCCTGAACCAAAATATTCTCTGGATGAAGGTGGGACTCAGAGTCCAAAGAGACCTGTAACTCGGTCTGCATGTTTTAGACATTACATGAAGACTATATGCTCATGCTCTTCAGCTTCAAAAGACATGAGTGATGATTTCTTTTGATCTCCAACTTCGTCTAAAGTCCAAATGCAGCAACCTTGCAGCAGAGAGGGTACAGCTTAGAGTCCAAAAACTATTGAGTTTAAGAGAGGGCAAGCAAAAAAATTATTAGAATTACACAAAACATTGCAATCAGACATATAAATGTTCACACGCAACAAAGGAAGGGCATTCACACCCCGAAAGACCCAATTCCTCTCCTCACATGATAAAATAAAGGGGGACAAATAAGAATCTCACAATTAAATGGGAGCAAGAAATTACATGAAATTTCAAAATGCATAAATGTAACATATAGATATCAAACACATGATCTGGCCAGTTCAACTACCAGAATAACCAAATCATATTCAAAGAAAGCAATCGTGGTACAAATTGGTTCAAAAGTAAGTGAAGTATTGTAAAGGAAATTGAAGGACTCTCGAGGGCAGAAAGAAGTCTAAACTGGTGATGACATAAAAGTTAACACATTAATAACAACTACAAATGCCAATTCACCACTCTGCTGTTAACAATACCAACTGCAAGGTAAATATAAAAACCAAGATTGATTCCTAAATGCTGTCTGAAGGGCCAAAATACAAACTATCTAATCTTCAAACTTTATCACAACCATTACAAACAACAAACTCATTCTACAGAGTATGGTGCAGACAGTTCGCTCCTAGGTATCCCCCAATGTAATTAACAACATTATCATTCATCGCATCTAAAGAAAATAATTAATTGTTCAGATGAATAAGGGTGTATTAATTCCATCTCCAAACATGTGAATTCAACTGTTCCAAATAAACCATTAAAAGAGACCTGCAAGAATTTGAAGTTTCATAAAAGAATTTTCATAAAAGGAACGCAATTTCACACTCACACAATCCTAGTCATGGTAACAAAACATAATTATCATTCCTTTCAGCCAACAAAACCCAAATATAAAAATAACGAAGTCGATCAGGTAATGAAGCTTTAAACCATCAATGACCAAACAAAAGTCAATAACCTTAACTCCGTTGGGTAACCGAGATAATATTGGAAACTAAAACACATTATGATTATGACCCGTAAATAATTCCTTATATCAGATCCAAATAAAAATGTTTAACTCATATATGCTTGATACAACCGCATAGCTAAGTTAGCATGAATCGTTTTAATTAGAGACGATAACATCAACAAGAAAGTAAAAAGAAAACATCATTTCCTCAATCTTCTACGCAATTTTCTCAGCGGTCAAGAAAATTACAGGGTTTCGAATTATACAGTTGACTTCAATACGAGCTGTCGACTACTTGAAAAGAAATAAAAACGAATCCAAAAATCGTTGTATTGAAAATACCTGAGATAGAAAATCCGAAGGACCCAAGAAACCCTAGAATCAGACGCGCGAGCTTCAGGTATCAAATAAAAGCAATGGAAACCGGAGAGAATCTTCCGACAGACGTCTACATTTACAGGGAGAACGAATTTCACTTCGGAACCAAAATAAAATAAAATAATAAGTAAAATGGTAGCTTTATTAGTTAATTCTTTTTTTTTTTAAAACAAAAAAACCCTATAATCCTTTTGATTTTGGCTAACCTTTCAAACGGTAAGGAAAAAGGGGAAAGTGGCACGCAAAATCCCCAAGCTTTTTAAATGCACTTACCTATAATTTTGTTTGAGTTTTGCTATATATTCGCATAACACTTTATCCTTATAACTTTTTTGCGGGAGGAAATGAATGCGTTTATAATAATCGCAATAAACATTGTCAAGATAAACAATAATAATTCAGTAGCTAATTTAGATGTTAAAAAATATGGTAAAAACTCAAAAGAAAGAAATATGTGAATAATTAATAAAATATTGTTAGAATATTATTTTTTAATATTATTATTGTTTTGAGATTTGAAAAGTTTAATTATTTATTATATTTTGTATGAAAATTTGAAAAAATTATAATGATGAGATGAAGTGAGGTGAAATAGTTTCTGTATCCGAACGAGCTCTAGCGCCTTGTTAAGGTCAACAATGCAAAATTTAAATTAAAAAAAATTATGAAAAATAAGAAAAGGAGATATCAGAAAGAAAAACAAATAATTAGAAATCGAATTTATGTTAGAAGAAAAAACTAGTGTTTTAATGAATGCATCTACTTTTTATTTATTTCTTATTCATTTGTTAAGTTGAAAAAGAAAACCTAAATAGTATTAGAGTAATGTTACATGTAGTCGTCGAGTGTGTAAGTGTCGTGCAGTCGTTTTGAAAAAGAGTAGGGTCCACTGTTAAAAAATTAATTCTTTTTCATATGGGTCCCGTATTTATTCACTTTTTTCAAAGTGATTGTGTGGCGCTTGCGTACTCACGACTGTAACTATCATTTCTCCTTTAAATATAGTGTTTTATTAAAAAATATTATTAAAAAATATTTTATTAATCACGAAGTAAAATAAAAAATATTTTTTTATTTTATTTCACGATTAAGGAAGTATTTTTTAATATTATTTTTTACTTTTTAATTAAGGAAGTGTTTTTAATGATGTTTTAAATTTATTTTATTCTTTTAAAAATATTTAAAAATGTTAAAAAAATTTATATAAAAAATAATTAAAAAAAATATAAAAACACATACTAGAGCTGTAGCATTGTCTATTTTTTATTCCACTCTTGAAAAGCTCGGAAACGTGGACAGTGGTAGGCATTACTCATTGAAAAAAGAAAAAAAAGGGTACGAAAAGAAGAGAATAATCTTTTTTGAGCATAAGATTTTTAAAAGTGGTCGTTGTTGACAAAAGTTACTATAAGCTTCTAAAAAGAAAACTCTATGACCTTTATAAAGTGATCGTTGACGCTGCCTTTTCTTTTCTTTTTTTTTTTTTTTTTTTTTTTTTCTTTTATGCTTTGATTTTTTTCATTTTTTGGGAACACTTTGATTGATAAGGACAATAGTAAACTCGAAGCGCACTCACAATTAAGGGGTGGATATTAGTTGTCACATTCCATGATGGCTCAATTTAGGTCCGTTTGGATAGTAAAAATGTTTCATCTCATCTCGTTTTATTTCATCTCGTCATTATAATTTTTTTTAAATTCTCACACAAAATATAATAAATAATTCAACTTTTTTAATTTCTATAACAATAATACTATTAAAAAATAATATTTTAACAATATTTTATTCAACTTTCATCTCAATTCATTATCCAAACGACACCTTAGACAAGAGAAAAAGATAAATAAATTTGAAGTTTTGATAATTTAGAATATAATTTGAGAAAATGGGAATAATTTAAGGTGCAAAATGAAATATGTACCATTAAAAATAATAGTAATAATAGGATGTTCGCACAAAATTAATTAGAAGCCATTTTATATGAAGTATTTTATAATTTATTTTATAACTGATTAATATGAAGTCTCACTTTATAAAAGATATTATAAATTCTTTATTGGAATTTTAACTTTTATATAATGGCCTGCGTTTAAAATAGAATTGTAAAAAATATTGTACATGCATCATTACTCTTAGGGTGCGTTTGGATGTTGAAGTGAGTTGAGTTGAGATAATAAAATATTGTTAAAATATTATTTATTATTATTATTATTATTTTGAGATTTGAAAAAATTGAATTGTTTATTATATTTTATGTTGGAATTTGAAAAAGTTATAATGATGAATTGAGATGAGTTGAGAGGAATTTTGGTTCCAAACGAAGCCTTAATTATAATGTACTGGCAGCCCTTTGGTTGTATATTAATTTTAATAAAAAAGGGAAAAGCATGTTGGAGATTTATGCTACATTTGGGAACAAAAATGTTCATATTCTCATTACTATTTATTATTATTTTATTATTATTCTGGTACTATTTCACTATTATTTATAAACTATTTCACTATTTTATATAGATATTTTGAAATATTTTTAATATTTAAATGGTCTCGATTGAGCCAATTAGAAGGAAGATAACTTTTGAATGGAAGATAACTTTGGAGGCAAGCTCCTCAATGCCCTTTGGAGAATTGGAGGCCTTCCTACACATACAAACTAGAATATAATTAGGAGTTTGTGAGTCGATCATGCGTCAAACATCCAAGGTCACGTACAAAAGAGGGATGGAGCCAAGATTTTTTGTATTGGGGTGATTTTATATGATTCATAAATGTCTTAAAATGATTTTAAGGTTGAAAGCATGTCATAATAAGCTTAATTATAACTTGTGTTGATCATCCAAGCATGCACGGCTTTGATTAATTTATGCTTAACTTATGAAATTTTGACTTATTTTTACCTAGGCTTGAAAAATGAACATTTAGAAAATCTTGTGATTGGGATAAGAAGGGAAATGCAAGATTTGATTTCAGTTTTTGAAACTTTTCTTGATGAAAAAGACTAAGAAGATATCATGTATGCTTAAGGGTTAGTTTATTAGTGATTAAGGACTTGAGCCATGTTTTAGTGTTGGGATGAACTATTATGACCTCAGCCTAAGTTTAATTTATCCCTAAAGTTATAATTTCTATTGGCACTTGATGAATTTGAATACACGTGTATCCATAGAGGTGGAATAGTTGAAAACACATCTAGACCTAGGGAATTTCATGCCATGGGTTGAATAGGTTTAGCATAGTTGCACTTTGAATTTTACAATTATAAGGGTATAGACGGTCTTAGAATATGAAAAATATGGGATTTATGAAGTTTGGTTAAATTTGGGGCTTATTTGTAAATAGTGAAAAATTAGGGCTTAGTGGCGATTTCTGAAAGTTTAGGGGTATTTTTGTAAATACTAGTTCTTGAACCCTTTTGATTATGAACATCTTCCTTAGTAGTTCAAATCCTAACTTAGTACAACTTTGATTATAGCCGCTACAATTTTTTCAAAACTCAGGCAACTTGTAAGTTAGCCTCTAACTTACACATTGATAAGTTATTTATGATTTATTAATAAATGTCACATTCATGTTCTAATTGTCATTTTAAGTATGAAACATCATGTTATATGATACATTGAGTACATGACTACATGCCTACATGACATGTGACATTTTCACGATTTTTAGCATATTATATATAAATGTCATTTTCATATGAAAGCTTGCTACATATGCACATGTCATGAACTACATTTTTCAAGCATAGCAAGAAAATAATTTTTGTCACAACTCAAAGGCTAGGATGAGTGATTATCCTAGTGGAACTCCTCTGTCCACTTTGGAGTGAATAAAAATAAAGTGGTAACCCCTATCTTGACGATGAACAGTCAACGAGTTTCAAATGGGTTCTTTTTAAAGAACGTCGAAGTGAAGTCAAATGTTATGACACAAAAGACTGGTAGGTTTACATGTTATGTTACCAATGCATTGAGAATGAGTCTGCAGACAACATAGTTTAAACATGAGTTGTACTACGATGGGGAACTGTGAAGATACAATACGTTATGATGTTAATGTTATAATTAAATGTGACTTGCTATAAATGATAACAGGTTATAATGAAATTTTATGTTTTTGGTAATTGAATTGAAAAATGTTCTCTATAAGAATATGTGTCTTAGTTTTCTGAAAATGTTGATGAATCTGGATGGGAGACATACATTTTTCTACATCACACGCATTTCATATTTATCATTCATCATGCATAATTTATCTTTGTGCACATTGGTTGTCTTACTTACTGAGATTTCAAGTAAATCTCACCCCTTGTGGACCCATTATCATTCCACTCAGAATGATAGAAGTTGTGTCAGGACCCAACAAGGATGGACCAATGGATCCGATTGATTGAAGAGAAGCCAGATCTTGACAAAAGATTAGACCACATTTTGATGTTTATAACCCAAACCCTTTGTGCATTAGAACGCATGAAGCAATTGATTTAGTCATGGAGACTTATTATCAAGAATAATTGTACTAAGATTGTGCTATCTTATGCTTTGAACTTTGATATTGGGATGTTTTAGTTTACTTTGGTATAAGTTTTATTTAGTCACCTTTATTCCGCTGCGATTATTGTGTACTGCTAAATGCATTTATAGGATTCATTGCATATTAACTTTCATGAACTGGGTTATGTAACCTTGTGTTAAATGTCTTGACGCTCTAAATCTCTGTTCCATCCTAAGTGGAGGTTGGGGGCGTCACAGGGTGGTATTAGATCAATTACATCTCTGAGTAAACCCACATGTCCTTAGGAATGATATGCCAGAGTATAGGTTTTAACCTTTAGATTGGATAGGCTTGAATCTTGTAGCAGGAACTGGATTTGATACACGTGCCTCACAGAATTTGAAGACTAAAGCAGAATGACATGTGAAAGAAAGAAGGGAAAGAAACCCTGAAAGGTCCAATGCTCATCAGGATCAGGACCGTTGTTTGGATCGATGTAGTGATTTTGCGAACGCAATTCGCCAGATGAGGGAAACCGTGAAGTAGCAACAAGAGATAATCCTGAGGCAAAACCAACAGCAGCTGCGCCTGCAGGTTGAAAGGCAGGAGTGCCGAGATTGCTAGTACGAGAAATTTCTAATATACAAATACCCTAGTTTCATGAGAATCGAAGGATCCATGAAAGCCAACAAGTGGCTACTAGATCTCAACAGGACCTTTGAGGTCAGCGACTGTACGAAAGAATAGAAAGTACAATACGTAGGGCATCTGCTATTAGGAGAAGGCGATATCTAGTGGGATACCAAAAGACAACTACTGATAAGGGAATTAGGCTATATCGTTGGTCTGACTTGGGATAGGTTCAAAGAGGAATTTGACAATCGATTCTTCCCTGAATCAATGAAAACCCAGAAGGCTCAAGAGTTTGCCACTTTGGTATAATGCAATCTCACAGTTGAACAATATGTTGCAAAATTCATAGAGTTGGGAAGATTTGTTCCGCATCTGATTGCCACCGAAAAGATGCAAGTTAAGAAGTTCCAAGGAGGACTGCAACCTCGGATTTGCAGTTACGCAGCTGGGTTTTGCATCAACAATTTTGCAGGAGTTGGTTAATGTGGCAGCGATAACAAAAGCGGAACAACAAAGTGTGGCAGCCCAGATTAACCTAGAGCGAAAAAGAGCTTCTTCTTCTCTGCATGATAGAATAATGCCAAAATGAGGATTATACAAGGAGCCAACAAGGGCAAAAGCATTATGTCAACCCCACCTACTACCTGTAAGAAGTGCAGAAAGAATCACGGTGGAGAATGTCAAGTGGGTTTAGGAGTATGTTTCCGATTCAGTCAACCAGGACACATGATTTGGGAGTGCCGTTAGAATGCACAAGGCGGAACCTGCCCAAGCTTGTGTGTACACTATCACTCCTAAAGAGATAAACGAGGAGATTCCTGAAGATGAAGAGACATGAGTCATCATTAGTAGTTGATTATATCTTAGGTAAGATTGCGCTATACGAATATACGACCTGCACTTTGTTTGATTCCAGTGCTACGAGGTCTTTTGTGTTCGCGGTGTTTGCATGCATGTGTAACCTGCCGACCCAGATGTTACCTCAAGCTAAAGTAGTGTCGATTCCTGATGGGAGAACGATCGCCTATACGCGCGTATTGAAAAATTGCCCACTAAGCCTAGGAGGGAGATTGATGGAAGCCGACTTGATCATCTTCATCCTATTAGGATTCGATATTATACTAGGGAGGGACAGGTTATCCAAACACTTTGCTAGGATAGATTGCTGGAACAAGGAGATTATTTTCGAAACACCCAAAGATGGACAAATCCATTATACGGGAGGGATTGTGAAGGCTACCCCCTCTCTAGTTTTGGCTTTGCAAGTAAGGAAGTGCATCGCTGTGGTGCTACGACCTACCTAGCATTCATAGTGGAAGATTATGGTAGTAGTAAGGAGATTCAAGGGATACCTATAGTTGAAGAATATTCTGAAGTTTTCACCGACGATCTACCCGGATTATCCCCCGATAGAGAAACATAATTCATTATAGAGCTAGAACCTGCTACAACCTTTGTCCATAAGGCACCTTATCGTATGACCCCTTTAGAGCTGAAGGAACTGAAAGAGAAAATAGAAGAACTGCTGGAAAATGGATTCATTTGGCCCAGTTCATCACCTTGGGGTGCACCAATTCTATTTGTAAAGAAGAAGGATGGGTCTTTAAGGATGTGCATTGATTATAGGGAATTGAACAAAGTAACAATTAAGAACAAGTATCCGTTACTGCGTATCGATGACCTGTTAGATCAATTGCAAGGAGCATCGGTGTTCTCGAAGATAGACTTAAGGTCTGGTTATCATCAGCTCAAGATTAGGGAACAGGATATCCCTAAAATAGTGTTTCAAACCAAATACGAAAACTACGAATTCTTAGTAATGCCATTTGGTCTAACCAATGCAACTAGATACGAAAACTACGAATTCTTAGTAATGCCATTTGGTCTAACCAATGCCTTTGCCACATTCATGGATATGATGAACAAAGTATTCAGACTCTACCTGAATAACTTTGTTGTCGTATTCATTGACAACATATTGATTTATTCTAGGAGCGAGGAAGAGCACAAACAACATCTCCGTCTAGCATTGGAAAGGTTAAAAGAACATAGGTTATATGCCAAATTCAGCAAATGTGAATTTTGGCTCAAGGATGTAAAATTCTTAGGCACATGAATTCGAGCCAACGAGTGACAGTTGATCCCAGCAAGATCGAAACTGTGGTAAATTGGAAGCGTCCAACTAATTTGCATGAGATTCGGAGTTTCCTGGGCTTTTGGCCAGGTACCAGCAACTCAGGTATTCAAACCTGGGCCTATGAAAATGAAGAAGAAAGAAGCTGGGAGAGGACGTCTTTGGGGCCGGGGAGTCTCTGATGCTTTGAAAGTTTTAAATAATGAGGGAGTGTAGAGAGCTTTTCTCATACCTGGGGATCACTATTTATACTGAGAGTTTGGGGGGGTAGATTGTACCTACCCCTGTGGGATCTATGTTCTCACTACTGTTCCCTTTGTCAGGTCTTTAAATGCGGCGTGTCTCTGCGATGACGTCATTAATGTGGCATGATGCTCGAGTAGTGGTGCCATTAATACAGCGTGGTTTTCTGATCGTTTTATTCTGCAGGCCCTGTTGGCCTTCTGTCGATGTTCCCTTGTCAGAAGATCAAAGGTTTTCCGTCTTTTTCATTCTACCCTGTACGAGTCCCCATGAGCAGGATGCGGCCGAGCGGCGTCAGTCATGAAAAAAAAAATCACCATTTCCCCTTAAATGCCTATTTAGGGGTCGGGTATCAGGGCAAAGCCCATTACTCTCAGCCGAGCACCTAATGGGCTTATAAGTAAAAAGGAAATATAGACTAAAATACCTTTTTGCTTGGACTTCAGTCAAGAAAGTTGAAAGTTGTCTTGATGGGACTGAGAAAAAAAAAATCACCATTTCCCCCTAAATGTCTATTTCCCTACAACCTTTGTTGTGTGAAATCCTAGGGTGACCTTTTTTGGTCCCTCGATTAAATCTAAATAAGTTTTCTTCAAAGTTAGGTAGAAAGCCCAAGATGACCCATATTTGGTCCTTTCACCAACTATTCTGATTGGGTCTTCAACGATTTTATTGTCTTATTTGTAAAATCATGCATTGTTTGTCATTCTCCCTTGGGTGTGGAATTAGATTTGGGAGACACCCAACTATGCTTCAAAAATAAAAAAGCAAATGAAACTTATGGCCCCCATAAACCTCTCAGTTAAGGATACAAGCTAGAAGTAAACGTGCTCAAAAACTTTTAACCACCTAATTGAGACACATTGATTCATGTCAACTATTCACATGTTCAAGAACAACTTTCACGATCATCATTGTCATAATCTCTCTGAACTCTTCCTCCCCTTCCCACTCCAAGTCTACCTTCAGAATACAAGTAATATATGCGACTGCTAGGCTTGTAACAAGCTACAAAAAATTTCCAAAATGATTCTATTGTGGAACATGTTCTATGTTCAAGAACATTTGACATTTGAGAATAACAGGAAAAAAACCCTGTGGGTACAAGACTAAGAACCTTAGCAAATAATTGGACAATAAAATAATTACTAGTAATACATATATATATGTATAAATTACACACATAACTAGCATTTTGGTTTTTGAGCGAGTAATATATATTTTTCTAGTTATATATATAACTAGCATTGACACGATGAACAAGTAGTTGGGTTATATAATGGGATGAAAAAGGGCATGGCGTTTGTGAAGTAGCCATGAAATTGTTCCATTGAAAGATAACTTTAGTTCTGCTAGCGATAGTCTTGAAGTTCAGTTAGAGCTACATCTCAAAAAGGCTGAAGTCTATGGTTGAGGCTATTCACTTGGAATAGGACTGGCAGTTGTATCTTCCTGTTAGAGTTTCGATCGTGTCAAATTAAGTTCATGGTGTATATATGAGTCAATAGTAACCTACCAAATCCATTTTTTTTTTAGGAACGAAAATTTTATTCAAACACCTCACTTATGGTGGAGAAAAACTTAGGAACAAGACTATTGGCCATTTAATTATACAAGTCATATCACTCAACTCTAATATGTTAATTTTGTTTTATGTTTCGTGTTGTGTTCGTAGATTGTGACAAATTGCCAGCTTTGAGTATCTTGTACTAGATTTAGGTCTTGTCAAATCGAATTTGGTTGTATATGAGTTAACCCCAACCCAAATCATTTAGTTAAATAGATAAATCCATCAACTATGCCCTGCTAATTTCGTATGGTTCATGACTCGTATGACAAATTACAACCCCCAATGAGGATGCAATGTAGCACCTTCTCTCTTTCTGGTTTTCAAGAATCCTCCTGTTAGGGATGGGTGCTAGGGCAAGTTGGCAGACTGCCAACACCAGGCAAGCAGATGGGCGAGCGCCAGCCCTTAAGGAAAAAGTGGTAGCATGTGCTAAGTGGAGCACTACCCCCACCCGAGTTTCACTTGCCCGCCCAATATATATAAATATATATTATATTACATATATTAAAAAAAATTAAACAAAACAATGTCGTTTTGGGGAGTTAAAAACTTTCCAAAACGACATCGTTTCATTTGATGTAAAAAACCCAAGGCCGTAAACGGCCTCCATCTTTCCCCCGAAGGGCAAAACCCTTTTGCCTCTCGGTCTACTCTCTATCTCACACTCACTTTCTCTTCTTTGTCTCTTGTCTTGTCGTCCCCACAATCCCCTCATTGTCATCGCCATTGTCTGTCCTAGAGTTCGTCATCCTTTCCATTGAAAGTAACCAAAAATCTTAAAATTCGTATAGTTTTTGTATTAGTTCATATGTTCAATGGAGGATGAGATTGTGTTCAATGGAGGACGGGGTTAGATTGTGGATGTTGTGTAGTTTGATTGTGATTTGGATAGATGTTTCAATTTGGATTGTGATTAATTTGATGTCCGATTTCGGTTAGTGTTTCAATCTGAAACCCTAAATTAGGTAGGGTTTCAGGACCCCTAATTTAATTTAGAATTTAGAATTGAGACTCTAAATGATTTTAGGGCTTCGATTCTAAACTAAACCCTAAATTGGTTGAGTCTTTATGTGGTTGCTTCATTGTGTTATGTTAGGTGTTTGATATTTTGAAATAGACAGCGGTGGTTGTGATAGTGTTGGTGATTATGTAAACTCTCCAAGCCCAAACAGTCCAAACACTATTGCTAGTGTTACAACCCCTACACCTATCACTACCCTATCCCAAACCTCCATGGGTCCACCAAAAAAAATATTAGCTCCATAGTGTGGGACCAGTTTACCAAATTGGAGAATAATGACCCTAATGACCCCCAAGAAAAATGTCACTACTACGGTGTCATTTATGGTTGTCATAGCACTTCTCAAATGAAAAACCATATACTAGACTAGTGCAAGAAAAGTCCTATAAGATGCATACTACTTGAAAGAAAAACAAAAGTCAATTGGAGATCAAACTTAAAAAAGAGGCAAATGGGAATAGTGGGGGTAACACCTTGAATGAGTTTGTGAAGTTTAACTCAGATAGATGTAGGAGGTCTCTAGTTCGTCTGATTATAATTAACGAGCTACTAGTTAGATTTGTGGAGGGTTCCAAGCCTACTCTAAGGACATGAAGGCTAGGTTTAACATTCCTTATCGGCACATGATGGTGAAAGATGTGCTGAAACTTTATGGGCTTGAAAATGATATGTTGAAGGGTTAACTAGTTTGCCTTACCACTGACACATGGACATCGGTTCAAATTATGAATTATAAGTCTTACTGCACATTCTGTTGATAGTGACAGGAAGTTGCACAAAAAAATTCTTAAATTTTGTTTAATTGACAATTATAAATGTGATTCGATTGGGAAGACAGTTGAGTTTCGAATATGGGAGTGGGGTTTGGATCGGATCTTTACAGTGACAGTGAATAATGCCTCTTCCCATGATACCACACTTAAGTACTTGAAGAATAAGGATAGAGAGGAAGACTTGTCCATATTGGGTGGTGAGTATTTACATGTGCGGTGTTGTGCACATCTCTTTAACCTGATTATGACCAACGGTTTAAATGATGTTCATGATTCAGTTGCAAAACTAAGAAATGCAGTTCAGTTTGTGAAGTCTTCATCGGCTAGACTTGAGAATTTCAAGACTTTTATTAATATGTGGGTCTTCAATGTAAGAAGATGTTGTGCCTTGATGTTCCTACAAGATGAAGCTCAACTTTTTTTTATCTTAGAAACGACCGAACAATTTAGGAAGACCTTTGATGTCATGGGAGATGAGGACATGCAATATGTTCGTCACTTTGATGAGGAGTAAAGGAGTGGGAGGTTAGGGAAACTCAAAGATGCAGATTTGGAGAATGCTAGGGTATTTGTTGAATTTTTAAGACTTTCTTATGATGTCACCTACACAATTTCTAGTTCTCTGTATGTCATATAAAATAAATATTCCCAACAAGTATGTTAGGCTAAGGAGTAATTATATGAAATGTGTGAAAATGTTGATTCTACATTATGTAATATGGCATTGAACATGAGGCTCAAGTTTAAGAAATATTGGGGAAATCTGAGTAAGTTAAAAATTTTACTCTATGTTGCTATTATTTCTAACCTGCACTACAAGATTGATAGAATGGTATATGAGTTGAAAGAAGTGCCAAAGGATGGCCAGATCAACTTGAGTTGAGGGCTAAGGAGTGACGGATACCCTCAATACGTTGTATGATGAGTTTGCCTCATTCAAAGAGGTTACTACCGAGGTTCTATCATCCACCACTACTTCAACTCCTATCGATGTCGGGAAGACAACAAAGCATGAGTGGAGCATGCAGTTTGGCAATACACATGAATAGAAGAAGAATTTAGAAGGCCAAACAGAATTAGAAATATACTTGTCGGCGGAGTTACATCCTCGAGGAGATAACTCGTAGTATCTTGGTCATCCTTGTTTCTATAGAAGCCTCAGAGTCCGCCTTTAGCACCGGAGGTGCATATTGGATCCCTTTAAGAATTCATTGTCACCTACCACTGTGGAAGCTTTGATTTGCACACAAAATTATACCAAAGGGAAGTCGATTGATATTCGGGAGGTGGTGGACTATGTGAGCTAATATGAGGAGGAGGACAAGCAAGATCGAAGAGTAGTTACTCTTAATTAATTCTTTGCTGTAAATTGTTTTATGTTTCATATCATAAATTAATTTTGATTTCAATTGATGTAGGTTCAAATTCGAGAAAAGAGGCACAATCTCAATCTACTATTGACACACATTGATAGACTCATGATTTGTTCAGTCATTTCTTCTAGACTTGTATTTATTTTCTTATATTTTCTAATTCAAGTTCCTTTATTTTTGAGACATAATATTTTCATTTCCATCCATGCTTTTATTTTATTTTTTCAAGTTCTATATTAGAGTACTCTTGCCTTAGAGGGACTACTTGTAATAGATTTCTCATTTTTAGAGTTATTTCTAATAGTTTTACATTAACTTTTATTGTTTTTAAATTTTTATTCATAAAATTTATTTAGAGATTGAAATTATTTTTAGATTAATTTGTAATAATTTAGATGTAAACTTTATTTCTTTTTAGTTTTAAAAGTATGGCTGAAAGCCATTTCAGGACCCACCTGGTTGTAAAACAACCCCTAAAACAGTTATGGGTTTCAAAAAAGGATTTTAGGCTTAATGGGCTAGTGGCAATGAGTGGACGGGCGGCTATGGGTCAATCCGACCACCCACTCGTTCGGGCGGGGCACCCGACTTGCATATAACGAGATCGGGTGGTGGGGCCGAAAACATGGCCCCTACCCAGGGGGTGCGAGGGCTTAAGACTGTTCATCCGAGCAGAGTATTTTTTGGTCCAGAATCCTAAAAATCGGGTTCCGGGTTTCGGGTTCCGGCCCGGATCAAACCCAGGCCGGAACTCGAGTTTAAAAACCCAGACTTACCTTATCTGGGTACGGGTTTGAAACCTGGGTAAACCCAGTACCTAGGTTTTTTTGTTTTCTAAAAAACAACCAGTATCAAAACCCCTCGAGTCTCTCTCTCTCTCTCTCTCTCTCTCTGTCTCTCTCTCCCTATAACTATGATTGTGTGTGTGAGTACATAACTATGATTCTGTGCTTGTTCACTTGTATATATTTTATTTGTTGTTGAGAAGAGTCCTGGACCTCCATTGGATTTTTGGGTTTGGCTTTGCTTATTGGTCACAATCATTAGTCTAGGACTCGGCCTGATCTGGGTTTGGGTTGATTTAGTTTGGTTGGTGTTGCTTCACTGTGTAATCAAATGATAGTGGAATGGTTCTTGTTTGAGCTATTTTCGTTGGTGTTCTTTGATTTGATTTGGTTGGTGTTGCTTCACTGTGGAATCAAAATGATAGTGGATTGGTTATTGTTTGAGCCATTTTCGTTGGTTGGTGTTGCTTTGCTTTGATTTGATTTGGGCTTTAAGTGCATGTTACTTTGAGTTATTTTGAGATTTCTAGTTTTTGAAGTTTTTGGTATTTGGGATTGCACATGCCATTTTTAGATTACTGCGTATGTTTTTAGATTAGGGATTGCACAGGCTGTGATAATGCGGACAATAAGTTAACAACTATATGTTAAAGGAGCTTCTTTTGATTATTTATCATCGTCAAAACAGATTGAATTACATTTAGAGTAAAATTTTTGGTTAGTGAGATGAAAATTTTTTGTTTTCAATAAAAGTTTAAAATATTATTTTTTAATATTATTATTATTTTAGAATTTGAAAAAATTAAATTGAGATTTGAAAAAATTGAATTATTTATTATATTTTGTGTGAAAATTTGAAAATGTTGTAATGATGAAATGAGAATTTTGTGTCTCATCTCACTTGCCAAACCTATCCTCGAGAATCACAAATTAAATCCGAATGGGAACTGATCATTGTAGGATTTATGGAATCACACACCTACTAGCTTCTGCCACATATAGGTCGGATCCAATAAGAGCTTGAATTTTCACGACAAGTATCCTTTTACCATTTACTAATATACAGTCATGTGTTCTCGATTTTTGTATATAGACTTATATTTTGCCAAGTTTATATTGATTTCTTTCTTAGTGTCATATTATTTCAGTAAAGTACAACTTCGTCTTCCAATTTAAGGAACAATACATCTCACAAGGATATCAGGTGTCTTAAGCAGAGATTTGTGCATTTTGTCTAGTCAAGTTTGAATGAGGTGCTATCATTGTAATTGATGCTAATTTGTAATTAATTTGATATATATATACATACTAGGGAACGGCCCCGGGTGCATTAGCCCGGGGTGCACTTGACATAATAATTTAAATAATAAAAAAGTGAAAAAGTCAATAGCTTATTTGTCTGAGAAAAGAAAATATAAAGTTAAAGAAAGACAAAAAATAAAGATTAAAAAAAATATAAACTTCAGTAAAGTATCTAACCGTGGGGCTATTAAGGGTCTTTTGGTAAAACATGATCCTTCATTAAATTCTACAAATGAGCTGCACGTCAAATAGTCAAGGGTCTTAAGGACCTTCTAGTAAAACAAGATCTTTCATTAAATTCTACAAGGAAACTACACATCAAATGGTCAAGAATTTTAAGGGTCTTTTGGTAAAACATGACTTAATGGGAAAACAACCAAAGTTAATGGAAAACAACAAAAGTTACTATTCATATTTAGATAGCCACTTATTCTAATATAGTAAATATATATATATGATTAGGATCGATATCATATCCTAATAATTGACCTATGTACGCGTAGGCTCTCTTTTGTTTTCTTCATTAAAGATATTGTTAAAAAAATAATAAATAACAATTTTCTTTATTTTTAAATTAAAAATTAGATTTTTACGTGAGACAACAATATCAACCAATCTTCAAATGCATAATGCATGACAAATAATCTTGCATTGAACATAAAATCAATCTTCAAATATGAGGACTCATTTTTATTTTGAAATCAAGTTAGAACTCAAAATTGATGCCAAAAGAAAATCATACATGAGACCATATTTTCGATCATTGTCATTTTGTCTATCATATTGTAGTTAATAATAAAAAAGACAACAAAATGTATTATAAAAGTCCTTAATTTATGAGAAACATAGATGTTTTTTTGGGTAAAATTAAACAAGCATGCTCGTAAAATTAATCAGGGATAAAATAATTGTCTCAAGTGCAAAAGAAAAGACTTGTGTGAATGAGTAAAAAACCAACAAGAAAATGAATTATTAAGCACAATAAAAATTGGATTGGATGGATAATTAACGTAATTGAAAATTGGGCATTTCATAGGCACAGCAAAACCATTATTCTGATAAGTGTGGAAGGAAAAATAAAACCAATGAAAGCGCTTGTTTGTCTTAGATAATATCAGTCCAAAACAAGTATTTTGTCTTTTAACCAAAAAATTCTGAATTTTTGCTTGCATTACACAGCTTGTTGGAATTTCATACTTAGTTATGTTTTTTTAGCTCTATTGAGACTAGATTTCATCGTGTTGAGTGTTACTCGTTAGAATCCAGATTATATTGAGCAATTTTGTGATGTTGAACAGTTCATATTATATTGAGCAATTTCGTATTATATGGGCAATTATTGTTTGATTATTTATTTCAACTTGATTTTGTGTTGTTGGTTATTTCAACTTGAACCGTTTGAAAATGGGCTTCATTGAGCAATTTCATATTATATGGGCAATTATTGGTGTTTAATTATTTATTATATTGTGTTTTATTCTTTTTATTACTTTTTAACATATGTAAGAATATTCTGTGAGTTGTAATGTTAGTACAACCCAGTGGGTTGGTGGTGACTTCTCATCTATTCCAGTGGATGTGGAGGAGCATGAGAGTCTTCCAACCCATTCATCCACATATACACAAGAGCCTACTTGTTCCATCCCACCTTTACCCAATGAATAATAAAAAAAAAACATGTAGTAACCAATCGGTGGTGAACACTTTACTAAAGTGCAATCTATTGACCACAATAACCCAAAAGCTCAATGCAATTATTATGCTAAGCTATACAGTTACCACTTCAAGAATGTCACTTCATCTATGATACACCACCTCTAGAATGCATGTAAAACTTCTCCTCTTAAACTTAAAAGAGTTGGAAAAAGTCAATCGTCTAGTATGAAGAGGGATGCAGAGGGAAGAGTGTGTAGCCCACAAGGTCTAGTAAAGTACGATGGAGAAAAACTTAGGGTGTCAACCGCTAAGTTTTTTATTAGGTATGAATTGCCTTTTAAGCTAGTGGAGCATGAAGGGTTTGTTGAGTTTGTGGCTGATTTAGAGTTTCGTTTTATTTTGCCATCCCGAATTACTTTAAAAATGGATTGTATTAAATTGTATAACAAAGATAAGATACATTTAAGGAAATTATTGGATGGTCAAAGAATTTGTCTAACCACCGATACTTGAACATCGGTGCAAAATATGAACTACATGTGCATTACTGCACATTTTATTGATTGCAACTGGATATTGCATAAAAAAATAATAACATTTTGCCAAATTCCTAACCATAGGGGTGAAACTATTGGGAGAGTGTTAGACTTAGGGTTGCATGATTGGGAGATTAATAAGACTTTGATCATCATAGTTGATATCGCGTCCTCTAATGATGTTGTTGTTAATTACATGAGGAGGAGGATAAAGGATGGTAATTGTACCATATTGGGTGGTGAGTTTCTTCATATGAGGTGTGCAGCCCATATATTGAATTTGATTGTTATTGACAGTTTGAGATGTGTTTATGAGTTTGTAACAAGGATTAAAGATGCCGTTAGATATGTGAAGTCTTCACCGTCAAGGTTTGCCAAGTTCAAGACTTGTGTAGTAAAAGAAAATATTAGTGGGAGGATGATTTGCTTGGATGTTTCTACTAGATGGAACTCCACATATTTGATGTTGAGTACCGCTGAAAAATAAAAACAAGCCTTTGAACACTATTATATGTATGTGAATAATGAATTTGGGAACCCTAATAGTGATGATTGGAAAAAAGTATATATTTTTGTAGAGTTGATGAAAATATTTTATGATGTTACATTGAACATTTCTGACTATTTGTATGTGACGGCTAATGTATATTTCCAAGAACTCTGCACAATTGAAGATACATTAAATGATATGCGCAAGAGTCATTATATTATCACTAGGACCATGAACATAAATATGAAAAATAAGTATGACAAGTATTGGGGCAGCATAGATAGGTTCAACTTGATTATATATGTTACTTTTGTGCTTGATCCACGATACAAAATGATGTCAATGAGGTTTTGGTTGAAATAGTGCAAAAGGGATGAGTTGGTGGATAGGATAGAGGTCAAGGTTAAACTCTTGTTAAGTCGTTTGATTGAACAGTATAACAATTTTCGTGTGGTTCGTGAAGGGAGTTCTAATGTGGCTTAAGGGAGGCCAATCACTACTTCTACTTTTACTACTACATCGACTAAATTTGATAGCAAGTTAGAGAAATACCTTCAGGATCTAGGGTTTATAGAGTTTAGATCAGAACTAGATAGGTATTTGTCAGAGGGGTGTGCACAAAAATCACCCATTTTTGATATTTTAGATTGGTGGAGAGTTAATGCCACAAATTATCCTGTCTTTGTTGAGGTAGCATGTAATGTGTTAGCCACCTCCATTTCCACTGTTGCCTCGGAGTCCACATTCAGTACTAGAGGTCGCATATTGGATCTTTTTAGGAGTTTATTGTCTCCAGAGATTGTCGAAGCCTTCATTTGCATTTAAAATTGGTTAAGAACCAAATCTGTCGACATTCGGGAATTGGAAGAATACGTACAGTCGATGGACCTTGAAGGTAAGTTTGAAACTTGAAATATTTTTTTAATATCTATCTAACTTAGTTTATTATCTATCTAACTCAATTTTTAATATTTTTTTAGATGATCATCTAGCTTCATCTTCAACAGAAGCTGCTGTGAGTCTTTCTTCCCATTCATGCTGAAACAAATCTAGAATAAGTACTCTCTTCTTGTATAATCAACCAATTCTTTTATTTGTATGATCAACATATGTGTGTGCGCATTAAAAATATTTGTGGGCTGGTCAGAGCTGCTATTATTCTCAGCCATTGGATTCTAATTCTCAGCTCTCTAGAAACAAAATCCATCTTTCCATACCCGCTTTGGCCAGCTTTCAGACCAACCTACTAGAGCCGAAAAGCCACTTCTTTGTTTGGATTTATACTTCCGTGTAAGGCAGTATATATAAGTGCATTAGGTTGACTGAATCTATTAGCAAATTTCATGGCCTGCACTTACAGCCTTTCAACTATAAATAGGATATCCAAATCTTGTCTCTCCCTTGATAGCATTCAAGATGAAGTTGCCAGATCAGATTGCTGCTTCCTCATTGAATTCCTCAATCACAATATATATATATACATACTAGTAATTAGCACTTTGAATCCAAATGCATTTTCTGTCCTTCGAGAAGGAAAATCATAATTAACCCAATTGAAGCTTTTAAAACAATATCAGATCTCATGGCCATAATTGAAGAATAATGATGGACAATCATAATTAATTGCCTTCTAATTGAAGAAAAACTAGAGGCTTGAAAAGTTCGATGTTGAAATAAAGAATAAGTTTTATTATCATATCCATTTGCTTGAATTATGCATTTGTTAGTTGAAGTTTTTTATTTTTAAAATATGATTACATACTTTTATTCATTGAAAACTATTGAGTTCAACTCATATAAAATGTTTTATTCTTGCCAAACATTATTGCTGCACCTAATCAATTGTATGTATAAAACATTATTGCCAAACACTAGCACATGCATTTGCAAGCATACAATGGGCTATTTTGGGTGATATTGAATCTGATATGCATCTTTTCTATGACTGCCCTTTAGAGCACTGGCAGCGGTGTCGGTAAAATGAAGAGATGTCTAAAATTTGAATGGACTGGGAGTTAAAACGCTGATATTTGATTCGGTAAAGCTCAAAACTTAAACTTTGAGCTACAGAAAATTTATTTTCATCTTCATATTTGAAGACTCACTATTCATAAGTCTATCACATTATTTTATTACAAAATACAGCAGACTATTAGTTTGGATTTGAAAATTAGTTTGTGAAATGTGTTTTGTTGGGTAATTAAGTTGAGAAACAAAAAATAATTGGGAAACAATAATTTAAGTATCAAATTAAATTATTAATGTACATATGGTTAGTGTAATTGTAAAATATAAAAAAAAATAAAAAAATTATTATTAAAAAAATAATATTATATTATATTTTGATGAATCCAATGGCTAATTCAATGTGAGATTATGGATAGAGAGGTTTTGAGTTTATGAAAAATAAATACTTTTCATCAAATTTTGAAGATGACTTTGATGAAGCCAATGCTAATGCTCTTAGCTTGCTAATCAATTTTTATACTCGTTTTCTATACTCTCTTTTAATATTCTATTTGAATATAATATGCAAAACTAGTTAATGATGAGCTTTTTTATTTCTTGGTTGCTGGAATTGACAATGGACTATTATTTGGTGTGAGATTAAATCACTATGAGAAGACCGTGCTGCTGATTTTGTAACTCATTTCTTGTAATTTTGTGTTTGGTAATGTAATTTATAAATACCAATAGTGTAATATGTAGTGGATTGCATTGTGATGCATGCATAGATGAATATTGGATTTGTTTTTTTGTTTTACATGCATTTAGTATTTTTAGAATACAAATATTATACATTTCATGAACTTGACTTCATAGAAAAAATATTTAATAAAATAAAGGCTTTTACTTAAAAAAAAAATAAAAAATCTAGGTACAACCAGGCCCAAGTCTGACTCAGGCCAACCCGGTCTGGGTTCTGGCTCGGGTTTGAAACCCGATTCTCGAGCCAGAATCCGGATGAACAGTCTTACGGGAGCTGCGTTATCCGCCTGTATAGGGCGGGTAGCAACCCTACCTTCTGTGCTTATTGACTGCACAACATACTGAAAGATTTCAGGTTTGTTCAAATCAGAGTTCCTTATTGGCTTGCTCCAACAATTTCATGAACCTTGATGGGGGATCAAGAACTTTTATTTTGAGAGGCCAGACTACATATGATGGAGACTAGGAAAAGTAAGACATACATACAAACATATATGTGTATCTTAATTTTCTAATATCTCAGCAAGTCAAATATATTGTATATATCAAGTTTGATAAATCTCGACTTCACGGTCATCAAGGGTGTGTACCAGTCTTCCTCCTTCACGTCCTCTCAGATCTCTTTTACAGTAGATGAAAATCAACCATCATCAGGAGCTGCAGCAGCAACGAGTAATGATAGTGATTCATGTTCTTGGAAATGTTAGGATTCTCATTAGTATCTTCATGATATGTCTCAGCATCACCAAACCTCCTCTAATTTCGGCCAATATTACCAAAGGGGATGAGTTCAATACACAGATGGTATAGGCAAAACCGAGGGAAATAAGTGACCAAATTTCTGAATAGAGTAAATGAAAAAACTATCACGTGATGCAAAACCTGGAATTTACAATAAGCTCCTATGTATTAGTCTCACATATCTCATTCCAGTAAGTGGTTACAGCAGCATGGCACACCTTAGGAACTGCAGCTTCCTACAATGATAGTCTGCAAACTTTGGCAGAAAAGCAACCAGAAAGAACTAGCAGACAATAAGGAAAGTAGGAAACCATAAACGGGTAAGTTAAGGGGCCTCAAACATTGATTAGATTACTAGTTAAGTAATTAAATAAAACAGTATGAACTGTCATTGGACTGGGGGAACTTAACCTTGAATTACCCAAGGTGTACCTGCAAGAAACTCTTTGCCGAGGATCTGTGGACCCCTAGGATTAGTCGAGACTTTGTTCTCGGACACTCAGTACCAATTAAAAAATAAATAAAAAAGCATGAACTAGGCTTTCAACATCATTTGAACTTTTCAACTTTTGAACATGCACGTTGATTCTAGTGCTGATACCCACAAGGTGTGGAGTGGGGATACCCTTCCCCGCACCATGCGGGGGTGGGGTTTTTTCCCCGCACCCCGCCCTGGTGCTAGGAGCGGGGGAAAAAATCACATCTGCCTCACCTAAAAAAAGATTTTTCGGTCTAAAACTATTTTTTTAGACCAAAATTATAATATAATTTAAATTTATAAATACAAAAAGAACTTAAACTCATTAGAGTTAGATTTTGGATTGTCTTGGCCTCCTAGGCCAACCTTTATATAGGAGGCCAAGACAATACAATAGTCATCCTTATATAAAGGTTGGCCTAGGAAGCCAAGATAATCCAATGACTTGAATACAATTTCAAGTCTTTAATAAATTGTATATATCTATATACAATATATTTATATATATATATAAATATAAAAAAAAATTATATATGTGGGGCGGACGGGGGCGGGGTACGGTGCCCCGCTGCCTACCCCTAGTTGATTTTGCAAGTCTTGTTAACATCATAATCACCCAAGTATGAGATCCTCCGCTGAAATTCAAAAATCATTGCATTGATAACATCAGACAGAATTTCCTTTTCCGTGGAGAACCTGCATCTATCATAATCTCTTTGACAGATATTGAGGACTTCTTCGATCTGCTATGCAAAGCATCACTTGAAGATTGTCTATATGGAAAGCAGAAATCATCTAGTTGATGAAAGAGACTCAAACATTGTTTAGATTACAAGTAACAACTTTTTTTCTTTTTTTTTATGGGGAACCATCCCACGGCAGGACTCTGCCGTGAACCTAAACCTCTGGGGAGACTAGCAGAGCAACCCACAACCATTGCCTCCCACTTAAATAGCAGGGGATCGAACCTGTGACATGGGGCTCATGCACACAACTTCGCCCTTACCACTTGGGCTACCCTTGGGTGGGTTAACGACATGTTAAAAACCAGGTTTTCAGCATCCAAGCTTTCCAACATTTGAACATGCATGTTGATTCTACAAGTCTTGTTATCACCACTAGCCCAAGTATAGGATCCTCCGCTGAAACTCAAAATTACTGTCATTAATAACTTCAGAAAATCTTATTTCTTCCAAGGAGAACTATACTCGTTAGAAGTGACTCAATATTTCCCTTAAGTTTATTCAACAGCCAAAAGCACAAGCTACAACAAGAATAACAACTGCTCCCAAATAAGAAGCAATCAAGCTGCTGAGACATAGCTAGGGTCATTGAGATGATAAGGCCTTCCACAATAGTTATTAAGATGGTACAACATGAACATGCGCAAGGCTCACAAAAATTATTAGGCACATAATAATAAGTTATTCAAAGGTAAATCTCATCCCTAGAATAGATTATTTATTGTTGTCCAGTCACTTCATAAACACACAGCAATGAATAAATATAGTATATATTTCCATAATATACCAGCTACTATACTTAACAATATATTTGGTGATTGACCATTTCAGCTTAACAATTATCCTAATACTTTTCACTATCTATTTCTCACCTTTTTTAGTATCCATAAAACATCTTGCCACGGTCTCACTTTCAGAGAAGCAAAGGAAAATAAAGAGCAAGTACACCTAGCAAATTTAAAAGGTCAACAAATACATGCTCTGGGATCTTTGGAAAAGGAAATCATTAAACTAAATATGTATTCTTTCCTAACTGAAATTGGTCATGCGGAGAATCAACCATGCAGGATGTTTCCAAGCCATATCAACCAATTAACAAAAGAATTCCCACGTAAATTTTCCTGCAAACTGGCAAGAAATCGACATGTTTCAAGGCAGCAACCTTTATCCACTTAGGCCTCGTCTGTTTTCACAACCATTCTCATCTCATCTAACCATTACAACTTTTCCAAATTCCCATACAAAAATAAAATAAACAATTCAACTTTTTCAAATCTCAAAACAAAAATAATATTAAAAAAATATATTCTAATAATATTTTATTCAACTTTCAATTTTTATCTCAACTCATCTCATCTCATTTGCGAAAACAAACGAGGCCTTAATCTTTCTGAACATCCTCCTAGAGAGATTTACTACTGAGTTCAATGTTACTTACAAAGTACAATAACCCCCATGTCAATTATGATATTCTGTATAACTATGCCCCACAAGTTCCTAGAATTTCATCCATTAGCATATCATTCAGTTTTTTTTTTATCAGTAATCTATTAACATATCATTCATAATCAAGAAACTGATGAAAATGACACAGCTTATATGTTTTACTAGCAACAAGTGCACATCATTTGGACATGAGGTTTCCTCTCTTTTTCTTTTTTTTTTTTTTTCCTTCAAAAACTATGCTAATTAACTATCAGAAATTTATGAGTGTCCTTTCCATATAATCATTTTGTTTGACTGATGGGGCCAACAAACTAAACAAATTTATTAGTACAAGGCAAAAAATAACAATACCAAGATTTACCTTTTCATAAGTATCAACAACACTAAGATTTACACAATTGATAAATTGCATGGGCCACAGTCTTGTAAAATTACATCTTTAGGTTAAACAAGTTTTGAATGATTAATTACTAATCAACCAAGCACATTTGAAGGGACACAAAATATCCAGAACCTGATGATATAATGAAAGATAAATGCTTGGTGGCAGAGTGTGCGTTGGTACCACACATTAGACTTATTATCATCATATATGACCATCTAACTCGTAAGTTTGTAATCAAACTGATTAAAATGTATGGTACCCCGAAGATAAGATCACTCTTATGGTAAATATAACAAGCCATTTAGGAGCATATCATTCGGCAATATAACCACTGATTCACGATGATATCATATATGTTTACCAAAGTGAGTCATTGCAACATAATCTTTATACAGAGAAAAGACTATTATATACGTACTAGCAGAGTAATTGGTACAATGTTGTTACAAAGGTTGATCACTCTGTTCGTTTGCGCTCAAATCCAGAGCCAGGATCATCGCTGGTAGGAAAAACCTGGAGCCCAGTAACCATTGCATCTGGTGGGCCCCGACGACACCTTTGCTCCATCTCCTGAACGGCATCAGGGTTCCCAGAGAACAGAGCTTCAACAGAGCCATCCCTCTTGTTCCGCACACAACCTTTCAGCCCCAATTGGACGGCATTCTCCACTGTCCAGTTCCTGTAGAACACCCCCTGCACCCTCCCCTTCACCACAACCCTCACCTGTCCTTCAAAAAACAAAACCCGTTACTAAACCCTAGTTTGCACAGATAAAACTTATAATACTGCCATGATCAGCCAGCCATTACTATTCGTTAATGATAACTAAAATCCATCATAAAGGGTTATCAATTTTTTTTATTATTGGCATCAGGTGTCCGGGAACAACGTCCCAACTAAAATATAGAGTATCCTATCAGGCCAATATAACAGAAAAACATACAGAGCAGCCAATTACAAAAACACTTACAGTGAGTTTGAGTGAACTCTTGCCAACATTACGCACAAACCAAGAGAAACAGCCACTTAGAACGGTGTCAACGAATTCATATATTCATAGTGAATCATTACTCAAATATGATTGACTACCTAAGAGTGCAGACAAAGCCTATAATCACAAATTATTAAAATAATCCAGAGTCACCCATTACTCAAACATGATTTAAAACCTAGAGAGACAGAGAATTTATCATATATTACCGTACCTCGCCTAGAGCAACCCATTGTCCCATAAGACTGACAGTCCTCGAGGCACAACCAAAACACATAATTACAAACGAAAAAAGTGCTAAAGGGAGATGGGCACGTACCGTTCTGGTTGAGGGCTGGGTGGAATCCTCTGTCGCGGCCTGAGGATTGGTCATGAGGGGCAGAGAATGTCGAAAATGAGGTGAATGAGGTCGGAGCAGAGAATAAAAAGGAGGACGAGGAAGAAGAAGAGTAGGGCAAAGCGAAAGAGGAGGATAAGCAGGATGATAGTGAGGATGACGGAAATGGGCGAATCTAGGAGTACAACAAGCATTGTTGTTCATCTGAGTGGTCCATTTACGTCGAGGGTTCCGAGATACGAGGGATGGCGAAACGATGGCCTTTGTTGTGGCGGGACTGCTCATGCCATTCGATCGGGTTGAGTTGACTTGGAACATTGCCTTATAATTAGGAAAAAGTTTTGCTACACAAACTCCACCATACTCCACACTCCACATATTTTTAAATTTTTTAATATTTTTTTAAAATTTTTTTTTAGTTTATTTTTTTAAAATTATTTCAAATTTTCTATTCAATATTTATATAATATATATTTGATAAAAGAAAAAAATAATAAAAAATAAAAAAAATGTGGAGTATGAAATGTGAAGAGGTTATGAAGATTTATTGATTAGAAAAACACTCCTCTTCTCGCTGGTGGCTCAGCTGGATTTGTTTTAAAAAAATTTTATTTAATGATTAAAGAAATATTTTTTAATAATATTATTATTGTATTTTTATTTCTTTTTAAAAAATATTTAAAAGTATTAAAAAAATGCATATAAAAAGAATACTAAGGCTTCGTTTGGAAGTTGAGATCATCTCAACTCATCTCAACTAATCATTACAACTTTTTCAAATCCCAATATAAAATATAATAAATAATTTAACTTTTTCAAATCCCAAAATAATAATAATAATAAACAATAATATTCTAACAATATTTTATTATTTCAACTCAACTCAACTCAACTCACTTCAACATCCAAACCCACCCTAATATAACTAACGGTAGCTCCCAACAAGAGCTGGGAGCGGTGGCTATAGAGCCACCCTTATAATTATGCTCTCATTTGAGCGATATTTACAAATCAGACTGGTTAGACAAATCATTTTATTTTATCTCATTTTATTATTATAATTTTTTTAAACTTTTACACAAAATGTAATAAATAATTTAATTTTTTTTAAATTTCAAAATAAAAACAATATTAAAAAATAATATTTTATTCAATTTTCAACTTTCATCTCATCTCATTTGTGTAACCAAACGAGTGCAGTCATCGAAGATTTCTCCATTTTTAACTTTCAACCAAGCATTTCAAGGATCAATGTGTATAAGAGAAATAGGAATCTCACAAATATTCCATTGTAATTAATACAATGTCTTAACGTCGTGTTTCGCACACCTTTGGGTCAAGCTCCATAATTCAGGTCTTCCGAAATGGGTCTGCAAAAGATGGTAGAGAATGCAACTAGGAAAGGGCGGCCTTTGGGTCGGAGAACCTCCGATGCCAAAGTTAGTAAGTATTCTTGGAAGTTTGTAAATAAGTGAGAAAATCTAGGGATCAGAAAGACTATCCTCGTATTTGGGACCTGCTATTTATACTATAAGTCTGGGGGATAGATCGTGCCTGCCCCCATGGAGTCTGCTTCATTTGTACTGTTCCCTATGTCAGAGTCATTTAATGTGGCGTGGTTCTGCGACGACATCATTAATGTGGCGTGTAGCCCGGGTAGTGGTGCCATTAATGCGGCGTGGTTCTCCGATTTCCTTCTCCCAGATAGTATACTTGGTGATCCGTTGATGTCTTTCCTGTCAGAAGATCAAGGGTTCCTCACACATTACACCTACTATGCGATTGGGCACTTGAGAGCTGGATACTACTCGAGAGGCTTTCAGATCGACGAGTCTCATCCCCTGCAGCATCCTCCCTCTTGCAGGTTGTGTTCAGAAGACCCTTACCATGGGCCTAGTTGGAGACTTCATTTGTTCTAGGCTGGCTTCAGTCTTGACTCCCTTAGCTTTCATTCACATGCACGCTGGGTTTAGTAGGGGGAAATCCCCTTATAGTTACTCCACTAATTCTTATCAGATGAGTATGGTGGGAATTTTATCACTATTCGAACCCGCATTGCCATTAAAGCTGGGATCCCTTTGTTGATGTGTGCACAGCTCCTAAGTTCAGGGAGACTCCCGTCGTTTGGTTATCCTAGCAACGTTTCCCCATCATTCTTGATTGACTCGACTTTTGATGATTCTGATGACGTCTTTTCAAGCTCATTAATGTGAGGGTGTCAGGTAACTCTTCGTGTTCGCATTGTTTCGTGGATTACACTTCCGGAATTCGAAACGGCTCATACTTTCCCTTCTGCCATAGGGTATGAGAGACCAACCGTCACCTTTCCCCTATATAAAGTTGGTGATAGTTGGGGGTTTTGTTTTCGTGTTACGCTGTAGCCTTCTTTCCATTTTAGTTTTCCAATTTCTCTTTCCTCTGCCCAATCTTCTTTTCGTTCTTCACTATCTCATACATTGGCAGTGATGGCCTCCGAAAAGTCTACTCAACCCAATGTTTCCGATGAAGGTGACACCAACTCTGGGCCATTGTTTGGAGGCAGGTTTTGGCATTCAAATGCCACGGCGTCAATGCTGGCTTCCTTGGCCCTTACTTACCAAGTACCGAAGTCATTGTTTTTCGAGGTTCCTAGTCCCAACGAGGGTGCCGTTGATGCAGAGGGTCATTCCACACGAGTGGCCCTATTCCCTTTTACGTTTTCATGCGGCTTGAGGCTGCCTTTCCCCCACCCTATTCTCGACCTTCTTGACTGCAAAAGGTGCTACGACAAAAGGGGAATATCTACAGTTTCAGAGCAACACACGCCTTAGTTACCATGGAGTTGAGATATCGCAAAGTGAAGAATTGGTCCCTCAAGTTCTTTTTCATGTCCAGCCGGGGGTGGGAGTTCCTAGTGGGCTAAATGAGTCATCGCGAGTTCCCATTTTGGACAAACTGGGGGAGGGTCCCGAAAGACCCTCTATACAGACGAGATGGAGATGAATGCCCTAATCCAGAACCTCTATACGGTCGTGATTCCTGGGCGAGCTGACGAGGAGCAACGTTCTTCTTCATGGATTTCTCTACCTTCGTCATCTCGCTTTGTCGTTGGTAGCAACTTCTGTAGAGTATATATGCTGATACAATGTGTGGAATAAATGGCTGCGTAACACGAAGTCACGACACAGGAACCTATGGGACGCCATTCAATGCGAGAACGTAACCGACACCATACTGCCACATGGGTGTAAGGCGAACAGTTGCTCGGCTCACAACAAAGAAGGCCGAGTGGACTTGCAAAGCAAAGGATTACGGAAAAAAGAAAGAATTCCCCTCGAAGGAATTAGCGGCGTAACTGTAAGGGAGTTTTTTCCACTTCACAAAACCCACTGAGCATCGACCCAATACTCAGCTCAAAGGCTACCAAGTCCGTGTAGGGGAAAAACATCTACCAAGAAAAGGAGTCGAGTAGTCGACAGATACTTGTACATAGCACGGCGAGAAATGCGAGTGGCCCTCAATCCATCGATATCAAACCATTTACGGCTCACAAGGAATAGACGGAAAGCCAGGAAACCATGCAGCATTAATGGCACCACTAACGAGCTACACGCCACATTTATGGTACTGTCGCAAAGTCACGCCGCATTAAAGGACTCTAGCAGCAGAAATAGTAGGGGAGGCACGAACTTTGTGAAAACAAAGACGATCTGTACCTCCCCCAACTCACGGTATAAATAGCAAGCTCCAGGTACGAAAAAGCTTTCTGATCCCTAGACTCTCTTACTTATTTACAAACTTCTAAAAATACTTACTAACTTTGTCATCAGAGGTTCCCCAGCCCAAAGGCCGCCCTCTCCTAGTTGCATTCTCTACCCTCTTTTGTAGGCCCATTTCAAAAGACCTGAGTTTTTGAAACTTGGCTCAAATGTGTGCGTTGACGAAGCCTTGACGGAGCCAAGAAAGAAGGAGCTGGAGCGAGCAGAGAAGAGGGCAAAGGCCTCGGTCAAAGCCAAGCCCCACAAGAAGCCAGAGAAGAACTCCTAAGAAAAGAGGCGGGAGGAAGTCCCAACAAGTGGACCAGGACCTCAGCTTGACCGACCCACATTTACCATCCACAAGGCCGACACCTTCACCGCATGGAGAGAAGATGACCGAGGTATAGCGCGTTGCTACTGCACATACCACAAATCCACCTCACATGATACCAATGATTGCTTCTCCCAACAAGGGAGGAGGGAATATGCGGAGCAGAAAAGGCAACGCCACCCCTCGGCCCACAGACTGGAGCAAGAAAGAAGGGGAAGGTCGAGAGAAAGAAGCAGGGATCGAGGCAACTGACACAGGAGGGAAGACAACCCCTGACGGTGACCATCGGCGCTGAAACCACAACAAGTTCGTCCTCATTCTCTGCCATGGGAGGGGCCTCCACTTGGGGAAATTCGAACCATAGTAGGAGGATTTGCAGGTGGGGGTGTTTCCTCCTCGAGCAGAAAAGCACACACTAGGTGAGCCCCGTACCACGGTGTGTACTCGGCCGAGTACCATTCTGCCAAGCATTGAAGGGGCGACCCTACCCCTGTAATCTCCTTTATGGAGGTCGACGAGGGGGGGTCCTATACCCCCACAACGATGCATTGGTGGTCACTATGCTTGTTGCCAACTTCACTACCTGCAAAATCCTCATTGACAATAGGAGTTCTACGGACATCCTATTATAGGGAGCCTACACCAGAATGGGAATAGATGCTGCTCGACTACAACCAGCCCCATGCCATTGAAGGATTTCTCCGGAAGCATGGTTCAGCCTGCGGGAACTATCACGTTATCGGTCATCATTGGCAGTAGCCCTTCCACGACCCCTATCATGGTCGACTTCCTAGTAGTAAGGACCCCGTCTTCATACAACTCCATTATTGGAAGGCCCACCCTCAACAGCTTGCGGGCTGTCACATCGACCTACCACCTCAAGATGAAGTTCCCAACTCCCCAAGGAGTGGGAGAAGTCCGAGACGAATAGGTCTTGACAAGGGAATGCTACGTCCAAGAGATAAAGTAGAGGGATGGTGGGCTCACCTCGGATGGCACTATGGGAAAGAATAGGCCGTACACCACTTGAAGAGCCCTGGTACGCCTTTGTTTGCGACTCACCCTACCGGTCTTGAGGGGAAGTAAGGGGGTGCACGACCCTAGAAGTAAGAATGAACGACAACCTCCTCGGCCAAAAACTCAGTTTCCTGTTGTCTTGTAATATTTTTTTTCTCCAACATGGAATTTTTTTTTATATTTAATTAAAAACGTGATTTTTCAGGACAATGCAAAATGTCTACTTCAAACTTTCATATTATCAGCAAAGTGCTAACGAGACAATTCGCGACTAACAAAATCTACAACAACGAAGTCATCCTTGGATTAATGTTTACTCCACACGGGATACCATAGGGATGTAGGCCTAAAGGTTTCCTTGTCCCTCCCACAGTGGAGTGCAGGCCAGCCTTCGAGCGACCCGAAGAAGAAGACTTACCTTCCTTGCGAGCGTCAACAGGTGGGTGTGGGTTTAGTCACAAACTACCCGAACAACATACCACCCTGCGAAGTACCATAGGGAAATATAGGCCTAAAGATTGCCTTATTCCTCCCACAATAGAGAGCGGGATCAGCCTCACGACTCCCCGAATGAATTATCCTGTCCTCCGCCACAACGAAAAGTGGGATCAACGCCAGTCTGACCCAACACTTACATTCCCTGCGATATCAACAAGCGGATGCGGGTGCGGGTGTGGGTGCAGGTCCAGTCTCAAACTATCCAAACAACGTACCTCCCATGGGACTAATGGGAAGAACAAGGCCAAAGGCTGTTCTACTCCTTCTGTGATGGAGAGCGGGTCATGCCCCCCCGGTAGCCCGAACAGCTTACCCTGACTCCTATCGCGGTGAAGAGCGGACAAACTATATCGTTGTCCTAACTTATCTCCCTGCGGGATATCACATGGAAAGATAGGCCTAAAGGTTGCCTTGTCCCTCCCATGATGGAGTGCAGGTTAGTCCTCAGCTATCAAAATAAAAAACTTTACTTTCCTCGAAAGCATCAACAGGCGGGAGCGGGTTTAGTTGCAAACTGCCCAAAACATTACCTCCCCACAGGATAACAAGGATGAGTTTAGCCAAAGGCCACTCAAACCCTCCCGCGGAGGAAAGCAGGTTTAGCCTTTGGGTGGCCTGAACACTTACCCCAACCTTCGCTGTGAACGAAGAGTGGATTTAGCGCCAACCTAACCCAAAATGTTACATTTCCCTTTGATGTCAACAAGTGGGAGCGGGTTCAGTAACAGACTGACCGAACGACTTACCTCTCTGTTGGATACTATAGGGAAAGGTATGCCTAATGGTTGTCTTATCCCTCCCGCGGTAGAGAGCGAGATCAGCCTCACGGCTACCCGAATACTTATCTTGACTCTAATAATAATGAAAGAGTCAACTGGCCCTACAACAATCTGAAGAAGTTACCTCCTTGGGGAACCAAAAGGGGTGGGTTGAGTTGAGGCATCCCGACCTCTCCCCAAGGGATTGCGGATTTAGTCTTTTGGCAACCTAATGTAAATATAATCTCCAAAGAGGAAAATGGATCATGCGGAAAGCTACACAGTGTCAACAAGTAGAAGTGGGTCCTGTCACAAAATGTCTGAGTACTCACCACTACTCAAGGACAAAGCGACCAGCAGTCACCCAAAGAAATTACCTCCTCGGGGGTTTAAGGAGGCAGATCGGCCTAAGGCATCCTGACCTTTCCCCAGTGGAGAGTGGACCGAGTCTATGAACTGCCAAATACTAGAGCAAAAGGCATGGACATCAATGGCGCGGAAAACAACAAACATGGCGCGACACATGCCAAAAGACTCAGGTTTAAGACGTTAACCATTATTCCCAAAAGAGTAGTGATAACATCCTTACTTAACAAGTAGGATGGATCAGAATGATTAATGAAGGAAGACAAGTATAATTCTAGACTGCCTAGGTAGCCTATGTCACCGTGGATGAAGGAGGTAAGTCAAACCGGAGGCCGTCTTGTTTCCCCGTGGTGGGTCGTGGGATTAGCCCCGCCGGAAGATTGTGTGATAAGGGAAGGATAAAGTGGGAAAATAAAAGAGCCAGGAGGGATAAAACGCGATAGGAAGACGAAAAGAGAAATAAAGACAATCGGCACAAGTCGTCGAGGCCTCAAAGAGACCGGCCACGTCACAGAGGCCGGCAAAATCAGTGCAAACTGGGAAGCCACCAGCTAGCGGGGTCGTCAGGTATAGACTGGGCACTGGCGGGGTGGGCCGCAAACCTTATGGCTAGCTCCACATGCCGACCACACGGGAAGAAAGAATGAAATGGTGGAAAAGGGAATATGCCAAAGACATAGCCGGATGCGGTCAATAAAGTAACAATTACAACGGTGCGTGATTAAAGCTAGCAGATATGACTAAATTGGGAAGGCATCGTCAACAAAGATCACAAAGAGGCTCCGAGGAGGACTATCCAGTAAAAGCAAACAAGCGCAGCACAAACGGATAAACGACCGGCAAGCGGAGTGGATAGGAACCCTACAGACTCTTACGCCAAAATTCCCCCAGGCCGGTCACAAAAAGAAAGAAAGGAGAATGCTCGAAAAAGAAAAGACGTAAAGAACAATGTATTTTCATTAACTAACTTTATACACAAGAAGCTGGGCGACAAAGTGCAGGTACATACGTTCGGCCAAAAGAAAAAGAAAAGGAAGAACAAAACAATGGAGCCATCAAGTCTCAGCGCTGGGAGCACCAATCTCAACAGCATCAGGAGAAGGACAACCCGACCATGTAGCAGCTGGTGCGGGAACAACTAGATCAGGGAAAGGGTCGGGCATCTCTTTCTTCCCCAGGTTGCGGCCAAATTTGAAGGTTGCCGTGTTGGTAGGAATGCCGGCAAGATTAAGACCCTGCAAATATTTCGTGAAAGACCTCGAACGCAGCTTAGGACTCCCCAAGAGGTAGTCCTGCATCGACCTACGACCCTTGATAAGCCCGTGTCCCCACGCTTCATCCCGAACTCTCGGGAACAACTTCAGCTGTTTATCTAGGCGAAGGGCGACATCCCACACTTGGGACAAGTTGTCCCGAAGACTCTAGTTAAGCTGCTCCAATTTCTCATTCTCCTCCTTCTTCTCCCTCGCCTTCCTTTTGAGCTTCTTCTGGTGGCTCCAGCTTCTTGACCCTTATGCACTCATCCGCTAGGCCTTGTCACGTCCTCTCCAGCTCGCGCTCCAGTAGCTCCCTCTCTTCCCTTTCACCGTGGGCATAGTGAAGGGAGGTGTTAGTCATTGAATGGAGGCTCAGGTTCTCTTGCTCAACGGCCTTTTGGCCACTCACAATGAAAGCTGCCAACTGAGAAGTACCCTGGCGACAAAAAGGATCGACATGCAACAATTAGTAAGGGAAGACTAAAAAGCAAGAACAAGGAAAAAGATAGGGAGGAAGGGCTGAACCTCATGGAAAAAGTCGAACAAGCACTTGACGACTTGACTGATGGCCTCCGCACGGCTCCCTCCCGTTTCCAGCCAGGACAAAGAAGGAATGACTTCAACTGAGCCATCGGCCTCTAACGATTGTGCGGCCACTTCAGGAGCAATAGTTTGACCTTTCCACGAAACTTTCGGACCAGAGCTGATTACAACATTTAGAAGGGGTCACCCTCCATTGGGTGCTTCGTCTGGAAGGGGAGTCACCTCCCTCTGGGTGCTTTGCCTGGACGGGCTGGTCACCAAGCAGACTTCTTGAACCCGAGTGGACTACAACATCCAAAAGGGATTTGCATCCCAAGTGGCCCTCTATCTCTGCACGGTTGCTGGAAGTAGCAGCCACCGCCCCTTTGCCAGCAGCCTCATCACCGAAGGAGTGGCTACCAATGGCAGGGCGAGATGAAGAAGGTGGAGAAATCCATGAAGAAAAACATTTTTCCTCGTCAGCTTGCCCAGGAATCACGGTCATATAGAGGTTTTGGATTAGGGCATTCATCTCCACCTCGTCTGTGGACACCTCAGCAGTAACAGCCGGCAATGATGTCGTAGGGGGATCGTCGGTCGGACCCCTCGCTAGCACCTTCATCAAAGTTGCCAAGGCAGTAGGGCAGCCAACCTCTAGGGTTGCTAACTCTTGTAGTGGAGGGTTCAAAGCTCCAGAAGAGGGCTTGCTGTCAACTCAGGCGCCCTTCAGGCAAGGCTTCTTCCCCTTTCCCAACGAGGAATGGTCCAAGGAGTGCTTGCGAGCAAGGACAACCCAAGGTCAGGCCTTGGTTGCCCTATCATCAGAAGAAAGGTGACCCAAGGGAGGCAGAGAACCTCTTAAGCTCTCCTCGAAAAGAAGGACTTCAAAGAAGACGCCTTCAGGGTTCTTTTGCACCCATTCTCGGACAACTACAATGTGCCGCGGCTTGTAGGAAGTAGCTGATGGACGCACAACCTTATCTTCTGGGACCGTCCCCCAATTCGTCCAAATTGGGAACTCGCGACGACTCACTTGACCCATTGGGAACTCCCACCCCCGGCTAGACATGAAGAACTTGGGGGACCAGTCCTTCACTTTGCGATATCTCGACTTCAGGGTAACTAGGGCGTGCGTTGCCCTGAAAATACGTATATTCCCTTTTTGCCGTATCACCTTATGTAGAGCACACTCCACTATTACTGAGGATGAATTTGAACAAACCGTAGAATAAACGCATTAGATTCAAGATTTTTCACTCGAGGTAAACGCTTCTGCTATGTAGTGTGATATGAGATTTTTAACAATAGTATTAGAGCCTAAATCGGTTGTTATTGATTAATGTTATGATCTGCGTGTTGGATTTCTTTTCTTTACCAAAGTTCTTTTGGAGAGATGTTTTTCCTCTAGTAACCATGGCTATAGGATATTTCTCATACTAGAGTATTTTTACTTAAGAACCACAAATTTGTTCATGCAAAGATAAAGGACTGTTTGAGGCACCACCTGCGGGCGGTGTGCCCCAATGTTACGTGTGTCGCAAGAGGCATTAGCTCACACCAGGGGTGCCGCACCATTGCACCTGCAATTATGGTGCCATAGCAATTGATGATGCAGCATGACTGGGCTGTTAGCATTATTTAAATTATTGGACTTACATAGATTAGAGATTTCACATTGTGTAATTGCCTAATATAAAGTTTGGATAATATTTGTAAGGCCCTTTAAATGTGATCAATAAAGTGACATAGCTGGGCCAACACATCTCTTGAAGCCCATGATTTTGGTTAGGTCATAAGCATAAATTGGTACGGGCCCAATTCATGTGTAGAGACCCATTAAGGGCCTATGTAATTTCATTGTTTTATGTTGGGCAAAACTGGAATTCTGGGTATCATATATAAGGTCATGATCCTCACTCCGAGTAGCATTACCGAGTAGCAAGACTCCTGATCAGGATGATAAAACCCTCTCGCCACCCTACCGAGCAGTAAAGTTGTTCGCCTTCGCTATTTGTCACCCTCGTTGTCATTTAGGTTGGTCTTTTAAGTTGGTTGTCCAATCTAGTCGCCCGGAGCTTTGCACTAAGTCTTCTCGCCCAAAAGATAAAATATATTGGCTCCAAGTCTTCGTGCCTAGAGGGTACAATATATTGGCGCCAAATCTTCGAGCCCGATCTTCACGCCCGGAGGGTAAAATATATTGCTTATCGCCTACCTCTTATCGACAATCCTGGTCACGAATACTGGTCGCCATTGGGTCTCCTCGGCTCTATTTAGATCTCGTTGCCTCTCATTGGTCTGGATCCGTAGTCTCTTCTTTTGTACCAAAATACTCTCATTTCACACTAAATATTCTCATTCCTTCAAATCCAAGAAAATAATGAGAAATATATAGAAATAAAATAAAATTAATAGAATTAAGGAAAAACTGACATTTTTATAAATAAAATAGTAATAAAAATCACATAAAAATCACACTTATCAACAACTTATGAAAAATGGGAGCGCTCTAATCGCATGAGTCTTATGATAATGAAGCATTCTATTCCTAATTATATTCGAGGTGCAATGCCTAAAGAGGAAAACGCCAAAAAGTACCTGAGCGAAATAACAGACCGATTTGTTACATTAGAAAAGGTAGAGACAAGTACGCTTCTTAGCAAACTTGTCTTAACAAACTTGTCTCAATGCGGTATAATAGCAAAGAGAACATAAGGGAGTATATTATGGAAATGTCCAATCTTGTTACTAAATTGTGAACACTAAAGTTCAAACTTTCTGATGAAGTTCTTGTGCATCTCATTTTGATTTCTCTTCCTGCACAATTTGGTCATATCAAAATTAATTATAATACTCAAGGGAAAAATGGACTCTTAATGAGCTCATTACTCATTGTGTGCAAGAGGAAGAGAGATTGAAATAAGAAACGACAGAAAGTGCTTACATGGCAGTTTTCCCTCATGGAAATCAAAGCACCAAGAAAAGAAAGAAGAATGATAAAGTTAAGGTCACTGCAGATGCTGGAACTTCACAGCCAAATGTGCAACAAGAACATGATAAAGTTTCTGCCTGTTACTTTTGCAAAAGGGGTGGCCATTTGAAGAAGAATTGTTTCCAGTATAAGAAGTGGCTTGCAAAGAAATGTGATTTTTCTATAAGAAGTGGCTTGCAAAGAAATGTGATTTTTCTATAAGAAGTGGCTTGCAAAGAAATGTGATTTTTCTATAAGAAGTGGCTTGCAAAAAAATGTGATTTTTCTATCTTTGTTTGCACAAAAATAAATTTGGCTATTGTACCACCTAACACTTGGTGGATAGATTCAGAAGCTTCACATAAGTGTTACTATGCAGGGTTACCTAAAGTGCCGAAAGCCAAGTGATGCAGAAAACTTTATTTACTTGGGTGATGACAATAAAGTTAGTGTTAAGGCAATTGGAGTCCACAGATTAAAACTGGAGTCTGGTTTTTATTTGGATTTGGATGAGACTTTCTATGTACTGTCATTTAGACGGAATTTAATTTATGTTTCTTGTTTGGACAATTATGGTTTTTCTTGTTCATTTAGAAACGAGAAATTTTATCTTTTCCTAGATTCAAATGTTGTCAGTATTGGCTCTTTGATTGATAATCTTTATTTACTGGACTTAGATGCCTCACACTTAGAAGACAAAAAAAACCTTGCATGTAAATAGTTGTGGTACAAAGAGGAGACTGATCCATGAGAGTTCCTTTGTATTATGGCACAAGCGGTTGGGACATATCTCGAAAGAGAGAATTGAAAGGCTTGTGTCAACTGGAATTCTTGATCCTCTTGATTTTTCAGATTTTAAAATCTGTATTGAATGTATAAAAGGAAAGCAAACAAATATAAGGAAATTAGGTGCCAACAGGAGTTCAGGCATCTTAGAAGTGATACATACTGACATTTGTGGTCCATTTCCTACGGCACTTGGAATGGTCAACAGTTTTTTATCACTTTTATAGACGATTATTCTCGTTATAGGTATATATTTTTAATACATGAAAAATCACAAGCGCTCGACGTTTTTAAGGCTTATAAAGCTGAAGTTGAAAATCAGCTTGATAAGAAAATTAAAGTCGTTAAATCTTACTGTGGTGGTGAATACTATGGTAGATATGATGAATCAGGTGAACAATGTCCTGGGCCTTTTGCAAGGTACTTAGAAGAATGCGGCATCATTCCTCAATACACCATGCCAGTAGGGTTGATAAACGGTCTGGTCGGACCGAATGGACCGACCATTTCAATCTGGACCGGACCGAGACTGAGGTCTCAGTCCACATTTTAGAGGACCGAAAAGTTTCGGTCCGGTCTATGGTCCAGGGCTTTTCCGGACCGGACCAGACCGAATGAAAAAAAAAAAAAAGAAAAAAATTATATATTTTTTATAGATAATAATTGTACAATTAATAATATAAAATTTTAAATATGTTATTAATACTTGTTAATATTCTATAAATTAATAATATTTTATATATATCTTCATCTGACCTATCACTATTGAAAATATAAAATTTTAAATATGTTATTAACACTTATTAATATTCTATGAATTAACTAATATATAATATCAATTAGTTAATTATATAGTAATTATATAAATTAATAATATAATTTTCATCTAATTTATTATCATTGACCATATAAAATATTTTTTTATTGAGTTTGTTACATAATCCATATTAATAAGTTACTTAATTTAATTTAGTATTTTAAATAAATTTTTATTAATTATTTAAAAAAATAAAAAAAAAGAAAGAAAAAAAATTAGGCCGAACCGACCGGATCGGACCGGACCGATAGCTTTCGGTACGGTCCCTTTGGGTGTTCGGTCCACTCCGGTCTGGAAAAATAATGGACCGAAAATATTCGGTTCATCGCCAGAACGGACCGAACCGGACCATTTGCACCCCTACATGCCGGGGACTCCATGCAAAATGGTGTAGCTGAGAGACGAAATCGGACCCTAAAAGACATGGTTAGAAGTATGATATCTCATTCTTCTTTACTAGTATCACTATGGGGAGAGGCCTTAAAGACCGCAGTTTACATTCTCAATCGAGTACCTAGTAAAGCAGTAGCTAAAACCCCTTATGAGTTATGGACTAGAAAGAGGCCTAGTATTAGGCATTTACATGTCTGGGGTCGTCCAGCTGAGGCTAGGCCCTATAAGCCAAATGAAAAGAAACTGGACTCAAGAACAATTAGCTGCTTCTTTATTGGATATTCTAAAAGATCGAGGGGTTTCAAGTTTTATTGCCCTTCAAGTAATACCATTATTGAGACAAGTAATACTAAATTCATTAAAGATATTCAGGATAATGGGAGTTCACAACCCAAAAATATTGTATTTGAAGTGGAACATATTGAAATACCTCTAACAAATACTGAGGGTCATGAGATGGTCACACTTGTGTATAGGATGTGGTTGTAAATCATCAAATCATTTCTGAGTTGCCTCTAATTAATACGGAAGAACTTAAGCAGCCTCAATAAGAAGTGTCATTAAGGAGATCAAATAGGGAGAGGAGATCATCAATTTCAGATGACTACATTGTTTATCTCAAAGAGCATGAGTTTGATATAGGATTGGAAGACGATCCAATCTCTTACAATCAAGCCAAACAAAGTGCTAACTCCCAAAAGTGGATAGGTGCAATGCTAGATGAGCTAAAGTCTATGAAGAACAATGACATTTGGGACCTTGTCGAATTGTCTGACAATATTAAACCAATAAGTTGTAAATGAGTCCTCAAAACTAAGCAAGACTCTAAAGGTAATGTTGAAAGGTATAAAGCACATCTAATTGTAATAGGCTTTACTCAAAAGGAAGGCATTGACTATAAAGAGTCTTTCTCTCCAGTTTCATCGAAAGACTCTTTTAGAATCATTATGGCACTTGTAGCTCATTATGATTTAGAGCTTCATCAGATGGATGCAAAGATTGTTTTTCTCAATGGTGACATTGAGAAAACAATATATATGATGCAACCAGACGGCTTTGAGACCGAAAAATCTAGTCATTTGGTTTGCAAATTAAAGAAATCCATCTATGGTTTAAAGCAGACATCTCGCCAATGGTATCGAAATTTTGATCGAGTAGTTTCCTCTTTTGATTTTAAGGAAAATATTGTGGATCAATGTATTTATCATAAGATCAGTAGGATCAAATATATAATTTTGGTCCTATATGTCGATGACATTCTACTAGCAAGTAGTAACATAGGCCTATTACAGGAAATCAAGAAATTTCTTTCAAAACACTTTGAAATGAAAGATCTTGGTGAGGCATCTTTTGTGTTATGCATTCGGATTCATCGTGATAGATCACGTGGTACAGTTGGCCTATCACAGAGGGAATATGTCGAGAAAATACTCAGTAGGTTTCACATGCAAAATTGTGCATTTGGGGATGTATCCATTGCAAAAGGTAACATGTTAAGTTTGCTCCATTGCCCAAAGAACAATATTGAAAAGAAATAAATGGAGGATATCCCTTATGTATCAGTTGTAGGGAGCCTCATGTATGCTCAAGTTTGCACACGTCCAAATATTACATATGTAGTTGGAATGCTTCCCAGATATTTGAATAATCTAGGCATGAATCACTGGAAAGTTACTAAAAGGATAATGCAGTACTTACAAAGAACAAAAGATTACATGCTCACATATGGGAGGTCAGAACATCTTGAAATCGTTGGATTCCCAGACTCCGATTTGGCTGGTTGCCTTGATAGTAGGAGATCCATTTCAGGGAATATTTTCATGTTAGCCGGAGGAGCTGTGTCATGGAAAAGTGTCAAACAGACACTTATAGCTTCTTCTACTATGGAAGCAGAGTTTATTGCTTGCTATGAGGTATCCAATCAAGCAATATGGTTGCGGGATTTCTTACTGGTCTTCAAGTCGTGGATTGTATTAAGAATCCACTTAAAATTTGTTGTGATAATAAGGTTGCTGAGTCATATTCTAAGAACGATAGGAGTTCGTCAAAATCTAAACACATTGACATAAAGTTTATTGTCGTTAAGGAAAGGGTTCAGAATCATCATGTGTCAATTGAGTACATTAGTACAAATCTCATGGTTGCGGGTCCGCTCACTAAGGGCTTACCACCTAAAGTTTTTAAGGAGCATATAGCTCGTATGGGAGTGGTTAGTTCTAGTGACATATTTTATTAAGTGAGATTATATCTGTTACATACTTGATTTATTTGACACTTATTAAGTGAGATTTTATATTAGGCTTGAAAGAATGATACAGGGATCAGTTGGAAATAGGCATGATAAATGATCACATTACATGAAATTTTCATGCTACACATCCGTACTTGATTTATGTTGTTGATGATGTTGGTGTTTGTGACCACGGATGGGTCCTGTCACGATAAATGTGACAATGGCTGCCATGATCCTACACTGATATTATTCAATGAACCAGATTGTTTTGAGATGACATCCATAAAATTTGGCAATTATAGTTTGAGCTCATAAAGTTTACAATGTTTGCTTTTTTGGGAGTCTATGTGGTCCAAGTGGGAGATTGTTAGCATTATTTAAATTATTGGACCTACATAGATTAGAGATTTCACATTGTGTAATTACCTAATATAAAATTTGGATAATATTTTTAAGGCCTTTTAAATGTGATCAATAAAGTGACATAATTGGGCCAACACATTTCTTGAAGCCCATGATTTTGGTCAGGTCATGAGCGTAAATTGGTACGGACCCAATTCATGTGTAGAGACCCATTAAGGGCTTATGTAATTTCATTGTTTTCTGATGGAAAAAAAAAAAAAAAAAAATCGTCGCAAATACTATTTATTTGCGGCGATTTAAAGTTTGCCACTGAATTCCAAAGTCGAATCTGGAAAATGCTGAGGAGAAATCACTGTTAAGTTTTTTATGGCGATTTTCAAAGATATTGTGGTGACTTTTTTAGCCGCAAAAAACAATTGTTACTTTTATGGCCTTTTTCTTCCCGTCGAATAGCCAAATTGCCACAATAGTTTTTGTTGCGGCGAAAATTGTCGCTATAAAAGGTTTATGCGGCTAATTAAGTGCTTATTAGCAACAAATCAAAAGTGCCAAAAATTGCTAATAAAATTTAATTACCCCGCGCGATTCCCCCTTAGTCGATCATTTCCCTCCGTCTCCCCCCCCCCCTCCACCCTCTCTCCCCAATCCCTCTGTAACGTTCTTGTATATTCAAGAACACTACTGTGCTTCCTTTACACTCCAGTAATACATATCACAGTCAATTACACAACAAATGAAGAAGATAGAATGACACACGAAATGATCATCAAATGCCATATTCCATGGTGAATCTTGACAAGGAATTTTCGAGGAATTCCCAACCTCCCAAATTTAGAACTGTATTATTTCCAAGATCCTTTACATGTGAATCTCATCTGCTTTTATAGATGCAGAATGAAAAGAAGACTAAAACACAAACTTTACAACATAAAACGCAATTCAATTCTTAACAGCTCAAAACTCATTGTTTCATTAAACGGCTTCTAACACTACAAAACATGAAACGCACCATATTACTAACTCTATTTATCAAAACTCCCCGTATCGATCACTACCCTTGATTCCTTCTGTTATTTTGGTTTCCTTCTTTCTGTTATTTTGTTATTGCAGTTACTTCTTCATTCAACTTCCACCTTCACTCCTTTTGCTTCCCTTACAGCCTTGCCCCCAACACCCGTGACAATCCCCACGTCTTCAAGGCCTTGCCCCCAAGGCACCCGTGACAATTTTACAAAATTGTCCCTACTAAATGTGGATATGAGTTCCTGAGATTCCATAACAATTCCCAAGAGTTGTCCTCTAAAGTAGCCCCAACCCACTTAACCAGCACCTCATTACAAGCTCTATCACCCACCTTCTTCATCCTTCTCTCAAGAATCTTCTCAAGTTCAGGTTGAACAACTCCCTCACTGTCAACTAGTGGCAATGTAGGATGAATCTTTGATGAAGAAGGTAAATCCAGTTTGTAAGCAACCACACCAATCTTCTCAATAACCTGGAAGGGTCCAAAGTAACGAGGAGATAATTTCATGTTAAGTCTCAAGGCCACATTTTTCTGCCTATAAGGTTGTAGCTTAAGAAAAACCCAATCCCCAACGTCAAAACTCCTTTCAGTTCTTCTTCTATCAGCATATAGCTTCATTCTATCCTATGCTTTCTTCAAATTATCCTTCAAAAGACATAACACCTCCTCTCGAGTCTTCAAGTGTTGATCCACTGCTGCATTGGCAGTGGTGCCAAGCACATACGTCAGTAACTTTGGGGGTGGAACCCCATACAAAACTGCAAATGTGAAACACCTGTTGAGGAGTGAACAGTGGTGTTGTAACACCACTCAACCATAGGTAACCAACTGCACCAACTCTTTGGTTTAGAACATATGTATGCTCGTAAATAACCCTCCACATACTTGTTTAAAGCTTCAGCTTGACCATCGGATTGAGGATGGTAAGCTGAAGTAAAAGCCAGTGTAGTACCTTGCATTTTGAATAACTCCTTCCAAAATAAGCTGGTGAAAACTACATCCCTATCAGACACTATGGTCTTGGGAAGGCCATGCAGTTTAAATATTCCAGAAAAGAAAATTTCAGCTACCTTACTAGCTGTGTAAGGATGTGTCATTGGAAAGAAATGACCCACTTTAGTCAGTCTATCCACTACAGTTAGGATGACTGTCATTCCATTTGAGCTTGGGAGTCCTTCAATGAAATCCATGGCAATATCAAGCCATGGACTTTGACGGATAGGTAAGGGTTGAAGTAATCTAGCTAGACAAACATTTTCATTCTTGTTGACTTGACAAATCTGACATTCTTTCACCAACTTTCTGATATCTCTCCTCATACCTGACCAATAAAAGTCCAGCTTTGCCTTCTAAAGTGTTTTGTGGTACCCTACATGACCAGCCTCTAGACTGTAGTGAATGTGCTGAAGCACCCTCTTCTGAAATGGGGATCCAGGAACAATCAGTAGCTTCCCCTTCCTGAGAAGCAAGCCTTGCTGTAAGGAAAACCCCTTAGAAACTTGTTTGCCCTACTGCAAATCATAATCAAGTCAGTAAACGCAATAGAAAGATTATAACTTTGTTTTAAATCCTCCAACCACAGAGGAATAGAGAATGAAATTAAAGCCAATGTAGCTGGCTCCTCTTCCATTTTCCTTGAAAGTGCAACAACCACTTTATTTTCCTTGCCCTTCTTGTATTCCACTCGAAAATCATAGCCCATAAGCTTTGAAATCCATTTCTGTTGAGATACAGTAGCCACCTTTTGTTCTAATAAAAATTTCAAAACTTGTTGACCAGTCTTAATTCTAAAATTTATGACCAAGCAAATAGGGTCTCCACTTACCCACAACACACACCATGACCAAGAACTCTTTTTCATAAGTAAACAACATTAGGGCTTTGCCTTTCAATGCTTTGCTAAAAAAAGCTATTGGATGCCCTTCTTGCATCAAAACAGCCCCCAAACCCACCCCAGATGCATCACACTCAATAGTAAATTCTTTTGCAAAATCAGACAGCTTTAAAACTTGAGGTTGAGCTACTACATTCTTCAAACTATGAAAGGCTTCCTCAGCTTCTTTAGACCACAATAAAGAGTTCTTCTTCAGCAACAATGTTAAAGGAGCAGCTATAGAACCATAGCCTTTAATAAACTTCCTATAATAGCCAGTAAGGCCCAAGAACTCTCTCAATGCTTTTACATTTTTAGGGACTGCCCACTCTATCATGGCAGCTATTTTTGTAGGATCAACTTTAACCCCCTCCACAGAAATTACATGGCCTAGATAATCTACCTTAGTGACCCCAAAACGACACTTAGATTTCTTAGCAAAGAGAGTCTGCTGCTGTAAAACAGATAAGACTATTGACAAGTGTGCAAGGTGTTCCTCCAAACTTTTGCTATAAACCAGAATATCATCAAAGAAAACTAATACAAATTTTGTGAGATATGGTTTAAAAACATGGTTAATTAAACTTTGGAATGTGGCAGGGGCATTGGTAAGCCCAAAAGGCATTACCAAGAACTCATAGTGGCCTTCATGAGTTCTAAATGTTGTTTTTAGGGATATCTTCCTCTTTCACCCTAATTTGATGATAGCCTGACCTCAAATCAAGCTTTGAAAAATACTTTGCTACACACAACTCATCAAGAAGTTCATCAATGATAGGAATTGGAAACTTGTCTTTGATGGTTTCTTGGTTTAAAGCTCTATAATCCATACACATTCTCCATGTTCCATCAGCTTTTTTAACAAGGAGAACATGTGAGGAAAATGGGCTTTGGCTTGGTCTAATCACATCATTGCTCAACAAATCTTGTACAATCTTTTCAATCTCTGATTTTTTATAATGGGGGTACCTATAAGGCTTTACTGACACTGGTGTGGATCCACTTTTCAGAATAATTCGATGGTCAAAAGCTCAAGGTGGAGGTAACCCCACTGGTTCATCAAAAACAGTATTAAATTGCTGCAACAACTTCTCAACTTCAAGCTGTATCTCCCCCTTCTTTTGTTCTTCCTGTACTGCAACCAATTGCAAAAACCAGCCATGTTTTCTCACAAAAGAAGATTTTAACAGATTCACTCCAGCTTCTTGTTCTACTCTTCCAAAAACAAGACCTTCTAACAACAACTTCTTGTCACCTACTTGAAACTCCATAGACATATTATTAAAGTCCCATTTAATGGAACCTAATGTCTTAAGCCACTGGACTCCAAGAACAATGTCGCACCCACCCAAAGTAAGGACATGAAATGGAATTATGAACTTGGAACCTTGAATGTTAACAGGTTTCACACATCTCCCTAAACTAACAATCTTTTCACCATTTGCAACTTGAACTTGCAATCCCACATCCTTTTCCACCTTCAACTTAGCTGCCTCAATCACCAATGGGTCCAGAAAATTATGTGTGCTTCCAGAATCTACCAGAATTTCCACAGTAAAAGATCTAATCCTTCCCAAAAGTTTCATGGCATTGCAATTTACACAGCCTGAGATAGCATGTATAGAAACTTCCAGGACTTCAGAATCCTGTAAATCTTGAGTTTCTGGCACAAGTTCTCCCCCCAATACAACATTATCTTCCACATTTTCTTCATCATCACCTTGCAAAATATACACCTTATGGTTTTTACAGGTGTGATTGGGATTCCACTTCTTATCACAGTGGAAACACAATCATTTCTTCCTCTTTTCATCTATTCGAAGGGAAGTAACTTTCCTCATAGGAGGAAAAGTTCTCTGCCCTTTATTAGCTACATCCCCCCCATTTTCAGCAGGCCATTTATCAACATACTGGCCATGTTGCCTCCAAGACTTCCTTGAAGACAAAACATGTTCTTCTTGCAACTTTGCCAAGCCAAAAGCAGACCCAAGATTAGGTGGATTAAACATTTTAACAGGTATTCAAATATCATCTTTTAATCCACTAAAAAAACAAATCATCTTGTGTCTCTCGGATAATCCTTTCAACCTATTTGACAAGGCCTCAAATTGTGATGTATACAAACTAACAGAAGTAGTTTGTCTTAACCTGGTTAAAGCCTTCATTGGGTTATCAAATGTTGATGGCCCAAATCTTCCTTGCATTGTCATTACTAAGGATTCCAATGAATTAAACTGCCCAGCATCTAAGGCATTTTGGTACCACACCAATGCCTCACCATCCATATGGTGCGATGCTACCATCAACTTCTGGTGAAATGGTACTTGATAAAAATCAAAGTACTGATTGGCCTTAAAGACCCAACCAGCAGGATCAGTACCATTAAAACGTGGACAATCCAATCTGAACCCTCTCTGAACAACACCCCTTTCTTCATAACTTCTAGTCTCATTCGACACCTCTCTATCTCTGAAAGGATTGCTATTCACAACATCACACAAAGAACATAACATATCAGAGACTTGGTCTAACCTTTCTGTCATCCCATTAATAGCTTTCTGATGATTCTCCAACTGTTTCTGAAGTGCTTCCGGCTGCTTTTGGGACCCATCTTGCTGATTCTTTAAAGCAGCACGCGTACCTTCTGCCATCAGAGCTCCTCAAGATCGACTCTACTGATACCACTTGTAACGTTCTTGTATATTCAAGAACGCTACTGCGCTTCCTTTCCACTCCAGTAATACAGATCACAGTCAATTACACAACAAATGAAGAAGATAGAATGACACACGAAATGATCATCAAATGCTAGATTCCGTGGTGAATCTTGACAAGGAATTTTTGAGGAATTCCCAACCTCCCAAATTCATAACTGTATTATTTCCAAGATCCTTTACATGTGAATCTCATCTGCTTTTATAGATGCAGAATGAAAAGAAGACTAAAACGCAAACTTTACAACATAAAACGCAATTCAATTCTTAATAGCTCAAAACTCATTGTTTCATTAAACGGCTTCTAACACTACAAACATGAAACGCACCATATTACTAACTCTATTTATCAAAACTCCCTGTATCGATCACTGCCCTCGATTCCTTCTGTTATTTCGGTTTCCTTCTTTCTGTTATTCTGTTATTGCAGTTACTTCTTCCTTCAGCTTCTACCTTCACTCCTCTTGCTTCCCTTATAGCCTTGCCCAACACCCATGACACCTTCCGCGGCATAAAACCCACGCCACCGCCCACAGCGCGTCGCCAACAACCACACCAAGCCACCTCCACCTCACCTCGACGGCCACCCCCTCCTTCTCCCCCAGCCCCCAGCCGATCTCTTTACTCCCCAAATCTTGCCTCACCTCTCTCTCTCTCTCTCTCGTATTTCTCTATAACGCCGCCGCTAGGGGCGCCGTTCGCCACCACCCACAAGTCGAAGCCGTTGCCAGTTCTCTGTCATAGCCCCATTCTCCTCCACGCCTAGCGCAGCAGCTCAAGGCCCTCCCTCTCTCCCTTGCTCTGTTCGCAACCCACGGCCACCAGCTCTCCCAAGCGCCGTTGTGCTCCTTCTGAGCCACCACTCCACTGTATTTGGCAGTCAAACCTAAGATGAGGTGCCAGGGAACCTAAAAAATCAGCTTGCTATTGCTATGAGGAGTATCCAATGGAGGCAATTTTCTGGTCGCTGTCAACAACAAAGCAAGGGTACTACCTCTTTCTTGTTTTGATGTATCGTTTCCTTTCTTCATTTGGCCATGCTGTTTCATTTCCTTTCGCCAGTTTTCTCTGGTGCAATCTGGCTTCTTTACTTCAATATCAGTATTTTATAGATTCCTAGAATCTAATATAAATGATCACCATCTGTGTTTAGTTACTTGGAGAAGTGCCATCCCAAAATGGTTTAAGTCAAAACTCAGAGTAGTCCTTGTAAATATTGTTTTTTTTTTTTTTTTGCAATAAATGGTATAAATATGTCATTCTGCAGAAGAAATTGATGAAAGTTTGCTAAGTAGCATATGGGTATCTGCATGTTAAGAATACATGCTTGTACCTGTAGGCTGCAAGTCATTGTTTTCAAGCTCAAAAATTTCTTTCTGGTGAAACCTAGACTACGTAGTCCATGAATATGTAATTGAAAGTGGTATATAGGAAAGGAAAGTGAGATAACAAGGCACTTGTTTGAGCTTAAATCCATCTCAAAAGGTATTTCCTTCTTGGAAAGAATATATCTTGAAAAGGAAAGTTGAAAATTTGTAAAATGAAAATTTGGAAATGAAATTTGAAACTGTTTGTAGAGGCAAATGTTATTGTTTGGCTAGGAATTCAAACAATTTATAACCATGTGCAATTATGCCCCTGGGAATGTGTGGTTCACTTAAACAATACCTTTTGACATAAAATGCATTAATCAAGATTTAAGGTTCATAAGCGTCTTTAACTATTTATTTTTTTCCTCTTTTTTTGTTGGTTTTTGTCGTCTGTGTTCTATTAGTGGGTCATATTATTAAGATTAACTTCAAGATTTTTTTGGACACAAACTTAACAAATTACAGGAGAGAACATATAGCATATATATTCATCATGATTGTGTTGGCAATAGTTCCTTAAATATGAAACGCTGCTTACAAAGTTATCATTTTGGTAAATTTGCTTGTATGTTATCTGTATGATCTGCAGGTTATTTCAATTATACTATGTTAGCTATTAAGTTCTCTGGTGCAGTGTGCTGTTTTTTCTTTTTCACATGTCTTTATTGATAGAATGTGGATGGTGTAAACTACTTTCATGTGAAGGTCGTTGGATTCTTTATAAATAGCTTCAAAGAAGATCAAAGGTTGCTTGGTGGTTGATAGATCTGGGTTACCATACTTGCGATGCAACTAACCTGTGTTGGATAGGTTGTGGGTGTAACAATGTCTCATTTTTTTTGGTTGAAATCTGTACCATGGTGTCTAATCCAACCTAAATGCAAGTCATGATAGTTCCTGCTTGATCCAAAAAACAAAAAATGACTAGTATAATTAGAACAGGACTTGGATTTTCATTATTATGATGAAATATTTTCGATGCTTGTAGACATTGTTTCCCCTAGCACATATCATAATGTCCTCTTATTTTCAGTATTTTTAGAGTTATTTATTGTCCTTGTAGTGATAAGAAAGATGTAGCACTCCGTCTCCCTAGAGTTTAGAATAACCTTTACAGCTTCCAAGAATGTTATAAGAATGTTACTTTTTTCCTTGGAGTTGTAAGAAGTTACCTAACTCTTATTGAGGGTATTACTGTAGGCACATTACAGGCTTGCAGATGAGCATGGGCGGAAACCAATACTCCTTCTTACCATATCTACTTCCATATTTCCCTTTGGTACGTTTCTAGTGAATATTTTTCATGGCCTGGCATGTTAAAAATACAAAACTGTTTAAAAACTATTTTAAACTGGTAATAGCCTGTAAGAAACTTCCAGTATGTACGTTAATTAGTTTGTTTCCAAGTCATGGTGGTTCTCTTCTTTTGAAGATGTTTTCGGTGTTTAAATTTTGGCCCAGTACTTCAATGACAACAATCTGGTCACGTTCTCCATAATATTAATAATTGTGTGAGTGAACTTTGAAGTTTCCAAAGAGAGTGATCGCATGGCATGCCATACTCCGATGTCTAGACATGGGTGAAATTGCTGAGGTGTTTCTGGGTGTATGGAAAATGTGCTTGATAAGATGAATTCTTTTGAAATCTATATCGATCTAGTGTGCTATGATTAGATATAGAGGGCTCATCAATTATCAAGTTTTGGGGAGATTTGGGGAGATAGCTGATTTTTAGTGTAGAATGAGAGACACAGGGATTTGAGCTTATAACTTTACCTTTCTATTTTTAGTAATTATAAAAATGCATACTGCCCATTATAACGAAAGAATGCATACTGGGATGGCAACAAACAATAAAAACATTCATGTGGCTTGTAATTATAAAGAATGCATACTGGCCATTATAACGAGAGAGACTTCACAATGAAATTTGCTGCAAGGAATAAAGTTGGTCTTTTCTTTGTCATTCGTAGGCTGCAACTGATAAAATTGTAATCTTTTATTTTATTATTTGGCAGTCTATGCATAGAATTATGAATTCAAGACTAATTGATTTCTTGATACTCTTCTTTGGCTTTAATTCATTTCTCTACAGATGCATCATGCATGCTTGGGTATAGTTTTTCTATTTGTTGCACTATTTAGGTGAATTAATTATATCTTACAGTTATATATATATATATATATATATATATATATATATATTATATACTAGTAAAAGATGTTACGTGCCTAAGGCATGTATAGTGATAAATATTATAGTGATTTTTTTTTCTTTCCTCACTTTCTCTCTCCTCTGGCCCGATTCTTCCCTACGCCCGATTCTCCTTCAGCCCTCTCGGCGCTGCCGTGCGCCGCCCAGCCTCACTGCCACCACTGGCGACTTCCCCTCACGCCGGCAACCAAGTCAGTTACCACCGATCTCCCCCACGCGCAGCTCTCTCTCTCCCCTGCGGTAACCCAACCGAAATGGGTTTCACCCATTTCTCTCCACTTGCGCCGCCATACGCGGCCACCTAGGCCACCGCACCTCCACCACCTCACACCTGCGACCACCTCTCACAGACCACCAACCACCTCCTCCCTGTCAAGCCACCCCGATCCACCACTGCTCCAGCCCAGCCCAGCGTCCCTCTCCCATTCTCTGTCTCTCAACCCGCGGCCTCCAACCCTCCTCGTGCCGCCACCAACTGCCTTAGACCACCATAACCCATGTCCAAGCCCACCTCCCTTAGCTACTGCCTCTGTCCCCTGCACCACCAAGTGAAGAGAAGACCAAGCCCACCAAGTGAACACGCGGAAAGTAAATCACAAAAACAATAACAAAACCGTAATAAGACATAACCACAAATGGCATGAATGGAGGAAATAATATCACTGTTCATTACTGTTTATGTTTATAGCCGCTTTTAAGTATAAGGAAGATAAGGGTCTCTAATATACATACAACTCAGATGTTTTACCTACTTTTGAGGAGAGAGATCAAAAGACTAATAATCCTATTGAAACTTTATGTATTTCATTTTGAATTATGTTTCATGGTACAAGCCCTTTATGTATTTGTTCCTCATCATGCCCTTTGGTCTAGGGAAGAGACAAGGACTGCATACTGGTGTCATTTGTTAGGTCAAGTGAAAATCCAAGCCATACTGGTGACTTTAGATAAGTTTAGTCATTTTGGGAGGAAGCTCTGTCATTACTAGATTTCATGTAAGGCAGTATTTTTATTTGCTTTTGCTTGATAATAAAAATGAGTTCAAATTGATAGTTTGATTTTGAACATTTCTCACTTCTAGCTACTTTTTGTATTGAATTTAGACGTGTTGCCAATTATGGTGTAGTTTTGCTCGCTTATTTTTTAAGTTTTAATATACTTCTAATTTGTTAAAAGTCAACATGTGTTTTCAAACCAACTCCTCCTTCACGGGCTGTAATGGCAGTGAGTAATACATTTGACCTAACTATATATATATATTGTTATGGAAATTGTCAAAGTTGTGTATATATATAAAAATAAGAATAGCATTGCTCTCTGTTTTAGTAAATCTGGTTGGATAGAAGCATGGCCTAATATTGTGGGTCCTTTATTTAAGTTGCAACCATAAAATGCACACATGAAGTACTTGACTTTAGTTAAAATATACGTACGGTGTAAATACTAAGCAAAGTTTGTGGTAAGACCATAAAACATGACATGAAGCAGAAAAGGAGTGACTTTTGAGAATTTTGGGTTTTATCATTTCCTTATAGTTTTACTGGAAGTTTGGAGTTATGATTTTTGCAGGATAAGACTAATGGCCGGAATAAAGAATGTTGCTCATATACAAGCTCAAATAGAGAAAGTTGGGGAAGATGCTTATGTTTAGGAGGCACTGATGAAGAATCTTCTGCAGCCTGCACAGCTACTGGTAATGGCCATCAGGTCTCTCTCTCTCTCTCTCTCTCTCTCTCTCTCTCTCTCTCTCTCTCATGCATGTTTAGCATACATTTCCTGACAGACTTTTTTATTTGTTGTTTTTTCTCTTGAGTTGAAGGGTGTAATTTGCCATTCTACTTTTGCTTTGCTATTATTATACTTGACATATTTTTCTTGGAATGCAAACTTTTCTTTTAAATGCATGACATACCTGATAAGGATCGTTAAGGGTGAATTTCACAACCCTGGAGTGGCTTTGGGTAAAAGCTCCTGCAACTTATGGAATTCTAAATACAATTACTATATTTCCCATGGTTTCTTACAAAATTTGTCTTTGATATTATATATTGTAGTTGCAATTAGCCTATAATGGTCTTAGCTATAGAGATTTAGAACAAAACAGAATGTAGAGCATACTAATTCTAAAAGAAGGATCACACAAGGGGATTAGGGTACATACTAAATAGTGTGTATTGGAGAGAACAACTATCAAGCAGAATTTTCTCTGGTTGGATAGAAACTATATATTATAAAACACAGTCGATGCCAATTTTGATCATATTAGTAGCTCATACTTTGGATCTTTTTTAAGTATGTAAAAATAATATTAGTGCAATCCATAGTGTAAGGTAAAATTGTGAAGCCTACAAAACTTGGATGTGTATAATATTTTTTCTGTATTATGTTTTGTGCATTCTTTTATTTTCTGAAACACCTTTTCCATCGAGTAAAATTCACCGGAAATAATTTTTTTGTCACAGAAACATAATATCGCTGCAAAAACTCAATTCCACGACAATAACTAGCTGGGAATATATTCTGCCGAAGATAAATTAAAATTGTCAGAAATACTTATTTTTGTGACAATTTTAATAGTATTGACGACGATAAGTAAGCGCCGGAAAAAAGTTTTACCAGTGATTTAAGTAGATCGTTGGAATAGATTTATTCATTTGTGGCGATTTATTTAATATTTGTGACGACCAAAATTCACCACAAAGATGTTTTCCCAACGATATAATGGGCATTTGTGGCGTAAAAAAATCGCCGGTAAAGATAACCTTTTAGCATCGATTTTTGGCTTCCGTTGGGGTAGATCAGAAGTAGAGGAATAATACCAGTGAACATGCAGCGATATATAAATCGCTGGAAAAAGGTGGGGGCGGCGATTTATAGGACTTTTCCAAGCGAAAATAATCGTTGGGAAAAGTCACTTCCCTTGTAATGTCACTTCTTACTCTACACATCCCATCTGTTGTGAGTTTTCTGAGAGAGTAAATATTGGAGTGGAAGATCATACCACTGCGCATTTCCATCCAATGGCTATAGGTACTAAGGGTGGGCAGCGAGGCCCCGCCCTCATCCGCCCTGCCCCCGCATGGGTGGGCAGTTTACCCTGCACCGCCCATGTGGGGTCGGTGGCCCCCGCCCCGCATAGAACACCCCAGCAGGGTCCCGCCACCTGCTCTGCACTCCTACCCTTTTTAATATAAGTCTCATATTGCTTAATTTATTACTATTGTATTGCATTGACCTCCTATATAATGGTTGGTTTAGGAGGTCAAGGCAACCCAAAATATAACTATAATGAGCTTATATTTTTTTTATGTATAAATTTTAATTTATACTTTAAATTTATTATAATTTGGGTTTAAAAAAATTTTTAGACTAAAAAAATTTTTAGACGATAGATTGAGCGGGAGGCAGGGCGAGATGCGGTTTCAAAATCGGATTTTATTCAAGAGATCTGCTATACATCATCCTACAGCCGGCGCACACTTCACATGATCTTTTTTTTTTTTTTTTTTTACACTCAATGCATTAAGTGTGCACCGACTGTAGGCGGCGGTAAATATTTTTCCTTTATTCAAAGAAAAATGATAAACTCACAACATTTTATACAACAATGCTTAAAAAGAAGGGTATTTTTGTAAAATATTTTATAAAACTAACATCATTTTACAAAAATATCCTTATTTTATAATATGTGTTGTGTAAAGTATTGTGTAAAGTGTTGTATATTTACCACTAGTCTTATTCAAAATGGGGCCGGCTCTTATGCAGCACGGCACGGCACGGCACGGCACAGTGCAGCAAGCAAGATTGGCATGCACTGTAGCTCGTATTGCGTAGGGGCTGCACCACACTAGAGTGTTGTGCGAAGCAGCCTACGGTGTAACATTCACCTAAGCAGTGTGCTGTGCACTGGCACCAAGCGAGGCGTTGCACACATCTCGATGGCACGCACACCAAGGGCCTCGGCCAGCGGCTGTTTCACCTGGATATGTGGCAGGCCTCAATGCGTCATGCACCTACAGGTGTAACGAGCCCCAACTGCGGTTGCAGCCGCCCCGGCAGGCAACAGAGTCGGGCAATAAACAAATGCAGCAAGCTCCACTACGTCCAGAGCCGCGCACTTGACCAGCATCTCCGACGCGTTACCACGAGCTGAACTCTGCCGAAGAGGAGTTGCTAGATGAAGGTGACCAAATTACTTTTTCTCTGCGCAAACAGTAACCCTCAGGTGAAGAGGATGAACATATGCGGGTCATTTGTTGTGTGGCAAATGGGTTTGGACCAATGTTTTGAATACCGTACCGGACGTTGTACCGGTTAAGGCACTGGAACGAAATATTTCGATACCGGTACCGTTTCGAGATAACGTTTCGGGATAACGATTCGGGATAGTCAATATATAAATAAATTATATATATATATATATAAAAATTATATTCCAAAATAATAGTCTATATATAAATAAATTATATATAAATACATATATATATAAATTATAAATAGTCTAATATGAATTAGGGGTTAAAAATAAGTTTGTAGTTTGAAAAAATCGAAAAAAAAAAAACACACATAGGCCGAAATATCGGCCGGTACCGGCCGAAATACAGGTCGGTACAGGCCGAAATTTAGTCCGGTATAGCCGGTATTTTAGCCGGTACGGTACAGATATAGTACCTGTACCGGTCGGACGGCCGAAACGAAAAATTTCGACCGTACCGGCCAGTACGGTACGGGATTTAAAACAGTGGTTGGACTACAAACGAGTAAAGACAGAATAATGCTAGAGCTCTTGGGGCTCTCGTTGAAGCTCTAACGTGTGTTTTTTATTTATTTTTCTTTAAGTTATTTTTTATATATATATTTTAAATATTTTCAAAAATAAAAAAAAAGTTTAGAATATTATTAAAAAATACTTTTTCGTGATTAAGGAATTATTTTTTAAATATTTTTTTTTACTTTCTAATTAAGGAAGTGTTTTTAATGATGTTCTAAACTTATTTTATTTTTTAAAAATATTAAAAAAATCTATATAAAAAATTACTTAAAAAAACACATAAAAATACATAAAAACACATGCTATAACTCAAGCGGGAGCTCCCAATGAGAGCCCCAGCGGGAGCTATAGCATCGTCCTTTTTCAAACCAAATCTTTTGGCCTGGACTCAACGGACAAAATCCCATCTAGCCCATATAAATTTGAATCCTGCAAGCGGGCTTAGGTTTGACAGTTGGGCATGCCTGTTAACGTAAAATCACTTCTTTTTTTATTTAAAATTTTTTAATATTTTTAAATATTTTTAAAAAATAAAAAAATATACTAATACACTAAAAATCATTTTCTTAATCATTAAGCAAAAAAAAATTAAATACATGAGAGCACTAGCAATGACTTATTCATCTTTATCTTCATCTTCATATTTGCAGAATATGTCTTTAAATTTATCTACATTGACTTATGCATCTTCTAGTTTTTACATAACTACGAATAAGTTTGAAGAACTATTCACTCTTCAAACATTATTTTTACTGATTTTTTCTCTCATACCCATTAAAATCAACTTTGTAAAATTTATATTAAGATGACTTTTATATATGTAATTTGTATTAAGTTGATGATACAAAGTGTTTTTTAGTACATATTAATATTTATTAATAAAATTGGTCATTTTGATATATGAAATTGATAATATTTAGATATATGGATATACGGTGTTAATTATAAAATATATAAAAATAATAATAATTTTAAGAAAATAATTAAAAATAATAATATTTGATTAAAAGATGCATAATTCAATGTGAATGTTTTTCTTGATATGTAAAATCAATCTTCTAAAGATGTGAGTTTGAAGATACATATAGAAAAATCAATGCTAATGCTCAAGTCAAAATGAGAAGCCATTTTTCTATAAATTTTGTTTAAAAGAAAGTTTGTTTTGGGAAACTGAACTTTCGGCCTAGCAGGCAAAAGCCTGCGAGGATGTTGGGCGTCTTGGGCAGCCAGTGGGCTTTCAAGTTTGGCCCAATACACTGTAATGGGAAAAAAAAGGGCTTCAGGTGATTTGAGCCGTGAGCCCAATAGGCAAAGGTCTACTCTGCAGCTGGGCACCCAGGAAGGAAAGGCCCAGCCGAGCAGGCTGCAAACCTATTAAATTTTTTGAAAAAACAGATGGGCTATTCAGTATTGTTGTGGTCGCTGAATTTCTACAATATTACGCTATTCAGTAAATATTATGCCTTACGTATATATTTATTTTCTGAAATTTGTTTTGTATGATTGTGGTTATTGAATACACTGCATGTCATGGTATTATGAGATTATTTTATCAAATTTTTAAGGCATTTTATTTTCTGTTATAAATTGCCTAGATTATTAATTTTTTTAGAATAATAAATATTTGGGCCGAATGTAACAGTTTCCTATATGTATTGTGATTACATAAAATTGTATGAATTTATTTTATCACAAATATTTGTTATAATAATTTTAAGAATTTGTCTTCAAATTTTTAGAATATGATAAACTAGAGGATGAAGTAGCCTGAATTTGTATTGTACATGCCTATGATTGACCAAAATGAATTCCTTTGATCGAATAAGAAGGTCCGTTTGGTCATACAACTGTTCTCAAGTATTTTTATATATTTCCTTCTCAAATATCACTCAAACACAAAATATTTTTAATTTCAGATTTTTTACCTTTTCATCTAATGATTACAGCTTTAATTCAAATCATTTTACTGTAATAGCCCGCCAGAAATTCAAGGAATGAATTTTTTTAGACTTTAGAAACCTCTTGAAAACACCAAAAGTTTTCACGAATCGACCAATCGCATAAGTTTTAGTCTGTCAGCATTGTCAATGTTGCCACTCACAGATGCCAGAAGCGCAACTTTTTATTTATTTGAGATACGTAAAAGTATCCGAATGAGATGTGGTCTACACCACTAGAATCACATGAATATTTAAGATTTTATGATTCAATAAAACAATTTTCAATTTCCAGATGAAACACTTATTCAAAAATGCATTTTGATTATTTCGAGACCATTTGGAGTCGAATTTTAATAAACGTGCACTCTAAGAGCATTCCCAATGGATAATGTAAAATACAGTTATCTGTAAAATATGAAGAAACTTGTTCAAATATGAGCTACAATGGATGTTGTATTTCATCTACATTTTCCATTTTGCTACAATAATTCCACTACATCTAAAGGACTATTAGAGATAGTGATCAAGATCAAACATACTCCGAGATTACTGCCGGCCCCTCATACTCATCAGATAAACAAAATGATTTGAATTCAAATGAAGATAACACTTATATGTACTCTGTTGAAGATCATACCAGAACCAACTAATATTTTGTCTATATATTTGTTCTTATCTATAGTTGTAACACTTATATGTGGTTTAAATTCAAATACTTGTACTCTATCTATATAAACACTAAATGTAATATGACTGGTATCATCTTAAACCAGCCTTTTTCAATTTACTTTATGACTTGGTATGAGAGATTATCAAGCTCATGATTTTTTTTCGATCCATCATGGCCTCATTACTTGCACTTGTTGGGCCTCCCTTTTTCATTCCAAACATCACCCCTTTAGTAGCTGTCAAACTTGATGGAACCAATTACTTAAACTGGACTACTCAATTTTTCAAGTTCTAAGAAGTCATGACCTTTTAAGCATTGTTGGTAGCTTTGAGGCTTGTCCTACTCAATATCTTCTTGACACAACTGGAAAACCCATTTCTGATATCAACCCAGCATACCTGGTTTGGCAAAAGAAGGATCAGTTCATTTTGGCATGGTTGAACGCCACTCTTAGTGAGAAAGTTTTATCTACTATGTATGGACTCACTACATCCAAGCAAGTTTGGAAAACACTGGCCTGCAGGTTTGCTCCTTAATCACGATCTCGAATTTCTCATCTCAAACGTCAACTTCAAACTCTTCAGCAAGGATCCAAAACTTGTTCTGATTATTTTTTTACAGCCAAGTGTTGGTCTGATCAACTTTCAGCTGTTGCTAAAGCTGTTGATGAAGAAGATAATGATCTCATGTGTTGTTGGAGGACTTTATCCAGTTTATAATTCTTTTATCACATCTCTCGGCTTTTCGACCTGTGATAACCCCATTTCCTTTTATGACTTTCAAGCTGAATTGCTCAATTATGAGCTACTCCCTGAGGTCTAAAGCAAGTCTCTCTCTTCGGAAGGCACTCAATTGGCCTTCTTCACCCATAAACAGAAACCCCATATGGAAAGAAACCGAAGTTCTCAAACCAGAAAATCCAACACATCTCTCGACCTCCCACCAATTTCAACTCTACTTCTCATATCTCTAAATCACAGTCCTCCAGCATACCTTTCTTCTCAAACAGATTTCCACCTTATCAAATATGTGTGGCAAGACCAATCATCAAGCTCTCGATTGTTACCATCGAATGGATTTTTCTTATCAAGGCAGGCATCCCCCATCACAGTTGGCACCAATGGTAGCTCATACTCATGTTGAACAAGTGATTGAACAGCCTTGGTATCTTGACAATGGAGCCAATAATCACATCACTTTTGAGCTTAAGAACTTAACCTTGCAACAACAACCCTACCATGGAAATGACAAAGTGACAGTGGGCAATGGAGGAGGTTTGCTAATCACCAATAATGTTTCCTCTTTGTTCTCTAACTCCAAAACAAAATTCTTTTTAAACAATATACTACATTGTCCTCATGCATCTTCCAATCTCTTATCTATCCAATGTTTCTATAATGATAACAATTGTTACTTCATTCTCACTACAACACAATTTATTGTGAAGGATCTGTAAACCAAGGAAATCCTGCTCCAAGGGCCGAGTAAAGCTAGTTTGTACCCTATGTACCTGAAGTAGCTCAAACTCAATAAATCACCCCTAAAGCTGTTATACTATCATCTTTCACTGCATTGTTAGGTGTCAAATCTCCCATTCAAATCTGACACTCAAGACTGGGTCACCCATTAGAGTCTAATGTTTCTAGATTAGTCAAGAGTTCTATGTTGCCAGTTTCTGGTCCAGCAAAGTCTAAACAATTATGTGAGTCATGTCAAGTAGCCAAGAGTCATAAACTTCCTTTTGTTTAGTCCAATAACAGGTCCACCTCTCCTCTTGAGTTAATACACTCGGATGTGTGGACTTCTCATGTAACTTCAGTTGGTGGTTGTAAATTTTAGATTTTATTTATTGATGATTTCTCCAGATTCACATGGTTGTTTCCTTTAAAATTGAAATCTGAAGCATTTAGTTGCTTTGTTTGATGCAAGTGCCTAGTTGAAAATCAGTTTTCTAGCAACATTAAACACTTTTAACTGATAATGGTGGTGAATACTTGTATACTGCTTTCCAAGATTACCTTTCTAAACATGGCATTTTACATAAACTCACATGCCCTTACACCTCCAAGCAAAATGGCATTTCAAAGAGAAAGCATAGACATATCACTGAAACTGGCCTCTCCCTTCTAGCTCAATCCTATCTTCCAACCTCTTATTGGGTTGATGCTTTTCTCACTGCCACTTACCTTACAAATAGACTCCCTACACCTATCTTATCCAACCAATCCCCATACTTTAATCTCTTCAACAAACAACCAGATTATTCATTCCTTAAAAGTTTTGGGTATTTATGTTTTTCACTTCTCAAGTCCTACAATCAACATAAACTAGCTTTCCGAAGGAAGAAATGTGTGTTCCTTGGTTACAATGGTAATAAAAAAGGCTATCGTTGTCTTGACCCTCAATCTAAACAAGTCTATATTTCAAGACATGTAATCTTTGATGAATTGAGTTTTCCTTCTCAAGCTACACAGGCTACAACTGATGTTTCTCCAACCTTACAAGTTCCTTCCCTTGGTTCCACAACTCCTCCACAACTAGATTCTCTCTCTAATCCTTTGTCCTCTATTTTTGTTCCTTTATTTTCAACTTCTCATGATTCACTCACATTAGACCCTACTGCCAATGTATTCCCTCTCTCTCCGACACATAACGACTCACCTGCCTCAGAGATTACTGTTGGCCCTTCCAATATTGATTTCCCTTCCAATGGCAGTCCAACCCTCATGATTGAATATGTTTCTCCTTCCCCTCCTTCACACGTGTCTGAAGTCAACATCCCCGAGCCTACCCTCTAATCTATACCATCCCTTCATCCAAAATCATAACTCTATCTCAGACCAACTCCTTGAAGCCTAAAAAATTCCCAAATTATCAACTCTACTATTCTATTAAACATCCTCTTCGAGCCTTTTTCACCCTTTCTTTGCCCTCTGAACCTAGAACTTATAAACAGGCAGTGAAGGTCCAGCATTGGATGAATGTAATGCATGCTGAATACAATGCACTCTTAGCTAATAAAACTTGGACTATTTTTCCGAGACCTAATCATAAAAAGGTAGTAAGGAACAAGTGGGTATTTAAATTCAAACAAAAATCTGATGGTACTTTTGATAGATACAAAGCTAGATTGGTAGCTAAAGGGTTTGACCAATTTGATGGAGTTGACTTTAATGAGACTTTTAGCCCTGTTATAAAACTTGCTACAATTAGGTTGGTTCTAGCCTTGGCAGTCCACCATGAATGGTTTATTAGAAAACTTGATATCTTCAATGCTTTCCTCCATGGCAATCTTGAGGAGGAGGTTTACATGGAACAACCTCAAGGTTTTGAAGACCCGTACCTCCCTGATCATGTTTGTCTTTTCCATAAATCCATATATGACCTTAACCAAGCCCCTCGGGCTTGGTTCTTGCAGTTGTCTCAATTTTTATTGGAACTAGGTTTCATTGGTTCCACAATCAACGCATCTCTATTTACCTTTCATCATAACATCATATGTATTTTTGTGCTTATATATGTAGATGAAATCATTGTCACCAGCAACACTTCATCTTCTATTGATGCTCTTATCTCTAATGTTAGTTGTGAGTTTACTGTTAAAGACCTTGGACCATTATCATATTTCTTCGGGATTCAAGTCACCAATACAGCTAATGGTCTACATCTTCATCAAGGTAAGTATGTTGTTGATTTACTGCACCATATGAAGATGGCAGGTGCTAAACCAGCACCCACACCGTGCACCTCAGGTGGCAAGCTATCTAAGCTATCAAGTGATCCACTTGATGATCCTATAGAATATCAAACAATGGTGGGAGCTCTTCAATATTAACTCTCACTAGGCCAAATTTATTTTATAGTGTGAATTAGTTGTGTCAGTTTCTACACTGCCCAAGGACCACTCATCTTACAGTTGCCAAGAGAGTATTACAATACCTCAAAGGTACCCTACACTTTGGTATTCAGTTCAGCAAAGGATCCCTCCAACTCAATGGCTTCTGTGACTCAGACTGGGCAGGAAGTCCAGATGATCGAAAGTCCACTTCAGGTTACTGCATCTATCTTGGCTCATGCTTAATATTTTAGGTTGCTTAGAAACAACCAATTGTAGCTAGATCTAACACTGAAGCTGAATACAGATCAATGGCCTTTACAATAGCTGAACTTTATTGGTTGAGAATGTTGTTTAAAGAACTTCACATACCCCTAACCACAGCTCATTGTCTTTGGGTTGACAATATTAGTGCCTTAGCACTCTCTTCCAAGCCAGTATTTCATGCCCGAACTAAGCATATCGAGGTGGATTACCATTTTATCTGTGAGAAAAGCTTCAACAAAGACATCCAAGCCAGATACATTTCAACTATTGCACAAACCTCAAATATCTTCACTAAAGGTCTCTCTTCATCTCGCTTTCAGTTGCTTTGTGGCAAGCTGATGGTTCATGACCATCACATCACCTTGAAGGGGGCTGTTAGAGATAGTGATCAAGATCAAACTAACTCCGAGATTACTGCTGGCCCCACATATTCATCAGATAAACAAAATGATTTGAATTCAAATGAAGATAACACTGAACACTGATATGTACTTAGTTGAAGATCATACCAGAACCAACTAATATTCTGTCTATATATTTGTACTTATCTATAGTTGTAACACTTATCTATAGTTTCAATTAAAATACTTGTACTCTGTCTATATAAACACTAAATGCGATATGACTGGTATCATCTTGAACCAGCCTTTTTCAATTTACCTTCTGACTAGGACACTGTTCACACATGTAAAACATTTTTAATTCATTTCTCTCTCCTATGAATGCTTATTTCCCAACTGCAGAACTTTAGCATAATTTCATTTAGCCCTTGTTGTTTGTTTGGCGCAAGTTTTTCCTTTGTGTTGTCATTGCGTATGCAGAGCAAAGTTCATTACCGATCTTTGTTGGTCTCGATTCAGGCTGCTTGAATTCAGACGAAAAGCTATCTCTTTATGATTTCTATTTGGCGTTCTTTCTTAGCCTGAAGCCTTGAAACATTGAGAAAAGTTTAGTATGTCGGGGCCTTGGGGGATTTCGTGGAGAAATAAAATCTGAGTTTGCTCTTTTTGGGTGTCAAATATGTGTGCTTTAGTCTTCTTTCTCTCTCTCTTTTTTTTCCCCTGGGTTCTATGATTAGAATAAATTGGTATGTATTTGCTTTGCTAATCTTACTTAGATTTTGTTCGGTTGCTGAGAAAGTCTTGGAAAATTTCACTTAATTAGGTGGAGAAAAAAAAGACGACAAATGTTCTTTATACTAAAACTATTTTTAGAGTCCATTACCATTGTAATTCTTTGTTTGATATCACTTTTTGGGTGATGAAGATGGGGAGATAGTGTAAATATTAAAAGATACGAGAACATTGTAAATTAGTTAGAGAAAATATTTAAAAAAAATAATAAAAAAAAGAATATTTAAATGTTATAGATGAAAAATAGATAAGCTAATGTATGATATATTGTAAAAGTCAATATGTAAAATAGAAAAAAGTAGATTTTGGTGATATATTTTTAAAGAATAAGATAGAGAAACCACTGAGAGTGCTCTAATGTTAGTATTATTATTTAAGATTTTATTGTACAAACTGTATTTTTCACCTTTTCAGAGTGAATAATAGCCCTCGATAGTAGCACCTAAGAGCATTGTTTTCAAAATCATAGTGTGGAATGTTCAAATTTAGTTAGGGAAGTTTTATTTGGACACTTGATAAAATCTTAGTCACACTTGGTGAATAGTATTAGACCCTTGGCACCAAGAGGAACCATGAGATAGAAATGTGAAGAAAATCAAGCTTTGGAATCATACCCCAAATAGTACATGATGTGAAGGCTAAAGGTCACCTCACCACCACCCTTCACAAGGAAGCTTCCTTGGCTGAAAACCATTCACTATTGCCCATTGTTTTTGGCTGCCACAACCATCATTCCAAGTGTCATTCACAACCTCCCATCACCCTCCAGAAATGTAAAAGGCGTCCAAGTCATTTCCAACTTCATTTCATCACTTTCTAACTCTTTTCTTGGAGAGCAAACAGACTCTCGGGCTGAGTTTCTGGATCACTTTGTGCGACTTTTTTGAAGCAGTTGTAAGTAATTTCTCACAGAGTCTCCTTCACAAAAGTTGTTTGTCTTTGAGTATAGTTTCTGTGGATATGTTTTATGTTGACTTTCATGGTCAATTATTTGGTCAAAAGTTGGTTTAAGCATGGAAAGGTTAGTTTGGGCGATAAACTAGACAGTGTATTATATTTTGATGATTTTGACCAAGTTATTGGCAAGCTGCGATGCCCCCAGCCCCCGCTTGGGCTTTGACGGTGACTGAATGCATCGAAATATGTAACACAAGGCTACATACCCCTTGTACATGACAATTAAGATGTAATGCACCTAGCATCTAGCAATATGCGGTAAAAATCGCAATGGAAAAATTCTTTTATATCTAACTTAAGCACGGTGGAAAAATAAGTAAAACTCATGGTACCAATAAGTGCAAATATCCCAAAGGTTTCATATAGTATAAGCACTTCAAAATGAGTTTGTGTTTTCCAAAAGAACTCCCAAAATAAAATAGTGTATTTTAAACCATTCCCAAAACACGGAATCCATCAAACCATTGTTCCTAAAGATGAAATTTCCAACTTAAAGTGGGAATGGGGTCCCATCTTGGTCTCTTTTATTTTTAAAAAGGGTTCGGGTTTCACTTTTTCTCCAAGTTCTGATCATTATCTTAAGTGTGGCATCGTTTGAAATCTTCTATATCGTGAAGTATCTCTGTGATTGCTTGGTCATTAGTCTCAAGGCGCTCCGAGATGGAGGGCTCAGACGAGCTCATAACCATCTTAGGCACGATCCTCTTCGTAGGAGGTGCTGTCCTCTTCCGCTTCGTTATTGGGGTTTGCTAAATCTGTTACAACTTCTACCATTCTAGGTGGGGAATGGTAGTGGAAATTACCACAATGAAATTATGATAGCAAGTAAACAAACAACATACCACATATATCATAAGCATATAAAAGCAAACACAAACAAATGCATGGACATGTACATATGACATAGAACTTTGAATTATCCATCATGGACTTTTCTTATAAAAATAACATTTTTCATCTTTTAACTCTTAACACATGTTCATATCATTTGAGCTTGGGTTCTTGTTCATATCATAACATATCGTGTCAATTCATATCATGTCATAACATATCATATTGAGAACAAGTCTCATCATTCCTTATCATTTCATTCATATCGTAACATATGATGTCATAACATATGATGTCATTTCATATCATATCATGTCTTTCATATCATGGAGCTCAAATGCCTTGTTCATATCATATCATTCACATATATGGATACCTCATAGCTCCCCTAAGCATCGTGTGTTCCCCGCTAGTTACCGCATCAACCAACGATCCACTTGATCAAGGTGATTACGTCATATCATAGACATATTTCTTACAATAGTTCGCATATTTCGCTTTCACCGTAATACGCACCCACTAGTTTTAGGTGCAATCCCACTCTGGTATCCTTCCATAGGAATCATTCGAGGTCCATCGACTGTACTTAGTCGACCCAAGGGTTTCCACTCGACTTTAGACACTTCAGAGTGGACAAAGAGTTCCACTAGGGCATTTTCCCGTCCTAGCATTTGGGGTCGTTATAAAATATTTTTGACTCATTCTTTTAAAAACATGGACCTAAATGCATGATACATGTGACATGGACTCATGATGAAACATAAATCTTATTCATGCAACATGTAAAAGCCGAATACCATAGTTCATTCCATAGCATGCATCTCATATCATAGCTTGAAAATATTAGAACATGTAAACAAGGATAATTTCATGCAAATATATTCAACTCTTTCATCAAAACATCAAAACAGATTTTTTTAACCCAAAAGATGGTCATGGCCAATCCATCTAGGCCTTCCAAACTATGTATTTTCATCATTCCAACTTATAACATCATGCTCCCATTAGATCTTACGTACAAACAAACATGCAAAACCAATATACATGACAAAACCGAAACTAACATGTATTATATTTGGAACTTTGCTTAATCATACATCACAAAATATTGTATCTCATCACTTTTAACCATAGCCGAAAATAGCATCATAGAAATACTAGATTTAAGCGACAACTTCATGCACAAAACACAAGGGCCGAATACATCAGCATGGAATATCATGCTTCAAACCACAATTTCATACAAATATTCATAGCATCACATAGGCCAAATACACATACACGAAATAATAACAGTAGTCAAACCAATAATCACATCGTTCAAGCAAGAAAACATACAAGAGTTCACATTATATATACAAATAATATCAAAGATAGGTTAGAAGTTTACTTACAAAAAGTCCAACGATAATATTAGCAAAAATCTGAAAATAAAATGTAGCATATTAGAAATCAACTCATGAAAATAGGTGGTTGTGTGAGAAAAACCCTAAAACAGAAAATAACTAGATGAGTTCTTCCCTTGGCCGTGTGTGTGCATCAAGAAGTGAAGTGATTCTTACCTTCAAGTGTAGAGCTCCTACTCGAAAAATGATGAGTGGTTTCTTGGTGATACGCAAAAAATGGTGGTGTTTGGCTAGAGAGAAAATGTGGAAAAGTGAAGACTAGAGAGAGAAAAGGTGGTGGCCAAAATGCACTTAGGAGAAACAAGACAACTTTTTGCAAAAATGACTCTCCCATTTTCAGCTACCTCCTTATATAGTGTCCCTCCAAGTTTTTCACCAACCAATGCATGCAAGACATGTGGTATCTTCTACTTTCCCTCAAGATGAGACTTGCATGGGGAAGACCAAAGGGTGGCTTGGGTTGGTGTTTGTCGTGTAGCCCTCTCTCCCCACAACCGAAACTCTCTTTGCCTCCATTCTCCATTTTGCCCTTCCACTTATGTCTGGGTTCAATGCACCAAAAGGTTAAAATGTAATTTCCTCAAAATCCTAATCTTCCAAAGCACTCTTCTAGTGTGCATGGTTGACAAGTGGCGTGAGGGTGTGTGTGTTATTGGACTTGCCGAAATCCCCCATGTCACTTGAGGTGACTTTGTGTCATTCTCTAGGTGCTTTTTACTTTTTGGATTTCCTCTCCTCCCCATTGTAGCTGTCGGTCACATACTCTCCTTCTTCCTCAAAAAGTCTTCTAGAACATACTTTTTGTCTTCCCTAGTATGATGAATCTTGGAACTCACAAAACTACTTTTTGTCCTAGTTTGACATCTGTCCATGGGAACTTGAGCTTGCAAAAGTGGCTCCTACACTCTCAAAAACCAAAACCCTAGTTTATCTTCTTGCTTCTTCCACTTTTCACCTATAGATCCAATGTGTGATTAACAAGTGTCCACCTAGCCTTTTCCCAAAAGACCAAAAACTCCTTCTAGAAGCCAAGTGGCGCCTTCTCCTTGTTTCATGGCCTAACTTGGGCCTTCTAAAGCAAATGGGCTTTTTTCCTTGGGCCAAGTCCCTTTATTTTCTTTTGAGGGCTAACAAGCCTTACACTAAAAGATCTCTATCCCATTTAAAAAAATAAATAAATAAATAAATTAGCCTAATGGGCTCTTCCACACTTAACCAAAACTCAAGGACACAACATCATTCATACAAAAAGTAAATACGATTCCTTACGAAAATTCGGGATGTCACACAAGCTCTTGGTCTGATTTTTTTTTTTTTTTTTTTTTTTTTTAGTATAGTTGAAATGCTTATATGAAAGTTTGATGAGGATTTGTTGCATGTTATAAGCTAAAACTTTCGATGTTATTTTTTTATGATTACTTTCATGAAATATTTTAGATCTAGAGGTTTTATCAAAACCAAACCTTGTGGAAATCAACTTGTGAGAAAGTGTTGAAGTCGAATGTTTACAAATTGATTTTTGTAACTTTTGTAATTTTTACTTGATAATTCAAAATATTTAGTTTTTAAGAATGTATTATGAACATATCGAAAGAAAGTTTTTGAACTTTTGGAGTTCTTGGAGATGTTTTAAAAAGAGACAACCTTGAAAATCAAGGGTCGTGTTTTAGTAAAAGAAGCTTTGAACTTTTTATTAAAAATATTTAAGATTTAGTGAAGTGGATTTTTGTTGGTTGTTTTAGTATGCTATTTGGACATAGGATACGATTTTCTATGTTGCAATATTTTGGTTTAATCATGAGAAATGAGATTTGATAGAATTGTAACAAAAATAAGAAAAATTGCCACTTTGTGTTTCTGCCTCAATGAGTTTGTTATGGTTGTGATGTGTTTTAAGTTTTTCTAATTTTGGACAAAATTTACCCGAGTAATGTAAATTTTGGTGAGCTTTGGAGTTACGATGTCAAATCCTTAAGTTATGGATAAAATTTTAATTTTACTCTAAGATAGTATTTTCATGTTTCTAAGTTATTAGTGATTAAGTTTCTAACATTTAGAAATCCCTACTTACAATTTCTTTTGTTTCGCACATTTCTTCGTAACGTGATAGTCACTTTAAGTTAACTTCTAACTTAGTGCTAGATTACTGTGTATGTATGTTGGTAAGTGAACTATTATTATGTACTTATGTTATCATATATGTCATGCTATCATATATTTCATGTTATCCCATGTCACTACATGCATGTCTGTTATATATTATATTCTGTTGCATAATATTTTTTTGTTACACCTTATATTCTGTCAGTCAATGTTTATTTGTTATACATTATATTCTCTGTCATGTCTGTTACATGTTATGTCATGTCATGTCACAAAATGTTTGTCTGTTTCATGTTATGTCATGTCATTCATCTCACGTACATGTCATGTTACGTTACGTCAAGTCATATGTCCTTTCATTTCATGTCACGTTATGTCTCCAGTACATTTTGTGTATCTCGAAAACATTTTTTCATGTCAGTCAAGTCTGTTTACATTTATCATGACCCTAAGTGCAAGGATGAGTTAGTATCCTAGTGGAACATCTTTATTCACGCTAGAGTGTCTAAACTAGTGTAAAATTCTCTAGGTTGATAAAGATCAACAGGCTTTGAATGGGGCCTAATTAACCGGTCACTAGAGCGAAGTCAAGCACTAACGCCGATGGTACCTCCTTACTTTCAATTTCATATTATACATACTTGTGCTTGTGCAAATACCTGTCACGAGGTACTTACATTACATTTTTCATTGCAGGTGCAGATACCTTTGAACTAGTACGTATGTTAGCACACTCACAATTGGTGCAGCTACCGGTGTTGTGATGCGTAATCGATAGGGACACAAGGCTCAAGGGGACATATGTGGCACCTACATTTCACTTTTAATAATCATGCTTAATTATTGAACAAGATTTTAAGATCTTGTCTTTCATGTTCATATTCATGTTATTTAACGTTCAGTTTAGTTCATGTTCAGTCTTAGTTTTGTTCACGTTCAGTTCAATGTCAGTTCATGTTCAGTTCACGTTCAGCTTTATGTCATGTTTAGTTCACGTCAGTTCATTTCTTCTCATGTCAGCTCAAGTCATGTCAGTAAATGTCATGTCACATCAAGCTCATTTATGATCATATTATGCATTCATGCTTTTACTGTCATGCATGCATTTTTAAACTGTCAATTAAGTTTTTTGTTAACTTGATGAGATTTGTACTCAAATCTCACTATGGTAGTCCTAACTACCATTCCCTTCGCAATGGTAGGTAGTACGATAGGGATCGATGGAACCAAACTGGACCAGACTAACGTGGGCATGGCCAAAACCGAGTAGTACTGATTTTACTATAGGCGATCGCTTCCGACCAATAGGCTGCTAAGCGAATATTACTATACTGCTAGAGAAGGATATCGTGGGCATCTTGAAAGAGATCGTAGAACTTTGAGAAGTACAGGACAAGGACTAAGATATTATAATTTGTACTAAGTACTTCTCTTGACAAGGGACCCTACTTTTGTTGATGCATGGTTTAAACTAGTCTCTGAATGGTTTATGTGAATTTGGTATATGTGAATAGTTATAAATAAGTAGTTAAGTTCGGGATTAGTATTCTGGTACTTTATGTATTGCTCAAAGAAAAAAAGTATCCATTGCGAATATTGCATATTTCTAAATGCATGCTAAGTGCATTGAATCCTTAATTGTCATGAATAGGGGCAGGTAACCTTATGTTACATATCCCGACACTTCAAAGTCCGTTTGATCTCAATCGGGATCTGAGGACATCACATTTACTACTATTCATAAATATACTAAAATATATTCTAACTATCTAAACGGGCTCGAGATTCTTTTTATTTGCATGTGACACACTCATTAGACTACTTATCCTAGTGAGCGTATGATTGAGATTGATTTGGAATTAATTTCCTATAAGATTTAAATTTGTTCACAAATTAATATAGAAATTAATAATTAAGCATTGTGGCGCAAGAGATGATTAGGAAGCATAGCATATTTTTTATTTTACGACGTGTGTTAATTATTTTTGTGCAATTAAATGCGCACATGATTGTAAGTTTGGTATAATAGAGAATAAATCCTAGATATTGGGCATGTGACTTAATTGGCACATTAATCTCCTCCATGAGCAATACTTGGAAACCTATGACAATTATTATGAGTATCAATTTTCATGAAAGTCAGAGAAATCAATTATCATATAGAGCTCAACCACTCTTTTGATTTTGAAAATCTTATGGGTAATAACAGAAGTTGCATATCTTTTTTCTATAACGCAAAGACTAGTTGCTCTCATATTTGAGGTTGAGCATATTAATCTTAAAACAACTTAGATTGACTGAGAGATAAGCGCATACTCTCTAAACATTGCCATTATGTCTAATTAGTGGGGCCATTAAAATTTGAATGTGCCAAAGTGTTGGGGACATTCTTGACTAGGACATTGATTTAATTCCAGTGTACCGCTTTGTAGCATTAACACTGGTAATCTTACTCAAGCTAAGCTTTTCTCTCTCATAAGGACAAGTAGGTTCTGCAGATATATGAGTTTTTTAGCACCCCTTGAGAATAATTTAATATCTAGTACCTTAGGGTTTTGCATGGTAATTGCTGCAAAGTCTGAATCATTAAATACAACTTAATTAAGCAAAAGAAAATACAAAGTTTACTAGAATATAATATCTTCATAAATAGCGTGGTAGTAATATAACAATATTCTCTCATCGCTTGAAAGTATTGAATTCACTTAGTAGAAATCCTAACATGAAATTTTAGATTCACTTCACTCATATGATCCAACTTGGAATAATTGATCTAATTGACAAAAACATGGAGTTAATAGAGCTATAAGTCCATCTGTTGGCACTAATTGAGTTACTTTTTTATAACCATTAATCGCACAACAAACTTTTCTGGAATGAGTTAAATAATTGATTCTCGTAAGAGATTTAGATAGTTAGTTTTTGTAATGTTTAAGGCATGAAGTATTTTAAGCGCATGATTGTTGCTTATACTATTTTGGTACAAAAAGCGTATAAATGTTGTCTGTACTATTTTCATGGGGCGTAAACCACTCATATATTCAACAATACCAAATATACCTACTCATCATTATTAACATCTATTGAATAAAATGATTTATTTGAACACTTCGCTAATCCTATTAAAGTTTCTTAAGAGAGTTAATATCAATGACGATTTGGTTGTCTTAGATTATTAGTTATAACCTAATGAGTAGTTTTCCATACTACAAGTTAGTGGCATGGATTTATAAAAAGTAGCTCATACTTTATTTCTTGTGAGATTGTTTACAAGAGAAATAGTTCCTATGAGCTTTTGTTTAAAAACAATAGACAATTATTTATGTGGAGAATACCAAATAATCTATATTTTAAATTGAGATGCTCATACTATCTTATATTTCTATTATGTTTTGTTCATGGAAGTTAGAGGTTTAGATTTCGTTAGAGAATAAATAAGTCTTATTTGATTAAGTTTGTAATGCCATTTGGACAAGTCATTTGAAGTAATGACTAGACTATTGTGATAGTCCTTAGGGACAAAGATCCTAATTGCTTTACCCTTAATGAAAACAAAGCTTAGTTATCTCATGTGTTGTTGTTAAGTACAAGAGACCCATTTGAAACTTTGAAGTCACAAATTAAATTTGTTGAATGATATTTGTAGTCACTTTGTGATTCCTTAAAGTCGCATATGGATTTGATGACTATAATCTAAGGTTCATATTGTGAGTTTGACTCTAAATGATATTTGTGACCAGTTGCTAACTCCATGGTTGTGCAAATATCTTTTATTTATAAAAGTTGAGTCTCTTAGTAGGCATGTGTTTTTTGAAAAGTTATAACATATGAGATTGCGTATAAGGAGAAATGGTCATAAAAAATCACTTGAGATTTGCAGTTTAATCATTTGTGGTTGACCATGTGATGTCTTTACCTCATAATATTGTTTGTCATGCACATAATCGTTATGTGTTTTATGATCATGGGCATGATTACGAGCATTTAGTGAGCACACATATTCATCAAAAAATTGAGAGTTACGCTTAAAAATGTATGCTGATAGGCTTTTATCGACTCACTCACATGAGCGATCGCCTCTAGCATTTAGATGGCAAGTAAAGATCAGACATTGTATCCCTTGATGAGGCCTTTGTATGTCGCTTTATATATATCTCGCTTTAGTTAGGCTAAGATGAGGCCTTTGTTAATTGTATTTAGCCCACAATCGATGTAATTGTATTTAGCTAGATGTAAGATCATCTTTGGCGCTTTAGATAGCAAGCAAATGAAGCGACTCAAGTTAGGCACTCAGACAATGACTAGAATAAGATCTGTATGATATATTGAGATTAGCTATATGTTGTTTTGGAAAGAGAACTCCATGTAGCACATATTTTATACTACATGTGTTTTTATGACCAAACGTGGATGTGAGTGAACGGATCATGCTTCTACGTCATGTGAGTCTTGTAGGTCATATTTGATAAACTTAACTTATTTATGCCCCTAAAAGACCTTTGATGATGTCATGAGGCTAAGGTTTTAGTTTATGCTACTTTGGCATGTTGTCTATGACCATAAATAAAGCGATCTAAAGAGACATTGTTGGAAAAGCGGCTGGACTAAAACTAAATGACATGAGAGCGAAGGAAAGACTATTTGGTAACACATTAATATTGTGTTTATACTCACAATCGACAGGTTATGTTGCTTCTTGGAAGTTGCGACATTCCAAGAAGCCACATAGCTATGGGTACATAATGTTTTATTGAGATCGAGCATTGCTCTAAGTCATTTGGACTTGAAAGGGATTAGGGATGCTTAATCTAATGTGACCAAATGAGTCAAGCATAACGAAGCACTTTTCGGAATGTTCTTATGCCAATCTTCTCTAAGAAAGATTTGGTATAGTGCTCCCTCTTTTTTACAAGTGTGCTCAGTGGTCGCATAACCTATTTTTCAATATGTACAAGATTGAAAACATATTGAGAGAACAAGACCCGGGATCTTGTCCACTATGTGGGAGTGGGAGATCTAATAATGAGGGGCACCTATTCATCTTCATTTGCCAAGGCTTTGTGCCTTGACAATGAAGTCTTCATTTGTGCATTATGGTTGGGCATAGTTACTAATTGGAGGGAATATATGTAACTCCTCCCCACTCTAGTGCAAGAGAGAGTTTTTAGCACAAAATAGGTCTCTCAAAATGTGTCTCTCTAGTTCCGACATTTAGGCTATAGAATATATGAGTATTATCCTATTTTTTACCATGTGGCATACACTACCATCGTTGAGGATGAACTCAAACATACGACAACAATGGAAAAGTCTATAGAACAACAACATCAAACTCAAGATTTGCCACTCAAAGCAAATGCTTATGCTATGTAGTCTGATATGGAATTCTTAACATATTCAAAAGACAATTCTTGGATTGGTTCTTTCCAAGATTGACCAAGGAATCTTAGGCGATTGAGTTCGCCAATTTAAAACAATTAGTTGAATTGTCAATGTTTGATCTCCATGTTATACCTATCGATGGAAAGAAGGTAGTACGGTTTGAAGGTAGTCTGAATGGACCAAGTGTGCAATCTAAGAATTAGAGATTATGCTGAATTGGAAGAAAGGAAAATTAAAGGATGAGGAATATGGAGACAAATTCTACTTTCTATGCTCAAAATTAGAACAAGGCAACATTTCCATAAGAATTGTGATCATAAAGGACCATGTTATGTTGAAGGATGGGAGGATATTCTAGTTAAGTGGAGGCCATATGCCCACAGTGTTGTTTGATGTCATTATGTAGAATGTTATTGGTGCAATAGCAAGGGTGTAACATTGAGCCCAATTCTCGATCCAAGCCCATGGAGAAGCCCAACCCGCTTGAAGAAAACATCGTCGTTTTGCTAAGTAGATTTTCTTCTTCTTTTCCCTCTCTTTCTCTCCTCCCCGAAGGTTTCTCAGTTTTCCTTCTCTCTTTGTTTCTCTCCTCCCCGTCAGTTTCTTCTCACAATTTCTCCCACTCCCCGCACAAATTCTCACTTTCTCTCTCTCTCAGCTTTCCCATTCGATTTCATCTCTCCTGACCTCTGTTCCTCACTACCCTCCCACTCTTGACACTCTCTTTCATGACTACCACTGCCACCCTCAATCCATGGCAAGTCGGGAACCACTCTCGTCCAAGTCGTACGCTGCCCATCTAGAGTCAAACATCCCACGGCAGCAAAGCCAGTAAAAGCTCCCTCTCCCGATTTGTCTCTCCCTCTAGATCTCCTCAGTGCCAAGTCACTTAGCACCACAATGAGCAGCAGCAAAGATAGTAGAACTGTAACACCCCGCCTAATTAACCCTTAAGAGTATAGATTAGACTCTTAATTATGGGTTAATTACTTACATTAAGGTTGATAGTGGGATTAGCATTAATGTTGGTACTTAGTGTTAATGAGCTAAAGATTAGAGAGACAGGCCCATTAGTAATTTTGGTGAGGCTTTTTAAGACCCTAGTGCATTCATGGGCCTAGTCTAAGAAAATCTTGAACCAAGCTCTTAGGGAATCAAGACTAGTTTTGGCCCAAGTATAAGGAAGGTATAGGGCCTTTGGGCCAAGCTTGGTATAGAATGGACCCATGGCCCAATTAGGCCAAGTCAAATCTTGTCAAACCCAATTTAGTGGATCTCGAAGTTTCTTTTTAACCCAACAAATCTGGAAAATGAGGACCCCTCATTCAAGCCCAAGAGCCCATTAGCCATGAACCCCCACACTTAGTCCTTTTCAAGCCCACAAGGCCCAAAGCCATGTTTGGGTTTATTTCGCCATTTAAGATCAAAAGAAAATACACCATACCATTAGTTTTCTTAAGCCCAAATCATACCCCAAATACTCAAATTAAGTTTTAAAAATTGGCGAAGACCATGAACCATCATGCTTGATGTTAGAGCACTTTAAGCCATGCTTTGAAACTTATTTGAGTTAATCTTTTCTTAAACCTTTTAATTCAAATTTTCTTGAATTAATACTACATTAAACCATGATTAGACCATGTTAATACCCTAGCTAAACCATCCCACACGTCATTAAGAAAAATGACATAACAAGCCCAAACCTTGCACTAATCGGTTTTGTGCAATCTCCTTTGTATTGCTTAGATTGTTTTGTCATTGGGCCCAAAATTTTTTTGGTTTGTCCTCAAGGTTAATATGGTCCTTAAACACCTCATGAAACCCTCCCAAACTCATTTTGAGCCTTGGAAAAAATTGGTTGCATCAACCAACTCAAAGAGCCAAACCGAGTGCACCTTGGTTTAGTTTGTGTTGTAACCGATTGGATTGATTTTGAACCAGCCTCCTACCATAGTTTGCACCACGACACCATGCCACCTCCTTCATCATCCAATCCTCAAGAGGTCCCATGACCATCATGAATGATTTTGACTCAAATTTGCTGCCCAAAACATCCAAAAACCGAACTGATTTCCTACCACCTCAAAACCACCTTCATCCGCCGGTTTCCAAGGGTGGTTTGTGGATTTGGCTGCCACCCAAATGATGCCCCACGACCAGGCCATCCTCATAGGATCAATGTAGTAACTGTGGAGAGCAAATCATGGTGGTTTTAGGCCACTATAACCCCTGCACAAGATGACCTAAGCCCATGCAAAGAAGTCTGAAAATTTTCCAGATTTAGATTTGAGTACCTCCCACTTCACTCAATCACCAAGCACCCAAGCCAACGCCCCTCACCCCTTGGATACCTATAAATACTTCCCTCACCTTCTCACTTCATCCACACCATAGCTCCAAGTATCCTCTTGAGCTTTGAGAGCATTTCTCCCTCTTAGAGATCAAAAGAGTGCAACTGAGTGAAGTTTTGGTGAGTTCTTGAGTGTCCTTGTGTAAAGCAATCTTGAATGCTTGGAAGGCCACGACATTTATAAGTTTTCTTGATTTTGATCTTAGCTAGCATGTCAAACTTTGTTTCCAAGTGTTGGTATAAAATTTGGTTGAGTTTTAAGAAGGTTGTCACACTTAGATCAAAACCAGGTCAATTAAGAGATGGTTTGAACGATTGAATGATTTTAATTGGAAATTTAGTTATGGCATGTCGTAAGCATGATTTGATATGATTTATGATTGTCCTAAAATAATTATGGAAGGTTTAATTTGTGGTTAGATGCATGCCATGATAGGTTTTGAATCTATCTTGTTTTGATTATCAAGCATGTATTGGTTTTAAGCATATTGGTGATTACGGATTTCTAAGCTATAATTAAGTGTTGGGATGAACTTGATTATTCAAGGATTAGACTTCTTCATGTCATTAATGAAGTTAGTGATCATTTGTGATTAAATAAAATCTCATATGCGTGCATTCATAGGGATCAATAGTTGAAAACACACTAAGGCATCAACTAGGATCCAATCCACGGGTTGGGACTGTTTGGGCAAGTTTCACTTTGAATTTTGAAAATCCAATGGCATAGATGTTTTTTTTTTTTTTTTGATAGGAAATAGACTTCATTTCATCCATGAAGAAAGTTACAGCTATAACTAGTCAATACAGAGAAAATCTTTGAATACAAGTCAAACTACATATCTGTTGTACATCTCCCCACACACAAATTTCTTTGCAACGGGTATTGTCTTAACTTTTAGAAACTCTCATAAGAGAGTATCACTCTCTGTAAAAAATAGAGATTAAAAACCACCCCCCACCTCCAAATGAGGAAAAGGTGTCCAAACCCCCATCCTCCAAAGGATAAGGAGGAGAAAACCACCCCACCCTCCAATTTAGAGGAGGGGTTCCCCTGCTATGGACATAAGTCCAATAGCCTATTTCTTTTATTAATAAACACAACCAGAGAAACAACATTACAAATACCATGAAAACACTACAAAAAATGGAGCTACACTGCACAAAGAGGCTGCAAGGGTGCGTGCAGGACACACGCCAGTCGAGGAAGAAGTCGGGTAGACAAAGAGGTTGGAGTATTTAATAATGAAGTGGTAACTCCTGGGTTGACGAAGAACAGTCATCAAGCTTCGTATGGGTTCTTTTTAAAGAACAGCAGAGCGAAGTCAACATGTTATGACACCTAACGCTGGTGGGTGTACACATTACGAATTTTATGATGTTATATTATATTTACCAATGAATTGAGAACGAATCTATAGACAACGTAGTTTCAACGTGACTTGTACTACAGTCACGGGCAAGTACTCATAGTGCATATGGGGAACTGTGACATTACCACACATTATAATGTTAATCAATAATTGTTATTAATGATGAAAGTTTATCATGAAATGTTATGAAGAAGTTATGCTTTTTCAAAAATAATGACGAAATTACTTACTAAGTAAAAATCCGTGTCTCCATATTTTCTTTTAAAAGATGTTGAGGAATATGGATGGGAGACATGCATACTGATTTTGCTGCATCTCATACATTGTATATTTATCATTTTTCATCTTTGATTTATTTTTATGTCAGTTGGTTGTTTAACTTACTGAAATTTTGAGTAAATCTTACAATTTATGGGACCACTATCATTCTACTTAGAATCGGAATGATAGAAGTTATATCAAGATTCGACCAGGATGAGATTGATGGAGCACTGAATCTGCATGATTGAGGAGGAGCCGGGTTTGAAGAGAAAGCTGGACTTCATTCTGTTGTTCATAGCCCAAATCCTTTATGCTTTAGATATCATGAAGAGAATGATATGATTTTGTATATAAATCTATGCTACTTTGGTATTTTGAACATGAAGATCTTCTAATAAAGTTAGGATGTTTTTAGTTATTCTGGCATATCTTATACTTTAACATTTTATTTCCGTTACGATTATTTCATACTACTAATTACATACTAGGATGCATTGCATATTAACTATCATGTACGGGGGTATATAATCTTGTGTTGCATGTCCCGACGCTCTAAGTCTCTGTTCCATCCCAAGTGAAGATTGGGGGCATCACAGGAACGATTTCTGTTCCATCCACCATATCCGACAATCCCACTGTGAGATTCCATCGTCGGTGTGATTCCCACATCCAAGCTTCACAGTTTGCCACTAATTGAAAACCTCCCCTCTCCATGTGACAATATCTTCCTCTCTTCAATTTCACTACAACTCAAGCTTGATCCACCACCATTATTCTTTGTCTGACACAGGAAACAGTAAGTCTGTCTTGATTTTATCTCCCTCTATTTTTCTCTCTCAGATCTCGGTTTCTCATCAGTTCCCCTCACCATCTCTCTATTTCTTAGTTGATCTCTTCGTCTCCGTCGGCATGGCTAACAACCACGATACAACGCCGTTATACGCCTCTGCGACCCAGAACCGCCCCCGTACAGTCTTCTTTAGCTATAAATGCCCAATCCAAGAAGCAGGGAGCCCACCTTCGTCCACTAAAGTAATAATCTTGCCACACTGTACAAGATGAACAACCAACAACCATGCAATAACTACTCGATTTGGGTATACCTCTTGTCCTTTGTTAATCTTAATTATGCTATTATTTGGGGTCGAGGAGTGTGTATGGAGGTGTATGATGTTGTGTGAACATGTGGACAAATTTTATGTTTATATATATGGAATGTGTTGATTGTGTTATGTGTGAAGTGATGAGAATTTTTTAGATTATGAATTGGCTTTGTGGTTGTGATAGAAATAATTATGTGAAGTGTTGGGATTAATTTGTAGCGCTGGTTGTGAATGGCCCCTATGAAATGTTGGGGTAAAAAGTGTAGTTGTGATGTGGTTGTTGTGCCCTGTGAAATGTTGAGATAAAATAGGTAATTGTAACATGGTTGATATGGCATGTGAAGTGTTGGGATAAAATTTGTAATTGTGTTGTGATTGGATGTTGTGTACAGTGATGGGATAAGTGTGGATGCCTCTAATGGGCAAGGTTCATGAAGTTATTTTGTGGGTTAGAATTGACTAGTAATCGGGTCGCAGAGGTTCATGAAGTGATTGGATGTTTTCACATTTGTTAAAAACATCTTATACTATATTTTCACATGTAAGCATGGGAAGAATGGGAAGCATGAAGTGATTGTTATGATATGATGATATTTCCATTATGCTATGTCAAAGGGCTTTTGAATATGAATATTTGTGTACTATCGCTCTGATATTTTTGTTAACATATTTTGTTCTGCATTATGTTACTGGCTCATGTTTACACACTGGATGTACATAATATTTTTCATGAATATTATCTATACTATTCACTATGCTCACATAACCTTACCCATGCTTCTCATAGCCACATGCTTCCCATTCTTCCCATGCTTATATTTTGTGGGCAAGGTTCATGAAGTGATTGGATGTTTTCACATTTGTTAAAAACATCTATACTATATATTTGGCATTCTTGTTTGCTGATAACTCACCCCTTATCTCCATAATATTTTTCAGATGTTTTGGATTTCTCGACTGAGGATCAAGAATGGGAAGCATGGGCAAGGCTATGTGAGCATAGTGGATTAAGTACAAAGAGGGTACTTTCATTATTTGAGAGTCCTATTCAGTGGATTTGTTTTGTTATGTTGACTTGGTATTTTGGAAGGTTGACATTTAATTTGGTACTTTGTGGAGTCTTAGAATAAATATATTGGAAGAGTTGTTTTGAACCAATGAGATTTATGTTTTATAGAGACTTTGGGATTTGTCTATAATATGAAATATGATTTTAAGTTTTAGGAAGTAACTCTTTGGACCTCCATGTGCAGGGCGTTACAGTTGGTATCAGATATAAGTTTGAGATTCTACAGACTTTAAAAATAATTTTGATGAGATCTACGGTTTTAGAATTTTGTGGACTCCAAGAGATGATTTTAATGATATTTAAGGTAATAGAACTTGCAGACTTTATGGAATGTGTCCTACGAAATCCAAGGCTTTAGATTTTACAAATTTGAAGAAATGATTTTCATGATATTTGAGGTTTTAGATTATGTAAGCTTATTCTGTAGACTTTATGAATTGATTTTGATAACATTTAATGTTTACGTCTTGAAGATGTACATAAGCTTGATCAAATGCCAAGTTTTAGATTCTGCAGACTTTAGTATAGATTTGATTAAATCTAAGGTTGTATATGTTACAAACTTTAAGGAACGATTTATATGTAATCCGCGGTTTTAGATTCTACAGACTTTATTGAATGAGATTGTGGAATTTGAGATTTTAGACTTTGTAGACTATAAGAAATTCTCTGTATTACATTTGAAGCTTTAGATGCTGCAGACTGTAAGGATGGATTTGATGGTATTTAAGATTTTAAAGTCTACGTACTTTAATAAATGATTTTGGATAAAATTCAAAGTTTTAGATTCTATGAATTTTAGCATATAAGTTTTGATCAAGCGCTAAGGTTTAGATTCTGTAGACATTAGTATGAGTTGGTCAAGTATGTAGTTGTAGATCCGCAGATTTTAAGAAATGATTTTTATGAAATTCATGGTTTTGATTCTCCAATCTGTTGATAAGATTTTAAGGATTGAATTATGTACACATAACAAATAGAAAAATTATACCCATAATTCTCGTACTACACATCACACATATATATATATATATGAGAAATTCTATTTGCAGTCTCCACTTGAGGACTGCATGTGCAGGCCCCTTATTAAATGAGAAAAAGTATCATTTCAGGAGGGATAGAATTCAATTAATTTATGTAATATAAAATAAAATAAAAATAAGAGAAATTCTATTTGCAGTCCTTAAGTGGGGACTGTATGTGCAGGCACATTATGTAATGGGAGAAAATATAATTTTAGGAGAGATAATTTTGTAATTTTAAAGTTAAAATAGCATAGGCTTGCATTGCAGTCACCATTTGGGAACTGTACCTAGCATTGCTCTAAAAATAAGTGTAGTGTGTGGTGTGTGGTGTGTGGAGATAATGAGTAGCAAAACTCAAACAAATAATTTTTTTGAAAAAATTATACTCATCATCTTTACACTACACATCACACATAATTTATTTATTTATTTTTTCTTATCAAATATGTAGTGTATAGATGAAAGTTAAAAAAATTAACTACTTTAGAAAGAATAAAATCAAAAAAATATAAAAAAAATTAAAAGTAAATATGATATGTAATGCGTAGAAATTATGAATTACAAAATTCATTTCTTTGACGGTTCAGTGGAGTTTACGTGGTTTTAGGAGCAGATTCTGTATATGTTGTAGACTATTCCAGAGATCCAAAAGTGACACAAAAGTCAATATCACAATCAAACCAGAGACGTTCGTGTTTCGTCGGATTCCAACGTTGCTGTTAAATTACTCAAGAAAACAAACTTTTTTTCAACTCGTGCACGTCTTTTTAATAGAGAAAATTAAGCTTGTATGTTGGCCACTACAGCATACTGCTGAGGTGCTGAGAAATTTTTATTTATTTATTTATTTATTAAAAAAGTGATTTTAAGTATATTTGAGTATTTTTTTATTTTTTAAAAATATTTAAATATATTAAAAAATATGAAAACAAAAATAAAAATAAAAAAAACAAAAAATGACTAATGATATAAACGAGCGATACTACTCAGGTGGTAATATTCATCTACAGTATAATTGTTTTTGTTTTAAATGTTTTTTCACAACTTTTTCTCAAATATTCAAAACTAATCATCTTGATATATTTAATCTATTTATTAAAAATTAATATTTTAATAAAATTCAGATTATTAAACATAAATAAATAAATTAAATAATACGTGTCTATTTGAAAAAAACAAGAGGTAATAGCGCTTTGAATTATTAAGATTTGTTAAAAAGTTCTACGATTCAAAAAGTATTTATTATAATTGTTGGTGTAGTTCTCAATGGTGTCTTTAACGCTTTTCTAGCCAACTCCAATCAGTGAATCAATTTATTTATTTTTTATTTGAAATGAAACTTAATTTTATTGATAACAGAAGACATTATATTAAATCACTTAATACAGTAAATTGAATACATGATAGAATTTCTTCAATGTATACTTGTCTTCTACAAAATCTAACCCAACCCTTGCCAAAATATGTGATGCATATTAGTCTGTTTATTTGTATGAACAACAGACCATGATTTGAGAGCTATTAATACTCCTTTGGCATCTGTAATTATTAGACCAGCTAAGTTCAAATCTGTTTCAGCCTTATTTGCTATAGATACAATTTGCATAGCATCCCCTTCAAATATAACCTTTGACAACCCCATTTTTTTGCAAAAAAGCACAGCTAACAGAAAACCATAGGCTTCAATCAGAGAATTAATTGATCTTTATAAATACATCCTAAGTATGCACTACAAATGATTAGGCGATTGATTAAGAGATTATAGCGCTTAACCATAATAAAAACCTTCGCAATCCAAATATGCTTTTAATTATTAAGATTTTCATTATAAAAATAAGATCATCCTCAATGGATTAGCTAAAATCCATCATATATTTAGCTATTAGACAACAAAAATTGACTGCAATTGTGGCGCCCTCGACCCCCACATGTTATTTTAGTGGTGTTCGTGACACCGGGATGATGACTACATAGATCATGCACCCCAATGACCAGTGCTCAGAGTGTGTACAACATGCAATAAGTGTACAATATAATACTCGCAGAGGAGAATAAAAAGGTCATTCTTTATTAAGTACCAAAATGTTTAGAAACAGTAAAATATCTTTACAGTCATCCGACAGATAATTTAAAAAAAAACAAATAACATAAGGGAAACAAATCCCAAAACGCTAAACAACATATCAGCAAGTCAAGCCTCTGGCGGAGTCGGTCCCTCGGGCTCTGCGTCAGACTCTACGATACCATAAGACGGAATCATAGGGTACTACACCACAATGAGATTATGACATCTCAGCAAGTAATTAACCAAAACAAAACATCCAGGAGATTTAAAACACATTAATACAATCATACGTTCACATACGGTCAAATATGAAGGAAACAAAACCACATTTATTTTTCCAAAAATACACTTTTAATCACTCACGCCAAAAATCTCATTTTGGCCCAATCATAACCATTATTTTATTATGCATGCACCACGGTTTCCCCTATGGACCGTCTGCACACCCTGGCTCTTATTGTCACACCACGGGTAACGTCCGTGCATGAGACTTCGTAACGAGCAATGCCCAATTCCGCGCCCAGCGCGTACATGGCCAAGCATCCTCTAACCCTGCCAGCAAAAGGCCACAGAATCGATATGAGAGCATTATCGTCTCGTCCGTTCCCATCGTTGTCCTGCGACAACTCAGGGAACGTCACGTCACGTCAGTCTGTTATGCTCCCGAGTAACCAAAGGAGCTCCACCAAGATAATGCCCCATCTCGGCTTGGGGTCGTGATACACACGCACTCACATAATCAGTCTCATTCCCAAACATACAACGTGACTTCATAGCACAATTTTATTAAAGACGATAAATATGCATTACAACAATAAATATTAGATAACATCGTAAATAACTCATTTACATAAAATCTCAACAATTACAAATATACATTTTCACAACCAACTACACGCGTAATCTCATCCTCCAATCTGGCCCAAGGCTCAAACCCAACCTTAACTGCAATTAAAACCCAACACTTCAACGGCCCAAGGCCCAATTCCAACAAACCAACAATTTACAAATAAATGCCAATTATAATAACTCTATTTAAAACTCATGGGTTGCGTTGGAAAATTACATACACAAAGCTGGAAATTTCTGAAAGATCGCGCGAAAGGGGTGTTGCCCAAAGTGGCAGCACACGGCGGAGCTAACAACGGCTCAATGCCAAAAAGAGCTCTCAACTCACAGGTTGGCTAAATTACAAGTTGATATACACGTGTGGCTCTCAGGGATGGTCAAACAACCAAGGAAAAACACTGTGTGCGGTGGTTCACGGTAGTGCACATGGCAAAAAGGCCTAAAGCTTTTGGGACAACAACTACAAACTTTTGGAAACAAGATTTCGGGTTGAGAGAGAAAGAGAGAGAGAGATGAACTAATTTCGAATCCTCTGAGAAGTGAGGAACTCAGTCCTATTTATAGGTTGAGCATGGTGGTAGCAGGTGGCCGTGTGTCACACGGGTAGAAGAAGAGAAGACGGCGGTGCAAGGCGTGGAGAAGAGAAGGGATGAGATGTGGACGTGTGGAATGGCGGTTGACAACTCAATTCGAAGTCCACTGCCGGTCGACACGGAGCTACTCACGAAAGAAGGAGGTGGCTGAGGGGGGCGACGTCTTGATAGCAACCTCTTGGAGTCCACTGTCGAATGACACCGAGTAACTCATGGAAGATGGAGGTGGAAAGACAGAGATAGAAAGAAGGAGGTGGTGGCTTTGCAGGTTGAAATTCGTGGCTATGATTCAATTGGTGGAGGAAAATGGCGTTGGCAGCAGCTGGAAGGAAGAAGAACTGGAAGAAGATGGAAGAAAGAAGAAGAATAAAGAAGAAGAAAGGAGAAGGAGAGGGACAGCGCAAGGAGCATGCGATGGAACCCTAGGGTTCTATCCAAAACGGCGTCGTTTCAGTTAAGGGGAGGGTTGGGTACTTAACCCACGGGCTGGGCCATCAGTGCACACGGGTTGGGCATTTTGGGCTCTCCTAACTCACACACCCACGGCCCACAACAAGGAGCACACACATAGCCCACAAAAACATTACAAGTTAAAAAAGCTCAAACCAAAAACACATCAAAATAAATTAAAACATCATAAATAAAATAAAATAAAATAAAATAACACATTTAAATAAATAATAGGAAGTTAGAACACATGAAAATTATGGATCTCACAGCAATGGATTAGCTAAAAGCTACAGTAATATCCAAAATAAACTCCAAACTTGATGGTTACACATAGATCAAATTTATATTTTATTATTGTTTCTCTTTCTTCTTCTCATCACAACAGCCTTCAAACAAGTGCTTTATGTGAAAGACTTTGTGCATGAATATTTTCCTTTCCTTTTTATGATGTCCGTTTTTATTTATTGCCATGGTGGCATTGGCCTGCACCGATAACCATACGTCATGAATATAAGATGCTATATTTCTAAGTTTTTAATAATGCACGACTTCATGTGTCTAGATAAAATTAAATAAATTAAATGTGATAAAATTAAATAAATTAAAAATAAATAAATATTTTTAAAATTAATATTATTTTATTACTATATAATGAATAAATAGATAATCTAATGTGAAAATTTGATGTGAATGAAATAACTAAAACTAAATTCATCTTATATTATTTTATTGCTATATTATGAAAAAAATATCTATTCTAATATGATAACTTAATGTGAATGAAATAGTCAAAACTAAATTTATTTCATATTAGCTAAAAGTGTCATTTAATTTTAATTAACCTATTGAGAGTGTTCTAATTAGGTTGCTTTTTTTTTTCTTTTTGAGTTTTAAAAAGCGGTGTGATATTTAAAAGTTCAGTCGCCCTCAAAAAAATAAAAAAAAAAATTAGAAATACTTTGGTCCTGAATTCAGGGTCTAAAAAGTGTCCCGAATAATTTTTTTTTTATTTAGTGATTAAGAAAATATTTTTTTTAATGATGTTGTGAATTTTTTTAAAAATATTTACGATGATTAAAAAAATACATAAAATAAAAAAAATAAAAAAATAAGATGTGTTGTTCGGGACATCTGTTGGGACCTTTCTTCGGGAAGTGTATTGCTGGTCAAAAAAAATAGTTCAGTCAAAATCGTACACTTGAAACCGGAGGCTGAATGTAATCATCGGCGATTACAGTTTTAAACGGGGAAAATAGGGTGCACGTGGATTAATTGTGAATAAGAACAGCCGTCGTCTTTTTTGGTTTTTTTCAAAAATCTTACTTTTTGACTTTTTAAGCATCTGAAAAATAAAAAGAATAATAATATATATTCAAATTTTAAATGAATTAATGGCAGAATTTTTATAAAAATAAATAAATTTTATTATAAAAAATATAAAAAGTTAATTTTAATATTATTTTTATTTTGAGATTTGAAAAAGTTAAATTATTTATTTTATTTTTTATAGGAATTTAATAAATTTGTAATAATTAGATGAAATAAGATAAGATGAGTTGAGAAGAATTGTAAAAACAAATTAGGCCTAAAACCACAAAAGTTACGACTGTCTATACTTTAGCATAAATAATAGGGCTTATGGTTTTGAAGTCTATTTGGTGCATAAGGTGGAGTTTGGATAATGAGTTGAGATGTAATGATATGAGTTGAGTTGAGATAGTTTATGAATAGTAGTGAGATTGTTGAGTTGAGATAAGTTGAAATGGTTTTATGTGTGTTTGGATTAGAGGTGAGATGAGATAGTTTTAATTTTTTTTAGGATTTGAGAGTTATAGATCCCATCAATGATTACATAATATTTGTAATAATTTAAGTATTATTTTTAAATAAACTTTAATGGATAAATTGTAAATAATAAAATATATAACCAAAAAATGGTAACTCCACTTAATTAATATAAAATAATTTTACAAACTTATTATAATAAATTATTCTTTGTATTTTCGTATTGTAAAGTCTTATGTAATTTGATACTTATTTTTATTTGCATTAATAAATTATTCTTTGCATTCAAAAATTATTTTTGACTTTAATAAATTATTGTTTACATTAAAATTTTATCAATCCATTGAAGCCCTAATTATAAAATATCGAAAATGTCTATTATAAGAAATATACATAATAATTATGTATTATAAATTAAATAACTTTGTTCCTTTTTGGCTTTCCAATCCCATTAAAATAAATAGGTCAATATTAACAATTCTGCATTGTTAGAGCATTAGCATTGGTCTATGCATATGCAAAATCACCTCTTTTACATATCTACTTTGTCATTCAAGCAAAATTCTCACATTAGCTTAAACATATTTGAGACAAAATAATAATAAAATATTATTATTCTATTATTATTAATTTTTTTTATATATATTTTACAATTAGCATCCACTACATACATTTGACATTAATCATACAAATGCAATAATAAAAAATATAATTTTTTTATATATTATATTAAAAATATAATAAAATAAAAAATATATATAATATATTATAATAATAAAATAAATGTGCATGTGAATGTTTGTTGTGTTATTGAATGAGAGAGAAAAGGAAATGATTGTGAGATAGAGAGTGGGAGGAGAAAGAAATAATGATTAAAGTATGATTTGTATGGTGAATAGTGGTTATCCAAATTTGGATAAGCACTGTTTATAGGTAGCTAAATATTTATATATGCATAAGCTAATGTGGAGGATTTTAGAGTCATATTATGCAAATATGACTTTGCATATGTATATGCATATGCATAGACCAATGCTAATGCTTTTAAGAAAAATTGAACCATCTGATCTTTGCATTACAATAACGAAAATGTACTTGCCAAATTATTATAATTTAATTTTATAAAGAACTCACTTACACCGAGAATAAAAATATATAAATGCGATAGAACGGAAATAATATTTAATGACCACCTCTACCTACCCACATAGTAATGACAATCTCATTCTTGACTGCAGCCATAGATGGGGCTGATTTGGTCCTCATGTCAGGATGACGTGGTTCTGCGATGGCAGCAACTACACGACCATTTGGATCAAGCCTTTTGGTTCTCCATTCCTCGAACAACTAGTCATCCGGAGTCGCCATTCGAATAAAATTATGTAATATACAATAGGTTTTTATCAGGTTCTCTTGCCGCCCAACTGAATAGGCAAAAATGAATCTTAACATTTTACGAATGCATGAATGACGATGATTGAAATAATCATTATACCCTTGAAATCTCCATTGATTATATCGGTCACTGTTATGATATCTTTCCCTCATATATGGGGCTAGAAATCCCCTAGAGCATGAGAATACCGATTCAACAACATAATAGCAACCTGCTAACCCATTTCAACTAAGAAATTTGTTACTTATTAAAATAGAACAGCTGAAATATAACAAGGAAAATAGGAAGCGAAAAAAATAAATAAGATCCAACGTTTACCATCAGGCGGCATTGAAAATTGGTTTTCTGGTTGACTTAATGCACTGATAAAGACGTAAGCATCATGTGCAGTGCCATCGATCACACTCAGTATAGACAAATGTAAATTGTATATCGAAGTCACATATACACAAAATGTTTTAGACCGTTCACCCATGCCAATTGCGAAATACCTCTCGACTCTTGTACATCAACAGATACAATAGGTAATTCGAATACCCACGTACACAAAATGGTGCCATCAATCTCGCATCGTTGGCATATGAATAACCACGTAATTTGTAAGCTCAGTCAAAATCGTACACTTGAAAACGGAGGCTGAATGTAATCAACGGCGATTAAACGGGAAAATAGGGTGCACGTGGATTAATGTGAATAAGAACAGCAGTCGACTTTTTCGGTTTTTTTCAAAAAAGTTTTGGTACTCAGCATAACTATATATTATAGAGTAATACTAGCTACAGTCTCTAAATATGGACTGTAATATAAGTCTAGACTATTTTAATTTTAAAATTTTTTAAAATTATAAAAGAGCAATGCTAGATACAGTCCATATTTGGAGACTGCAATGTAAGTCTAGGTAATTTTATCTTTAAATTTTTTTAAAATTACAAAACTATCTCTCCTGAAATGATTTTTTTCTCATTTAATAAGGGGCATGCACATGCAGTCCCCAAGTGGGGACTGCAAATAAAATTTCTCATTACAAAATTATTTTTCCTAAACTTATGTTTTCTCTCATTTAATAATGTGCTTGCACATGCAGTCTCCACTTGAGGACTGTAAATAGAATTTCTCTATATTATATTTACATTTATTTTTGTTTTGTTTTATTTTTTAAAATTAATTAAATTATTCTACTCGTAATTTATATGACACATATTTTTTAAGCAAAAAAAATTAAAAAATAATAAATTATATGTGAAATATGATGTGAAAATGATAAATATAATTTTTCTTTTAAAAAATCTTATTTTTTTGACTTTTTAGCATCTGAAAAATAAAAAGAATAATAATATATATTCAAATTTTAAATGTACAAATGGCAGACTTCTATAAAAATAAATAAATTTTATTATAAAAAATATAAAAAGTTAATTTTTTTATTTTTAAAGTTCACATTTTTTGTTCCTACGTTAAAATACAAATCACGAGGTGTTGTCGGATTAGTATCGATTGGAAAAGAGGACATGAATTCAAACGAAATGACTGGAGACAGTCAAAGGGCTAATTAATGGCTGCGGAGACTAAAAAACCACAAAAGTGACGTCTGTCTATACTTTAGCATTAATAATAGGGCCTATGGTTTTGAAGTCGCTTTTGTTGCCTAATTACTCACTTTTGAAGATTTGAAACTCTTTCAGGATCAATTCTGTGGGCCGAGTTTCGAATTGCTAACTTTTGTTATTTGGTTTATATTTAAATAATTCTTTTAAATAAAATTTCTAATCTATCATTCGATTTTAAACATTTAAATTGACAAATATATAAATCTATCTATTTAATTTATATTTTCAATAATATTTGAGTAACATTACTATTACTATCTCATTTTTATCTGATGCGACACCTTTTAATACATGATAAAATAAAGGTAGAAGATAACATAATATTTATGAGCTTTTTGTTTAAAAAAAATGTACATTTTGTTGGTGGTTAGGCAAGAAGTCTAAAAAATAGTCCTTGATGCATGTATGATGTAACCTCGATTAACAATTCTACCTAATTTTTTTTTTCTCTCTTTCCATCTTTTTTATTTTTTTTATTTTTTTATTTTAAGGATGTAGCTTTTCTTATATGAGCAATGCTAGATATAGTCTCCAAATGGAGACTGGAATGTAAGTCTAGGCTATTTTAACTTTAAAATTACAAAATTATCCCTCCTAAAATTATGTTTTCTCTCATTTAATAATGTGTCTGCACATGCAGTCCCTACTTGAGGACTGCAAATAGAATTTCTCTTCTTATATTCTTCATTGAAGTATAAACTAAGGCCTCGTTTGTTTTCAGAAAATATATAATCTCGTCTAATCATTATAATTTTCTCAACTTCCAATACAAAATAAAATAAACAATTCAACTTTTTCAAATCCCAAAACAAAAATAATATTAAAAAATATATTCTAATAATACTTTATTCAACTTTTTAATTTTAATATTAACTCATCTCATCTCATTTACGAAAATAAACGAGTCCTAAGAGTTAGTTTGGATTTAGACATGATATGAGATGAGATGATTTTAGATTAAAGATGAAAATTGAAAAAATATTATTTTTTAATATTATTATTGTTTTAAAATTTGAAAAAATTGAATTGTTTATTATATTTTATATGAAAATTTAAAAAAATTATAATGATAAAATAAGATGAGATAAATACTTTCGAAATCCAAACAAGACCTAAATATTAAATTGTTTTGAAATTTATCAAATTTTGATGGCTTTTGAATTTAAAAGAGAGTAATGTTAGATACAAGTCCCAAATAGACAAGTCTCATACAAGTATTTTATAAAACAATAGGTCTCATTAATAAATAATAATTTTTTTACATTTTTTTAAGGTATGTTCTACTTTTTTACAAAGATTTATATGGACCTTATCTATTTGGAGTTTGTACAAATTATTTCTCTTTTAAGATATAATAATGTTTTGATAAATAGGAAGAGGGGAAAAAAGAAAAATTAAAAAAAAACGTGAACGAAAAAAGCGCTTTGGTGTCGTGCAAATTCAAACTCCAACACGGCGCCAATGCTTAACTGACGTGGATTGGGCCCCGCACGTCCTTCTCAGTTCTATTCGGAGATCCTTCAAACTGAACCCGTTTCAGACCCAACTAGTATGACCCACCTATCTCATATTACATATCAAGTTATCATCCATGATCCATGCCATGTATCATTTTATGTGACATATATAAAATTTGTGTCAAAGTCATGGCTGAGTCAGAATTTGGGACCTCACTCATGACTCACCTCCCGCTTTTTGTGCTCTGGATATGGGTGTCGACAAATTTGTCTCTTCAACTGATCCACTTTTATATATATATATATATATATATATATATATTACTGATTAAAAAAATATTTTAATCATAAAAAAAAAAATCACAAAGTAAATTTATAAACTAACGTATTTTGATATGGTACGTCAGAGTATAAAGTTATTTTTCTTGTAAAATAGATTTAACATATCATGACATAAAGTCGTATCATGAATCTGTGAATTTATTTTTATAAAATTTCTTTATGGTGGTGGTCCTCCTCTGTATAGAGCGTACCAATCAAATAGCATAATGAATGTTAACATTTTAAATTTGTTTTAATTAATGAGATTTTACAATAAGCAGTGATATATATAAGCAGACGAATATATACATGATGTTTTACAAGAGTGATATCTCCACCTTCTGAAACTTCCCGTCATTTGTTTGAATTGCAAAAATGGTGGGTTCTGAACTGGCTGTGTCCACTTTGATAATAACAATGGAGCAGACGTGGAGGTTATGCATGTGAAGGAAGAGCATTATATATATAAATATATATATATATATATATATATATATATATATATATATATATATACACACACATATATTCTAGCTGGTATAAACCAACAACAAGTATTTGTTAATGAGTAATCTTACATACAGTTGTAAAATATGTAAGTATCGTGCAATCGCTTTGAAAAATAGTGGGGTCTATTATTATTTTTTTTCATATAGATCCCGTATTTACTCAATTTTTTCAAAGAGATTGCGTGACGCTTGTGCATTCTACAACTGTAAATATAATTTTTCTTTCTTAATTACTATGGGTGCTTGACCAAAAATGCTGTATACCCCCAAAGCTAGTTTCCACTGATTTGGTTAGAATAATCACAATTTATACAGATATTTGTTGTATATAATGCATAATATTGTATATTGTGGTGATGAACGAACAAGAAACCCTTGTCATGCCCTGGAATAGAGGCTAATTCTAGTCACTATCTTTTTGAAGAAATTTATGGGTTTAATTCATCTCATAAAAAACTGGTTCAACAAGAGAGAATTGTTCATTCCTTATAAACATATTCAATACCTTATCTACAAATAATATGAAATTATTTTTCAATACTTTTAACTAATTGTTAGGATGCATGTGAGGAGGACTAGTTTGAGTTCACATTTTCTTTTATTTTTTGAATAATTACTCTTCTAAATTGGTTTTTAAGTTAGTGTTGACACTCCACACAACTGATCAAAATAAATACTTCCTATAAACATAGCATTTTGTTTAGGAAAATGATAAACGCAGGTGAGTTGGTGCAGGAAATTGCGCACGCATAACATGATACGGTGCGTTTCATTGTGGATGTGGTAGGCGTGCACAACCTCCTGCGCCAACTCTCCTGCCCGTAGCAGTGTTGTTTTGTTTATCTCTTCTGTCCACATGATTGATAAGAGCATAATTAGTAAAATGTTTATATGTTATATTTTGATTTGAAAAATAATTTTAAATTTTAAATTTTATAAATAAATTTGAGAAAAGATACTTACAACCGTGAATTGTGTAACCGTCGCGTAATCGTTTTGAAAAAAAATGAATAAAACATGGGACCCACATGAAAAAAATTAATTTTTTAATAGTGGACCTCACTCTTTTTCAAAGCGATTACGCGGCGGTTACGCACTTCACGATTGTATGTATAAATTTTTATTATTTAAGTGATGTGTATGATGTGTTTTATATAAACTAATTTGATAACAAAATAACTATTAAAAAAAAAAAAAAAGTGAAACACCTACGCGCCTTAGCTGCTTGTGCAAATCAAAAGTTAAACAATAATGCGATTTTGCTTGTCTTTTATCTTCGGTCTTAAGCATATAGATGGGTATTATAGGGAGGTGGTGGGTTTTGCAGATCAAGCCATGACATAGTTGGTGACGTGGAATTCCATATAATAGCAACAGTAGTATGTAATGTCGGCTCAAGGCATGGCTGTGTACGTCAGCCTTTTTGTCATTGACGGCTGCTTGGATCGACTTTTCGTGCCATCGGTTTTACAGAACTGCAGCCTGCTGGTGGTGTAAATGAGGTACTAACTAAGCCATGAAAAATAATAATAATAATAATAATATAGGAGGAAGAGAAAAAATAAAAGAATCGCTATACATCAGCATGTAGCGACAGTACATCTTATATGATTTTTTTTTAAACTCAATATATTAAGTGTGCTGTGGTTACAGATTGATGTAAATAATTTTTTAAAAGATAAACAACCACTCCACAAGATGACACATTCGCTCTACCTATACAATTTTTTATTTTTTAATGGGGTTTTGTTAGTAGTTTCAATAACTGGAAATATTTTTAATTTTTAAAATTTGTTAAAAAAATTCTGAAATTTATTTTATATTGAATATTGTATAAGAATTTGTTTAGATAAAAGTCCTCAAGATTGGGTCTTTATTGGGTTTTTCAATGATAAAAGTTAGAGTTTGTTTAAATAATATTTTAAGAATAATTATTCTCATCGGTCATTATTTATTATCTTACATTTCATATTTTATGAAAGGAAAAAAAATTATCAGGTGTGAAATGTAAATATGAATAATAACTAAAGTATATCAAAACTCATATTTTAATTGCGAACATAAAAATTGTATTAGATTTTATGAAAGCTATTTTAAAATTTAAAATTTTCTTTTGTAACAAAATCAAAGAAAAAATTTTCAATTAAAAATTATTTAAATTGGAAGAGAAAATTAATATTTTGAGCTAAAAAAAAGAAGATTCTTAAAAAAAACATTTTTCTCCTTTTGTCAATGTAGGTCTCGAAAGGTTTTATCACAATTTTCACAAGTAATTTGATGATGGGACATTGACAAGGCATAAAAGGAGATAAATTTCTTGAGAGAGAGAGAGAGATGGGTAATTATAATGGTAAGATGTCATGATCATATAGCAATATCAGTCGCTATCAAACTGGCGTAAGATGCGAGGAGTTCCATGATTTCCATATCCTTGAAATGATTGATGCTTCTTTTTATTCTTTCATCAATAATTCTAGATCATGAGCGCACCAGTTGTCAAACGTGGCATTATTACCGTCCAATCATATGTTGTCACCGTGTTCTAACATATTTTTTTTAAGAGTAATAATGTCACGTACAATAATTAAATATATAAGTGTTGTGCAGTCGTTTTAAAAAAAGTAGAGTTTATTATTAAAAAATTAATTTCTTTTATAAAGATATCGTATTTATTCATTTTTTTTCAAAACGATTGCACGGCACTTGTACACTCACAACTGCAAGTATCATTTCTCTTTTTTAAAACATAAAATCAAAAGGATTTATAAACTAAAATTTAGAGAGCATCATTAAAAATTTCAAAAGATGTAAACTTATAACAAAATAAAGCGGGCTAACTGGAGGAGTTAATATTAGTCTGGTCCGAATCCGGCCACAAGGCCTATCACCCATAAAGGACTCAAGGGAGTCGTGTGACTGGACGGACAACTAGTTGCCGACCCATTAGGAATAGATAAATCTCACATTATGGATATACATCACGAGCGATTAAGATGGTTTGGATACATTAGTGATAACTCTTATAATGGTTGAGCATAGTATAAAATTAATCAATTTATGGTGTTCAATGCTCATTCTATATTCTCCATGCCTCTATATATATGAGCAACATGTAATATTCGTCCTCTCTGATTTATACATTATCGAATTATTATTTCTCACTACTGACTTAAGCATCAGAAAGGTCATAGGCACACCGTGCCACCCACTCAACGATTTGCAGATGAGCAATCACGACCGGTGGTGGGACACGCCCTCTATAGATATTAATAGGATTGTGCAAAACTGTTCCGATTCCATCCGATTCGATCATGTCGGAATTGCAAAATTGGAATTCAAAGTTAAGAGTCTAGAATTTTAAATACTCGGATTCGAATGACATTCCGAATGAGCTATGGGGCTCTAACTCCAACTCCAATGGGTAAAAAAATAAAAATGACGTTAAATTTGAATGGCATCATTTCATTTGGTGCTTGGGTCCAAAACGTCAAATGATAGACTTTACTAAACAATTTTTTGTAAGGAGAGGTTTGGATTCAAAATTCACCTCAATTCATCTCATCTTAACTCATCATTACAATTTTCTCAAATTTCCACACAAAATATAATAAACAGTTCAACTTTTTCAAATTCTAAAACAACTTTTCCAAATTCTCACACTAAATATAATAAATAATTCAACTTTTATTCTACTATTGATCACAAACTATCTCAACCCATCTAAACTCATATCTGAATCTAAATCTCTCCTAAATCACTTTGTTGGCATAACAATTCTCAAAATTGAAATTAACAAAAAAAATATAATTTTTATATGAAAACTTTCAGGGTCAAAAGAACAATCATTTTCAATAAAGTTTTGTAAACTTTAATTATGAAAGAAATAATGAAGAAAATGAAATCTTGAGAAGAATATTACGTGCCAAAAGATGATTCAAGTTAGCAAAACTGATTTCCATTTCAAAATGCAAAATGCCTAACTATGCATTCTTCTCCATCCTAAGTTCATCCATAAATTATAACAAATGATATATATTTTTCTTGAAAATAAATTACATTTAATTAGGTCATACGGGTTAACGGCCCAAGAACCCATCATGTCAATCTGAACCTAACTCGATTAATGTTGTGTCATATTCAAATTGACCTAGATTGATCCAAATACAATTATGCACAAGTCTAACGTATGATTATTATTATTGACTCTAGTGATAATCATATGTTAGACTTGTGCATAATTGTAATTGCATTATTGACTCCAGGGATAAACACGACCGTAATCATCCACCCTAATAAAATGGTAAAAGACCGTATAGGAAAAGAAGGTACTGGATGCATTATTTCATGGCTGATGATCATACACCCCCTAATTATATTCCAATTCAACTACAACTACACATTAAAATATCAATATTTTTTACTTTATTTCAAAATTTATGTACTTGCAGCAGATCAAAATAAATAAAATAATAAATTTTTATATTTCGTTGTAAACAAATTGTAGAATAGTTGTTCTTATATCATTTGAGTAGTAGTAGGCTTACCACCTATTCACAATTTATATACAACTTTAAATATAGTAATATTTTTTTATTATATTTAAACCCATCAAATCAAAAGTAAAGGTCAAAATAAAATTTAAAATAATATTATTTTATTAGGTAGTTGTAAACAAGTTGGCATAGAGTAGTTGTTTGCGACGTGTTTCCTACCCCCGGCTGGCTTCTTGTACCCGTGGTATAAACCTGCAAGACAATAACAAGTGAGGGCTTGGGGTGTGTGTGTGACACCTCTAATGTCAAAATTAGTGTATAATGTGATGTCATAAAATGGAGAGTAAAGGAAAAAAGGAGTCAAAAAAGAAGAAGATCCTTTACCTAAGCCTGGAGGTGGGTTTATATACGCAGTTGAGGTGGTCCCCTCTTTGCTGCTGCCAAGTTATTCGTGCGCCATACTAGACGCCACGCCCAGGGCAAGTCGACTATCTACTGCCTTAGTGGCCATGCCACCGCATTAAATGCTGGCATGTCCTTTACGTCCGCTCCATGCGACAGGTGGGGAAAGTGCGCTCACTATCCAAATTCCTGGACAGAGGTGTGGGTCCAGCTGTCATTGTCGCTTGTGGTTGTCTCTATACAATTAATGCAGCTTGATCTCCTGTGGGGTGCATGGGCAGTGGTACGTGTGGGTTGTTCTGACGGTCCTCTTCTTCCTGACACGTACGCAATGGGCTAGGCCCGAGTCTTCCCCTATTACACATGTAGAGTTGGGCCACATGCACCCTAGGAGGCCCAAAGCCTTTGAGGGTAGGAGTTCGCTCGACCCGCCAAAGGGTAAATGCCTTTCCTAGTTACTCCACAAGTTTCCACCGTACATGTGTGATGAGAATTTCAATCTTGTCCGTCGCTTGCCATAAATGTAATCCAAGTAGCGTGGGTGGGCCATACTTGAGGCGTGTGTCAATTATTTTTATTGCGTGCGAGGTACCAAACATTTGACAAACACAAACTTCTGGCGACTGACTGGTTTGTGTCTGTCACGCGCATGAGCCTTTCTTTGTCTTGCTTGGGGCTGTGTGATGGTTCAATTTCTTCATCATTACATGCAGTGAGAATCTTGGGATCCGTTTCCAACGCTTCCTTTCTGGCAGCCCTTGTCCTTTCCATGCATTGAGTAGTCCAACTGGTGCCAACCTCTATTGAAGCCATATTTCTCTCGTCACCTTTACTTTCTCCCTTGTCTTTCCCTTAAGCATTCTTCCCTTTTCAAGTGACCTTGCAGTCCTTCCGTTGCCTTTTCCTTCTGTCTTCTACTGTTCCAGGTGCTCTCTCTGTGCGTCCTCCTCTCTTAATGGCTCATAAGAATGCCTCGCACCCTGTCACCAAGAAATCTCGCACAGCCCGTCCTGAAGGTCCCTTTAGGGGATTCTAGGGCTTAGTGCTCCTTGAGGTTCGTGGGAGTTCGTAGTATTTTGAAGGGTGCAACTGGTCCTCAATGGCCTCTTCTACGGACCTCCGTTTTGTTGGGGGGGGGGGGGGGGGACCTATGGCATTCCTAATTTTCTAGTTTTGGAGGCTCTTGGTCCTTGCTCTGGAGCTATCGATTCGGAGGGTTTCATCGAGAAGGTGGCCCTCTTCCCTTCGATGTTTACAAATGGGTTACGGTTTCCCTTCTACTGGCCCATCCACGATGTTTTTGATTATCTTCGGTTGGCGCTTGCTCAGCTCCACTTGAACGCTTATCGGATTTTAGTTTCATGCTGTGTGATTTACCGCATGGCGTTGGGAGTCGTGAACAAGGGGAGTACCCCAATCTAACTACAAGGGAATTTCTCTTCACTCACAATGTGTTGCACCTCAATGGCAACCTGTGTAGTTTTTGGGCGCCGGGTAAGGAACAGATCGCCCATTTGGAGTCGCATTTTTCTCACATTAATGATTGGAGCAGGCGCTTCTTTTTCATCCTAAGAGCGAAACCATTCATCAAGAGTTCCCCGTTCGTGCTGTTTGAGGGCTTGAGGTGTGTGTATGATACTTTCGATGCCAAAGTTAGTGTATAATGTGATGGTATAGAATGGAAATGAAAGGAAAGAAGGAGCTGAAGAAGAAGAAGATCCTTTACCTAAGCTTGGAGGCAGGTTTACATACCCCACTAGTGTAGTCCCCTCTTTACTGCTACCAAGTTGTTTGTGCGCCGTGCTGGATGCCACACCCATGGTAGGACGACTACCTGTTGCCTTAGTGGCCACGCCATTGCATTAAATGTTGACATCTCCTTTGTGTATGCTCCCTACGACAGGTGGGGAAAGTGTGCCTACTATCAAAACTCCTGGACAAAGGTGTGGCTCCAGCTGTCATCGTCACTTGTCCAGTCTCTGTACAATTAATGCGGCGTGATCTCTTGCAGGGTGCGTGGTAGTGGTACCGTTTTGACGGTCCTCTTCTCCCTGATCCCTACCCCGCGAACTTGGCCCTAGTTTTCCCTAGCCTTATTACTCATGCGAGCAATGCTCAACCTCCCCAACCTCCACACACCTCATTTTTTAAAATTTTTTAATTTATTCTTTTTAAACTAATTCAATTTTCTATTCATACTCATATATTAAATATTTGATAAAATAAAAAAAATAATAAAAATTAAGAAAAATGTAATATGTAGAGAAGTTGTGTGAATAGTAAAAAGTTGTGTAGATTTTTTCCTACTCACGCGCCCTAGGAGGGCCGCTTTTGAGGGTAGGAATTCGCTCGGCCCGCCAAAGGGGAAAATGCCCTTCCCAGTAGTAATTCTATCATTTGTCATGTCATTTTCCTTCTTCAATAAATTGATGTGAGCCGCGTAGAATTCAGGAGCTATGGATCGTATTAATTACTTGATACGTAAAGATCCGATAGAAAGAGAATTGACTGAGCGCAAGATGGCCGGTGCCGGCTCTAGTCGAGGAGAGGGCCTTAATTCTCATCAAGACGTAATACTACCGACTAAAAATGCATGCATGAGAACCGCACATACATGATTGCATGCATGTATGTATGCATATATATATATATATATATATATATATATATATGCACCATTTTTGAAGTACGTTCGTTACATGCATGTTTAGACTTTGAAGAGCCAGTACTTTTCAGCTTGTTCTCATGAGCACATCATCCTCAGATATTTGAATTACTAATTTTGTAATTTTAAATTAAAAATGATCTTGAAAGCTTAATACATCGATCTAAAGTTTGAATGTCTCAGGTTAACCTTTGTTGCTGGCGAAAGGTAATCGTCTTTTCATTACAATCTGACCCCAATTGGTTGGCTGGCTGTTTAAACTTGGAAAAGCCAAAATGCAAAGTTAGTCTAAGGTCGACGTGATCATCTTTGCAAATTAAATATTCGAAACTTATTTACAGTAATTTCTCGTTTTTTTTTTTTAATTTTTACAGTAAAATCCCTAAATTTAAATAATTTAGTATATATTTTTTTTCTTGAACTAGAAATTTAAACAGTTGCTTTAATTCTCATAATATCAAAGCATATATATTGTAATTCTTAGGGGTTATGCAAAAAGCCGACCCACCGATTCCGGATCCAACTCCGCAATGTCGGAGTCGGAGGTGGAGCATTTTTTCTTATCAATTACTCTGACACCAAACTCCGACATCATTAACCATATGTTATAAATATATATTAACTCTATACAATTGTTTTATATAGTAATCATATATATATATATATATAACATATACTCATGTTCAATATTATACTAGTAGAGGTTTTAATATTTATATATGTCATAATATATATTTATAATATCACACATGTATGTATATATATTCACTATTAAATACTAGTTATAAGTATATATATACTAATACATATATAGGGGCAGTAACTGTTAAATATTGAATCATGTATATATATATATATATATATATTAATCTACTAGATTAATATTATATGTATGCTATATACTTTATATTAAAGGTAAACTATTATTTTATACATGCATATATTACAACTATAGGTTTGAGATTTTAATAATTGATACAAGGTATACTTTAATCATAAATCTTAGCTTATCATAAATCGTAGCTTACTTAATTTCTATGTTTATCAACTTTCTTTTTTATTTTATTTTTATTTTTTTAGTATAATTTATACTATGATTTTGTAGCTTATACAATAGTATTACAATATATCACAATTTTGTGATAGTATTTAGTGGGTTTGAAATGAGAGAAAAAAGATTTCTTGGATGTTGAAACTAGATTCCGACATCCGCTTCGTTTGAAGGAGTCAAAGGCGGAGCAGATTCTAAGAGTATCGGAGGTAGACTAAGAGATCAAATTCGGCTTCCAATTAAGTCGGAATTGGAATAATTTTGGATTTCGACTCAGACAACTTCAGTGCTTACCCTAATAATTTTAAATTTTGTTACATTCTTGATCATCTAGCATTGTCTTCGTGTTATCACCCAATATACATGGTTCTGCACATTCGGTAGTGGTGATAAATTAATTATAATACGAATCGACAACAAATCTAACTGTATAAGTCCACTGATTATATAATAACTTGTATATAGGTACGGCATAGGCTAGTTGGCACCAGCCGAGGCCATTACAACACAAATAAATTAAATGATTGATGTGAATCATATAATATTATGTTATATTTTGTATATTTTTTTGAACCATATAAATATTATATAAATATTCAATATTATAACAATTTCTTTAAATTAGATTATCTAATTTAAGATTTAAAAAAAAAATCCTTAACGACAGATTGGTGATTGGTAAAAGCATATAGAGATTTTATTAATAAAAAACTAGTACAAAATTTAAGTCGTAAATGGACAAAGAAGAGCCAACCACCAAAATCAACTGAACCGAACCCAACAACTGAACCGGCCGAAAACCAGCCGGCTACCACAACCTTAAGCTATATGTTTACAAAATTCTACTGCTCCTACTCTACTACGTGTAGTCTACTGATAATCGTCCTCATCCGTAAATTCACATATCTATTTTTATTTTTTATTTTTTTGTATTATAATCAAAACTTATTTACAGTTGATTTTGTCGTAGGAAGTTTGTGTGTCCCTCACATAACAGAACAAGCATTGGGATTCTCGTCGCTGAACATCTGAGGAGCATGCATCGGGTGGTTTGCTGCCACCATATACCCGTGATTTACGTTACCATATGGTCCATATCCTTGATCATCTACATATCCATGAGATACGAATCCTTGGTTTCCATACCCAGGATGAACTACCATCGGGTAATTCTGTGCGTACACGGGTCCATCGTGCCAGTACATGGGAGCTTGGTATGGGTAGCCATGGTACTCCATCTTGCTCACCTCCACCTTTGCCCCCGCACCTTCCTCTTTCTTCCCACCGTCTCCGCCTCCACCCCCGGCCGCTGCTGCTTCTTTCTCTTTCTTTTCGCCGCCACCCCCGGCCGCTGCCGCTTCTTTCTCTTTCTTTTCGCCTTCGCCGCCACCCCCGGCTGCTGCTGCTTCTTTCTCTTTCTTTTCGCCGCCACCCCCGGCCGCTGCTGCATCTTTCTCTTTCTTTTCTCCGCCGCCGCCGGAGGCTTCTTTCTCTTTCTTGTCGCCACCACCCCCGGCTTCTTTTGGCTTCTGATCTCCGGCTTCATCCTTCTTTGGCGGGACCACGTCGACGCTCCTCTTCAGCTTGGCCTTGAGGTAAGGAACCAGTACTTTCACGTCCATGGTGCCCTTCACCGTTAGTAGGTCCTTCGCTTTGTCTATATCTACGTTCTGAACTCCTGCATATCATTTTTTTTTTTTTTTTTCTAATCGTTAGTTGCTTCCAAAAGAATCAAAACGTACCAGAAAAAATAAAATAAGTAAAATTATTATTATTATTTTTTTATTTTTACTTCCACAGAGAAATTAATTAAACTCGGTCATTAATTTAAATTTTAGCCGTAATGAAAAAATAATTAGAAAAGCAGGGGATTCAGTTGGTGATCTGACCGCTGAATTTGGAGACGATCTTCCGGATTTTTTGGATGCAACCTTCACAATGCAGTCTGATCTTCAAAACCGCCGTACTCTGCACCAACGAAAATCGCGCATACGTCAGAACCGGCAACGAAGCATATTAAGTTAGTTACTACCAACGGGCAACTGCGGGTGTACGTACCTCTTTTGGCTTCGTATCGTCTGATGACTTCTTAACTTCTTCCTTCTTTTGCGCCTTCTCTTCCGGCTTCTTATCACCGCCGCCGTCTTTCTTCGGCGGTGCAGAGACGAGCTCCACCTTCTTCTTCGTCTTCTGCTCTATCATCTCTTTGATCGCCGACGGGTCTGCTTTCCCCATCACCGTCAATTTGTGTGCCGCACAATCTGCCTTCACTTGTTCAACACCTATATAAATCAACATAAAACAACGCCGATCATCATAAACAAAGTTCGTGCCTACAAGTGGCGAAGAAAGAAACCTATATATATATATATATAATATAACGTCGAATTTTCTGAATCGGTGGATTTGTATTGTATAAAATGTCGCTAAAATAATTGGTGAATTTTGTATGCATACCATCGATATTGCGAACGGCTCTCTTGACTTTCTTGGCGCAGCCTTCGCAATGCAAGTCCATCTTAAAAACGGCGGCGACTTTGCCGTCATCTTTCTTGTCAGCAGGCTTCTTCTCCCCCTCATTCTTGCCTCCCTGATCTTTCTGGTTCGCAAAATTGAAAAGCAAATGTTAATCATACAGAACGTAACATATAAAGCAGCAAAATTAACGATGGAATAGAATATATCGATCAGAAGAAGCTTGGAGATGCAGAGACTTTGGACTAACCTCACCCATCGGTAATTTTATCAGAATGAATTATGGGTTATTGAAGTGAAGAGTGCCAACTGGGAGGCAGAGCTGGGTTTATATAGGGGAAATTGAGGGGCCGGCCCGTATGTATGTATGGATGATATGTATGGGGATGGATGGATGGATGTATGTATGTATGTATGTATGTATGGATGGATGGATGGATGTGGAGGGGTTGGATTTTAATAATGTTAGAAAGACGAATAGAGATGGTGAGTGAGTCACAGGGGTGGGCAGGTCCCGAAACGTGAAATTGCCCTGGGATGCGGACGAATAAGGTTGTCCTCGTCCGGGAGTGAATCGTCGAAGTCTAGATTAAACGCGGAAAGGGAAAGGGAAAGGGACAGGGACAGGGACGGGGAGGTCTCGACTCTCAACGTTGCTAAGTTCGTTACTAAGTAATGAAAAACTGCGTACTACACCTGCAGTCATGAAAACAGTTAAAAGTCACTTTTGCCTCTTTGGGCACTATTCTAATATTTATTTTATATTAAAAAATTAATACAATCAATCACATAGATAGACTATGCAAGAATTATGTTTGCATATAAAATTTTTATAATATAATATTTTCTTTCGAGAAAAATTTGAACGTCGATATTTAAAAATAAAGAATAATATTAGATATAAGTCTTAAATAGACAAGCATCATATAAGCTTTCTGTAAAACAATAGGTCCTACTAATAAAGAATAAGTTTTTTTTACATCTTTTTAATGTGAGGTTTATCTTTTTATAAAGACTTATATAAGACTTGTCTATTTAAAACTTGTACAAATCATTTCACAAAAATAAAAATGGAATATGAGCTTACTAGTATGCTAAAATGAGCCAATGGGTTATTCCTCTTCCCGATTTTCAATATCCTACATTTTATTGTAGTTTTATGTTTCTAAATGTTTTATATTTAATATATTTTTAGTTTTGAAGTTATAATTCTCTTTTGAAATTATTAAATTTATTTTTGTTTTAACATGTTTTATTTACTTTTTAAAGTATTTTTAGTTTCATGATACATGGTGCATCAGTATAGATAAAAATTTGATTTGGAATGATCAAATTAAATTATGTTACATAAATAATGTGTGGTGTAAAAATATTTAAACATAATTATTTAAAAAATAAAAGAATGAAGAATTAAATTAAAATGTACAAAAGAATAATTTGACTTTAAGAAAAATACGTAGATTATTAATTCTGTATTTAATGATCCCATAGCCAGCTAGCTAGCTAGCTAGCTAGCTATTGGTCCTAGCTTGGTCTACCGGTTAATTTCTAGTGTTTCTAGAATCATCGTCATGTTGTCCAAAGATTCTAGGTGTGGAACCCACAATAGTAATTTTACTAACTTCAATTAATTAATGTTGAAAAAATGTGGGCATCTGCCCCAGGACACACTCCGTGTAAAAAAAAAAAAAAAAGTGATGTGCAGTGTGTGCTGGTGTGGGGCAGATGCCCAGAATTGCTCATTAACGTTTGTCGGCATGAAGCTCAATTTTCTTCTCTCTTTATTTCGTGCCTTCAATATTGGATTTGGATCCCTCACACCTACTAGAACTTTCGTGCGCCTATGTGTGTTTATATGAGTTTTGCTACCGGCAATCGGGGTGGGAATCTTCGGAAAATTGGTTGTACTACGTCAGTCGAGATATATTAAAAAATAAAAATAAAATCGGCAAAATAGAAGAAAATTTATTTTGTGACACAGTACCATCATTTCTTATTTCCAGAGCCATCTCGCTCTTCTTTCCAATGGCTCTCTCTCTCACCCTCTTGCTACTCTTTCTTCTCTCACCAATCTCCACCTCCTCCGCATCTTCTCCTCTTTTCCCACTATTAAAACTACTCACATACTCGAAGTCCAACCCGATGCCATGCAAGCCTTCCATTCCCTACCCATGAGCTCTATTACGGTCTTCACTCTCTGCATTAAGGAAAACGAGGATGGAACCACTAGCCGTCTCATCCACACATACTCCAACATATTCCATGGCGTCGCCACCAAGGACTTCCCTTCCTCCTCCTGCAACCGCAAGCTCATTGAAAAAATACTTCTGCTCTGGCTATGTCTTCCCAGCCTCTACCCTTTGTTACTCGCGCGGAGTTGCTGCCGGCATGGCTCCCAAAACTGGCCTAGTTTTACAAGGTCTGCTGGAACTCGGGTTGCTACAACCCTCCCAACATTCAACACTGTAGTGGCTGACGGAGTCGACGTCATCTCCCTGAGCATAGGCGTCATCTTCGTACCATATTAGCTCGACGCCATCGCCATTGCCACTTTCAGAGCCTATGATTTCGAGGTCTTCATCTCCGCCTCAATTGGTAATGGCGGTTCGAGTGCGCTCTCTGTCATGAATATTGCTCCCTAGGTGACTACGGTAGGTGCCGGCATCATTGATGGGGATTTTCCCGCCGATGTCAAGATAGGGAATGGAAAAATCATACCTGGTGTAAGTGTTTATGGTGGGCCGGCTTTAACTCTGAGAGTAAGAGGCAGAGACGAAGGGGAGTCGCCAATGTGCCATGCTGAATGGGTTGAAAAGGAATGGAGGCTGGAGTGAAAACAAAACTTGTTGAAGACAAATGGAGGGATACGAAAACAGAGTGAAGAAAAAATACTGAGGGGAGAAACATAAAAACGGGGCCAAAACACCCCATTTCATTTTCCACGGGGGCGAGGGTTCCCCCGCGGTTCCCCAAGCCGATTGCATATAGTATTTTTCGTGTATATATATACACTAGTAAGGGCCCACATGTGCATTTCACGTGTGCCCAGTTGCAAGAACATAAAAAATATCCTAAAATTAAAAATTCCTTGTAAAAACATGTAATAAGAAAAAATAGATTAAAAAATATAGTTATGAAATGTAATATATGGTAGTATCAGACAAATTTACATACATGATAATAAATTAGATTTTACTTAACTACCTGTCAATCCACAAAGAACAACAAAATGAGAGTTTAAATATATACAAATTTTCGAATTTAACTATGAATAGACATTTCCATTTATATCTTAAGATTTTATCTCCCTATCATAAAAAAACATTACATATATTATCTGCAAAATATCCATAACTATAACATATAAATTTTCACAAACACATTTATAGCTACACAGAAATACTTTTTACCTATATATTACAATGATTTAAAGTTTTGAAAAGAAGTTTTAAAACAATTATTTTGTTCTTTCAGGCACATTAGAGTGCATATTTGTCTTTTTTTTCCTATATAAAAAAAAGAAATAATAAAATAATTGAGGATGAGGTATCAAATAGATGTAGGAAGAAATAGAAGAAGTTAATAATTTGTAGTTTACCCAAACGGAATTCTGACGTCTTCTTAGAACTGAATCCATCTTCATATAGATAATTAACTTATAGAAGAATTTTTTTTAGTATTTATTGGTAAAAATGGGAAAAAAATGAAGAAAATATTTTTTAATAAGATATAGTTATGAATAAACCTGATAGCTCAATATTGAGGTAGATGCAATTATGTTGTCAGAATATAAATCTCTTTGATAAAGCGTTGAAGTTTCTGAAGAAGTAACATTTGAAGACGATTCAATCTCTTTTATACAAATGACTTCATTGTTGTTTGAATGAGAAGAGAGAGTATTTGAGACTGTATTTGCTTTTGAATTTTATTATTTAGATTTTTTTTCAACTCAGCATCTTTTTTTTTTTTTTTTCGGCGGATCTCTTCTTTTTTCTCCTTTGTTTGAGCAGCATACTAATTTTTTCTTACTGGATATTTTGCACGCTCTTCAAGGTTTATTTATAGAAGTAGTTAGATATAAGTGAAAATAAATGGTGTTAATAATGTTTAAATGTATTTCTGCTTTTAATAATATCGTCTTACCAATCGACATAAAGTTGTAGAATGTTTTAAATCCTGCGTCAATTTCAGAATGTAATCTAAAAAATATTTGAGAACATATCAAAGATGTTAGAATACATGTATATATAAAGCAGAAAAAGAAATCAACTAATTCTAAATAATAATTTCATATAGATTATATTAAATGAACAAAATGAGATAGCACACTTTAGAATAGAACAAACCTATTAAAAGAAATTAATACGATGAGAAAATGAAATATTCATATAACAGATATAATGTCAACAATTTATTTTAGCTATAGTTGCATTTACATAAATATAAAAAAATTGAATAACATTTTCTCAAATAATATAGAAGAGAACATACCAGAAAGTAGATGACAAGTAAAAAAACAGTGAAAATTGAGGGAATTGACAACAACTAGCTTGAAGAATAGTAAATGAAGGACAAAAGCAGCAAATCTGTAAAAAAAAAAATTAGAAAAATAAACAAGAAAATTGTATAGTTTTAATTGTTAAATAGAACACATGTTATTATTATTAATGGTTGTGCTATTTTATTTTAATATTGTCATGGTTGATGTGGATTCTATTTTATTTTATTTTACTATGTATTTTATTTTTGGTTGGGCCTTTGTTGTGTAGTGGATTGTGTATAGTGTTTTGAGTGAGGTTTGCTTGTTTGGGCCACTGTGTATGTGAGTTAGAGCCCAGCCCATATACGCTGTGAATCCTAGCCTTTGGGCCTTAAATAGTGCCGTTTTGGGCACATCAATTATAAACCCTAGGATTTTTTTTCTCCGTCTACTTATTTTCTTCTCTATGCCGACACCTTCATTTCTCTCAAACTTTCCTCTCTCCTCACATCAGTCTTCTCTACTCTTCTTCTCCGCCCTCTTTCTCATTTTCTCTCTTCCCCATCATAGCACTACAGAGAGCTTGATAAGTGTACGAAAGTAGGATTGTACGAGAAACCGGAGAATTGACCTAGACTGGCTGCCGGAGCTCGGAATCGGCCGAAACTGGCGTAGAACCGGTCGGCGAGCGGTTGAATTTGCCAAAAACCGATGTCCAGTGGTTCGGTCTCGGTTTGATCCTAGGCCGAACTGCTGAACCGACCGAACTGATAAAATATATATTTTTAATTATACATATATGAAACGACACCGTTTCACTTAGGACTCAGTGTTTGAAAAACAAATATAAAGCAAACGGTGTCGTTTCCCTCTAGAGTTTTAAATTCCAGCACATTTCTTTCTTCTTCCTCGTTTCTCATTCTTCTTCATTTCTCACGCCGCCCCTCTCTCTCTCTCTCTCTCTCTCTCTCTCTCTCTCTCTCTCTCTCTCTCTCTCTCTCTCTCTCTCTCACACAGGCTTCGCAGTTCACACGCAGCGGTAAGGTCACCTCTGTCACAACCGAAGATGCCAACAAACTGACCGTAGTTACGCCGAGATCGATATCGACGATTTTTACACCCTTCATCGGCTGGTTTCGGTTGAGATTTACACCATTTTAAGGGATAGGTGCGGTTTCGCTTTTGGACCAAAACCACACCGATACCTTCGGTTTTCACCCCTATACGAAAGTGCACTCTAAATACCCTATTATTAGACTAAAATGCTAAAATGTGAATATAAATCATAGAAATTAATATGTATTCTTGAATTGAGTTTCTATTTAGTTTGGGATACTCCTGAGCAGATTTTTAAATTTAATTTCAGAGTCTATAAAAGAGCAAGTCCAAACCCAGTCAAATTCAAAAGACTTTCAAGTGGGCAATACGTTTGAACAACCTAAAACTTTCATCAAGTGTATGACTCTTCAAATAATGATAATGATAGGGTTTAAGAGTAATTCAGATCATGAGAAAAAGTCAGTCTGAAATTTGCTAGAAGATAGCCTATACATACTTTAATATTTAGATCATAACTTTTCCCTCAACAATCGGATTGATACGATTCTTGATTATTTGGAAATTTATCTTAAAGGGTTACAAAGTTGTCTGTAATAAGGATTTGTAAATGCGAACTGCTGAAGTACGTACGTGGCTGCCAAGATGAGTCCTAAAATTTAGGCGATTTTGTATGCGGGAATATGAAAGACATTAGGGTTTCTTTCCTACCCTATATAAGCATTTCATTAGCACGAAATTATAATTTATTTCCTACTCTAGAGAAGAGAAAAATTTCATTTTTATTATTTAGTTCTTCTATGGAGAACTAAATCTTGGGTAAAGCGTAGGGTGTAAACTAATTGGTGAAAATATTTTGACTTTATTTCAATTCATATGTTAAGGTTTATTATTTAAGATTCTAGGATTTAATTCTCCATTTGTTTTGGATATTTTAAATTTGAGACAATTATATTAAATCTTGCTATGGTTTGATTTTGTTGAGCTATAGGATTATGAATATATGATTGTGACTTAAACAAACTTTTCATACCATTGATGTGATCTTCTACTGCACTATTGTTTATGATCATAGAGTCGTCTTTAGATCTGATAATCATTTTTATATATGAAAACCGTGGTTTGTAAAGGGAGAATAGATTCTAAAATTAAATTTGAGAAAGTAGATAAATATAATGTCATATATCCCAATTAGAAATTTTGTGCCATAATTCTTAATTGTGCATATCGTTTGGATTGAAAAATTTATAGTATTGGATCCGGTTGATAGAAACCTAAAGCTTTACTTGTCTTCTTATCCGTGCCCTAATCTCATTTTAATTACGTACTTTAGATAGAATTTTTAGATTCTTGTACTATTATAATTTGATCTTTTCTTTTAAGCTTGCGTCTTGTTCTCTTTCTTTCTAATCCCTATGGATTGATACCTTGACTATACTATAACACTGCGTACTAGTTTGGGCGTAATCAAATTTTGGTGCTGTTGCCGAGGAGACAATAGAAGAATTGTTAAATAGTTTTTCTTTTCAGTAGTTTGTAAAGGCGGTAACTTTGTTCCTTATTTTTGTTTGCTGCATTATTTTATTTTTTTTCTTCTTTCTTTTTATAGTATTTTTATTTTTTTTAGTATTTTGTTACCTTGCATGCCCAGATATAGAGACGCTTTGGGTAGATTTGCTTGTAGGTCTGTGCTAGAGTCAGAATCAATATTTTTAAATCCTTTATTTAACAATCCATCTAGTCCCGAAAAAATGAGTGAACACGAAGAGTAACCCACTAGAACTCTTCAGGATTATCTCCACCCTACACGCACAACCCCACCATCATGCATCATATTTCCAGCTAATACTCGCAAACTGGATTTTAAAACAGGGATGATACAGTTACTCTCTACTTTTCATGGCTTGGAAAATGAAAATTCATATGTGCACATTATGGAGTTTGAGAAAGTAGTTGCGACTTTTCATAGTCAAAATGCAACTGATGACGTTGTGAGACTTAAATTCTTTTTCTTTCTGTTTGAAGGATATAGCTAAGAGTTGGCTATACTTGCTTAGACCACGATCTATTGGATCATGGAATGAGATGACTCAGGTCTTCTTTAATAAATAATTTTCCCAACATAAGACCAACGCTTTAAAAAGGCAAATCTCCACCTTTGCACAAAAGGACAGTGAGACTTTGTATCAGTCTTGGGAGAGATTTATAGAGTTGTTGAGTTTATGCCCTCACTATGAGTAAGAGAATTAGCACTTAGTGAGCTATTTTTATGAGGTACTTACACCTAGAGAGCGCCAATTTGTGGAGATAGTGTGTAATTGTGAGTTTTTACAGAAAGATCTTGATGAGACCATAGAATACTTCAATGAGCTTGCTGAAAAAGCTCACTCTTGGACTGGACCTAGTGCTACTGAGAGCACAAATAGGTCACGACCTGCAGGAAACCCAAATGGTAGTAGAATATACCATCTCAGTGAAGAGGATAACCTAAAGGTTAAGGTTAAAATGCTCAGTAGGGAGATAGATGTGTTAAAGACTAAAGATTTAAGGTTAACACACATGACTACTCGTGTTGAGTCCTTTGGACCATATTTTGTGTGTGGTGGGGTAGATCACCTCACTCAAGAGTGCCCCACATTTGCTTAAATGAGATGAATATATGAGGAACAATATAATGCCTTAGATATGTACAAGAAACCTTTTACACTTTCTCCCGATACCTAGAATCCGGGGTGGCGTAATCACCCCAATTTTAGCTGGAAATTTGAAAACCAGCAGCCTGCCCAACCACCTAAAGCTTATCCTACACAGTATCATGCATCATCTTCTTCTAGGAACACATTAGAAGATACTTTACATGTGTTTATTGAGACACAAAGTAAAACTAATCAAAAGTTTGAATATTTGATTATGCAGGTTGTTGAGGAAAACAAGGAAATAAAAAGCCATGTATCCAAGTTGATGAGTTCTTTGAGTGTGAATGAGCGTGGCAAGTTCCATTCTCAAACTCAATCCACACCCCAAGGTCAACATCTGGCTCTAGAAAATTTAAAAGAGGTCAATGCCATTGTGACACGAAGTGGTAAGTCCTTACACATCCCAACAATTGCTAAGCCAAAGGATGTTGAAGAGGAACAAAGCGATGATAGTGCCGAGTTGCCCAAGAAAGCCGAGATAATTAAGAGCCCAGTTAATGTACCATTTCCTCAAGCTTTAAAATCTGGTATGCGAATTTTGGATTCTAGCAATGAAATCTTGGAGAACCTCAGGCAGGTAAAGATCAATCTTCCTCTTTTGCATGTTATTAAACAAGTTCCTACTTATGCAAAAGTTCTCAAAGATTTGTGTAAAGTTAAGAGGAAGCACCATGTTAAGAAGACAACATTCCTGACAGAGCAAGTTAGTGCTCTAATTGAACAACGAATTCCTCCTAAGTACAAGGATCCTGGTTGTCCAACCATTGCATGTAATATTGAGAGTCGTGTGTTTGGGCAAGCGTTGCTAGATTTAGGAGCTAGTGTAAATTTGATACCTTATTCCATTTATTTGCAGCTAGGTTTGGGTGAAATTAAGCCCACTTCTGTTGTGCTTCAATTGGCTGATCGTTTAGTTAAGAAACCGAGAGGAATAGTTGAGGATGTTTTGATCAAAATTGACAAGTTTTACTACCCTGTTGATTTCTTAATCCTTGATACTAGTTCTGTTGTTGACTCTAATTCTAAAATCCCCTTAATTTTTGGTAGACCTTTCCTCACTACTTCTAATGCTCTTATTAATTGCAGGAATGGTCTAAAATCTCCTAAATTTTAGGTAGACCTTTCCCCTCAGTATGGAAAATCATGAGTTGTGTGAACTCCCTTATCTATAAGTGTATCAATCATGTATGTTTGGTGGCACTCGTTATCCTTTATTGGCCATTTTTCAATATGAAAAATATTCACCTCATGATTTTGATTCCCTTGAATATTTTCTTGTTAATTCTGAGTTTGATATTATGAATGATTCATATGATGTTGTTGATGTTTGTGCTATTTTTGATGAACCTCAGGATTATGGCCCACATATTTGGCAACCAAAATTTGAGGAGCTGTCTAAGAAAAGTGAAAAACATATTTCTTCAAGCATGGATAGTCCCAAATTGGAATTGAAGCCACTGCCCCCAGGTCTTAAGCATGCATTTCTCGGCCGAGGTGATATTTTTCCTGTTAGTATTTCTGCGAAATTGAATGTTGGTAAGCTTAGGAAATATCAGTTGACCGAGTTAGAGGAGTTGAGAAATGATGCTTATGAGAACTCTAAAATCTATAAGGCTAAAATAAAAGCGTTTCATGATAAAAAATATTGGTAGGAAGACATTTAAGCCTAATGACCTAGTATACTTATATGATTCTAGACTTCATAAGCATCCAGGAAAACTTCGGTCTAGGTGGACCGGCCTTTTGTAGTGAAGAATGTTTTTGCAAATGGAGTGGTAAAAATAGAAGATCCTAAGGATAATTGGATCTTTAAAATAAATGGTCAACACCTTAAAGTATTAATTGATAGGTAAATTTTGGAAGTGGAAGACAATTCACTTGTGGATCTGGTCTATCAACCTTGACCGCACCACGCTGGTATGTTTTTCTTTATTCATTTTGTTTGTTTTGTTTTATTTTTGTTTTCTCTTATTTTCTTTCTTTTCCTTTTTGTTTGCTATTGTTTTCTTTGTTTTTGTTTGCAGGTCATCTTTGGTGATTAGCGCGCTAGCCACGTCACTTATAAGGTGTATTCTACCCTTTATAGTTACTCCCCATTCAAATTTAATTCTTGAACATTGAGGACAATGTTTCATTTAAGTTGGGGGATGGTGGTGCAAATTTAGCATTTGAAATACTTGTTGAAACTCTGTGGCATATTCATGTGTCAATTTTTTTTTTATTTGCATTACACGTGCATCCTTTTCACATGTGTACTCATTCTCATTCATAGCCATCTTTGTGAATTAATCAAACCCACCATAATCAATTTTTGCTGAAGCATTCACAGAACCACTAATGCACTCATCCAAGTTTTGTGGTAAGATGGTGATTTGACACATGTAGCAAGAGAACTCTTTTACTTAAGTATTCATGTGAGTTTTGGAGAGGATTAAGAGCCTACAAATGCAGTAAATTGTGATAAGCGTTTATTGATCTGTTGAATTGGACATTTTTTTTGAGAATATCATTACATGATTTGTGGTAAGATGATAGATATACTTGGGATATGACGAAGGTTAACTTATGATCAACGTTTGAGCCTTTCAAGCTAACCCTTTCCATCATAGACCCCTAGTAGCCAATTTTGAGCTAATAAACACATGTAACTTTTTCTTCATATACCTACATTATACATACCTCTCCACATTGGAGTATAATCTATACACTGATTTTCCCTACCTTTGTTACTTCCAAGTGTGTAATAGATGTGGAATTCTTCATTTTTTTTGCAAGGAATAAAAAAAAAAGAGAAAAGAGGGAAGAACATGAGTTACAAGGTGTTCAAGTGAGTGAGCTTCAAAGGCAAAAATATCAAGGCTGAGTATAAATAGCAAAATACCAGGGTGATATATAATTGTTCACCAAATTATAAAAAAAGTGATAAAAAAAAAGAAAAAGAAAAAGAGGCATTATTCAATGATTTGAAAGGTTGAAGAATACATCAAGTGATAGATGTGGTTTATTGAGATGTTCAATAAGATTCCTTAGGTATGTACTTGGAATTTTTGAATCCTTTTCCTTTTCTTGTCATATAGCCTAACCTAAGCCACATTACAACTTTTTATTTTGATCGTTCTGATCCCAAGTAAGTTTGTGGAAAGAATAGTTTAATTCTCATGTGTTAGTATTCCTATCATAAGATCTATGTTTGTTTGTTGTTTATTCATAATTACCTAAATCTCCATGAGAGTGTGTGTACACCCATTGTCAACTCCATATAGAGAATCCTCACACGAAACACTTTTATACCCGTGAGTTATAAAGTTGAATCTTTCACTAGAGATGTTCTTGATGTTGTGTCAGGGCTTCTGGTTAGATGGATATAGTTTGGAACACACACACACACTTTGTGGATTGCTATAGGTGGATTGCTTATGATAGGGTTATTGAATTCCTAAGATTGCTTTGATATGTGAATCTGGAAAGTGTGGCTTGGTGGCCTTTGTGTATGATTTTCTTTGATCTCATTCGTTGTTTTGGTATGAAAATTGCTAGGGACTAGCAATAAACAAGTTGGGGGTGTGATAAATGTACAAAAGTGCACTCTAAATACCCTATTATTAGACTAAAATGCTAATGTGAATAGAAATCATAGGACTTAATGTGTATTCTTGAATTGAGTTTCTATTTACTTTTGGATACTCCTGAGCATATTTTTATGTTTAATTTCAGAGTTTATAAAAGAGCAAGTTCAAACCGAGTCAAATTCAAAAGACTTTCAAGTGGACAAGATGCTGGAACAACCTAAGAAGTTTCAACGAGTGTAGGACTCTTCAAATAAGGATAATGATGGGGTTTGAGAGTAATTCGAATCAGGAGAAAAAGTCAGTCCGAAATTAGCTAGAAGACAGACTGTATATACTTTAGTATTTGGATCATAACTTTTCTCTCAAATATTTGATTGATGCGATGCTTGATGCCTTGGAAATCTATCTTAAAGGGCTACAAAGTTGTCTCTAACAAGGATTTCTAAATTCGAACTGCTGAAATATGTACGTGGCTGCTAAGATGAGTTCTAAAATTTAGGTGATTTTGTATGCGGGAATATGAAAGACATTAGGGTTTCTTTCCTACCCTATATAAGCATTTCATTAGCAAGAGATAATGAGTTTTTTGGAGAGGAGGAGGCACAATTATAGAGAAGGGAAAAATTTCATTTTTATTATTTAGTTCTTCTATGGAGAACTAAATCTTGGATAAAGCGTAGGGTGGAAATTGATTGGTGAAAATATTTTGACTTTATTTCAATTCATATGTTAAGGTTTATTGTTTAAGATTCTAGGACTCAATTCTTCATTTGTTTTGGATATTATAAGTTTTAGACAATTATATTAAATCTTGTTATGGTTTGATTTTATTGAGCTATTGGATTATGAATATATGATTTTGACTTAAACAAGCTTTTCATACCATTGATGTGATCTTCTGTTGCACTATTGTTTATGAACATAGGGTCTTCTTTAGATCTGATATTCATTTTTATATATAAAAACTGTGGTTTGTAAATAGAGAATAGATTCTAGAATTAAATTTGAGAAAGTAGATGAATATAATATCATATCTTCCAATTAGGAATTTAGAGCTATAATTCTTAATTTTGTATATCGTTTGGCATGAAAAAGTCATAGTATTGGATTTGGTTGATAGAAGCCCAAAGCTTTACTTGTCTTCTTATACGTGCCCAAATCTCATTTTAATTACGTGGTTTAGGTAGAATTTTCAGATTCTTGTCATATTATAATTTGATCTTTTCTTTTAAGCTTGCATCTTGTTGTCATTCTTCCGACTCCCTGTGGATCGAAATCCTGAACTATACTATAACACCACGTACTAGTTTGGGCGTAATCAGAGCTACTTCGTCCTCTCAACCAGATCAACACCAACAAAACAATTGTTAGACAACGAAGCAGTAAACAATGGAAATCTAATCTAGAATAAATTGTTATACAATTGGTAGAATCAAGATAAAAACCAGAATGTATGAGAAGAAGTAAGGACAGAGCGGAAAAATGTATAAAAAATTGAAGGTAAAAATGAAAAAAAAAGGATAAACGAAATTCGTCTACATTGGCAGGGACAAAAATGGAAAATAAATTATTATGCAATTGGCATAAACAAGATAAAATCCAGAATGTCTGAGAAGAAGTGAGGACATAGCGGGAAAATGTATAAAAAATAAGAGCAAAAATGAAAAAAAAAAATATATAAACCAAATTCGTCTACATTGGCTATTGCCACTGTCACCGAAGCTCGCTCGCTAGCCCAGTCCAACTATGAGCTCGCGGAGCCACCCACGGCCACGCCATGCACCTCTCGCCTTTCCCGTAGCCGTCATAGTGTTCCTCGCCGTCCCTTACTCGCCCAGCGTCACAGTGTTCCTCGCTGCCAAGCACGGTCCTGTATGAACTCATGTGGCGACCGCGAGCAGAAGAGGTCAACATGAGTCATCATCTAACTTGTCTTGGTCTTCTGTCACTGTGAATGTTTGCTCACCACAAAGTTGTTGCCAGTCATATGTTCCCTCACCACAGTGAGTTTCCTTTTGAACAATACTTGTCGCCATAATTCCACTTCAGCTCTTCACTAGTTGTTCTCGTCTCTACGACTTGCTGCCCCTTACATGTTTCCTCGCCACAAGGGTGCTGCTCACTAGTCACTAGTTATTGCCCACACGAAGTGCCGCTTGAAAGTCGCCAGTTGCTGACCACACAAAGTGTTGCTCGCCAATTGTCCATCACGGGATACTCCTCACCACTTACTCACCGCATAACTAGAGTCTTCCTCGCCAAGTTACACGCCAAGCAAAGTCTCTCGCCATTTTTGCGCCATACACTTGAATTTTACTCAGTGATAGTCTGAAAAACAAAATTGAGCTAAAGTGAACTCGCCACCTGCACCTCCACCTACCTCGCCAGCATTTTCTGCTATTGGTGAAGGTGGTCCTCGATCAAAATGACGTTCCTCGCCACTGAGCTTCGCCGTAGCAACACACCGTGGACACTGTGCACCATTTGAGCACTTGGAGCACATTGTGGAGCACCCCGAGGGAAACAACTCAACCACCACCCAGCCCGTTATTTTCTTCTGTCGCTGGCATGGTTGTTTCCGACCACAGTAACACCCCTCATCGTCAGCTCTCACCACGGTCATCGAAGCTTGCTATAGGAGCTGTCTGACGCCAACACCACAATGTGCACGCCTGCCCAGCCCCGCCCAACTGTGATCTCGTGGAGCCATCCATGGCCACGCCATGGACCTCTCACCTTTTCCGTAGCCGTCATAGTGTTCCTCGCTGTCCCCTTGTCGCCCAGCGTCATAGTGTTCCTCATCGCCAAGCACGATCCTGTAGGAACTCCTGTGGCGACTGTGAGCAGAAGAGGTCAACGTGAGTCGTCATCTAACTCGCCATGGTCTTCTATCACTGTGAACGTTTGCTCGCCACGAAGTTGTTGGCAGTCATATGTTCCCTTGCCACAGTGAGTTTCCTTCCTAACTGTACTTGTCGCCATAATTCCACTTAAGCTCCTCTCCAGCAGTTCTCGTCTCTAAGACTTGTTGCCTGTTACGTGTTTCCAAGCCACAAGGGTGCTGCTTGCTAGTCGCCAGTTGCTGCCCACACGAAGTGCCGCTCGCCAGTCGCCAATTGCTGACCACACGAAGTGTTGCTCACCAATTGCCCACTCATGGGATACTCCTCGCCACTTACTCATCGCATAGCTAGAGCCTTCCTCTCCAAGTTACACGCCAAGCAAAGTCTCTCGCCATTATCACGCCAAACACTTTAATTTTACTCAATGATAGTCCAAAAAAAAAAAAAAAAATTGAGCTAAAGTGAACTCGCCACCTGCACCTCTAATGATGATTGTGAGCTGCTGAAGCGACCAACATCCACCACCTGCCTCGCCGGTGAAGGTGGTCCTCGATCAAAACGATGTTCCTTTCCATTGAGCTTCGCCGTAGCAACACACCGTGGATAGTGTGCACCATGTAAGCACTGGGAGCACATTGCAGATCACCTCAAGGGAAACAACTCGACCACCACCCAGCTCGCTATTGTCTTCTGTCACCGGCATTGTTGTTCCCGACCACGGTAACACCCCTCATCGTCAGCTCTCGCCACCGTCACCGAAACTCGCTATAGGAGCTGTCCAACGCCAACACCAACACCACAATGTGCTCGCCAGCCCAGCCCAACTGTGAGCTCGTGGAGCCACCCACGGCCACGCCATGCACCGCTCGCCTTTTCCGTAGCTGTCACAATGTTCCTCGCTGTCCCCTCGTGGATCAACCATGTGATAAAAAGTTTGTAGTTTATATTTTAGGATATCTGTTTAGATGATAATTTTATTTTATAGCTTTTAACGATATCCATATATAGTTTTATTCTTTTAGTTTATATTCTTTAGTTTTTTGACTTGCATGTGTATCAACCATTTGATAAAGGCAGAGAGAATATATGATGCACTTGAAAAGAAAAACAAATAGAGAAATAGGAATTTCATTATATTTCATACGAAGTGAAAAATTTATTTTGTTTGAATTTTTCTTATTATATTCTTTCCCAATGCATATGTCTATCCTCTTATAAATTTACATCGTTATTTTTTAGATGTAACTATTGGGCCGGAAAGTAGGAAGATGTAAGTTATCTGGCATATCTGTTTAGATGACAATTTTATTCTTTGAGTCTATAGTCTGTAGTTTTTGAACTTGCATGTGCATCAACCATGTGATAAATAGTTTGTAGTTTGTAGTTTTTTAATTTGCATGTGTATGAACCATGTGATAAAAGCAGATGGAACATATGATATAATTGAAAACAAAAACAAACAGAGGCATATCAGTTTCATTATATTTCAAAACAAATAAAAACTTAACTGAAAACAAAAGGCAAAGAACTACATACCAAGTTAAGTTTTAAATTTCAAAGCGAGGAACAAATCTGACAACCTTCAGCCATTGAACGTTGGCGTGATGTGAATGAGGGGAATCTTGATTCTAAAGGTGAGAGAGTTAAGAGAGAAGAAGAACGTAAGAGCAAATAGCGTAGAAAGTAAAAATGATGAGAATCAGTCTTATATCAAGCATGAGGCGGTGGAAGCGGCAGAAGAAAGCTAAAAAAAAATTAATACGAATCTGATAACAATGAAATAAGAAAATGGTAAATTTCTGCAAATTCGACAATACCAAACGACCAATGGTTGAAGCAATGCGAGAGACGAGGGTGGGGAGGAAGAAAAAATTATCCAAATGTCAGAAAATAAAGAAAATAGAATTTACACTTTCGAGTTGAAAAAATAAAATAAAGAAAAGACCAGAACTTAGGAGAAGTCTGGAAGAAGTAGAAAACAAAAGAAGGATAAAATACATTCTAGAATAGACAAGCCACAACGCAGGGGTATTTCCCTCAAAGAAACGTGATTTGATGCATAAAGCCATTTGGTCCAAACGGTTGGTAAAAAGAAGCTGAAGTAAACTTTAATTTAATAAGAACAACAACGCCAAATTTGGAAAAAAGGGTAACAAAATTAAGGGTAGAACTGTAAAACTAAGGGCAAAATCGTAAAAAAAAACAAAGGGGAAAAAGAAATGAACGAAGAAGACCTATTTAATGAACTTAATAAGAGTAAGAGGGATAAAAACGGAAACAAAACATACAGTTGCCAGAAAAACTAAAAGAAGGATAAAATTGTAAAAATGAGAGAAGAAGATAATAGAACTCAAAGATAGAAAGGGAAATCAAATACAAAAGAAAAGGCAAAATTGGGGAAAAAAAAAGACAACCCCAGCAAGTCAGGGATACAAAGGGAAAATGAATAGAAAAGCAGGGGAAAAAATGGAAAAAAAAAACCAAGAGCTGCTTGCTTCGTCGACATTGGCGAACAATGAAATAAGAAAATGGTAAATTTCTACAAATCCAACGGTCGAAGCGGTGTGAGACCGGGGGGGGGGGGGTGGAAGAAAAAATTATCCAAATGTCAGAAAATAAAGAAAATAGAATATACACTTCCGAGATGAAAAAATAAAATAAAGAAAATAGAATATACACTTCCGAGATGAAAAAATAAAATAAAGAAAATACCAGAACTTAGGAGAAGTTTGGAAGAAGTAGAAAACAAAAGAAGGATAAAATACATTCTAGAATAGACACGCCACATCGCAGGGGTATTTCCATCAAAGAAATGTGATTTTATGCATAAAACCATTCGGTCTAAACAATTGGGAAAAAGAAGCCGAAGTAAACAGTAATTTAATATGAAAAATAACGCCAAATTTGGAAAAAAGGGTAACAAAATTAAGGGCAGAACTGTAAAACTAAGAAAACGGCAAAATCATAAAAAAATAAACAAATTGGAAAAACAAATGAACGAAGAAGACCTACTTAATGAACTTAATAAGAGCAAGAGGGATAAAAAGGGTAACAAAACATACAGTTGCCAGAGAAAAGAAAAGAAGGATAAAACTGTAAAAATGAGAGAAGAAGATAATAGAACTCAAAGATAGAAAGGGAAATCAAATACAAAAGCAATGTCAAAAATGGGAAAATATTTGGACTAAGGCAGCAAACCAAGGATAGAACGGGAAAAACAAATAGAAAAGCAAGGGAAAAATAGAAATAGAAATGGATGAATACAGCAAGCTAGAGATGCAAGGGGAAAACAAAAAGAAAAGTAATGGCAAAAATGGGGGAAAAAAAAGACAAACGCAGCAAGTCAAGGATACGAAGGGAGAATGAATAGAAAAGTAGGGGCAAAAATGGAAAAAAAATAAACCAACAGTTGCTTGCTTCGTCAACATTGGCGAACAATGAAATAAGAAAATAGGAAATTTCTACAAATCCGGCAATACCAAATGGCAAATGGTAGAAGCAGTGCGAGATGGGGGGGAAAGAAAAAATTATCCGAATGTTAGAAAATAATGAAAATAGAATTTACACTTCCGAGATGAAAAAATAAAATAAAGAAAAGACCAGAACTTAGGAGAAGTCTCACCATAGGGATATTTCCGTCAAAGAAACGTGATTTTATGCATAAAACCATTCGGTCCAAACGGTTGGGAAAAAGAAGCCGAAGTAAACAGTAATTTCTTAAGAACAACATCGCCAGATTTGGAAAAAATGGTAACAAAACTATGGGTAGAACTGTAAAACTAAGAAAAGGGCAAAATTGTAAAAAAACAAGCAAACGGGAAACACAAATGAACGAAGAAGACCTACTTAATGAACTTAATAAGAGCAAGAGGGATAAAAATGGAAACAAAACATACAGTTGCCAGAAGAAAGAAAAGAATGATAAAACTGTAAAAATGAGAGAAGAAGATAATAGAACTCAAAGATAGAAAGGAAGTCAAATACAAAAGCAAGGGCAAAAATGGGAAAAAAACTAGACGAAGGCAACAAACCAAGGATTGAAAGGGGAAAATAAATAGAAAAGCAAGGGAAAAAATGGAAATAGAAATGGATGAATGCAGCAAGCCAGAGATACAAGGGGAAAACAAATAGAAAAGGAAGGGCAAAAATGGAGAAAAAAAAAAGATGAATGCAACAAGTCAAGGATAAAAAGGGAAAATGAATAGAAAATCAGGGGCAAAAATGGAAAAAAATAAACCAAGAGCTGCTTGCTTCGTCGACATTGGTGCTTATTATATATAAGATATATATATATATATATATATATATATATATATATATAATCCCCTAAGTGTACTGTTAATGCATTTTGACTTCTTTAAATGTTTAAAAAAGTTATCAATGTACTAGCGGTACATTTAAAGGGATAACTTGAGAGGATTGATTAGCAGCACTCATATAAGCCTCGTTTGGATACTGTTCTCAACTCATTTCATCGTATATTTTTGTCAAACATCGCTCACATTTTGTAATACCTGCTTCCCAAGGTTAAAAATAAAGTCAACTTTTAAAAATTCTTGGGAGCCGGAGTGCTACTATTGAACTTGAGTTAAAAATATTTTCTTTTATTATGAAGGAAGCGCCAAGTAGAAAAATTCCTTATAATAAGTAGAGTTGTTTTGTATTAAAATACTGAAATCATAAATGAGAGTGCGCAAAAGCATTTATTTAAAATTTCTCAGAGTCCGTGCCATAAAAAATCATAACTTAAAATCTCTATACATAATTTAAGCCACAGGCACACCTCCCTGGACTAAGTCCCATCTTGTAGTTCTAGCTCCATAAATATTTTGACCTAGGGTGGTTTAAAAATATAGAAACAAACTAAAATGAGTCGATGACTCAATAAGAAACCCATCATAACATAAACATACTTAACATAAAGTTTTTCATAAAAGTTTTCATGCTGAGAATTAAATCGTGATTGATCATACTAATGCTTATACTATGCATGACTGATTTATCTAAATTAATTGTCTGATTTGATTTATTTGACTGACCAACATACTTAACCCTGTATGCAAGGTTGTGCACTAACTTCCCTGCTGCAGCAAAGGAAGCCGACTGTACAGTACTCTGGCTTACTATGGTGGACCACACTTGAGTCCATGGCTTACACACCCACCTTGAAACTGCATTAGTACCATGCATCTGAATGTCCATTTGATTAACTGTTTTGAGCTTATCTTACACCTGATCTTATAAAAGCTTACGTGTTTTATGCAATGTGACATGCATGAGATGCATAACACATACATAATTATAAGATACAAAATGAAATATGATGAATGGTGTGTTTGCAAATGTTATGACATGCGTGGTACATAAAATGGCTTCGAAAGAACTGACTTTAATAATAATATATATAACTAGCTAACGTATGGTAATCCTAATTTAATGATCAAGTTACTTATCTTGTAGTGTTGCTTCATAAAATTTTTGACACAAAATTGATCAGGGTGCTGAAATTGGAGGTTTATGATTTTTTCCAAATAATACGCAAAATGGAGATATTTATAGAGAGATTTGGGAGAGGATGACAACCAATTTGAGTTGGACTCGGTTAATAGATGTAGTGATATTAATTTGCTGAACACTCAGTCGTAATCATCTAAGAAGAGAGTTTGAATTTAAAAACATGATCTATTAGTTCTTTCAATGTAGGATTGACAATGATTGATACTGCATAGGTGACTTTAATCAGTGATTATTTTAAATTTAAATAAACTTCTATTGGCTGATTTTTAAATTTTAAAAGGAGTCTAACTCGTTCAATAAATAATGTATGAGATTTAACCTAGTTATTGAGTCTAACTAAAACTCCTAATCAACCACAATACTTTATCGTTCACGGGCTTATCCAATATGATCCATTAATTATAATTTAGACCCAATAAGATTTTTGAATATGCTGACCGTATAATTATTGGGTCGGGTCGTTACAAATTTCTCTCCTTATAAAAATTATGTCCTTGGAATTTGCTAGACCTCAAATAATTTACATACTTATCCGCTACATGTTTTTCATGTCTCTTTACTCCTTAATCATTTAGTTGAACCTAATATTCAAAACAAATTCCAATCATCTCGTATTTTGGTCCGACACCTCACTAATCATTTAGGCATACACGTTAGTAAGCTACGTGTCAACTATCACACACTCCAAATTCAATTCAAGTCTAAACAAATATCAACATTTACAATGAGATTTATTTAAAAGCCTAATAATAAATTCGCCCAAAAATTATCTTAACTCTACATATAACAGTAGCTAACGATCTCTACAGAAATACATCTCTCCACATGAAATAATAAAAATAAAATTCTCAAGGTAAAATAATAACTCAATAAATGGTAACCTTAGATTCTCCAAGGTTTGGGTCATAAATCTTACAACTCATACTTGGTGGTAGAATCGCCATACCTATAGAACATAAGAGTTCCACCACCAATCTTGAAATATCTTACACCATACATAAATTTATGTCATAACTTCAAAACTCACTGAATTCATCCAAAATTTCTTCAAATAAAACTCTATAAAATATATACTATTTCCTTGTGAACAAAATGCATTAACCAAAGGTTCCTAATATGATATTTAGAAACTTCCTTACCTTATGCTCTAAAACCTTTTCACTGAGTAGGTGCATTTTGACATGCATATATCTAAAATTTATCATTTTTAATTTTTAATAGTACAATAAATAGTGAAAATTAAAAATACTTATGGCAAAGCAGGACATTCTTTAAGGCAGCCTTGGCCTAGATTTATTTTTTCTCTTTTAATTTTCAAAATTCTTTTTTCCGTGTAAAAAGTTTTTGTTTTGAAAAGTCTATAGAATCTTTGATCTGGGCTTTGATATCAATTGTAACACCCTGCTCCCTACAGTTAAAAATAAAGCCACTTTTAAAAATTCTTGGGAGGCGAAGAACTACTACTGAACTTGACTTAAAAATTTCTTTTATTCTGAAGGAAGAGCCAAGTACAAAGATTCCTTATAATAAATAAAGTCGTTTTGTATTAAAATACTGAAATTATAAATGAGAGTGTGCTAAAATTTTTATTTAAAATTTCTCAGAGTCTGTACCATAAAAAATCATATCTTAAAATCTCTGTATATGATCTAGGCCATTGTCACGCCTGCTTGGATAAAGTCTCATCTTGCAGCTCTAGTTTCGTAAATATTCTGACCTGGGATGGTTTAAAAACATAAAAACAAACTAAAATGAGTAGATGACTCCATAAGAAACCCATCATAACGTAAATATACTTAACATAAGGTTTTTCATAAAAGTTTTCAGGCTGAGAATTAAAATTATGAATGATCATACTGATGCTCATGCTATGCATGACTGATTTATCTAAATTTATTATCTAACCTGATTTATCTGACTGAACTGATTTATTTGGCTGACCAATACACTTAACCATGTGTGTAGGGCTGCGTACTAACTTCCCTTGTTACAGCAAAGGAGGCCGATTGTGCACTACTTTGGCATAGTACGATGGACCACGCTTGAGTCTGTGACTTGCATGCCTACCTTGAAATTGCATTGGTACTGTGCATTTGTATGCCATCTGATTAATTGTTATCAGCTTATCTTACACTTGATATTATAAAAGCTTATGTGTTTTATGTAACGTGAGATACATGAGATGCATAATACATATATAATTATAATATGCGGAATGAAATATGATAATGGCGTGCTTGTAAATGTCATGACATGCGTGGTACATAAACACTGGCTTCGGTCACAGTGCTAAACTAGGAGGTTTATTATTTTTTCCAAATAATACGCAGACGGGAGATATTTATAGAGATATTTGGGAGATGGTGACAACCAGTTTGAGTTGGACTCGATTAATATATGTAGTGATACTAATCTGCTGAACACTGAGTCATAATCATCTAAGAAGAGAATTTGAATTTAAAAATAAGATTTAGTAGTTCATTCAATGTAGGATTGAGAATGGCTGAGACTGTGTAAGAGACTTCAATTAGTGATATTTTAAATTGAAATAAACATCTAATGACCGATATTTAAATTCTAAAAGGAGTTTAACTCGTTGAATAAATAATAAATGAGATTTAATATAGTTATTGAGTTTATTTAAAACTTCCAATCAACCTCAATAATTTATTGCTCGTGGGCTTATCCAATATGACCCATTAATTATAATTTAGGCCCAAGAAGAATTTTCAATATTCCGACCTTAGATTTATTGGGCCAGGTCGTTACAAATATAAACATTTTTCATGTTCAAATTTTCAAGTTTTTTATCTAATAATTACTATTCAGCTTTTTCAAATCTCACAAAAAAAAAGAAATTAAAAAATTATATTGTAATAATATTTTATTTTTATAATAATTTTATTCAACTTTTTCTCTCTCATTTCTCAAATCCAATAAAATATTTTAATTCAAAATATTTCAATATTATTAATAGATTTCTCATTTCATTCCATCTCAACATTTAAACTAGGTGTTTTGATAGATTGAGAAAAACTAAAAAAAGTGGACTTTTTATCTGATAGTGTAAATTGATTTCCCTATCCATTACTTGCCTCTTTTGTTTTCCTATCACTTAACTCTTATAACATTTAATCGTTGATTTTCCAATAAAGAAAATGACTATTATTTTAGAGCATTGGCATTGGACTAGCCACAATGCATCTTCATACTTTGATTGGGCATGAGTAAAATCATCTACATTGGACTAGTCAAACCACTTAGGCTCAACATATGAGCTACAGTAAATTAAGTTCATAGTCATCTATGGCTAGACACTATTCACTCATCAAAGCCATATTTTAGGCCTCATTTACATTCAAAACCCACCTCAACTCATCTCAACTCATTTCAACTCATCATTACAACTTTTTCAAATTTCCACACAAAATATAATAAACAATTTAACTTTTTCAAATCCCAAAACAATTTTCCCAAATTTCCACACAAAATATAATAAATAATTCAACTTTTATTCTACTATTCACAAACCATCTCAACTCACCTCAACTCATCTTTGAATCCAAATCACTCCTTAATCATTTTCAACGACCATTATATTATCTAATATTTTAAAGTCTATATTATCCATTTCAATTTTGATTAGTAGTTCGTTATTTTCTGCTTTATTCTATTTCATTAATAATAATTAAATTATGAAATTGAAATTAAATTATTAATTAATATATAATTTTATTTTCTATCTTATTTTAAATAAAATTTAAATTATTAATTAATATATAAAATATTATAAAATGATTTTTTTTGTAAAATATTATTAAAACATATAATATTATATTATTATTTTAACTTTATAATAGTTAATCTAATATAAATTCACCTAAGTAATATTATTGTCAAAAATTTAAATTCTAACCAAAATTGGGATTAAGCCATTACCAAAGCTATTATTTAAGCTATTAACCTTTTATTATCTAATTCTTTGACTTCCCTCCGCTTAACTATTCTGATTCAATTCTTTGCATTCCCACCACTTAGAGTACTCCCAATTGATTCTTTATCTTATCATTTAAAATATATCACAAAAACTCACTTTTTCTATTTTACATACCGACTTTTACAATATGTCATCCATTAGTTTATTTATTTTTTCTCTATATCATTTAAATATTATTTTTTTTATTCTTTTTAAATATTTCATTTCTACCAATAAATTTACAATATCCATATATGTTTTTATATTTGCAATTTATATTTATATAGAATGCAAAATAATTCAGTCCTATATACGTAAAACAAAAATATATAAGCCAAATAAAACTTAAAAATAAAATAATATGAAAATTTGGTTTAAAAATAATTCCAAGATATTTTTTAGAAGAAAATGAAATATATGTATTTTAAATGATGAACAATAAAAAAAATTTGCTTATATGATAAAAATCAAAGTAAATAAAAATGAGAGAGTAAATGAAATATCAACAATAAATTTTTTTTTTCAAGATGAACAATAGCTGTAACTAAATGTATTTTATAATTCATTTTACATAATCGAATGAAGCTTCTTTTTAAAATAATTTTTAAAATTTTTAATATTTTTTATATAATAGAAAAGTCATTGTACTCTTAAATTAAGATTCTTTGGACAACCACAAAACCCTACGGCCTACTCAACCTATGAAAATTTTTCTTGGAAAACGAAAGGCAGAAAAAGGTTCAGAGAAGCCACTGTCAGAAAGGGACTAGGGCATCTCAACGTTGCAGACGGTGAAAAGTGAAGCGTACAGCAGCAGCAATAAGTCGCCGTTTAGCTTACGTTTGGATATTAAATTTATTTTACTTTATCGTTATAATTTTTTTAAAATTTAATATAAAATATAATAAATAATTAATTTTTTTAAATTTTAAAATAATAATAATATTAAAAAAATATTATTTTAATAAAATATTATTTAATTTTTAATTTTTATCTCAACTCAACTCAACTAAATTCAATTCAACATCAAAATGCACTCAATCAGTACGTAACATTTATTTTGACCATTCGTGTATTTAAATTTTTTAATAATTAAAAAAATATTTTTTAATATTTAGGTATATCAACTCAAATAAATAAGCATTAAGCTGATGCCTACTTTCTCGGCCTGAATGGGCTGAGTTTATGCCTAAACTTTGTCCATTTCTTGGGCGTATATTCGGATATTTTGATACTTCTGACCTTCCAGTTTCATATTCTGCGTGGGAACAGTTGACCTTAGATTTGGTATTTTATTCACGGGCAAGGCTACTCTAGCTCAGCATTTACTGCTGGTCGTGCCGTACATATTTTTTTAATATATTTAAATATTTTTAAAAATAAAAAAATATATTAATATACTTAAAATTAAATTTTGAATCACTAAAAATAAAAAATAAAAAAAAATAAAAAACCAGCGATTAATTAGGACCGTTAATCTAAATAGATAAAGAAAGTTTTCCCTTTATTCAATGCCCCCTTTGAAATGGATGCTCAGAAAGGCTCGTTCAATCTGCAGGAGGTCAGGTTGGTCATCAAGGCTGAGAAGTGAGAACTCCCCCACCACCACAATTAAGGTTCTGCCTTCACAAAGAGTGTAATTAAGAAAGCTGCGTGATTACATTAAAAAAAAAAAAAATTTGTGATCAAATTTTTGCCACGGAAACGATCATTTACAACTGGATGAGTCTATTATCATTTTGGGACAATGAAAGATATATACAAAGTCTTAGAGATAAAACAAGTTGCCTCATACTACTAAAATGAAAGGATTTTATAAGGTAAGTAGGATTCAATCACTCGAAAGAAAAAAATAGATTTCTATATAAGGACAAGATCTCTGCAAATAAAGAGATTTTGCTCTACGACTTCTCAATGCACAAACTCCACTACACACAGTGACTCTAAAGGATTTCTCTCAAGGGAGGTATCATCTTCAATCTCCTGAAACTCTAAATTCTTCTCTTGTGTTGATAGATATGTGAGTCTATAAGAGATATGTAAAATCATCTATCATAGTAGAATTTTCTCCCAAACAACTTGCTAACGTAGACATTACACCGAATCATGTAAATCTCTGTCTCGCTCTATTTATCTTTATATGCTTATTTATTATTTATTTCATGAATGAACATGAAGAGTACTGTATCGTTCTCCGAATCATCATCGTGGGTCGGAGATATATCTTTTCTTTGTTCTAGCCTGTTGTGCGAATTTACGCATTAACAGTTGGTGCAGTATGTGAGATTGACTATTCTATATACCAGAAGTGGCAGAAGGACAAATCTCCAGCTCATGAGATCGTCTCCAAAAGTTCAGATAAGATTTCTCACTTTTTACCTATTATTTTTATCTTACTAATACCTGCGAAAGAGAAGGAAGAGACGACAAGAGCATGTGCAGATGCATGGTGTGCACTGTGCACGTAAGACATGAACTGAGCACGTGGGATGTGAACTGTGCACGAGGGATGCACATTGTGCATATGGGACTGTATGCATGTGACCTGTATAGTGACTCCAAAGGATCTCTCTTAAGGGAGGCATCATTTTCAACCTCCCGCACAAAATTTTAAATTCTTTCAGTGTCTTGAGAGATATATGAGGTCATGAGAAAGCCCACCATTAAATAACAGCAAGCTCGATATGTAAACAAAGCCCACCATTAAATCAAGATCGACCGAAACTACACGTTCAGAACACAATATGCTTTGGATGGCTTACAACTAAAAGGGCAAAACTACAATATCCTCTCAAAATTTATTTTACTTTCTACATAAGGGATTTACGTGTGAAATTGTAACACCCCCTTCCCGTAGGCTATGAGTGTCATGTGTTTTTCATAAAAAAATATACCCGGCAAGATATATCATATTTAATAAAATGAAATTAGCATTTATTTCATAAAAGATTTGTCTAATAAAATGTTTTCCAAAACTTAAATGAATAACTGAATAAAATTTATGTCATAAAAGTAATTTTATTCTAGAAGGTCTGAAACTAAATCAATTGCTCCTTCTAATCCTGACCTGCCTTCTCATGTTCATCATCCTCACCTGGGTGGTTAAAAACATAAAATAAACTAAAATGAGTCGAAGATTCAGCAAGAAATCTATCACAACGTAAACATAATAAATATATGGTTTTCATAAAAAGTTTTTATGTTGAGAGCTTAAAATTCATGGTTGTTCATACTGATGTTTATGTTATGCATGACTGATTTATCTGAATTAACTGATTGATCTAATTTAATTGACTGATCTGATTGGCCAACACACTTTACCCTGTATGCGAGGTTGTGTACCGGCCCCACGTCCCGCTGCAGCAAGGGGAGCCGCTGATATTCTGGCATACTATGGTGGACCAAGCTTGAGTTCGTGGCTTGCGCATCCACCTTGATCTGAACTACATTGGTGCCATGCATCTGATTGGCCATCTGATTAACTGATATGATCTTATCTTGCACTTGAACTTAAGATAACATACGTGTCTTATACACATGAGATGCATGACATAATACATACATAATTATAATTTCTGAATTTGAACATTATGCGGAATGACATGTTCGTATGCTATGCCGGATGACATGTTTGCATATGACATGGGTGGTTCATAAATAATGGCTACCAATGAACTGGCTTGAATAATACTTATATATAAGCTGAACTGTGATGATCCTAATTTGCAATCAAATTACTTACCCGTTGTGCTTCTTCTTGAATCTCACTTCGTAGCTCGTCACCTATACGTAGTATTAACTATCACTAAATCTGTACTAATATCCTACTTAATTAAATTCATAATCCAAAAGATATTCAAATAATTCTTTGTTTAACACCATAATCGATAAATCCTGATATTTTAAATTACTTAAATACTAATAACGTATTACAATTTTGTAAAATACTTGGGCTATTTTAAATAAATCATAAAAATCCCAATTCTTAAAATAGGTTTCATTTTTTAACATAATTATTCAATCTTATAAGAAATCTAATAAATATTAATATCATTTAAATATTCTTAACATATTTCTTAATTTCTATTTAAAATATAACTTAATAATTTTATTAAAATCTGGCTAAATAGACAAAGTAGAATATTAACTAAAATAATAGGCTCAATATTATACTTTAAAATACATTTCAAATTCTTTAAGCATTTCTTAATAAAAATGAGCTTATGATTAATATATTTATTTAATAAAATTAAACTCAACTTAAATGTTAAGCACAACCCAATATAAAAATGACGTAATAGTCTCCGTAATTAAAATAAAGTCAAGCCTAATGTAAAACATTAAGTCCAGTCCATATAAATGAGACAAACTTAATACATACTTAAGTGTAAGGTTATAAATGTAATTATACTTGAAACAATCCTTCAATATACTTCACAGAATACTAGACGGGAAGGGATTAAAAAGGACATATATTTCCAACAAATCTTCTATATGCAACCGTTGGTGCAAAACCAGCACTGAATAGGCTGACGTGGCACTGCCAGGCCAGCTTATATTTTATTTTATAAAAAAAAGCGGAAAACGAATAAAATGTGCAGAAAGGGAGGTAAACGGAACCAAAATCAAGCCGAAGCTTGAGCTGAACCCAGAGACCCATCCTCGAAAGGATTCCGTCTGTCGTTGTCACCGTCGTGGACTGAAGAAACGGTTGTTGCGGTCGCCATTTGTCACACATTTCGCATCTGAGCCACCGTCGATGAGGGATTCCCCTTGATTTCCAGATCTGATTCTTCCCCTGCCACGTTGAGTATTTGTTTCTCTTCTTTTAGCTTTAATTTTCTGTTGTTCTTCACACATTCTCATGTATATGTCTTTTACTGGTGAGTAAAGATCCAATGAAGTTCTTGACACCTGATGCTACAGACGATGAGAGTTTCGGGCTTTGGGTATATGTTACAGTTATAATACTCTGAGCTATTCTTTTTAAGTGCTATTTGTCTAGAACTTCATGTTTAAGTTGGTGTTCTAATGTGGGAGTCTTGTCGATTTTTAAACTATTTTGAGTGATTTGTTTTAGTTTTTGACCATGTAAAAAATCCTCAAAAATAACTCTTGAGGTTTTTTTTTTGTTTGGGGACTTCGCCCCCATGTGAGTTGCTTTGGTAACCACTGTTTTTTTGGGTAAATTTTACTGGATGAGATTGCAGTGGTAGGTGTGATTGTTTCTTATTAATGACCAGATTGGTTCTTCAGTTGGTGAGCAAATGATGTTCCAAGTCTGGACCTTAGGTTTGCTAATGTTGACGTTTAGTTTTGGTTGGGTGATGGCTACTTGAGACACCAATTAATCATAGTAATACTATAAAATTCCCTTTGTGACATCATGAGTTGAAACAAGTAGTAGTACTACTACTGATCATGAGTAGCATATATACTTCTATGGTACTACGTCTTGAATCAACCTATGTATATATGTTTTTGCTAACCACTATATAATATATTGTTCCTTAATTATTAATTGATTCATTCTATCAAATTAAGGAAAAATTCATGATGATGTCTCTACTCCCAACTGCATGCAGAATATGCTCACCAAACCATCCTAAATTCAACAAAACTCTATACTTCCAGATCAACGAGCTGTCCTCTGTTGGTATAAATAGATACCATATGATTAATTTGTACACATTTATTTTGAACAATTACATGCAGTTTTTATGATCTATATGAGTTTTGAAGAAACAACTATGACCCTCTTTACTGTATATATAATTTGGTCACTGATATCTTAACTACTCACAAATAATCTGTTTCCGAGCAAAGTATATAGATAATGATATTTGCTTCACCCGCGAGTTTCAATCAAACTTGGTGTGGCTGATGCATGCTTAGGTTCCCTATGCTTTGAAGCCTTATTGCATTCAAGAAGTCTGATATCTCTTCCACTTCCAGTATTCTTTGGAACCACCTGCAAGCCCCCAGCAAAGGTATTGTGCCTCCAAATCCATTTATTTTAGTTATCTTGTTTGCATCTCCGGTCTATCACTTACATTGTTGGTTTTCCCTCAAATTAAGAATCATTAAGGCCAAAACACCTTAGTTCTTTGTGTAAAGAATGAAACCTTATAAATAGTATGTACGTTTGAGTAATATGAAGTAGTTGTTTTAACTTTTAATTGATTGATTTATGTAGTGTTGGCCTGCCAAATACATTCCACATTCCAATGTAAATGATTTATATTATTTGTTAATGTTTTTGTATTTTGGTTTTGGGGTCATAATTAGTCCCAAAACTGTTTTCATTGTATTTACGATATTTTTTCACCTTAAATGAGAGTGTTTTCAATAAAGTGTGCTAAAAAAAATGAAAAAAAATTACACATTAAAAAGTGGTGATCATCTTAAACAAATATCATGATAAGATGTAAAATCGTTCTAAACCAACAGGAAACAGGGAAAAAATATTATGATATGGGTAATATTGGTACTTGGCCCCCCATTTGGCAACCATATTTGCATCGCCACATGCTCATGAATGAAATAAATATTAAACATTGTATTTGAAATGAGATCCATTGTACCAGTTCATAGATTTTAATGTGGTTTGAGTTATACAATATTGCTATTGACAAGATGCATTTGTCTCTCTCTCAGCATGAAAAAAGGAAAAGAACATCCATCTACCCTAAGACAATCTAGCTCAAATCCTCCATCCGCGATATGTTATTTTATTTGCAATATATCAATAACATTAGATTCGAGATTAGTTTATATTTATTTTTTTGAACACATCAATAATCTATCCAAATACATTTCAGGACATACCATCAACTTCTCCAAACATGCCAATGCACGGTTATTATGGACCTCCATCCGCGGTATGTTATTTTATTTGCAATATATCAATAACATTAGATTCGAGATTAGTTTATATTTATTTTCTGAACACGTCAATATTTTATCTAAACACATTTTAGGACATGCCATCAATTTCTCCAAACATCCCAATGCACAGTTACTATGGACCAGTGCCTGCGTGGTCACCGGGTTTTCTCCCATTTCCCGCTCTCAACCAATATCCAAGCAACCTACAGGTGTTGATGTCATGTTTTCCATTTAATTTTAATAAGTTGGTTTTTTTGAAGAGTTTAATTGCAATTATTTTTTTTCAATATGCCAGAATGGTAGTTACCCATTTCAATATGGCAGTGAAGGCCAGTTGTCTCTCAGCAATACCTCTGTTACAAGCAAATTTCTTGGTACGGAGGATAATAGACCCGATGTTGGGGAAACTGAATCGCCAGCTACATCTTCTAGAGTTGAAGAAATTCATCCTGATAGACCAAATGCACAAGAAACTGAGTATGACAGTGCCGGAACATCTGAGAAAGTGCAAATGGATGGTGATGATGAGCCCGTTTCGGGGATGGAGTTTAATTCCTTAGAAGATTTAATGAGTTATTATAAGGAATATAGTAAGAAATGCGGGTTTGGGGTGATGACAAAAAGGAGTGAGAGGGGAGAGGATGAGACTGTTAGATATGTCACCCTTACCTGTGCCCGTGGTGGGAAGGCCCGAAATAGGATTGTGAATGTCGCAAACCCACGTCCGACAGCAAAGACGGAATGTAAGGCAAAAATTAATGCCTTAAAAGTTGCAGATGGAAAGTTTCGGCTGACTACAGTTCACAATATCCACAACCACAGCCTCAATTCAAAGAAATCTTGCTTATTTCGATGCAATAGAGAAGTGAGTGAATCTGTTAAAAGAGTCCTAGATAAGAATTTGGTGGCATCCGAATGAATAAGAGTTTCGGGTCTCTTGTTGTTGGCGCGGGTGGTTTTGAGAACCTCTCGTTTTTGGAAGATGATTGTCGTAACTACATCGACAAGGCAATACATCTACGATTGGGCGCTGGTGGTACTGGAGCGCTTCGAGATTACTTCTTGCGGATGCAATACAAAAATCTGGGATTTTTTGCACTAATGGACTTGGATGATGATGGGTGGTTAAAAAATGTCTTCTGGGCAGACCCCCGTAGTAGAGCAGCCTACCAATATTTCGGGGATGTCGTAACTTTCGACACCACATACTTGATGAATTGATATGTGATGCCCTTTGCGCCATTTGTTGGCGTAAACCACCATGGACAGTCGATTTTGTTGGGAGCTGTCTTGATTTCATCTGAGGATACTAAAACCTTTGTGTATTATTCCAAACATGGTTGCAGTGTATGGATGGTATAGCGCCTAAATTTATTATCACTGACCAAGACAGAGCCATGAAAAATATAATTGCAATTGTTTTACCAGAAAGCCGACATAGATTTTGCCTGTGGCATATCTTGAAGAAAGTTCCTGAAAAGCTTGGCTGTTATGGTTCTTACAAAACTGGAATTTAAAACTACACTGATGAAATGTGTGTATGATACCCAAACACTGGAAGAGTTTGAAAAATGTTAGGATCAGTTGATTAGCACGTACAACTTGCATGAGAATGTTTGGTTGCAGAGTTTATACACTGAGCGTGAGCATTGGGTACCAGCATTCTTGAAGAATGTTTTTTGGGCTAGAATGAGTACAACGCAGTGGAGCGAGAGCAGGAATGCCTTTTTGAATGGTTATGTTCATGCTAAGATAAACTTGAAAGAGTTTGTCGATCAGTATAATAATGGCTTGAAAAAGAAGATTGAGAACAAAAATTGCGCGGACTTCCAGTCATTTAATGTCACAATTCCCTGCATCTCTAGATCTCCAATTGAAAAGAGATATCAAGATCTGTACACAAATGCTAAATTTAGGGAAGTTCAACACCAACTTTCCGGCATTATTGACTTGGACCTAGTTTTACTTAGGGCGGATGCTACAGTCAAGACCTATCTTGTAGAGGATGAAGTTCGTGTCAAAGATTACACTAAGCTAGTTACACATTCAGTGGATTTTAGTGAGGACGATGCAGTTGCCAAGTGTTCTTGTGGTTTATTTGAAATGAGGGGGATAATGTGCCGGCACATCTTTGCCATCTTAAAATGTAACAGGATTAAGACAATACTAGATAGGTACATTCCGGATCGATGGAGGAAGGACACCAAGAGAAGATACACGTTAATCCACAGTACCTATGACACAGGGGATCAACAGGAAGATGCTAATAGATATTCAAGTTTGTTGAATATCTGTTACAAGATGATTACTTGTGCGGCGAGTTCGAAAACGCATATTGTGGATGCAACGACCAAGTTAAATGCAATGATTGACCTATATGAAGCAAACCAAGAACCTCCATCGATGACTGAAAAGTGTTTAAATGTTGATGGCACGACAAAGGACACAACTACAATTGGTAGTTCAACAAAAGTACTCAGTCCATGTGTTGTGCGAGGAAAAGTTAGACCCCCATCTCTGAGGAAAGCATCCAGGATGGAGAGAGACCTGCGGAAAGTTAAAGAGAAGACGTAGAAAGCGCAGGGAAAGGGAAAACGCAAACATGAGCAGCTTTGTAATATTACTTAGTTTATTTAAATTTTCATATAAATTCTATCTGACAAATTGGTTTCTATTTTATTGGCGAGATAGGGAAGATACACCAGTCGTGGACACGTGCAGGAGGCTATTTGGCCCTTCTAATTTGGACGGCTCCAATGTTGGGACATGTCCAGGTGATATAATATGTATATATTTAATTTATATTTTATTTATGATTTATTGCAGTGTTTTTTACGAGTATTTATCATCAGACTATTCTAGAAAACATACCAGCTACTGACATTAGTGGAACCTAGTCCCGAGAAATAGTAATTCAAAGTCAAGAAAGTGTAAATGGATCCAAACTTTATCGGTATTTTAATGACATTAGTAGGCATGACATTAATATATGAGTTAATATTTTTTACGGATGGATCACAACTACAACATGTTGAGTTGGATGGCTCATAACCAGGGCAATGATATGATTATCGTGGGTATGTTTTAGTAATTAACCAAAACAAAAAAAAATTGGAAATGTCCTTCCATTTCATTTTGGAAATATTCAATTTTGTCTGATGTATATTTATATCACTTGGAACGACAGTCTAAATTGGCTTTGGCTTGACAGGCATTATGGAAACTGATGCTATCATTCTGGGAGTTACAAGCAGATTTGGGTTTTGACTGTATTTTCGAAGTCTCATACAACTGGGAGTTAGAAGCAATTTTAAGGATCCAATATGTATCAAAACTTTCAAGAATTATGTATATGTATATGACCTTTATTCTGATGTATATAGAATTATGGCAATCTTTGAGTGGCCAAATATAGCAGGTTGGAGTTTTGTGTAATTGAATTTGACTTTTTTTTTTTTTTTTAGCAAATGAGACTGTTAGATATGGGAATGCTTATGTTGAATGGGCATATATATAGCAGGTTGGAGTTTTGTGTAATTGAACAAGTTTTTTTTTAAGCAAATGAGACTTTTTACCAGGTTCAACTCTCTGACTTGGTTATATCTAGGTTAAACTCGACCTAAGAAGTTCCAGAACACTCACGCTCGATCGTCGCTTGATCGTCGCTCGAGCGAAGATCAAGCGACGATCGAGCGAAACTCTCTGGCTTGGTTATGTCCAGGTTCAACTCAACTTGAGAAGTTCCAGAACACTCACGCTCGATCCTCGCTTGATCTTCGCTTGAGCTTGAACAATTTCAAGCTCGAGCGAAGATAAAGCGAGGATCGAGCGAAGCTCTCTGACTTGGTTATATCCAGGTTCAACTTGACTTGAGAAGTTCAAGAACACTCACGCTCGAGCTTCGCTTGATCTTTGCTTGAGCTTGAACAAGTTTAAGCTCGAGCGACAATCAAGCGTGGATCGAGCGAAGTTCTCTGACTTGGTTATATCCCAGGTTTAACTCGACTTGAGAAGTTCCATAACACTCATGCTCGAGTCGCTTGATCTTCGCTCGAGCTTGAAATTGTTCAAGCTTGACCGATGATCAAGCGATGATCGAGCGAAGCTCTCTGACTTGGTTATATCAGGGGTAAACTCGACTTGAGAAGTTCCAGAACACTCACGCTCGAGCTTCGTTTGATCTTCGCTCGAGCCTGAAATTTTTCAAGCTCGAGCGAAGATCAAGCGATGATCGAGCGAAGCTCTCTTACTTGGTTATATCCAGGTTCAACTCGACTTGGTTATTTTCAGAACACTCACGCTCGAGCGTCACTTGATCTTCGCTGGAGCTTGAACAAGTTCAAGCTCGAGCGACAATCAAGCGCGGATCGAGCATGAGTCTCTGACTTGGTTATATCCCAGGTTCAACTTGACTTGAGAAGTTCTAGAACACTCACGCTCGATCCTCGCTTGATCTTCACTCAAGCTTGAAATTGTTCAAGCTCGAGCGAAGATCAAGCGATGATCAAGCGAAGCTCTCTGACTTGGTTATATCCAGGTTAAACTTGACTTGAGAAGTTCCAGAACACTCATGCTCGAGCTTCGCTTGAGCTTGAAATTGTTCAAGCTCGAGCGAAGATCAAGCGATGATCGAGCGAAGCTCTCTGACTTGGTTATATCCAGGTTCAACTCGACTTGGTTATTTTGAGAACACTCACGCTTGAGCTTCGCTTGATCTTCGCTCGAGCTTGAACAAGTTCAAGCTCGAGTGACGATCAAGCGAAGATCCAGCGTGAGTCTCTGACTTGGTTATATCCAAGTTCACTCGAAGCTCTCTGATTTTGTGTTCTCCATGTTCATGTGCATAATTATCCTAGTAAGAAAAATGTCTTTTTAATGGTTAAGATAACTATCTCCCTTCCCTCCATGTGTTGTTTCTTTTCATTTATATTATGAGTTTTTTCTTGATACTATCATAGTTAAGTTTACAATTACCATTATTATTAGATTTTTCGGAAGGGGCAAGGGCTTGTGGAGGCTAAGTGAAGAAATACAATAATTTGGAGCAAAAGGAGCTCACTCTCACATGATAAATAGACATGAGATATAACCATCGACAATGATAATGATTTTGCAGATCTGAAGAACTTTTTCAAGGCGTACTTACATAGAAGATAGTAAAAAGAAAAATACAATTTTCATGACTTGTACAACATATCCCACCCACCTGTATCCTAAGATAGATAAATAAATAAAAACATTAATGACCCGCATCTGTAGGAGGTTGCGAAGCTTGCCCAACGATAGTCACATTCCCATCATCATCCTTAGAACTGTTTGTCAGTAAAGCTTCCTCCATTTGGTTCAAGCGTCGTAGGACCGTGTTTTGGAGCATATCAAATCGACCACCCATGATATCGAACTGATATACCAGACTCTCACATCGAGTATCCATGCGCTCAAGATGAGTATGTAAGCCATCTACACGAGCATTCACGCTATCAATGCGAGTATCTAGATGATCATCAATGTGATGTAGATGGCCTTCCAAATTATCGAGTTGACTATCGATGTGCTCAAGACCAACAACGATGTGATCGAGACGAATATTGATGTGACTATCGATGTGGTTAAGATGAGTCTGGATGCGCTCAAACAATCAATCAACATTTGCATTCTTGGCTAATTCGGATCTGGTGCAAGGGTGGATGGTCTTGAGGTAGATGGCTGAGAACCTGATGGCATTGCACAGGAAGGCTGTGAGTGGTCTGATGACCAATTGGAGTCTTCAGAGGGATTCTAGGCTCTGTCAATGGAATAGGAATAGAGTGAAACAAAGCAATGCGAGTGACAAGACTTGCAAAAGGAAATCCCGTCCGAATTTTATTGGACTAATGAGCCTCTAAAATGACATTGCAAAGATGACTTCCCAGATTGATGGGAACGTCATCGATCAGTGCATAAAGCAATGTGGCTCTGTCAAGGCCAACATCACTATGATGGTTGGTTGGGTAAAGGTTAGTAAGGACGACCCTACTAAGAAGGAGATAGTCAGGGGAGAACTTATTGGTAGGAATGGGTGTCCGACTATCCCAAGCCTTCTTATATCCACGCAAGCGAGCGTAGATAGCAGGGTTACTAGGACCAGAGGTGCTGGCATACGGATATGGGGCCTCGGTAACATCAGGTGGGTTAAGCAAATCAGCTAACATGCCCGGACTGACTCGGATTTGGATATTCCAGAGAGTGACGTCAAAGGAACTATCAGGTGACATGGCATGAATGTTGGAGTAAAACTCCCGGACCAACTCCACAGACGGAGGGGGGAGACCAATGGTTAATGATACCTACTGGCGAGACTGAAAGATATGTGGCAGTATAGTCTCTTCAAGCTCACCTAGATTGACCTCACGCTCAATAATGGGAGTGCGCTTGGAAAAATTTTTAGTGTATAGTTGCTGAGCCCGAGCATTGTGGAAGACTGATTAGTCGGGAGCAAAAGGAGTTGGCCAGCGTCGTACACGTCGCATGGTGTTTGTCTATAGGCATAATAAAGCAAATTAGACATTGAGGTAAATTAATAAAGCAAATTAGAAATTAATGTAAATTAATGTCAATTTGTTAGGGAAATAAAAGGTAAGACGTAGCCTAAAATGACATGTAGCAGACTACAAGACAGGTGTCTAGTAGTCGACAGACACTGAGTTACCTATTAGTGCCGTATCAGGAGAAGCAGTGCAGAAATTATCCTTCAAGGTTGAGCCACACCCAAAGGCAAATTATGCAATATGGATCAACTGTAGCAAAAATGCTAAAGTTGTCAAGGTGATGCCATTTTTTAATTAAGTTAGAACGACACCGTTTTGTGCCACGTAGGACAAGGTGACGCCAAGGTTCCCCAACCTGGTTGTAAGCAGAATTTTTGTATTTCCAAAAACTGAAACAATCTATGGATGCTTTTTAAAAAGGGTAACTAGTAAAAAGTAAAAAGTTGATAGGACAAAATTGTAATGTCACTTACAATTGTACCCTAGAAGTACACGAGGAAGAACTCAAAGCAACATTTTTCTTCTTTTACAGCCGACATTCCCTTGAGAGGAAAATAGTAGTGCAATGGAGGATTACCATGCAAGAGGAACAGAGACTGACAGAACGGTGGCTGGGTTGAGAATCACGGTGGTTGCTAGTCGGCTTCCTCTGTGCGTGTGGTGGCGTCGATAGAAGAGAAATGCAACAAAGTTGCTGCCATGGCTGATGGTGGTGAATGTGGTAGCAGAGAGCGAGTGAAGCAACGTGCGTCGGATATGGGCTGATGGAGAGTGCTCGGACGGTGGTTTCTGTGGCTGTTTGGGTGGTTTTTAGACAGATGGTTGGTGGGTGTATTCCGGCGATGACCAGCGGAAATTTTTTGGGCCGTCCGTAGCTGCTTCGGCGTGGTGGAGACTCGTTTGTTTCTCTTGAACGCTGCGGTGCTTTGTTTTGTAGAAGAGGAAACAGGGAATTTGTATTGGCTGTTCATGGTGGTCTCCATGGTTTCGGTTTGTTTGCTTGTATTTGATGGTGTATCCACTGTGGTTTATGGCAAAGCAAGGGCTAAGACATGGGGAAAGGCTTATTGTTTTGTTTGCCAGAACGTTGTTGCGTGATGATGGAGAGAGTGTTGCCGTGAGGATAATTGCTACAGTTTTTGGGAGGATTTCTAAAGGAGAGAAAGAGTCTAAAGATAAATACTAGTTTTAATTCGTCGGTTACGGAACTAAGTAACGTCGAGAGGAGAGGGAGAACGTGGAGTGGAGAGGGGGAAAACATGGAAGTTAAAAGTATAAGTTATCCTAATAACAACAAAATATTAATATTAAAAATAATAACAGTTCAATAATAATTCTATTAAAATTAAAAATTTATTAATAATATAAAATCTGATAAAATAATAACAATAATAATATTTATAGTTATAGGAAAAATGCATAAAACTTATCTTATGGCCTAATCTTAGGATTGGGTGGTTACATAAATCCCTTCCTATTTTAAAAGCTTTCTGAGAGGGAAGGGAGACATGCGGTGGAGGCCTTGCTCACCAGAGGGAAGCTTGCGACAATGAATTATGGCGGTACTGGGTGGTCGGCGACGTGGAATAACATTGAGAGAGAGAGAGAGAGAGAGAGAGAGAGAGATGAGGGAGAGACACGTGAAAGAGATAGAGTAAGCCGAGAGAGAGAGTTGTACGCATCACACGGCGTGCATGTCGGCTTCGAACGGTGGCACTGGACATCACTGGGTGGTGGAGGCTTAATCTCTGGCGTGATTTGATGCTGCTGACGGTGGCGTCGTGGCTCAACTGTGGCACGACATGGCTCTTGGTTTGGACGAGGATGCTCTGTCTCCATGGCTTTAAAACAGAGCAATTGCAGTTTCTGCTTCCCACAGAAGTTGGTGATGGTGGCTACTGTTTGGGTTGTTTCCTAGGGTCGAGAGGAAGGCTACGACTTCTTCAGGTGTTGCGGCAAGGTTGCTTCTGGTATAGACTTGCAGTGGTGCGGGTCTTGGTAGAAGTTTATGTGGGGTGGAGGCTGTGGCCCAGGCTTACCACGGCGTAGAGGGTTGGCCTCGAGGTGGGACTGGTTGATCTGCCGTGCATGGGATTCCATGGGGGTTGCGGCTTGCTGAAGTTAAAGTAGGGGCTATTGTAACCCTAGGACTTGGAGGAGGCGACCATGCATGAAGGTGTATAAGGTGTATTTATATAGGTGATTGAGGACCAAATGAAAAAGGAAAAGAGACGTGCACGTGCGTTGGAGTAGAGTCGTGCGGGGTGGGTAAAATTGATCATAAATTGATAGTTGGTTTTAATGGTTTAAAACAAACGGGTGTGGGCCTTGTGTTGATCGGGTAGAACCCACTTAAAACATTTGGGACCAAGACTGGTAGTGAATAAAAAAATAAATGGGCTCTTCCCTAAGTTTTGGGCCTTGAACCAAACTTTGCAATATTCCAACTTGTCTCTTGAAAAAAATCTCGGTCCATAAAAATATTCGACAAATCAACTGGTTTTCCATACGTATAAATCCAAAAAATGGTCCCGGGTGTTACGTTCTCCCCCCCCTAAAAAGAAATTTTGTCCTCAAAATTTGCTACACCTAAAGCAATGTCCAAATACTTATCTGCCACAACAAATCCATGCCTATGCCAATCATCAATCATACTACCGAATCTAACATTCCAATATTCTAACCCTCCAATATTGTAATAACCTCATACAAATACTAAAAAGAACGTATCATATTACTAAAAACCACGCTTCCGTTGCACACTTTGATAACTTGTAGTCCTAAACACATTTATCTCAATTAGATACATATGAAAAGAACTAACCTCGACATTTAACCAGTTCTAAAATATATATATATATATATATATATTTGACTAGATCTAAAATTCGCCAAATCTCACAACATGGTTGTAGCCTCTAAAACATTAATGTCACAAGTCTAAACCTCCAGTTCCTAATCAAAACTCGTTCCACGAAGTCTACCTAAAATGTAAACCTTAAATCCTTTAAGAATTATTTCTTATAGTCCACCGAACAAGCATATCAGAACCGAAATCTCAAAAGTCATACGAATCGTTTCCTTAAAATATGCAAAAATGTAAAACCTCAAGTTTTGTCGGACACATTCCATAGGCCCGCAAATGCTAAAACCTCACGTATCATAAAAAATGATATCTTGGAGCCTATAAAATCCTACGACCTTAAATCTCATAAAAAATCACTTAAAAAAAATACGCTACATCTCTAAACCTCAGATTTTAGAAAAAACTCAATCCATAAAATCAGTAGAATCTTAATCCTTAATTATCAACAAGAATATATCTTAAACTCCGCCAAATTATAAACATCAAATCTGAAAAATATTTCCTAAAGTCCTCAATAATCCAAAACCACAATATCTGTAAAATCCAGCCCCACAAATTTCATAAGCATCTTGCCTAACACCTGAAGATTCTAAAACCTTAAGTACTGATAAAATTATTCCTTACAATTAGAGCATGTATACACCTCAAGTTTGAAGATTCTTTCCTAAAGCCACCAATAATCTAAAACCTCACATACCATACTCTATATAACCTCATACCTAGCTTTTGATTAAACTTATATCAATTTCAAAATCTAAACCTTAAACCATATCCAACTCATGTCCTATAGCCTACATAATAAGCCTACCAGATCTAAAACCTTAAATATCATGAAAATCATTTCTTAGAATCTGTAAAATCTAAATCCTCAAATTTCTATACCTCCAATTTGAAATTACTTCTTAAAACCCATAGATATCTTAACATCATATGTTTATAGTCTGCAGAACCTCAAACCTGTCTCTGATACTAACTGTAACGCCCCCGTCCCAGAGGTTCGGAGAGTTAGCTCTTATCACTTAATATCAACTCCAATATCACAACTATAAATATCTCAGAGAGCTCCATAAAATATTAATTTATTGGCTCAACCCAAATATCTATGTTCCTTCATAAGGACAACAAAAAAATTCTCAATAAAATAAATTAGAAACTCCCCAAAAACTCAAAAATATCCTTAACTCAACACATCAAAATATCCAAAATAATCAATTTACTTACTATGAGTCTCAAATAAGTACTTGTACCATCGGAGACTTATTCCTCTACGATCATCATACATTTCAACCACTTCCTACTCTTGTTCTCTAGCTAGACTATCAAAATTATCTGAAAAATGTTTGGAGATAAGGGGTGAGTTATTAACAACTCAGTAAGTAGATAACATATACTAGTGTGTAAACATGAGCATTTACATAGTTCATAATGTAGAACAAAATACTTTCTTTTAGAATGCAGAACTAAATATTTTCTTTCAGAATGCAGAACAAAACATTTTCATTCAAAATGCAGAATCAAAATATTATAAAAAATATCAGAGCGAAAGTTCAAAAATATTCATAATCAAAATCCCTTTGGCATAGTATAAACATCACATCACATCTTATCTTATCATATCAGAAGAAAGATCAAGTTTAACCCCCATGGTAGGGTTATGCAAACCCCAGCGGCCAACCGAGCAGAAACAAAATGTGAATCTTCTCCTTATTATTCTCAGAGCCCCGAGTGTGCACACAGGAAAGACCATGCAGAAAATCACTTTGCTTCCAAAGTGAGTGCACTGGAAATAGAAAAGTTGGTACCAAACTGAACAGAGGCCACAGTATTACACACGTGGTAAGGTCAAATTGGAACAGAAACAGAAACAGAATGTTATGCCAGAGGTTTTCAAAAATCACATCATATCATATCAGAGTACATAATATCTTCAGAATAGAACATAATTAGATCACCAAAAATATAATTTATGCACAAGATTTTATATTCGCTCTCTTTTGCACAGTTCAGAAACAAAATGCCAAAATAACTCATGTTTACACCAGTCATGCTAGAAAATTTCTTATTCTTAAAGAGAATCTCATGAGTGATGAAGAACAAATAACTGAGGTAGTTCAAATTTCTTTTCATAACAAAACATGCATATTTTCAAAAATCAACCTCAGCCCATTTTATTTTTATGCAAAATCTAGCATTGGAACTCTGCTTACCTGAACTTTTTAGCTTTTCAGAATTTTTCCACAACAGTGCCAATTAAAAATTAATCGTCACCTATAAAATAGTCACGTAACTTCCGTAAACTTTCAATCGAACATGTATTTCAATAACTTAAACCTGAAATACTAAAATAACCTATTTTCTTAAAATTCTAAAATTATCATAACCCTAAAACATCGTCACTTCCTAGATTCATTGGTATCCACTTAATAACCACTTCATCTAATTCCAAATAACAAGCAGCTCGATACGTAAACAAAGCCCACCATTAAATCAAGACCAACTGAAACTACACATTCGAAACACAGTATGCTTTGGATGGCTTACAACTAAATGGGCAAAACTGTAATATCCTCTCAAAATTGATTCTACTTTCTACTTAAGGGCTTTACGTGTGAAATACCTTCCTATTTTGAAAGCTTACCGAGAGGGAAGGGAGACGTGTGGTGGAGGCTTTGCTCACCAGAGGGTAGCTCGCGACTGCGGATTGGGGCAGTATTGGGTGGTCCGGGATGTGGAATAACACTGAGAGAGAGAGAGAGAGAGAGAGAGTTGTACGCATCACGCGGCGTGCATGGGGGTTCAGATGGTGGTGCTGGACATCATTGGGCGGTGAAGGCTTAATCTCCAGTGTCATCTGTTGTTGCTGACGATGGCGTTGCGACTCAATTGTGGCACGACATGGCTCTAGATTTGGACGAGGATGCTCTGTATCCATGTCTTCAAAACAGAGTAACTGCATTTTGCACTTCACACGGAAGTTGGTGATGGTGGCTACTTTTTGGGTTGTTTCTGAGGGTGGAGAGGAAGGCTACAGTTGCTTTAGGTGTCGTGGCAAGGTTGCTTCCGGTATAGACTTACAGTGGAGCGGGTCTGGGTAGGAGTTTACATGGGGTGGAGGGTTGCCCTGGAGGTGGCATTGGCTGAGCTGTCATGCAAATTGCCTACGTCCACAAAACTGCAGAAATCTTATTGACCAGAGGAGATTACAATCACTCAATCTCAACTCACACTCTTTAGGGCTTCTTTTCTCTCTCACACATTATGCACTCACTTGACAATTGTTCTCTCTCAAAATATGCTGAAAATCGTTCAAAACAAGTCAAATATAACATATTTATAGTATACGGTGTTGAAAATCCTAATCTGGCAAAAATTACGTTATTCGCTTGAGTGGCATGGTGAGCGCTCCTCGAGCGAACAACCAATGAAAATTGGCTCGAGCAAACACTAGGGTTTGTCTCTCATTCGAGCCCACTATCGAGCGCACCTCTTGTGAACTCACAAGTTGAGCTTCACTCGAGTCCACTGTCGAGCACATATCGAGCAAATTGATAGTTTCTTGATTTTCTGCTCACAGACCAATCTCCATATGCAAGCCAACAATCTCCCACTTGGAGACTGGTCTATCGTTTCCAGCCAAGCCCTATCATCTCTGCAGCTGACAGCTCCCGTCTTCAGGTTAGAAGATGCACTGAAGTCAAATCCGACTTCAGTCTTCCACTTATATCACCCATTGTCAGCACATCCACTGGACGACTCATAACTCCCATTGCACTAGGAGTATCCGGTCTCGAACTGATCTTGGCAACCTCAGCCAACTTTCTCAGGCTTACATGAGGAACGACAAAGCTGACTCTCTTTGGCTTCCTCATATGTTTCACGTGATCAAGCTTGCTGTTTTGCACTGTTATATTTGCCTGCACATCACTGGACCTTGATGTTAAATACAAAGAGTTAGATCTCTTACCATGCGCTAAGGCCAGCGCACCTTAGTTATCTTCGAAACTCTTCTCGAGAATGCTACTACATAACTGATGTCATCAAACTGTCGCATAGAGATCAGGTTTTTCTTCAGATTTGGAACGTGTCTGACTTGTTGTAAAGTCCACACGCCCCTGTTTGGAAGTGTGATGTCCACATCACCCACTCCCACTATGTCCAGTGCATCTCCACCAGCCGCATACATGTTTCCAAAATCACCAGCAACATAATTCTGCATGATCTCTCGATGTGAGGTGCTATTGAACTAAGCCTCTGAATCCAACACCCAATCATCAATCGAACTGTGTACTGAAAGTATTAGGGTGACATGAATTTCTTCTACCACTACATTCACAACATCATCCTTAGCACTTTCTTTATTCCTGCATTTGCTCTTGATTTGGCCTGGCTTGCCACAACTCGAGAATGCTACTACATAACTGATGTCATCAAGCTGTCGCATAGAGATCAGGTTTTTCTTCAGATTTGGAACGTGTCTGACTTGTTGTAAAGTCCACACGCCCCTGTTTGGAAGTGTGATGTCCACATCACCCACTCCCACTATGTCCAGTGCATCTCCACCAGCCGCATACATGTTTCCAAAATCACCAGCAACATAATTCTGCATGATCTCTCGATGTGAGGTGCTATTGAACTAAGCCTCTGAATCCAACACCCAATCATCAATCGAACTGTGTACTGAAAGTATTAGGGTGACATGAATTTCTTCTACCACTACATTCACAACATCATCCTTAGCACTTTCTTTATTCCTGCATTTGCTCTTGATTTGGCCTGGCTTGCCACAACTTCAACACGTGATCTGCTGCTTAAATCTCGTCTTGCTTTTCCCCCTGCTCTTGGACTCTTCCCCCTGCTCGTGGTGCTTGACTTGTCATGTCCTCTACCCCGATTGTAAACATTCAGGGCCTATACTGAACCTGTGAACTCACCCGAGTCTCTTCTACGTACTTCTTCAGCAAGGATCATATCACGTACATCGTCATAGTTTAGTTGCATCTTGCCGACTGAGTTACTCATAGCCATCCTCATGGTCTCCTAACTATTTGGCAGCGATGCCAACATAATCAATGCTCTGATCTCATCATCAAACTAAATCTCTACAAAACAATTGATTTGTGATCGTATTGAATTCATTCAAGTGTTGGGGCACAGACATACCTTCTGACGTCCTCAGATTGAATAATTTCTTCACCAAGTACACTTTGTTATTCACTGACGACTTTTCATACATACTTGACAAATTCACCATGAGATCTGTCGTGGTTCTCTTTTTATTGAAATTGTGTGCCACTGTTCTGGACAAGGTCAGCTGAACAATCCCTAGAGCTTGTCGATCTAACAGGGTCCATTCAGCATCATGCACGCTCTCCTGCTTCTTTCCCAACAGTGGAAGATGGAGCCTCTTCCCATAGAGATAGCCCTCGATCATCTTCCAGTACCTAAAATCAGTGCCGTCGAACTCCTCAATCCTGGGTGCTTTCACTTTATCTCTATCCATCGTTCTCCTTTAGATTCGACCTTGCCTCTTGATACTAGGTGTTGTGCAAAACAAACACACACCAACGATGGCAAACTAAAGTAAAAGCAAGTACGATCAAGCACAAAACACACAACATATGTGGTTCAACAAATTGCCTACATCCACAAAGCTGCAGAAATCTTTTTAACCAGAAGAGATTATAATCACTCAATCTCAACTCACACTCTTTAGGGTTTCTTTGCTTTCTCATACAATATGCACTCACTTAACATTTTTTCTCTCTCAAAATATGCTGAAAATCGTTATTCGCTCGAGCGGCATGTCGAGCGCACCTTGAGCGAACAACCAATGAACATTGGCTTGAGTGGGGTGTCGAGCGTGGCTCGAGTGAACATAGGGTTTGTGTCTCACTTGAGCCCACTGTTGACCGCACCTCGAGTGAATTCACGGGTTGAGCTTTGCTCGAGCCCACTATCGAGCGTACATCGAGTGAACTCATGGGTTGAGCATCGCTCGAGCCCACTGTTGAGATCATGTCGAGTGAACTGATTGTGTCTCGATTTTCTGCTCACAGATCAGTCTCCACATGCAACCCAACATGGAATTCCTCTGTATAATTGGATCTAGAATTGAAAGCTTCGTCTCAACGACATTAACTTAAGGGAAATGTTAGATTTAGAAAGATATTACAAAATAAAAGTTATACATTGACGATAAATTGAAGTGATTAGTATGATACATCAATTTACTGTATAATAAAAAATCTATAATATGACGTTCCATATTAGGTTGCGTACCTCAGGTTGGAGATTTATTTTTTTAAGATATATCCCTTTATAAACTAAATGTTCCACTAATTTAGGTCTTGTTTGTTTTCACAACTCAACTCATCTCATTTCATCTTATCGCATCTCATCTAATCATTACAATTTTCTCAAATTCGCACACAAAATAAAATAAAAAATTCAGCTTTTTCAAATCCCAAAATAAAAATGATATTAAAAAAAAATATATTCTAACAATATTTTATTCAACTTTCATCTGGCCTCATCTCATCTCATCTATGAAAGCAAACGAGGCCTTAAATGTACCCTTTATTAAATGACAAGTAGCTAGGCTTAGGGGTGGGCACCGACTTAGTTGGAGTCAGTTTTCCCTAAACTTGATTGCGATTTTGTCAAAGTTCAATCCGAACTTTGATTCTGACTTGTGGAGGCTCCGATCCGACTACGCCTCTAACTTTTCGAAGCGGAATCAGATTTGGACTTTCTTTGAGCTTTTTTTTAGCTTCATTTTTTGCCCATTTTAAAAATGAATTTTTTGTTGGCTTTCAAATTTCAGTCTTTCCAAAAAATTTAAAACTAAAACTAAATCATTCACTGCTAATTTACTTATGTACTAATACCTAACTTATTTTTATTACTAGACTTATACTATATTGTCTAATTAGATGTTATCATACTATAGTATTACATATTATTTTTAGTGTCTAATTACATGTTATTATATTATACTAGTGCCTAACTAATTTATAACATATTTCTACACTAGACTTATTTCTAGTGTCTAATTACAAGTTATTATAATTTAGTATATTAATATTATGTGTTATTAACTTATTATACTAGATTTTTTAGTTATTTCTATACTAGTGCCTAAATATTACATGTTTTATACTTTAGTAAATTAATATATATATTATTAACTTATTATATATACTAGACTTATTTAAATACTAGTGTCTAACTTATTTATACTTGATTATGTAGTGCAGTAATACTATAATTGTAAGGAGATTTCCCCCTCACTCATAAGCCTACTAGGCGCTCGACCGAGAGTAATGAGTCTCGCCTCGATACCCGGCCCCAGGACCCAAACTTGCTCATGGAGCAATACACCTGTAAGGGAAAGTAAACAATGATGGCTGGTGGGATGGACAGGCCTGATGCCGCTCTGCCGCATCCCACTCATGGGGACTCATACAGGGCAGAACAGGAAAGACAGAGAACCTTTATTCTTCTGACAAGGGAACATCGACGGACGTCCAACAGGGCCTGCAAAATAAAGCAATCTAGAAGCGACGCCGCATTAATGTCGCATCACAAAGGCATGTCGCATTTAAAAGACTCTAACAAAAGTAACAATAAAAAGGACATGGGCTCCACAGGGGCAGACACGATCTGTCCCCCTAGACTCTTGGTATAAATAACAATTTTCAGGTACAAAAAAGCTCTCTAGACTCTCTCATTATTTAAAAACTTCCAAAATTATCTACTGACTTTAGCATCGGAGAACCCTTCGGCCGCAAGACTGCCATCTCCCAGCTTCTTTCTTCTTCGTTTCCACAGGCCAGAGTTGCTGGAACCTGGCCCAAAGGAGTACGAAACACGGCGTTAACAATAATGTTTACATATACTAAACTATTAATTAGTCTGTTTATATTATAGCATAAATATATTATTTTATAACAATTAGCTCATAGTAATATATTATTAAATTTAACTATATAAATTTTAGTTATATAAATATATAACTATACTTGTATATATAATAAATATATAGATAAATATATATTTCTACAACATATGTACAATATTGGAATCGAAAGACAAAGTCAGAGTCAGAGTTGGATACGATCGGAGTTGGAGTCGGTCCAGTGATACCTCCGACTCCAATTGAAAAATTAAAAAAAATCTAACTCCGATTCTATTTTATCGGAGTCTAGTTTTCAAAATTTTTCATTGCTCTTACTAGGGTATAGGCTAATCGAGGAGTTTGACTCGTAGTTAAGGGTTGAAGTTGGAGTATCAACTTTTGACACTGCTCCTTTCTCTCATCTCTATGTCGGGGACCTTAAAATCTTGCGGGTAAGCTAAAGTACTGTATGTTTGCGAATTATTGGTTTCACACTCAAAATACAAATCTGGAATTGGGGAAATATAAACATGACAATGAATATTGTACGAGTAGTAGTACTGGAAGAGGTTTAATCTCCTCGTCTTTTGACAAGCCCACTGGACCACCTTTTGGGCCTAAGCTAATGACTCGGCCTACTAAGAAAATATGATGATAACTTCTCCAGAATTTCAAATAAGCCATCACTAAAAAACAAATCAAACTATCGAAGGTAACACCGAAAGGCAAGAGAAGTTCAAATAACTATCCCACCACTTGAATTGAAATGAAAGATCAAGCGGTTACTACACCTAAGAAAGGTCCGTTGTGGATTCTATTTATATCCACCTTGTTATGACCATTAGGTCAAGCTCCCATTCCTAAAAGATCCGGATTATCTTAACTGACTTTGGCATTAGAGGCGTCTCGCTCTACGTCAAGCCTTGCTTCTCTTTAGTTGCAAGTAATCATGCGAGCGGCTGTGTGAAACACGTTCATAACAGGTACGCTATGAGATAAAATTGTATCCTGTGTGTAAAGAGATTTCCCCCCTTCAGACCCAGCGGGCTCGAAAAGAACAACTAAGGGAACTAGAACCAAAGGCCCAGCCCAAAACGAATAAGGTCTCCAGCCTGGCTCATGGGTAGGCTCCTCTGGACACAACCCGCATGAGGGAGTGTGCTGCATGGAAACCCCTCGAGTAGTGTCCAGCTCTCAAGTGCTTGCTCGAGTAGTGAGCGTAATGTACGGGGAACCTTTGATCCTCTGACAGGAGGGGCATCAATGGACCACCAAGGATACTAGCTAGGAGAGGGAAATCGAAAAATCACGCCGCATTAATGGCCCTACTACCCGAGCTACACGCCTCATTAATGCCGCTGTCATAGAGCCACGCCCGCATTAAAGAACTTTGACAAAGGGAACAGTACGGAGGACACGGACTCCATGGGGCAGAAATGATCTTTCCCCTCTAACATATGGTATAAATAACAAGTCCCAAGTACGAGAAAACCTCTCGGATCCCTAGACTCTTTCACATTTTTACAAATTTCCAAGAGAATTTACTAACTTTGGCATTGGAGACTCCCGGTCCCAAGATCGCCCTTTCCTAGATGTCTTCCCCTATATCTTTTGCAGGCCCATCTCTGAAGACCTGTGTTGTCGAAGCCTGGCCCAAAGGCGTGCGAAACACGACGTTAACAATTGCCCCGTCTGTGGGATCCCAGTAGATCTTACTTGTATTTCACATGCATGCGACAACCCGTTTTGGACAACTCAGAAGAGATACAAAAGAAGCCATGGAATCAAGATTGAAAAACATGTAGGAGTGGGTGACGAGGTGCAAATGCTTCGTAAAGAAAACAAGGAACTCAAAAAACCTCAACATGTGCAAGATGAGGAAGCAGAATCTAGCGATAGTGAGCATATGGGGTTCTGAAACACGTGGGTTTGACCAAATAGGGAGGAGGAGCAAAAGAACATGTTGGACGAGCTTTCAGGGAGGTTGGCACGTCGTCATCAGTGAACCAACTGCTCACAAGCACTGGTCTATCCTACACAGAGGAGATGATGGTTGTGCCCTTACGAACTAAGTTCACGGTCCCGACTATGGAATTGTACGATGGAGGAAGGGACCCTCTTGAGCATCTGGAAACTTTCAGGGCTCACATAACGCTGCATGGCTTCCCGGGCGAGGTGACATGCAGAGCATTCCCGCTGACCATTAAGGGGCCGGCACGAGTATGGTTTTGGTCTCTAGAGCCTGGATCCGTAAACAGTTTTGGTGAGCTAGCCAGATTGTTTCTAACTTAGTTCAAGTCAAGTCAGAGGAGGTGGCGCCCAGCGGCGTACATCGTCATCATGAAACAGGGGAGGATGAAAGCCTAAAGTCCTACCTAGCCAGATTCAACAAGGAGCGCATAACCACTAATGACCAATACGAGAAGATAACCTTGGTGGCACTTCTAGGAGGGGTTTGGCCGAGATCCCAATTCATGGTCGAGCTGGCAAGGATGGCTCCTGTGACGTTGCAGGAATTCATGGATCAGGCTGACAACTTCATCAATGCAAAGGACACACTTTGAGCCCCGACGGAGCCAAGAGGGAAGGAGCTGGAGTGAGCAAAGAAGAAGGTGAAGGCCCTAGCTAAGGCTAAGGCTCACGAAAAGCCAGAGAAGAGTTCCCAAGACATGAGGCAGGAGGAAGTCTTGACAAAGGGACTGGGACCTCGGTTTGATCGGCCTACATTCACCATCCATGATGTAGACACCTCTGCCGCCTGAGGAGAGGATGACCGGGATATAGCACGCCGCTACTGCACATACCAGAGGTCTACCTCGCATAACACCGATGATTGCTTCTCCCAATAAGGGAGGAGAGAACGTGCAGAGCAAACGAGGCAGCGCTAACCCCCGGTTCGGAGACTAGAGCAAGAAAGAAATGGAAGGTCGAGTGAGAGGAGCAGAGACTGGGTTGACTAGCGTAGGAGGGAAGACAGCCCCCAGCGGTGACCACTAGCGCGGGGGTCGCAGCAAAGGATTTGCGGGTGGGGGTGTTTCCTCATCAAGCATAAAAGCACACTCCAGGCAGGCATAGTACGATAAAGTGTATTTGGCCGAGTACCATAGCACCAAGCATTCAAGGGGTGAGCCTACCCCTATCATCTCCTTCACGGAGGCCAACGAGGAGTGGTCCTGTATGCCCACGACGACGCGCAAGTGGTGACTATGCTGGTCGCCAACTTCACCAGAATGGGAGTTCAGTGACAACGGGAGTTTCGTGGACATCTTGTTCTGGGAGGCCTTCACCAGAATAGGAATAGATGCTGCTCGACTACACCTGGCCCCGATGCCATTGAAAGGATTCTCTAGGACTATTGTTCAGCCTGTGGCAACCATCACACTGTTAGTGCTCATCGGCAGCAACCCCTGCAAGGCCCCTGTCATGGTCGACTTCTTGGTGGTAAGGACCCCGTCATCGTATAATGCCATTATTCGAAGACCTACCCTCAACAGCTTGCAGGCTGTCATGTCAACCTACCACCTCAAGATGAAGTTTCCAACTCCCCAAGGAGTGGGAGAAATGAAAGGTGAACAGGTCTTGGCAAGAGAATGCTACGTCCAACAGTTGAAGCAAAAGGACGGTGGGCTTACCTCAGATGGCACCTACGAAAAAGAATAGAGCATGCACCATTTGGAGAGCCTTGGCAGGCCTTCGTCTGCGACTCACCCTATCGGGCTTGAGGGGAAGTGAGAGGGTGCATGGCTCTAGAGGGTAGAATGAACAAAAGCTCCCGGCCAAAAAATCCTTTCCCCCTTATTTTATAGTATGTCACCTCAAATTTGTAAATTCTTGCTATTTAATGAAAAATGTGATTTTCCAGACAGTACAACACTCCTACTTCAAACTTTCATACTATTAGTAAAACACCGACAAGACAATTTACGATTAGCGAAATCTGCAACGACAAAGTCATCAACGGATTAATGTTTACCTTCCCTGCAATGTCACCAGGCGGGAGGGGGTCCAGTCCTAAAGTGCCCGAAGTGGGGTTGAAGGGAAGGGCTAGGCCGAAGGCCACTCTATCCCTTTTGTGATGGAGAGCAGGTCTTGCCCCCCCAGGTGGCGGCCCGAATAGCTTACCCCGACCCCAATTGTAGCGAATAGTGGACCAGCCACATCGTTGTCTGAATAAATTACCAACCCTGTGGGACTCCAAAGGGAAAGGTAGGTCAAAGGGTTGCCTTGTCCCTCCTGCGGTCGAGTTCGGGTTAGCCCTCAGCAACCCAAAGACGAAGGCTTGCGTTCATTGCGAGCGTCAACAGGCAGGTGCGGGTCGGCAGGCTGAACAACTTACCCCGACCTTCGCCACAACTAAGAGTGGGATTAGCGCCAACCTGACCCAACACCTACATTCCTTGCGATATCAATGAGCAGGTGCGCGTCTAGTCTCAAACTGTTTGAACAACGTACCTCTGGCGGGACCAAAGGGGAGAACTAGGCCGAAGGCTGTTTGACCCCTCCCGCGATAGGGAGCGGGTCATTCCCCGTGGCAGCCCGAACAACTTACCCCAACTCTTATCGTGGAGAAGAGTGGACCAGCTATATCGCAATTTGAACTTGCATTATCCCTCTTGTGATGGAATGCGGATTACTCCTCAGCTACCCGAAAGTAAAAGATTTTACTTTCTCGTAAGCATCAACAGGCGGAAGTAGGTCCAGTTACAAATGGCCTGAAAAAATTACCTCCCCAAAGGGTAACAGGGACGAGTCGAGCTAGAGGCTGATCGGACTCTCTTGCGGAGGAGAGTGGGTACGGCCTTTAGGCCCTATGGCAGTTCGAAGAAGTTACCTCATTGGGGAACCAAAGGGGCAGATTTGACTTGAGGCATCCCGACCTATCCCCCAATGGATTGCAGGCCTGGTCTTTCAACTACCCGATGGAAAGAAAGTCTCCAAAGAGGAAAAGCACCACACAGGGAGGTACATGGTGCAAACGAGCGGGAGCAGATCCAGTTGCAGACTGCCCTAAAATCTACCTCCCCGCTGGGCAATAGGGAGGAGTGCAACTAGAGGCCACTCGGATCATCCCGCGGAGGAGAGTGGGCCCTGCCTTCAGGCTGCCCGAGTACTTACCCTGGCTCCCACTCCAATAAAGAACCAGCCAGCTCATAGCCGTCCCAAGAAATTAGCTCATCGGGGGTTTAATGAGGCAGGCTGGCCTAAGGCACCCTAACCTCTCCTTGGTAGAAAGTGGGCTGAGTCTATTAACCGCCCGATTACAGGAGCGAAGCGCACGTACATCAATAGTACGGACAACAACAAAGTGGCAAAAAACAACAATCACATGGTGATATAGGCTGAAAGACCCAGGTTTGCAAAATTAACTCTTACCCCTAAGAAGCAAAATAATGATAGCATCCCTACCTTCCAACCAGTAATAAAAAACAGAATGCAAACGGAGGAAGATGGGTATAGTTTCAAACTACCCAGACAACTTACCTCCCCGGGGACCAAGGAGGCAAGTTGAGCCCGAGGCCGTCTTGTCTCCCCGTGGCAGAGAGCGGAACCAGCCCCACAACTACCTAAAGAACAAATCTATGCTAATGGAGAAAGACGGGTACTGTTCCAAACTGCCTGAACAACTGGACCAAGGAGGCATGCCAAGCCTGAGGCCGTTTTGTCTCCCCGCAGCGGAGAGCAGCATCAGCCCAACTAGAAGACTACACAATAAAGGCGAGGTAAAGCGAGACTAGAAGACGGACATAAAAATAAAGAAAATCAGCAGAAGGAGAATGCGGAGAATGTTAGCCCCATTAAGAAAAGTCATCAAGGCCCCTGGGATATGACTACGCGATAGAGGCGGGTGAAAGCGGTGTGAACAGGAAAGTCGTCGGCCATTGGGATCGTCAGGTGCAGGACGAACATTGGCGGGGTGGACCGTAAAGCCCTATGTGGCGAATCTTTGTGGCCAAAAACCCCCAGGTCGGCCACAAAAGAAAAAAAAAAGAAGGAAGCAGTAAAAGGAAAATGCACAAAGATAAATGGTCGGACACGACAAAATATAAGGTGATATCATTGATCATCACAAGTTACAACCTAAAGCCACAGAGTCACAGAGGACAAGATATGGCGTAAGGTGGCTCACCACGACAACATACAACTAAAAACAGCTAAGCACGATGGAAAGTGGGAAAGCCAAGTAAGATTGCATGGAGGGCAAGCGAACACAGTGCAAACGAATAAACTTGCGGCTAGCAGGGTAGTCTGGAATCCTACGATTACCTAAGCCAAAATTTCCCCAGGTAGCCTCAAAAAAAAAAAAAAAAGGAAGAAGAGAGAATGCATAAAAAGAAAACATAATGGGCAGCGTGGTATGGCAAAAGTGCATAGTACTTTCATTTATTAAAGTTGTATACAAGTCATTGGGCGACAGCATATAGGACATACTTTCATCCAAAAAGAAAAGAAAGGGAAGAACAAAAGAAAAGAGCCATAGCAACACCGGGGAGCCAGGGCATGGCAACGTCAGGTCTCGTCATCGGGAGTACCAATTTGAGGAGTATCAGGAACAGGATCACCTGGCTTTGGAGCGGCAGGCTCGGGAACGATCGAACCCAGGATAGTATTGGGGACCTCTCTCCTCCCCAAGTTGTGACTAAATGCAAAGGCTGCCTCATGGACAGGAATGTTGGCAAGGTTAAGGACTCTCCAAGAGGTGGTCCCGCATCGACCTATAGCCCTCGGCACACCCATACCCCATGCTTGATCACGAACTCTCGAGACCATCTTCAGCTGCCTATCCAGGTAGGTGGCGACCTCTTGCACTTGAGATAAGTCGTCCCAAAGGTGTGCGTTAAGTCGTTCCAACTGTTCCCACGCTTATCTCGCCTTCCTCTTGAACTTCTTCCGGCGGTGATCCAGTTTCTAGTTCTTTCTACGCTTATCCTTCAAGGCAAGTTGCACCCTCTTTAGCTCTCGCTCCAACCGCTCCCTCTCTTCCTTCTCACTATGAGCATAGTGAAGGGTGGTGTGGGTCATCGAATGAAGGTCCAGGTTCTCATTCTCAATGGCCTCTTGGCCATTCACAATAAAAGCCGCCAGCTGGGAGGTATGTTGACAACAAGAGGGGCTGACATACAGCTATTAGTAAAGGAAGACTAGATAACGAGAGAAAGGAAAAGGACAAAAAGAAATGGCCAAACCTCATATAAAAAGCCAGACAAGCACTTGACAACCTGGCTGATGGCCTCCACACGATTGCACCCATTTCCAGCCAGGACAAAGGAGGGATGACTTCTACTGAGCTCTCGTCTACGGACATTTGTGCTGCCACCTCAAGAGGAGTGGTTGGGATTTCGCATGAACCTCCCAAGCCAGAGCTGACTACAACATCCAGAAGGAAATCACCCTCCTCTTGGTGCTCTGCCTGGGTAAGCGGGTCATCGCACTGACTCCTCGGACCTGATCGGACTACAACATCCAAAAGGTAGTCTCCTCTCGTGTGGCACTCTATCTCAAGAAGGTTGCTGGAAGTAGCAGCTGCCGCCACCTCATTAGCAGCATCCAAACCTCATTAGCAGCCAGGCAACTGTCACCCTGTCGTCGAAAGGAACGTGGCTAAGAGGAGGCAGAGAATCCCTTAGGCTCTCCTCGGAAAGGACTTCCTAGAGGACTCTATCAGGGGTTCTTCTGCACCCACTCTTGAACAACTGCAATACGCCGCGCCACGTTGGAAGAAGCCGATGGGCGCACCACCTTGTCCTCCAGAATCCTCCTCCAGTTTGTCCAAATCAGGAACTCGCGGAGACTCACTTGGCCGGACACCGTGCCACCTCGCGTCATTCTGATAAGCCATACTGGAATCTTCCTCCCTTTCACACTGGGTTTTTTCAGGTTGACAATTCACTCTCTCTCTATACTTATCTCTCTCTCTCTCTCTCTTCCACCAGCTTGTGCTACTGGTCACCTTCGACCACTACATCCACCGTCGAGAGATCAATCTCCTCTCTCGGTAAGCCTATTCTCTATCTCCCACATTTTTGTATGCTTCTCAGTTTTCTTCGTTCCACCAGAGGAGGCTTTGTTTCTCTACAAAATAAAAAGTTTCCTTAAGGCTTTTAGCACCTGTCAGTTATACTCATAGGTAGTTTTTTAATATTTACAGAAATTGCAACTAAGGAGACGTTTGGATTCGCAAGTCATCTCAGCTCATCTCACTACTATTCATTACTATTCAGTAACTTTAACTCACAAATTTCACTACTATTCACAACTCATCTTATTACTATTCACAATTCATCTCAAGTCATCTTCGAATCCAAACGTCACCTAAATGCTTGTCGTGTAACCCTCCTGTAAAAGTAAATTTTTAATAGTTTTTTAACAAAAAATGACCATAATCCTTTTTGGGATGGGTTGATTCGCATGGGCCTTGTTTTAATTGGTTTATTTAAGTCAGCCACCTCTTATTTTAATTATTTAGTTGGGCTTAATTAATATTATATGGATTTATGATGCTTTAGGTCCACGAAATATTTAACTCTTTTAATATTTAAAATGAAAAGACTTAGATTATTAGGAAAAACAGGTCACTTAGTATTTCAGAGCTAAATTAAAAAATTTGTATTTTCTTAGAAATTTACATAAGTCGCATATTTTATAGGTATTCAGTTTCGATAAAGAAATATTGGATTTTGCGCTACGAGGTAAGTAGCTTGATCATAAATTAGGATTAATATATGTTAGCTAGTTATATATATTAATATTAAAGCCAGTGTTTACATACCATGCATGTTATGATATTTGCAAGCACGACATTCATCATGTTTCATTCTGCATATTATAGTTATTGATAAGGGTGATTTTTATGTGATTTTTGTTACTCTTTTATTTATGAAAAGTATCATTTTCCTTCAATACTTTTGATTTTATTTTATTTCTATATATATTTTTTATTTTCTTGGATTTCAAAGAATGAGAAGATTTAGTACGAAAGGAGAGCATTTTAGTACAAAAGAAGGGACTATGAATCCAGACCGATGAGAGGCAGCGAGATCTAAGAGAGCTGAGGAGATTTAGGCGAGGAGACTCGCGACCAAAAGGCGTGACCAGAATTGGCGACACGAGTTAGGCGATAAGCGAGATATTTTACCTTCTGGGCGAGAAGACTTGGCGCAAGGCTACGGGCGACTAGATCGGACGATTAGATTGGGCGACCAGTCTAAACGACCAACTTAAAAGACCGACCTAAACAACATCATGGGCGAAAACTAGTAAAGATGAGCAGCCTTAGCGCTCAGTAGGTTGGCGAGAGGGTTCTATCATCCCGATTAGGAGTCTTTCCTCTCGGTAGGCGAGTAGACCAGTTATATTCAGAGCCCACGTCATCTATCAGGTGGGAACCTTTCGAGTTCTGCAATCAATCCGCTAACCACCATATCCTCATGAACTTTGTAAATCAAGCCGCTTATTACTGAATCTTCTATTTTAGATAATTCCGTTATTCTTGGGATAATTTCTTTTATGTTAATATTTATCTTTAGAAACTATTTTCTGGATCTTTTGGCTAGATTGTAGCCGCATTTATCTTATTTCTGAATTTGAGTTTTGACATCTATTTAATCACATCTTGTGTGATGAATAGAGAGGAGAGTCTGAGTTTTAGAGTAAAAATATTCCAGAGTTTGTTCTTTAAGTTTCTTTCAAAGAGGCAGATCTGGGGGAGTAGAGGCGAGAGTTGCATGCTTCATCAACTGACTCCAACAAAGAACACTAATTTTATTCGTGTTCTTTTCAATTTCATTAAGAACTAATTCTATTTTCTAGAGCTTTGATGTAGTTGATTAAGTGGAAATAATATGAAAATTGAGCATGTAAATTAAGGGTATTGGTCTGAAAATTAGTTAGATATGCTTATTTACACAATAAGTTTACAACAAAGGCACCACCAGTTCAAAATGGGAAATACATGTGAATTATTACTATCTGTCACTTACCTCACACACTCTCTCGACACTTAGAGAAAAAAAAAAAGAGAAGAAAGGGAATTCTCTCAAGCCTGTAACCCTTGCTGTTTTGTATCTTAGGTTTCACACCTTAGAGAACTACATGGAATTGGACAGAGCAACAACCTGGAGAGAGAGATCAGCAGGAGCACTGGAGTGGATGAGGAAGGAGAGCTTAAAAGGGAGGAAGTGGTGTGCGAGAAGAGGACGTTGGGATTTTTGGCAAGGTCCGGAAATCACTTCGAAAATTCTGCTTCCAATTTTAGGTTTTTTATTTTGACTTTCTATGGATTATGGACCAGTCTTTTATTTGATTAATGGCTTGTTTTCTTACTTGATGGGAGAGTAAATTCGTAACCTCGGTCAAGGGAAACCTTTGAGCAGTAGGGTTTCAATTGGGGGTTTTGATTTCTTTTCGGTTTTAATTTGTATTCTCCATAAGTTTCTATCATTCTTATAGACACCGAGATTAGGGGTTTTGATTGAAGGCACCATGAATGCCTAAGGGATGCATACCCTAATCCCGAGTTGCATGTTGATTGTCGATCTGATGTAAAATTTGTTTTAGATTATTCAGAAAATGTTTTGTTAGTGCTTAAATGATATACATCATCCAAATGCTTTAATCTTGACTGAAATTGCATTTGATAGTATTAGTGGAATGCAAAACTCCCCTGAAATCCCTCTGTGCAAAGGAGACCCCAAGCTTAAGTGTTTGTTTAAAAGCTTTCAGAACATTAATCTTAAGTATTGCACTTGTTCTTCTTTATCAACGCAGGGAGTTCAGTTTCTTTAGCTATTTTTATAAATTTTAGTGTGCATCCAAATCCATCTTATTCTCATTTAGGATTTTCATAAAAGAAGCCAAAGTTATTTTCAAACCCTTGAGTTTTCTGGTATTAACAATCTGGTTTACAAACTTGCCCAGTGACCATAGGAAATTTGCAAAGCTAATATTTCACTTTCTTAATTCCTTTTATTCCAATAAATAACTGCATAGCACTGAATCTGTCTTAAAACCTGTGAAATCGACCTTGTGACTCTCATTATACACAAGTTAGACACCTTTTGCACTTTGGAGGCAATTTAAAATTAGAACCAAGTTTTTGAAAATCTAGTTGGGGGTTGTGATTAAGTGAAAATAATATGAAATTTGAGCATGTAAATTAATGGTTTTGGTCTGAAAATGAGTTAGATATGCTTATTTACACAATAAGTTTACAACAAAGGCACCACAAGGTCAAAATGGAAAATACATGTGAATTATTACTATCTGGCACTTACCTCACACACTCACTCGACACTTAGAGACAAAAAGCGAGAAGGAAGGGAATCCTCTCAAGCCCGTAACCCTTGTTGTTTTGCACCTTAGAGAACTGCATGGAATTGGAGAAAGCAACAACCTAGAGAGAGAGAGATCAGCAAGAGCATTGGAGTGGAAGAGGAAGGAGAGCTTAAAGTCAAATTGCAGAGCTATCAGAACACTGCAGAGACAATGGGGGACTGAGTGTGAATTTCACACTCTGGTGATCTCTAACACTAGCTTTCTCTGTTTTCCCTTTGTTTATTGTGAATAAGATTCTCTGTCAAAGCTTGGTGTCATTTTTTTTACTACTGCTATTACTATACACCAAGACTTGGTGTTGGTCGTGTATTGTGGTTGAGCATTTGCATGTCTGTTTGGAGTAGAGACCATTCCTCTCGATTGGTCAGATCAGATTCTATGACACACTCTGATTGTCAGTCACTTTCATTTGAGTCATCTTCTGAGAGTCTTAGTACCATGGCTGAAGAAGAACAAGATATGAGAGTGGGGAATCATAACAGGACTCTCAAAGATTATTTGCAACCTGCTTGGACTAGCTCACCCTCATGCATTATACAACCCCTTAATGCAAACAACTTCAATTTTAAGCCTGGCATGACCCTCTTATACCTCATTTCCATGGGATGGCATCTAAGAACCCATATTTACATGTTTTAGAATTTGAGGAGGTTTGCTGTACATTCATGGACAGAACCTATACAAAAGAGGAGATATGACTTAAAGTATTGAACTAATGCCTTAAAAGGACCAATCATGAATTTTGCCCAAAAAGACACTGAGACTTTTTATCAATGTTAGGAGAGATTCAAGGACGTGCTTAATGCATGCCCTCATCATGGGTATGAGAACTAGAGAATAAGCAATTTTTTTTATGAGGATTTGCAACACAAGATGAGGCAGTTCGTGGAAACAATGTGTAATGGGGAGTTCTTTAATAAAGAACCCAGGAGGCATTTGAGTACTTTGACTACTTATCTGAAAATGCTCAGTCATGGGACACTTCAGATATGTATGATAGGACTGAACCTATAAAAACAATCACTGGAGGAGGTAAATCCAACTTAAAAGAGTTGGATGAATTTGCATGCTAGGTTATCTTTGATTTCCAAAAAGTTAGAAACCATAGATGTTAATAAATCCAAAGAAGTTCAAGTTGTTCAGAAAATCTCAGAAAAATGCAATGTCATTGAAGAAATAGGGCATGTCACGGGTGACTGCCCTACAATCCCAGCTTTTAAGGAAGTTCTTCTAGATCAATCTAATTCTGTTAACTTGATTTCAAAACCTTTTGCAGGTCCTTTCTCAAATGCATACAATTCCACTTGGAGGAGCCATCCTAATTTCAGATGGAAGACAGCCCAGTCCTCATCTCATCCACCTAGCCCTAACCAAAGAGAAACTTGGATGCAATTGTTCACCAGGTAGCATCCAATCTGCAGTAGTTCATGCAAGGGCAAGCAAGAATAAATAACCAAAATTCCCAAGCACTATTTGACCTCAGAGGATCCTTGTCAAGAATAACTTCAACTTTGAGTATTAAGGAGAAAGGGAAATTCCTTGCACAACCACAACCCAATCCTCAAAGCCAAGTTCATCAAGTGTCAAAAATGGGAAAGGACTCCTCCCTAAAGAAAGTAAAGGTTGTCACAGTCTTGAGAAGTGGAAAAGCTTTAGAAAATCCAATCCCTAAAGCAGACGACAATGCTAAGGTCTCTAACCCAGTGCTTGCACAAACTGAAAACACAACCTATTTAGCTCCTGCATCTTTTCCCACTAGGTTAGCAGTTTCCCATAAAGATAAAAATCAAGCTGAGATTTTGCAGGTATTCAGACGAGTAAGGATTAATATACCCTTACTAGATGCTATTCAATAGATTCCCACTTGTGCTAAATTTTTAAAGGATATGTGCACTATTAAAAGAAAGTTGAGTGTGAAAAAAAAAGATTTTCTCACTGAGCAAGTCAGTGCAATAATTATGCACAACACTCCTCCCAAATTTGAAGACCCTGGATCCCTACTATTGCCTGCATCTTTGGGAATTCCAAAATTGGCCATGCTCTACTTGACTTAGGGTCTAGTGTGAATCTGTTATCTTATATTGTATATGAGAAATTGGGGTTGGGGGAACTGAAATCGACCTCAATAACTTTGCAACTAGTTGATAGGTCAATAAAAATACCAAAGGGGTGGTGGAGGATGTTCTAGTGCAGGTAGATAAGTTCTACTATCCAGTCGATTTTGTTGTCCTTGATATGAAGCTATCTGTCAACTCTGTTTTCCAGGCTCCTGTAATTTTAGGTAGACCATTTTTGGCTACTCCTATTGCTTTAATCAACTGTAGAAGTGGAATTTTAAAACTGAGTTTTGGTAACATGACTTTTGAACTAAACATATTCAATCTGTGCAGGCAACCTCAGGAGGTAGAGGAACCTCAAGAAGACGAACCTTCTGGAGGGCATCATTGCAGAATCTGTCCCTCTAAGTACTGATTTCGAAGAAAATTTTGAATTGTTTCCTTTGCAAACTAGGACATCTGAAAAGTCAAACTTCTACTAGGATTATAAAAAAAAGTGCAACTAGGCATACCTTAATGAACCACATATTAATGGTTTAGAAAAAAAAGAATTCTTTCGATAAATGAGAAAAGGGACAAAACAGTGATCTCTAAAAAAACATATATATATATATATAGAAGAAGAGAGTGCTTTTGGAAAAGGCTGCCTATCATCGGAGTTTTAGCAAGAGAAGAAATAAGGAAGTCTTTCAAAGTGTGATAGCGTGAAAGCCAATAAATCAATGGTTTTGAATTAAGGACAAGGGTCATTCTTTATGATAGCTGTTACAGTGAAATAACTTGGGAAGATACTCTAATGACCTAGGAACAACACTGATCATAGTTTGGGATGTGCAACTACATTATTGGTTTCCTTTGCATAAGTATTTTTATATTACATGAAATTCTGAAATGAGAAACAATCTGAACTATGGAATTAATGACTTATGTTTTTGACAAGTTCTCAGCTGGGAAAACCTTTGAAGGGAGAACTGTGCATCTCTTGTTTATCGCTCCATTACTAAGGGTCTAGCAGTAGTCTAGAATTGAAAACACAATTTATATTCTAAGTTATTTTATTTTCAATATTTCCATAATTGAGTGTTTATTCCTTGCTCTTAATGCTTGCAATTTTCTAGTTAATTATTGTTCGATCTATTGAATGACAAGGAGTCTGAGAGGTGATTTATGATTAAAACTCTAGGATTAAGCATCATTAGTTGAACGAAAGTAGAGATACTTTACCGTGATTAGTGTGATTTTCAAGAAAAATCCAAAGAACTCAATGAGTTTTCAATTAGTTAAATTCACATAGAGATATGAAGTTATTAGTTGGAGATATTTTTAGTATTGTTCGAGAGAAAATATTGAATAGTTAATGGATTTTTATCATCAAGTTGGGATAATTGGAGTTCTATAACAAGGAAGAATAAATTGTGTGGGATTTGATTGGTGAAATCAAACTCTCTAGACATATTCTTATTTTATTTAAAATCTTAATTTTAATGCTATTTTCTTCAGTTTAATTTAGATAATCAATTCTTCAAATTTCGGTTTTCCAAATAATAATTAATTTAGTAAATTTCAATACTCAATAGCATAATTAATCCCTGTGGGTTCGACATCCGCTTTCTTTAAAACACTTTACTACTTGTTATGATTTTGTGTACTTGCAGATATTTTCAGCACAAGTTTTTTGCATCGTTGACGGGGAATAGTTATTTGTTATTGATATTGGTACCAGCTAGATTTTTACTACTTTGGATTTTATTTTATTGGTTTAAATTAGATTTCAGTTTGGTTTTTCTTTTCAGGAACTAGAAGTGCATACCCCGATTTAAATCATTAGAGCATACACTTTTTGATCCCGAGATTGAAAGAACCTTACGTCGGATCAATAAAGAGAAAAAGAAAGAGGTTGCCACATCCAAATTTAATATGGCCGACCAGGAGCATAAGGCGTTAAGAGACTATGCTATGCTCTCTATCAATGGGGTGACATTTAGTATAAGGCGGCCAGCTATTCAAGCCAATAACTTTGAGAGCAAGCCGGCCATCATTCAATGATTCGACAAACCGTCCAATTTTGGGGGCTGTCACAAGAGGATCCTAATATCCATATTGGAAATTTTCTAGAAATTTGTGATACTTTTAAACACAGCGGAGTGACAGAAGATGCGATTCGATTGAGACCTTTTCCTTTCTCACTTAGGGAAAAAGCAAATGCTTGGTTGAACTCTTTGCCGCCTGGCATCATCACCACCTGGGTGGAGTTGGCACAAAATTTCTTAGCAAAATATTTCCCTCCGGTGAAGATAGCGAAGACATTGAAGTTAAGGACTGATATCACTACCTTCACCCAATTTGAGGGAGAATCATTATATGAGACATGGGAGAGATACAAGGATTTATTGGGCAAGTGTCCACATCATGACCTCCCAGCCTGGCTTCAAGTATAGACATTTTACAATGGTCTGGGACCCACAAATCGATCTATGGTTAACGCAGCCGCAGGAGGAGCATTAATGAGTAAGACCCATGAAGCCACATATGAAATTCTGGAAGAGTTGGCATCTAACAACTATTAGTGGGTTGTAGAGAGAGCAATGCGGCTAGCGTCGTTGAGCTTGACTCTATGTCAACAATTGCGGCCTAGTTGGCAAATCTATCCAAACAACTAGGTAAAATGAACGTTAATACTATTCAAATTAATATTGTTTGTGATCATTGCATAGTAAATCATTCAAGTGTATATTGCCAAGTAGGGAATCCTTTTGCCCAACCTAGTTATGAACAAGCCCATTAGGTGTCCAATTTCCAACGTCAAAACAATCCTTATTCAAACACGTTCAATCCTAGATGGAGAAATCACCCTAACTTTTCATGGAGCAATAACCAAGTGTCGGTTAGACCATCTCAACAGTTTCCACAGCAAGAGAATAAGCCGACACTTGAAGATATGATTATGCAGTACATGCAAAAGACTGATATGGTGATCCAAAACAACTCAGCTTCAATCCGCAATTTTGAGGCACAAATCGGTCAGCTCTCAAACATGCTTACCAAGAGGACGGTAGGGACCCTACCAAGCAACACTGTGACCAATCCGAAGGAACATGTCAAAGCCATAATATTGAGAAGTGGACGGACATATGACCAGCTGCAAACATTAAACACCGAGCGAGATGCAGAAGTTGCCAAAAACATGGAATCTGAGATGAAGGAACCTGAGTCCTAGGTGAAAGAAGAAGAGTGGGATGCGACCGACCAGCAAGCTGAGAAGACTAAAGAGAATAAAGGAGTTGCAACACTCAAGAAATCCAGAGAGTTTATATCTGAAACTTATTCTCCTTCAATTTATGATCCATCAATTCTTTTTCCGTAAAGATTAAGAAAAAATAAGATTAATAATCAGTTCTCTAAATTTCTGAGTATATTGAAGAAACAACATATTAATATTCCTCTCATTGAAGCTTTAGAGCAAATGCCTAAATATGCAAAATTTTTTAAGGATATATTCTCAAACAAGCGGAAGCTTGAGGAGCATGAGATTGTAATGCTGACTGAAGAGAGCAGTGCAATTTTACAAAAGAATATGCCACCTAAGTTGAAAGATCCAGAGAGTTTCACGATCCCTTGCACTATAGGAAATTCATGTTTTGATAAAACTTTATGTGACTTAGGGGCAAGTATTAACCTAATGTCTCTCTCTATTTTTAGGAAACTAGGTCTTGGAGAAGCAAAGCCGACCACCATCTCTCAACAGTTGGCGGACAGATCTATTAAATACATGAGAGGACTCATTGAGGACATACTGGTGAAAGTTGATAAGTTCATCTTCCAGGCTGACTTCATTGTACTCGGTATGGAGGAGGACAAGGAGATCCCTTTGATACTGGGCCGACCTTTCCTTGCTACAGGGAGAACCTTAATTGATGTCCAGCAAGGGAAACTCATTTTGACGGTCGGTGAGGAGCAGATCACTTTTGACGTATTTAAATCTATGGAATTCCCTTCTGAGGTACATTCTTGTTTTCAAATAAGCGACAGAGACGTGGTCATGGACGACGAAACTTATGGAGCTGAATTTCCAAAGCTACCACTTGAGGTATGTCTTACTCATTTTACATCTATTGAATCTGAAGATGAAGAGGTTAGGGAGTGTGAGAGATATTTGGAAGCTACACCATCCCTTTCTCCTTTAGTAAAACCAAAAGTGGAAGAACTAGACTCATCTCGGCCGACATCTCCAAGTAAGGAACCACCCAAGCTTGAACTCAAACCGCTTCCATCAAATTTAAGGTACGCTTTCTTAGGCCAGGACGTTACTTTTCCAGTTACTATTAACAGTTCCTTGAGTGATGTAGAGGAAGAGAAGTTGCTAAGAGTCTTGTCGGAACACAAGAGGGCCTTGGGTTGGACCATCTTGGACATCAAAGGAATTAGTTCTTCAATTTGCATGCACAAGATTTTAATGGAGGATAATTTTAAATTGATTGTCCAACCCCAGAGGAGATTGAATCCATCGATTCAAAAAGTGGTGCATAAAGAGATATTGAAGCTTTTAGATGTCGGGATCATTTATTCAATCTCAGATAGTGCATGGGTAAGTCCTGTGCAAGTCTTCCCAAAGAAAGGAGGGATAACCGTGATCAAGAATGACAACAATGAACTCATACCGACGAGAACGGTCATGGGATGGCGACTATTGAAGACTGAATGATGCAACTCGGAAAGACCATTTACCCTACCTTTTGTTGATCAAATGCTAGAAAGACTTGCCGGCCACGCTTACTACTATTTTCTAGATGGATATTCTGATTACAATCAAATAGCCATTGCACCTGAGGATCAAGAGAAGACCACTTTGACTTGTCCTTACGTCACTTTTGCATATAGGCGCATGCCTTTTGGTCATTGCAATGCGCCAGCCACTTTCCAAAAATGCATGATGTCTATCTTCTCAGACATGGTGGAAAGATTTTTAGAAGTCTTCATGGATGACTTCTCCATTTTTGGTCACTCTTTTGATAATTGCTCATCTAATTTATCTTTGGTTTTGCAGAGATGCAATGAGACAAATCTTGTTTTAAATTGGGAAAAATGTCACTTCATGGTCGAGGAGAGAATAGTGCTTGGCCACCGCATTTCCTTCAACGGAATTGAGGTCGACCGAGCAAAGATAGAAGTTATTGACAAACTCCCACCACCGACCAATGTGAAGGGTGTGAGAAGTTTCTTGGGTCATGTCGGGTTCTATCGTCGGTTTATCAAAGATTTTTCCTAAATCATTAAACCTCTTTGCAATCTGTTGATTAAAGATACTCAGTTTGAGTTTTCTGATAAATGCCTGCCTGCTTTTGAAACATTGAAAACGAAATTAATTTCAACATCTATCATTGTATCACCGGCTTAGAATTTACCTTTCAAATTAATGTGTGATGATAGCGATTTTGCTATAGGGGCTGTTTTGGGGCAAATAAAAGATAAAATTTTTCATGTTATTTGTTATGCAAATCGGACCTTAACAAAAGCTCATCTTAATTATACTACTACTAAAAAAGAATTGTTAGCAGCTGTGTTTGCCTTTGAAAAATTTTGTTCCTATATGATAGGTTTGAAGGTGGTTGTCTACACCGATCACTCAGCCTTTAAATACTTGCTATCGAAGAGGGATGCCAAACCAAGGCTGTTAAGATGAATTTTGCTATTACAAGAGTTCAATTTGGAAATAAAAGATAAGAAAGGTACCGAGAATGTAGTGGCTGACCACTTATCTCGTCTAGAGCTTAAAGAGGCGGCTGGCGAGGAGAAAGTCCCAATTAATGAGACATTCTTGGACGAGCAATTAATGGCTATACAAGTTGTTCCATGGTATGCCAACATGGTAAATTATTTGGTGTCCAGAATTCTACCGGCCGAAATGACATATCAACAAAAGAAGAAGTTCTTCTCAGACTTGAAATATTATTTTTGGGAGGAACCTTTTCCATACCGGCACTGCGCGGACCAGATAATTAGGAGATGTGGGCCTGAGGAGGAGATGAAGAGCATACTGAGACATTGCCACTCATTGGAAGTAGGTGGCCACTTTGGTGGAGCAAAAACAACAGTTTTACAATACGACTTTTGTTGGCCGAATATTTTTAAAGACTCTTTTAATTTTGCTAATTTTTTAGACTATTGTCAAAGGGTCGGCAACATTTCTAGGAAATATGAGATGCCTTTAAATAATATTTTAGTGATTGAATTCTTTGATATTTGGGGTATAGATTTCATGGGTCCTTTTACATCCTCATATTCTAATAAATTTATTTTGGTTGCTGTAGATTATGTCTCCAAATGGGTGGAAGCGGTCGCCTTGCCAACTAATGATACAAGGGTTGTAGTGAATTTCCTGTGAAATAACATTTTCTCCCAATTCGGCACTGCGAGGGCCATAATCAATGATGCGGCAATCATTTTTGCAATCGCCAATTTGAAGCGCTACTGACTAAGTATGTAGTTACCCATCACGTGGCGTCACCATACCATCCTCAAACGAGCAGCTAGGTCGAGGTATCTAATCGGGAGTTGAAGCACATCTTGGAGAAGACCGTGAGTATCTCTCGAATAGACTGGGCGAGAAGGTTAGATGACGCACTATGGGCCTATCAGACAACATTCAAAACATAGATCGGGATGTCGCCTTGTTAGCTTGTTTATGGAAAACCCTGCCATCTACCCGTGGAGCTAGAACATAGAGCCTATTGGGCGACAAAAACATTGAACTTTGATTTACAAGCGGCTGGCGCGAAGAGAATACTGCAAATCAACGAGATGGATGAGTTCCGCAACGATGCTTATCGGATTTAAAAAGATAAAACTAAAAGATGGCACGATAAGCATATTCTAAGAAGAGAATTCGATGTAGGGCAGAAAGTTCTATTATTTAACTCAAGACTTCGACTCTTCCCAGGAAAGCTGCGCTCTCGGTGGTCAAGACCATTTGTGGTGATCTGTGTCTTTCCCTATGGGACGGTTGAAGTCCATCACGAGACAAAAGACACATTTAAAGTAAATGGACAGAGATTAAAATCCTATGTGGATGGAGACTTTAACTTGGAAAAGAGTTCTATCGATCTCGCTAGTAATAAATGATTAGAGGATAATGTCTAGCTATAGACTTGAAATAAAATGCTTTTGGGAGGCAACCCAAGTTTTTATTTATTTTAATTCTTTTGCTTTTTTCTTGCTGGATCGAAGAGGCGAAAAGATATCCAAGGAATACACGACTGCACCTTTAAGGGGAGCATCTCTTACCTTTTCTTATTCTTTGCTTTAGTTTTTTTTCCTTTTTCCCATTAAGGACAATGTGATATTTAAGTTTGGAGGGAAATGATATTATTTTACTTATTTATAATAATAATAATAATAATAATAATAATAATAATAATAATAATAATAATAATAATAATAATAATAATAATAATAATAATAATAATAATAATAATAATAATAATATAACAATAATAATGATGAGAAAAACAGTGTGGTTTGATGAATAAAAATCCTATGATAAGAATATGATTGAAATTGAATATAATTTTTAGGAAAAATTCTCATTGCTTAAGTCTAGTTGTTAATTCTTTACTTGATCTTACTTAATTTGATATCTTCTATGTTCCATGAATGCTTATAATAATCATTAATTGTTTTACATACGTAGAGAAACTTTATGTGAATTTTGTCAATTTGTATGGGCTCAACTTACTCTAGAACTTGTTTGATTACACTCGAGGCAAAATCCTAGACAGAATGTTACTGGGAAATGATTAAGGCATTCTTTGGATCCATTGAGCCTTTCAAGCATACTTGTTTATTATCATTATCCCTAGTCACCCATTTGAACTTTATTGAATTATATTTTGGCCTTATATTTTTTTTTCGTAAACTTCATATTCCCTACCGTATTTGAGCTAAAATGCAGATTTCCTTACCTTTCAAGAGAACTACATTTACACAAAGTCACAGACTCACAAGAGCATGAAAGGCAGGAGAGGTAGAATGTCTACAAGTAAAGTTAATCATAACCATATTATCAAAATCATAAGTTTGGAGGTGTGAAAAGTCAACTCGTCTACTGTGTGGCTAACAAGAAAAGGCCAACGAGAGTCATCCGCAAAGGTAGTCGAGGAAGTATGGAATATTTCCATGATGAAAACAAAGGAAAAAGCAAAGAAAATATCTGACCTGCCGACTAGAGGGGTAAAGAGAGAGAGATACTTGAAAGTACAATAAAGAGAAATATGTTGAGAGATTTATAATGATTGAGAAGAGATGTTAGAAGTAAGAATTCTCTATTTGTTATGTTGGTGTTCAAACTTAAGTTATTTTGCTTTGTTTGAATCCTACCTTTTCTTTGTAGCCCTCACCCTAGCGTTACATTACAAGCTTAATAATGACCTATTGATCCCTGGTGATAGTTTCTGCTTTACATTAGTGGATAGTGATTTGAAAAGCAAGCCTATGAAGCTTTTAGAGATCCATTATTTATTTACTTGTTTGCATAAAACTATTCGGAGAGCTAATGATGAAGTGAGAATGATGGGTATGCTTGAATACGGGGATGGATAATGCGGTGAAACTGAGTTTTGAATTCACTTTTGGGACTTTATTGATCGTGAATGATTCATTTGAATTATAGACTTTAGGCAATCTTTGAAGCAATAAATTTTATGAATCAAACCAATACTTGTTTTAATTGTATTTCTTTTTTTTCTTTGCTCGAGGGCGAGCAAAGCTTAAGTTTGGAGGCATTTGATAAGTGTGATTTTTATGTGATTTCTACTACTATTTTATTTATGAAAAGTGTCATTTTTCCTTCAATATTATTGATTTTATTTTATTTCTTTATGTTTTTCTTTATTTTCTTGGATTTGAAGGAATGAGAAGATTTAGTGTGAAAGGAGAGCATTTTGGTACAAAAGTAGAGATTACGGATCAAGACCGACGAGAGGCGACGATATCTGAAGAGAGTTGAGGAGATTTAGGCGAGGAGACCCAATGGCGACAAGATGGCGTGACCAGAAGGCGTGACCAGAATTCGTGACAAGAGTTAGGTGATAAGCGAGATATTTTACCTTCTGGGCGAGAAGACTTGGCATAAGGCTCCGGGAAACTAGATCAGGCGATTAGATTGAGCGACCAGTTGAAACGACCAACTTAAAAGACCGACCTAAACGACATCGTGGGCAACAACTAGTAAAGGCGAGCAGCCTTACCGCTCGGTAGGTTGGCGAGAGGGTTCTATCATCTCGATAGGGAGTCTTTCCTCTCGGTAGGCGAGGAGACCAGTTTTATTCAGCGCACAGGGCATCTACCCGGTGGGACCCTTCCGAGTTCCACAATCAATCTGCTGATCACCAAATCCTCCCAAACTCCGTAAATCAAGCCGCTTAGTACTGAGTCTTACATTTTAGATATTTCTTTTATTTTTGAGATAATTTCTTTTATGTTAACATTTATGCTTAGAAACTATTTTCTGGATCTTTAGGCTAGATTGTAGCAGCATTTATCTTGTTTCCGAATTTGAATTTTGACATTTATTTACACCCGGCTTGTGGGATGAATAGAGAGGCGAGTCTGAGTTTTAGAGTAAAAATATTTCAGAGTTTATTCTTTAAGTTTCTTTCATGGAGGCAGATCTAGGGTAGCAGAAGCGAGAGCTGCATGCTTCATCAATTGACTCCAACAAAGAATACTAGTTCTATTTTTGTTCTTTTCAATTTCGTTATGAACTATTTTTATTTTCTAGAGTTTTAATGTAGTCTAGCATTGAATACACAATTTATATTCTAAGTTATTTTATTTTCAATATTTTCCTGATTGAGTGTTTATTCCTTGTTCTTAATGCTTGCAATTTTCTAGCTAATTATTGTTCAATATATTGAATCACGACGAGATTGAGAGGTGATTTGTGATTAAAGCTCTAGGATTAAACACCATTAGTTGAGCAAAAGTATAGATACTTTACCGTGATTAGTGCAATTTTCAAGAAAAATATAAAAAATTTAATGAGTATCCAATTAGTTAAATTCATATAGAGATATGAAGTTATTAGTTGGAGATATTGTTGGTATTGTTCAAGAGAAAATATTAAATAATTAAGGGATTTTTATCATCAAGTTGGGATATAGGTGAAATCAAACGTTCTAGATCTATTTTTATTATATTTAAAATCTTAATTGTAATGTTATTTTCTTCAGTTTAATTTAGATAATCTATTCTTCAAATATTGGTTTTTCAAATAATAATTAATTTAGTAAATTTCAGTACTCAATAGCATAATTAATCCCTATGAGTTCGATATCCGTTTTCTTTAAAACACTTTACTACTTGTTACAATTTTGTGCACTTGCAGAAATGTTCAGCACAATAGTTATGTATGTATTATGCATCTAATACATCTCATGTTGCATAAGACACGTAAACTATCTTAAGTTCAATTGCAAGATAATATCATATTAGTATAACCAGATGGTCATTCAGATGCACAGTACCAATGCAATTTATGGGTGGGCGTGCAAGTCATGGATTCAAGCATGGTCCACCATAGTACGCCAGAGTACTGCACAGTCTGCTTCCTTTGCTGCAGCAGGGGAAGTTAGTGCACAACCATGCACACGGGGTTAAGTGTATTGGCCAGTCAGATAAGTCAGATCAGTCTGTTAATTCAGATAAATCAATCATATGCATAGCATAAGCATCAGCATGAATTATCATGATTTTAAGTTGTCAGCATAAAATATTTTATAAAAAATCTTATATTAAGTATATTTAGGTTATGATGGGTTCTTACTGAGTCATTTACTCATTTTAGTTTCTTTTATATTTTTAAACCGCCCCAGGTAAACATGATGATGAGAACGAGCAGGCGGGCCAAGCTTAGATGGAGCAGTTGATTAAATTCCAGACTTTATAAAATAAACTATTTTTTTATGACATAAATTTTATTCAGTTTATTTTATTTAATATTGCTTGGAGACATTTTTTATTAAATAAATATTTTTATGAAATAAATATAAAATTTTATTTTATTAGAAAAATGAGATCTCTTGTCGGGATATTTTTATGAAAACACGTGACATCTCCAACCTATGGGAAGTGAGTGTTACAAGGAACCTCGAAGGGCACTGATTTTTGCACCTGGTAAGTGAGGCCAGCATCGCCGCAGAGGCGTTTGAATGCCAATTGCCACCCCCGAACGACAGCATGACGTCGGCGTCACCCACACTAGAAGCCCTAGGTTGGGTGGATTTCTCAGAAGCCATCAATGCAGAAGTATAAGGTAGTAAAGAAAGGAGAGGAGAATAAACAAAGGAATGAAAAGTTGGAAGAACATGGATGGCAAGAAAGCTACAACGTAATGAAATGAAAGGGAACTCTAACCCCGACCATATTTATATAATGGGAAGGCAACGTTTGGTCTCCCACACCCCGCAACAGAAGGGAGAAGTATGAGTCGCTTCGAATTCTGGGAGTTTAGTCCATGGAGCGACACGAATGCGAAGAGCTACCGACACCCCCAACATTAATGAGCTTCAAAAGACAACATCAGAATTATAAAAAAACGAGCCAAAAAGAATGAAAATGAAACATTACCAGGATAACTATACAATGGGAACCTCCCTGAAGGACACTAACTCCATGGGGGCAGGCACGATCTGTCCTCTCAGACTTATGGTATAAATAGCAAGTCTCAGGTATGAGAAAAGCTCCCTGATTCCTAAACTCTTTCATTTATTTACAAACTTTCAAGAGAATTTACTAACTTTGGCATTAGAAACTCCCCGGCCCCAAAGTTGCTCTCTCCTAGTTGTTTTCCTCTATATCTTTTGCAGGCCCATTTCTAAAGACTTGAGTTGTCGGAGTTTGGTCTAAAGGCGTGCGAAACATGACATTAACACTGTCCATATGCAGTTGTACATTATATACACACACACACACACACATATATATATATATATTCATATTATTAGAACCAATGTTCCACATTTTGATAATAAAATTTAGCAGTTATGAACGTAAGGACTCATTTTTTCTTGTTTTGTCTTCGGTGCATGTTTGATGTTGGATCCTATCTTAAACATATTTTAAAATTCTTACACTATAAGAAAAACGTTTAATTTTTTGCCGGATATTAAATTCCTAATAAGGCCTGATAATATATATTAAAGTATATTTTTGACGATTTAGGCTCCGTCTGGATGTTGAGTAAGTTGAGATGAGTTTAATTCTTTATGAATAGTAGTGAGTTGAGATATTAGAGCGAGTTTTGTAGGCCTACCTAAGATGAGTTTAGATGTATTTATGAAAATTTGAAAAATGTTATGGGTCCCGCTTATAAAACAGCTTTGAGTTGAAAAATATTGTGAGTCTCACATGTAAAAAAGTTTTGAGTTGAGATAAGTTTAGTGATTTGAGAGTTGAGTGTTTGGATGTTAGACTTAAATTAAAATTATACTGAACTGAGTTGATCTTAGTTTTGTCCATGTTTCTAACGGGACATATATAAATTTAAATGACTTTAAGGTGGATTTTAAAGAAGTATAGCCCAGAAACTTTTGGAAGAATTCTAGCATGACCCCTTGTGAGTGCATGCATCTCCGAAAGCTTTCCATCCATGGCATCTTCTTCCTCTTAGAATGCATTCAAATGTTGTTACTCTCTGTCTGCATGTGATTCTTTCTATTGAAAATAATATCAAATCAAGAATTGATTATTTTTTTTTATCTTGATTTGATTTTCATAATTATAAAATATGATGATTTGGTTTTGATATCATCGAATCAAGAGATTTGATTTTTCATTATGACGAAGATATTTACCTTGTATTCAATCACAATTGAGAATATAAAAAATGTACTATTGAGTATCCACTTTCATTTAAGCTTTCCTTCTCCATTGGCGTTTGCTGATTTGTTTGCTAAGAGATTCACAATATTTTCATATTTTTATTAGTTTACATGTTAATAGAATCTCTAAGTACCGTACCATTAGTTTGGACCTATCTCCGTTCGGACCAATCTATTTAATTTTTGTTGGGAATGTCTGAATGGATAGTATGGGAGCATGGATGAGTCATTGTAAGATCTTATTCCAAGTCTCGTTTTTTAACATTTCATGATTGGCCTCCAACCGAGCTTTTCCTCATCAATTTTGTTTGGGAAGTGAGATGATTTCATCTTATCTTAAAACTTCTCATAATTTTCTTCCCAAATATCATTCAAACAGAAATACTTTTTTATTTGGAATAGTCAACTTTTTCAAACAAAAATATTAAAACATTATATTATAAAAATATTTAATTTTATATTATTCAACTTTTTCCCTCTCATTTTCCAAATTCTAATAAAATATCTTAACTCAAACTATTTCACTACCATTTATAAAGTTTTCATCTCATCTCATTACCCAAATATGCTATGATGCATTTGATTAATTTATTTTATATGTTGTGCCCTAGATAATGATTATGAATCTCACCATGTTGAATACGTCGAATATGTTCTTGCATGATTGGGTCAAATTCTGTGATCATTTCAATTAGACTTAAAAAATCTCAATTATTATCTTTATAAATCTTTTCCATGAAATGCTAAGTTATTTTAAATTCTTAATAAAACTTTTTTCAATGATCTTTCTCTTTGTAAATTTGTTCTTAAATGTCTTTATCAATTTTCTTATTCTTTGACAATCTCGTTTCTAAATCAACCCAACTATTCATGTTAGTGATATGCTCGTGAGTTGTTTTAAAACTTGTAAGTTTAAAACTAAGGCCCCCGTTTGGAATGCAAGATGGCCTCATTTCATTTTATCTCATCATATCGCATCTCAACATCCAAACACCATAAATACAAATATTTTTTAATTTCACATCTCCAACTTTTTTATCTAATCATTTCTTAATCATTACTACTTTTCTAAACTTCCAAACAAAACACAAAATAATTGTAATTTTTTAAAGTCCTAAAATAATGTCTATTATTTTCATCTTTGGAAAAATCTATATCATCATATCTATTTGGACATCTTTCCACTAATAGATCTCTAATGAAATAATCTATTTCATCATATCTAATGAAATAATTGGTTGTTCAGTCGTTAATTCCTCACCTTGGCTTGATGTTATCTTCAAGCTACTGTTAATAACAAATTTATCAAGGGTTCCTTTATGAGATTGAATCAACTTTTCTATCATTCTCTTTTTTGTTTGAAACTTTTCCTATCCAGATTCATACTTTCTATTAGACACATTTAAAAACCACACACAAAAAAAAAATAATAATAAAGACTTACAATAAATAATTATAAAGAATATTTCTATATCAATGAACATATGGATAGCAAAGAAAAATATAAAGTTTAGAATAAAAGAACCTGGTATTGTGACAATGAGTGTAATGTCCGTCCTTATGGTGATATTTTAATAAATAGTTTTAGAAAATGAGACATGAATTACTGAACTTTTTAAAACTTTTTTCTTTCCTTTCCAGGATATAAAAGATTCTATATTTTAAAATTAAAACATGCTTTATAAACTAAAAGAGAGTTTACAGCAAAAATCATTAAATTAAATTAAAAAGTCATTTTACAAAAATATTCTTTTATACATTACATGAAAACATGCCTAAGCTTCTGTCACTCTTCCCTTGGGCCATATCTGTCCTGAAATTTTTTACTCATGTTGTTCCTGAGAGGGGGAGGAACAGAGAAAAATAAAATGAGTTGAATACTCAACAAGTATTACTTCATACTGTAAGAATATACCAATACAGATTTTCATTAATGCACTTGACATTCATCTACATATTTTACATAAAACGTTCCCTTCCTTTAAAAATATTACAAGTGAGGTTTTTCTTTAAAAATGTTTTCATTTATCATAAAACATTTTCCACACCTTGTACATTTATTTATAAAGAAACTAAATCGTTCATACATTCAATTACTCTTTTCACTTTTCATCTGACCAGTACACACTATTACTCCCCATGTGTTGGGGTTAGCGGTCTTTTAGACCCAGATTCCGTCTGTGGCCATAAGTTGGGAATCTCTTTCAGTCAGGGGATAGCACTGGGTGCACTACTAGTACTACTTACCCGGCATTGCAATCCACCCAGTCCATTGGTACCACCATTCATTCATTCTGTCATGGCCGTTACGTATTTTCATATATTAAGATATTCATTCATTTCCTTTCCTTTCAGTCCTTTCTTTTTCATTCATTTCATGCATCAGTCCATTTCATTTCATAAATATCATTTAAAAGCATAAGTATAAACATCATCATTTAAACATCATTTCATAACATCCATTAAACATTCCTTTCATACCATCATTTAAAATTCATTTCATAACCTCATTTAGATATCCTTTCATAGCATTATTTAAATACACTTTCATCGCATCATTTAAACATCATTTCTTAGCATTAAGCATAAACTTTAACATTTCATTTCATGGAAAATAAAGACAATAGTTACTACATATAACATCCATTCACATGCATACAATTATTACTTTGGGTGCATAAATAGGGATTGCCAAAGAAGGCCTTTACATACGTATACCTTTAAACATTAATACTTAGCATACTTTCATAAACATTATTTTATTTCCTTGATGGCATAAAAGAATATTTCTCATAAAATCTTTTCATTTTCATTTCGTATCATTTAGAAAACTCTATAAGAGTATGACCATAATACTTGCCTGGACTCCATGCTATTTACATTTCATGCAGTCCATTCATGTGTGTCAGATGACAACCTACATGCATACATAACTTTACATCATTCACTTTTTAAGTGCATATGTAACTTAAACTTAGAACTTACATAATACTACCATTTACTTAAACTTCATTCGCTTAGACATACTCTATTATCCAAGTTCATCCTCTATGTATTCCTTTATTACCATTCTCTAAATTCTCGAACCCATAGCTTGGGACTCACTTGAGGTCCCCTTTCCAATACATAGCCTCCTGCTTCAAGTTCTTATCATTTAAAGTGAACCTCCTCAATTCACTTTAAAGGTTAAGACACATTATTACCTTCATCATATTCTTCCTACCAAACCATTCTTTTCAATGTATAACTTGAACCAATCAAGTTATACGTCTCAACCCTAATCCGTACATACGACTCTTTTTCCATTCATGCATACTCTAAACCACACTTCATCATAATCCAAACCAAGATAATACATAACTTTAAACCAACTTTGAGGCTTAAATATCGTGTACTCAAGTTTAGGATAGACTATTCATTATATATGGTAAATCTGTCCAACACATGCGTCGCACCAATTTACACATGTACTCTACCTTTTTATCACCTAAGATCAAGATATAGTCCACTAAAACATCTACTTGTGTAAACAAGGTTCATACACACCAACATACAACACGTCCAACTACACAACTTATCCCAACGCTTCACACAACAAACACAACATACAACCACATCGCCCACTATACAACATCCCATCACTTCACATAGTTCACAACCACCTCCCAAACTCCATAGTGATCCCATCACCTCACATGGCATCCGGCCACTTCTTAATCACAACTTCATCACAATCACATCATAGCTTCGCACAATAATAACATAATTGCACAAACATCCCATCACTTCACAAAGCAGAACCACATCACAACTTTACATCTAATCCCATCACTTCATAATAAACTGCCATATCACCAACTACATCACAACTACACAACAATTCCCATCACTTCATAACATGCTGCTATATCACAAATACCAACAACAATGCAACATTCACAATGCCAATTAAGCTTCACAAACATAATCAATTACCGAGGAAAAGAGACATAAATTATAACATAATTTAGGGGCTGAAATTGCTGCATCGCTTGCTTTCCAGCAAGGTCTCGCAGTGGCAGCTACGTATGTGCAAGGAGGGGCTGGGTTGCGGCTTGGTGGTCACTATCGTGACCTTAAAACTATGGTTGTTTGGTTGCATTGCAGTGTTTGCTATACCTGGGAGACTCACGGTGGTGGCAAGGACTGAGGGTGGCATTGGGGGGTTGGGTCAACGAAGTGACTCTAGGTGGCCGTGTGGTGTGACTGTGGGACGTAGTGGACTGGCCGTGGGTGGTGGCGTGCTGGAGGCGTGACCCTTTGCTACCATCCACGATGCCTCTGTAGTAAGAGAGCATAGAGAAGAGAGGGAAGGCTGTCAGGGGAAAGAGATGGGGGGAGGCGGAGGAGTTGCTGGCGACGCACGGCGCCGTGCCGTGGAGGATGGCGGCGGCAGAGCCCTAATCTAGAGAGAGAGGGAGAGAACGTAATGGAAGGGACAGATAGATATGGGAGAAGGAGAGAGAGAGACGTGGGGGCTGGGCTACTGTAACGTGGATGAGGGGTTGCTCACAGTGGCTTGCAGTGGTCCGGCGCACAGCGGCAGAGAGGGGAGAAACAGAGCGAGTGAGATTCGGGGAGGAGGAGAGAATGAGGCAGTTAGAGAGAGGAGGTGGTGGTTACGACGAGGGTCGATGGTGTGCAAGTGGGGCTACTCTTGGTGGTGCCCGGCTGCGAAGCCCACATCCAGAGATGGGCAGAGAAGAGAACGACACAGAGGGGGAGAGAGATCCACGGGGTGAGGGAGAAGCCGAGGGAGAGGAGGGGTGGTTGGCCGGGGACGATGCAAGGGTGGACGGTACGATTGGCCGCGGCGGCGTAGGCTGGGTTGCGGTGGAGGCATGCAGAGGAGTTGAGATCGAGGAGGGAGGGGGCGATGGCTTGGGGAAGGGGGAGAGGGAGAAAAGAGGTAAAAATGGAGGGGAATTAGGGTTTTAATCCTAGCCCTATATCTAGGGATTCCTATCCTAGATCCAACGGTGGAGATAAATCCAACTAAAATAAAAGTGATAGAAATAAAGAGTAAAAATAATTGTAAGAGCGTTAGTATTGTACTCATCAAATTCATCTTCAAATTTTGATGAACAGTACATATTTTCTATATATCTAAAACTTCCTTATCCATAACTCCACATTGGATTAGTTATTGAATTCATCAAAATAATAATATAATATTATTTTTTTAATAATAATATTTTATTTTTTTTCATATTTTATAATTACACTAATCATATGTTAATTAATAATTTAATTTGATTCTTACATTATTATTACAAGACGGTTGAAGATTAAAAGTGAATAAAAAGGACCATTGGAGATTAAAAGTGAATAAAAAATAAATTTGATGAGTGAACAATAGCCCTTCAAATTTGAAGAAACATATCCATTTACTGTAGCTCAAAGTTTCACACTTATCTCTTTGGCTAATCCAATGCAGCTCTCTTTTGATGAAGTTCATCATATTTTACATTTGACTTAATTTTTGATGAAGCCAATGCCAATGCTCTAAGAGAATGCATTGAGTTTTAAACCAACTTTTCTTGAACTGAAAATAAGAATTTTTATCATAAAATAAAATTATGAGTTTAATAAATATTTCTAATAGAAATAAAATCATATAAATAAATAGAGTTTTTAACATAAAATAAAATAATGAATATTAGATAATATATCTAAAGAAATAAAATCATTTAAATAAAATAATTTTCTAAAATTATATTATTTTAGAGGTTCTAAAAATATAAAGAGGCTTATTTTAAAAATTAGGCATGGTTCAATAATAATAAAAACATCCAATTTAGAATAATTATGAATATTTAAAATATTCAGAAGATTTTAAAATACTCGACTCGCTTTAAAAATCAACTTCTAAATTTAAAATAGAAATTTAAGTTTTAAAGTACAAGGCGACTCGTAACCAATCGAGATAAAAATGAGTTGTTGGTCATAATGAGGACTTAAAAAACTGATCAAATGAGATCAATAAAATTGAATAACAAAATAAAAATATGTACTCAGCAGTTTGAGAATGAAGAATGGGAGAGAAAAAATCGATTGCTCAATCTATGTGTTCTAATTTAAACTACAGTTTTTTGACCGTCTATTTTTATTGATTGAATAAATGTTTTATGTGCCGGAAAACCAAACAATAGGCGTGATCTACTCCTAAATAAGTTGACAAAAATCCTCTATTAAGTAAAGAAAGTTGTTTTTTTTTAATTTTTTTAGATTTCTTATAAATCAATCATATAGGTCAACTTTTTATTCTTTCAATTCAGAAAGTTACTTTCTTTAATTTTTTTTAGATTTCCAATAAATCAATCATATCATGTCAACTTTTCATCCTTTCAATGGAATAAAAACGTTCACTATTCCTCCAAACAACATACATGAGAGATTTTAAATAATTGATTTTGTTTTCGCTTTTAAAAATTTTTTAAAAAATTATTTATTATTTTTGGGGCCTTGATCGGAATATGAGTTTTAGAGCATTCTCATTGACTTGATTAAAGTCTAATGATAGTTAAACTTTAATTAATATGTGCCAAAAATCATCACATTGAATTAGATATTACTATAAAATTTTAAACTACAACTACAATGATTCTCCAAATTTATAGGTGAACAGTAAGTTAGCTAAATATTAAAAATTAATTTAATTAGAATATAATTATTATTAACATTTAATTGGTAGAACTACAAAATGTGATAAAAATAAATTAAATAAAAAATTATTAAATTAATAATATTTTATTATTATATAAAGAGTAAATGAATAATCCAATGTGAGGATTGAATTTAAATGAAATGAGAAAATGCAAATTCATGTAATATTAGTTGAATTTTGAATATGCATTTGGCCAAGCCAATGAATATGCTCTTAGACAGCCGGCTAGGCGGCCTGTCCTTTAAGTTGCCCCTGTGAAGTAAGTTTTTGTGTGATCGAATCGATAAAGAACTCTTCCAATAAAATAAGAAAATTTTTACCACGTTGGGTCCGGAAGGACCAAAGATACCCCGACGATTAAATTAGTCATTTTTTTTTTTAACTTTTAGAGAAATTCAAGAGAGAGTTAGAGCCTTCTCATCCCTTCCCCCGATTACCAAGCTGCTTACCAGGGCTACACAACGGAGTTGTGAAGCCTAGACGCAAAAGCCCCAACCCAGCCCACAACTAAGGCCTGATGCCCTTAGAGGTCTGCACATCCCAGCACCAAAACGATGTCGTTTTGGTCCCTTGAAACCAACACAACCTAATTTTCTTCCCTTTCTCTTATTTTATTCTCTCTATCTGATACCCCATTCTGATAGGTAATAAGGGTATGTAGTGTATGAGATTCCACATTATTTGAGAATGAGAATTTCTTACTCTTTAGAATGTTTTAATTGGGCTTCAACTGTATCATTAACTAATCATTCTGGAGTATAGGTCATGTGGCTTGGGCCTTCTATTGGGGAGTTACAAATGATATTAGAGCCTATTCCAACTAAAATGGTGGGACTTGAGCCGTGCCACCTACGATGGGCTGGCTCGACAAGGACGTCAGGAATATAAGAGGGGAGATTGTGATACTCCATTCTGATAAGTGATAAGAGTAGGTGGTGTATCAGATCTTACATTACTTGGGAGGGAAATGTTCTTACTCTTTATAATGCTTCAATGGGGTTTCAATTGTCTCATTGACTAGTCTTTTTGGAGTAATAGGGCATGTATCTTGGGCTTTTCATAGGAGCTCTTCACTCACTCACTCTCTCTCTCTCTCTCTCCCCCTCCCCGTTGTCTCCCTTTCCCCTACTTGTGATTGACAACCTCTCAAACCCGCAGACCTGCACTTTAGGTTGTGCTTTGGATTAGGAGGAAAAGTGTTGGATGCAGACCTAATAGTATTCAACCTTCTTAGGTTTTGACATTATCTTGGGAATGGACTGGTTGTTCCAACACTACGCCAGTATCAATTGTCGAAGTCGAGTTGTCAATTTTTAACTACTGCTTGGAGAAGAAAGTATGGAGTTTGTGGACAATAAACTTAGGACGATGCCCACGGTGATATCAGTAATTCAAGCTAAAAATGATTTGTCCAATGGAGATAAAGCATATTTGGTGCGAGTGGTGTTAAAACCAATGGAGAAGAAGTCACTAATGGGTTCCAGTCATCGAGGAGTTGCCAAAAGTGTTTGCTAATGATCTCCCAGGGTTGCCTCTTGTCCGTGATTGACTTGTATTGGGAGCAACTCCTATACACAAGGCTCCCTATCAAATGACGCCATATGAATTAAAGGAGTTGAAGGCGCAACTTCAAGAGCTTATGGACAAGGGGTTTGTCAAGAAGAAAGATGAGACTTTCAGGATGTGCATAGATTACTGGGAACTTAATACGGTGACAATAAAGAAAAAGTACCATTTCGCGTAGGATTGATGATTTGTTTGATCAACTATAAGGAGCAATAGTGTTTTCCAAGATCGACCTGAAGTTGGGGTATTACCATGGGAATCAGGGAGATGGAAGTGCCCAAGACTGCATCCGAAACTAGATATGGGAACTACAAGTTTAGGGTAATTTCATTCAGATTGGCAATGCACTCGTGTCACTCAGAATATGACGAACTGAGTGTTTCAACCCTTCTTGGATTCATTCGTGGCGGTTTTCATAGATGACATTCTGGTCTACTTGCAAGATCCAAGGACCACATGTACCACCTACGACTGGTATTGGGAACACTACAGGAGCATTAATTGTATGCAAAACTTACTTCGTGTGAATCTTGGTTGAGTGAAGTTAAATTCCTTGGGCATATAATCTCCCATGAGGGAGTAGTAGTGGACCCCAACAAGATTGAAGCAGTGATAGCCTGGCCACATCTTAGGACTGTGCACGAGATGAGAAGTTTTCTAGAACTCATAGGTTATTATCGGAGATTCATGGAAGGTTTCTCAAAACACTCAGGACTACTCACGACAATGATTAAAAAGAACTCTAGATCGAGAAGTGTGAGAAGAGCTTCTAGAAACATAAAAGGAACTTGTGTTGGCATTACCTGTAGCACTAGTGGTCTTCGCCTTGAGAAGCTGTCAACACTATCTCTACAGTGAAACCTATGAGATCTACACAGACCACAAGAGCCTGAAACACCTCTTCACTTTGAAAAATCTCAACATGAGGTGGTTAGAGACAATTAGTGACTACTTGTGGAAGATCAAGTACCATCCAAGGAAGGTTAATTTGGTTGTCAATGAATTGAGTCGAAACTCTCAAATGGTGGATGTAGTGAAATCGTTAGAGGTAGATTCTCTGCTTTGTTGGATGAGGAGGGTGTAGGTGGAGAGCTCTCAATAAGAAGAGAGCATTGCCTCTATGCAGGAAGCTAGATTCGTAGACTATGAAGAGTTGAGGACTCAACAGAGAAGAGACCTAAAATTATTGGATATTTGATGAAGGATCTGAAAGTCAAGAGGGTTTATGCATTACAGTCTTAGTAGGGATGGTACCATATTGTACAAGAACTGAAGAATGATTCCTGAAGTCAGGAAGAGGATACTTTTAGAGGCCCATGTTGCGCCCTACTCGGTTGTGATAAGCCCAAAACATGGCTAGATTACATTCGTAGTTATTTTCGTTGCCTTAGTGTTATTTTAGAGCCATGAGAATAGATCTAGTTGGATATAGGTCTTGAATTTGTAAATAGCAACCCAAGCCCAAGAGAAGGCCAACCAAGCCCATGTATATTTTGTCCACCATAAGAAACCCAAGCCCAAAAACCCTAGAAACATATGGCCCATGACCAAAAGCCATTACTACTAGTGTCATGTGTCATGCATGCATAGCACTATGTACCTGGACGTGATAATGGACTAAGGGAGAGAGAGAAACTTGTTTGGGAAGCCAAGGGAAGGCATGCACGCCAACCCTAGCTTGATTGCCACATGTCTTGCATGCAAGAGACCTTCTAGAAGAAATGATGAGGAAATGACCTAGAGAAGGCCAAGGGACTTTCGGCCAACCCACCCAACATGCCTACACCATGCCACTTGGCAAGTGTGTGAAGTTCTAAGATGGATTGGAAGTGGCGCCTTGGGAAGACCAAGGGGATTCTCTCAAGGGATTTGCATAGAGAAGCCCAAGGGACCAAAAGGAGGGTTCGGTTTCCTACACCACACGCCCATCCAAGAGCTTTCTTGAGACCTTGCCACTTGTCAACCATGCAAGGAGTTTCTAACAGGAATAGGAACGGACAATGACACGAAATGACCAACCTACCCTCATGTTTTCATCCACTACACCCAAGGGCACACTCACACATGCCACTTGTCACATTAGGATTACAAAAATAATTCTTAGAAAGTGAAAAGTCACCTAGGGAAGGGGCATTAGAAGATGAAAGATCATCATGGGAATTGGGGTAGGAGATGGATGGCTAGGGCAAGGCACACACCTATGACATGTGTCACACATGCAAAGCTTTACTTTTGAAAGATGAGGAGACATAGAGATCAATTTACTTTTCTAGCATAAGCTACATTGCATCTAGAAGAAAAAGGAAGGGGCATAAAGGACAAAAGAATTCGGCCAAGGCAAGGGCCTTCTCCTCGATGTAGAGACCAGGAGGCTGGAAACCTTCCACTGGAAGGAGGACAGGAAATAGTGGAAGCTATTCGCCAGATGACTGAGGTAGTGCGCAATCAGATAGCGCAAGGACAGAACGCTAGGCAAAAATTGCCCAAAGGAGGAAATCAAGGGTGTTCGTACAAGAAATTTTTAGTTTATAGATACCCTAATTTTATGGGAACAGAGGACCTTTGAAATCCAACAAGTGGCTAGTGGACTTGGAGAGAACCTTCGATATCAGTGGATGCATGGAGGAACAGAAGGTCCAGTATGACCACGGAGCGACTAACATCCCAATGTCACGGCTTTCGTCAAATCATAAGCAAGACCTGAGACGTAATAGGGTGCTTGTCCCCAGCCTTCCCGGTACCATTGGGGTCGGGCGAAAAATTCGTTCGATTTACACGGCTGGTGGGACAAGTTATTTGTTTTTTATATAAAGCAAGGTGGAGTGCAGGTAGGATATCCACCCTCCCTCCTGCCCCACCCATATATATATATATATATAAAAAAAAAAAACACCCTAAATCTAACCCTCTTATCTTATTCCTCTTCTTCTTCTTCTCCAATGAGCCTCTCATCTCCTCCCCTCTCTTCTAAGTGTGTTATACACACTGACTTATAAATATAATTTTTCAAGAAACAATTATTTTGTGTATTTTATTTTGTTAACGATGAAAGGGGGTCGATTTTTATTTTTATATTATATTGTTCAATCTTCTAAAATATTATCTGAACACGACATGGACTTCCTATATATCTCAATCCCATCTTCAACGATAACCTTTATATTATATATTTCAAGCTTCAAGTATGTGTGATATTAGTATTATATACATGAGAATTGAAAACCTTAATTTAAAGTCACATATGATTAAATTACAAGTAAACTAAGGAGGGTGACTCATCTCTAATTTGATCTCATCTCATGTTGGCTATAATATATGTTGGAGCTAAGCTATAGTCTAAAAGGGATTTGACATTTTTGCTTCGGAATAAAAGCTGTGATTACGAAGGCACTAGAATATAGGAGGACCAACCACAGTATTATAACCAATGACAATGAATAATGTACGTGTCTATCTGTAGATAAGCCGTCTTCTGCATATGCATTTGTACATTATAATATTCAAATTATTAAAACATATAAGCCACGTTTTGATAAGAAATTGAGCAATGTGAGATTCCCTTTTTTTTTTTAGCATTTCTTGTGTATTCATCTGGTACATTAAAAGAAAACATGATCTATTCGCATGCATGCTTAATGAGACCCCCAAAAATACATTGCTCATGAATCTGTAATTTCAGTATCACTTAGAGAGTTCCACTCTCACGGATCGTTTTGCTTTCTCAATAAATGCCGTATTATTATGCGTGTTAGCACCTTCATGTTAATAATAAACAAGAAGGGTGACAACGTGTTTAGTCCTGTAGATAGAATGAAGAATGCATAGGGCTTCCATTCAACATAATGCAGTGTTTTAATAAACCACATAACATATGTTGAGGTACAAGGATTATAATGCTTAACTTAACAGTGTGTTGATGCTTCCTGCTCTACTAGTTGCAACTTCTTTTAAAAGAATCATTCTATTTTTAAAGTTGCTTTGACAAAAACAAACATATTCACTACACAAAATTTGGTTTTTGGGACGATTTTTGTTTGGAACGAAATGAAAATCGTCCCAAAAAAAAATAAGAGTTCGTTAAAAAAAAAAAAAGACTGAAACATGTTGACCGTTCGAACACATTCGAACAATATATGTAGGGATGATAAATTTTGTCCCTAATAAAAAAACAGTTCGAACATGGTAAAGAAATTGGTGGGTTAAGTATGGAAAATTGATTTTCCATTCGAACATACCACTTTACCGTTCGAACATGTAGATCATCAATGTTCGAACGTGGATAACATCGTTCGAATGGTATATGTGTTAGAATGCTAACATTAATGTTAATTAAAGAATATATAATAGAAATCAACAATTAATTTATAAAAAAAAGATTTAATTCAAAATTAATTAAATTTACCAAACACCAAATATTGTCCATACCAAAAATAAATAAAAAAATATAAATTAAAAATACAAAATACTAAGATCCTAACTCTCTACACACATCCTTGACTGAAGCTAGGCATGCCACTAGATGTGTTAACCGAAAAAATAACCTAATTATCAAACCTAATAAAATATCCATAATTATCCTTAATAATATTGAATTGAGAAATTCTATTTGCAATCTCCACTTGGGGACTGTATGTGCAGTCCTTTATTAAATGAGAAAAAGCATCATTTTAGGAGGGATATTTTTGCAATTTTAAAAAATTTTAAAGCTAAAATAGCCTAAGCTTGCATTGCAGTCCCCATTTGGGGACTGTACCTAGCATTGCTCTATTGAATTTGGTCGTTACAGTTGTTGTGTGATATTATCGTATCTTTTATGTTGCATCGAAATAATCTTAGACTCGTTCGAGCGTTATCAATGCTATTGAACGGTTGACTGATAACTCTTGAATTGTCCAGAGTGGACAGTTTGGGATTGTAAGATCATTATCGCAAACTATCAAACTGTATTTGTTGCGTTCAACATCATGATTTTGGTATAGTCTTTCAATATTGTTCTATGGATATGCAGTTTTGGTCATGGTGCATTGACGTATTATTCGTCGCTGCATACGACCAAACGAGTATATTTGGAAAACTATGTAAAAATGCTGCCAAAATTTCGTTGGATGTGACAAATAATAGTTGGTAGGTTGACGATTATGATCTTACAATCCCGAATGTGATAGAACCAACTACCAGGTAAAAGGAAGAAATTGTACAATATGTTAGATAAATGGTTGCTTGTTGATGCACGTGACTGTTTGTAATATGGTATTAGACATGGATAAGAGTTAGATGCGAGTTAGAGATTAGTTGGGTGAGGATTACAATATATATGCTGAAGGTGTTAAGAAATATTTGGAGTTTGCAACCTGTACAAATGATAGTAACAGTTATATTAGATGCCCATGCCAACAATGCAAGAATTGCGTTCTCATAAGATAGAATTGGTGAGATAGCATTTGTTTGTCAAAGGTATTGACCAAGGTTATACTGATTGGGTCTTACACGGATAACCATATCCAACGTCATTCAAGTCTCGACACTAAGAAGAAGACATTGATGAAGATGTACATCCAGAGGTTGTTGATGATGAATACGAAGAGGATATGAACAATTGTTGGGTGACATTGGTGCATGAATGTTTATGGATGAAGGTGATACAAACGCATCAAATTCAGATAATTCATGCTGTAACACTTTTACACGCTTGGGGAATGATTCACAGCGTGAGTTATATCCAGGATGTAGAAGGCAAAGCAAGCTGTCATTTAGAATTAGACTGCTTTATATAAAATTCATGTGCCGAATATCTATTAAGGCTGTCAATATTTTGCTCGATATTTTTAAAGAGACACTTCTATCAGACAATATTTACCCCGCAACTTCTATGAAACAAAACAATTGAAAATAGGACTCGGATTTGACTACAACATATTACATGCATGTAAGAATGATTGTGTTATTTTAGCGAGAGAATTAGTAGCTGAACGAGTGTCCCACTTGTCATAAATCAAGATGGACAACTGAGAAGCAGAATGTGCCGCAAAAAGTTGTATGCCACTTTCAATTGATACGTAGATTACAACGGTTATTTATGTCACGTTCAATGGCTACGGACATGACATGACACGCATCCTCTAGAGTCAGGAATGATAATATTTTGTCACATCCTGTGGACTATCATGGTTGGAAGGAATTTGATTTGGAACACTCACTACAACAAATATGGATTTTCCCAGGAGTGGCTGTCGTGCGAAAAAGTATATCATTAGTGGGAAAAAAATTTCCAACCAATTTGTTTCGTGGGAGACTCGTGGCATATAATTGGTGGAGAAAGAATCTTTTTCCACCAAACCATAAGTTCATGGGAAAAACCTTCTTTTTCCCATGAACTACCGTGGTAGTTAAAACTTTTTTTTTTCGAGATAAATAAGGTTTCATCTGTTATGATATTGTGGGAAATAACATCATTCTCTAAGGAAAGAGGTTGTGGCAAAAGGTTTTTACCCATGACAGATATTCGTGGAAAAAGTTGTCTTTGGTATTTCCGATAAAATACTTTCCTGGGAAATACATATTTTTCACAAAGTATTTCGTCAGAAATATTTATTTTCGAAGAAATCTTATCGCGGGAAATAATCACTTTGTGCAAAAAAAAGGTATTTGCCACAAGTTTCATTCGCAGCAAATCCAAAGAGATTGAAGAAAAAAAATTGTAAACTAAAAAAATGATCATAACAAATAGTCAAATATAGGCTGAAATGAATATATCTGAACCTTGGAGATCAAAATTCACACTTACAATAATTTTAAAAAAACATGTAAAATTGTGCTAACATTCACAAGAAAAACTTCTAATGAGAACCCAAGAGAGGAAACTGCCCATACAATTTATACACATACACCACACAACCACAAAACTTTATAAGTTAAAATTCATGACTCCACTAAACCACAACCATATAATCTATTCAAAGCACTCATTTGTTTTTACAAGCTTCATCCATAACCAATACATTTAATATAGAAAATTTGTCTATTAAACCAACATCATCATCATACTTTACAAACTCACTATAACTCCATCACTTAATCCCAACACTTCAAAATAATTCATCTTCATCCCAACTCCAATCCATGCTCAAACATCAACACAAGTGAAGCCACTCCATTCCATCCACTCCATTGCAATCCAAATAGGCTATCGCCCAACCAATAAACAAAAAAAATGTGTGCATACTAGTTTGAAGTACAGAACATGGAACTACAGCATTAAACTGCTTGTCAGCAATTAGCTTTTCAATACGAGTTGGAACCTAAGCCAAAGTTTCAAGTACAGAACATGGAAATTTTTCAAAATCACCAAAATTGTGAAATCCAGAAAAATTCAAAGAGAATAATTGTAGTGCTAGTTGAAAAATGATGAAGTCATAGTCCAAGTACTTTTTTTTTTCCATTTTCTAATAAAAGGTTGGAACAACTGAGTAAGGGCACATCATAGCATGCAAAAATGTGTCCATACCAATACATCTACTTATATATACATGCCTACATCTAGATATTAATAAGAAAGGCAACTATAACTCAAGTGCAAAATGATCGAAGCACAAAGGTGTAGGCATAGAGTTTTAAAGCGTGGGACGGAAGTGATTGAAAATTTATAAGAATATGGCATTATCTGAAAATTGAAAATAGTTATAGACAAACCTTGGTTATGCTCTCAATTTGATCTAAGAGGGAAATTATGTGACGCAACGTTACTGACTCAATCTCATCTTCACGATCTTTCGATGTCAAAATTTGGACAACATGAGGTAATGAATCAAAGTATGATGCCCCCCAACTCTCATCTATTCTTGCAAGCTCTTCCTCAGATACTGCATTTTACCATAACAGAAAATAGGGACAATGAGAAGAAGAAACAAGCAAATATGCACAGCACAACTTATATAAATAAGGTTCAACATCACACTTGGTCAGACAGTATCTAACACATGATTCCTGAATTTCAAAAGAGGACTGCCATGCCAGTTGCTACAACTGTTAAAACAGGACTACTATGCACCATAATTATGGGGATAGTATTAAGTTGAATCAAAACTAAAATTATGTTAGTGAAACATTCTCCACTTGACATTATTAGTGTTCCCAACATCAATGTTCCCCATAAAAAAGGTTATAGCAATAATCATTTTAATTATTTACTATATAAAAACAAAATTATATGAGTAGGATAGATATGACTACATCCAAGTCATAACTTTACAAAATTATATTACAAAGATTTAAATGTAGGTATTACATTACCTATGTGGTTGGCAACTTGATGGATCTTCTAGTTCATTTTGCCTCTTGAACACCAACTCCTTCATCTTTGTGGCTTTTAGAACATTTAATCGTTCAACTTCTAGCTCACCAAGAAACAGTAGATAAATCAGCACTAAAAGTTCCATAGTATCGTCTTAATCTTATGCAATTTGATCAAAAGGAAAGTAAATGACTGGTCTGTTAAGGTATTAGTAGTAAATATGGTAACCTGGAATTTGTTTTAGCAATTGAAAGTTATAAATTACTTTTATCATAACAGCATCCAAAAGAAACAATGGCACTCTACACAAAACAGATATAATAAAGAACTGGAGAATCAGAGAACACATACCTCAAGAATGTTGTGCAGGGCAATGGCCAAGGCCAAATTGACACCAACACGAAGACCCTATAAAAGAAGCATGACAATGTTCATAAACACCCAATTCCTGTGAAACGACACAACATTTTAACTCAATGAATTCAGGACCACACATTAACAGTCTCAGGTTGCACACAAACAGGTTGTACGACATCCAATTAACTCAATATTTCACTAAATCAATATGCAATGATATACATAACTCAATTTATAAGGCATATCAACATGCATGTCACCCATGTAATCCAATCCAACATAAATATACATATTCTATCACCTAACACTTGAGTTCAATACAATCCATTGCACAAAATATAATCATCTAAACCTCATATTACATTTACTATGCATAAAATCTTAAAAATCCAACACTTATAAATACGTGGGAAAAATGCTGAGCAAGGATTGTTTGGAGGGGCTGAGAGAGGCATTGGGGTTGGGGTGTCGAGTGCTCAGCACAGACGAAAAGGAGTGGCGGAGAGGTGGGCTTTTGGCGATGGATCTGGGTGGTGGAGACTCGTGAGAGAAAGATGGAGTTATTGGGAAGGGAGAGATCGTAGGGGAGATGGGGGATGAACGGAGGGAGCCTGCAAGGGGCTGTTAGTGACGTTGACGACGAATGGCGGTGGCTTGGGTGCAGGTTGTGACGGCAACGTGGATAAGCTGAGAGGGAAGGAGGCTCGTTCCGGGGGAGGAGGAGAGGGAGAGAGAGGCGTAGTGGGGGGAGGCTGGGTTTAGCGAGGGGTGGTCGCCAGTGATGGTGGTAGCGTGGCGCTATAGTGGTGGTCGGCAGCTGGGCTGTGGCTAAAGGAGAAGAGAGGGAAGAGGGGTGGGGTTCGGTTGGCTGCAAGGGGGAGGGAAGAGAGAAAGGGAAAAGAGAAGTCAGGGGGAAAAGAGAGAGTGAGGTTTTAATTTACGCGCTTTATCTTGGGTCTTCAAATTGGTATGAAGGTGAAGATTAAAATAATTTGTGGCAAAAACACGTCGCCGCAAAACATTTTTCCCCCAAAAAGTATGGTTTTACTTCCCCACGTAATCTCATGACAAAAGGTTTTTTTTTCCCACAGATAATTTTCGTGTCAACTAATTTTTTGTCACCAATGTATATCTTGGAAAAAAATTACGTGGGAAGAGAGCAAATTTAATTTTATTATTATTTGCAGCAGGTATTTATCGCCTCAAAAGAGCCTGATCTTGCCGAAAATAGTGATAACCCAAAATTTAAAAAAAAAAAATTGGCAAGCAAGATTATTTGCAGTGAGAAAGCGTCGCCGAAAATAACTAATAATGTTGTCGCAAAAAACTGCTAATCCACGAAAGGAAAGTATTTCTGGTAAATTTATTTGTGGCGACTTTTTATCGCAGAAAAAAATGTTTATTTCGTCTCAAAAAGTTATATCCCACAAAGTTTTAGTTGCTAACGTGATTTCGTGGCAAAAAGTTTGTTTTTTTTCCCACGAATACTTTTCATGTCATCAGCACACTATTTGCCACGATTGTATATCTTGGAAAAAGAATTCGTGGGAAAAGCCCATATTTTTTAGTGATCTATGGTTTGCTAAAGAACCTCATAATGTGCGACTTGGGTTGTCAATAGATGGATTTAATCCATTTGGAAACATGAGTACTAGTCATAGTACTTGGCCAGTTGTACTTATGCCGTATAATCTACCACCGTAGAAGTGTATGAAAGATCCATATTTCATGATGAGTTTGATCATTCCAGGTCCGAGATCACCGAGAAATGATATAGACATACACTTACAGCCACTGATTATAGAATTGAAAAATTTGTGGGAGAATGGGGTCTTAACATTTGATTCATCAACATGCAAGTCGTTTAAGATGTATGATGCCGTGTTATGGATAATAAATAATTTTCCTGCTTATGAAAACTTGTCAGGTTGGAGTACTAAGGGAAAAATGGCATATCCGACTTATAACAAACATATCCAATCTGAATGACTTACGTATGAGAGGAAATTATGCTTTATGGGCTATCGTCAATTTTTACCTAGTGACCATAGATAACGTGTAAATGCTAAGATGTTTGATGCCACTGTTGAATGGGGGAACCCTCCACCATATTTGTCTGGTGAAGATGTACTTGCACAATTTTTAGATGTTGAAACTAATGATTTTGGTAAAAAATAACGAAAGAGGAAATGAAATGCTAATGAGTTGAATTGGACAAAGAAGAGTATATCTTTCGAACTCCCCTACTAGTTGACGTTAAAATTGTGGTATAGTCTCAATGTTATGCATATTGAGAAAAATATCTGTGAGTCCATGTTGGGAACATTGATGTCAATTGAAGGTACTCAAAGAGTTGAGAGTAAATGATATAGACTAGAAACATGAAAAAGAGTTCCTGAAATGGTTTGAACGACGGGTAATGAAATTATAGATGCGAGTTTGCACTAAATTAAAAAATACATTGGATTGTTTATTTTTGAATGTTTATGCTATATTTAATATGTAGATTGTACAAATGCATGCGATTAATCCAAATGATATATCGAACGAACTGTATGCACTAGCATGTGGCCCCTCGAGATGCGCTGCTCGATATTCTGCATGTATTTATCGAGGAAGTATGTATCATATAATGGATCGAGAACGCTATAGGAAAACACAAAACAGTAGTGTCCTAGTCGAAAGAAGTCATGACGGAGACAACGTTGATTTCTATGGGGTTATTGTCAATATAATTGGAATGAGATATTTGGGGAAGCTTGTGATGTATCCATCATATAAGGTAAATTAAATGAATTCTTTACATCTCCTATTTATAATTTTCGCTTACTAATATTTACAACTTCTATGCAGAAGTGAAGTTCTATAAATAAAACAAATAGATCGAAGTTGAAGATTCATCATCATGCAGGCTCAAGATTTTTTCATCGCCTCTCTATGAAATTGGTAATATACTTTTTATTTTTTTTATTCTATATAGTTTGTTTTTTGGAGGTACTAATTTTAATATTGACTTTATATCTTAACAATATCGATTGTAGCAAGAGTCATACATCAATTATGATCTGACAAAATTATATGTTGCATCACATAATGATCGTAATGGAGATTATTATGTAAGTATTATAATCTACTGATGTTCATGAAAATTATGTAAGTATTATAATATATTTTTATTAAACATATTCGAATATTTGTGACGATATTAATTTTTTATGTTGTGTGTAGGATAAAATAGTTGCCCTACGTGCAGAACCTGCGTTAGATCAAAATTCCTCAACAAGTGATGTTGAATCTTTTACACAAGTTATGGGTCAACGTTTAGGATATTTGAGGGGTTTCGGTCGCTGTATAAAGCCGTCTAGCTCTTTCTCAACATCAAGTACCTCTATAGCGTTAGAGAATGTGAATTTCGGGATCGAACAATTGACTGCAAGATAGCATAAGTTAGAGGCTCAAGGTCTTTAATGGGTGGTCGATCGATACTAGTACATTCAGCCAAATAAACATGAGGGAATGTTCGAACGTTAATTTTATTTTTATGGATTGAGTAAGATCTTCAAACGTATAATTAAAGGATTAAGCGATTTTTCAGTTAACAGCCATTCGAACGGTATCATATGATGTTTGAACAGTTGTTTTCGATGTATCCCTGTTCGAACGTTTCATGGACTTTCAAACGGTTAATGTTTTATTTTAGCTGAAAATTTAAAACAAAATAGGCATAATTAAAAAATATTTTAAAAAATATATTACAAATTGTTCAATACAAATAAAACTAGTCATAAGTCAGAACTAAATAAATAAAATAGTAATAATACTAATAATGTCATTCGTATAGGATTTTATAATTAAATCCCAAAATCTATGCAAAACACGAAAATCATTTGCTTGGAGACCCGCTTGTTTCGCCAATTGATCCTCTAACTCATCCAAATATCCTGAGCGTTGATCCAGAACTTGTGTAAGAATTTCAACATCACTTGTTGAGGAATTTTGATCTGACGCAGCTTCAGTATGTAGGGCAACCATTTTATCCCACACACTACATAGATAATTAATATCGTCACAAATATTCTAATACGTTTAATTAAAACAGATTATAATACTTACATAATTTTTATAAGCATCGGGATGAGTCTACTTTCTATTACGATCAGTATGTGATACAGCATATAATGTTGTCAGATAATAATTAGTGTCTGACTTTGCTACAATTGACATTTTCACTAGTTGTTCCTTTGTTCTCTTCCATTCCTAAATAAATCCGTACCATTTATACATTCTTAACCCATGATCCTCATATATCTTTCATATAGAAGACCCAATAGACTTTAATGGACAGCAAGCGTTATTAGTTACTTTAATATTTTGGCTTAGTGCCATGTGTGGTGGAAAGTTAAATGGGTTGAGATTATGTTTTGTAGTTGATGTTCTCTAAGTGAAGAGGAGTTAAGGAAAGAGCTTTAATTCCTTCTTGGAATTAAAGTGAGCCTCTAGTTAAGAGTTTTGGTTAGTGAAGCTTAGAGTGAAATGGATATTGATGTACTCGTTCCATTTCATTGAATGGGAAATTTTTTCAAGTTCAAAGGGAACCAAGTGTAAAGCTCGGAGGTAAGTAGTTACGACCATGCTTCTCACACGTCATTTTCTTCTATTAAATGCTTTTAAAATACTTCTTTGTGACGAAAAGTTAAATGTATATAATGTATAAGCCTTCTTGATATCCCATGTTAAGCATCCTATAAATTATGAAAGTGTGTATATGTATGATTTACAGGCTGCACATTCAAGGTTTAGATCATGAGATTTATCATGCACATGTTTTTTTAAAAGCTAATGATTTTCCTTACTATAAAAATATAGCACGAAATGCATTCTTATGGAAGAAAATGCATGTTGCATTGAATTAAGAAAGATGATGAAATGCTATCAATGGAAAAGGAAGGAGAGAAAGGAAATGGAGGTTTTTGTATGAAAGCATGTAAATGGCCAATGACAGAATGAAAAGGGTACGAAAGGAAAGGGGCAAATTGCAATACCGGATCGGTCCCATTGCAGTGCACCCAATGGTGCCATCCTAACTGAGGGATTTCCTAACCCATGGCCACCGGTGGAGATCAGGTCCGAAAGACCGCTAATCCTAACACACAAGGTGTAATAGTGTGTACCGGCCAAAGAAAAGTGAAAATTGAATTCAAATGCTTATTTAAGTGTTTTATGTTTATTTAAATGTTTTAAGCTTGTGTGATCTTTCAAAAGAAAAGAATAGTCGATGTTTGCTATTTTAACTACTTGGTGTACTACATACTAGTATTAGACTCACCTTTGTGTTAATGTTTTAAAATCTAGGAAATGACGAAGATGAGACTGTGGTGTGGAGCCAGACGCCTAGAGTATCCTGGGGATGGGTCTCTTTTATCTGATGTTAAATTATTTGGTTGTTGGTTTGTAAAAATGTTTTGGGGACTTGTATATTGAGACAAGTGCTTCTTTTGTGGACCGGGTAGATGTTTCTACCTGGGAGATGGTTATAGTTTTTAAACTTGTAATTAATGGGACCGTCCTATGTTTTGACAAATAGGTTATTTTGGGACTTAAAATATGATAGAAAATGAGAAGGTCCCTTTTCTAAATTTTAGTATGATATACAGGTCTCTTTTTATAAACAGTTGATTTATTAGGAAAAAAAAAGGATGAATGGTAGCAGCTCATCCCATTCTAGGGAGGGGTTGTTATAGAAAAATCACTTACAAAAGCTGGAATGCAAGAACAGAAACTGCTAAGAAAACTTTCTCTCAACTCTCTCTCGGTTTGCTCTAGAAAAGTTAGAAAATGGGTATGTGTGTGAAGTAAATTGCAAGGGGAGTGGGGTATAAGGAAGGGATGACATGGGGGGGTACTTGAATGACCCTTGGAAGGGAGAGGGTGGCAACTGAAATGGTAGAGGAAAGAGGGCTGCATGGCAACTGATTTTCTGCTACTATTCTGGCCGAGTGGGTGGGGTAGTTTGGTTGCCATCAAGCCACTATTTGAGGCCAATCATGAGGTGGCATGACACCCAAAGCACGGCCTTGTAAGAGGGAAGAAATGCAAGAAGCTTGGCCAAAAGGAGTGGTTTCGGTGGGACTAAATGGGGTTAACATAGTGGTGTCTAGTTTGGGGTTTAATTAGGATTTCAATCATTTTTTGGCTCAAGTCGAACTTTTCTTAGTTAAATGAAATTACCAAAATGTAAGGGAGTGGTTAAGGGTGTAAGAGTGTGTAATTGAGTGGTTAATTGCATGAGGAAGTGATTTAATCAAGTGATAAAATACTAATCAAAATTAAGTAGTTTAGGGTTTGAAAACCAAATTTAGGGTATTGGCCTTCAATTGGATTTAGGGTTTCGGTTGGATTTCAATGGTTTGAGTTTTCATTAGGGTTGAAACTCTCTTTTGGTTGACCAAATAGTATTTTAGTTGGAAGGAATAGTGTTAGGTGTAAGAGGCATGGCTTGAATCACACTACATCTCCTTCACATTTGTCCTCCACTTGACATGTGTCCAAGGGTTTCTAATCGGATGGCTAGGATTGTGCCATGTGTCCAACTAAAAAGTAACTGTAGTGATCCTAAGTGGATTTGGAAATCCTACCTTGCGTTTGACAGATGTTTGAACCAGTTGTCACATGGCGCTCTCATGGTAGTTACCATTCATCTGAAAAATCTTGAAACTTTTTATTGCACCATAAGATCTAATATACTCCTATGAATATAATGGTGCAACTTGTTTTGTGAAATTCTACTCCTAAGTGCCTTAGTTTAATAGAATGCACTCTAGTGTACTATTCACCCAAGAAACTCAAGACTTTTTATTGTAGCATAAAATCCTAAATATTTATCCGAGCCTAATGGTGCAATTTGTTTCACAAACTTATACTCCTGTATACCTTAATTAAATAAAAAGGCAACTTCATCGCCATATTGGATCAAGATCCAACTACACTAACGGACTAAAACCTACTTGATCGCCCAGTTGGTGAAATGTTTCTAAGGTCTAAAGAAATTTACCTAACGAATTTATTTCAGGTCATTATAGGTGGTATCAAAGTTTTACGGCTTTGCGTAAATTCATATGTCATGTAGGAATAAGTACTAGATATTAGGCTTTAAGCTTAGTTTGTAGGCTTGGTTTTTGGGAGTTTAAGGGTAAGCAAAAGTGATGTGTTTGAATCCTATGGCAGGAGAGTCGTCATGGTGCAACCTAGGCTATCCCGTGAACAACCCAAGGATGTGCATGAAGAAGAATACCCATGTGAAGATGGAAGCTAAGTCACTGCTCAGGCGATAAATTGCATAATAGACATGTTGCAATGATAGCAAGAGCTCTTCTAGTAGCAACTACACCAACAACAAACGTATGTAGAGTAGTAGCAGTAGGCCCAACATCAGTGTGCTGAGCAAAGATGTTCTTACGAGCATTTTCTGGCTTACTAATACCCGAGATTTGGTGGAAGCGAGGGACCCATGAAGGCAAAAAAATGAATTATAGATCTCGAGAGGACATTTGTGATTTATGGGTGCACCAAGGACTAAAAGGTGTTGTGCATTGGGCACTTGTTACAAGGAGAGGTTACAATTTGGTGGGACACAAAGCAGCGATTACTCATCGTGGCATTAGGATCGCTGGAAGTCGTAGCCTAGCAGCGGTTCAAGAGGGAGTTTGAAGACTGCCTCTTCCCTGCCATTGTGAAGCAACATAATGCAAGAGAGGTTGTCAGTCTAGTGCAAGGCAGTATGACAGTGGAGCAATATGCTGCTAAGTTTATGGAGCTGGGAAGGTTTGTTTTGCATCTCATCTCTACAGAAGAAATGCGAGCTGAACATTTTCAAGATGGGTTGCAGCCACGAGTATGATCCCAATTTGTTTGCCTACAAATTTCAAACTTTCAAGGGCTAGTGGAAGTCCCCTTTATTCGCAGAACGTGAACATAGCAATTTGGCAACCTTGAAAACTGGGCAGAAGAGGAGGACTTATATTGGGGAAGGGAGCAGCTCAAGATCTCTGTAGAAGTTTGTATCCATATCTTGACCGCATCCACAAGCATGTAGAGAGTTCGCAGGGGAGTCTAGATACCTGTGTGTCATTAGTGCATCGGGCCTCATGAAGGAGAGTGTCGACAGGGTGCAATAATAAGTTATAGATGTGGGCAGGCCAAGCACTTTGCCAAGGAATGCCCTATGATGGCCCAAGAAAGCAGGCTTGACGTGGCTAGAGGAAGAGAGGGCCAGAAACAACCATTGCAAGTGCGTGTCTATGCTTTGACACCTAGAGAAGACGGGGTGGAGGCCCGAGAGACCCAAGAGGTTGGCTAAGTTATTTGCATTTTGGATGGTAAGTTTATATTTTGAGAGCAAGAGCATTTGACTGTATTAGGAAGAGTCAAACTGTTTAAATACTATGCAGGTACTTTGTTTGACTGAGTGCATCCTAATCGCTTGTATCTACCGAATTCGCTTGAATGTGTAGTTTACAAACGGAGTCAATCCAACAAAGTGTGGCAGTGGCTCTACTGACTAGGGAAGTGATATTATGTAGACAAGTTGCATTAAGTTGCCCCTCATAATTGGAAGGGAGAGTGCTGGAGTCAAGAGCATTTGTTGTGTTAGGACCGGGATACGACGAGCAGGATGAACCATTGGCTTCAGATGGTTGAGGATGAGCCCGATCCTGATAAGAGGCTGGATTTAATGTTAGTTTTTGTAGCGATGACTCTATACACTATAGAGCGGATGAGAGAATTGATCTGATTATGTAGTAACTATATCAAGGAGATTCTATCTCCCATGCCGTGTTGTCATGTATCCTCTACGTGCAAAGTGCACCATGTACACTACCACTATGGGCGGGGATACCTCTATGGAGGTAGAGGACACCGGTGATCCTCATGATGGCCGTTGAAGTACCTATTGCACCATGGCAAGGCTAGGTCGAGCAGCTTCTACCAAGTGCCATCCCGTGCACGTGGTTTGCATGGCGGAGCCACCTCTGTGGGGTGGGAACAAGGGACGTCGACTGCCCATATGATGGTCATTGGACTCCCTGTTGCGCCACAGTGGGGCTAGGTCGAGCAGTTTCTACCACGTGCCATCCCATGCACTTGGTTCGCATGGTGGAGCCTCCACCGTGGGGGGTGGTTGGGAACCATCCCTGTGGGGAGAGAGGAAGCGATGGCAGCAAGTCCATTAGGCTCACGGTGGGTTGTCGTGAGCCTCTCGGGTGCATGGTGACGTGCACCCATTAAGCTTGTCGTGTTCTGTCCCTGGCAGCAGGGGCCAGCTGGTCATAGACAGAAACCTTCGGCAGGTTCACCGGGTTGCCATGCACAATCAGGATGTGCATGGTCAGTAGGCGCTATGCACTTAAGTGCACAGTGTTTGCCAGCTGTATGTGTGCATGCGTCCAGTGTATTTATGTTCATAGTATTTATACTGTGCATTTAAGTGTACATTGCAGTTATAGTACACAGAGCAGTGAGCATTTACAGCTCAAGTGGCCGAGGAGTTTGGGTTCCTGGTCTTACATGCTAGGTGCATGGAAAGCACTTAAGTACAATGCACTTAACTGTCTGGGCGAGGAAAGGTTTGCTTGCCCAATTTTTTGCAACAGTGTTGGTGATAAAATAAAAGTAAAAAGGCTGGGAATACTTATATGAGAAAAATTTATTTGCTTAGTCTAAGATGATTTTGCAAGCCAGGAAATCATCATTCTTCCGCTTCCGGTGTAGAAAACTAGTCAATCCCACAAAAGGTACTAACTGTTAATGTCGAAAATTGTACAACATGCCAGAAGGGGAGAAAGAGTCATTCCCAGCTTGCTGCGACGATTTGGGGCTCAATTGGTGCGGTTTGAAGCCCTCAACGGTGATCCGGTGTGGCTGTAATGCATCCGTACTACATCCATGACAGTGAATGAGAGATAAATCTAGGAAAATAAAAGAGATGGATATACACAGATTTACATGGTTTGGCATAATGTCTACGTCCACGAGTTATTTGGGGGGGGGGGGAATCCAATATAATATGATTGTTTTTACAGTCTCATTGTTGCCAGGTTGAAAACGTTGAAGGAGAACTCAAAGTCTAGAAACAATTTGGAAGAAGCCCATGAAGTCGTCTAGTCCTTTTCTTTTATCATCTGCCACTCTTTTTTTAATGTCATATCTCCTCTACCCTGTCATATTTCCTCTTTTCCTCCTGGCATCTTGTCAGTATTTAACTTTTTGTTCATTCCTTCTTTCTCTCCTTTAAAAATTAATACTATAGCCAAAATTTGAAATTCAAGCTAAAATTTAGACTTGACAATAGTTAAACCATAGCAATGCTCTAATGAGACCTCCATCCTTGGTATGGGCTGGGAAAGTTACTGTAGGCCTAGATATTTTATCCGAAACTTTGGACGGAAGTCTTTCCTTTCTTTCTACTCTCTCTTTATCGATCTCTCTCTCTCTCGGCCTGCAATTCTTCCAATGATCAAGGTATGAACTCTTAAGCCACTATTTCCTTTCAATTTATCATCCGGTCCTCACGCTCTGTTTGGCCGCTATAGAAACCGAGGGTAGAGAATTCTCTTTGGTACCGCAACTCATCCCTCTCAAGCTTCCAAATTCTTTTTTATTTTTTCTTGTATTACTTGGATAATTAGCCTTCAGGGTTTGAAATTAATTTCCCCTAAAGTTTCTCAGCAATCGAATGACTGTTCATTAACATTTGATTTTTTCTTTTTCATTTTAGGTTCCAGACTCAGAACATTTGTTTAGTTCAATTGACGTATATGATAAACCAGAATATTTGGCTTAGCTTTGCATCAACCGAGTGTTATCGTTTTATTTCAATTATACTATACCATCTGTTTCTTAATTGGCTCATTGTGCTCTTATTTTCTACGCGAAGTTCTCGTTTTTTAGGATTTTAGATTTAGACACTGTTTGTTATACTTTAGGGGGCATGATATTTGATATAGGCCTTTTTAGTGGGATGGCAGGAGTCTTTGGGTTTACTTGTACATACGAGCATTAGGATCTCGTGTTGGGTTGTTTTTATCTCAAGCCGTTCCTCATCAACGAAAGCCGTTTCACAGAGCAAAGACGCGTACGGGGCCAATAGATTTTTGGTTTGCGGAACTTCTTGTATATCTGGTCTCCCATGGATGAGGCATCTGGTTGCGCTTCAAGCCATGCATGGATTTGGGTCATTGAAGCTCTTGCAAGCTTCAAGGAAGTCGATGTTTCCATTTTACATGGTACTGTAAATTCAAATATATTTTTCTGTGAATTATTTTTTCTTAATCTATCCTTAAGTGAAGGTTTGGGTAACTCATGCTTTCTTGTTTCAGATTTGATTAAAATGGCTCCAGAGTTACCTGATAATTTGGGGAAAAACATGAGGGAAATGCTGGCTTTGAGATGTTTGGAGGTTTTATTTGGTCCTAGTAATGGGATCACAAAAGATGGTTGTTCCTCCCTAGCTTCAAACGTTGGGTTTGATATGTCAAAAAGCTGTGAAGATGTTCTCGAGCACATAGTGCAGGAGGTAGTATTTTATCTAATAATAATTAAATTGGTCATGTTTTTTAAAGACATGGTATTTGAATCAACCTGGTTTCACATAGTTGATTATCTCCTTCAAAATCTCTAAAGCTCAGAAGTCCTATTTTAAAGTGAACATAAATATTTTGTGTCAGACTTCGTTATCAGATCTTAAAATGGCTGGACCAGAGCTGTCAAAATGGGATGCTCGCCCCTTTATAATCTATAAAAGAGCCTGTATGCCTAAACTTGCCTTACAACAGGTAATTGGAGATTTTTCAAATTTCCCTCTCTATTATCACATATTCCCCATTTCATCCAATCTCACTTTTCATTCAATATTTGGTTTGTGTGTTTCTCTATACACAGCTGAAAGATTCACTTCTTGATGGCAGTCATCCTTATGCTGATTCTTTGAAGGTAAGGAGTGGATTGCCATTTACAAATGCAGGTGAAATAGTACCTGTGTATAATGGTAAGCACAGTGCACTCACACAGAGAGTTAATAGGAGCTGTTTTGACACTCAACATATGGGACTGAAAGGGAACATGATGCCTAGAATTGCCGAGGGTAGGAAAAAGCTACTGGAAAACAATTCGTTTTCTGGGATTTTACTAGACTCCAAGAGGAAAAGGGATGCACCGGCTACTGAAAATATGGATGAAGACTTCCATCAAAACCGAAATATTTTAGATGCTTGTGATGATCCTAATATAAATGCCAAGAGGCAGAAGCAATTTGCTTCATCCACAATTCAGTCCAGAGAAGTTAGCTCAGTTCCTCTAAATGGAACAGAGCGTGTAGAGTTTCCATCTGAAAGAGTTATGCTGGTTGCTGGAACAGAAAGTTGTGGCTTGGCTAAGGATCAGATAGGAAGCCTGGAAGAAGTCAGGGTTCTAGGGGATAATCATGATGAGCATACTGCCTCCATGAAATGTGGGCATATTGCTGATGATGAATTCAACCATATTCAATCAGAGATTCCTGATGTCGGTACTATTATGCCTTCAGATATATCTGGAGATGAACCTCGTCAAAAGATTTCTGTTGATGAAGTCAGAGATGATAGGGAACAATGTGCTGAACTTAGAACTTCAAGTGGTCCTCTCTTGGTCAAGACTCGAGGAAATGAATCCCAATGTGACTATGAACACCAGTTTCAACTAAAAGCACAATGTTCTGCATCTCTCAATGGATGCAAGCAGAAGATCACCGCACATGAAGCTGAAGAGGATATGGACCATTGTTGTGAAGTAGGGATATCAAGTGATAGTGAGGGGTATCACAATGGTGATATTGATGTCTTCTTTGAGAAAAATGAGTTTTTGAGCTCTCGGGCAACAAACAGTTATGATCCATCAACTGGTTGGACGTTCCAAGGTCTTTGTATGAAGTGTAATGAAGGTGGTCAGCTGTTGGTATGTAGCACAAGTAATTGCCCGGTGATGGTTCATGAGAACTGTTTGGGTTCCTCACCCAGCTTTGACAACAATGGTAAATTTTACTGCCCCTTCTGTGCATATTCCCTTTCTATTTCAGAGTACCTTGGAGCTAAGAAAAAGGCCTCCTTGGCAAGGAAAGAATTAACTATGTTTTTTTGTATGGGTTTGGACCAAAAGCCAGAGGAACTTACTGAGACATTGCATAGAGAAAAGCATAATCTTTCAAGTCAAAGTGGAGATGAGGATCTTCTTGTCAAAAGTCATGAAAATGGGTACTTGGAAGAGAGAGTAAATGGTCAGACTGGTCACGAACGGGAACATGCAAATGAAGTCAATAATTTTCATTGTAGAAGAAGTATAGATGATAAGCAACAAGCAGAACCTTCTGCATTATATGATAATGTCATTTCAGCATTTAGGGAGGAAGAGCTAGCTGAAATTACCAGGACACTAAATGTATTAACTGAAGAGAAAGAAGGGCAAGAAAAAATTATCCAAGCTGTAAGAGTGGTTGAAGGAGACAACCAAGAAGCAGCTGAGCATGATGGTCATAATTCGGCCTGTAGAAGCACATATATTATTCCTGTCAATCAAAGTCCCGTGGAGGAAGAACTCCAGCAGGATGTTTTTGAGCAACAGATTGCTGACCCACCAGAGGAACCTGTTTGTGCACTTGATACTCATGTAGATGGTGATAATTTATCCTGTAGAAACACAGATGTTATTCCTGGAATTCAGAGACAATCAAAGGAACAAATCCAGCAGGAAGTTTTAGAGCAACGGTTTGCCGAGCCAACAGAGGAACCTGTTTGCGCACTTGATGCTTATGCAGAGGAAACTTCTGAAGAGGAAAATGAGAAGTCTATCATTTCTAATTATTTTATAAGATTCCGAAAGAAAGAGAGGCTTGAGTAAGTTGTTTATATGCCTAGTTGTTTCTATACACTTATCATCTTCCCTTCATGTACTTCTGGATGTAAGTTCTTCTACCCTCCATATTCAGAAGCTACCTTAAAGATTGTATTATGTTCTATGGTACACCAGTTTCATCTGGGACTCATGTTTTTCTCCCTTTCTACCCCTACGCACACTTCTTGGTTATCAGTAGCAGTTTAGCATCCATATATTGGTTATTCAATGAGTGCAAACAATCCTTTGGGGCCACACCTCCTGGTGAAAAGCCATCAATTTAACCAGTTTCGTGTAGGAAAACTTCTGAGGGTGCAGTGCACGAGACCGGGGTTTACTCTGTAGAGGTGGGTCCGAAGGGCCCTGCCTTGGAGAGGTTCCCAGACATAAAATAAAAAAAAAATATATATATATATTGGTTATTCAACTTATCCTTCATTGGTAATTAATCTTGATTTAATTTGCAGCACTTACCCAGTAAGTCCTCGGCTAAGGCGAAAGAAAGTTCTGTGGACAGCCGAGGAGGAAGCGATATTGAAGGTACTTATTTTTCTGTTTGCTTGCATTGCTCCTTGACGAAAACTTGTTTAACTTTATAGTTTAACTTGACATTTTATAGGTGTAACGCCCGTTCTTGTGGTGTGACTTTAAGAAATCGTTTTAGAAAATGAGACGACAATTTCTAAACTTTTTAAAAAATCTTCATTTCCTTCCCAAGATATAAAAGATTCTATAGTTAAAATTTAAAACTGTTTTATAAATCTAAAGAGAGTTTACCGTGGAATTCATTTAATTAAATACAAAGTCCTTTTAAATTGATTTCATACGTTACATAAAATGCCAAAGCTTCTGTCACATTTTCCTTTGGCCATGTTCGTCCTGACGCTTCGTCCTTATTTCATTCCTGGGTGGGGTCATACATAAAAATAAAATGAGTCGAATACTGAGTAAGCATTACTTCATACTATAAAAATATGCTAATATAGGTTTTCATTCATGCTTTTATTATTCCTCTACATACTTTACATAAAACATTTTCTTTCTTTGAAACATTGAAAGGTGGGGTTTTTCTTTAAAAAAAATTTCATTCCTCATAAAAAAAACATTTCCCACCTTGTACATTCCTTCATAAAGAACTAAAACGTTTCATACATCAATTACTCTTATCACTTTCATCTGGTCGGTACATACTGTTACGTCCCATGTGTTGGGGTTAGTGGTCTTTTGGACTCGATTCCGCCCGTGGCCGTGGGTTGGGAATTCCTCAGTCAGAATGGCGCCACTAGGTGTACTACCAGTGGAACCGATCCGGCATTGCAATCTACCCCGCATTTTGGTTTCATTCTCATTCAATCATGGCCGTTACATATCTTCATACATTAAAACATTTATTTCCTTTCCTTTCATTCGTTTTAGTCATTTCCTTTTTATTCTTAGTTCATTTCAATTTATAAAACATCATTTAATAACATAAAGCATAAAATCTTGTCATTTCGTTTCATGGGGTGCATTAAAAAGGGATTGCCAATGAAGGCCATTACATGCATATACTTTAAACATTAACACCTTATCATACTTTCATAACACTTGGTTTCATTTCTAAAAAACATTTTCTTTTCTTTCATTGCATAAAAAGAACATTTTTCTTATAAAAGCATTCTATTTCGTTTTCATAAAGAAGCACAATTCATTTTCATTTTCATAACATTGATAAAACTCTAGAAGAGTATGAACATAATACTTACCTGGACTCTATGCCATTTTCATTTCATGCAGTCCATTCATATGCGTGTCAGATGGCAACCTACATTCATACCCAACTCTTAGTGCATTCTCTTACACATGGCCTTAACCTCCGATTGGTTCTTTACTTAAACTTCCTCCACTTAGACTAGTCATCGTCCAAATAATCTCATTCAACTATTACTTGCATACTTCTTCATAATATTCCTAATTGTGCAAACTTACACCTCTAGGTATTTTTAACTTCCCTTTCATTACACTTGTACAAGTCACCATTTAATCCTTGAAGCATAACCATTTTCTTAAATCCTAAGCCTACTATAAACCTAAAAGCCCAACTTCATTTCTAACTAATAAAGTGAGCTCCTATGCTTCACTTTATCCTCCAAAGCATCATTCAACAAACCTACAAAGTAATCCTAGTTCTCTATGAGATCCAAACTGCCAATACAATACCCTTCCTCCATACACATATAATCCAATCCCGCATCAACTCAAGTTCTCATTCACTTCCTTACATACAAACATATAACACAATCCAAAACAAGTGTACATATACAACCAACCAAAAATACACATTGACTTGACTTCCCAAGTTTCATCAATACACAATATATTCAAAGTATTATATAGAGTTGTCCATTACATGCAACCAATCAAATTACACGTGTCCTACCCTTTTATCACCTAAGATAAATATACAATCCATACAAGGTACTCATTTGGTCTCACAAACTCCATCCACATTCCACACATTTAATATATATACAAATCTGTCCACAATTTGTTTTTTTTTTTTATAAGCAAATATGTCCACAATTTAGAAACCAACGCAATCACCATATTCTTCAAATTCACTACAAACTCCATCATTTAATCCCAACACCTCAAAACAATCCATCTCAATCTAACTTCATACAAGTATAACAAAATCTCAATACAATCAATTAGGAAGCATAATCCAAAAAACCAAGCGTAATCATACAATTACAACCACGTCTATACTCGATCATCAAACACAAATGAAATTAAAGATTAAACATTAAATCTTTCCAATGCATACCACAAACACCAAGATACACACTCTATTCATTTATGACTTGAGCCCAACTTAATTCCATCACACAACCATTGTTCATGCATGGCACACCCAACATACTCAAATTTGTCAAATCTTTCAAGAGTGTCCATGTACAATTCTTATCCTACTTAATAGAACTTATGCACCTCCAAAATATTACCATCTTGCAATATACATCATACATCACACAAACATAAATTGCAAGAAAACCAATTTGAACACAATCTGTCCAGCCACTTAAACCAAGATACAGTTGGTCTTTCCAGCTTCATACACACACCAACAACAATCCCAATCAACATCTCACTTCAACATCTAGTATCAATTTACATTATTCCACTCCACCCTTCCATATACGCAACTCAGTCAATAAAACATACCACATGCTTGCTGCCCATGTCATTTAATCTAAAAAAATTACACTCACTCCATCCGTCTAGCACTTGAGTTCAACACAAACCCATTACACAACAATATAACCATATAAACTTCATTTTACATTCAATATGCATAAAATATGTCCAACCAACCTTCACAAACACCTCACTCAATTTATAAGCCTCTGGGCAATACATACATACTTCCAAATTACAACACAACACAAACACACCTACTGCATAACAAGCTCCTAATCAATCTATCAGTTCCTCGTAGTTTATCACAACCAACACATTCAATACAAAAAATCTGTCAAATTCTTGGACCTCATGGTCCTCATGTACATTTAAATCATAAACCATTGCATTTAAGTAAAAACGCAACTAACTCTTCGACTAAATCAATATAAACATAAATTAAACCCATTATCCATTTAAACCCAATAAACAACAAACACAATCACATGATTCCCCAATATCCCAACCTAAACAAACAGGTAATCACATTCATACATTTATGATTCTAGCAGTCGGTTTCAAAAGTATAGTTATTCGTGTGGCTTCCATTTGGGACCAATGGCGTATAGTTATATAATTGAAAGGTTCGTATTTTTTTCAGTTATATAATTATTATTTATATGTACTGTAGGAAGGAGTGGAGAACTTTTCAAACACCAATGACAGAAATATTCCATGGAAGAAGATTTTAGAATTTGGTGGCAATGTGTTTCTGCGCATTCGGACAACAGTAGACTTAAAGGATAAATGGAGGAACTTGTGCAAAGTGGGCCCAAGGTAAATGAAGTTGTCAGTGGAGATGCCAACCCAAAAAAGAACAAAACACAATCTAAGAGTGGAATTAGCTTTGCTAGGATCTGTACTGAGATTGATGTGTGGTTCATTTTGTTGAGCACTTTGAATCCCATTGTGAGACTGACTGGTTCTCCGTGCAGAGTATACTCGGATTTGGGTGCACAGGCTTTGATTCAACAACCCAGCACGCCCAATTCCAAGGAAGAGTGGAAGGAAGTCAAGAATCGCAGAAAGGGAAAGAGGCGAAGACAGAGTGCAATAATAAATAAATTAGTATAAATATAGAGAAACTAATATAAAGGTCTGCTAGTTGTTCTGGGAAAAAAAAAAAAAACGTACTCATCCTAATAAGCCAATAATTCCTGTAATAGCACCCTTCTCAGAATATGCTTCTTTAATTAATTGTTTCTTCTGATAACTTGGAGGAAAGTTTAGTGTTTGGAGTGTTCGGGGCATTGCAACTTATATTTTCCTCAAGCAAAAGGCTAGTGGGTTCTTGGAGAAACACAGGAAATCAAACATACAATTATTTCTAATTATTCTATAAGATTCCGAAATCAAGAAAGGCTTGAGTAAGTTGTTTATATGCCTAGTTCATGTTTCTATATACTCTTATCATCTTCCCTTCATGTACTTCTGGATGTATGTACTTCTACCCTCCATGTTCAGGAGCTGCCTTAAAGATTGTATTATGTTCCATAGTACACCAGTTTCATCTGGGAGACTGGGACTCATGTTTCTCGGCATACTTTCGGGATAGAGTTTTTAAGTGCAGAAGTTTCTTTAAAAAATCTATTATTAAAAATTTATTTATTTTTTGGTAAATATGTATTTAAAGTGTTTTTAAAATGTGATTTATAAAAAAATAAAATAATAATAATAATAATAATCACAGTTTTTAATTTGGTGCTTTTTAAAAAGTGGGCTTTTAACCTTATTTTATGTTTAAAGCATTTTTTTTAATGAATTTTACAATATACTAATTTTTCTTTAAAAGAGATTTTGAGTGTCGAAAGCACTTTTTAAACTTCCTAATCTAAATTTAAATATGCACTAAAAGTTGGGCTTTGTTTACTGCTAGAGAGTTGGAAATTAATGTTTAGCTGATGTGTCAGAAAAGTTTTGGTGGGTGTGTGAGCATATAATTTAAGCATTGGATTAGTTATGTCATTAGGCAAATTTTGCCTAATATCACACATTTTGCCTTTTGCATATTTCATTTGAAACTAAATAACAGATTGAATTATTTGGCTAAACCCTATATAATAACAAAATATTATATATTCTCAACTTTTTATTATTTTTATTTTCGTCAAATTTTACATATCTACTAGTTATATTTTGTAATAAAATAAAATATATTTTATTTTAATTATCATAATTTTAACGTTCATTTTTCTGATTGTTTTATAATTAATAATGTAACACTAATATAGTTCATTATAATTAAATTATTACTTTTTGCTTATATTTTTCAAAGCAAACTAATCGAGAAAGTCTAAGCACATATTTTACCCCGACCTGGGTTAGATGAGAGATTGAGAAAAGTAGAAGAATTTGTAGTTGCCTAAATCAATTTTGCACAAGGTATGAGATTATTCAAGAGGAAAAATAAGCTTGAAAAGTGGATGGCTAACTTACTGTTTATCTACATATATGTTGAGCTATTTTAGTTAAAATCTTAAATGACTATTGAATATCTATTAAATGCATATTGATTTTGGTAAGAGTGTGCACTCGAGTCTGGGTTCAAGGACCCGAAATCGAGTGTCAAATCCGGTCTGGGTATCCACTTGGGTTAAACTCAAGCCAGTACTAGGATGAATTTGTTTTTCTTTTTAAATCAGAAAATCTAGGTACCCGGGTTGTACTTGGATTTTGCAATTTTTTTTTTAAGAGAACACCAACAATCCAAAGAGAGAAAAGGGCATATATAATTTTCCAAATCAACAATATTTTGGGACATAATAGAACACTGTCATACAATTTTTGACTTAGCATTGTCAAAAGAAGATTGTCTTCTATATTCTCCCATAAAGAGCCACGGAAGTAGTTATGCTAGACCAATTTCAGTATCCAATACTCGAAAGAATCGTGTTTAGAAAAATAAAGTCTTCTTTCTAGTTGCTAAAGGATTATTCTCAAATCATTATAGTCAAAATATCACTTTTTTTTTTTTTTTTTTTTTTTTTTTTTTTTTTTTTTTGTTTTACTTCTTAAAGTTGTGTTTGGAAGATGAAATCGTCTTAATCTATCTTAAACCAATCATTGATGAGACTTACTACTTTTTTAACTTTTCATAAAAACTTAAAAACTCATCTCAATCCACTCTATACATTTAAACACATATCTCAATCTATTTACATTCAAATGCATCTCAATAAAATTCACAAAATATTACTATTCACAGATTAACTCAGATCATTTGATATCACCTCAACATCCAAACGCAGCAGCAGTCAAGCCATTTTGCCTAGAACTTTAATCTATTTACTCCCTTTATTAGTGTCAAAGATATTAACTTATGGTATAACCCACAAGCCCAATTCCAAATCAAAACGTTAAATCGAAAAGAAAAAGAAGTAAAACATAAACCAAACAAGGAGATGGTTTTTTTTTCCCCTTACCAGCACAAGTCTTCTCCTTGGTGGTAATTTTGTGGCAAAGATTGAGGATTTTGGGTTGGCGATGAGATCGGCATAGAAAAGGAAGAGGAAGCTAGACTTGAAAATTTATTTGAGAGGCATTCCTCTATATAGGCACTTATAACAATGATTGAAAATGTATAGGCGCCTCCCTTAGATACTTGGACTCTTGGACTGTCTTGTGTGCGAGATGCTTGTTGGGAAATCCACTTGGGATATGGAGGAAGAGTTGAACACAAAGGATCTTTTATAGCTAATTGGCGACGAGCATGAAGTTCCAAAAATTCCAAGTGGCATTTCCGATGAAGCAAAGAGTTTCTTGAGTCATGTCTTGTGAGGAAACCCACATATAGATTCATGGCTGAGATAATAATGGTGATCTTTGTGACGGAACATGAATGGCAATGTCTGGATCTAGGGTTGGAAAGGAGGAGAAGCTTCTGTGAAGCTGAAGGATCAAGTCAGAGGAAAGAGGTTAAATATCTAAGTACAAGTAGTGTGACGCCCCCAGCCCCCGCTTGGGATTTGACGGAGACTGAAGTGTCGAGACATGTAACACAATGCTACATACCCCTTGTACATGACAGTGAAGATGCAATGCACCTAATGATAACTAGCAGTATACAGTATCTCGTAGCGGAAAGTCTACTTAGGTCAATAAATAAGACAGATATCATGGTACCGAAACACATAAATCCCAAAGCAGAAATTTCATAAGAGTCATCAAAAGACTTAATTGTTCCAAAAGAGACTCCCAAAACATGGGACTATTACATCAAATGTTATCAAGATAAGTCATTCATCAAAAGAGGTCCCATAATATAAGTCTTGTAGTGAGACCGATCCTACTTGGCGTTGTCCTGATTTAGAATCCTCCTTAGTTGCTCAAAAAGCTACAATACCTCAGTGATGAATTGATCAGCAATTTTCAACCTTTCTAAAAGCGACGACTCTTGAGAGACCTCGCGTCTCTCCGGTGACTCCTTAGGCATCTGGGGAGTTGGTCTCTTGTGTTTCTCCATTACAATCCCCTTGGATTCCTGTCACAACTTCTACCATTCCTAGTAGGGGTGAAAACCGACGTCGTCGATGTGGTTTTTGGGCAAAACCGACACCGACGGACGTCTGGAAAAATGGGGGAGGCGCCGACCATAACCGGTCGATGGGGAGGAGGACACCAATCGAGGCGGTTCTCGATCGGCGTCGGTTCTCTAGTGGTTCTACTAAGAGAATAATGAGAGAGGGAGATATGCATAGGAGAGAGAGAGAGAGTTACAGAGGAGAGATAGAGAGAGAGAGAGAGTTGCAGAATCGAATTCGGGAAGAAGACGATTCGGGAAGAAGAAGACTCTTATCGAAATGATGCCATTTCACTTAAGTTTAAGTGGAACGGCGTCGTTCCAGTATCTGTTGTAATACTTATTAACTAAAACGACGTCGTTCCACTTAAACTTAAGTAAAACGGCATCATTTCGATAAGGGTATATTAAAAAAAATAGATTTTATTATATCAGTCGGTTCAGCGGTCTGGTCCAGCTTCAAACCGAGATTGAACCGTTGAACGTCAGTTTCTTGAAATTTCCACTGCACGCCAACCGGTTCTCCACCGGTTCCGGCCAGTTCCTGATGCGGCCTGTCGGTTTGCGTCGGTGGTGGCCGGTGCTGTCGGTTTCTGTACAGCCCTAATTCCTAGTAAGGGAATGGTAGTGGAAAATCACAACAGTAAGATTCCGAGAAATCTCAATAAGTAAACAAATAACATGTAACATATATCGTAAGCATATTTAAGCAAACTTGAAATGAATGCATGGATATGAGACTTTACTTATGCCTTTGACTTTTTCGAAAATACCGTGTAGATCATGGCTTTCATAACTCTTTTCTTTCATAAAACATCTTTTCGTCATTTTCATACTTGTTCATTTAACATACTTGTGAGCTCGGGTTCTTGATCACATAGCATAGCATAACTTTGAACTCAAGGCCTTTATTTTACTTTTAACTTATAAATGGATACCTCACGGCTCCCCTATGCACCATGTGTTCCCTGCTAGTTATTGCATCAACTATTAGCACTTTTACCAAGGTGACTACGTCTTACTTTTAATCATTCATGTTACGGCAGTTCGCTTTTCACCTTCACCGTAGTACACCCACTTGCTTTAGGTGCAACCCAGCTCTGGTATCTTTTTTTTTAGGAACCATATGAGGTTCGTCGACTGTACTTCATCGACCCAGGACTTACCACTCCATTTTAGACACTCCTGAGTGGACAGGGGAATTCTACTAGGACATTTCCCCATTCTAACCTTTGGGGTAGTGACAAAACTTTTAAAAGACACATTTTCTTTTTTACAGATTTTCACATTTTCTTCTAATGCATTTAATAAAATTTTATCAATGAACATACATGTGTAGCCAAAATATGCCAGTGAACATACTTATAGAAAGGCAAGTATTTTATGGGTTTAATCCTATAAAAGATTTGGTCATGTAGCAATTATCCATGAACATGTTAAGAATCATGCAATCCGAACCCTAAAGGTGGCTTTTCATTCCATTTTCATGTTATGAACTAACAACAATAAACGATTTCAACCATATATTGGATAATCATACAAGGAAACGATTATATCACATGGAAACGTTTCATTATTCAAGTACTAACATGCAACCAAGCAACAAAAGAGTTCATATGACATATACATAAAATATCTAAGTACAAGTTAGAAATTTACTTACAAAAACCCAACGTCCAATAAAATAAGCAAGCTGAAAAATGTAGTAATAAGGTCATAAGAATCCATTCTTTCTAAACCCTAAACCGTGCATTAGTGAGTGTTGTGCTCTCAACACATTTCCAATGTTCGGCCTCCCTTCCTCAAGTCCAAAGCTTGCATAAAACAAAACCGTAGTTCATAAAAACACTGAAGTCGTGGCCTCTTTCCTCAAAACATCATACTTAAGAGCTTAAAGCAATGAAGTCGAATCTATACCCCTTTAGTAGAAAACAAAAACCCTAATCTAGCCGAATGTGTGCATGGGTATGCTCATGTGAGAAACTTCACAAGAACCAAAACTATATTCTTCTTGGTCGTGGATGCGTGTGTGTGTTTGAGCATGTGTTCATGGTGAACATAGTTAAGTCCGAAACTTGCTTCATTTGGCCGTGTGTGTAATGTAAGGAAAAATAGTGTTCTTGCTTCTTACCTTGCGTGACTCCCTTCCTAGAAAGTATCATCTAGCTTTTCTTACACATAATATGGTGTTTGGAGGAGTGAGTGTAGTGTGGATGGTGTTTGGAGGAGTGAGTGTAGTGTGGATGGTGTTTGGATGGAGAGAAAATGATAGAAAGTAGAGAGAATGTTGTGGCTGAAAGCTTCAAGAGAAACTCACCAAGTGACTAAAAACCAAATTTAGGGTTTTCGGCTCCTCTCCCCTATATAGGCATAAGAGCCTTCTTGAACAAGCTAAACTTTCTCGCATGGATGCCAAGTGGCGCATCACCCTTGAGCCTCTTCCTCTTTCCCATCATTGGATTGTGTTGGGAACACAAGGGAGCTTTTTGGACAAGTGGCGCCTCCCTCTCAAAATCGAAATCCCCCATCCCCTAAATGCCCTTCATCTTGTGTCTAGGTTCATTGCAAATCATGGCAAAATGGTCTTTCATCTAGCTAGGATCTTCCTCAATCTCCTACAAGTGTGCATGTGTGCCAAGTGGCATGTGAAGTGTGTGAGTGTAGGTGGCTGTCGAAACACTACAACTCCCAAGGTATTCTTTCATCTTCCCAAAGTCTTGGAGAAATATGATTGGGCAATGTGGGTGACATGCACCCTTCCCTAGTGTCGTCCATCTCATGAGTTTCCCACCTAGATTTATTCTAGAAACCCTAGGTGTGTGGCTCTCCATCTCCTATGTAAATTTTGCCCCTTCCCAAGACAATACATCCTCTCCTTCCCTTTTGCATGAATGACACATTGCAAAAAGCAAATCATCTTTCTCTATGGTTGTCGTGCATGGCCATTGGGTTTTTCCCTAAGTTTCAACTTTTCATAGCCTTATCATTTCCCTTCTAGAAACCTCCCTAAGTGTCACAATACTTCTTCTTACAAGCAAGCCTTCTTGCATGCATGACACATGGCAAGAAGGTGGGTGATCCTCTATGGTAGGCATGCAAGACCAAACCCTAGACTCTCTCACCTCTCTTCCCTCAATTCAGTCTAGATTCATCAAGTCCTTGTTGTAGGCTCCATTGGATGACATGTGGCATCCAAGGAATTGTGTTCGGTGTGTGCCCTAATTTTATTGAGCTTCAAAATCCTAATTCCCTTATAGAGGCTAAATTACTTATGGGCTTGGGCCTTTCTCAAGGCCTTAGATGCATAGTACCAAACCAAATTTCAAATTAGGTTACTCCACCTCTCTTGGCCCAAATTAACAATATATAATAAAATGCATAAAAAGTTTAGGCAAAATCTTGGTCTTCACAAGTAGGCTTACTCTTTGTTTAGTTGGTCAACTAAATGTTTCATGTTCTTGTTGAATGTGCTAGACGTAATGGGCTTTTATGTTGCCTTAAATTGTCTTTATTTCGTTAGATCGAGTAGGTTGTTTTTGTGGGCCAGGAGTTTGTTCCTTAGGGCCTGTTCTTACAATATTGGACTTGCTGTTAATTGCTTTCGATTTATGTTTATTTGCTTTTGCTACTAGAATTGGCCCACGACCTTTATTGCTTATTTCTTTTAGGTACGTCTGACAGCATATGTATTGCTGGGGGAATATTGTAACGACATCACGAATGTAATAGAAATTTCCTATTTCCTCTCATATTGTAACCCCCCCTTCTCGTAAGCTAGGAGTGTCATGTGTTTTTCATAAAAGTTTACTCGACAAGAGATATCATATTTAATAACATGAAATTAGCATTTATTTCATAAAAGATTTGTCTAATAAAAAGTCTTCCAAAAACTTAAATGAATAAACTGAATAAATTTATGTCATAAAAGCAATTTATTATAGAAAGTTTGAAACTAAATCAAATGCTCCTTATAATCCTAGCCTGCCTGCTCTTGTTCATCATCCTCATTTGGGTGGTTAAAAGACATGAAATAAACTAAAATGAGTCGAAGACTCGGCAAGAAATCCACCACAACGTAAACATAATAAACATAAGGTTTTCATAAAAGTTTTCATGCTGAGAGCTTAAATTCATGAATGTTCATACTGATGTTTATGCTATGCATGACTGATTTATCTGAATTAACTGACTGATCTGACTTAACTGATTGATCTGACTTAACTGATTGATCTGACTGGCCAACACACTTAATCTTGTGTGCGAGGTTGTGCACCAGCCCCAAGTCACGCGACCGCGAGGGGAGCCGCTGATAGTATTCTGGCATATTATGGTGAACCACGCTTGAGTCCATGGCTTGCACATCCACTCTAAAACTGAATTGCATTGGTACCATGCATCTAAATGACCATCTGATTAACTGATCTAATCTTATCTTGCACTTGAACTTAAGATAGCTTTCGTGTCTTATGCACATGAGATGCATGACATAATACATACATAATTATAATTTCTGAATCTGAACATGATGCGGAATGACATGATCGTATGCTAGGTTGGATGAGATGTTTGCATATAACATGAGTGGTACATAAAAATGGTTGTCAAATAACTGGCGCTAATAATACTTATATATAAGCTGAACTGTGATGATCCTAATTTGTGATCAAATTACTTATCTCGCAGCGCTATTTCCTGAATCTCACTTCGTAGCTCGTCACCTATATGAAGTATTAAACGTCGCTAAATCTATCTAGGAAAACATGGTCTAATATCACACTTAATTTAAATTCATACTGTAGAACTATAATGAATAAATATTCTGTTTAATATAAAATCAATGAATGTTTATATCTTAAATTATTTAAATGCTAATAACATATTTTAATTTAGTAGGCAATCGTATTGTATTTAAATATATTAAATAACAGTGGAAACTCGTTTCATAAAAATAGATTTACTCTATTTAAGGCATCCAAAGTAAATTTAAACTCTATTATAAAATTTAATGAACTTTCACTATAAAATTTAATAATTAATAGCATAGATAATTTTATGTAAATCATAGGATTTTTGGATTTAAATAATTATTCAAATAAAAGCCCACTTAAATATTAACTCAGTCCAGTTAAAAAATATCAACTCAACCTAACTTAAAAAAAAATATCTCTGAAGTAGATAGACCAACACTTTGTTAAAAAAAAAAAACAAGTCCAAAATACTATGGCATGGGATAAGTTTTAAGCCCAACGTTGGTTGCCATGTGTTAAAGGATATGCAGGTAATTAAAATTAAAATTAAAGATTACCCTTATGTAATACTAATACTAAGGTTGCAGAGTAACAACTCGCAATGAGAGAAAAAGAAGTTTTAAATGGCAATCTTGTAATTATAGGAACATAGGTTTGTACTTTTTTGAAGACCTAAAAGCATGTTGTAATTATAGCAACTTACTTTTCTCAAAATTGAAGACAAATAAAGCAACTTTAAGCATTCTAGAACCAGTGCGGCAATGCTTACCGAGCAGAAGAGGCACCGTCTGAATGAAGGCACGGTGCGATGAAGCTGAGAATCGATCATGGGTGGCGCGGCTAAAGAGCACTGTGTGAGAGAGAGAGAGACCATTGGATGCTGTCAAATGAGAAACAAGGAGTAGAGGGATGGAGTTTTGAAACAGAGAACTTACGGGGAGGAAGAGACGCAGCTGGTGGAGCACTGAGGAAGGCCCCTCAAAGGTAAAAATGGTGAATGTCAGTTCTGAGTAAGATGGAGAGCAAATCAGACTTGTGTGAGTAGTTGTGTGGTACTTAATGCTTTTCTGTGGTTGAAAAATATAGACGGGGAAATGAATAAATAGAGAAACCGTCTTGAACGTGTCCCATGCACTTCAGGAAGTTTGCTGGAGGAAGTGATCACCGAAAATAGAGGGATAATGAAAGGGGTGATGTGAAGTAGGGCTGTGCATAATTGGGCCTAAGCCCGACCCGTCTGCCAGATTCGACTTCTCCAACCTGTGAGAGACGGGTTCATCGGGTCATATGCATGATACCGGGTTTTAGTAAAAATAACGTGTCAAATCCGTCCAAACCCACAATGCATCTGAAGACGAAATCACTTCTGAAGACGAAGACGAAGACACTCTCTTCTCCACTGAGGAAACCCTAGTCACTGTCGCCGTTCTCCATCTCCTTTCGCCGTTGCCGGTCGCAGCAGTCATCGCAGAGGTGCGTTCTCTCTCTCTCTCTCTCTCTCTCTCTCGGTAAGATTTAAGTTTTGGAACTTTGTTTGGTGCTCTGTGTGTTCTCTGTTTGGTCATCGTTATCTGGGTTGTAGAGGCTGTTGAAACTATTTTGTGAATTTTCTGTTGGGTAGAGCAACGTAAATTGCACCGAAATGGAGGACCCCTTTTATCCATTAGTTTCTATTTCTCATGGGTTTGAGAGCTGTAAATGCAGGGTGTTTCTTTCTTCTTTCTTTTTCTTTCTTTGGATCTGCATGTATTTATGCGGTGACTGTCGTTGTCTTTGTTTATCCATAATTTGTTTTATGGGTTTGCTCTAATATGCGGTAATTTCTGTTGAAATGTTGAACTGGTTCATTCCATCCTCTATTTTGTGGAGCTTGAAATGGGTTTATGTTGTTAGTTGGCCTTTAGAAACAATTGCTCGAGCTTTTGGTTTTGATTCTCCAACATGGTAACATTGTTTGTTACACACTGACACTGAGTATGAGTGTTGTCTTTCCAACATGGTAACATTGTTTGTTACAATGCCAGGCTAAAAAAGGATCCTCTCCATTTGAAATGGATAGTATCTATCTAGTCTAAAATATGGTGAATGTTGGACATTTCAGGTTATGTTAATGCTTGAATGTAAGACCAATTTACCAGAATTCACAATAAAAGATCTCAGGCAGAGCCATCTACTATCAATTTTCCTAAGGAGAGGGCTCAATTGTGCTTCTGCATTGCCCCTATAATCATGGTTGCCCAAAACTGCATAGGAATTAAACTGAATTACATCATACCTTCAAATTGTGTTCTAAAGATTAAGACCCAGAACATAGATCGATGGAGAAAAGAATCGATGATTGATTTTTTTTTTCTTTTTTCTTATAGCATAAATAACAATGCTTTCTTTCTTTCAATTCAAACCCCAAGAAAACGTTTGAGTTGATCTATCACCGCTTACTCTTCTTAATGTTACACCAAAATTTACAACAAAAGGGTTAGCTAAACCATATTGCTCCAATGCAGGCTGGAAGGAACAGCTTCCAAGTTCCTTTTCTTTAACCGTCCCCCATGAGACACCACATTGTTCCTTATAAAAGTTGGGGCTCTTGGAGAGTGCCTAGTAATAAAAGGTGGTAACATTAAGAAAAGCGTATTCCTATAGAAAGGTTAAAATTCGCAACATCCAGGTTGAGTTACAAGGTCATATACCTAGCATAAAGGAGCATGTATGCCCCTTCCAACAAGACCCTCTCCAATTCCACAGGTTCTACCTATACACAAAAAATGACACCAATCAGCTCTAAAATCAGATAATACAGCATAGTATAAGTTTTTTAGAGTTAACAGCATAGTATAAGTTTTTTAGAGTTAATACAATAAAGTGAAGGCTTGCATATAATGTTTCCAAACAATATACAGAGCAAATTTCTTTCCCACTACTTGAGAAAGAAGCCTACATACTCAATATAGTTGAGAAACCCCAAAGATAACAGTGAATGGTTTTATGTTTTTGTTCTTTCCCTTGTTTGTCTCTGTGAACTAATGGGATGTTGATTTGTTATATACATTGTGCAAAATATTAAGTTGTACTGTTATAACCAATGCTATATATTTTACCAAACTTGAAAACATGAAAATAGAGTAATTTAAATCATAAAAATAGAATAATTTTTAGTTCATATCCTAATATCTTGATTTTTATATGTTATATTATATTTCAGCTTATATATGGATTGCTTTGAAAGTGACACTCATATAAATTTAAGAGATAATGAGATTGCTACTCATTTGGAAAACCGATCACAAATGGCTTCAAATATTAGCTTGTCTAGTGACACAAGTCTCCCAGTCCCTCCTCGTAAAATGAGGGCAAATAAGGACCCCTCAGCAGTGTGGGACCATTTCACTAAAATAGATGGATGCCCTTTAAATGACCCAAAAGCGGAGTGTAATTATTGTCACAACATTTACTCTTGTCATCCCAAAAGACATGGTACATCAAGTATGCTACAGCATCTTGGTACTTGTAAGCAACATCTCCATAGAATCAGACTTACGGATCAACAAACTATGAGTCGTGAGGGGGCTCTTGAGGGAATTGGAGATAGTGATGTCAATAACTCGGCAAATGCACATAAGTTTGATTCAGAAAATATACGAATGGCAATTGCTGAAATGATAATTTGTGATGAGCTTCCATTTAGGATAGTAGAAGCCCAGGGATTTAGGAAAGTATGTAGATCACTTGAACCAAGGTTCCAAGTGCCATCTTGAACTACTGCGGCGAGAGACTGTATTAAACTATTTAAAATGGAGAAGGAGAAGTTAAGGAAAATATTTAAGATGGTTGGGCGGGTTAGTTTAACCACTGACACATGGACGTCGATTCAAAATTTAAATTATATGTGTCTTACTGCACATTTTATCGACTGTGAATGGAAACTACACAAAAGAATTCTAAACTTTTGCATGATCCCTAATCACAAAGGAGAAACTATTGGAAAGTATGTAGATTCATGTCTACAAGATTGGGGTATTGACAAGATCTTTACTGTTACAGTTGACAATGCTTCCTCAAACGATATTGCCATTGAGTATTTGAGGAAGTTCGTAGGAGATCATTTGTTGGAAGGGAAGTATATTCACATTAGGTGTTGTGCCCATATTATGAACCTCATTGTGAATGATGGGCTCAAAGATTGTGATGATTCAATCACAAGGGTGCGCAATGCAGTTAGGTATGTTAGATCATCTCCCTCAAGAATGGATAAATTCAAAAAGTGTATAGAGAAAGAGAAAATTGGTTGTACGAAATTGGTATGCCTTGATGTTGCAGAAGCATTTAAAAAACCATTTCTGCGATTGGAGAAGGATGATGATTCTTTTTTTCGTTATTGTCGTAGTGTGAACTTGAGCCCTCCAAACTCTAGTGATTGAGATAGAGTTAGAGTATTGATAAGGTTTTTGAAGATTTTTTATGATGCTACTGTGAGACTTTCTAGCTCTTTATATGTCACATCTAATGCATATTTCCAAGAGCTTTGTGGCATCCAATCACATTTGTCAAAAAGTGTCAAAGTAATGATGCAGTGTTAAAATGTATGGCGGCGAATATGAAGATTAAGTATGATAAATATTGGGGATCAATCGAGAAGACTAACTTGATGATATTTATTATTGTTGTTCTTGATCCAAGATGCAAATGTAATTTTTTGCATTTTTTGTTCAAAAAAATATATGGTGGTAATTTAGTCGAAGAAATGATGGCAAAAATGAAACAATTGATGATTGACATTTATGGAGAATATAGTGTTGTGTATGGGAGTTCAAGTGGAGTTTCCTATTCTGAGCCTCCTTCCTCAGTTGATCCTAGTATGATTGATTCTGATTCTCAACAGAGTTTTTGGGTTGAGTATGAACAAGAAATAATTGAACCTAATTTGATTAACAAATCAGACATCGATCAGTACTTGGAACATGGTTGTGACACGAGCTCCAAATTTTGATATTTTAGATTGGTGGAAGATCAATGAAGTAAAGTATCCTATTTTGGCAAGAGTTGCACGAGATGTGATGGCCATTCCCGTTTCTACTGTTTCTTCTGAGTCAACTTTCAGTACAGGGGGTCGGGTGCTTGACCCATTTCGTAGTTCACTATCTCCAAGAACAGTCGAGACACTCGTTTGTACACAAAATTGGTTGAAGGATCCAATACCCATTGATCTTCGTGCCTCCTTGGATAATATTGAAAGCTTTGAGGCAGAATTGGGTAATAAACTTATTTCTTATTTACATATTTATTAAACTTTTTCATAATGCTTATTTTTATATCATTTAATAATTATCATGTGTTTTTTTAGAGTTTGACCCAAAATCAAGTTTTACTTATGTTGATGAGAAGTAACTCAAGGGTTATGGTTTGCATGATGATATGTTTTTCATTTTCACTCTTTTGTTAGAGAAACTAAACCACTTTGTGTTGACTTGGATTATTTGATGTGCTATTATTAATTTAGTGTTAGACTTTTTCATAATGGTAGATATAGAGGAAGAAATGGGAAGCTGCTATTATTTGATTGTTGAATGCTCCTCAATCCTTTATCAGTTAATGTTCATATTTTTGTAATTTAGATAGTTTTTGTAATAGATGGCTTGGAAGAATAAATATTATAGTTCTTTCGGAATTCCAAGGAGGGGACATGTAGTTGATTATGGAGAGGTTGTTGTCATGCCTGGCCTGATTGACGGGTAAGCCGTGAAAGCTCTCTCTTCCTTCTTGTATATATTTCTTCACCTTGAAAGCATAATAAATGGTTGCATAGATTTGGTGTCTACTGGCTGGACGGCCTGTACGAAAAATTTCGATCGTATCGGCCGGCACGGTACGAAATTCACAATACTGTTACTTATAAGTGAAATTGTTGCACTGTATAAGCTAATAAAAATTTTGGGGAAAAAAAAGAAAAGAAAAAAGAAAGACCCGACCCGCACAGTACCGGGTCGAGTCAGGCCGGGTTGGCGCACAAATAGGGTCGGGTCAGGTTGGACCGGGCCCAGACCCAATTGGATGCCATCGGGTTGCAGCCCTAATGTGAAGTGTAGAGAGGTTTAATTGATATGGGTTTCGGTGTAGATAAAACTGACTAGGAAAATCTGGTAAATCACTAGAGATTCAGTCCACATCCGATAAAACTTAATTCAGACTTTGGGTTTTAAAGAAATATAATAATAATCAATAAATAAAACCTTAATATTGATAAAAATAATAATCATAATAATAATAATAAAAAATAATAACTAAATGATTTATTTATAAACCCCAAATATAAGTTTAGTATGTTATAGTACACATATCTTCTTCTTCCCTACAGAGGTGCTCCCTTCGAAGTAATCCTTTTCTGGGTATTTTATCATACAACTTGGGCTTGTTACAAACTTGGTATCAGAGAAACACTGGTGTCTGTGTTAGCAAAATACATACAATGGCTAGGGGCACTAGATTGAATCAACTACAAGATGGGCTAAATGCCCTAAACAAATCTACAGATTCTCAATATGAAAACTTGGAAATTGAAATGTTGGTTCTCAAAAGACAGTGGCACCGTCTGTGGGAATTTTTGTTTTTCCATACGACACGGTCCCAAACTACAAGAAGGGAGGAGGACCAGAGCGAAGCAATGGAGGCAATAAGGATGCTGACGGAGGAAACTGGGATGCTCTGCTAGGAGAACGTGGCACTCAGGCGGACCAACAAGGAGCTAGCAGGAGGAGGAGAACCTAGCGGTAACGAACATGTTGACTTGTTGTGAGTCCCTGCAAACACCGCAACAGAGTAGAAAAGGCGCAAGATGCACCTCAAACTCCAAGAGCTCGGAGACAAGTACCCAAAAATGGCTAAAGGAATGGGCACACCATCCACCATGGACTAGCTACTCGTCAGCACCGACCTCCCCTACAACGCTGGAGTTATGGCGGTACCACTCCCGCCTAAGTTCAAGGTTCCACAGATGGAAGTGTACGACCGCTGGAGCACCTTGAGACATTCAAGGCTCACATTACCTTGCACGGCTTCTCGGGAGAGATCGCCTGCCAAGCCTTCCCACTTACACTAAAAGGAGCTGCCCGGGCTTGGTTCGGGTCCCTGTCACTTGGGACCGTAAATAGCTTTGACAAGCTGGCTCGCCTCTTCAGGAAGTAGTTCATGGCAAGCCGGAAGAGGAGACGCCCAACAGCTTACCTCCTTACACTTAAACAACAAGACGACGAGAGCTTGAAGTCGTATCTCTCCTAGTTCAATCGGGATGCATGACCACCGATGACCAAGATGAGAAGATCACCTTGGTAGCCCTTCTGGCCAAGGAACCCGTTTATGGCTAAAATAGCACGAAAGACCCCCACCACATTGAGAGAGTTCATGGACCGTGTAGGCAGATTCATCAATGTTGAAGACACCCTCGAGGCCCTAACGACTCCTTGACGGTCAGAGATGGAGCAAGCAGATTGGAAGGCGGTTGGACAAAGGTGAGGTCACGGCTGCGAAGGGGGAAAAAGAAGGCTCAACGAAGTAAGGCACGGGGGAACAGTCCTTGTGTTGGGAGAGGCGGACCTGGTGACCTCCTTTGGGTTCTCGATCATGGCATAAGGGACATGTTCCCATCCTCCTCCTTCTTCCCTTTCTTCTTCTTCATCTTCTCCTTCTTCTGCACGGAAGAAGAACTGGGAAAGCCCTCCTTCTTCTTCTGCTCGGAAGAAGTATTGGGAAGGCCCTTCTTCTCTTCCTTCTCCTGTCCTTCCTCCTTCTTGGCTCGCGGCCCGGAGGGACTTTGCTCTTCTTCCCGATGCCAAGTCTCTTGGGTCATCTGCAGAGCCTCACGGGCGGTCTCCTCCCTCAGAGTATCTTTGAAAGACATAAATGGCTCGAATGCACTAGGCCCGCGAAGGGGGGTGCGTGAAGGAATTGAAGAAAGATGCCTAAAGGTATCATTCATCTTCCCCTTCCCCAGAAGGGAAAAACAGATCGACGAAGGGACCAGCAGGGGCGGGCCGTGGGCCTGTTGAAGAAGAGGAAGGCCTGGTGGAGGAGCGCAAACCGCTCGAAAACGATGTTGTACTCCCCCAGGTTGAAGGGACTGGAATCTCCGGGTGCACAAATTCATGCTGCCCCTGTTCACGAGTTTCCCGACCCCAAGGCGCTTCAGCACGGCTCCCAGACTCCCCGGCACAACCCCTAAGAGAGGAGGAGCCTCCGGCCTCACTACCTGGATTCTTTTAGAGCAGATCTTGAGGCGCGCGCTTCTACCCCCGGAGAGAAGGAACCTCACCCAAGAGGTTCCTACTGACCGCGTATAAGCGATCGGGCACGGACAAGTCATCTCGAATGTTCTCTTCAGAGAGGGCCAGGTCGATCTGCGACTCCTCAGGATGGGCCCTCACCCAAGCCATCACTGTTTCTAGGCGGGCCTCCTCCCTCCGGTTCAGTGTGGGGCCCAAAATTTGCGAAGAAGGAAGAAACCCCTAGACCGCCTAAATAGGAAGAAGTATTTTCGGGACCACTCCTTGATGCTCGAATTGCGCTGCTTGAGCAAAGCGATCTTCCGACCGGGAGTTCGAGCCTGGAAACTACATTTGCTCCCAGGCTGACGCTTGATACGATACACCGATAGGAACTTCTGAACTATCAAGTTGGGGTACTCCTCGACAGTTCCACTAAGGGCCCTCCAGAAGATGACGCAGCTGGACACCAGGAGTCGCCACACATTGGGTTGGAGCTGCGCCAGGGCCAGCCTGAGGTAGTTGAGAACCTCACAAATAGGGCAACATAATGGGAGGCAAAGGCCATTTGCGAACATCGAGGGGAAGAGGGCCACTCGAGATGCCATGCCGTCAGGGTTCACAGCTCTAGAACGACGGAGGAGGGGATGTCGTATTTGGCTTGAAACGCCCAGAGGTCCACGCCGGTGACCGATGAAACCCAACGTTTCCCCGCAAAGTAAGGAGCAATGGTTTTGGAAGTTGCTTTGGGGGCCATGACAACGAAGCGAAGTGATGGGAAGAAGACCAAGGAAAATGCTAGAAAGAGCAGAGAGTAGGGAAGAAGGCGACAGAGGCAGAGGAGGAAGGTAGAAAGCTGGGGAAGGGAGGAAGGCATGGCTATAGGGGAACCAGTTGAGAGAAGGGAGAAGCTCGAGGAAGGCGGAAATGGAGAAATTCGAAGGCAAAAATGGAGGAAGTGGGAGGCAGAATGAGGCTTTATATAGACGAGAGCGCATGGGAAACGCCTCGAGAAACACTTCGTCTAACAATAATGACGCCAGCGAAAAGCCTCGCGAGTCTCAAACGGCACGGTCAGTAAGGGTGGGAGCCGTTATGTCAGATGCATGTGAGACACGGGCCAATGGGATCCCGTGACGTAGGGATTCGAGCAGTCAGCGTGCCCCATCAACTGTTGGAAGATGACAGGGCCACAGAAACCGAGGAGACGCACTTATTAAATGCACAAGTGGCCTCGGGAACTCAAACGATGAGAACTGAACAGGTGGCCTCGAGAACTCGAATGATGAGAACCAAATAGGTGGCCTCAGAAACTCGAACGACGGGACCCAAGCGGGTGACCTCAAGAACTCTACTGACGGGCGGCACCATTACTTAGAGGTACATTGAATTCCCACTGCACTTCTGTGATAGAAATTCGCAGGGTACTGTGAGGGGGGCCACTTTGGAAGGTGGCCCAAGCCTAAAGATACTAAGCCACGGAGACCCAAGGTGGGCTGGAAGCCCAAATCGAGAGGCCGCGTACCGAGCCCACAACCATACGGCCCATCCGGGAAGGCCTTGGCACCGAGCTCAGCCTGATCAAGGAACCCACCATAAGGCAGTGATCATCTAGGAACTCGATGGACTGCTGGGCCCTGCCATAGGGTGCATAGCAGACGACTGCCACTGGACGCAAGCAACTGGGTGTGTCCGATCATGGGCACGCCGAGCTAGAGACACACCGCATTCAATGCGTGTCAGGAAACCCAGCACTCAATGACGTGCTGCCAGAGGTACCGTAGGACAAACCATGACCTGACACACTGCCACGATAGGAGGGTAGTAGTAGGTCTGACCCGAGCATGACCTGACACCCCACAATCTCACTTGACAGTTTGAGCCGTGACTTGACACACTGCCATGGCAGGAGGGTGGTGGTAGGTCTGACCCGAGCAGGGCCTGACACCCCATGATCTCCTTCAGTGGTTGGATCCAAACCAGGTATAAATAACAGCCATCCCTCCCACAGGAAGGCTCTCTGAATCCCTTTCTATTTTCCAGTTTACTTAGCTTCCTTCATCACCCAAGAATTCTCTACTGACTTTGGCATCGAAATGCCCCCGGACGTTACTGGAGCCTCTTCTCCCTTTTAGATGCAGGTCCCGTGAGCTTGGTTGTTGTGGAGCTGCTCGGACTGTGAAACACGACATCAACATGAAGTATAGGGGATCTTCTTTTTCCCCATATTCTTTCCTGAAGAGTAGGGCAATCCTCTCTTACGATCATTCTGAACTTGGGAAATAAAATTCCGCTGCTTTACCTCTACTGTTGAAGCAACGTTCACTAACTCTCAAGAATTCTCGATCTGTAAGCAAGCAACTTGGTTCCGTATCCTTGGTTGTAATCTATCTTGAAATTTCCTAGCTTGCATTTTCTCCGTATTAATCAAATGTGGGGCAGATCTTCCTAACTCCATAAATTGAGCTGCATATTGCTCCATTGTCATATTTCCTTGAGTCAAGTTCGTAAACTCTAATGCTTTCTGATGTTTAGCTGTTTCTGGGAAGAAACGAGTGTCCAATTCATTCTTAAAATGCTCCCAAGTGAGAGTGGTGATATCTCCCAATTCTTGCGCCAAAAGTTACCTTTTCATGTCCGACCATATGCCAGCCTCTCCCTGGAGTAAATGTCCGGCATACTGGACCTTCCGATTCTCTGTGCATCCACTAATATCAAAAGTTCTATCTAAGTCGATAAGCCACTTATTAGCTCTTAAAGCTCATTCCGTACCCATAAAGTTTGGATACAGATATACCAGAAATCTCTCAAGCAGGCATCCTCGATTCTCGCCTCTAGGCAGCTCTTGTCTCACATTCTGCCCTTGCTCCATTTGATATCTCACTACCTCAATCATTTGCCTTTCTTGGCCTCCCGATCTCACGACCTCGGAGAAACATCATTGCGGTTTCTGCATACCATTGGGTCATTTCCTCCTAAAATGCACAAAACCAATGCATCATCAGCTTCTCCTAAAAGCAAAGATTTACTCCTTCTTCACTTCACAATTGAGTTCAACTGCATACTTATCCTCCAAACGTGCCTCATTAAGGATTCAAACCTAAAGCCATAAAGTTCAAGCCTATAACTATTAGATTTCAACCCTAGCATCAGGTACCATGTATTCCTAGGACAACTTGTGGTTTACCCAGAAACGTAATCGCTCTAATACCACTGCTTCTGTGACATCCCCAGCCCCCACTTGGGATTTGACGGAGACTGAAACGTTGAGACATGTAACACAAGGCTACATTCCCCTCGTACATGATAGTTAAGATGCAATGCACCCAATGATAACTAGCAATATGTAGTATATCGCAACAGAAAGACTACTTAGGTCAATAAATAACACAGATATCATGGTACTGAAGCACATAAATCCCAAAGCAGAAATTTCATACGAATCATCAAAAGACTTAATTGTTCCAAAAGACTCCCAAAACGTGGGACCATTACATCAAATGTTATCAAGATAAGTCATTCATCAAAAGAGGTCCCATAACATAAGTCTTGTAGTGAGGCCAATCCTACTTGGCCTTGTCCAAATTCAGAATCCTCCTCAGTTGATAAAAAAGCAGCAATACCTCAGTGATGAATTGGTCAACAATTTCCAACTTTTCTAAAATCGACGACTCCTAAGAGACCTCGCATCTCTCCGGAGACTCCTTAGGCATCTGGGGAGCTGGTCTCTTCCGTTTTCCCATTACTATCCCCTTGGGTTCCTGTCACAATTTCTACCACTCCGAGTAAGGGAATGGTAGTGGAAAATTACAACAGTAAGATTTTGAAAAATCTTAGTAAGTAAACAAATAACATGTAACATATATCGTAAGCATATGTAAGTAAACTTGAAATGAATGTATGGACATGAGACTTTACTTATGCCTTTGACTTTTTCAAAAATACCGTGTACATCGTGGCTTTCATAACTCTTTTCTTTCATAAAACATCTTTTCATCATTTTCATACTTGTTCATTTAACATACTTGTGAGCTCGGGATCTTGTTCACATATCATAGCATAGCTTTGAGCTCAAGGCCTTTCATTGACTTTTAACTTATAAATGGATACCTCACGGTGCACTTATGTATCGTGTGTTCCCCGCTAATTACCACATCAATCATTGGCCACTTTGACCAAGGTGACTACCTCTTACTTTTAATCATTCATATTATGGTAGTTTGCTTTTTGCCTTCACCATAGGGCACCCACAAGCTTCAGGTGCAAGCTCGCTCTGGTATCCTTTCCTTTTAGGAACCATTCAAGATCCGTCGACTGTACTTCGTCGACCCAAGGGTTATCACTCCATGTTAAACAGTCCTAAGTGGACATGGGAGTCCCACTATAACATTTTCTCATCCTAGCATTTGGGGTAGTGACAAACTTTTAAAAGAGTCCTTTTCTTTTTGAAAGATTTTCACAATCTCAATGCATATGACATGAACTATGAAACTTAGAACTTCCATGGGACATATGCAATGCCAAAACTTAATCATGACCATATAACAAACAAACATGCATATCCATGTACAATTCGCATTACGGCTTCAAAATATTAGAACATGTGACCATGTTCTTTTTCATAAATTTTGAGGCATTTGAATAACAAACAAGAAACAAACATTCAAACTTTACATGTAGCGGCCGAAACATATAAACCCTAGCATGCTCAAGAATTGGTTTTAAAAAAAAAAAACATTAGGACTTCAATCACATAATGTTAATATTTTTTCCATGGTCATGGCCGAGACCTAACAATCTTGAAATATATATTACACCAACTTTTCATGAAATTAGAATCTTCTAATGCATTTAATAAAATTTTATCAATGAACATACATGTGTAGCCAAAATATGCTAGTGAACATACTTATAGAACGGCAAGTATTTTATGGGGCTTAATCCTATAAAAGATTCGGTTATGTAGCAATTATCCATGAACATGTTAAGAATCATTCAATCCCAACCCTAAAGGTGGCTTTTCATTCCATTTTCATGATATTAACTATCAACAATAAACGATTTCAACCATATATTGGATAATCATACAAGGAAACGATTATATCACATGGAAAAGTATCATTATTTCAAGTACCAACATGCAACCAAATAGCAAACGAGTTCACATGACATATACAAAAAATATCCAAGTACAAGTTAGAAATTTACTTACAAAAAATCTAACGTCCAATAAGATAAGCAAGCTGAAAAATGTAGTAATAAGGTCATAAGAATCCATTCTTTCTAAACTCTAAACCGTGCATTAGTGAGTGTTGTGCTCTCAACACATTTCCAATGTTTGGCCTCCCTTCCTCAAGTCCGAAGCTTGCATAAAACAAAACCCTAGTTCATAAAAACACTAAAGTCGTGGCCCCTTTCCTCAAAACATTGTACTTACGAGCTTAAAGCAATGAAGTTGGATCTATACCCCTTTAGAAGAAAACAAAAATCCTAATCTAGCCTAGTGTGTGCATGGGTATGCTCATGTGAGAAACTTCACAAGAACCAAAACTATATTCTTCTTAGTCGTGGGTGCATGTGCATGTGAGCATGTGTTCAAGGTGAACTTAGTTAAGTATGAAACTTGCTTCCTTTGGCCGTGTGTGTAGTGTAAGGAAAAAGAGTGTTCTTGCTTCTTACCTTGCGTGACTCCCTTCCTAGAAAGTATCCTATAGCTTTTCTTGCACATAAAATGGTGTTTGAAGGAGTGAGTGTAGTGTGGATGGTGTTTGGATGGAGAGAAAATGATGGAAAGTAGAGAGAATGTTGTGGCCGAAAGCTTCAAGAGAAACTCACCAAGTGACTAAAATTATTTTTAGGGTTTTCGGCGTCTTGAACAAGCTAAACTTTCTTGCATGGATGCCAAGTGGCGCATCACCCTTGAGCCTCTTCCTCTTTCTCATCATTTGATTGTGTTGGGAACACAGGGGAGCTTTTTGGACAAGTGGAGCCTCCCTCTCAAAACCGAAATCCTCCATCCCGTAAATGCCCTTAATCTTGTGTCTAGGTTCAATGAACCTCATGGTAAAATGGTCTTTCATCTAGCTAGGATCTTCCTCAAGGTAGAAGTGTGTGTGAGTGTAGATGGTTGCTGAAACACTACAACTCCCAAGGTGTTCTTTCATCTCCCAAAGTCTTGGAAAAATATGACTGGGCATTGTGGGTGACATGCACCCTTCCCATGTGTTGTCCATCTCATGAGTTTCCCACCAAGATTTCTTATGGAAACCCTAGGCTTGTGTGGCTCTCCATCTCCTATGTAGATTTTGCCCCTTCCCAAGACAAGATATCATCTCCTTCCCTTTTGCATGCATGACACATGGCGAAAAGCAAATCACTTTTCTCTATGGTTGTCGTGCATGCCCTTTGGGTTTTCCCCGAAGTTCCAACTTTCCATAACCTTATCATTTCCTTTCTAGAAACCTCCCTAAGTGTTACAATACTTCTTCTTACAAGCAAGCCTTCTTGCATGCATGACACATGGCAAGAAGGTGGATGATCCTCTATGGTAGGCGTGCAAGACCAAACCCTAGACTCTCTCACCTCTCTTCCCTCAATTCAGTCCATATTCATCAAGTCCTAACTGTAGGCTCCATTGGATGACATGTGGCGTCCAAGGAATTGGGTTGGGCGTGTGCCCTAATTCCCTTATAGAGGCCGAATTACTCATGGGCTTGGGCCTTTCTCAAGGCCTTAGATGTCTAGTACCAAACCAAATTTCAAATTGGGTTACTCCACCTCTTTTGGCCCAAATTAACAATATATAATCAAATGCATAAAAAGCTTAGCAAAAATCTTGGTCGTCACAAGTAGGCTTACTCTTTGTTAGTTGGTCAACTATGTCAACTAAATGTTTCATGTACTTGCTGAATGTGTTAGACTTAATGGGCTTTTATGTTGCCTTAAATTGTCTTTATTTTGTTAGATTGAGTAGGTTGTTTTAGTGGGCTGGGAGTTTGTTCCTTAGGGCTTGGTCTTAAAATATTTGATTTGCTGTTAATTGCTTTTGTTTTTTTTTTATTTGCTTTTGCTACTAGAATTGGCCCACGACCTTAATTGCTTGTTTCTTTTAGGGATGCCTGACAATATATGTACTGCTGGGGGAATGTTGTAACTACATCATGAATGTAATAGAAATTTCTTATTTCCTCTCATATCTTTTTCTTCCCTACAGAGGTGCTCCCTTCGAAGTAATCCTGTTCTAGGTATTTTATCATACAACTTGGGCATGTTACAAACTTGGTATCAGAGAAACACTGGTGTTTGTGTTAGCAGAATACATACAATGGCTAAGGGCACTAGATTGAATCACCTACAAGATAGGCTAAATGCACTAAACAAATCTACAGATTCTCAATATCAAAACTTAGAAACGGAAATGTTGTCTCTCAAAAGACAAACATGTTCCATTGTACAATAGTTGGCAGCTTTAACAGTGGAACTATAGAGAAAGAATCAAAACAACAGTTAAGGTGGATCCTCTTCAGATGTCCAAATGAGAGATGAAGATATCAACCAAAGACACATGGGTGAAGTTCAGGCAAGACCAGTACGCATGGAATTTCCTGTCTTCCATGGTGAAGATCCTGTTGATTGGATTTACAAGGTATACCAGTTTTTTGCTTTTCCAAGACCTAAAGGAATCTAGACAGTTTATTGACTAGGATTCCTTTATCAATGCATTGTTGGTTTGGACCGAATGCCTATGATGACCCTATGGAGCCCCTCACTAGATTGAGGAAAAAAGGTACTTTGGAGGATTACAAGGCTAGGTTTAAAACCTTGTCTAGTAGGTTGAGGGGACTTTCTAACACCTATAAATTAAGTTGTTTCCTCACGGGATGAAATAAAGCTACCTATTAGGATGTTCAATCCACCCAACTTAACCCTATAGCCTAGCAAAAATCCTAAAGGAAAATGTGAACCTGTCCCAAGAAAAGCAACAGATGTAGTATTACCTACTCCCATGACCCGAGTATACTTAATAACCCCAACCTATCCCTAGGAGAGAGAAGTTAGAGTGTGCCTAAAGCTAACCTGGCGATAAAAAATTAATCAACACCAAATGAAGGAAATGAGGGATAAGAGAATTTGTTATTACCATGATACTATATGGAACCATGTCTATAAATGTTAGAGTCCTAATCTCTATTTGCTAGAGGAAGTGTTGATGGAAAGGGAAGGAGATCCCAATCAAGAAGAAATTCTAAACGAGAAGGGAGAGAAGGGCAGGAGCAAAGACTTGAATGTCAACCAAGGAAACCCTGAAATATCCAAAGATGCCTTAACAGGTCCGCAGAACCCAAAAACCATGAGGGTAATGGGAAATATTAGAGTTCAGTGGGTTACCATCCTTGTGGATATAGTGTCAACTCATAAATTTTTTAACACAACAATTGTTGATAAGGTCCAATTACTCTTAGATTACACTAAGAAGGTTAAAGTGAGGGAGGTTACTAGTGGAGAAATGATTCCTAGTGAGAGGAAGTGCAATGGGGTTAGGGTTAAAATTCAAGGAATTACATTTAGAGTTGAGGTACATGTATTATTGGCAGGCTGTGATATGGAACTGAGCATCCAATGGCTTCAAGAATTGGGAGTCTGTTTTATGGGATTTTGCGAAACTCATTATGAGGCTTTATTATAATGGTAAAGCAATGGAAATGCAGGGGTTGGCAGCGTTTCAAATGTTTGAAGAAGGTTCCATCAACAAATTCAAGAAGTTGGAAGAAATAGTAGTAGTTTTGCAAGTTTTAAAATGAGAGCTAGGAAATGAACCATAAGCTGAAAGTGAGACTTCAATAGCAGTTCATCTTCTACTAAAACAATTTATAGATGTGTTTTGTGAGCCAAAAGGGCTACCCCCTTGAACCCATAATCATGATATTAACTAGATTCCTGACACTAAACCCATATTTATCAAACCCTATAGATACTCTATTTCTAGAAAGACGAGATAGAGAAAATAGTATAGGAGTTGTTAACTTTGAGGGTTATACAACCTAGCCAAAGACCATATTCTTCCCCAATGTTGTTGGTTAGGAAGGCTGATAGAACATGGAGACTATGTATAGACTACAGGGGTCTTAAGAATGTCACAATTAAGGAAAATTTCTCTATACCTGTGGTGGAGGAGATGGTGGATGAGTTACATGGGACTGATGTACACATATTGTATGCCAAACAGTCCACTGATGTACACAAAACTGCATTTAGAATCCATTAAGGGCATTATGAATTCCTAGTTATGTTTTTTGGGCTAACTAACACACCATCCACTTTCCAAGGTTTTATGAATGAGGTATTCTGCCCCTACTTCAAGAAATTTATACTGATTTTTTTAATGATATTATGGTGTACAGTAAAACTGAGTTGGAGCATGTGAAACACCTACAAGTAGCCCTGGAAACCCTAAGGCACTAGTAATTGTATGCCAAACAATACAAGTGTTGCTTTGGGTGCAATGCAATTGCTTATCTGGGCCACTTAATTTCTTCTCAAGGGATTTGAGCTTTCCCGAAAAAGTTGCAAGCTATGAAGGAATGGTCATTACCTAACTCCCTAAAGGCTTTGAGGGGATTATTGGGTTTAACTAGACACTACCTCAGATTTATAAAGGGCTATGGGGAAATTGCATCCCCTTTGAAAAGGATGCTCAAGAAAGATAATTTTTATTAGAGTGTAGAGGCTCAAGTTGCTTTTTATTGGCTAAAGGAAGCTGTCACTTGCTGCCCTAGTATTGGCGCTACCAAATTCTTCTATGCCATTCACTATTGAGTATGATGCTTTAGGGACTGCTGTAGGAGCAGTGCTGATGCAACAAGACAAGCCTATAGCCTTTTATAGCCAAGCCCTAAAGAGAACATTCTTGATGATGTCCACTTATGGAAAAGAACTTTTTGCTCTTATTTCAATTGTACTCAAGTGGAGATCGTATCTTTTGGGACAGGGCTTTGTTTTCAAAACTTGATAGATCAAAAGGTAGAAACTCCTAAGTAGTAAAAATGGATTACTAAGCTAACGGAGGTTTGACTTCCTAATGGAGTATAATGCACAAGATCACATGAAGAAATATACAGACTAGAAGAGAAAAGACCAAGAGTTTGAAGTGGGAGAATAGATATACTTGCGGCTCTAACCGAATCGACAGACCTTGGTTGACCACAAATGCAACCTCAAACTAGCCTCTTGATTTTATGGGTCTTTCCAAGTGGTATAGAGGGTCGGGAAGGTTGATTATTGGCTTGATCTACCAGTTTCCTTCAAAATCCATCCCACTTTCCATGTGTCACGTCTCAAGAAGAAATTGGGTTCCAAATCATTGCAATCCTCGTCCTGCATCCAGTTGATGACCAAGGAATCCTCATCTCAGAAATAGAAGAAGTTCTGGGGCGCCACATGACCAAGGTTGAAAATCGAGCGAAAATGGACTTGTTGATTCGTTGGTAGGGGGCAAGAAGTTGATGACCCAATGTTGGAAACCTATTCTCAGTTGAAGGAGGTATTTCCCACACTGTGGGCTTGTGAATAGTAATAAAATGGTTTAATTTAAAATATTTTATTGGATTTTAGAAAATGAGAGAAAATTTTGAATAAAAATATTATAAAGTTAAAAATATTGTTAGAATATAATTCTTTAATATTATTTTATTTTATTAAATTTGAAAAAGTAATATTATTTTTTGTATTTTATTTGAAAGTTTGATAAAGTTGTAAAAATTAAATGAAAAAGTTGGATATTTAAAATTAAAAAATATTTGTGTCTATTTGAAATTAGATGATATTTGAAAAAACAATTATGAGAAGTTTGGAAATGAGATAAAATTACCTCACTTCCCAATATAAGCCCTTACTCTTTCTCAGTCGATGTCAACCAGTTGTTCCATGTACTTGCTGAATGGGCCGGACGTAATGTACCTTTATGTTGCCTCGAATTGTCTTTATTTTGTTAGATAAAGTAGGTTGTTTTAGTGTACCGAGAGTTTGTTCCTTGGGCGCAAGAGAGAGACTAAAGCCTAAAACATCGAAGGGGAAGGCGAGAGACTAACAGAAACTTCGAAACAAACATGTCGGGTTTGGTATATAAAAAACAACATCGTTCCGCATCTATTTTAAAATAATAATAATAATAATAAACCCGAGACTTGGGTATTGTACCCAGGTATAGATATATACTTTTCGGATTGGGTCGAAAATCGCTTACAGAATCTGGCTTACCGAGTTTCGGACCGGGTTGAAAATAGACCCAATTTGGATGCAAAATCTTAATTTTAAGAGGGTCCAAGGTTGTATTTTCTGAAAAAAGAAAAAAAAAAAAAAAACCTATATATCGAAATAAAAGTGGACCAAAATGGAGAAAAATCAATCATCGCTGTATCAATCACTTAAAATGAAAATTAAAAACAAAACTTCAAAATTAAGATTAAGGTATTGTTTGGATACCAAAAACATATAAATTCATCTAATCTAATCATTACAATTTTTTTCAAATTTTCAAATAAAATATAATAAATAATTCAACTTTTTCAAATCTTAAAATAAAAATAATATTATAACAATATTTTATTCAACTTTTAACTTTCATCTCAACTTATATCGTTTCAACTCACCATCTATACCTCCCATAAAATAATAGACTAAACTTAGAAAAAGAATTTAAAGTTTACCAAAATAAACTAAAATCAAAAGTAAAGTTTAAAAAAAAAAACTGCTCGATTAAGAAAACACTTAAAAAACTTAAAACTAAAAAAAAAAAATTAATATTATAAAAACTAGTTATCTTTTAAAATTTAACCAGAAAAATTTAATAAATTATTTAAAAAAGGAGAATAAAATAAGAGCAAGACTATCACTTATGTAGGTGCTGTAGCCATTGAAAACGACACATCCCTGACGGCTACATTATGGTGGTGCTTGCACAAAAAGTAATGATATACACATAATATATTATATAATATATTACATAATAATATTATAAAATGAAGATATTTTTGTAAAATAATATTATTTTTATAAGATACTTTATAAAAATATTTCTCATAATATCTCTCATTTAAAACATAATTGCGTAAAATATTGTAAAAAATATTATTTGAAAATCATTTTCCGTAATTTATAGGTGTAAGAAAGGAGCACCCATTATGGGCATCTCTTCACCTTCTCTTACGGGTTATGAAGTGGCTTAAGAGCCATTTTATGAGGTATGATGGGTGGCCCTTAATGGCTAGCTAGAGGGTTACACTAGAGAGATTATTTACATTGTCTCTCCTCTTTGGAAGTGAGACTTGGATAAACAAGCGCTCTCTCTCAAATGGTTCTCTATAGTCACAGTATTTAAGCTATGGAACGTGTGAGTGTTGCTCTGATATTACCACGTAGCAAACTCTACCACCGATGTAAAGATCATGGATGAACAACGACGCTGGAGAATCCGTGAATTAACCGCACTAGATCCAAGATATTTTCTATGAGGTCATATCGATTTTAGCGTTGTACGTTCTGATCTAGTATTTCTAACAATAGGTTTTGACAGATCTGGCCAGCTTCTTGTTTATAAAGTGTCAAAACTACATGATTAAGCTGCTAAAGTGAATAAATTGTTTAACCAAAAAATGAATTAAGCAGTTAATTATGTAGTAGTTTTTAGTACTTGACTCAATGTTAAATTCTGGTATTTTGCATTTGAAAAGAGTTGTAATGCAGCTGGTCTACACCAAAATTAATACCCTAAAATTTTACTTCTCTCATATTTTACTTATGTTGCAGGGCATTATAGTAAAAATGTTAAAACACATGGGTATTCTTGGAAATACCCAACTGACACAGCAACGCCCAAAAGAAAGCTCTGGAAACTCACACATTAGTTCACGCATCAAGGACGGACAGTAATGAAGTGCTGGAACGAAATGCACGCAGAGCAGCTCACGCAGGCAAGAACCTAAAACGGGGGCCTCACAAGCAACGCAGCTGACGCAGGCGGGAAGTGAGGCTAGAGACGCGCAACAGAGGGGCTGGAACGGATGCACACAGAGTATAAAAAGAAGGCATTTTTTCCTTGCAGGGTCTCTCGTTTTTTTTCTTACGGTTTTTCAGACTTTCGTGAAGGGCGTGTTTATTTTCTCTGTAGTTAATCTGGAATTTTTTTTGGGTCTTTTCGGCAGCTTTGTTTTTGCGCAGAGCAACCCTTTTTTAGTTGGAGTTTACTTGTTTTAATTTTGATCTAGCTGAGAGAATAATGTTAGGCTAAGTTTTCAGCTTGAGCTACAAGATATGGATTCTCTTGTTCTAAACAACTGATTAGAGTGATTCGGATATGATTAAAATTCATTTTATAGTTTTGCAAGTCGATTTTGTTGAGATAAGTCAAAACCAAAAACTCTTGTTCTTGTTCTACTGTTGACGTAAGGCACAGTAGAAACTTGGTAATACTTTCAAGTTTTTTCATGGTTGGAATTCATAGTAAATTTATTTGCACTCTATAGATACTTAGGACTGGAAATCTGGTTTTAAAATCTTCATTTTTCGATTATTAATGCTTAGACTAGATTGACAATTGAGTTATAGAGTTTGACCTCTTAATCAAAGTTTGGAAAATGAGGAAACATTCTTGTAACCCAAGTGTTTGACATTTTGTGTCACTGATTTTGATATTTCTACAATCTCTATATTTCTTGCACCCATTTTACTAATGATCATATTTATCATTTCTTTTAATTTGACAAGCAATCAGAAAACCAGGTTCACTTCATTCTTCAACTTTATTTTGTCCAAAATTCAAAACCATCCTGATCATTAGTAAACTCCACATCAATACATAACTATTTTTCTTACTGTTTCTCTTTGACCTTATAAATAGTTTTTTTTTTTTTTTTTTTTTTAGAAAAATTCCCCACCCAAGCGTAACTCAATACAAATTTGCTCTACATGAATATTGTTGTCCATGTGGAAATGATCATAGAACTCATTCATGTACTACTTTGATAGCTTCTACACTTGGAAGATTTAGGGTACGTTTAGAAGTTGAACTGAATTGAGTTGAGTTGATAAAATATTGTTAGAATATTATTGTTTATTATTATTATTATTTTAGAATTTGAAAAAGTTAAATTGTTTATTATATTTTGTGTTGAAATTTAAAAAAATTATAATGATGAGTTGAGATGAGTTGATAATAGTTGAGGTTTCAAATGAAGTCTAGAGACATCACCTGTGCAAAAATAACACTCCTGTTACAATTTACAAAGATAAATAGTCAATAATATTACATGTCGATCAACGAGTCAATCCCTAAAATATTTTTCTATTTCTTTATTATTTTCTTTTCCCCACAGTAGCACTCCTTGCCACTCATTTTAGTCAAATCAAAATCCTCCACGCTGCCACTTCCAATAACGTTATTTTCTCCCAATACATTTCATGACGTTTTCAATATAAAAAAAATAAAATTATTTATTTATCTATTAAACACACTAATTAAAAAAAATTGTCTACTTACCCATTAAACATAACTAGTATCAAAGATATTTATTTGTAAATAACATAACAAATGCAATGACATTCTTGGTGGTCTCTTTAAATTTATTTTTAATTAAAATCGATAAAAAAAATTTATAAGAGTAATGTTAAATACAGTTTTAGAATATTCGAGTCTCGTGTATTCCTTTTAAAAAAAAGTAAATTTCACTATTATAAAAATAATTTTTTATGTGAATTCTTAATTTACTTATTTTTTAAAAAAAAATTATTTAAAATTTGCACACTTTAAAACTAGAACTGCAAATATCATTTTTGAAGTTATATAGAGTCGATGAAATATATTTTGGACACGTAAGAGAGTAAAGTTATTGTAAGCGGCAGCATGAAAGAATTTGATTGAAACGAGTGCAATGGTACACCACATGGGGGAAAACTGAAAAGATAAAAAAATTAAGAGGTCCGGTTTGTGAACAAGCAATACTGGCCATTTAATTTTATAACAGGAGATCATGTCCTATTACTTTTGTACAGGAGGCACAACTCAATTGGTTATGATATGGTAAGTGGATTGCTTGAAGGATTTTGTTTTTTATCATATAATTAAAAGATGACTGTATTAGAGTTTGATGTATAGATTTTTTACATTATACACTACACTTGATTTTTTATTTTTTATTTTATTTTGTTTTTATTAAATTAAAAAAATCATTCTACTCATCATCCATATACCACACATTTGATCAAAAAAAAAAAAAAAATCATGAGTAATGTATTGTGTAAAGATGATGAATATTCATAATACAAAAGATTATAGAAAATAACTTATTTAAAATAGTTCTCAACTATACTTTTTAGATAGATTTGCAGTTATATTTTAATTTTAATTTTAAATTTTTTATTCCTTATATTTTTAATTTAATTATTCTATTAGTACACCATTAAATGCTTAATAAAATGTCTGCATTAGAGTTTTCTGTATAATACAATACATTTTCTACCTTATACACTACACTTAATTTTTTGTTATTTTATTTTTTTAAATTAAAAGAATTATTTTACTCATCATCCATACACCACACATTTAATAAGAAAAAAAATAAAATTATGTGTGATGTATATTGCATGTAAAGATGATAAGTAAAATTGTTTATAATACAAAAGATTATAAAAAAGAACTTATTTAAAATAATCCTCAAGTATACTTTTTAGATAGATTTGTAATTATATTTTTATTTTAATTTTAATTTTTTATTCCTTATATTTTTAATTTTAATGATTTTATTAGTAGATCATTAAATGCTTATTAAAATTTCACGTTAACACCAATAATGAGATGTCACGTTAATACCAATAATTAGATGTCACGTGTAAAAAGAATGTAAATAAAAATTAGTATAAATACATTAATTTAATAATAAAAATGGTAAACTTACAATTAATTTACTTAATTTAATAAGAAAAATGGTAAACTTAAAATGAAAGGTTTTTACAATTAGTTTACAAATTCTACTTAAAATGAAAGGTTTTTACACAAAATCAAAATCACGTTTTAATAAAATGTTAGAATTATATTTATTGATTTAAAATGAGTTATAAATGAGTTATAAAAAGAAGGCGGGCTCTACAGCCACCGCTCCCAGTTCTGTTGGGAGTCATTGATAGTGTAAAATGTTGTGTTTTTTTATTTTATTTTTTTATACATATATTTTTTTAACACTGTAAAATATTTTTTAAAAAATTAAAAAAATTATAATATCATTAAAAAATATTTACTTAATCATTAAATAAAAAAAATATTAAAAAAATTAAAAAAATATATAATGGGATCAGGAGCGGGGATCGAGAGTGTGACTAGGAATGGTAAAAATAGCTTTACTCTAAAAAGAATTATAGGTTATCATTACTAAATTGCACAACACAACAAAGATTCTAGACACACTATTTTGTCATGCGACCAAAATAAATAATAGTTATTCTCTTAATTATTAAATAAAAAATTAAAAACATTAAAAATAATAAGTGGTAGGAACTAATAAGTCTTTCATTATCTTATCTATCTATTAATATTCGCAGGTACGCACAGATGCTACAAATGGACTGGTGGTTACAATATGCCCACGTGACGGGATGTGCTCAGTCATTCGTATTCATGTTTCACGCGAGCTTTGATGGTAATCTCAGGTGGAAGAACAGTGACAGAACCTTTACGTGGCAGCATTTCACTGGCTAATCCCACGTGCTTCGTCCTTTGAGATCACAGATTCACATGGTCTCTAGGATGCTACGTACCGTTCATTCAAAGTGCTACTCGACAGAAGACTTCTGCGACTGCCACAACCTGCAGCGTCCTTTTCTGTTTTCTTAATTTTCTCTTATAAAGACTTTAACCCTACATCCAGGTTTCTCACCTCTCCTCAATGCCTCCATCTCTTCTCTATTACTCCTGTCTCTCACAGTAAAAGCTTGTCTTTAGGGTTTGTACGTACGTACTGGGCGTGCTTGAAAGGGGATCCTAAGTTACTCCATTTATCTGCATTTGCACCTGCACCTCTCAAGTCTAGTCTATGATCAGTGTTTTCCATGTCTATTTATTATTATTGCTGTGAGATGGGGCTTAGGTGCAGGTACAGTTGCAGACTAATGGGATTTCTTCATCTTTCATCGAGGTAAGAATATTGAAATTAATAAGCTCGACACTCTTTTTTCATTTGTTATAATCTGCTTACAGTGATTTCAGATGCATGATCTCATCTGTTTTCCGTGTGTTTCTTCTTCGTTTGCAAAACCATAAGTAGATCATTTCATGAGTTTTTTTTTTTTTTTTTTTTTATTAAGAAACCCATCTGTCGAAATCATGAAATAGAAAGCCCAAGTATGAGATCTGCTTTGCCCGTACCTATCAGCTCTTAACGAGTTGTCACACGTTTGTGTTTTTCAGAATTCCACAGTACATAAGTTTTTTTCCTTCCAAAAACCATAGATTTCATTTCATTTTTTGTAAGAAACCCTTCTGTCAAAGTCATGAAAGAACCTAAATAGCTAACGAGCTCTCCTTATCGACTGCTGTGAGTGTGTTTTCCAGAACTACTCGGTACATAAAACTCCATCTCATGAGGAACATCCTTGAAACTTTAACCAGGGATCAATAATGTTAAAAACTGTATCTTTCTTTTCCATTCGTTTAAGCTGAGACTCATCTTGTCTTATTTTATTTTGATGTGAAAACTTTTGCTTTAAGTACGTATGTACAACGTCCTAATATTACAAGATCATTTTAGATGCAAGGGAGAATGCTAATGTGGTGGATCTAGTACTGTTGCATGCAGTTCAAAGAACAAAAGAACCCGTGATAATCGGGGGTACACACACACATACATATATAACTTGTCTAATTAGATTCATTGTGTTTATGACTTTAATCGTCCACTTGTTCTCATAAATCGATAAGCATATGCACTTTAACTTTTTTTTTTTTTTTTGTTTCTTGCAAGCGAGTACGTTCTAGCATAAATAGCTTACTTTAATTATGATCAGTGGTACTGGTAGGTGCAGTAAGTTGCTGCTGCATGTTTAATCCCCCGATCGAGCTAGGGAGACCAATTAGGGGCAGTAACGATCTGCTCTAATCTGATGCATAGGGCATAGTCACTACCACTACAATAGATTTGATCTATTACGACGGTCTTAAACCGTTACACTTTTTTGTGACGGATGAAACCGTCACAAAAACTTGTTTGAGACCGTCACCAAAAAGGCATCATAGAAAGTATTTTATGACGATTTACTGTACAACCATCACTAATTTTTTATTTTTTTTGTGATGGTTGGAAGTCTTACGTGAGATATATTGTTCGAACGTTAAGAGTTTTTGTAATAGTCAAATTCCGTCACAGAAAGTAACGTTCGCACGTACCGAATAATGTTCGAATATTTACCTGACCGATTAGCATTTGAACAATAAATATCTAACGTTTGGTATTTTTGTTTGATTTTTACGTTCTAACGTAGATATTTCGAACGTTTGTGCTACACGTTTGAATGTTGCATTCGCACGTTAATGAGAAATTGTTCAAACATCAAAGACATAACGTTTGGATGGTTAATCAGTCCATTCAAACATATCTTTTTTAGTCATTTGAACATTATCTGAATAAGTTTGAATGTTTGTGGAGTGTATACGTTCGAACATAGTGCCTTATGTTTGAACGTACACTACAAAAAAAAGAGCTATTGAGACGATTTTTCTTTGGAATGAATTGAAAATCGTCTCAAAAAATGAGATGTAGGGATGAATTTCAAATTTCGTTCCAAAAAAATGATGGAAGGTCTTTTCAGTTGGAATGAATTATTTTGGAACGAAAAATTATATCCCTAATAAGATAACCGTTTGAACATCGAGGAAAAACGTTTGAACATATTAAAATGAACATTTGAACGAAATTTATATACGGCCGAATGTTAATTTGGCGCGTTTAGCGAAAAAAATTAGCGGGACATTGACTTAACGTACGAACAATATACAAAACGTTCGAACTTTAATGTTAAATAATGTTCGAACGTATATGATTTATGATCGAACATTAAATTGGTGGGTTAAGTCAATAAATTTTTGCGAGACATTAACTTACCGTTTGAACATATTATTATACCGTTCGAATGGTAAGTTAATCCATGTTCGAACGTAAAATAAATTGTTCAAACGGTAGTTAATGGAATGCTACTTTACATATTTTAAAGTTATTTATTATTTATTTTTTAATTTAAATTTAATTTTATTCTTATTAAACTAATTGAGTTGTTCTACTTATCATCCATACACCACATAATATAAATCAATAATTAATCCAAAAAAAACAAAAGAATTAATTCATAATTAAATCAAACTTACAAAACACCAAATTATATTGTCTATACCAAAAACAAAAAAAATATAAATAAAAGATAGAAAGTACTACTATGATCCCAGCTCTCTGCACACATACTCGACTGCAGCTAATTGCCTCTCTACCTGTGTTAGTCGAGTACTGAGCGTGACCTAAGTCATAGTAATGACATGAATCTATGTACGTAACTTAGAGATGCTAGCATGAATCTCTGTACGTAACCCAGAGATGCTAGCATGAATCTCTGTACGTAACCCAGAGATGCTAGCATTAATCTCTGTACGCAACTCAGACATAGCAGTACGGACTGTATCAATCATTACTGATGTGTGTCTGCCGATCTCTGCACGCAGTATGTCAGTCATCTCCTCACAAGTACATGTGCGTGATGCCTCGGCCTGTGTGGATGCCTCCACCAGCCGATACTCTAGGATCTCCCGGCCTATGTTGACTGGTTGTTGTTCTCTTGCGTGTTAACTTGATCTTCAGGAGTGGATTCCTCGAGTGGGTAGTCCTCAATGGGTTTAGGACTTGGACTTGGTGGAGGCACATTTATTCGTTGTCGTTTTGGCGGCATTCTTGAAAATAATTAATTATATCAAAGAAAATTAATTAGAAGAAATTATGAAAATTCAAGATATTTTATAGTCACTTATATAAATAAAATATTTAATACTTTTATTCATTATCTTCGGATGTATTTTCCATGCTTGTTTCAGAATCTTTCTCAATAACATTTTTATCATCATCATGCACCTATTTTTCATCCTCCTGGTCAGATTCCGGTTCGTCTTCACTTTCTGACTCTTCTTCTTCTTCTTCTTCTTCTTCTTCTTCTTCTTCCTCCTCCTCACTTACTTGAATTAAATGATCATTTAATATAGACGGGTCGAGATGGACGGGTGTGAAATTATCTCTACACAAGGGGAGCAACTCGAGTGCACCGAGGTCAACAAACAAGTTAATACCCTCTCCATCTTCCTGGTATGCCTCTACAATCATAGTGTCATCTTCATCTTCACTATTCTCGTAATCTGCACTCATTCATGTTTCATATATATTTCGAGGAACAAATTTTTGTACGACTCGCCAAGTTATCTCTCCACTATCTTCTTCAGCACTTTTCATTGGATCAATCAAGTAATAGACTTGGGTAGCTTGACAAGCCAATATGAATGGGTCATTTTCGTACCATTTAGATGCAGTATTGACATTCGTAAAGTGATTATCTCTATGTATCGAAACCCGACCACCGCCTAGATCCCACCAATCACATTTAAAGACATATGTTACAGACCGACCCATATATTTCAATCCAATAATATCACGTATAATACCATAATAGTCAATATCATATGTTCCATGACTCCCCTCGACCAACACACGAGAGTTTTGAGTCTTTCTATTACGTTCACGGTCCAGAGCATGAAATCTATAACCTCGAACCGTACATGTAATGTATCGAAGTGCTCTATTTGAGGGACCACGGGCCAATGCATACAATTCAGAAGAAATTGATCCAGGATTACGAGCACGTTGTTTCGAAATCTAACAATTGAAATAGTATATATTTATTATTTCATTATCCAGAATTAAAAGTTTCAAAATATAATATATATATATATATAATTTTAGTTCATACACGTTCTTCAAACATCCGGTAAATTCTTCCTCATGTCTTGCCTCTATGTTTTCTACGCCTTCCTTCCTAAGTTTGTCAATGTGCTCACTGTTATAGATAAATGTAAAAAAAATTTATTTTGAGTACAACAGTTATAGTTAAACTTGAAGAAAATTAGAATTATTCGAAGCATGAAATGACATATCTGAGATAATCATCAATCTCCCGGCAATTATTTAGCACATACCACCGAACTTTACCCCACTCTCCATCAATTAAATCGTAACTCGTTTGTGAACCCAATGGTCGTACATTCTAGAAAAATACCGATAGCTCACGAGGAGGCGGAGCAGCAAGATCAACATTTTGTTCTTGACGATTAAATCTTGTCTCAACACTACAAAAATATAAAGAGCAAAATGTTAACCATTCATCGTGTATATAGGCCTCTGCTATTTAATTCTCAGCTCTGGCTTTATTCCCAGCAGTGCACTTCAGTCAACCCAAATATCTTTCAACTGGATACATCCAACGGAATTGCACTGGTCCACCCAACAGTACCTCTCGCGGTAAATGTATTGCTAAATGGACCATGATATCAAAAAATGATGGTGGAAAGATCTGCTCGAATTTACATAGTATAGTAGCAATGTCTTCTTCCAATTTCTGCAACACATCTCGATTTACTACCCGAGCGCACAAATCCTTAAATAACATACAGAGTTCGGATATGGCGACACGTACTCACGCATCCAGTGATGATCGACCAATACATCTGCTGACTGCTCATACGGCTCACCATGCAGTACCCATCGAGTATACCCCTGATCCATACCGTTCATAAATATATGACTTTTTACTTCATCCAACCCTATCGCACACAAATTTTTACACCTTCAACATGGACACTTAATGTAACCACGACTATCAGCAGAGATCCATGCAAAATCAATGAAGGTTCTTACTCCACGTGCATAGGGTACGTAATCCTTTTCAAGTCTATCGGCCAGACGCATCCAATTTTTGTCCATTTCTAAAAACATATATCTATTAATAACATGTACATAGAAAATCCACATGCATGTATGCTCCAATTCTCATTGCTTTTTTTATAAGGTAGTTGGTCCTATCCCATTCTAAATTATATTATCCATATTGCACAAATCTCGTCACTTTAGTACCTTTCACGTTAGTAGAAATCTCGGCAGCACCTCCACATAGTTCTCCAAGTATACATGTTCAAATAGAGGGATTGTGACCCTCCGAACAGTATACCCTCCGAACAGTAGAGGAAAATACCGAAACTTCACATTAAACGTGGAAACTAGGAGTAACAAAAATGTGCAATACGAATAATATAATCTCAAACTGTCCACACTGGATAATTCATGAATTAGTGGACACATTAATGTACACTAATTCACAAACGGGTCTAAGGTTATTTATGCAATGTCACACCATATCTATCAAAAAACACTACAAACTATATCTACATGTTGTTTGAATTAACAATGTCACATTCTAGTAGTGTTATATTGTTAAACTAGAGAGAGATAGAAGATTATACGAACAAGTTTCCTATCAGTACACAACGAGAGAGAATGATCTTGAAGAAATGTCTAAATTTTAGTCTAATTACTTAACCTTCACAAACTGTCCGACCTTGACAACTCTCAAGGCCGGAGAAACTTTGAGAGTCAAGCAATTTGACAAACATTTCTTCAAGATCATTCTTCCTCGAGGTGTACAAGACATGAAACTTATTCACATATTCTTTTATCTCTCTCTAGTTTAACAATATAACACAATATGAAGGTGACATTATTAATTTACAAGAAAAATAAAAATTAATAGTTATGGAATCAAAACTTCAGATTTTTCAACAGGCAACAAAGTTTTTTATAGTGATTTTGGATTGGCGGGGGCTATCCTATACGAAATACTATAATGATTGATCTTAGATTATTATTCCTAAATTATAATTTTAATTGTTATTATATATCTTAGAACATTGTTAATTGATACCTATGTAATTTTAATTCTTATTATATAATTGTTATTATAATTGTTATATATAATTTCAAAGATTATTATATAATTTTAATTATTATCATTTCTAAAGTATAATTTTAATTGTTATACTTAATTGAGTGAGTTATTTATTTATATAGACAATAAGTATATAATTTCTATATAAACATTTATTTTATCCTTATTTATTTACTCTCAAGTTTATTATAAATAAGTATATTTATTTATTCCAACTCTCTACTTATTTAGTAGGTTAAACACATTTTTCTTGAAGAGTATTTTACTTTATTTATTTATATATATATATATATTTAATAATATAATGGTTTTGAACCTCACAATGGTAAGAATATTTAATAAGTAATTATTAATTATAGTTATTGTATATATATATATATATATTATATTTTATATATAGTTAAGTTATATACTTTTTTTTCTTTTATCATATTCTAACTAAATTAGCATGAATATATTATATATACTTATTAAATGTTAAATATTAAGTCTCATATTAAATGTATATTAAATGTTTTTAATCTTTACTTAAATTAAGAGTCTAAACTTATGATTTTCTTGTTAAATAACAAATTCAAAAAACACAAAAAATTCACATAAATACTAAAAACTAAACACAATATATTTCTACCCATATAAACATATTCAATAAAAATTCACAAACAATAATCACAATATTTCAAATCCATATCACAACAACAACAACAATATTCTCATTAATATATTTCTACATATATTAATTCATCAATGAACACCATAAACTCACAAACTATTCACAAAATTCACAAACAATAATTACAATTATTTCAAGAGTAAGTATAAAATTACAACATGTATTAACATATTCCTAAACTTGAGAAATATAACTAGCACTCACAAATTCTTCAAACCAAAAAATATTATATCAAAATTTTTACATAAATCCAAAACCTAAAGACAATATATTTATAACTTTGTAAACATATTCAAACAAAATTAACAAACAATAATCACAATATTTCAAATTCATATCACAACATATTCACAATATTCCCACAACAATATTTATACACATATTAATTCATCAATGAATACCATAAACTCACAAACTATTCAAAAACTATACAAACAATAATTACAATATTTCAAGAGTAAGCATAAAATGTATAAATATATTGCTAAAGTTTAGAAATATATCTAGCACTCACAATACCCTCTTACAAATCAAAAGCTTCCAACTTGCCAAAACAACCAATCCTTCATAATTTTTTTATTAGAAATATGTATAACAAAAACACAAGACAAATATTATAAAATTCAGGAAAATACAAAAGAAAAATATTTTTTTTCTTACCAAAGCTCAACTCAACTCTCACTCTAACACTCTCAACCCACGAAGACTCTCTCACGTCTCTCTCTGTCTCGCACAAGGGAGAAGCAGCAGAAATGAGTTTGCTGCCTCCCGTGCATGTATTCATTCAATCATAAGATTTTTAAATAAAACGTTCGAACGTTTAAGTTGTACGTTCGAACATTATATTATCCCGCCCAATTTTTAGATAACGTTCGAACGTTAAAAAACTCGGATGAATTTTCTGCAAAGAACGTTCGGACGTTTTCTATACACATTCGAACGTATCTTCCTATGACAACGCCCGAAATTGAGCGGCAAATTTTTCACACTTTTATTTTCATGTTCAAATGTTAAGAAATTTGGCATTCGAACATTTATAAATTTCCAGTGATTTTCATCGACTAACGTTCAAACGTAAAATTTCAACGTTCGAACGTTCAGATCATCACAGAGATACCTAAATCGAGTGAAAAATTTCCCGCATTTTTATTTTCATGTTCGAACGTTTAAAATTTGGTGTTCGAACGTTTATAAATTCCCAGTGATTTTCATCGACTAATGTTCGAACATAAAATTTCAACGTCCGAACGTTCAGATCATCACAGAGATACCTAAATCGAGCGAAAAATTTTCCACACTTTTATTTTCATGTTCGAACGTTAGAAAATATACGTTTGAACGTATATTTTGTACGTTCGAACGTTTCAGATCATCATAGAGATGCCTAAATCGAGCGGGAAATTTTCTGTATTTTTCTTCCCGTGTTCAAACGTATTATAATTGTACGTTCGAATAAGAAAATGAACTCTCATATGCCCCTATTAACGTTTGAACGTGGAAAGATTATCACAGATATGAGAAAATCCAGTGGGAATACATTATTAAAGTTCGAACGTTAAAAATTCATGTTCAAATGTTACTTTTATTCAATAGTTAGTATTTCTTAATATAATAGTTATATAGATGTATTTTTTTTCTAGATATTCATAATATTTCTCTTCAATATAATCTTATTTTTTTTTTAAAGTTTAGAAAAATACTAACTTTTTATCACTATTTTCTTCTTTCATATAACCCGCTTGTTCGAGATATTCGTTGTTACTTATTAAATTCTTCTTTACTCAATGTGTGTATTTGGACATCATCTTCAATCACTTGTGAATATGTTGGAGAAAAATGTTCATTTTTAGGATTATAAGAGGTGGATGTCAATGTGAGTAAGCTAGACTATTTATAGTATATAGTATATAATATATTATATTATAGTATAGTATATATACTATATTATGTATATAAATATAGTATGATAGCATAATATTTTAAATGAAAACATAATAATATAGTATATATACTATACTATATATATGAATCAATAATATATAATTAATAAAACTAACAACAAAACTAATATATATTCATTATATTTATAATGCACTATATATATACTATATAGTAATATTTTTTAGAATCACATCATCTGAGGGTCATAATTTGTATAATTTTTAACTTCATCCAAATATATGATTTTCAACTTCATCCAACCCAGATCCATACCGTTCATAAATATATGACTTTCAACTTCATTCAGCCCTATCGCAAACAAATTTTTACACCATCGACATGGACACTTAATGTAACCATGACTATCAACAAAGGCTCGTACGGCTAGGACTCACTTAATGGACACCTATATCGATGTCTTAAGATACGTACGACCCACTTTATAGCCACAAACGCAACAAATGAAGGTACACAACTACAACGTGATCACCAAGGTAGCTAGCTAGTCAATCCTCTATATATTTATTACTTGTAACACAATCATGAAGGATTTTTGAACATTACTTTAAAAACAAATGGATCGATCCTCTCACTAATACTGCCTTGCTATATACTGATCCAATGACCAACCCCGTCTTTAATCTTTCCTTAAATTAAGATCCTAAATTTATAATTTTCTTGTTAAACATATTCAATAAAAATTTAAAAACAATAATCACAATATTTCAAATCCATATCACAACAATAACAATATTCCCATAACAATATTTATACACATATTAATTCATCAATGAATACCATAAACTCACAAACTATTAACAAAATTCACAAACAATAATCATAATTATTTCAAGAGTAAGCATAAAATCACAACATGTATAAACATATTGTTAAACTTTAGAAATATAACTAGCACTCACAAATTCAAAAAAACCAATTAATATAATTGTTATTCATTAGGGAGAGTAATTTGATTCCAATTAATCTATTTAGGAATTTGTACACTAGAATTTTGGGTACTGGATTGTAATAATAAAGTATACCGTTTTGGGCTAATAATAAGAGTTTGTGATTCTAATGTTGATTTCATTAGTTTATAATGAATCATATATATATAATATATTATATATTATATTATCTTATAATATATAATATAATATTAGATCTATATTGTACTATATATATAGTACAGTATATATATAATATACTATATAATACATTATATATATAATACACAGTATATATATACTATAATATGTTATATATATTATAATATAATATTATATATAGTATGCTATATGTTATAGTATACATTATAATATATAACATATATTAATAATATAATATATTATAGTCAATATTTTGAAAAATAAATCAAAAAACGTTTGAACGTATTAAGAATTACGTTCGAACGTTTCGTGTATATAAGGCCAAAACAGAACGGCGAAACGTCATTTTCACCGTTAACTAACTTCGTTCCCGTTTGCACGCTGCCACTCCTTTGTTGCTGCCGCCGTCAAACTCCGCCACAACCATCACTAAAAGGTAGGCATTCATTTTTTAATCAAATAACATGTATTTTATTTAATATTTGGGTTCGGTTTTGTTTAAAATGGGCCAAGTGGTAGCCGAATTTTCAACTCCATTTTACGGCTATCATGGCTTGCCATTGGCCAAATAGTCACCGTCGAAAAGTTTCTTGAAGTGTATACTTTATTTCTACGGTGGTATTTCGGCATTTAGAATTTTGTAGATTGATTTTTGAGATTTCAAGAATGGCTGAGTATTCTATGTCGTAACGTTCGAACGTTTCACCAAGATGTTCAAACATACGACGTTCCAATTACATAATCGTTAAGGCTTCTACGTTCGAACGTGTATTGTTTTATACTCGGACGTTATTTTTCGTAAAATTTTCGTCCAAACGTTTAATTATAACGTCCGAACATACTACTTTTTAAATTTATTTATGCTTCAACGTTTGGACGTGCATTCTTTACGTTCGCACATAAAACCCATACGTTCGAACGTATAACATAAACGTTCAAACGTATGTCATTTAAATTTATTTACTTCTTACGTTCGAACGTGTATGTTATACGTTTGCACGTATGTGTTTTATGTGCGAACGTAAAGGATACACGTCTGAACGTTTTATCTTAACGTTCAAACGTTTATTTTACTATGTTCGATAGTTAATGCAGAGCAGTTTAAAATTAACACAAAAAATGCATCAATGTAAATAATTTTTTTTCATTTTCTATTTTCAGGATATGGCTCATCCTCTGCATACTAAGAAACGAGGGAGGGAAGGAGCCACTCAGGACACTGCTCGTATTGGGGCTCGTACTGTTATGGTAGAGGGAGAGATCCTGATTAATGAGTTCGACGAACTCATATGGGAGTAGACGAACCTAAGAGATGTTTTCGTCAGTAGAAGCTGGGGAAATATCTACACATTGAGGGGGACGGTATACTTCTCAATGGTTAAGGAGTTCTATTTGGGGATGTGTGATATGCCTCAGGACGCATTCTTTCACACCTTGACTGTTCGTGGTGTTTCCATTGAGATTTCACCAAATGTAATTGCCGAGCACCTCGGGATTCGTCAATGAGTTGAGACATCTGCACACTCTACACCCCGTGAGAATGTAGGCACTTCTGCATCATCTACTGGCCCACCATTTGAGCCAGCATCAGCCAAAGATGCAGACCGGTCAGAGACCGAGGATACTGGCCTCGAGGCTCGAGATGATGACCGAAATGAGGATTTCTACATCCTCACTGGGAGGGACCGCATGCAGATCGAGAGGAAGAACGCATTCAACCATAACCATCTGTTACCTTTCTTCCGCATGTTGCACCTTATTGTTGCAACAAACGTGGATTCTGTGGCACATAAAACCACATTTGGTCAGCTTCGGGCACAATTTTTTATACGAGTGGCATGTGGAGATCGTATAGATTTGCCACTGCACATCTTTGAGAGGATCCGTTACGAGGCAAGCATCGTCTCCTCTGGCTGGGTTGGCATTCCCCGTGCAAGTAATAGCTGGCTGATCAAGACACCGTATGAGAGATCTCACAGCTAACTGCGCATATCGATCGATTGCTCGCAGCTATAGAGGCGTTTGTCTCCGAGATCGCCCATCGTGTAGGTATCCTCAACGACAAGGTTGATACCTTGACTGAGGAGGTACGAAGTTTGAATTTCGCGAACAACATTATCATCTGAGTGTTGTTTAAGAAATTTGATCATATTTTGTATTTTACTTTTATTATATGTAAAGAAAATATGATTTAATATTTCTATAATTTTTTTAATTTCAATTCGCAATCTTCTTTAATGTTATATTTTCCATCTTTAATACTAAATCACTGCACTTCAAATATATATAAACATAAATATATATTTATATATTTCAAATTGTGTATATATAAATATATACAAGTCAATGTTTAGTCTTGTTCACAAATTATGCACTGTAAAAACCACATAATTTTTAAATTAGAGTCATATTTAATTTAAATTTATAATTAATGTTCGAACGTTAGTAATTGACGTTCGAATGTTGGCGCAAAACATTTTACGTTCGAATGTTGGCACCAAAGCATTTCACATTCGCACGTAAGTAGCCACAATGTTTGAACGTATATGTGACGTTCGAACGTAAATGTCCCATACGTTGGAACGTAAAAAAAATCTCATCTGTCTTTAGTGACGATTTCCAGAAACTGTCACAGAAAAGGTTTTTTAGTGATGGTTTGAGGATTGTCACAATTTTCCAACCGTCACTAAAAATCAATTGTGTTGTAGTGGATTGTGATTTCTTGGGAACTCTGGAAAGCTAGATGTGCGGCGAGAATGGAATGAATTAAATTCAAATCTGAACATGTCATTTGGGAAGTAAAAGTGGGGATTTTTACTAATATGAAGAGGTTTCGGCACGTGGGTGGAAATGATATGGTAATTCTAGACTCTTTGAATTGTCCGATTTTACCTATTGTTAAAAAAAAAACCTTTGTTAATTTTGTGGAGGAAACCAATGAGAGAGATTGAAGTTAAATGTGGATGGAGGATGTCGTGGTAATTCGGGGGCCGCAGGAGGAGGAGGAATTCTTCGAGATTCAAATGGGGATGTAGTTGCTGGTTTCTCCCATTACTATGGTCAGGCTACTAATAATATTGCGGAATGTAAAGCTGTTTTTGGATGGTCTTCGTTTATGTAAACAGTTGATTTGATTGAGTCGGATTCGTTAGTTATAATTAATTGGTTGGAGTCGGGTGTGTATAAATATTGGTTTCTTTGGGATTATTGGGAGGAGACTAAAATGCTAGCATGTGAACTGAATGCTCGGTTTAGGCACATACTCAGAGAAGGGTAACAGATTTTTTGACAAAACAAGGAACAAGAGGCGCGGTGACAGATTTTTCTGGGCTGGATTCCATTCAAGGATACATTCGAAGAGTTATTTGCATGGACAAATTAGGTATTTCGTATGCGAGAACTTAATTGCTTTGTTTATGTTTTGGTGTTACTCGGGCTGGGCATTTTTTATTTGGTTAGAAATGAGAAGAGCTTCTTGGGTAAGGTTTGGATTATGGGGTTTATTTTTGTTGTTTTTAATTTTTTTACTAACCTGAGTGCTAAAATTGTAAGTTCTCAGGTGATTTGTTTTGCTTATTACGGAATTCCCATGCTATCAGTGAGAGTTTTTAATAAATTCAGCTTGAGTCGTTATTAGATATGTCACCTTCTTCTCTTTCTTTTTTTTTTTTAAAGAAAATATCATTATCTTATCTATTAATATTCGCAGGTACGCACAGATGCTACAAGTTGACTGGTGGTGACAATATGCCCACGTGATGAGATATGTGCTCGTCATTCGTATTCATGTTTCACGCGAGCTTTGATGGTAATCTCAGGTGGAGGAACAGTGACAGAACCTCTACGTGGCAGCATTTCACTGGCTAATCCCACGTGCTTCGTCCTTTGAGATCACAGATTCACATGGTCTCTAGGATGCTACGTACCGACGTTCCTTCAAAGTGCTACTCGACAGAAGACTTCTGCGACTGCCACAACCTGCAGCGTCCTTTTCTGTTTTCTTAATTTTCTCTTATAAAGACTTTAACCCTACATCCAGGTTTCTCACCTCTCCTCAATGCCTCCATCTCTTCTCTATTACTCCTGTCTCTCACAGTAAAAGCTTGTCTTTAGGGTTTGTACGTACGTACTGGGCGTGCTTGAAAGGGGATCCTAAGTTACTCCATTTATCTGCATTTGCACCTGCACCTCTCAAGTCTAGTCTATGATCAGTGTTTTCCATGTCTATTTATTATTATTGCTGTGAGATGGGGCTTAGGTGCAGGTACAGTTGCAGACTAATGGGATTTCTTCATCTTTCATCGAGGTAAGAATATTGAAATTAATAAGCTCGACACTCTTTTTTCATTTGTTATAATCTGCTTACAGTGATTTCAGATGCATGATCTCATCTGTTTTCCGTGTGTTTCTTCTTCGTTTGCAAAACCATAAGTAGATCATTTCATGAGTTTTTTTTTTTTGTTAAGCAACCCATCTGTCGAAATCATGAAATAGAAAGCCCAAGTATGAGATCAGCTTTGCCCTTACCTATCAGCTCTTAACAAGCTGTCAAACGTTTGTGTTTTTCAGAATTCCACAGTACATAATTTTCTTTCCTTCCAAAAACCATAGATTTCATTTCATTTTTTGTAAGAAACCCTTCTGTCAAAGTCATGAAAGAACCTAAATAGCTAACGAGCTCTCCTTATCGACTGCTGTGAGTGTTTTTCATAACTACTCGGTACATAAAACCCCATCTCATGAGGAACATTCTCGAAACTTTAACCAGGGATCAATAATATCTTTCTTTTCCATTCGTTTAAGCTGAGACTCATCTTGTCTTATTTTATTTTGATGTGAAAACTTTTGCTTTAAGTACGTATGTACAACGTCTTAATTACAAGATCATTTTAGATGCAAAGGAGAATGCTAATGTGGTGGATCTCACTACAACACAATTTGTCTTATATGATAGAGGAAATTGTCACAAAAAATTGCCAAACCATCACGAAAAATATTTGGTAATGGTTTGAAATCGTCACCACGACCGTCACCTAATGTGCGTCACATAAAACAATTGGTGACGGTTTACTGTTCAACCCTCATTAAAAATATTTTTAGTGACGGTGAGAGGTGTTCCGTTTGGTAGGACGTTCGAACATTCTCTTTTTTGTGACAGTTGAGAACTGTCACAGAAAGTAACATTCGGACATCTAATTGAACGTTCAAACGGAAACCCGACCGATTGTCGTTCGAATGAGAGAAGTTGATGTTCGTTGATTATAGTCTGAACGTATCATATTTACATTCGAAAGTTTATGCGTCCGAACGTTAATTATAATAAACGTTCGAATTTACATTCGAACGTTAACGGACCAATGCTCAAACGTAACGGTTTAACGTTCGGACGTTATTTCGAATGTAAACGAAGGAGCGTTTGAATGCAAGTGGTACATTCGGAGGTTTGTTCGAATGTTTTGTTCATTTGAGGGTCAGTACGTTCGAACGTAGAGGCCTATGTTCGAATGTTACTATACATATTTATGTATTTACGTTTGAACGTTGGTTCGAATTTGAACCAACGTTCGAACGTTTTTTACTTTACATTCGAATGTAAAGATCAGAAATACTAATTTCATAAAATTTATAAACATACTAATTGTATCATATTACATACCATCAATTAATAACTAACACAATGTCTTATAAAATTTTAAAATTAGATATTATAAGTAACCACCACTGCTGATAAAATTTATTTATCATTTTTTCCTTGTCCACCGCGATTCTGTTGCAATGACATAACACGCTTCATTTGCACCATCATCTCCCATTGCACTTGCTCTTAGACTTCACTACGTATTCTTTCCTCCTGGTCTCTCTGTTGGTCCTGCAAACGCGTCTCTAAATGAGACTGTCGTTCTAAGAGAGACTAACTTTTCTTGTCTCAACCTCATATACTCATTCACACGCCGTGTAGCTTCTAAATCTTTGGTAAGATTATTAATTTGTGAAGTCGATGAGGTTGAGGAGGATGAACATCTATGCTTGATAGATTGTCCCAAACCTCTTGCCATACTAGACTGCGGCCCGAGCACTTGCGTGAATATGTCTATGTCACTAGGAGAGGATTCCCCAGAAGCCGACTGCATCTCCATCATTTTTTCCTGCAATTTGAAAGGTCATGATTATAAATAAGTAACGTAGTAAAAGAAATAGAAATAAAAAATAAATTATTCAAATGTTACATAATTTATTTAACAAAATTAACACTACTTACATAATTATCTGCAGCGATAGGATCCATTCACTCACTATGCTCATTAATGTAAGCAGCAGCATAAACATGAATGAGGGAAAATTTTTCACGATCATCATGTTTCTAACAAAGCGACATTATCAATTTTAAAAAGATAATGTTAGTACTTAAATAAAAGAATATAAAAAAATAAATTAATTCTATAATTTTTTAATTACCATTTTTTCAGCAAGACGGTAGAATGACCTTGAATATGCATGATAGTGGACAGTCAGAGCGGATTTATTCTGCAATTTGTAGAACTCAAGTGTTACAAAATATATTAAGAATGTTAATTGTAATATGTATACATATAATATATAGAATGAATATGAATGTAAATAATTAAAAGATATAAATGTAAAATACCTGATAATCTGGAGATGCGAAAAGATCACAACATTTTCTCCAATCATCTAACTTCATCTGCTGGAAAGGAAACTGGGCAGCCTCTTCCAAAGTCTCAAACTTCTTGAAGTGGTTATGACATCGTCCCTTGTGACATCGGAATAATGTAGCCATCAACTCATTCACGATTCTCAAATCCTCTTTTTGGCCAAAGTCGAGGTCGAATTCATCCTAACAAGTGAATCAGGTAAAAAATATGATACACTAATCTAGGTGAAAAACATGTACTCTCAAAGTAAACTCACTAGCACACGACTTCGAATGTGCTCCTTAATCTCATTCGGAACATCTCGCCATGAGCGCACATAAAATGGAGCATAAGCTCGAACTATTGTGCCAATATAGGAGGAAAGCGTTGTTGCACTATCATCCACTCCTCTAGTGGAATTATCAGGAATTGTGATCTTCAATTTTCTGTACCTTCTATTTTTCTCAAGAGAGATGCTACGTGTATAGCCACGACCGCAACGTGCAGATGCATCGACTACACAATAATAGATAGTATAATTATAGTTATATAGTTATTGAGACAAAAATATTAACTATATAATCAATTATCAACTACAATATTTACTTACTGGTAGGTGTCGACTGAGTGTTATTCTCTTGCGTGTTAACTTGATTTTCAGGAGTGGATTCCTCGAGTGGGGAGTCCTCCATGGGTTTGGGACTTGGACTTGGCGGAGGCACATTTCTTCGTTGTCGTTTTGGCGGCATTCTTGAAAATAATTAATTATATCAAAGAAAATTAATTAGAAGAAATTATGAAAATTTAAGATATTTTATATCACCTATATGAATAAAATATTTAGTATTTTTATATTTTATTCTTCGGATGTATTTTTCATGCTTGTTTCAGAATTTCCTTCAATAACATCTTCATCATCATCATCATCATGCACCTTTTCTTCATCGTCCTTATTCACCTTTTGGCCGGATTCTGATTTGTTTTCATTTTCTGACTCTTATTCTACTTCTTCCTCCTCACTTACTTGAATTGAATGATCATTAAATACAGACGGGTCGAGATGGATGGGTGGGACATCATCTCTACACAAATGGAGCAGCTCGAGTGCACCGAGGTCAACAAACAAGTTAATACCCTCTCCATCTTCCTGGTATGCCTCTATCATCGAAGTGTCATCTTCATCTCCATTATTATCGTAATCTGTACTCGTTCTTGCTTCATATATATTTCGAGGGACAAATTTCTGTACGACTCAACAAATTATCTCTTCACTATCTTCATCAGCACTTTTCATTGGATCAATCATGTAATAGACTTGGTAGCTTAACAAGCCAATACGAACGGATCATTTTCGTACTATTTAGATGCAGTATTGACACTCGTAAAGTGATTATCCCACCAATTACATTTAAAGACTTATGTTACAGACCCACCTAGATATTTCAATTGGATAATATCACGTATGACACCATAATAGTCAATATCATCTGTTCCATGACTCCCCTCGACCAAAACCAAAGAGTTTTGAGTCTTTCTATTATGTTCACGGTCCAGAGTATGGAATCTATAATTTTGAACCATGCATGCATTGTATCGAAGTGCTCTATTTGAGGGACCACGGGCAAGCATACAATTCTGAAGAAATTGATCCGGGATCACGAGCACGTTGTTCCAAAATCTAACAATTGAAATAATATATATTTATTATTTCATTATCCAGAGTTAAAAGTTTTAAAATATAACATATATATAATTTTAGTTCATACACGTTCTTCAGACCATCTAGGAAATTCTTCCTCGTGTCTTGTCTCTACATTTTCTACGTCTTCCATCTTATGTTTGTCCATGTGCTCGCTGTTATAGATAAATGCAAAAGAAGTATATTTTGAGCACAATAGTTATAGTTAATATTCAAGAAAACTAGAATTATTCAAAGCATTGAACGACATACCTGAGATAATCATCAATCTCCCGACAATTATTTAGCACATACCACCGAACTTTACCCAACTCTCTATCAATTAAATCGTAACCCGTTTGTGCACCCAAGGGTCGTACATTCCAGGAAAACACTGATAGCTCACGATGAGGCGGAGCAGCAAGATCAGCATTTCGCTCTTGAGGATTAAATCGTATCTCAACACCACGAAGATATAGAGAGCAAAATGTTAACCATTCATCGTGTATATAGGCCTCTGCTATTGAACCCTCAGTTCTGGCTTTATTCCCAACAGTGCGCTTCAGTTAACCCAAATATCTTTCAACTGAATACATCCAAAGAAACTGCACCGGTCCACCCAAAAGTACCTCTCGCGGTAAATGTATTGCTAAATGGACCATGACATTAAAAAATTATGGTGGAAAGATCTGCTCGAATTTACATAGTATAGTAGCAATGTCTTCTTGCAATTTTGACAACACATCTCAATTTACTACTCGAGCGCACAAATCCTTAAAAAATATACAGAGTTCAGATATGGCGACACGTGCATTAGTTGTCAGCTTCCCACAAATTCCCACTGGTAATAACTTCTGCAAAAATATGTGACAGTCATGACTTTTTAATCTACTGATTTTCCAGTCATCAGGACTCATGCATCTACCAATATTTGAAGCATAACCATCTGACAACTTCACACATTGCAACCATTTGTAAAAATTCATGCTCTCCTCCCTCATTATCGTAAAATATGCATGCGGCATGACTACCCTATTGCCTTCCACCCGCAAATGTAGATTATGTTTAATTCTCATTCTCTCAAGATCTTTCCTCGTCTTGATCGTGTCTTTCATCTTTTTGTTAATACTCATCAATGTACCCAGTATATTATAACAAATATTCTTCTCTATGTGCATTACATCCAAACTATGTTGCAACATGCAGGACGACCAATACGGCAAGTAAAAAAAAAGAATATGTTTTGTCCAATTCAATTCTGCTGCGCCTCATTTTCTCTTGTTCTTTCCCCGACCTTTGCCAAAATTGTTCGCTCTAATATGTTGAAGTTGTTCCACTATCTCTTCCCCAGACAACTCTTTTGGGGCAATTCTATCATCTACTCTCTCATCAAACTTAACACATTCTCTTCTCCATGCATGATTTGCTGGTAGATAACGTCGATGACCCATGAAACACAACTTCTGAGAATATTTTAACCACTCACTAGCATTTTCTTTATTACACATCGAACACGCTAACTTCCCTTTCATACTTTAGCTGGAAAGATTCCCATATGCCGATAAATCATTTATGGTCCACATTACCGCAACATGCATCTGAAAAGATGTCGACGTGGATGCATCATAAGTTCTAACGTCTGTTTCCCATAACTCTTTCAGCTCTTCAATCAACGGCTGTGTCAATGTCATTCCCAGGTGATCTCGGGCCGGGGATGAGTAAAGTTAACAAAAAGTTAGGTGCCTTCATGCACCTCCATGGTGAAAGATTGTACGGAATCAACACTATAGACCAAGTGTTATAACTTGTACTCATATTCCCAAAAGGATTGAAGCCATCGGTTGTGAGTTCAGGCACACGCTCCGAGCTTCTATCCCAAACTCTGGATATTAATTATCAAAAGACTGTCACGCAAGTGAATCAGCTGGGTGCCTCATATATGCGTCATTCTTAACTCTTTTCTCCACGTGCCACCTCATATCATGAGCTATTTTTTTACACATATATAATCTTTGCAATCTAGGTCTCAAAGAAAAATACCTCAACACCTTAACCGGCACGTTTTTCTTACTCTACCACGACTCTCCGCATACAGGACATGCTTGTTTCTCCTCGTTCTCCTTCTAGAACAAAACACAATCATTCTTGCATGCATCTATGGACCTGTACTCAAATCCTAATCCCTTTCTCAACTGTTTCGTTTTATAAAGGTTCTTGGTCAATGCAGACCATTCGGGAAGCACCTTATTAAATAAGTCCAATACCATGTTATTGCTTTCGTCGACATCCCACATAATGTGAAGCAACCGCACAATAAACGACATTTTGGAATGTTTTGTATAGCCTCGATAAAGCTCGCGCTTTGCATCTTTCTACATTGAAGCAAAATTATCACAATCCGTCCACCCTCCACTTGAGGCATTGTCGTCAACCTCATCCATAAACGTCCCTGCTCCAATGTCACCCAACATCTCCTCCATCTCATCCTGCTCATAATCATCATCCATGTGTCGCAAATAATTGTGATGATCGACCAATACATGTGCTGACTATTCATACGGCTCACCATGAAGTACCCATCGGGTATACTCCAGATCCATACCGTTCACAAATATATGACTTTCTACTTCATCCAACCCTTTCGTACACAAAGTTTTACACCCTCGACATGGACACTTAATGTAACCACGACTATCAGCAGAGACCCGCGCAAAATCAATTAAGGTTCTTACTCCACACGCATAGGGTACATAATCATTTCCAAGTTTATCGCCTAGACGCATCCAATTTTTGTCCATTTCTAAAAACATCTATCTATTAATAACACGTACATTGAAAATTCACATGCATGTCATGCTCAAATTCTCATTACTTTTTTGATAAGGTAGTTGGTCCTATCTCATTCGAGATCATATTTTCCATATTGCACAAATCTCGTCACTCTACCACTTTCCACGATAGTGAAAATTTCGACAGCACCTCCCCATAGTTCTCTAAGTATACATGTTCAAATAGAGGGATTGTGACTCTCCAAACAGTATACCTGAAGAACAGTAGAAGAAGACACCGAAAATTCATATTAAATGTGGAAAGTAGGAGTAACAAAAATGTGTAACACAGATAATATAATCTCAAACTGTCTACACTAGACAATTCAGGAATTAGTGGACACATAAATGTACACTAATTCCAAAATGGGTATAAGGTTATTTATGCAATGTCACACCATATCTATAAAAAAACACTACAAACAATATGTCCATGTTGTTTGAATTAACAATGTTACCTTCTAGTACTAGTGTTATATTGTTTCGTGTCTTGTACACAACGAGAGAGAATGATCTTGATGAAATGTCTAAATTTTAGTATAATTACTTAATCATCACAAACTGTCCGACCTTGACAACTCTCAAGGCCGGAGAGACTTTGATAGTCAAGCAATTAAACTAAAATTTCAACATTTGTTCAAGATCATACTCCCTCGTTGTCTACAAGATACGAAACTTGTTCACATATTCTTTCATATCTCTCTAGTTTAACAATATAACATAATACGAATGTGATACTGTTATACTTATAAAAAAAATAAAAATTAATAATTATGGAATTGAAATTTCAGATTTTTCAACTGGCAACAAAGTTTTTTATAGTGATTTTTGGGGCTACCCTATACAAAATATTAATTTTTTGATCTCGGATGCATTACAATTATAATTTAATTGTTATTATATATATTAGGACATTGTTAATTGATACCTATGTAATTTTAATTCTTATTATATAATTCTTATTATAATTATTATATATAATTTCTTCAAAGGTTATTATATAATTTTAATTAGTATCATTCCTAAAGTATAATTTTAATTGTTATACTTAATTTCAAATGTTATTATATAATTTTAATTATTATCATTCCTAAAGCATCATTTTAATTGTTATACTTAATTTCAAAAGTTATAATATAATTTTAATTATTATCATTCCTAAAGTATTATTTTAATTGTTATATTTAATTTCAAATGTTATTATATGATTTTAATTGAGTGAGTTATTTATATTTAATAAGTAATTATTAATTATAGTTATTGTATGTATATATTATACTTTATATATAATTAAGTTATATCCTTTTTTTTTCTTTTTTTTAAAAGCAAGTTTTATACTATAGTTATAATTTGAATAATAATCATATTCTAACTAAATTAGTATGAATATATTATATATACTTATTAAATGTTAAATATTAAGTCTCATATTAAATGTATATTAAATATTTTTAATTTTTACTTAAATTAAAATAGTAAACTTATAATTTTCTTGTTAAAGAACAAATTAAAAAAAACAAAATATTATATCAAAAATTCACATAAATACTAAAAGCTAAACACAATATATTTCTAACCACATAAACATATTCAATAAAAATTCACAAACAATAATCACAATATTTCAAATTCATATCACAACAACAATATTCCCACAACAATATTTCTACGCATATTAATTCATCAATGAACACCATAAACTCACAAATTATTCACAAAATTCAAAAATAATAATCACAACTATTTCAAGAGTAAGCATAAAATCACAATAACATGTATTAACATATTCCTAAACTTGAGACATATAACTAGCACTCACAAATTCAGAAAAATAAAAAAATATTATATCAAGATTTTCACATAAATCCAAAACCTAAAGACAATATATTTCTAATTAACCATGTAAACATATTCAAACAAAATTCACAAACAATAATCACAATATTTCAAATCCATATCACAACATATTTACAATATTCTCACAACAATATTTTTACACGTATTAATTCATTAATGAATATCATAAACTCACAAATTATTCACAAATTATACAAACAATAATCACAATATTTCAAGAGTAAGCATAAAATGTATAAACATATTGCTAAAGTATAGAAATATACCTAACACTTACAATATCTACTTACAAATCAAAAGCTTCCAACTTGCCAAAACAACCAATCATTCAAAAAAATACAACACTAACTTATTAGAAATATATATAACAAAAACATAAGACAAATATCATAAATTCAAGAAAATACAAAAGAAAAATAATTTTTCCTTACCAAAACTCAACTCAACTCTCAGTCTAACACTCTCTCACTCTAACAGTCTCTCTCTCTCTCTCTCTAATCTAGTCATGTCCCTATCTCACTCAACTCTCTCTTACTCTAACTCTCGCTCTCTCTAACTCAAGTCCATCTCTCACTCAACTCTCTCTCACTCTAATCTTATCTCTCTAACGCACGAAGACTGGCCCTCTCTCACTTCTCTCTTTGTTGCGCGCACAGGAGAAGCAGAAATGAGCCGCTGCCTCCCGTGCGTGTATTCATTAAGTTTGAAAATTATTAGATGGAACATTCGAACGTTTAAGTTGTATGTTCGAACGTTATATTATCCTGCCCAATTTTTAGATGACGTTTGAACGTTAAAAAAATAGGATAAATTTTCTGCGAAGAACGTTCGGACGTTTTCTATAAACGTTGAAATGTATCTTCCTATGATAGCATCTGAAATCTAGCGGGAAAATTCCCACACTTTTATTTTCATGTTCGAACGTTAAGAAATTTGGCATTCGAACATCTATAAATTCCCAGTGATTTTCATCGACTAACGTTCAAACGTAAAATTTAAACGTCCAAATGTTCAGATCATCACAAAGATACCTAAATCGAGTAAGAAATTTTCTGCACTTTTATTTTTATGTTCGAATGTTAAGAAATTTACATTCGAACGTATCTTTTTAACGTCCGAAAGTTTCAGCACATCACAGAAGTGCGTAAATCAAGCGGGAAATTTTTCACATTTTTCTTCTAGTGTTCGAACGTATTATAATTTTACGTTCGAACATGAAAATGAACTCTCATATATCTCCATGAATGATCGAACGTGAAATTGAAACGTTCGAACGTGTAATGATCATCACAGATAATATAAAAAATGCAGCAGGAATACATTATTAAAGTTCGAATGTTAAAAAATCATGTTCAAACGTCAATTTTATTCAATAGTTAGTATTCATTAATATAATAGTTATATATATATGTATTTTTTTAAATACTCATAATATTTCTCTTTAATATAATTTTTTTTTAAAAGTTGAAAAAATACTAACTTCTTGTCACCATTTTCTTTTTTCATATAACCCGGTTCTTCGAGATATTCTTTGTTACTTATTAAATTATTCTATACTCAAAGTGTGTATTTAGGCATCATCTCCAATCACTTGTGAATATGTTGAAGAAAAAAGTTCATTTTTAAGATTATGAGAGGTGAATGCCAATGTGAGTAATCTGGACTATATATAGTATACTCTATATAGTATATAATATAGTATATTATATAGTATATTATATAGTATATTATATATATAGTATGATAGCATAATACTTTAGATGAAAACATAATAATATAGTATATATACTATACCATATATATGAATCAATAATATATAATTAATAAAACGAACAATAAAACTTATATATATATATATATAATGCACTATATAAATACTATATAGTAATGATTTTCTTGAATCATATTATTTGAGGTTCATAATTTATATGACTTTCACAGTTATTATTTGAACTCTCATATATATGATTTTCTCGAAACGTCATTTTCACAGTTATCTAACTTCGTTCCGTTTGCACGCCGCCACTCCTTTGTCGCCGCCACGGTCAAACTCCGCCACAACCATCACTGAAAGGTAGGCATTCATTTTTTAATCAAATGACATGTATTTTATTTGACTTTTGGGTTGGATTTTGTTTAAAATGGGCCAAGTGGTGGCTGGATTTTCAACTCCATTTACCGGCTACCACGGCTTGTCATTGGCCGAATAGTCACCGTAGAAAAGTTTCTTAAAGTGTATTCTTCATTTCTACGGTGGCATTTCGGCATTTAGAACCATGTAGATTATTTTCGAGTTTTCAATAATGGCTAAGTCAACTCAACCATTCTATGTCGTAACGTTCGAACGTTTCACCAAGACGTTCGAACATACGACGTTTCAATTGCATAGTCGTTAAGGTTTCTACGTTCGAACGTGTATTTTTTTACATTCGGACGTTATTTTTCATAAAATTTACATCCAAATATTTAATTATAACGTCCGAATGTACTACTTTTTAACTTTATTTATGCTTCAACATTCGGACATGAATCCTTAACGTTCGCACGTGAATACTTAACGTTCGAATGCATAACATAAACGTTTGAACGTTGGTCATTTAAATTTATTTGCTGCTTGCGTACGGTCGAACGTTTCACATACACGTTCGAACATACGACGTTTCAATTACACAGTCGTTAAGGCTTATACGTTCGAACGTGTATTGTTTTACATTCAGACGTTATTTTCATAAAATTTAAGTCCAAACGTTTAATTATAACGTCCGAACGTACTACTTTTTAACTTTATTTATGCTTCAACGTTCGGACGTTTATCATTTACGTTCGCCAGTAAAACACATACGTTCAAACGTAACATAAACGTCCGAACGTACGTCAGCCAAAATTTATTTACTGCTTACGTTCAAACGTGTATGTTATACATTCGCACGTATGTGTTTTACTTGCGAACGCAAAGGATACACGTCCGAACGTTTTATCTTAATGATCGAAAGTTTCTTTTACTATGTTTGAATGTTAATGCAGAGCAGTTTAAAATTAACACAAAAAATGCATCAATGTAAGTAATTTTTTTTCCTTTTCTATTTTCAAGATATGACTCATCCTCTGCATACTAGGAAACGAGGGAGAGAATGAGTCACTCAGAACACTGCTCGTATCGGGGCTCGCACTATTATGGTAGAGCGAGAGGTCTTGATTAACGAGTTCGCCGAACTCATATGAGAGTAGATGAACCTGAGAGATGTTTTCCTCAGTAGAGGCTGGGGAAATATCTGCATATTGAGGGGGAAGGTATACCCTTCAATGGTTCAGGAGTTCTATATGGGGATGTGTGACATGCCTCAGGACGCATCCTCTCATACCGTGACTGTACGCGGTGTTTCCATTGAGATATCATCAGATGTCATCGGCGAGCACCTCGAGATTCGTCGAGGAGTTGAGACATCTGCACATGCTACATCCCGTGAGGATGTAGGCACTTCTGCATCATTTACTGGCCGCCCATTTGAGCCAGCATTAGCTAGAGATGCAGATCAGTTAGAGGTCGAGGATACTGGCCTTGAGGCTCGGGATGATGACCGAGACGAGAATTTCTACATCCTCACCGTGATGGACCGCATGCAGATCGAGAGGAAGAACGCATTCAACCAGAACCATCTACTACCTTTCTTCCGCATGTTGCACCTTATTGTTGCAAGAAACGTGGATCATGTGGCACATAATACCACATTTAGTCAGCTTCAGGCACAATTTTTGATACGAGTGGCACGTGGAGATCCCATAGATTTGCCACTGCACATCTTTGAGAGGATCCGTTACGAGGTGAGCATCGTCTCCACGGATAATCTCCCATACAATGTCCTGATCAGCCGGCAATTACTTGCACAAGGAGTGCCTACCCAGCCAGAGGAGCGGGTCAAAGATCATATGAGCCCTCTCGACATGACCACGCATCGACATAGCATTGGACAGGCGAGGGTATGCCAGCCACCCCTATAGAGGATCTATTTCCTCCGACGCAGTCTAAGACAGGTCATGTGGGGAGTAGTAGTCAGTAACTGCCGAGTACATCTATAGGAGATGTGCGGCCTGCTTGGGTTGATGCGGTTATCTCACAGCTGACTGCGCATATTGATCGTAAGATCGATCGATTGATCGCGGCTATAGAGGCGTCTATCGCTGAGATCATCCATCGTATAGGTATCCTCAACGACAAGGTTGATATCTTGACTGAGGAGGTACGAAGTTTGAATTTTGAGAAAAACGCTATCATCTGAGTGTTGTTTATGAAATTCGATTATATTTTGTATTTTGCTTTTAATATATGTAAAGAAAAATATTATTTAATATTTTTTTGGTTTTTTAATTTCAGTTCTCAATCTTCTTTAATGTTATATTTTTCGACTTTAATACTAAATCACTGCACTTCAAATATATATAAACATAAATATATATTTATATATTACAAATTGTGTATATATAAATATATACAAGCCAATTTTTTAGACTTGTTCACAAATTATACACTAAAAAAATCACATAATTTTTAAATTAGAGTCATATTTAATTTAAATTTACAATTAACGTTTGAACGTTAGTAATTAACGGTCGAATGTTGGCACAAAACAAGACGTTTGAACTTTTTTTAGGCTGGGGACAATGCTCGCCTCGTAACGGACTGTTAATTACTAACGTTCGAATGTTAATTGTAAATTTAAATTAAATATGACTCTAACTTAAAACTTATGTGATTTTTATAGTGCATAATTTGAGAACAAGCCTAAAAAATTGACTTCTATATATTTATATATACACAATTTGTAATATATAAATATATATTTATGTTTATATATATTTGAAGTGTAATGATTTAGTATCAAAGTTGAAAAATATAACATTAAAGAAGATTGAGAATTAAAATTAAAAAACCATAGAAATGTTAAATAATATTTTTCTTTACATATATTAAAAGCAAAATACAAAATATGATTGAATTTCGTAAACAACACTAAGATGATAGCGTTGTTCGCAAAATTTGAACTTCGTACCTCCTCAGTCAAGGTATCAACCTTGTCGTTGAGGATACCTGCACGATGGGTGATCTCGGTGACAAACGCCTCTATAGCCGCAAGCGATCGATCGATCTTACGATCGATATGCGCAGTCAGCTGTGAGATAACCGCATCAACCCAAGCAGGTCGCGCATCTCTCGTAAATATGCTGAGCGGCTGCTGACTACTACTCCCCACATGACCTGGCTCAGGCTGCGTTGGAGGAACTAGATCCTCTACAGGAAGTGGCTGGTGTCCCCTTGATTGTCCAATGGTACGTTGATGCGTGGTCATGTCGAGGGGGCTCATATGATCTTTGACCCGCTCCTCTGGCTGGGTTGGCAGTCCTCGTGCAAGTAATTGCTGGCTGATCAGGACACTATATGGGAGATTATCTTTGGAGACGATGCTCGCCTCGTGACGGATCCTCTCAAATATGTGCAGTGGCAAATCTATAGGATCTCCATGTGCCACTCGTATAAAAAACAGTGCCCGAAGTCGACTAAATGTGGTTTTATGTGCCACAGGATCCACGTTTGTTGCAACAATAAGGTGCAACATGCGGAAGAAAGGTAGAAGATGGTTCTGGTTGAAGGCCTTCTTCCTCTCGATTTGCATGCGGTCCCTCCTGGTGAGGATGTAGAAATCCTCGTCTCGGTCATCATCCCGAGCCTCGAGGCTAGTATCCTCGGTCTCTGACCGGTCTGCATCTCTGGCTGATGCTGGCTCAAATGGGCGGCTAGTAGATGATGCAGAAGTGCCTACATTCTCACGGGGTGTAGCGTTTACAGATGTCTCAACTGCTCGATGAATCCCGTGGTGCTTGCCGATGACATCTGGTAATATCTTAATGGAAACACTGCGTACAGTCACGGTGTAAGAGGATGCGTCCTGAGGCATGTCACACATCCCCAAATAGAACTCCTGAACCATTGAGGGGTATACCTTCTCCCTCAATGTGCAGATATTTCCCCAGCCTCTACTGAGGAAAAAATCTCTTAGGTTCGTCTGCTCCCATATGAGTTCGTCAAACTCATTAATCAGGACCTTTCGCTCTACCATAATAGTGCGAGCCCCAATACTAGCAGTGTCCTGAGTGGCTCATTCCCTCCCTCGTTTCCTAGTATACAGAGGATAAGCCATATCCTAAAAATAGAAAAGAAAAAAAAATTATTTACATTGATGCATTTTTTGTGTTAATTTTAAGCTGTTTTGCATTAACGTTCGAACATAGTAAAAGAAATGTTCGAACGTTAAGATAAAACGTTCGGGCGTGTATCCTTTACGTTCGCATGTAAAACACATACGTGTGAACGTATAATATACATGTTCGAACGTAAGTAGTAAATAAATTTTAGCTGACGTACGTTCGAACGTTTATGTTTTACGTTCGAACGTATGTGTTTTACCTGCGAACGTAAAGCATGCACATCTGAATGTTGAAGCATAAATAAAGTTAAAAAGTAGTACGTTTGGACGTTATAATTAAACATTTGGACGTAAATTTTACGAAAATAACGTCCGAATGTAAAACGATACACGTTCGAATGTATAAGCCTTAACGGCTATGTAATTGAAACATCGCATGTTCGAACGTGTATGTGAAACGTTTGAACGTATGTAAGCAGCAAATAAATTTAAATGACCTACGTTCGGACGTTTTTGTTATACGTTCGAACGTATGTGTTTTATGTGCAAACGTTAAGGATTCACGTCTGAATGTTGAAGCATAAATAAAGTTAAAAAGTAGTACGTTCGAACGATATAATTAAACGTTTGGACGTAAATTTTACGAAAAATAACATCCGAATGTAAAACAATACACGTTCAAATGTAGAAGCCTTAAAGGCTATGCAATTGAAATGTCGTATGTTGAAACGTCTTGGTAAAACATTCGAACGTTACAATATTGAAATCTCGAAAATAATCTACAAGGTTCTAAATGCCGAAATGCCACCGTAGAAATGAAGTACACACTTCAAGAAACTTTTCTACGGTGACTATTTGGCCAATGGCAAGCCGTAGTGGCCGGAAAAAGAAGTTGAAAATCCGGCCACCACTTGGTCCGTTTTAAACAAAACCCAACCCAAAATTTAAATAAAATACATGTTATTTTATTAAAAGATGAATGCATACCTTTTAGTGACGGTTGTGGCAGAGTTTGACGGCGGCGGCGACGGAGGATTGGCGGCGTACAAATGGAATAAAGTTAGATAACGGTGAAAATGACGTTCGCCGTTCTGATTTGGTCTTATATACAGGAAACGTTCGAACGTAGTTCTTAGTACGTTCAAACGTTTTTCAATTTATTTTCCAAAACATTGACTATAATATATTATATTATTAATATATGTTATATATTATAATGTTATATATAGCATACTATATATAATATTATACTATAATATATATAGTATATTATATATATACTGTATTATATATATAGTACAATATATATCTAATATTCTATAATATAATATATAATATTATATATATATATATATATATATATATATATATATATATATATGATCCATTATAAACTAATGAAAACAACATTTGAAGCACAAGCTCTTATTACTAGCCCAAAATGATATACTTTATTATTACAATCTAGTACTCAAAATTCTAGTGCACAAATTCCTAAATAGATTGATTGGAATCAAATTACTCTCCCTGATGACTGACAATTAGATTAATTGATTTGTTTGAATTTGTAAGTGCTAGTTATATTTCTAAAGTTTAGCAATATATTTATACATGTGATTTTATGTTTACTCTTGAAATAATTGTGATTATTATTTGTGAATTTTGTGAATAGTTTGTGAGTTTATGGTGTTCATTGATGAATTAATATGTGTAGAAATATTGTTATGAGAATATTGTTGTTGTTGTGATATGGATTTAAAATATTGTCATTATTGTTTTTGAATTTTTATTGAATATGTTTAACTAGAAAATTATAAGTTGAGGATCTTAATTTAAGTAAAGATTAAAAACATTTAATATACAGATAATATGAGAATTAATATTTAACTTGGAGTAAGTATATATAATATATTCATACTAATTTAGTTAAAATATGATTATTATTTAAATTATAAGTATAGTATAAATTATGTCTTAAAAAAATAAAAATAAAATATATATATATAACTTAACTATATATAAAGTATAATACTTTTTTCATATAAAGGGAGATCAAAGACGGGGTTGGCCAATAAATCAGTAAATAGCAAGGCAGTTTTAGGCGTCCATTAAGTGCTAGCCCCAGCCACACGGGCCTCTGCTGATAGTTGTTGAAAGTCGGGAATATTTATGAACGATATGGAACTCGGTTGGATGAAGTTGAAAGTCATATATTTGGATGAAGTTGAAAATCATACAAATTATGACATTCAGATGATGTGATTCAAGAAAATCATTACTATATAGTATTTATATAGTGCATTATATATATAAGTTTTGTTGTTCGTTTTATTAATTATATATTATTGATTCATATATATGGTATAGTATATATACTATATTATAATATAGTTTATAATATATATATACTACATATATAGTATACTATATATAGTCCACATTGCTCACCTTGGCATCCACCTCTCATAATTCTAAAAATGAACATTTTTCTCCAACATATTCACAAGTGATTGGAGATGATGCCCAAATACACACTTTGAGTAAAGAAGAATTTAATAAGTAACAAAGAATATCTCGAATAACCGGGTTATATAAAAAACGAAAATGGTGACAAGAAGTTAGTATTTTTTTCAACTTTAATGGAGATATATGATAGTCCATTTTCATGTTCGAACGTAAAATTATAATACGTTCGAACACTAGAAGAAAAATGCGAGAAATTTCCCGCTCGATTTACGCACCTCTATGATGAGCTGAAACTTTCGGACGTTAAAAGGGTACGTTTGATCGTAAATTTAGTAACGTTCGAACATGAAAATAAAAGTGCGGAAAATGTTTCGCTCGATTTAGGTATCTTTGTGATGATCTGAACGTTCAGACGTTTAAATTTTACGTTCGAACATTAGTCAATGAAAATTATTGAAAATTTATAGACGTTCGAATGCCAAATTTCTTAACGTTCGAACATGAAAATAAAAGTGCGAGAATTTTCCCACTACATTTCGGGCTCTATCATAGGAAGATACGTACGGACGTTCTTCGCAGAAAATTTATCCTATTTTTTTAACGTTCGAACGTCATTTAAAAATTGGGCGGGATAATATAACGTTCGAACGTTCCATCTAATAATTTTAAAACTTAATGAATACACGCACGGGAGGCAGCGGTTCATTTCTGCTTCTCCCATGCGTGTAGCAGAGAGATGTGAGAGAGGGTCGGTCTTCCAACGTTAGAGAGAGAGAGAGAGAGGGACGTGAGAGAGGGACGTGGCCAGATTAGAGAGAGTGAGAGAGTTAGAGGGAGAGAGTGTTAGAGTGAGAGTTGAGTTGAGTTTTGGTAAGGAAAAATTATTTTTCTTTTGTATTTTCTTGAATTTTATAATATTTGTCTTGTGTTTTTGTTATCTATATTTCTAATAAGTTAGTGTTGTATTTTTTTGAAGGATTGGTTGTTTTGGCAAGTTGGAAGCTTTTGATTTGTAAGATATTGTGAGTGCTAGGTATATTTCTAAACTTTAGCAATATGTTTATATATTTTATGCTTACTCTTGAAATATTGTGATTATTGTTTGTATAGTTTGTGATTATTTTGTGAGTTTATGGTATTCATTGATGAGTTAATATGTAACACCCCCTTCCCGTAGGCTAGGAGTGCCATGTATTTTTCATAAAAATAAATCCGGCAATAGATCCCAAATTTCATAATTGAAAACATGAAATTTATTAAGTGGAAAAAGGTCTAATAAAATTGTCTTCCAAAAACATTAAATGAAATAAACTGAAACAATTTATGTCATAAAAACATGTTTTATTTTAGAAAGTCTGAACAAAAAATAAATGCTCCTTCTACTCCTGGCCTGCCTGCTCGTAATCATCATTTTCACCTGTGTGGTTAAAAATATGAAAACAAACTAAAATGAGTCGATGACTCAGTAAGAAATCTATCATAACGTAAACGTAATAAATATAAGATTTTCATAACTTTCATGCTGAGCTTAAAATTCATGACTGTTCATACTGATGCTTATGCTATGTATGACTGTTTTAACTGAGTTAACTGATTGATCTGATTGATTTATCTGATTTAACTGATTTATCTGACTGGCCAACACACTTAACCCTGTGTGCAAGGTTGTGCACCGGCCCCACATCCCGCTGCAGCAAGGGGAACCGCTGATAGTATTCTAGCATACTATGGTGGACCAAGACTGAGTTCGTGACTTGCACATCCACCCTGATCTGAACTGTATTAGTACCATGCATCTGAATGACCATCTTATTAACTGATCTGATCTTATCTTACACTTGAATTTAAGATGACTTACGTATCTTATACACATGAGATGCATGACATATTACATACATAATCATAATTTCTGAATTTAAACATGATGCGGAATGACATGATCGTATGCTATGCTGGATGACATGTTTGCATATGACATGAGCGGTTCATAAATAATGGCTGTCAATGAATTGGCTTGAATAATACTTATACATAAGCTAAACTGTGTTGATCCTAATTTATGATCAAATTACTTACCTCGCTGCGTTTTTTCTTGAATAACACTTCGTAACTTGAGACCTATATACAATAATAACTATCACTAAATTTGTTTGGAAACAAATAAGTACTAATATCTTACTTAATAAATTCACAATCTAAAAGATAGTCAAACAAATCTTTTATTTAACACTATAATCAATAAATTCTAGTATAAAATACTATTATAAATTTAGTAGAAATACTCGAGCTATTTTAAAATACTTTATAAAACTTAAATTCTTAAACTAAGTTTCATTTCTTAACATACTTATTAAATCTTATAAGAAGCCTAATAATTTCAAATATTGTTTAAATATCTTAATATAATAATTTTATTAAAATCCTACTAAATTGACATAGGAAATATTAACTAAAGTATTAGACTTAAAATTATACTTTAAAGTATATTTCCAATTCTTTAAACACTTTCTTATAAAATGAACCTTTAACTAATATATTTATTTAATTAAAAACTAACCTTTAAAAATATTAAGCCCAATAAAATCACTAAAACAATTATTGAAATAAGATCAAGCCCAATTTAAAATACAAGTCCATTTAAACATCATTATAATTTTGCAAGAATCAAAATCTGGCCCATAATAATAATACTACATGAAACCATCTACATAAGCCCAAACAAAAAGATCAGTCCGTCCCACGCACAAGGGTTTAGGGCCCAACGGCACATCAAGAAATCTAAGGGTAGAACCAAATACACGGCCAAAACAAAACACAAAGAGTTTGAGATAGAGAGAGGGTCTGCGATGGAGGAACTCACCGAGGGAGGAAGAAGGTCACTGCGATGGTAGTCTGGGTGGCTGGCAGGGGGTCACGGCAGCGCAACCGAAAGCTCCACTGAGTATGGTGGTGCGATGCAGTGAGAGAGAGAGTGTTAGAGAGAAAAACTGCTAGACTGAAACAAAAGAGAGAGAGAAGGCTGGTGACGGCTGAGGCCTTACCGAAAAAATGAGTGGCTCGACGGGGGTTGCAGGTCGGCGGTTTCTGTGTCGCCGGAGAGGGGTTCAGCGCCTCTTGAGGTGGCTATTGAGGAGAAGGGGCGACGGCACTGATTCGGGCAACAGGGGATTTTCGCAGGGCTCACAAGTTTCTCCTCTAATGAATGGGTAAGTACATTTTATAGTGGTAGATGATAGAGAAAAATAAGAGGAAATCTAGAGGAATAGAGACGTGCATGTGTAGAATAGTGAAGACGTGCAGAGTGGAGAAAAAATGACTCGACAACAGAGTTGGTTTTCCACTAGGATGTTAGCAACAAATACTGAGAAACATACGGGTTTGAGGTTAGGGTTTCAAATTTGAAACAATAAGGATGAAGTTTACAGGCTGGTGGTTTGAAGTGTTTAAATTTAGAGGCTAAAAATCAGAGATGAGGTTCGGTGGGATAGATGGGAAATAAACTTTAAATTTCAAACCAAACTCTAGTAAACGTAATCTGATACACTTTAGAAATCCATATTAAAACAAAACTCTAGCAAATTTTAAATAACAATTATAATAAAAATTATAAAAATAGAGTAAATATAAATTCTGATAAAACTATAATTATAATAATAATAATTTTAAAAATGAAAAGTTTACTAGGAAACATTACTTATATACCCTAAAACCAAGACTTGTATGTTACATAATATGTGTATAAATATTGTTGTGAGAATATTGTGAATATGTTATGATATGGATTTGAAATATTGTGATTATTGTTTGTGAATTTTGTTTCAATATGTTTACAGGGCTAATTAGAAATATATTGTCTTTAGGTTTTGGATTTATGGGAGAATCTTAATATAATATTTATTGATTTTTTTGAATTTGTGAGTGGTAGTTATATTTCTCAAGTTTAGGAATATATTAATACATGTTGTTGTGATTTTATACTTACTTTTGAAGTAATTGTGATTATTGTTTGTGAATTTTGTGAATAGTTTGTGAGTTTATGTTGTTCATTGATGAATTAATATGTGTAGAAATATTGTTGTGGGAATATTGTTGTTGTTGTGATATGGATTTGAAATATTATGATTATTGTTTGTGAATTTTTATTGAATATGTTTATATGGTTAGAAATATATTGTATATAGTTTTTAGTATTTATGTAAATTTTTTATATAATATTTTTTTTTTGTGTTTTTTGAATTTGTTGTTTAACAAGAAAATTATAAGTTTACGCTTTTAATTTAAGTAAAGATTAAAAACACTTAGTATACATTTAATATGAGACTTAATATTTAACATTTAATAAGTATATATAATATATTCATACTAATTTAGTTAGAATATGATTATTATTCAAATTATAACTATAGTATAAAACTTGCTTTTAAAAAATAAAGAAAAAAAAGTATATAACTTAACTATATATAAAGTATAATATATACATACAATAACTATAATTAATAATTACTTATTAAATATAAATAACTCCCTCAATTAAAATTATATAATAACATTTGAAATTAGGTATAATAATTAAAATGATACTTTAGGAATGATAATAATTAAAATTATATTATAACTTTTGAAATTAAGTATAACAATTAAAATTATATTTTAGGAATGATAATAACTAAAATTATATAATAACCTTTGAAGAAATTATATATAATATTTATATAATAAGAATTATCGGATTGAAATACTGGGTGGGTCTGTAACATGTCTTTAAATGTGATTGGTGGGATCTAGGCAGTGGTCGGGTTTCGATACATAGGGATAATCACTTTACGAGTGTCAATACTGCATCTAAATGATATGAAGATGATCCGTTCGTATTGGCTTGTCAAGCAACCCAAGTCTATTACTTGATTGATCCAATGAAAAGTGCTGATGAAGATAGTGGAGAGATAACTTGGCGAGTCGTACAAAAATTTATCCCTCGAAATATATATGAAGCAGGAACGAGTGCAGATTACGAGAATAGTGGAGATGAAGATGACACTCCAATTGTAGAGGCATACCAGGAAGATAGAGAGGGTATTAACTTGTTTATTGACCTCGGTGCACTCGAGTTACTTCCCTTGTGTAGAGATGATGTCCTACCCGTCCATCTCGATCCGTCTGTATTAAATGATCATTCAATTCAAGTAAGTGAGGAGGAAGAAATAGAAGAAGAGTTAGAAGATGAAGACGAATCAGAATCCGGCCAGGAGGTGGATAAGGACAATGAAGAATAGGTGCATGATGATGACGAAGATATTATTGAGCGAGATTCTGAAACAAGCATGGAAAATACATCCGAAGAATAAAATATAAAAGTACTAAATATTTTATTCATATAGGTGATTATAAAATATCTTGAATTTTCATAGTTTCTTCTAATTAATTTTTTTTGATATAATTAATTATTTTCAAGAATGTCGCCAAAACGACAACGAAGAAATGTGCCTCCGCCAAGTCTCGAACCCATTGAGGACTCCCCACTCGAGGAATCCGCTCCTGAAGATCAAGTTAACACGCAAGAGAACAATAGCCACTCGACACCTACCAGTAAGAAAATATCGTAGTTGATAATTAATTATATAGTTAATGCTTTTGTCTCAATAACTATATAACTATAATTATACTATATATTATCATGTAGTTGATGCATCTGCACGTCGTGGTTGTAGCTATACACGTGACATCTCACTTGAGAAAAATAGATAGCACGGAAAACTGATGATCACAATTCTTGATAATTCCACTAGAGGAGTGGATGATAGTGTAGCAGCGCTTTCCTCCTATATTGGTATAGTAGTTTGAGCTTATATTCCATTTTATGTGCGCTCATGGCGAGATGTTCCGAATGAGATTAAAGAGCACATTCGAAATCGTGTACTGGTGAGTTTATTTTGAGAGTACATTTTTTTCACCTAGATTAGTATATCATATTTTTGACCTGATTCACTTGTTAGGATGAATTCGACCTCGACTTTGGCCGAAGCGAGGATTTCAGAACCATGAATGAGTTGATGGCTACACTATTCCGACATTACAAGGGATGATATCATGACCTCTTCAAGAAGTTTGAGACGTTGGAAGAGGCTGCGCAGTCTCCTTTCCAGCAGATGAAATTAGATGATTGGAAAAAATGTTGTGATTTTTTCCCATCTCCAGATTATCAGGTATTTTATATTTATATATTTTAATTATTTACATTCATATTCGTTCTATATTTTATATGTATTCATATTACAATTAACATTTTTAATATATTTTGTAACACTTGAGTTCTACAAATGCACATAATAGATCCACTCTGACTGTCCACCATCATGCCTGTTCAAGGTCATTCCACCGTCTTGCTGAAAAAATGGTAATTAACAAATTATAGAATTCATTTATTTTTTTGATATTCTTTTATTTAAGTACTAACATTATTTTTTTAAAATTGCTAATGTCGCTTTGTTAGAAACGTGATGATCATGAAAACTTTTCCCTTATTCATGTCTATGCTGCTGCTCACACTAATGAGTATAGTGAGCAGATGGATCCTGTCGCTGCAGATAATTATGTAAGTATTGTTAATTTTGTTAAATAAATTATGTAACATTTGAATAATTTATTTTTTATTTATATTTCTTTTAACGTTACTTATTTACGATCATTACCTTTCAAATTGCAGGAAAAAATGATGGAGATGCCGTCGGCTTCTGGGGAATCCTCTCCTAGTGACATAGACATATTCATGCAAGTGCTTGGGCCGCAGTCTAGTATGACAAGAGGTTTGGGATGATCTATCAAGCGTAGATGTTCATCCTCCTCAACCTCATCAACTTCACAAATTAATAATCTTACCAAAGATTTAGAAGCTGTACGGCGTGAGAATGAGTATATGAGGTCGAGACAGTAAGAGTTAGAGTCTCTCTTAGAACAACAATCTCATTTAGAGACGCGTTTGTAGGACCAACAGAGGGACTAGGAAGAAAGAATACGCAGTGAAGTCCAAAAGCAAGTGCAACGGGAGATGATGGTGCAAATTGAGCGTGTTATGTCGTTGCAATAGAATCACGATGGGAGAGGAAAAAAGAAGAAATAAATTTTATCAGTAGTGGTGGCTAGTTTTAATATCTAATTTAAAAATTTTATAAGACATTGTTAGTTGTTAATTGATGGTATGTAATATGATACAATTAGTATGTTTTTAAATTTTATGAAATTAGTATTTCTGATCTGTACGTTCAAATGTAAAGTAAAAAAACGTTTGAATGCTAATACATAAATATGTATAGTAACATTCGAATGTAGGCCTCTACATTCGAACGTACTAACCCTCAAACGAACAAAACGTTCGAATGAGTAAACGATTAACGTTCGAACAAACTTCCGAACGTACCACTTGCATTCGAACGCTCCTTCGTTTACATTCAAAATAATGTCCGAACGTTAAACTGTTACGTTCGAATGTAAATTCGAATGTTTATTATAATTAACGTTTGAATGCATAAGCGTTCGAAAGTAAATATGATACGTTCGAACTATAATCAACGAACGTCAACTTTTCTCATTTGAATGCCAATTGGTCGGGTTTCCATTCGAACGTTCAATTGGACGTCCGAACGTTACTTTCTATGATAGTTCTCAACCGTCACAAAAAGGGAAACATTCGAACGTCCTACCAAACGGAACACCTCCAACCGTCACTAAAAATATTTTTAGTGACGGTTGAACATTAAACTGTCACCAAATATCTTTCGTGACTTTTTCTCACAAATCGATAAGCATATGTACTTTTACTTTTTTTTTTTGTTGTTTCTTGCAAGCGAGTACGTTCTAGTATAAATAGCTTATTTTAATTATGATCAGTGGTAGGTGCAGTAAGTTGCTGCTGCATGTTTAATCCCCCGATCGAGCTGGGGAGACCAATTAGGGCAGTAATGATTTGCTCTAATCTGATGCATAGGGCATAGTCACTACCACTACAATAGATTTGATCAATTGTGATGGTCTCAAACCATCAGACTTTTTTGTGACGGGCGAAACCGTCACAAAAACTTGTTTGAGACCATTACCAAAAAGGCATCACAAAAGTATTTTGTGACGGTTTGCTGTACAACTATCACTAAAAGTTTTTTTTTTTGTTTTTGTTTTTTTTTGTTTTTTTGTGATGGTTGGAAGTCTTACGTGAGATATAACGTTCTTTTGTGACAATCAAATTCCATCATAGAAAGTAACGTTTGCACGTACCGAATAACATTCGAATGTTTACTTGACCGATTAGCATTTGAATAATAAATATCTAAAGTTTGGTATTTTTCATTCGTACGTTTGATTTTTACGTTCTAACGTAGATATGTTTGAACGTTTGTGCTGCGACGTTTGAATATCGCATTCGCACATTAATGGGAAATTGTTCAAACGTCAAAGACTTAACGTTTGGATGGTTAATCAGTCCATTCGAACGTATCTTTTTTAGTCATTCGAACATTAACTGAATAAGTTCGAATGTTTGTGGAGTGTATACGTTCGAACGTACACTACAACAAAAAAAGAGCTATTGGGATGATTTTTCTTTGGAATGAATTGAAAATCGTCTCAAAAAATGAGATGTAGGGACGAATTTCAAATTTCGTTTAAAAAAATTGACAGAATGTCTCTTCAGTTCGAATGGATTATTTTGGAATGAAAATTTTTATCCCTAATAAGATAACCGTTTGAACATCGAGGAAAAACGTTCGAACATACTAAAATGAACATTTGAACGAAATTTATATATGTTCGAATGTTAAATTAGCGGGACATTGATTTAACGTTCGAACAACATACAAAACGTTCAAACTTTAAGGTTAAACAATGTTCGAACATATATGATTTATGATCGAACATTAAACTGGCGGGTTAAGTCAATAAATTTTTGCAAGACATTAACTTATTGTATGAAATATTACTATACTGTTCGAATGGTCTTTAATGCAATGCTACTTTACATATTTTAAAATTATTTTTTAATTTTAATTTAATTTGAGAAAAGATACTTACAACCGTGAATTGCGTAACCGCCGCGTAATCGCTTTGAAAAAAATGAATAAAACATGAGACCGACATGAAAAAATTAATTTTTTAATAGTGGACCCCACTCTTTTTCAAAGTGATTACGCGGCGGTTACGCACTTCACGGTTGTATGTAGAATTACTCATTTAATTTTATTATTGTTAAACTAATTGAGTTGTTCTACTTATCATCCATACACCACATAATATAAATAAATAATTAATCTAGAAAAGACAAAAGAATTAATTCATAATTAAATCAAACTTACAAAACACCAGATTATATTGTCTATACAAAAAAAAAAAATATATATAAATAAAAGATAGAAAGTACTACTATGATCCAAACTCTTTGCACACATCTTCGACTGCAGCTAATTGTCTCTCTAGCTGTGTCAATCGAGTGCTGAGCGTGACCTAAGTCGTAGTAATGACATGTATCTATGTACGTAACTCAGAGATGCTAGCATGAATCGCTGTACGTAACTTAGAGATGTTAGCATTAATCTCTGTACGCAACTCAGACATAGCAGCACGGACTGTATCAATCATCGCTAATGTGTGTCTGCCGATCTCTGCACTTAGTATGTCAGCCATCTCCTCACAAGTAGATGTGCGCGATGTCTCAACTTGTGTGGATGCCTCACCAGCCGATACTCCTGGATCAGCCGGCTGTGCATCTCTCTGAATATCAACCCGATTAGGAATAGGTCCACGAAGACATAGTCTCAAGTGTCCCGTCTTTCGTGATAGGGTAGTGCTGTTGATCGGTCCAATCGGCTCCGCTGCATACTAGGCAACATCTGGCATGAACCCAAAATATAACAGAAATCGAGTGATCAGGATCTCGAATGGCAGTATATCTGTTGTAATGTACCGATCCTCTGATCGAATCCTCTCGAATATATACCCCATAAGGTCGATAGGATTGCCACGAGCGACCCGTATCATAAATTTTGCTCGGTCCATGCCGACCTCGGTCTTGTGCTGCCGAGGGTCAATATTGTTGGCGATTATCAGATTCATGATTTTGGAAAAAGAAGATAAATTTACATGCCTGATGCTCTTCGTCCCATCATACATAAGAGCATCTGGACCAACAATCAAGTCTCTCACCTCATGATCAGCGAGGGTATCGAGCTCATCTGTATAAACTGCTCCTTCATCCTAAGGCGTCTCCGCATCACCAGAAGGATCAGACTCTCTAGGCAGCACGTTCGGATAGGCATCGCGCAATCTAGGAATACCGAAATATTTGGTGAGTCCATCCACTGAAAATATAACTGGAGCTCCTCAGACAGAGATCATATATGCTCCTCCATCATCTGGGCTGACACCACCAAGCTCTTTATAGAACTAAGGGACAATGTCTATAGGATACAAGCTCCTATGCTTCTTCTCTCTAATCTGGGATTGGTGTCCAACCACGATCGCTGAATACGGATTGGAGGGAATGACCCTCCCATATAAGAGTTGCGAAATCAGACTGTTTTACCTGCCGTTCTAGTAAAACACTCATCTCTCGAACTGTTTGGATGGTAGGTTTGCCTGATCTGCCACGCTGACGTCCCTATAAGACATTATTATTAACTTGAAATTTAAAAAATAAAATATATATTTAGGGATAAAATATAATATTTTTAAATTTTCACAAGATTATATACTAATAGTAATTTAATAAATTAATTGATAGGACAACAAAATGTGATAAAAATAAATTAAAATTTAATATAAATTAATTGGTTCAGACTGTTTGAATGTGCTCGAACAAATAAAACAGTGTTCGAAAGGAAAAAATTGTGGTCGAACGAAAACCAGATTGAGCTCAGTCATGGCTGAGTCAACTCAGGGGCCATAGAAACTCATGGGTTTCTTTAACAAAACACATATTATTACTATGTAATAGTAATGTATAATAACTAAAGTATAATAACATATAATAAGTTGGGCACCAATCCTAGATCAAAGAGAAGAAGCATGGGAGCTCGTATCCTATATTGACATCATTGCTGAGTTCTATAAAGAGCTCGGTGGTGCCAGCCTAGATGATGGAGGGGCATATAAGATCTCTGTCCGAGGAGCTCTAGTTATATTTTCAGTGGACGGACACAACGAATATCTCGGTATTCCTAGACTACGCGATGCCAATCCGAAAGTGTTGCCTAAAGAGCCTGGTCATTCGGTTGATGCGGAGACGCCTCAGGACGAGGAGTAATTTATACATATGAGCTCGATACCTTCGCTGATCATGAGGTGAGAGACTCGATTATTGGTCCAGATGCTCCTATGTGTGATGGGACAAAGAGCATCAGGCAGACAAATTTATCTTCTTTCTTCAAGATCATGAATTTGATAATCGCCAACAATATTAACTCTTGGCAGCACAAGACCGAGGTTGGCATGGACCGAGCAAAATTTATGATATGGGTCGCTCGTGGCATTCCTATCGACCTCGTGGGGTATATATTCGAGATGATTCGATTAGATGTCCGGTACATTACAACAGATATATTGCCATTCGGGATCCTGATCACCCGGTTTTGCTATATTCTGGGGTCGTGTCAGATGTTGCTGAGTGTGCACGGGAGCCGATAGGACTGATCAACAACACCACCCTGTCACGAAGCACGGAACACTCGAGATTTCGTCTTTGTAGACCTGTTCCTGATCGGGCTGATATTCAGAGAGATGCACAGCTGGGAGATCCTGGAGTATCGGCTGGTGAGACATCCACACAGGCCGAGGCATCGCGCATATCTACTCATGAGGAAATAACTGACATATTGCGTGCAGAGATCGGTAGACACATCAGCGGTGATCGATGCAGTCCTTACTACTATGTCTGAGTTGCATAAAGAGCTTAATGCTAACATTTATGGATTACGTACAGAGATTAATGCTAGTATCTCTAAGTTACATACAGAGATTTATGCCATTATTGCGATTCAGGGCATGCTCAGTACTCGACTAACACAAACAGAGAAACAATTAGCTGGGATCATAGTAGTACTTACTATCTTTTATTTATATTTTTTTTTTTGTTTTTAGTATGGACAAAATAATATGGTGTTTTGTAAGTTTGATTTAATTATGAATTAAATATTTCTTTATCCTTTCTAGATTAATTATTGATTTATATTATGTGGTGTATGGATGATAAGTAGAACAACTCAATTAGTTTAACAAGAATAAAATAAAATTAAAATAAAAAAATAATTTTAAAATATGTAAAGTCGCATATCTCTAACCACTGTTCGAACACTTTATTTTACGTTCGAACATGAATTACTTACCATTCGAACGGTATAATAATATGTTTGAACGGTAAGTCAATATCCCACCAAAATTTTTTGACTTAACCAGCAAATTTAATGTTCGATCATAAATAATATTTGTTCGAACATGGGTTTCTCCCGTTGTCTTCGTGGTTGTTCTATATGCCCACAAGACCCTTGGAAGTTCCTTGGCTGAAGCTCATTTTTTGTTCGCCAATTTTGTCTTCAAAATACCAAGCAAGTTTCTATTGGTCACTTCGATTTGTCCGTTGGCTTGAGGGTGACCCAGAGAGGAGTATTTGTCCTTGATTCCTAACGCAGCACACCAATCGTGATAGTGGTCGGAATCGAGTTTTCGCCCGTTATCTAAGATTATGCTTCAGAGTATACCGAATTGGCATACGATGGCTGTCTCTTCGTTTAAATTACCTCCCAAGTGCAGAAGGTGTCCAACTTGTGTATAGTGAGAGTCCCAAGGTAGATTTCACAGGGATTAAGTCAAATTCAGTGTTATGGAGTTATTTATTGGAATCAAAAGGATTAAGAAAGTGGAATGTTTAGCTGTGCAAAATAACTTAAGGTCACTGGGCAAATTAGTTCATCTGTAAACTTAAAGATTTGAAAATAATGTTTGCTGCCTCTCTGAAGATCCTGAATGAGAATAAGGTGGGTTTGGATGCACACTAAAATTTGTAAAAACAACTAAAGAAACTAAACTCTATGCGTGGATAAAGAAGAACAAGTGCAATACTTAAGATCAAAGTTCTAAAAGGCTTTTAGACAAACACCTAGGCTATAGGTCTCCTTTGCACTGAGGGATTTCAGTGGAGGTTTGCATTCATAATTACTATCAAATGCAGTTTCAGTCAAGATTAAAGCATTTGGATGATGTATATGATTTAAGCACTAATAAAATATTTCCTGAATAATCTCAACAAATTTCATATCAAATTGTCAATCATTATGCAATTCGAGATTAGGGTTTGCATCGCTTAAGCATTCATTGTGCTTTCAATCAACGATGAACCAAAGAGGAAACTGATGAAACCCTAGTCTCGGTATCTATGAGGATGACATAAACTTATGGAGAATACAAGTTAAAACCGAAAAAGAAATCAAAACCCCCAATTGAAACCCTACTGCCCAAAGGTTTCCCTTGACCTAGGTTACGAAAATTACTCCCCCATCATGTATGAAAACAAGCTATTAATCAAAGAGAAATACTGATCCATTAAACCACAAAAAAGAAAAGAAACAAATACCCTAAATTGGAAGTAGAATTTTCCAAGTGATTTTCGGACCCTGTCAAAAATCCCAACGTCTCCTTCTTGCACACCACTTCCTCCCTTTTAATCTGTCCTTCCTCATCCTCTCCAATGCTCCTCTCTCTCTCTCTCCCTCTCTCTCTCTCCAATTCCACACGGTTCTCTAAGGTGCGAAATCTGAAATGTAAGACATCAAGGGTTATGGCATGAGATGATTCTTTTTTCTCTAAGTGTCGAGTGAGTGTGTGAGATAAGTGGCAGATAATGTTTATTTCACATGTATTTCCAATTTTGACCTTGTGGTGCTTTTGTTGTAAACATATGATTTTTCTTTTTTATATCAAAGAGTTGGTAGCCACCCTCATAGTGACCCCTTCCCAAGTTTATTAAGCAGCCCTCACTTATGGCGGAGGAATATTGTGGTTACAAAACTAGTATCTTGGAGTTACAATAACAACCTCCCAAACACAAACCAACCAAAAGAGAACAACAGACCCAGAAATCAAAGCAGAACTAAATAGGCCTAAAGAGAACTAAACAAGCCTAATAAATAAACTAAACATGCCTAGCAAAACAGAACTACACAGGCCTAAAAGAAAAAGTAAACTAAACAAACCTAATAAAAAAGTAAACTAAACAAGCCTAAAAACAAAACAAATAAAACGAACCTTAGGTACGAATTGGAGGCATCCCAGCCTTATCGATCTAAATAATATCCTTAACGAATCTTGGCAATTGTTGAAATTCTTCATAAACTACATCACTGCCTAGCTCCCCTTGTTTAGCTAAAAAATCAGCCGCTTGATTCCCTTTACGGAATTGATGAATGACACGAGTATCCATTCCTTGCAATTCATGACTAAGCTCATTCCAATAGTCCCATAAATACCAATGAGTGCATTTCCTTGACCGGAGCCAATCCACAATCAACTTAGAATCACTTTCAATAATGATCTTAGAAAAAGAAAGGCTTTTACAAAGCCGAATCCCTTCCAAAATAGCTCTCAATTCAGCTTTATCATTCGTACCAAAACCAAAATGTGCCGAGAAAGCTGCTTTAAAATTACCATCCATATCCCGTAAAATGCCCCCACCTCCCGAAGACCCTGGATTATTCTGACAACTCCCATCGCAATTGAGCTTAATCCATCCCGACGGAGCCTTGGACAATTTAACGAGCCTACATTTCCGGTTTATAATTCTCGGCGTCTCCAAATTTAGAGCATTGAGCACATCAAGATCCTCTTTATTGAGCTGCCGTTGCACTTTCAACTCAATCGCCAACTTTTTGATCCACGTTTTAACAGAGGACCACACCTGCATCGCATTTATGTCCTACCTCTCCATACATACTTTGCATCTTCTAGTCCATAAACACCAAGTGATAACAAACGGAAGCATACCAATCAAATTACCCACAAAAGGAGGACTTTTTAACACAAACCATCCAAGCCGATAGTCTAGTGTTACAGGTACTGAACCTCAAGCACGGCACCTTTAGAAGTCTACTTGCAAATTCCCAGACCCGAGAGGCTATTTGACTTGTGACTAAAACATGGTCTATGTTTTCCCTATCATGCGGTATACAACAATCACACGCCGATGCCATAGAGATCCCTTTACTTTGAATTCTCTCATCTGTTGACAAACATTGAAACCAGGCTCTCCAGTTGCAAATAGAAATTTTTTTCGGCAACCACTTGTTCCAAAGCCACTCGTGCCACTGCATTTGGACCCCTTTTACCGGAATTACATCCCACGTAGTAGCAGTATAAAAATTACCGTCCGAAGTTGGTTTCCACACACAAATGTCCAACCCAGTGCGCCCATAAATTTTGGTTCGTAAAATTTCTTCTGTGATTGTCTCTCCCACTAGATCCTTCAACAAATCAACATTCCATGCCTAATCCCTCCAACAGTCTCTAATACGCAAAGCCTTATTTCCAATATCTTTGATTTTGATTGATAAAGGTCCCGAAGCTAACCATCTAACAAACCAAAAAAAAGAGAATTACTATCACGCAACAGAATCTGAATGTTGTCGATAACTTCTGGGGTGCACATGACAAAGGATGGCCATCCCTTAGATATTTAGCATGGAAAAAATCTGCCCACAACCCTTCGGATGTTAATAAGCGATATGCAAACTTCATGTGAAGAGACTTCTGAACCTCATGTAAATCTCTCTACCCCAAACCACCTTCGTTAGTAGGTTTGCAAATTTTAGCCCATGATCTCCAATGCAATTTTCTTCTTCCCTCCACCTCGCCCAAAAACAAATTGGATAAAATAGAGTTTATCCGATCAAGAGTCCCCTTCGGAACATTGATCACCGAGAGAATATGTATAGGCAAACAAGACAGCACATGTCTCAATAAAATTAATCGAGCACCTTGTGAAAGTAACTGGAATTTCCAGCCCGCCACTTTCTTCCGTATTTTCTCAACTAGCGGCTCAATGATACGAGAAGCAAGTCTTCCTATAACAAGCGGTGCACCCAAATATGTCACAGGAAACTGACCTTCCTTAAATCCTGTCACCCTTAACAAATCATGTTTTCGAGACGGATTTATAAATTTTGAAAGAAAAATCATCGATTGCTCCTGACTTATCTTTTGGCTGGACCAACTTTCATAAAGAGCCAGAATCTCAACAAGTCGCTTAATAGATTTTTTCCCCCCATTAGAGAAAATCAGCATACAGCAAGTGAGAAACTAAAGGAGCGCCCACTGGATGATAAAATCTCCCAATCCGACCATTTTCAAAATTTTTTCTAAGCAATCTGGTTAACACCTCCTCCATGATAATAAAGAGGTAAGAAGATAAAGGATCCCCTTCTCTCAACCCCCGAGCAGATTGGAAAAAATCTTTGAAGGTTCCATTCATCATCACCGAAAACCAAGGAGACCTTATACATTCATCAATCAAATTACAGAAAGAATGGGAGAAGCCAAAGGACTTAAGAACTTCCAAGAGAAATCTCCAATCCACCCGATCATAAGCCTTAGCCATATTAATTTTTAGCATGACGTTACCACCAAAAGTTTTCCTTTGAAGAGAGTGCACCATCTCTTGTGCAAGGGTGATGTTTTCAAAAATACTGCGTCCCGGCACAAAAGCACCTTGTTCATGGGAAACCAACTTTTGAATAATCTGAGTTAGACGAGCCATAATAATTTTTGAAAAAACCTTATAAGCCACTGAACACAAACTGATAGGTCGGAATTTATCAAAGCTAGACGGATCAGGCACTTTCAGAATTAAAACAATAAATGATGAAGAAAAAAACCTGGATAAAGGGCCACCCTTGAAAAACTCCCTAGCAGCTTCAATAAGATCATCTTTAATAATATCCCAACATTTTATATAGAAACCAGATCCGAACCCATCAAGCCCCGGACTACTTTGCTAAGGAATTGAAGACACAGCTTCTTTCACTTCAGTGTCTGTCGGTTCTGCTCCCAGCATTTGGTTATCCACGTCCGAAATAACTGGAACAATCAAGCTTGATAAATCAGCTTGCACCACATCGCAAGATGTTGAAAGAAAATCTCGCAAATATTGTGCAGCGCCCAAGTGAATAGACTCAGCACTCTCCAATGTAGTGCCATCCGATAAAACCATCCATGAAATTATAGCCTTCTTATGCCTTTGGTTAATCATAGAATGAAAACGTTTAGTATTCTGGTCCCCTTCCATCAACCACTCCTTTTTAGCAATCTGCCCCAATCGGACTACCTCTCTCTTTTCCCAGGTAGCAAGCTCCAAATTGGTCGCCAGATAGTCCATTTCCACATCTTCAGAGTATCCCAATTGCTGCTGATTTTCTAGAATATCCTGCCTTTCCTCAAGCATTTTAAGATTCTCATCCACCCTGCCGAAGACATGCTTATTCCAAGCACGTAAGGCAATTTTTGTATGTTTAAGTTTAGTTGCTAATTTTTGCAACCCCGTACCTGCTACATGTCTACCCCAAACTTCCTTCACACAATCTAAAAATGTCTCATGTAAGCACCACATATTTTGAAAACAGAAAGGAGCTGGTCCATACAATGAAGAAGGCCTCTCCAAGTGAACCACCATGGGACAATGATCCGAAGATTTCCGTTTCAAATAACCAACCTGAGCCGAAGAGTACTGATCAGAGAAAGAATTATTACAAACCACTCTATCCAACTTCGCCCAACTTCGGCTTACCCCTAAATGGCCATTGCAGCAAGACATAATGCGCCCATTACTATGGAGGTCGATCAAGCCACAATTATCTAAACAATCATTAAACTCGGACATAGAAATTAATGGTCGAGGATGACCACCAATTCTTTCAGAATCCATTCGAATTGCATTGAAATCACCTATCACCATCCAAGGCATATTCGTCAACTGACGGTTCTCTAATTCTTCCCATAAGCCTCTTCTTTCTGTATAAGAACATTTAGCATAAACAAAGGTTATAAACAACCTTTGATTCGCCGAAGACAACCATCCCGATATCGTTTGCGACGTGCCAAAAGCCATCTGAAACACGTTCGGCTCTTTCCAAAAAATCCACCATTTCCCACCCATAGACACATTAAAACAAAAATAATTAAGAGTCAAGAAAGAACCTGTAATAGCCATTCGATTGTCACCAATATAAGGTTCCGCAATCGCACAGAGATTAATATCTTTTTTGATAATAAGCGACTTTAATATCCTCTTCGAACTCCCCAATCCTCTAACGTTCCAGTATAAAATATTTCCAATCATAAATTTAGCTTCTGTGATCGGGTATGAACCCACTGGGACTTCCTCATGGTTTCGTCTGATTTGATTGTTAATAATCCTGCATCCGATTGATCCGCTCCCTCAAAGTCATAAGCCTTGTCTTTGCCCCTTGAACCTGGCAATTCTCCTTCTTCCTGATCCGAACAATATCCCCTCTCTACTCCCCCTTGCATTCCACTTTCGTCTAGCACCTTTTCCGTATCATCAACAGGACTTTTGGCACAACAGAGGACTCACACTCTTTCAACTGCAGCATCTCCGAGGCCACTTCATTCACTTTATCACACCAAACCTCTTCACAATCTTCATCGCTATCATTCTCTTGATTTTCCATTATTTGCACTGAAGCTTGGCGAGGGTCTTTTAAACGCTCTGATAATAACATACTTAGCCCCTGTCCTGATTTTCTATATCCGCAGACTCACCCACACAATTCACTGCCATCCCTGCATGTATTGCATTAGACGCTCCCTCAATATTTTCTACGTGCACCACATTAGCATTTTTTTCCTCTTGATTAACCTGCAAATTTTCACCTAGTATTTCCATATTTGTTTCCATCACCTTATCATCTTTAGTACCCAAAGTATTACCGTTAATATCAGATTTCTTCGACTGCCATACTTTTTTCTCTTTCGGCTTCCCATCCTCCTTACGTCTCTCCCCAGCCCTGCATACCACAGCTGTATGACCTTGTCTAAAGCATTTCATGCAGTAGTATCCCTGTTTTTCATATCTCGCCTCTTGCCAGATACAGTTTGTAGGCGAGACTACAATAGGAAAACCTTTCACAGGTTCCACCATCAAATCCACCTCCACACAAATTCTGGCACCTGTGGCTTTTGATCAATTCAAAGTCGCATTATCCGTCCCTAGGTAACGGCCAAAACGTGTTGCAAAGATCTGAAGACAATCACGATGATAGAGATGCATAGGTAATCCGAGTAAGAAAATCCATTGAGGAGCCAATGGAGAGTCCTTACGTAAATCAAAATCCTTTGTCCATCTAAACAGCCTAAATGAATTTCCTTCCATCACTCTTCCTTCTCTAGCCCATCCATGCACAAAATCACGTTCATTTTTCATCTGAATTAAAACATGATAGTCATCCATGAAACTAATTGTCGGAATCTCGGCCAAACCCCACTTTTTCACCACGTTCAATTTGATCACATCAATAGATGGCCGAACACACAGGAATTTCATAACAATCGCAAACTTGTATTCTTCCGCTGCTTTTGTCATCTCTGTTTGTGTAAAAATAAATCCTAGCTCACCGTTTATCTCCACAGGAAACCTTAGAGGGATTTTTAATGTAGTATCTGCCGGTTTTGAAACAGCAGCAGCGTACGTCCCTGGAATAGCACCAGGGCTAATGTTCCCCGCCAATGGCAAGGCCATCAGAGGGTTGAACCACCGAAGAGCAGCCAACCCTAGCCGTCAGACGCTAGCAGGCACCCGCAAAAAAAAGAAAGTCCAAGATTTCCGCACTTCCAAAACAAAAAGATATGAGAGGAGGAAAAAATCGCCCCAATCACCTCTCTCCAAATCAAAACGTACTTTTTTTTTTGTAAACATATAATATAAATATGCATATGTAACTCTTTTTCAGACCAAAATCCTTAGTTTATATGCTCAATTATCATATTAGTTCCACTTAATCTATGGCGACAATGACAAACTTCACTCCTTTTCCCAGGGGCAAGGGTCCAACAATGTCGACCCCCATTGGGTGAAAGGCCAAAGCGCTATGATCGACGTTAATTCTTTTGGCTGGCAATGAGGTACTGGTGCTTGTAGTTGACACTTTGCACATTTTCCAATGAATTCTTCCGCATATTTGAGAGCACGTGGCCAATAATAGCCCGCACTCATGACCTTTCCCGCTAGAGTGATTCTCACACACCCCTTCGTGTATTTCTGCCATCACATATTGTGTTTTTTTCAATGATATGCATCTCAAGAGAAGTGTGGAGAAGTCTTGTATGTATAATACCCCATTTACCAGAGTGAATTGGGCCACCTTGTTCTCCACTTTTCTCACCTCCCACTTCTCATCAGGGAGCTCTTCAGCAGTCAGATATTTAATCACGTCGAGCACCCATTCCGGGGCTCCTGAATTTAATCAAGTCTGGGATTTTGAACCTAACAACGGGGGTTTCTAGGGTTATGATTGATATGAACCCGCAGGAATGGAATCCCTTGAACCCACAATCAATTTGAAAACTCACATAAGAAAGCCAAAATCAAGTCAATAGATGGAGAATCTAGACCCGATGAGAACTCATTTTAAGAACCTAGATTATATTAAAGCTAGAGACGTTGAAGAACCCGTCTCAAGAACCCAGATTACAATGAGGAACGCTACAAAGGTTGTGATTTACTTTTGATAAGTTCAAAAGTTCAATCAAGAACAAGAGGAGATAAACTCAACTCACAATGAATAAATTCATCAAATTTCATAAACTTCATAACATGAGGCTACAAAGAATATTTAAACCAAAACCTAATTAAAACCCTAGCCAGAATAAAGCACTTTTTTCCAAAACTACCCTTGGATGAATAGTGCCACGGCTATAGTAACTCGCTACAGTACCTCTTTAAACCCTAGTTCATAAAAAGTGACTTTCTAAATAAGGCATTGGCCAAAATACAAGGCCTTCTCAAAAATCCTAGTTCATAAGAAATAAGACATATGTGGACTAAGCATCCTCAAGTCCAATTATTCCAGACAAATTGCTATAAATAATAAAATAAGCCCCTTTAATGAAATAAACAAGTCCAAGGCCTCCAATCACATAATCATAATAATAGGCCTTAATTTATATTGCGCTCTTCCATAGCTTGTATCACGTGGATGATCGCTGGATCTCCTTCTCTCAAGTCCATCTTGAATATTCGCTCTTGCTAGACTCGTCCCAAGTGGATTGCACCAATTCCTACATTACTTCATTGATCTTCTTAGCTCTTGATCTTATAATAGGCCCTCTGGAACTTGCAAAAGATCTTTAAGACTAGGCCCACTTTGGTTCCCGTCATTCCTCCTCTCCTCAAAAGGATTCGACCTCGAATCTCCACCTGCATCAAAGGGAAAAAGGTTAGTAACATTGAAAATAGCAGAAACAAGATACTTTCCTGGAAGATCCACTTTATATGCACTTTCATTAATTTTCTCAAGAATTTGAAAAGGTCCATCCAAGCTACTCCTGTCATCAACAAGCAAAAACATCAAAGCTAAAGGAGTAAGTGGATTAAAACCATAAACAATTTCAAACAGAGAATAAGAAATAGTAGTATGCAAGGTTTTATTATTTGCACACTCTACTAAGGGCAAAGATACTCCCGCAAACGTCCATATAACAATTCAATGAATGACAAATGATACTCCCACAAACGTTCATGAAACACGCCTAAAACTTTCCTTACACCGAAATGACCACTCCAATTATATGCTAACGCAATGAATGGCAAGCAATACTCCCACAAACGTTCATGCAACACTTTAATGAATGACAAATGATACTTCCACAAACGTTCATTCAACAAGTCAATGAATGGCAAATGATACTCCTACAAACGTTCATTCAACACATCAAAAGTTTTCCTTACACCAAAGTTACCCAACAAACCACTATGTCTATCACACACAAGCAACTTACGTATAAAACTAGTAGGTACACAAAGTCTATTCTCTCTAAACAAGTACCAATCTAGTTTATAGAATTTACCAAACGAGGCTTTCTCACGTACTCCATACACACTAGCCAAGCCATCATCATTAGCATACAATTTCTTATCATATTCAAGTTTCAATAACTTTGCGTTTAAAATGATGACAAGGACATACCTTCTTACTAAAGCAATCACAAAATTTTTCTTACATTGTGTGTACTTTATTACATGAGGAAAGGTCTCAATGAATTGCCCCCACTTGGCATGCATTCTATTCAACTTATCTTGTCCCTTCAAGTGTGTTAAGGACTCATGATCTTCAAAGAAAGGTCGGGTAGGAATTGTCGCACCTGGCACAAAATCAATATAATGCTCCATCTCTCTAATAGGTGGCAATCCGCTAAACACACCGCTAGGAATCATGATCTCATATCCCTGCAACAAAGAAACAACAACACTAGGTAAAGATACGTCAAGTTCATTAGTATTAAGACTTACCTTAGCATAAAAACTCACTTTTCTTTTTGTTTTTCTCCCACTTTCTTCACTCTCCTTTCTTTCCACTCTCTTTTTCTTTTTCCATCTCTTTTTTCCTTTCACTCTCTTTTTTCTTTTCACTCTCTATTTTTCTGTCACTCTCTTTTTCTTCATCTTTTTTTGAACTCTCGACCTCACAATTATTTTCAAACTCATTCTCTCTTTTTCTTGAGGTCTCAGCCTCACTATTTATTTTTTTCTCAATCTCACCTTCACTTTTACTTTTTAGCTCAATCTCAATCTCACTCTTGCTTTTTAGCTCAATCTCTTTTTTACTTTTTCTTTTTTTATTACTCTCACTTTCACTCATTCTTTTTTTATCACTCTCATTTTCACTCTTTCTATTTCGAGCAACCTCACTTTTCACTTTTAGTTGGTCCCCATGGACCTGTGTTAGAATTAAAGGAGCAGGTTTGATTGTTTTTCCATCATTTTCAAAACAGTAGATATTCATTAACCCATCATGGATCACCTTCCTATCATACTGCCACGACTTCCCTAACAAAATATGGCCAGTATGCATAGGCACTACATCACAAAGCACCATATCCTGGTATTTTCCAATTGAAAAAGAAACTAGCACTTACTTATTTACCCTAACCTCCCCATAATCACTCAATCACTGCAACTTGTATGGTCTAGGGTGTTTCAAGGTAGGTAAATTCAATTTCTCAACTAAAGTAGTGCTAGCCAAATTATTACAACTCCTCAAATGAATGATCATACTATATACCTTGTTGCTGATGTGGCATCTAGTATGTATCATCCATCTTAATTTGTGTATTGAGTGCACGACTGGCAATAAGAGAATCACCCAACAAAATATGGCCAATTTTCAACACTAGACTCACATCGCCTCCTATCTCTCCTGCCCTAGAGATTTCTAATTATCGCTTCTTGATGATCCATCATATCCCTCACTTCACCCAACATCAAGTTCAACCACTCAAGTTGTTGTTGCATGGCTTGCAACACAAAGCATGAGTTATCTGTCATCCCCTTTGGTGATGAGTTACTCCTATGAGACATTGTAATGTGCTGCACAAAAAGAATGTTAGTGGAAAACCTCACACACTGCCTTACGTGTTTACACTCGAATAATGACACTCCACTCGTGTTTCACTCTTAATTGGCTTTTTCCCGATAATAGTCTCATACTCTCTTGCCTTTTACCTCAATAGTTTTTCCGCTCAAGTTCTTTAAGAACTAGTTGAACTAAATTAAGACAATACAACCTTGTATTATTTCAACCAGCAATAGGTTCAAGAAATAAGAACAAGAAACAAGGAATAAAATGACACAACACTCGAGGAATTTATACGAGGGAAAGAGTAATTATGAAACAAGATACCAACTAGAAAGATGTATTCAGCCCCTTTGATGATAAAGCTCAATCAACAAATGTCTTTCTTTCTCTTTGTTTTAACTATGTAGCAACCTTCCCTAATTCAATCACAAACAACAATATTCAATTGTGAAAATCAAGCAATTGAATTTAAGCACACAAGAATTGACAATGAAATATATGAGAATTAATGGAATGGAACTCCAAGTAATTGACAAACTTAGAGATGCAAGAAACCCAAGAATTTTAAAACCCTAGGTGATGCAAATTTCAGCCAAACCAAAAACCCTAAGAATTTAGGCAGCCTACTTTTTGTTTCTTTTTTTTTTTCCAACCCTAGAACAATAAAACCCTAGAATCAAAATTAAAGATGCAAGAATTAAAAGATAGAATCAGACCTGATCGGAAACTTAATTTAGATACTAAATGATATGAACCTGTAGGAATGGAATCCCTTGAACCCACAATCAATTTGAAAACTCACCTAAGAAAACTAAAATCAAGTCAATGGATGAAGAATCTAGACCCGATAAGAACTCGTTTCAAGAACCTAGATTATATTAAAATCTAGACCCGTTGAAGAACCTGTCTCAAGAACCCAGATTACAAGTAGGAATGCCACAAAGGTTGTGATTTACCTTCGATAAGTTTAAAAGTTTAATCAAGAGCAAAATGAGATAAACTCAACTCACAATGAATAAATTCATCAAATTTCATAAATTTCTTAACATGAGCCTACAAAGAGTATTTAAACCAAAACCTAATTAAAACCCTAACCAAAATAAAGCCCTTTCTTCCAAAACTACCTCTGGATGAATAGTGCCACGGCTACAGTACCGCGGCTGCAGTAACTCGCTACAGTACCTCTTTAAACCCTAGTTCATAAAAAGTGACTTTCTAAATAAGCCCTTGGCCAAAATACAAGACCTTCTAAAAAACCCTAGTTTATAAGAAATAAGACATATGAGGACCAAGCATTCTCAAGCCCAATTATTCCAGAGTAATTGCTATAAATAATAAAATAAGCCCCTTTAATGAAATAAACAAGTCCAAGGCCTTCAATCACATAATCATAATAATAGGCCCTAATTTATGTTGCGCTCTTCCATAGCTTGTATCACGTGGATGATCATTGGATATTCTTCTCTCACGCCCATCTTGAATATTCGGCTCTTGCTAGACTCGTCCCAAGTGGATTGCACCAATTCCTGCATTACTTCATTGATCTTCTTAGCACTTGATCTATAATAGGTCCATCTAGAACTTGCAAAAGATCTTTAAGACTAGGCACACCTTGGTTCCCATCAATGATGGTTACCTCCACAGGTAGGGTTGACTTGTCCATGCCTGAGGCAGCTCGTGCTAACTTATTGCCTTCCAGTTGTCTTCCCGTGGTATTTTCTTAATGTTGAAATACTGGAAGTGGTCACACTTCGCCCATACTCGCTGCAAGTATATTCTTAAGCTTTTCTGCTTTTGCCAAGTACTCTCCCATCACTTAGGAGTCCGCCCTTACATAAACTTCTTTTGCTCCTAATGCTTTTGCCATGGCGAGTCCGGCCAGCAAAGCCTCGTTGTTGTGGTTTTAAATGCGAACTTTATAACATAATAAACTTATTTACCAGAATTGGTTATGAGATACATGCCTACCCCCCCGCTAGAGTGGTAGGAGGAGTCATTGACATAATTCTTCCAAGGATTTCTTGTCGGTGGTGTCACTTGTACTTCCTTGGAGAAGTAGGCAAACTCAATTACGAAATTTGCCACTACTTGTCCTTTCATGGAGTTTGGAGGGAGATACTCGATATCAAATTCGCTTTGCTCAATTGACCAATTCATGAGGCGTGCAGATGTATCGGGCTTTTGCAGTACTTTCTTCAAGGGAGTCTCTGTTAATACTTTGATGGGTGGGCCTAGGGCCTCAATCGGCGGGTGGCTCTTATTAGTGCGAAAACCAACATATTTATTCGTGTGTAACGAGTCTCGGCTCCTCTCAAAGCTAGGCTTGTATAGTATACCAATCTTTGGGTGTTTTCTTCTTCCTTCACCAATGTCGTTGAGACGCATCTAGGGAAATACAAGTACAGAACTTTCCCCTATCTGGCTTGACTCAGAAGGGACGGGTTAGAAAGGTGCTCGTTTAGTTTCCCAAACGCCTGGTTGCATTCATCACTCCAGGATTGGGCTTTCTGCAATACTTTGAACAAAGGCAAGCTTTTGTCTGCTGATTTAGAGACAAATCTGTCGAGTGTTGCTATCTGACCGGTCCATTTTTACACTTCATTTATATTTCAGGACGGCTTCATGTCAATTATCACCCTAATCGTTTCAGGATTGGCTTTTATTCCCCTTTCCGAGACCATGAATCATTGGAATTTGCCAGAATCCATGATGAAGGTACACTTTGTCAGATTAAGCTTCATCTTATATTGTGGCAGTATGACGAAAGCTTCCCACAAGTATGCTATGTGGTGCTGATTACGCCCAAAGAATAATGGGGTAGTTGTAGCACAACTTTGGGGTGTCGATTCCACAGAGAGACAAATTAAAAGAATTGTAGAAGGAACAAAGAAACTAAAGAAATAGATTAAATGATTAATGAAGAATAAAGATTAATTTTAATTACAAATTAAAGTGAAGCAAAGTGACTAACAGAAAAATTACTCAAGTTTGACAAACAGTAAAGCGTTGGGAATCCCTTGCACAAATCTGGTATTTTAATTATTCTTAATTCATTGAATAACTCAATTGGGAACTCAATTCCTAATATTCCCAATCGGAAGGTATAGATTTATAAACCAAGATTAAACCAAATGTAACCATTTGAAAAATCATTCACCACTTTTAAAAAACGTAAATTATTATCACTATTGAGAAAATCCAACGACGACAATATACTCAGGAAGCGATATTGCAGCAAAGACTTAAATCAATATGGATAAATAATTGATCCAAACATAATCAAAGAGCTAATCCATTCAATAGAAAAAGCATAACTGAATCCATAAACAGAATAAATTGTATGATTATTCGAAGAAGAAAACATCAACAATGAATTAAAAATGATAGAACAAAAGAGTTTTAGTAATTGAAAATTAAATATATAAATCAAAAATAAATTAAAAATACCATCTAATGTGCAAGTTCATCCCTAGCCCTACTTGAGAATTTAGTTACCCATAAATATAATGGGCAACAAAAATCTCAAGAGAAAAATGAAGCAAACAGTGGCCATGGAAGAAATTCTTCTTCAAACTGAGCCGTCTGCCCTCTTCTCCACACTCAATTTCGTGCTAATGATGTGCTTAAATAGGGTAGGAAAGAAACCCTAATGTCTTCATATTCCCGCACACAAATTTAGCCGTTTGCCCTCTTCGCCTAAATTTTAGGACTCAACTTGGCAGCCACATATGTGCTTCAGGAGTTCAAATTTGGAAATCCTTATTAGAGACAACTTTGTATCCCTTTAAGATAGATTTCCAACACATCAAGAATCGCATCAATCCAATATCTGAGCGAATCGTTATGATTAAAATAATAAAGTGTGTCCATTCTGTCTCCTAGCGCATTTTGGACTTTGATCCGAATTACTCTCAAACCCCATCATTATACTTATTTGAAGAGTCCTACACTTGTTGAAAGTTCTTAGGTTGTTCCAACGTCTTGTCCACTTGAAAGTCCTTTTAATTTGAATGGGTTTGGACTTGCTCTTTTATAGACTCTGAAATTAAACATAAAAATCTGCTTAGGAGTATCCCAAAGTAAATAGAAACTCAATTCAAGAATACACATTAATTCCAATAATTTCTATTAACATTTTAGCATTTTAGTCTAGTAATAGGGTATTTAGAGTGCACTTTTGTACACTCATCAGGTGCTCAGGTGCCTTATTCCATATTGCAGCCAATTTGTTCTTTGAACATGTGGTTTACTAGCCTTTGATACGTGTTCCCAACGTTCTATTGTCCGAAGGGCATCACTTGGTAATAGTATAATTCACGGTCTATTATGATAGAAGTCTTCTCCTGATCGTCTTGGCTCATTCAGATTTAATTATACCCGAAATAGGTGTCCATGAAACTCATCATTCGATGACCTGCTGTAGACTCTACTATTAGGTCGATACATGGTAGGGGAAAACTATCTTTTGGGTATGCCTTGTTTAAGTCAGTAAAATCAATGCACATTCTCCACTTGCCGTTTGACTTCTTTACCAAGACCACGTTGGAGAGCCACTGCAAGTAATGAGCTTCCCTAATGAACCTTGCAGTCAAGAGACATTCCACGTCTTTTGCTATTGCCATGTACTTTTATGTGCGAAAGCTCATTCATTTCTACCAGACCTTTTTGGCCTCGGGGTTTACACGGAGGTGGTGTTTGATGACCTCGTTGTCTATTCTGGGCATATCTGCGTGGTTCCAAGTGAGTACTTCCTTGTGTTCGATCAGGAGTTGCTTTAGTTTATGCCTGACTTCGAACCCCATTTTAGTTCCAATCCTCGTCGTTGCTTCTTGGTGATCTTTGCCAAGGTTGTAGGGTCCAGGACTTGGTCGACCTCACCCTACTTTAGACTTTGCTTGTCCCATGTTTCAATCCCATGTTCGATGAGTTCAGGCGGTGGTGATGGTGACGCTTTGCCGGATCCTGAACTTGCTGCTATATGCACATCCCTTCCCTTATTCGTAAGCTCTTGTACATAGCATTCTCGCGCCAATACATGTTCACCATGTACTTCCCCTACACCCGCCTCCTTTGAAAACTTCATTTTCAAATGATAGGTGGAAGTAACGGCTTTTAAGTTGTTAAGGGTTAGGCGCCCATTGATTCCATTGTACGAGAAATGGGCCTTAATCACTAGAACATTTGTCATGGTGGTGGTTGTGCGTGGTCCTATTCCTGCGGATAAAGGTAGCACGTTGACGCTTACATATTGAATTGTTTCCCCCGAGTAGTCCTTTAGCGGCATGGGCCATGGGTGCAGTCAACTTGTGTCAATTCCCATCTTTGTAAAAGTGTCCCAGAAGAGGACATCAACCAAACTCCTGCTATCAACTAGGATTCTCCAAGTGGTGTAATTGGCTACTAGTAACGTCACTACTAGTGCATCATCATGTTGGTATTGGACCCCTTTGCAATCTTCGTTGCCAAAGGATATGGCGATCATCTTCTGGTTCTTTGCTTGTTTCGACGGTCGCTCCATGGCGAAGAGTTCTCTATGTCTAGCCTTTTAGGCGTGCACCTTTTTAATGGAAGATGTTGAACTGCCCCCAGAAAATCCTCCCGCTATTGTTCAGATCTAGCCAAGGGGTGCATTATATCTATTAGGACTTTGGCGAGGAGCACCCTTGGGGTTTCCTTGCATCGTTCTTCTTCACTTTGGGCTTTCACTGCTATGGGACCTTCGAGTCCCTTGCTACCCTCTATTTGACGACTGTCTTAAGGGTGAGGAATGTTGGGTGACCAATCGCTCCAGCTCCCCATTCTCCCACATTGCCTCTATCCTACGTTTTTGGAAGTGGCAATCTCCTGTCAAGTGCCCTTCCATGTTGTGGTAGGTGCAGTAGTGGTAGGTTCTCTTGCCTCGGTTGTTGTCACCCCACACATATTCCTCACTCCCTGTCTGCATGTTCAGACTCGAATATATTAACCTCAAATTTTGATTTTTGGAGAGTGCACCTCCATCCCTCCTTTCATTGTACTAGCTATTCCTCGCCTTCTGCTCCTTCTCATGAATTGTTCCGTTGCTTGTTCCTTTTGATCTACTCTCTGCTTGCTCCAACTTGGACTTTCTTAGGGCAGTTAAGGCTTTGAGAGTATCCTCGGTGTAACACCCCGCCTAAAAAGCTCCTTGTGCCTTGACCTTAGTAAGCCTTAATCCTAGTTAATTAGGAGTTAAGGTATTCTAGAATAAGAACAATTTCGGATACCTAAGTTTGCTAGAGGACTGTATACATTGGGTTTAGTAGAATTATTAGAAGATTCTAGTGCAATATTAATTTTATGAAAGAGGAAATTTTTGGAGCTTGATTGGTTTGGTAATATTATTTTGGAAATTTTTTAGTGATTTATTAATTTTGAGGAAAGGTGCCAAGAGGCCAATGTTAGAATGACAAGTGGCATATTGGAGATTTTGCCACCTTATTGGGCTAACAAATTTGGGTTAAATTTTCGAATGGATTTAGAGAAGGCTCAAGCTTTTTGGGTATAAAGGCTTAGGAGAGGGAATAAGACTTTAGCCCTACTTGATGGACATAAGACTTTAGGGCCTTAATGCACTAAGGATGCGATGGACTAAAAATCAGATTTTAAAAAGCCTTAGGCCCAACTTGGAAGATATAAAATTTTAAGCCTTTATTGGAGGACACTAGAAAATAGGCCTAATATAAAGGACATAAAGTCATTGGGCCTATCTTAGTAAGAATGGAGGCCTTTGGCCCAAAATTGGAAGACAAGGTTTTTGGTCTCACTTATTGGACACAAGACTATGGGCCTAACTTATTAGACCTAAGATATTAGGCCAAACTTAGTAAGCATAAGGTCATTGGGCCTAACTTAGTAAGATTGAAGACTTTGGCCCAATTGAGGAAAGACCCAAAGATTAGGACCCAACCTAGTAGGCCTTTATGTCCATGGATAGGCCACACAAGTCTAGACATAAGGTCCATATAATAACCCACTCAAAGCCCACATCCAAGTCTTACACAAATGGCCCAACATGCCCAAACCATAAGGCCCAAAAGCCTTGTCTTTCATTTTTATCCTTCTAATGGAAGCCCACATACACCATACCATTGGTTTCCCTCAAGCCAAAGAAGTTCCACACACCCCTAAGGTTCCCACTTGACCATAATTAAGCTTCTAACTTGAGTTAAGGGCATTAATCAACTTAAACATGATTAGTGACCTCTAAACCATGTTTTAAGCTTAGTTTTTCTTCAAATCATTTCCCACATTTTTTTATCAGTTTAATCTAGACCCAACACATGTCAATAGAAGCAAAGCCATGTCAATGCCCAAATCACCACCAATCGGTACCTAGGTGCACCCTCATGTGTATTGCACCAAACCAGCCCCTAGCCCACGCCTTTTACCCCATTTTATCAAGGGAAATTTCATCATTTACACCCCACCTTAACCCTCCTAGTTCAGTTCTAGCATTGGACGAATTGGCTACAAGAAACCAAGCCAAGAAACCCAACCAATTCCATTACAAGCATAGTTGAAACCAAATCGAGTGGTCTTGGGTTTTCATTGAGTTTTTTGCTCTTGGTTGAGCCACTCTCCACGCCACCACTCAAGTCCCTTAACCACCTAAAAAAGCCACTCAGTGGTGGTAATAATGCCCCCAATTCAGACCAAGGAGAAGAGACAGAGGGTCCTTCTCCTTTCTCTAGAGAAAGAGTAAGGTGTTGTACTCTTGCTGGTGCGAGGGTGTAAGTCTCCTATTGCTAGGAGTCTTGGGGTAGGGTGACATGGGGATGGAAGAGGAAGATTTTTCAAAGAGATGGGAGAGGCTTAATCTGTCAAATGAAGAGAGTTCTATTTTTCATGTCCCTTAAGGGAAAGAGAAGGGAGCACGTGGAAAACATTGCATTATGGAGGGATGGGTGAGTCTTGAGGAGTTGGGTGACCAGAGTTTCTTGATAGAGTTTCAACAAGTTTCAAACAAGGAGAAGGTGCTTAGTGGACGACCATGGTTCTTTGATAGGAACCTTGTGACTATGCAAGAGATAGATGAATCTGTTGCTATATCTTCCATTCAATTTAAATATGAACCTTTTTGGGTTCAGCTTCATAATTTACCTTTGGCAACCATGTATGAGGAGGTATGGATGCAGTTTGGTTCATCCATTGGTCATGTCATAAGGGTGGATGCTGATTCTGATGGTTTGGCTCGGGGAAGGTGTATGCGAGTAAGGTATCAGATGATCTCTATAAACCTCTCTTGAGAGGTAAGTGGATGAGTTTTGAGGGGAAACAACATTGGATTTCCTTTAAATATGAAAGGTTGTAGAGTTTTTGTTTCCAGTGTGGCATCTTGTTTCGTTAAGGGAGGGTGTTTCAGGCAGAGGAATGAGCAGTTAGGGGATGGAGTAAAGAATCAACATTTCGGTCCTTGGCTTCGAGCACAACCAATGAATACCAATACCAATATCTTTGATGCTAGAAAGTATGGTGGTGGTTCTGACCACAATCACTAGCAGGGGGCCGAAGTCAATGGTGGTGGAGAAGATGAAGCTAATTTAGGCAAGACTGATTCTGTGGAGGATTCTAAGGTTGACTTGAGGGAGGATCCTTTCCAAAAAGGAGTTAAAAAAGGAAACTCGAGTGAGTGGGCGGGGGGAATTCCAATATTGAGAACTTTGGCAGTAATGATACAACTGTCAAAGCTCCCAGTAATCTTAGCAATCCTAATGAGGGAAATTTGGAAAGTAGACTTTTTGACTTGCAAAAGGGCTTGGGTTCTATAGGGAGTTCTCTTACCTTTTTTGAGGTTGGTGTGTCAGAAAAGTGCAATTTCGATTGCCATATGGAGCTTGACCTCTCTCAACCAAATATGGAAAGTTTGTCTAGGAATGGAAGGTTGGCTAAGTCAAAGAATTCGAGTGTGAATAATGAGAAATCAGTATCACTCAGGCCAAGGGGTATTGCATAACGGCCTAAGACAAGGGGGTCCACGTGGAAAAGAAGGGCAAGGGAAGTAAAAAGACACTACTACAGCCTCTGATGACTTGGTTCCTACTAGTAAGAAGAGAGGTGGTTACTCCTAGACATGTGTAGGGGATATATCTGGTAAGAAACAAAAACAAGACTCAGGAGTGGACTCTAGCAGTTATGAAACTGGGTTGGTGGAGCTGCAATGCAGCCTCCACCAACAGCAATGATAGGCCTTAGTTGGAACTATCGAGGGCTTGGGAACCCTCGTACAGTTAGAGAATTTCACATGTGGGTGAAGACTAAGTGGCCCAAAGTGGTGTTTTTTTATGGAAACAAAATGTGGAAGGCAGAAAGTAGAGAAAGTGAGAAATGCAGTGGGTTTTGATAGGAGTTTTGTGGTAGAGAGCAGAGGTCTCAGTGGGGGACTTGCTTTTTTGTGGCATAGTATAGATGAAATTACCTTGGATTCATATTCTTAGCATCATATCTCTTTGTATATGAGGAGGGAAGAGGACAGTGTGGAGCTGTTACTGACTGGCTTTTATGGACACCCCTCCACTGCTTAGAGGGAGGGTAGCTGGAAACTTATGAGAATGTTGAAGCCTAGAAGAGAGATAGCTTGGATTTGCTTTGGGGACTTCAATGAGGTTTTGACCCAACATGAAAAGAAAGGTGGAGCAAAAAGGCCTTATCACCAAATGGAATCTTTCAGGGAGGCAGTGGAGTTTTGTGCCTTGGCTTTGAAGGGTCAAAGTTTACTTGGAACAATGGAAGAGAGGGCTCTCAATTTACTAAGGAAAGATTGATCGAGTGCTTGGCAACCTGGCTTGGACTAATATTTTCTCTGAATGCAGTGTTAAGGCTCTAGCAGCACAAACTTCTGACCATTGCCCTCTTTTGTTTATAATGAGGAATGGGAGGGAGAGAAGATGGAATGAAGAAGGCAGAAGAACAAATATTTTCAGATATGAGGCAAGCTGGAACCTAAGTGAGGACTACAGTGAGATTATTCAACATAGTTGGTCTAAGAATCAACATTGGCAGGGGTCTCATTTATGGGGCGTGCATAACAACTAGTGAGGTGAAGGGACTCTTTGGCCCAATGGAGCAAAACCTCTCTAGGTAAGCACATGAAAGAGGTTCAAGAGAAACTCAATAGACTTTCAAAGCTTCAGGATTTGAACTCTGGTGATCAATCAGTAGCTATGCAACAGATGCAAAAGGAAATTGATAATCTCCTGAAAGAAGATAATGTGAGATGGAAGCAAAGGGCTAAACAAACATGGCTCAAAGATGGAGATCGAAACACCAAGTTTTTCCACAGAAGTGCAAACCAGAGAAGGAAAATTAATGAGATCAAGGGGATTCTGAGGAGGGATGGAAGTGAAGCCTTTGAATGACATCTCAGAAACTTTTTGCTCAGATTTGAAGGACCTGCTTTCCTCTTCTAATCCTGAAAACATAGAAGATTGTTTGACTCATGTGGATAGAAAGGTGTATGAGACAATGAATAGTATGCTGTCAAAGGACTTTACTGCAGATGAGGTAAAAACAACCTTGTTTCAAATGAATCCATTGGGTTCTCCTGGGCCTAATGGATTCTCAACCGTGTTTTACCAAACTCATTGGGACATAGTGGGAGGGGATGTGACTCGAGCTATACTTGAAGTCCTTAATAAATCTTGTGACATTTCCTCCATTAATGAAACTTTCATTGTGCTGATTCCTAAAATTAAAAAGCCTCAAATAGTTTCTAAATACAGAACTATCTCTTTATGCAATGTTATTTACAAGGTGGTCTCAAAGGTCCTAGCAAATAGGCTCAAGCTTATCTTGCCTCAACTCATTTCTCCTACTCAAAGTACTTTTGTACCTGAGAGATTAATCCTTGATAATGTGATTGTAGCATTTGAGGCTATGCATTCAATGAGCTCTAAGGTGAAGGGTAGCAAGGTTATATGGCCTTGAAGTTGGATATGAGTAAGGCCTATGATAGGGTGGAATGAAGTTTCTTGAAAGAGGCAGTGAAGAAGTTGGGCTTCAATTCTAGATGGATTTCATTGGTGATGGGGTGTATTTCAATTGTTTCATACTCTATTCTCATTAATGGCTCATCTCAAGCTTGGTTTCAACCAACAACGGGTTTAAGATAGGGGGATCCATTATCCCTTATCTTTCTATCCTTGTATCTGAAGTTTTGAGCTCCCTCTTGAATCATGCTGAAACTTCTAAGTAGATTCATGGTGTCCAAATTGGTAGAAGCAAGTTAAGAATTAACCACTTATTTTTTGCAGATGATAGTTTACTGTTTTGTCGAGCAAATGCAATGGAATGGGCTAAGATTCTCAACTTGCTTGATCTCTATGAAAGGGCCTCAGGACAATAGCTCAACAAGGACAAAACCTCCATCTTTTGCAGTGCAAATACAAAGAGACTGACAAGAGAATACATCTTGGGTTTGGCTGGAATCAGAGCTACATCTTACTATGAAAAATACCATGGCTTACCTGCCCTAATTGGTAGGTCAAGGTATCAATCTTTTAAAGGGATTCTAGATCGAGTTAGAAGTAGAGTGAGCAATTGGAAGATAAAACCTCTCTCACAAGCTGGGAAAGAGATTCTACTAAAGTTTGTGGTTCAAGCTCTTCCTACCTATTGCATGGGGGTTTTCAAGTTGCCTAAGGCACTTCTAAGGAAGCTTAATAGAGTTATGCATCAATTTTGGTGGGGCCAACAACATAATGAGCACAAAGTCCATTGGGTTTCTTGGAAGCAAATGGAGAAGGCCAAATCTGCAGGTGGTTTGGGTTTTAGAGAATTAGAGATCTTTAACCTTGCTTTATTGGCTAAACAATGTTGGAGGATACTTCAGCAGCCTAACTCTTTGGCCTCATAGATTCTTAAAGTCAAGTACTTTCCTAGTAAATATTTTCTGGATGCAAAGGTGGGTGCAAGACCCTCATTTATATAGAGGAGTATCTGTTCAGCTCGAAATCTGGTTGAAAAAGGTTCTGGTTAGAGGATTGGTGATGGCAATGCCACTCAAATTTGGAAGGACAGGTGGTTGCCTATTCCTTCAAGCTATAGGGTCCAATCACCTATGAAGATCTTGCCTATGGATGCTAAGGTTGCTACCCTTATAAACCCAACTGCTAATCAATGGAACAAGGTGTTGGTGAGACAGGTGTTTGAAGAGGATGAAGCTGCAACTATTATGAAACTCCCTATTAGTGCATCTGGTGCTCGAGACAGATTAATATGGCTAGGCACTAAGGATGGGGTCTTTATAGTTAAGAGTACTTACCACCTTCAAAAGGAACTAATTTCAATGGCTGGGGTTCAGACTTCTTCTGTTGTATATAAAAAGAAGGATTGGACTACTTGTTGGAGGTATTTGATCCCTAATGCAGCTAAAAGTTTTATGTGGAGAGCCTGCCTTGAGTCTTTACCTACAAGGCTAAACCTGTTCAAGAAGAAAATCTGTGATTCTCCTTTGTTTCCTATCTGTTTGAGTGAAGAAGAATCAATGGCTCATTTTTTGTGGAACTGCACATCTGCTATGGATGTTTGGAGTCAGGGCCCTTCTGTATTTCATAAAAGTTCCCTGAAAATAGAATGTTTTAGTGAACTTGTTGAGGGACTAAGCCAATCTTGTGATCAAGAGTCTATGGAACTCTTTGTAGTAATAGCTAGGAGGATTTGGTATAGGAGGAATCAATTTATTTTTGAAAAATCTTTTGAACACCCAATAGACTTAGCCAAGCAGGCCAAGAAATCACTCGAGTGACTTCAGTGGAGAGTGTTTATTGGACTCCTCCTCCACCAGGTTTTATAAAGATTAGTTGGGATGCAGCCTTGTGTGAGGCCAAAGGTAGAGCAGGTTATGGTCTGGTTGCTCGAGATCATGATGGAAGGGTGATAGCCACCAAAAAGATTTCTAAAGCATCTCTATTTGATCCCTTACTAGTTGAAGCTCAAGGTGAGTTTTATGCTGCATAATTGGCCTCTGAGATGGGACTTAATTCAGTAATATTGGAGGGTGATTCAAGCCAAGTGGTCAGAGGTTTGGAGCAGCAAATGGATAGATGGGATAGGGTGGGCATGCTCTTTAGTGACACTAAAATGAGACTAACATCTTTGCCTAGTTCGAGTATTAAGTTTGTGAAAAGAGTTGGTAATGTCTTAGCTCATAATCTTGCAAAAGCTTCTCTAGATTTAGCAGAGGATGTTTCTAAACTGGATTTTACACTAGATTGTATGCAAGTTGCAATTCTTTCATGAGTTATTAATAAAGAGTATTATCTTCTCCAAAAAAAAAAAAAAGGAGAGGAGAAGAGTCAAGAAGGGAATCAAAATCTGGACAAATTTTATTCAAAACCGTTGGCCTCCTCTGTGTTTTTCTCTTTTGATTTCTCTTTTGTTTTATTTTCTGCACCAATGCAGCCCCCTGAACCTATAGACTCACTCTTACACCTGACCATGAGAAATCATGAAAGTATAGGGCACTATTCAGCTGACCAAGCATGACACAAAGCTGCAAACTTCACTCATCACTCCACCTCCCACCTCCACCAATCCAAAGCCTCATCTTCATCCAAGGCCAATGTCCCCCTCCCCTCTTGAAGCCTATAAATTCCTCACTCACTTCCTTATTTCTCCACAACTCCCCTCTTGAGAGCATTTCTCCCCCCTTAGTGAGCAATAGAGTAAAATCGAGTGAAGTTCTTGAGAGTTTTTGAGTGTTCTTGAGTTAAGTTGTTTTGGGATCTTTAAGGGCCACGATTTCTGTAATTAATCTTCCCCTATCTTTTTTAAGTGTTAGAATGATATATTAGGCTTTAATTTATGTCATGGGAATGACGTTTTGATTGATTTTAATTAAGGTTTAGCATGCTAATGTCAAACTGGTCATATTTGATGTTTTGATGAAATAAATTACTTTGGGTAAACTTTTTAGCCATGGCATGACTTGATATGATTTTATGTGATTCACTAATGTCTTAGAATGAAATTTGAAGGTTTAATCTGGAAGTTGGAAGAATGCCATAATAGGCTTTAATTCTATCTTGTGTTGATCTTCTAGCATGCATCGGTTTTGATTAGTTTATGCTTAACTTATGGAAGTTTTGATTAATTTACCTAGGCTTGAATAATGTGCACTTATAAGATTGGAATAAGATTGAAAATGCATGATTTAACTAAGTTTGGAACATCTTTGGGTAAGGAAAGATAGAAAACATCATGCATATGCTTAATGGATGGTTTAGTGAGATTAAGGTCTTAAAGCCATGTTTAAGTGTTGGGATGAACTTGTATGATTTGAGCCTAAGTTTTTTATTTTTCCCTAAGGTTATAATTACTATTGGCACTTGATGAATTTGAGAACACATGCATCCATAGAGGTTGAATAGTTGAAATCACATCTTGGCCTTAATAGAATGCATGCCACAGGTTGGGTATGATTGACATAGTTTCACTTTGATTCTTAAAGTTCTAAGGGCATAGATGGTTTTAGAATATGGAAAATATGGGGTTTATGAAGTTTGGTTAAATTTTAGGCTTATTTGTAAATAGTAAAAATTTAGGCCTTTAGTGGAAATTTTGCTAAGTATAGGGGCAATTTTGTAAATACTAAATTTTTGCACCCTTTGATTATGAATATCTTTCTTAGAGGTTCAAATCCTAACTTATAACTTTCGATTACAGACACTTCGATTCTCTAAACTCAGAAATTTTGTAAGTTAATTTCTAACTTACTTTTAGATAACTTATTTATAATTCTTGTATAAGCGTCACGTTCATATTATAAATGTTATTTTGAGCATGAAACATCACATGATACATCATTGAACATTTGATACTTGTTTACATGACATGTGAAATTCTCACAATTTTAGCATATTGCATCTATAAATGTCAATTTCACATAAAAGCTTGCTACATATGCACATGTCATGAAATATATTTTCAAGCATAGAATGAAAATAATTTTTGCCAGGACTCCAAAGTTTGGGATAGGGAATTATCCTAGTGGAACTCTTATGTCCACTCTGGAGTGAGTAAAAATTGAGTGGTAACCCTTGGGTTGACAAAGAATAGTCAACGAGTTTCGAATGAGTTATTTTTAAAGAACGTCGGAGCGAAGTCAAATGTTATGACACCTAATACTGGTGGCTGTATATGTTATGATGTTATGATAATGTTATGTTATATTATTAATGCATTGAGAATGAGTCTGCAGACAACGTAATCTCAATGTGAGTTGTACTACAGTCACCAGTAGGTACTCACAGTGCACATGGGAAATTGTGACGATACCATACGTTATATTGTTAATGTTATAATTAATTATGAACAGCTAAAAATGATGAAATGTTATGATGAAATTATATTTTTTGACGGTTGAAATAAAAATGTTCTCTAAAAGAAAATGTGCATCAAAGTTTTTCTGAAAATGTTGAGGAATCTGGATGGGAGACAAAATATGGATTTTTTTTTTTCTGCATATCATTGCATGCATCTCATGTTTATCATTAATCATGCATATCTTATCTCTGTGCAAGTTAGTTGTTTAACTTACTGAGATTTCAAGAAATTACACGGTGGTAGTCCCACTACCATTCCCTCCAGAATGGTAGAAGTTGTGTCAGGATCGACATACGACAAGCATGATAAACCACTGGCTTCAGATTGTTGAGGGCCCGATCTAGAAAGGAGACTAGACTTGATTTGAACTTTTGTAGCAACGGCTCTATATACTATAGAGCATATGCGAGAGTTAGTCTGGCTATGTAGATTCAGTTTTATGGATATTCTACCTCCCACGTTATGTTGAACTTAAGTGGACTTCTTAAGTGAGGAAGTACCTATTTATGGTTTATAAATCATTGGGATGTTTAGTTCATTCTAGCATCAATTATTTTTATCACCTCTTATTTCAGCTGCAATTATTGGATACTGCTAGTTGAATATTAGGATGCATTGCATATTAACTGTAATGAACGAGGGTATGTAACCTTGTGTTACATGTCCCGATGCTCCAAGTCTTTGATCCATCTCAAGCGGAGGTTGTGGGTGTCACACTCACTGTTGACAAAGTCATGCACCGTATCCATGAATTCTCGCAACTTCGTTGGAGTCTTTCTCGCCAGTTCTGCCATGAAGGAGTTTCTAGGCCATACACCTCCTAAAGGTGTTGCCAGCGTGATTTTTTCATCTTAATCATTCGCTCATTGTTGAACCTCGCAAGTTACGCCTTCAAACTCTCATCATCTCATTGCTTGATTGTCAGGAGGTACGCAGCTGGTTACCTTCTACATCTATTGCCCATTAATTGAGTTAAGAATTGCTTGCCCAACTCCTCGAAACAATCTATGGAGCCTGGCTGTAAAGTCCCAAACCACCCTCTCGCTACTCCTTTTAGAGTAAAGGGGAAAGCTTGGCACACAACTTCCCAAGGAAAATCGTGGAGGGTTATATGGGCTTTGAACATCTCCAAATATTCAACAGGGTTCTTAGATCCATCGTGCAGTTTAATTTGTGAAACCTTGAATTTAGGTGGGAGGGGTACCATCATTGTTTCTGTGCTATAAGGTAGATCTATGTTGTTGAGTAGATGGTCGATAGCCAAGGATATGCCGATCCTATTGGCCATCTCCTTGTACATGTCGCTTAGGTCGTGGTGCATTTTTCTCTTCTCCCCATTGTCAAAGGCTCTAGAGAAGACTTGGTGTAGCATCTTCTTTGAAACCTCGCCATCTCTAGGGTCATCTTCTTTAGTCTTTCCTCTCCATTTCGATGAATCTACCCTCCATCCTGACATTTGCCTATTCGCTCATTGAAGTCGTTTCTTGATCGCAGGTTGCTTGGGAACTTGTTATTGCAAGCACACGAAAGCATGTTGAACTTTCTCAAAGATCCAATATACAGTGCCAACTATTGTGGATGTATTTAGTATTTTCTGCAATAGAATCCTTAACAACCTGCAACCAAAGAATGGAAAATGGCTTGGTGTGTAACGCCTCGGTCTAGGAGATCTTGAGATTTAGCTCTTATTACTCAAAATCATCTCCAATAACATAATTTTATATACACCAGAGACTCCATAAATATATTAACTTATTTGTTCAACACAAATATTAATGTTCCTCCACATGGGCACAAAAAAAAAAAACCTCAATAAAATAAATTAAAATCTCCACAAAGACTTGAAAATATCCATAACTCAAAATACCAAAATAACATAAAATAATAAATCTACTAAATAGGACTCTCCAATAAATACTTGTACACTTTAACATTTATTCTTCTACGATCATCAAATCTTGCTAACACTTCCTACTCTTGATTTCCAGCTGAACCATCAAAATTATGTGAAAAATATTGTGGAGATAAAGGGTGAGTTATCAACAACTCAAAAGCATAAAACATATACTAGTATGTAAACATGGGCATTTACAGAGTTCAAAATGTAAAATAAAATATTTATATTTTCAGAATGCAAAATCAGAACATGTTATCAAAAATATCAGAGCAAAAGTTTAGAAATATTCTTATTCAAAATTCCTTTAGCATAGCATAAATGAAACATCACATCATAACAGAATTCCATGTTTAACCCTCGTGGTAGGGTTATGCAAACCCTGGCGGTCAGCCGAGCATAAACAAAATATGAAATCTTTTCCTTATTCATTCTCGGAGCCCCGAGTGTGCACATTAGAAATATCACTCAGAAAACCACTTTGCTTCCAAAGTGGGTGCACCAGAAATAGGAAAGTTGGTACCAACCCAAACAGAGGCCACAGTTTTACACCCATGGTAAGGACAGAGTAGAGTAGAAACAAAACCATATACAGAATCAGAATGCCATGCCAAAAATTTTCAAATGCCACATTTTATCAAAACAGAGTACTGAACAGAATCATGCACAATTTTTCATATTCGCTCTTTTTGCATAGTTCAGAAACATAATGCCAAAAATAGCTCATGTTTACACCAGTCATGACAGAAAATATTTTCTCTTCTTGAACGGAATCTCATGCAAATGTAGACAAAATGACCGAGGTTGTTTTTAAGTTTTTCTTTTCATAACAAAACATGCATATTTTTTCAAAATCAATCTCAGTCCATTTCGTTTATGCAAAGTCTAGCATAGAAACTCCGCTTATTTGGACTTTTTAGCTTTTCAGAATTTTCTCACAATAGTGCCAATCAAATATTAGTCGTCACCTATAAAAAGTCACGTAGCTTCCGTAAATTTTTGATCGAACACATATTTTGATACTTAAACCTGAAATGCTAAAATAACATATTTTCCTAAAATTCTAATTTTCGTAATCCTACAATATTGTCACTTCTCAATTCATTGATATCCACTTAATATTTATTTAACCTAATTTAGACTAAATCACAAGTCTATTAAAAAAAAACAGACCATAAGATACTATTGGTGTTTTGTAACAATTACAAACCGACTCAATATCTAACCAAAAGCTACTTGAAACAATTAAAACAATCTGCCATGACTTCCAACAAAAGGGCAAAGATGTAATTAATATATAAAAAAAACTTAGAATCTTTCATTGTGAGTTCTACACGTGATAATGAGGGCATTTAGGCAATTATGTAATATAAGTGGTAGAAGCTAACGACTAGAACTTGGAGAAAATAAATTTCATATCAAGAACTACATCTAGTGAGGGAGAGACCATGCGAGATACTCACCGAGAGAGTAGCTACGAAGTGGCGGTGAGATGGTTGAGGCGGCGGTAGTGCACTGTGGAAGTGCGAGAGAAAGTGATGAGGGAAAGAGAGAGAACGACGTGAGGGAGAGAGGAAGCTCACCGTGAGACAGCGAGGAGGCGTGCGATGGTCTAGGGTGATGGGAAGCTTTTGGCGATGGTTTTTGTGTGGTTTCCGATGTGTTTGGCTCTCGGCGATGGTGGTTTGCAGTGGGTCACAGTGAAGAAGTTGGTGCTATATTTTGTGGAGCAAAAACAGAGATGACTTCGGTTCTCTATCCAAGTGGCTGCCTGTTTCGCATGGGTTGGGTAGTGGGGCTATCACAATGATTTTGAGTGGGAGGAGGGCTCACGGTGTGGAGGTTGGTTTCATGGTAGTTGGGTATGCTACGATTTACTGTTGCGGTTGAGGTCATGCAGGGGGCTTTTCGTGTGGGGTTGTTGCGTGATGATGGTTGGCAACGTTTCCAACGGCATGAGCTTGATGTTGCTGCTTCGTCGTGGGGGGTTTTCTTGTGAGGTAAGTGCTTGTCCCTTGCGAGGTAGCTATTTCGTGTGACGGAGACTGAGGGAAGGAGATGACAACTACATGGAGGAGGGGTTTTACGAAAACTCAAGTCTGCGGCAACCCTAGCTTGAGGAAGAAGATCAAGATGTATGGGGTTTAACGTGTACGTGTTCTATATATATAGTGTTGTCGTGAACCCTAGTGGGAAGAAGACGTGCATGGCGTGGAAACTGATCCCAAACTAATCATTGGTTCTCACGAGCTTGGGTCTTGGGCACACAAGGTTTGGGCCTTGATTCAACCTCTAAAATGATCTAACTTGTCCTCCAAATTTCTTTCCCCATAAAAAGATTCCACCTAATCCAAAAATATTTAATGATTTAAACTTCATTAGCAAGCCTAATAAAAATTCGATATCTGCCAAAATAAAATTTGGGCTCGTAGTCTTTTCCAAAAATTACTCGTTAATCTCAAATGGGTTTTTCATGTTTATAAACTCATAAACTTTTAGAACGCAAGCTTGGTGCTGGGCCTGGGTGTTATATAGGGTGGTGAGGGAGACCTCAGATGCCTAAGTTGGTGATAGCAAAGTGTATATTCTATTTGTTTTGTATCCATAAGTCCCCTTTGATGCATACCTTAATCCCTATTTTTATGCGTTGGTTGTTTTCGAATATTAATATGACGCCCCCAACCTCCGCTTGAGATGGAATGAAGACTTAGAGCGTCGAGACATGTAACACAAGGTTAGAACCTCTGTTCATGATAGTTAATATGCAATACATCGTATAAATGCATCTAGCAGTATGTAATAACCGCAGTAGAATAAGGGTGACTAAATAAAATTTATACCGGAATAAACTAAAACATCTCAATGTCATTCACAACCATCATAAGTTTCCATGGCTAAATCAACTACTTCATGCATTCTAATGCACGAAGGGTTTTAGGGCTATAAACATCAAAATGAGGTCTAATATTTTGTCGAGATCCGGCTCCTCTTCAATCAATCGGACCCACTGGTCCATTTGGTCCAAGCTCGTCGAGTCCTGACACAACTTCTATAATTTTGAGTGGAATGATAGTGGGTTGACAAGGGGTGAGATTTACTTAAAATTTTAGTAAGTTAGACAACCAACATGCACAAAGATAAATTATGCATGATGAATGATAAATATAAAATACATGCGATGCAAAAAAATCAGTATATGTCTCTCACCCAGATTCCTCAATATTTTCAAAAAATTGGGACATATTTTCTTATAGAAAACATTTTTTCCTTCAACTATAAAAAACATATATTTCCTCATAACATTTCATCATTATTAGCAATTAACATTTAATCATAACATTAACATCATAACGTATGGTATCGTCACAGTTCTTTATATGCACTGTGAGTACCTGCTGGTGACCGTAGTACAACTCCTGTTGAAAGTACGCTGTTTGCAGACTCATTCTCAATACATTGGTAACATAACATAACATCATAACATATTCACCTACCAGCTTTAGGTATCATAACATTTGATCTCACTCAGACGTTCTTTAAAAAGAACTCATTTGAAGCCCGTTGACTGTTTTTCATCAACCCAGGGGTTACTACTCCATTTTTACTCACTCGAGAGTAGACAGAGGAGTTCCACTAGGATAATTCCTCATCTCAGCCTTTGGGGTTATGACAAAAATTATTTTCATGCATATGTAGAAAGCTTTCATGTGAAATGACATTTATATGCAATGTTATATAGGCAAGTAGTCATGTACTCAATGTATCATATAACATGATGTTTCATGCTCAAAATGACAATTATAATATGAATGTTGCATTTATCAATAAATCATAAATAACTTATCAAGGTGTAAGTTAGAGGCCAACTTACAAACTGCCTAAATTTGAAACAATTGTAGTGGTTGTAATCAAAGTTGAACTAAGTTAAGATTTGAACTAATACAGAAGATGTTCATAATCAAAAGTTTCAAAAATGAGTATTTACAAAAATACCCCTAAACTTTCCAAAATTGCCACTTAGGCCCTAATTTTTCACTATTTGTAAACGAACTCTAAATTCCACCAAAATTCACAAACCTCATATATTCTATGCTCTAAAATCATCTATGCCCTTAGAATTCCAAAAATCAAAGTGACACTAGTCCAAATACACTCAACCCGTAGCATGAACTCTAGTTGATGCCTAAGTGTACTTCCAACTATTGACCATATGAATGCATGCATATTCAATTTCTTTAACTGAAAATAATTACTATAATCCTTAATGACTTGTTAAAAGCTTAATCTTAGATGAACAAGTTCATCCCAACACTGGATCATGGCTAAAAACCTTAATCTTCATTAATCATTAATAAATCAAGCATGATGCTTCTAGCCTAAATCGTAAAGGCATGCTTCAAAATTCAGCCAAATCATGTATTTTCATTCTTATCCCAGTCACAAGATTTTCTAAATGCTCATATTTCAAGCCTAGGTAAAATAAATCAAAACTTCATAAGTTAAACATAAATTAACCAAAATCATGCATGCTTGGATGATCAACACAAGATAGAATTGAAACCTACCATGGCATGCTTTCAACCTCAAATTTAAACCTTAAAAAATAATTTTAAGACATTAATAAATCATATCAAAATATGCTGATACATGCCATAGCTAAAATTCCCACTAAAAAACAATTTAAACACTTAATCCAACCTTAATGGACTCAGTTTTGATTTAAGCATTGTAAATTTTTCTAAACTCAACCAAAAATCACTTCAACACTTAAAAGCAAAACATAACGTGCAAACTAGGATCTTGGGAAATAAAACTTACAACTTTCGTGGCCCTCTAAAGCTCCCAACATAAGAACAATCAAGAACTCCTAATAACAGTCAAGCACACACCTTTTGGATTCACTCTAGACTTTCTAAAGGAGGAAGGCTCTCAATGCTCAAGAGGAGGCTTGGAGAAGTGGTGTGAAGGAAATGTGGGGGGTGAGGGAGGTATTTATAGAAGGCTAGGGGAGGGGTTGGTCCATGGTGATTGGGTGAAGTGGGCGGTGGTGAAGGAGGTTTGAATTTCCAGCTTGGATGCATCACCTTGTGCAGGTGAATAGTGACCCAAATCGAATGATTTTCTTCACTTTCAGGTGTTTCCATGCAAGGAGAGGGTGCAGGTGCTGCCATGGTGCATCATTAGAAGGAAAATAAATGAGAATAGTTTATGACATCTAGCATAGTAGCCATCAGGTTCAAGGCTGAAATTCTTGGATAGTTTTAATCATTTCTTGACTCACGCACTTGTCCTCTCTTCATGGCTGATTTATGCAAGTCATGAGTCACTCTTGGAAGGCTTTTCCAGTTGGTAGATGGTGGAGGATTGGCTACCAAGTGATGATGTGTGTGCATCTCAAAGAAGAGGGTGAAGTTGGGGTGGTTGCCGAGTGCACAAAAAGCCAATCGGTTTTGGCTCTATTTGAGGTGGATTTGAGTCAAGGTTCTCCATGATGACTGGAGGGGCTTTTGGGGATTGGAGGAGAAGGAAGTTGGTGTGTGGTGGTGGCTCAGCCAAGTGCAGATGTGCAACAAAACTCAAGTCATTCGGTTTGGCTTCAACTAGGCCCCAACAAAATCGGTTGGAAACTTTGGTTTAGTTTCCTTGGGGCAAAAACGACCCATACTCAAATTGAACTAAGGGGTATAATGTGAGGTATTAAAAGACAAAAATTATCTTGAGGAAAGAATGAAATTGGCCTGGGCTAGGGGCTAAATTGGTACAATGCACCAAGTGATGCATTAAGCTGCCGATTGTGATGTTTTGGGCAATGACATGTCTTTGCCTCATTTGACATGTGTTGGATCAAAACTAAACTTTTACTTTAGTCTAAAAATGTTGAAAATCATAATAAAATCAATAAGATTTAGGACAAAAAAATGAGAAATAATTAAAAAGAAAATCAAGCTTAAAACATGGATTAGAGATCACTAATCATGTGTAAGTTGATTAATGCTCTTAACTGAGTTTAAGACTTAATTATGAATAAATGAGAGTCCTAAGAGGCGTGGAGTACTACTTGGGCTAGAGAGAAACCAATTGTATGGTGTATGTAGGCTTCAAATAGAAGTGTGAAAATGCAAGACAAGGCTTTGGGCCTTGTTGGACTTAAAAGGTCATGAGGGGGAGTTGCATGGTTTATGGGCTTTGTGTGTGGGTTGATGGGAGGCCTTGATTCCAGATTTTAAGAGGTCATGAGAGGCCTCAAGATCTACAAAAATGGGGCTTGAAAGGCTTGCTTTATCATAAAGGGGCCAAGGGTCAAAGCTAACACCAAGTTAGGCCCAAAAGGCCTTATGCCTTCCTCACACTTGGGCCAAATCTTTCTAAGGCTATCCCACAAAGACTTAAACTTTTATAAGGCTTGGTTCAAAGCTTCTAAGTCTTAGCCCATAACATTCTAAGGGTTTAAGGGCCTTAAGTGTAGCACTATTTAGCTTGCTTACTAAACCACCCATACTTAACCCACTAATTACGCAAAGTGTCATAGTTTAATGGGTAAAACAAATATAACTAACTCCCTTAATATAAATAATAATAATAATAATAAATCTTATGCAAAATATATATATGTATATATATATAAAGCCCAAAAATATAATATAGTAGTATAAGCTCATTCAAAGGGTGATCAAGGGTTAATCCTAATAAGTAATTAGGCGGGATATTACAATTAGGACTTGTCCTTTTGTTTGATTCCCCTTAGTCTTTGATAGAATGCTGGTTGTTAGGGCCCTGATCTCGCTTGTGTGGGCAACTATCGAGGGAAAGTATCGTGTTGGTGGTCATTAATTTTCCACGTCGGCAATTATGTCATTAAACCCTTATTAATGACGACTGGATTTGAATTCCATGCTCATGTGTTTTGGCAGTTGCAATCTTGACAGCTGCTTGATTGGCTTATGCCCCTTGAGGCCATGGGTCCTAATAAAGTGAGATTCAGTGTGATTCCCTTTGGGGACTATTTGATCTAGCACAAATGATTCATAAATAAATAAATAATAATAAATAACATTCATATCATTTGATGTAATGTAAGAAATAATGTAAGATAATAGTTAAATGGATAATGTATAGCATTTCTTTATAGAAAATTACAAACATTAATCTCCTTCTACCTCAATCAAAGCTAAAACTTGTCAGGAATTTTCCATTTGACGAAAATATAGATCTACTGCCAAATTTGTAACTAGAATGAAGAATGTTTAGCACATCGATCTATTTCTCAAACATCACTGACAATCGAGTTGGCATCTTCACTACATACATAACTGCTTTTGAAAATCAAGCGATTCTAGTGATTTTTGACCAACCAGTCTCTCTATACCTTAGAAAGGAAGAGGTTCTCTCATATTTTTGCTACATTGGCACTTGAATATACTTAATTGATGAGAAACCATGCGCCACTACAACATATAGTGCTTTTTCCGGCGATTGAAATCACCGCAAATAATCTCCAAAATCTCAACAAAAGTATTCCTGTCGATATCTTGCTGCTCTAAGTGGACGCAAAAGTCGCATCTCAATATGTATATGGCGGCAATAAACTTTGTGGTCGCAAATAAAGTGGACATTTGCGGCGATATTTATGCCCAAAAAACTATACAAACCGTGGTTAAATATGGCCACAAAAGGCAAACTTCTTTTTTTGCCGCAATGTTTTTCGCCACAAAAACCCATTATTACTTTGAAATGTTGTCGCAAATTCTTATTTGTTGTGATATTTGTTGCCACAAATAAGTAATTGTGACAAAAAAAAATTATTCCACCAGCAAGTAAAGAAAATACTATCGAAAGAGAATGTATAAAAAATTACACATCTTACATTATGTTACAATCCATAAAGCAATTACACAATTGTTTAACTACAAAATGCTAGATTGCAAACCAGAATTTAAGATAAGAGAAAAAAGAAACCATATGTGAGACATAATCCAAGACATCGACTTACAAACATGAGAAAGCAAATGTAAAAGCCTATCAAAGCAAAACCTAAGTTAACAAAGAAAACTTACTACAAGAAATAAAGAAAAATGCTAAAACTCAAGGAAAGGACCAGACCAAATTGATAGGTTGGCATTTGTAATGATTGTTGTATTGAACTTTCTAACCAAAGAGTTATGCATTCACAGTGATAGTAACATATGAGTTTTTTAATATAAGGACCCAACATTTACATTGATAGTCTGATATTCAATATTGAAAATTTTCAAGCTACTTAGAATGTTTATTGCTTAGCAAGTTGGACTAAATAGTGTGAAGCCTAACCAATAGTAATACTTGTATAAATTAAGCACTTAAGTTTCAACACTAATTTTCAAAGCACTAACATGTACCAGGTCACAATCAATCCAAGTTATCAAGAAATGTCCCATCTAAAAGACCTATTTTAATAGGAATTTTAATAGACTAATTAAAAGTAACAAATTCTTGAAGAATATAATTTTTTAACCTGCTTTAATAATCATCTCAAAAAATACAAATTAAGCTTGCCCTTACAATTCAAAGTTAACCAACATATTCAATTTAAATAGAGATGATTAGGGCTTGTTTGGGAAGTGAGATGATCTCGTATCATCTCATTTCATATAAGAACTTCTCACAATTTCATTCCCAAATATCACTCAAACACAAACACTTCTCAATTTCAAATCTTCAACTTTTCATCTAATCAAATACCTAATCATTACAACTTTTACAAATTTTCAAACAAAACACAAAAAAATACTAATTTTTCAAACTTCGAATATCATTAACTTTATAATATTTTTATTCAATTTTTTTCTCTCATTTTCCGAAATCCAATAAAAATCCTAACTTAAATTATTTCATTACTATTCACAAAATTCTCATCTTACTTCCAAAATGAGCCCATAGTTAAAAGCAGGCAGCAATTTATCTTGTTATATATATGTATGGCTACAACACACTACATAAGTTATACCAAACCATGCTATTTAAGTAACCATAAGGGGATAATACGTGTCTTCTGCAGGTGGCCATGGCTGACCTGCAGGTGGCCATGGCTGACCCATGACCATCACGTGTAAGTACAACAGAGTGAGTACCTCCAGCAGCTACCTGTGACATAATAAATTATAAGATCTCAAAAACACAAATAACGACCCTCATGCCAATTTGCGCCTACACAGATACTTGGGGAAAAAAGGCGAAGAAAAAAAAAATTCCTATGTCATGCCAACATAAGAAACTAAACTGCCTTTTGGTATCCCACCAGATATCAGCCTCTCCATGTAACAAATGTTGTGCATTTTGCACTTTCCAAACTTCAATGCAACCAGAATATCAAAAGTCCTTTCCAAATCTAACCACGATTTATTTGCCCTCATGGGCCTTTCAGTCCCCATAAAGTTAGGGTATTGATTGTTCACATAAAAATATATATGCAAGTGCACAAAATCGTAACAAGTAAAATGTTTTAAAGAAAACGGATATCGAACCCACAGAGAATAATTATGCTATTGAGTATTGAAATTGACTAAATTAATTATTATTTGAAAAATCGAAATTTGAAGAATGGTTTATCTAAATTAAACTAAAGAAAAGAACATTAAAATTAAGATTTTAAAAATAATAAGAATAGATCTAGAGCGTTTGACTTCACCTAGCAAATCCCACACAATTTATTCTTACTTGTTATAGAATCCCAATTATCCCAAGTTGATGATAAAAATATCTTAACTCAATATTTTCTCTCGAACAATATCAAAAATATCTCTAACTAATAACTTCATATCTCTATGTGAATTTAACTAATTGGATACTCATTAAGTTCTTTGGATTTTTCTTGAAAATCATACTAGTTGCGGTAAAGTATCTCTGCTTTCACTCAACTAATGGTGTTTAATCCTAGAGCTTTAATCACAAATCACCTCTCGGTCTCATTGCAATCCAAAAGATCGAACAATAGTTAGCTAGAAAATTGTAGGCATTAAGAATAAGGAATAAACACTCAATCATGAAAATATTGAACATAAAATAACTTGGAATATAAACTGTGTTCAAGCTAGGCTACATCAAAGTTCTAGAAAATAGAATTAGTTCATAATGGAATTGAAAAGAAAAAGAATAAACTGGTGTTCTTCGTTGAAGTCGGTTGATGAAGCATGCGGCTCTCGTTTCTGCCCTCTAGTTCCGACTTCTCGAAAGAGCACTTAAAGAATAAATTCTGGAACTTTAAACTCGGACTCAAACTCTAAAACATAAAAACACTCGACTCCGATTCAAAACACCCTTCTATTCATTCCACAAGTCGAGATTAAATAGATGTCGAAATTCAAATCTGGAAATAAGATAAATGCGACTACAATCTAGCCTAAAGATCTAGAAAATAGTTTCTAAAGATAAATGTGAACATTAAAGAAATTATCCCAAGAATAACGGGATTATCTAAAATGGAAGATTCAGTGATATGTGGCTTGAATTGCAGAGCTCGGAAGGATTTGGTCGCTAATAGATTGATTGCGGAACTCGAATTTGGTGGTCAACAGTAGATTGATCCCGGTCGGGATGAATTATCCCACTGAGTAGATGCCATGTGCGCAGAATATAATTGGCGTGGAAGTCACAAAGACCACACGGCCCTCTTCTCGCCTATTGAGTGGAAAGACAACCGACCGAGATGAAAGACTCCTCTCTCCTTTTCTAGTTTTTGCCCACAATGTCATTTAGGATTGTCTTTTAAGTTGATCGTTTAGACTAGTCGTCCAATCTAACCACCTATAGCCTTGTCGCCAAATCTTCGCTCCTTCTGGTTGCGGGTTTCCTCGCCTATAGAGATGTAAGTCTTCTCCCCTTTGGGTGAGAGAAATCTCTTTGCTTCCCATGGGACAAGACTCCTCGCCCAAATCTCATCGGCTCTCTCCAGATCTCACTATCTCTCATCGGTCTGAATCCGTAGTCACTTCTTTTGTACCAAAATGCTCTCATTTTGTACTAAATCTTCTCATTCCTTCAAATCCAAGAAAATAAATAAAAATATGTAGAAATAAAATAAAATCAATAGTATTGAAGAGAAAATGACACTTTTCATTAATAAATGAGTGATAAAAATACATAGAAATAACACTTATCGTGAATAAACCAAGAATTTCTTGTAAAGGCAACCATCTTGGTGGATCATCTACCAGAGAGACAAACCTAATCGTCAATATCTAGCTTTGTGGGGACTAAAATGCCCATGAGGGCAAATAAATAGTGCTTAGATTTGGAAAGGACTTTTGATATTGCCGGAAGTTTGGAAAGTGCAATATGTATGACACTGTCTCTACCTGAGCCACAAACCTAATCGTATCACTCCACAGGTTTCAATTCTAATCTATAGAATTCAAGCCTAAACACACTAACATATCAAACCTATTATTTGATACAATTTTGAGGTAGTTTTTGGTAAGTCTTCTAGATTCGTAATGTTATGATACAACTCTATGATGCCCTTACCCCTCACTTGGGAATTGACGGAAGTCGAGGGGTAAGGATATGTAACAATAGTTATTGTAATGTCTCTCTTTGTGGTGGGACTTTAATAAATAATTTTAGAAATGAGACAGGAATTACCGAACTTTTTAAAACTTTTTACTTTTTTTCCCAGGACATAAAAGATTCTATATTTAAAATTAAAACTTGCTTTACAAATTAAAAGAAATTTTACAACGGAAATCATTAAATTAAATTACAAAGTCTTTTTACAAAATATGCTTTCATACATTAAATAAAATGTGCCTAGGCGTCTATGAACTTTTCCTTAGGCCACATATATCCTGACGCTTCATCCCCATTTTGTTCCTAAAGGGGGAGGGACGTACATAAAAATAAAATGAGTCGACTATTCAGTAAGAATTAGTTCATACTGTAAAAATATACTAACATAGGTTTTCAGTTATGCATTTATTATTCATCTACATACTTTACATAAAGCATTTATTTTCTTTTGAAAACAGTAGAATGTAGGGGTTTTTATTTAAAAAGGTTTTCATTCCTCATAAAACATGTAACACCACACCTAAAGATAACTTAGGATTTGGAAATAGTAACCCATGACCATAGTCAAGTGGAAGTTATGATCCCTAAGGAAAGATAACTTTTGGATCATGTTTTGGAAAAATAACTTCCACCATTGTTTTAGTAAGTATTTTTTTCTAAATAAGTGCCAAGAGGCCAATAGTAGGATGATAGGTGGCATGAAGGAAACTTGCTACCTTAATGGGCTTGGAATTTGGTCCATAGCAAGCCAAGGGAATTAGATGGATTTGAAGAAGGTCCAACGGTTGGTTATAATAAGGGTCCTAGCTTAATAAGATAGATAGAGGGCCAAGGATAGGCCCAACTTAGTGAGACCCAAGACTAAGGCTCAACTTTGTGAGCTATTGAGGCCCAAGGATAGGCCCAATAAGATCTAAAAATGAGGCCCAAGGATAGGCCCAATAAGATCTAAAAATGAGGCCCAAGGAAAGGCCCACATAAAGGTATAAATCCTTAGAAATATGTGGCCCAATAAGATTTCAATACTTGAAGACAAAGCTTAGAATTCTCATTTCACTATTGCAAATGGGGCATGCAAACATCAAACAATTGATTTTCTCTCTCTTGAAACCATCCCACATGCCCCTAGGATTTGTTTTCGGTCAAATCTCTAACTTGAGTTTAGGTTTACATTTCCGAAACCCTTCATCATTGCCATGAATAGTAACTTAAACATCATGACTTGCCAAGCTTTCTTCTAGTTCTATTCTTCATGATTTTTTATTTGTAATTTTCGTCTTTTCCTCTTGTTTTGCATCACTCTTAGGCGACCCTAGAATAGTAAAACAAATACAACCCATGTCATTTGAATCAAAGGCATTGAAGCTCACCAATCGACACACCGAAGGCAACCGATGCACACCTAGAACAAGCCATTGAAACCTTGGCTTTGCAAAGAGATTTTCTACAACTTATTCAACCCTTGTCATGTCACCTAAACCAAGAAAATATAGACCTAATGTGGAGCCAAGAACAACTCCCATAATTGCTCCAAGTAGGAAACTATTCCACCTAGGAAGTGAAGAATGCTAGTTGAAACCTCCAATGTTTTTTCCAAATATTTTATGCAACAAACTCAGCCCTCTTCACACGCTATTAGCATCACCTCTAGCTCTGGAAACATGTCATACGATCACCCTCATAACACCTTAAAATTATGCCCACCCAATGATCAAAACTGATGGACACTTTGGTGGTAAACCATGTGCTCATTTCGACTGAACCATGCCCATTCAACCCTCTCTTCATTTTCTACTCAAGCTAAACCAAATGGTAACCATTCATACCTCAATACACACTTGGAAAAGCTACTCAAATAGTGTTTACTACTTGCACAAAACAGACAACAAAGATAGGACAAAGGATGATCAAAATTGGACAGCTTTGGAAAGCCAAAACCGCTAGCCATGCACTTAGTTTCTCTTGAAGAAATTATGTGATTCTTGTTCCAACTCCTGAAATCATTCAACCTTTACACCAACGGCCTTCATCAAGTCATTTTCCATGGGATAATCAAGTGATTTGTTCAACTATTCAAGTTGGAAACCCAAGCATGCACTCCACTGCACACTTCACCAATCATACTCACCTCACTTCAGCAAAATAGTGTAGCCTTCCATCCATTTGCACCTCCACCTTCATCAATTGAAGCCAATAAATACCTGTAACGCCCCAATGGAAGGCCCAAACCACATGGCCTATGCTCCAAAAGGAATAGTCAATGATACTATTGGAGGCCCCTTGGAACCTTATAAAGAGCAAGAACTTCTCATTCCCAAGCAATGTGGGATCTCATACACACCTACCCTTATCCATATCATATGGGGTATCAAAATCTACCCCCCTTAAATTCTCGACGTCCTCGTCGGGCCTGTCCATTGTAGGTGGCACGGCTCAAGTCCTACATTTCTGGTTAGGATAGTCTCTAATACCATTTGTAACGCCCCAATGGAAGGCCCAAACCACATGGCCTAAACTCCAAAAGGACTAGTCAATGATACAATTGGAGCCTTATTGGAACCTTATAAAAAGCAATAACTTCTCCTTCCCAAGCAATGTGGGATCCCATACACCACCTACCCTTATTCATATCATATGGGGTATCACAATACCACTCTTCATCCCTCACTTCTTCCAATATCTTCTTCAAGATTTTCCTTTGTATTCTTGAGAGCAAAACACTCTTACTGTGAGAGAGGAGTGAAACTATGAGGTTTGAGTGAATACCTTGGGGGGAATTGATTCTTGAGTGTCTCAAAGGCGACCGTTTGGTGAGTAACCCTAATTTATCTTTTTTTTGGGTGAAAGTTTAACATGTTAGGCTTTGATTTCTGGCATGAGAATGAAGATTTGATTGAGTTATATAAAGCTGAACTTGAGAATGTACATTTTGGTTCAGATTTAGAGTCTTGCTTGTATAAATTGTTTTGAAATGAAACTTTAGCCATGACATGTCTTGATATAATCTTATAAGTTTAGCTAATGGCTTGTCATGATAGGTTTATAAATCAACATATTGGGTTGATCATCTAGCATACTTCGGCTTCCACTTGTGTGAGGTTATCTTCTGATTTCTCAATTAAGTTTTCCAAAGCATGAGTGATAAACATCTGGAAGCATGTTGTCATCGAGATAAGAGTTAGATTACAGGATTTATTTAGGCTTTACAAGTTCATATGTCAAAAAGAAGTTAGATACATCAAGCATATAGTCGATTTGAAGGTTCTGTGATGTTTTGATGTTGATCAATGCATAAATGTCGATAGGATCTCATATGACCTGAACCTAATATGTCCTTAGGATCTGATCAATTAACTGTTACGTGATAAATTTCGGTCACACATGCATTAATGGAGATTATAGGCTTGAAATCACATATGGTATTAATTAAGTCGTAATGCATGCCACGGGTTGAATGAAATTAGCATAGTACATGTTTGATTCTTGTAATTCTAAGATCATATATGCGTTTAGAACATGGAAAAAATGAGGTTTGTGCAATTTGGTCAAATGTGTGGTCAATTTGTAAATAGTGGAAGTTTTGGGCCAAAATGTCAATTTCAGAAAATTAAGGGGTAGATTTGTAAATACTAATTTTTGATCCTAGAATTCTAACTTTATAACGTATTTTATTTCAGCAACCAACGATCCATAGAACTCAGGAAGTTTGTAAGTTAGCTTTTAACTTACTCTTAGATAATTTATTTATGATTCTTGTATAAACACCACAATCATGTTATAAATGCCTTTCAATCATGAATTGTCATATGATACATCATGGAGTATTGGCAACTTGCATACATGGCATGTGTTATGTTATTCTTGCACAAGCATGAAAGGATACTGGTTTTATCATGTTGCATAAAAAGGGTATTGTTGCATAAAGCTCGATACATGTTACAAAATGGACACATGCCATGAAATATTTTGTCATAAACCATAGCATAATGTTTTATCACAACCATGCTAGGATGGGGGAATATCCTAATGGAACTTCTTTGTCTAATCTAGAGTGAGTAAAAATGGAGTGGTAACCCCTGGGTTGACAAAAAACCTCAATAGGCTTCAAATAGATTCATTTTAAAGAATACCAGATTGAAGTCGTATATGGTACCTAATGATGGCGGGTGCATATGCTATGATGTTGAAATATTTAATGTCAACGCATTGAGAAATGAGTCTATAGACATCGTAGTTTCAACATGAGTTGTAATACAGTTACTGGCAGGTACTCACAGTGCAAATGGGGAACTATTAGGATACCATATGTTATGTTATAATGGCTCTAATAACAAGAAGTATGCTCTTAAGAAAATGTTCTCTAAAAGAAAATGTGCATCAAAGCTCGTTTTGAAAGATATTGAGGAATCTGGATCGAATGGCAAATACAATTTTGATGTATATCATGCATACATCTCATGTTTATCATTCATCATGCATATTTGATCTTTATACAAGTTTTTTGTTTAACGTACTGAGATTTTAAGGAATCTCACTGTGGTAATCCTACGATCATTCTCCGGAATGATAGAAGTTGTGTCAGGACTAACCTTGATGAACAGGATGGTGATGAACTCCATTGGCATTAGATGATTGACAATGAGGCCAATCCCGACCGAAAGATAGAGTTAATATTATTGTTCATAGAGATGGTCCTGTTCACCTTGAAGTGTATCGAATAGATGTTTTGAGCTACCTTTTCATGAACCTTGTCTATGTGACGCCCCGAGGTCACCGCTTGGGATGGAACGGAGACTTGGAGCATCGGGACATGTAACACAAAGTTACATACCCCCCGTTCATGATAGTTAATATGTAATGCATCCTATTATGCAACTAACAACATGCAATAATTGTAGTGAAAATAAGGGTGATAAAAATAATTGATGCCAAAATGAACTCAACATCCCAAATATATTAATTAACCATGAATAAGTATTTCCTCAATTAAGAGATTCTCATAAGTTCAACATAACGTGGGAGATATAATCCAACAATACTAAAACTACATAATCAGACTAGCTCTCGCATCCACTCTATGGTACATAGAGTCAAAGCTATGAACATCAGAATCAAGTCCAGCCTCTTGTCCAAATCAGGTTCGTCCTCAACCATATGTAGCTAGCGGATCATCCTACTCGTCGTAGGCTGGCCCTGACACAACTTCTACCATTCTGGAGAATAGTGGGTCCACATGGCTGAGATTTACTTGAAATATTAGTAAGTTAAACAACCAACTTGCACAGAGATAAAATATGCATGATTAATGATAAATATGATATGCATGCTATGCAGATAAGATCTCAGTATTTGTCTCCCATCGAGATTCCTCCACATTTTTCAGAAAAAATTTAATGTAGATTTTCTTATAGAGAACATTTTTCACTTCATCTTTTCAAAATCACAACTTTTCATCATTATTAAAGCTACCATTAACAATAACGTTACACAAGGTATCATCACAGCTCCCCATTATGCACTTTGAGTACCTACAGGTGACTGTAGTACAACTCATGTTGAAACTACATTGTCTGCAGACTTGTTCTCAATACATTGGTAACATAACATTTCATCATAACATAACATCATAACGTATGCACCCACCAGCGTTAGGTGCTACAAATGACTTCACCCCGACATTCTTTAAAAAAAACTCATTCGAAGTCTGTTGATGGTTCTTTGTTAACCCAGGGTTTCCACTCCATTCTTATTCACTCCAGAGTGGACATAAGAGTTCTACTAGGATAATTTCTCATCCTAGCCTTTGGGGTCATCACAAAATTTATTTTTTATGCTTTGCTTATAAATAATTTTCACGACATGTGCTTGTGAAAAGTACATGAAATTCGTGTAAGAAGTAATCAAATGTCATGTAAGAAGTAATCAAATACTAAAATTATCATATAATATTTCATGCTAAAATGAAATTTATAATATGAATGTTGCGTTTAAGCAATAATCATAAATAAATTTTCAAAGGGTAAGTTAGAGACTAACTTACAAACTTTCCAAAAGTTAAGAAATTGGTGCAGCTATAGATAGAGGTAGTTTAAGTTTGGAATTGCATAATTAGGAAGATGTTCATAATCAAAATTTAGTATTTACAAAATTGTCCCTATACTTTCTCGAAATTGCCACTTAGGCCCTAAATTTTACCAAATTTCACAAACTCTATATTGTCTATGTTCTAAATCCATATATGACCTTACAATTGCAAGAATCAATTCACAACTATTCCAAAATCAATCAACCTATGGCATGCATCAATGTGGGTCTATTTGTGATCTCAAGTCTATAACCTCTATAGATGCATGTGTACACAAATTCCATCAAGTGGCTACCATGAATATGGACTTAGGGATATGATTATAACTTAGATTCAGTCTTTACAAATTCATCCCAACACTTATGCATGGATTAAAACCAAATTATCACAAAACCATCAAATGCATGATGTTTTCTATCTTTTCCTTGTCAAAGAGAGGTTTAAAACCTAAATGAATCATGAATTTTTATTCCTATCTCAATCACGAGGCTTTCTAAATGTTCCTTACTCAAGTTAAGAAAATTTAACCAAGATTTCATAAAATAAACTTTAATCAAGTGATAATCGAAACATGCTTTGATGATCAACACGGGATATGGATTCATAAACCTATCATGTAACACCCCGTACCCAGAAGGGTCAGAGAATTACTACTTGTCACTTACAAACCTATCTCTCCATGCATCTAAAACTCCAAGGACTTCATAAGTAGTACACAATCTCATAATTTTCAAATAACCATAATACAAACTCCATAAGTCATCATTACAAAATAACATAAACCAAAGGGGGTCCACAATCTCCCAATAATCTCAACGAAATAAAACGATACATCTTTAGGTCTCAATAGGTCCAAACAACATAAAGTTCTTCAAATACTCAAGTTAAATCCTTCTACTAACAATAGTACTCTTAGGTACTCAACCTTCCATCCATATCTAGCCAAGCTCCAATTTCTATTCTTGACCCCCAGCTGAGTAATCAATGTCATATGAAAATATATGAAGATAAGAGATGAGTTATCCACAACTCAGTAAGCAGAGAACATATACTAGTATGTAAACATGAGCCATTTTTAGAAAGTTTGGTATGCAGAAATAAAACATTTCATTTTTATATGCACATCTCGAAAAGTGTTATCAAAAAAATCAGAGCGACTTTTCAATCTTTTCATATTCATAAACCATTTGCATATTCAAAAACCGCTTTGCATAACATAACTGCACATCTTCATGTTATTATGTCATATCGTATCATGTCATATACCATGTTTAACCCTCGTGGTAGGGTTGTGCTATCCCCAATGGCCAAACCAGGCAGTATCATGTTGTGAAACTTCCCCTTTTTCAATCTCGGAGCCCCGAGTGTGCACACAGGAAAGAACACATAAAAGACCACTTTGTTTTCAAAGTGGGTGCACTCATATCATATCATATCATGTTGGTACCAACCATATCACGTGAACCAATATCATCGTATCAGAACCATATTCAGAATCAAAATCAAAACAGATAAGTATATCGAAGGTTTTTATATCCAAATCATATCAAACCACGTGCTGAAAACATTCATATCATTTTCAGATGATCAATAACAGATCCAAAATATTTCATATCACATGTATAAAAATCTCAATTTTCATATTCGCTCTTTTGCACATTTCAGAAACATGACAAATATTGCTCATGTATACACTTTTCATGTCAAAAATATTTCTTTAATCTTTTATACATATTTCATGAGTGAATGCAAAACATATATATTGAGGTTGTTTTTCACCTTTTCTTTTTTTAAAAAAATGCACAATTTTACAAACCAACCTCAGTTCAGTTCTTTTTATGCAAATCTAGCATAAGAACCCCGCTTACCTGGACTTCTTAGCCTTTCAAAAAATTCATCAAAATTGCCGAACAAATATTAATCTTCACCTATAACACAATCACGTAAATTTTATAAATTTCCAATCGAACACGTATTCCAATATTTAAACCTAAGATGCTAAAATAACTTACTTTAAATTCTTCAGAAACCTAAATTCACGAAATCCTAAAATGTTAATACCTCTCAAATTCCAACTAAATCTCTGACTAAAGTATTAAACTCTAACTTACTTACTATTGAAAATCAAACTATCAGAATTAATACTACATAACATAATTGTAACGCCCCGTCCCAGAGGGTCCGGAGAGTTAACTCATATCACTTAAAAATCATTTCCAAATAATACGTTTAAAATAAACCAGAATCTCCATAACATATTAACCTATTTGTTCAACACAAATATCCATGTTCCTACATAAGGGCACATCAGTGGTGTCTCATTGATATAGATAAACTTTTCCACAAGGACTAAAAATATCCAATACTCAACATACCAAAGCCACATAAAATATCAACGCTACCAAAAGACTCTCCAAAAGTCATTGTACCCTAGGGCACATAGTCTTCTATGATCCACAAAATTTGCAAGTATTCCCTATTCCTGATTTCCAGCTGTTGCATCAAAAATTATCTGAAACATATTATGGAGATAGGGGTGAGTTATCAACAACTCAGTAAGCAGAGAACATATACTAGTATGCAAACATGAGCATTTACAGATTTCATAATGCAGAACAAAACACTTTTTATTTTCAGAATGCAGAGTCAGAACATTTTATAAAAATATCAGAGCGAAAGTTCAAAAATATTCTGATTCAAATTCTTTTGGCATAGCATAACTGACCACCATCGTACCAGAGCATCATATCGCATCAGAGGCCATGTTTAACCCCCGTGGTAGGGTTGTGCAAATCCCGGTAGTTAACCGAGCAGAAACAGAATGTGAATCTTCCCCTTATTTATTCTCGGAGCCCCGAGTGTGCACACAGGAAAGACCACCAGAAAACCACTTTGTTTCCAAAGTGGGTGCACCAGAAACAGAACGGTTGGTACCAACCCAAACAAAAGCCACTATTAGCACCCGTGGTAGGTCAAATAGGTCACCATCCACAAACCACATCCCAATTCAGAATGTCATGCCAAAAGTTTTCAGAAATCACATCATATCAGAATACGGAACACCTTCAGAACATAACAGAGTTTTCAGAAAGAATATCATATCAGAGTACAGACCATCTTCAGAACAGAACAGAGTTTTCAAAAATCACAAAACATTATTTTATGCACAAACTTTCATATTCGCTCTCTTTTGCACAGTTCAGAAACAAAATGCAAAATAGCTCATGTCTACACCAGTCATGCCAGAAAATACTTTATTCTTAAACAGAATTTCAGGAGTAATGCAGAAACAAATAACTGAGGTAGTTCAAATATATTTTCATAACAAACATGTTTATTTTCAAAAATCAACCTCAATCCATTTTATTTTTATGCAAATCTAGCATAGGAACCCCGCTTACCTGGATTCTTTAATCTTTAAAAATTCCTCAACGAAGCCGAACAAATATTAATCGTCACCTATAAAATTACGTAAATTCTGTAAATTTTCAATCAATCACGTATTTCGAAAGTTGAACCTAAGAACCTATTTTACATCCTCAAGACCTAGAATGCTAATAATTCCTATAATACCACCATTTTCTAAAATCACTAATATCCACTTAATGGAGTTCGTACCGAAAAGAGATTTAATCGAGCAAGTGTTTATACATTTACCGAACTCAATAAAGAGTCATATTTAAAAAAAATAAAATATCTAAAGTACCAACAATATATTATAACTTAATAGAAAACTAAGACTACTTTAAAAATCTTGTTAAATTCGCTATGCAAAACTCCTCTCTTAAAAATAAGTTTACTTCTTTTTATTAACAATATTGTTAAAATATTTTCTACAAAAAAAATAATGTTTTATGAGACTTAAAACCAAAACTCATTTTAACATAACAACAAAATAAATAAATAATTACCCATCATCCGAAAACACATTTCTGGAATGTAAGGGGTAAAATTGGAAATAGAAATCAGAGTTAACACTTTATATATCTATGAAATATAATATATATATGTACGTAAATCACTTATGTGAAGGAAAACAAAAATTGTTGCACACACAAAACTCGGAAAACACTCAGTGAGCGGCGGCAGGGGCTTACCCAAGGGAAAACTGAGGCACGCGAGGAGGGGTAAGAGGCGACGGGGCTGACTGGAGGAGCTGTGATGGTGCGGCAGCAGAGCAAGAGCACAGCGGGGCTTCCGTCGAGCAGTGCTGAGCACGAGACAAAAAGAAGGAGAGGTGAGCGAGAGAGAGAGGGCAGAAAGGAGCAGATGTTCACCGTGAGGGCTGCTACGGGCTGAGGTGGTCTGAGGGTGTCCGACGTCCTCTTCCGTGCAGGTGGTGATGGCTTGGAGTCGCTGGTGTGGTGCGGTGAAGTGCAGCGGTTCAGTGGTGAAACTCTGTTTCGGGTGGCTAAAACAGGGGAAAAACAATTGAGTCTTCCGTGGGAGGGGTGGCTCGCAGCGGTGGTTTTCGTGAGGTGGGATCACCATGAGGTGGAGTTCTCGGTGGAGGGTGAGTGCAGCGACTTATGGTGGTTGGACTACTGTGTTTTTCGGATGTCACAAATGGTGGATGTCATGGCTTGAAACAGAGGCTTCAAGGGCGCTGGTGCAGCTTCGTCTGGCTGAGCACGGCTGGGGTGGTGAAATGGGAGAGGATGAGGTACCGTGTGCGTGGACTGAGTTCGGGGAAGTGGCTACACGTTGGTTTGGCTGTGGAAGTGGCGGAGCTGCTGAACGCCACCGAGGCTTGCAGTTTTATGGCCAGCGACGACGGGAAAAGGGAGGGCTGGAGCTTCCATGCGTGGAGTTGCAGTGGCTGGGTTGTGGCTACTTGGAGGTGGTGAAGCGGCTGGAGTGGAGGTCTCAGCTTAAAAATGGACGGCTGAGAGTGTGAAGAGAGGGCAGCGGCACATGAGCTAGGGTTGAGAATGTTTAACCTATATATAAGAGCTATAAGTGGAAACGGAAAAAGAAAACTTAAAGAAGAGGAAGGGATGGACGTGCATGAAAATGGAAACGGTTTGACACCGTGCGACGTGAAATTGGACAACGCTTCCAAGGGCTGGGCTGGGCTCTTAAGTCTAAAACAAAACAAAAAAACAATACTCGGCCCATGCATGAGATTATTGCAGGTTTTTACCTTAAGTTTTTTGGTCTTTAATCAACCTAAAAATAAATATAATTATCCCATAAATTTTCCGATGAACATCCCCTTGATCCATTAAAGAATTTAAAACCTAATTATCAAACCTATATAAAAATTATATGCTGCCAAAAATATCTTAGGTTCAAACTCTCTTCTAAAAAAATTTTACTCGTAATCCCAAACGATTTTTTTTTTTTTTTCAGAACTATAACTCAAAATTTTGTAAAGTGGTTTGGTTGGCCCGAGTGTTACAATAATTATACCAAATTTATTTCTAAGTTATACATAGACTATTTAACAAACTAGGTCATAATAAAATTATAACGTTATCACTTACTTTTGAAAGAAGCTTTACTTAAAATAACTTTAACTTACCAAAATCATTTTTGTAAACATGGAAAACTTAGAGTTTACAAATACATGTTAAAGGTTTAAAACACAATAATGCAACTTGTAACTCAAAGGTAATTATGTAATTTTATTTATTTATTAGACCGACTAAGCAATAGCTTTTGAAATTCTTCATCATTTAAAAACGTGATCAGAGGGCATAACAGTTATTACTCCTATTCTATTCAGTTACAGACTTACCTATATATATATATATGTACAACCCTTTCAGTCAACAACATGAAAAAAAGGGGTGATGAAGTGCAGCGACGATGACTTACGACTAAACCGAGAGTATGCGTGGAGGGGCAAGACGTGACGGGCTGGCTGGAGGAGCTATGGTGGCACGACTGGAGTGCAACGGAGGGCGTATGGCAGCAAGGCTACCTACGCTGGGTGGCGAGAGCGAGAGAGACACACGGTGAGAGAATGAGGGAGAGACCGAGAGAGAAGAACCACCAACCAGAAAATGGTGTGAGCTCACCGGGGGCTTGAGGCGACGTGCAGCGGACTGGGGTGAAGGGAAGTCCTCGCCGGCAGTTTCTGTAGGGTCACAGCATGGTGGAGCTCTCGGTGGAGGGAGGTTGCAGCGGCTTGAGCATTCCTCTGTTTTGGACAACTAAAATAGGGGATTTCGAGGCTTGCAACAGAGGCTACGGGGCTTTGGGCGGCAGCTTCGTGTGGCTAAGCACGGTGGTGAGGTCTAGCCAGAGATTCACAGTGGAGAGTGGATGACAAAACAGTTTGGGTGGCTGAGGCGTGAAGAGAACACAGTGGCAATGAATCTAGGGTTGAGAAAAACTTAACATATATATGAGCTATAAGTGGAAAACAGATAAAACCTAAATAAGAGGAAGGGATGGACATGCATGAAAAAGGAAAGATGGCATGAACCTGAGCGACGTGAATTCTAGAAGCATTTTCCACGGGCCTGGGCCTGGCAACGGGCTGGGTCTCACATCCTCCCTCTTACAAAAATTCCGTCCTCGGAATTTGTTATCAATTGTCAAAACTCCCATCGAAAAATCATGGGTACTTATCTTGCATTTCTTCCTCCAACTCCCAAGAAACTTCATTAGTAGCATGATTCTTCCATAACACTTTAACCAAAGGGATAGTTCAAGTTAGTAAGACTTGTTCTTTCTTTTCCAAAATCTGAACTGGTTCTTCTGCATAAGTCATATCCTCCTGAATCTGAAGCGATTCATAGTCAATAATGTGCGTCGGGTCGGGAATATATTTTCTCAACATGGAAATATGAAATACATTATGCACTCCTGCAAGTTCTAGTGGCAGCGCTAGTCTATAAGCCACTAGTCCAATCCAGTCAAGAATCTCAAATGGCCCAATATATCTTGGGCTCAACTTGCCCTTCTTTCCAAACTTCATAACTCCTTTCATCGATGTTATTCTCAAAAATACTTTATCTCCAACCTCAAACTCTAATTGACGGCGACGTTTATCTGCATAACTCTTTTGTCGGCTTTGAGCTACTTTCATTCTAGCCCAAATGATATCTATCTTCTCTGTGGTCTGCTGAATAATCTCTGGTCCCAAAAGTTTCATTTCACCTACTTCATCCCAATACAATGGAGATCTACACCTTCTGCCATACAAAACCTCGTAGGGTGCCATTCCAATACTAGCCTGTAAACTATTATTATAAGCAAACTCGACCAATGGTAAATGTCGCATCCAAGTTCCTTTAAAATCCATCACACATGCCCTCAACATGTCTTCCAAGATTTGAATAGTTCTATCTAACTGACCATCTGTCTGAGGGTGAAATGTATTACTGAAACTTAACTTAGTATCCATTGCTTCCTGTAAGCTTCGCTAGAACTTGGAAGTGAAACGAGGGTCTCTATCCGGCACAATGGATACCGATGCCCCATGCAACCTCACTATTTCCCGCACATACAACTTAGCTAATTTGTCCAGTTTATAAGAAACTTTAATGGGCACAAAATGAGTGGTTTTCATCAAGCGATCCACGATCACCCATATAGCATCTTGTCTACTCAATGTCCTTGGTAGGCCTGTCACAAAGTCCATGGAGATATGCTCCCACTTCCACTTTGGAATCTGGAGTGGTTGTAATAATCCTGCTGGTCTCTGATGCTCCGCCTTCACCTGTTGGCAAGTTAGGCATTGTTCTACAAATTTAGCAATTTCTCTTTTCATACCCTCCCACCAAAAAGACTCTCTCAAGTCCCGATACATTTTGGTACTCCTCGGGTGAACTGTGTATAAGGAACGCTGTGCTTCTTCAAGAATTAACATTTTTAGTTCTTCATTAGCTAGCATGCACAATCTACCTCTAAACCTTAAAACTCCATCCTCGGAAACGCTAAAGTCAGATTTGCCCCCGTTCCCAACTTCTTCCACTACCTTCACCAACCCTAAATCCACTTTCTGAGCAGCTTTGATTCTATCATTAAGGCTGGTTGAACCATTAAACTGGCCAAGAAAGTACTTGTATCACTAGTGATAACCTCAATATCGGCTCTTTCTAGGTCCATTAACATCCTATGTTGAGTGGTAAGGGCTGCAACTGTCGGTCCCATTGACTTCCTACTTAAGGCATCGGCTACAACATTAGCTTTTCCCGGGTGATAATTGATGGTGCAATCATAATCCTTGATTAACTCAAGCCATCTCCTCTGCCTCATGTTTAATTCCTTTTGGGTGAAGAAATATTTCAAACTCTTGTGATCCGTATAAATTTTGCACTTTTCCCCACACAGATAGTGTCTCCAAATCTTAAGTGCAAAAATGACTGCCGCAAGTTCTAGATCATGCGTGGGATAATTCTGCTCGTACGTTTTCAGTTGGCGTGAAGCGTATGCAATAACCTTCCCATGTTGCATCAGTACGCACCCAATCCAAGCCTTGATGCATCGCTATAAACTACAAATCCACCTCTAATAGTGGGGACTGTTAACACCGAAGCTGTCACTAATCACCGTTTCAACTTCTAGAAGCTTTCTTCACACTTTGTTGTCCATTCAAACTTATTATTTTTCCTGGTGAGTGCTATGAGGGGAACTGCTATCCTAAAGAAGCCATCAATGAATCGACAGTAATAACCTGCCAATCCCAAGAAACTTTTAACCTCATGAATATTCTTCGATGTCGACCAATTAACCACTGCTTCCACTTTTCCCGGGTCCACTAAAATGCCATCTTTTGAAACTACATGCCCCAGAAATGCGATTGAATTAAGCCAAAATTCACACTTCTTCAATTTAGCAAACAACTTTTTATCTCTGAGTGTCCCAAGTACCAGCTTCAAATGTTCCTCGTGTTCAGCCTTGCTTTTGGAGTATACCAGTATATCATCAATAAAAACAACTACAAACTTATCCAAAAATTCATGGAACACCCTGTTCATCAAATCCATGAATACAGCTAGGGCATTAGTTAGGCCAAAAGGCATGACCAAGAACTCATAATGGCCATATCGGGTCCTGAAAGCCGTCTTAGTTATGTCTTATGCCCTGATCTTCAATTGATGGTAACCCGATCGAAGATCAATCTTTGAAAATACTTGAGCACCCTGGAGCTGATCAAACAAATCCTCTATACAAGGTAGCGGGTACTTATTCTTTATGGTCACCCGATTAAGTTCCCTATAGTCAATACACATTCTCATCGATCCATCCTTCTTCTTCACAAAGAGAACTGGAGCTCCCCAAGGTGATACACTGGGCCTAATGAAGCCCTTGTCCAACAGATCTTGCAACTGCTCCTTGAGTTCCACTAATTCAGACGGTGCCATCCGATAAGGTGCTTTCAAAAGGGGTGCTATGCCTGGGACTAGTTCGATAGTAAAATCTACCTCCCGCTCGGGTGGGAGTCCAGGTAAATCTTCTGGAAAAACCTCTGGATATTCCCCCACCACAAGTATCTGCTCTAACTTCAACTCCTCTTTCGGTGCTTCTACCATACAGGTTAAGAATCCCTGACAACCATCACGTAACAATTTTCCAACTTTAATGGCAGATATGATGGGTGGATGCAACCTCACTTTCGAACCTGTGAACCAAAATTCACTTTCTTTTGGGGGCCTAAAAACCACTTCCTTTTTAAAACAATCTATACTGGCGTGGTAACAAGCTAGCCTATCCATACCCAAAATTACATCAAACCCAATCATGTTAAACACTATTAAATCTGCTGGGATTAATCTTCCCTCAATTGATAAAGGACACCCTGGTAGAACCTCGTCACAGACTACCGAATTTCCTATTGGGGTCGCGACCACTAACTTGGACTTTAACTTTTCGGTTTCTAAGTTGCAAAATCGAGCATAAGTCAGGAAACAAACGAATGTGTCGCTCCCGAATCAAATAACACAGTGGCATTATTAGAAAACAGAGAGAGTACCTGTGGTCACAATCAATATCATTCATGAACTAAAATTTCCAAGTCTTAACCTCAATCCACAAATTAATATCTTAAAACATAACAAAGAAGTCATACATATGATCACATCATTTCTATCCTCAGCCTCTCCGGGTGTCAGAGCAAAAACCCTTACAGGCGCAGTAATACACTGGATGTTGCCTCGTGCTGTCCCTTCTGCCCTAGGTGGTGGTGGTGGCCTGTTGCTATCCAATTGCAAAGGGCAGTCCCTGAGATAGTGACCTGATTTGCCACAACGGTATCATAGTCCCACTTCCTTCCTGCATACTCCAGCATGTACTCGGTTGCAAGTCCTACATTGATATGCTTGTTGGGTGCCCTAAACCAGCCTTTTACCTGAGCTACTACCTTCATTTCTCTTTTTCCACGATCCTTGGTCCATACCAAAATGAGGCCTCGATGAAATAGTCCTCTTCCTCTAATCGTGTAATGCAATGCTCCTTTGAAGGCTTAGTTCAAACACTGTGGCCTTATCTACCAACTCTGAGAAGTTCCGAATCTGGAAGCCCACTACTCATTCATAAAGTTTCTCATTCAGCCCTTGTTCGAACTTACACGCCTCCTTTTCTTCATCAGGAATCAAATACGCAGGAAAACGGGATAATTCAATGAATCTAGCTGCATATTGGTTCACCGTCATGGTTCCCTGCACCAAAGTGGCAAATTCCATTGCCTTATCCTCTCGGGCCGAGCTTGGGAAAAAGCGCTCAAGAAAAATTTGCTTAAAATGCAGCCAACTGGCTATTTCTGTCCCCTGCTTCTCGGATAGTTCTTTCTGAGATCCACCATCTTTTTGCCTCACCGGTCAGTTTGAATGTAGCATATGCCACCTTTTGTTCATCTGTGTAGGTTAGCACCTGCAATATCTCCTCAATATCTTGAACCCACTCTTCTGCTAGGGTTGGTTCGCCTTTCCCATCAAATGAAGGGGGTGCATCCAATTGAACTGCTCTATGGTACAACCTCCTTCATTAAAGTTGTGTTGGCGACCCAAGGGGTTCTACGTGAGATCATCTATTAATTGATGACCTGCTGCTCGCAGTACTTCGGAAACACTCAGATTTGCTTCCCCTTCTTTCTCATTTACGTTTAGGACCGACATCCTTTGTTCTTGTCGACGAGGTGGCACCTGACAAAATAACTTGGATTTTTAATGTTCGTTTCAAAATTTATAGCATTCATATAAACATAAATAATTAGTGCTAACCGTAAAAACAAAACATATGTATAATACCTCAAAGTTATAAAGGTACCTACAATAAAGAGGAAAGAAGTAAGCGTAACAATAGAAATGATTAATCTCCAAAGTCTAAAATCTAAACTCCATCGGATGATATAGTCCTTCCCTTTCTCTGGGAGAAAGCGTGAGGTTCCAGTGCCTTTGTTGTCTAACAAAGGTTTAAGTCTCACTTTGGTGAGTTGGTGGATTCTTTCTTGGTTGCTGGTAGTGTATTTGGGTAGTAGGACACGATGGAGGCGGAGGACTTGGCATCACGTTGGGAAAGGCTACACCTTTCTAAAGAAGAAAGTGCATGCTTCCATGTCCAACAAAAGAGCACCAACGGAGAGGAAAAAAAAGGAAAATATTGTATTGTTGGGAAGGCTATGACGGAGAAGGGAGTGAACAATGAAGGATTCAGAATCACAATGTCTCAAATATGGAGGTTGGATGGGTGGGTGACCTTTAAGGAGCTAGGTGATCAGTGCTTCTTGATCGAGTTTCAGAATATAAAAGACAAAGAAAAGGTGCTGAGTGGACGTCCATGGTTCTTTGATAGACACCTCCTCACCATGATGGAGGTGGATGAGAAGGAATACATAGATGGGTTGAAGTTCCGCTTTGAGCCATTCTGGATACAACTCCACAATCTTCCACTATCAGTCATGACAGAAGGTTTCGGTGAGCAGTTTGCAGAGGCGATAGGCCCGGTAATTAGAGTAGACGCAGAGGCAGATGGACGTGCATGGGGAAGATGCCTTGGAGTAAGGGTGGCTGCAGACCTCAACAAACCATTACTACGAGGGAAATGGTTAAGGCTAGATGACAAACAACACTGGATCTCTTTTAAATACGAGAGGCTGCAAAATTTTTGTTTTCAGTGTGGAGTTCTTAACCACAAAGGCAAAGGTTGCTCAATATCTCGTAATGCTCATCAAGGAGATACATTGCCCCCACCTCAGTTTGGTCCATGTCTTCGAGGACAGCCCAGGAACACAAACATCTTCGATAGCCGTAGATACGGTGGCTCAAAGGGCGAAAACAACCAACAGACGGGTCAGCAAGGGGGAGAGGGTACTATGGTCCAAGATATGTTATTGCACCATACTTCAGAAGTCTATTCGAAAAAGGTGGCAGAGAAAAAGGAGAAGGTGTCAGCGGAAAAAAGGAAGGAGGGACTCAGGCAGGCACAAATCAATCACCTACTGAAGGAAAAGCAGGAGAAGGAGCTGCTAAGGATCCATGCATTGGGAACATGGCTAGAAACCAGGGCGTAAGTCAACTCTCTGACCAGGCAAAGGTTACTGTTGGACAGGAGGATGTTAGGTGCTTAGAACCTGGTGGCCCTCAAGAGATCCAGGGTCTTCACGTGGGGGAGGATTTTGTAGCTAACCTAATGTCAAGGACATACAGCCCTCATGATCCTATGAGGGGAGTAGGGTTTGAAAGGGGAATAAGGGAAATTTCTAATAATGGCAGTATGGTTGCACCCACTATTGGGGTATGTGATTTTAACCAACATGATAAAAAAAAAAAGGGTGGCTCTGGATCAATTACCTGGTAAAGATAGTATCATGCCAATGGCAAAGGCTGAGGGGCTGAGGACTTTGAGGAGATGGAAAAGGAAAGCTCGGGAGCGTGAGACTAATACAAAAGGCAAAAGTAACTCAATTCCACTTGACAGTTCAAAGTGCAATGCGAGGAACATGTATGCGAGGGGGTGTAAAAGAAGTTCAACTTTACAGGAGTCTAGTTCAAAAAAGACAAGGAGATGCTATAATACCACAGAAATCCCCATGGCTAAGTCAGAGGCTGGCTTCCAGCCCTGCCATAATCAATGAGCATTTTAGTGTGGAACTGCCGAGGGATTGGGAACCCTCGGACAGTTAAGGTCCTTAGGAAATTGACTAAGGAAAAGTACCCCAATTTAGTTTTCCTAGTGGAAACTAAATGCAGAAGAAAGAAAATGGAGGCAGTTATGAGGTGTTTGCAAATGGATGGGTGCTTTGTAGTGGATTGTATGGGACTTAGTGGGGGTATTGCTCTCCTCTGGAAAGATGATTGGAGCGTTAAAATCATTAATTATACTAAATGGCACGTTAGTGCTCTGATCCAGGAGAAAGGAGATGGACCAACATGGTAATTCACAAGCTTCTATGGACATCCTGACACAAGGAAGAGAGGCAGTAGTTGGCAATTGCTTAAGATGCTCAAACCCACCAATTCTATAGCTTGGTTATGCGCTGGGGACTTTAATGAGATTCTTCATCAGAGTGACAAGATAGGTGGAGCCAGTAGACCATATAAACAGATTGAGGACTTTAGACAAGTTGTGGAATGCTGTGGTCTCAATGATATACATTCATATGGGCAAAGGTTTACTTGGTCGAATAACAGAAGTGATACTGACTTTACTAAAGAAAAAATTGACAGAGCTTTCGGAAATAAAGAATGGAATGAACTATATCGTCATAGTGTCTGCAATGTACTGCCTGCAATTAGATATGATCACTCCCCCTTGTCAATTAATTTACACAACACTACTCATGGGATGAAGAAAAGAAGATGGTGTTTTAGATATGAGATGGCCAGGAAAATAAAGGAAGAATGTTAGAAGGTGGTGAGTGAGGCTTGGCAGAATGCTGGAATAACAGATTGGCAGGCCAAATCCCTAAGGACACAGCTTGAACTATGCCAAAAGGGTCTCTTGACCTGGAGGCAAACTCTTAAGCAACAAGAGGATCAGATCATAAAAAATGGGACAAACTATTGGGCACTTTCAGAATTCTGGTACAGGTGAGCACTTGGCAGCTATGAAACAAATTCAATAGGAGGTGGTATCTGCCATTATAGCAAATGATATCAAGTGGAAGCAAAGGGCAAAGCAACACTAGCTTAAGCATGGGGATAGAAACACTCAGTTTTTTCACATGCAAGCAAGTCAGAGAAAGAAGATCAATGCAGTCAAAAGCATAGAGGATTCTCAAGGAAGGTTTGTCACTGATCAGTTAGAACTTGGAGAGGTATTCACAGGCCTTTTCTCCTCTCTATTCACTACATCCCAACCTTTATCTATTGATCATTGTCTGCATGCAATGGACACCAAATTAGACATGGATATGAAGGCTTGGCTATTAAATCCTTTCACTAGGGAAGATATCACTGCAGCTGTTTTTCAAATGAATCCCTTGGGGTCTCCAGGCCCTGATGGGTTCCCTGCCCAATTCTATCAAAAAACCTGGGAGGTAGTGGGTGAACAAGTTTGCAACTTTGCTCTTAACTTTCTCAATCATGGTGGCTCTCTCAATGAGGTTAATGACACTTTTATTACTCTTATTCCCAAAGTTCAAAGCCCCAAAAGAGTAGTGGATTACAGACCTATAAGTCTACGTAATGTTTTATACAAGGTTGTGTCTAAAACAATGGCAAATAGACTGAAACATATTCTACCTCATATCATTGCCCCCAATCAAAGTGCCTTTGTACCTAGAAGGCTCATATCTGATAACACCTTTGTAGCCTATGAGGTTCTCCACTCTATGAACTCTAGAATGAAAGGGAAGAAAGGCTTCATGGCTCTAAAATTGGACATGAGTAAGGCCTATGACAGAGTAGAGTGGAAATTCATTGGAGCCATCATGATCAAAATGGACTTTCCTGCACATTGGATCCACATCACACAAGCTTGCCTCACTTCTATTTCTTATTCAATACTTGTTAATGGAGAACCTCAGAATAAGTTTGTACCTTCGGAGGCCTAAGACAAGGAGATCCCTTGTCTCCCTATTTATTTATCCTATGTGCAAAAGCCCTCTCTTCTCTCCTAAAACATGCTAAGGCATGTGGCAGTCTAACTCCTGTTGCTATTGGTAGAGGTCCAGTTAAAGTAAACCCCCTCTTCTTTACTGATGATAGCCTTTTGTTCTGCCAAGCTAAGTATGAGGAAATTAAGTGTGTCCTTAATATTCTTGAGCTATACGAGAAAGGATCAGGACAGGTTTTAAACAAGGACAAGTCTGCCATTTACTTTAGTAAGAACACTGCCTTGATGACTCAACATCAGATCCTGCAACTAGCAGGTGTCCACTCCACCTCTAGTTTTGAGAAATACCTGGGCTTACCTACTTTGGTGGGTAGAAAGACGATAGCCTCCTTCCACTCATTAATTGATAGAACTTGGTCTCAGGTTACTAATTAGAGGACTAAATTTCTCTCTGCATCAGGAAATGAGATATTGCTCAAAACTATGCTTCAAGCTATTCCCACCTATGCAATGGGGATGTTTCTTATGCCAGCATCTATAACAAGGAAATTGAACCAGATTCTAAGGAAGTTTTGGTGGGAATACAATGAAGACTCCTCAAAAATTCAGTGGGTCAACTGGGAACATCTTAGTGGCAGGAAGGATATGGGAGGGCTTGGATTTCGTGATCTGAGATGTTTTAATCTTGTCTTACTCTCCAAACAGGGATGGAGGATTCTTCAAAATCCCACATCCCTAGTGGCACAAATTCTAAAGCAAAAGTACTTCAACCAAGATAATTTGCTTGAAGCAAAGCTAGGAAATGGGCCTTCATTTGCATGGAGAGGAATACATGCTAGCTTAACATTGTTAAAAAAAGGGCTCATTTGGAGGGTTGGAAATGGACAGAAGATTAACATTTGGCAAGATAGATGGATACCCTCTTTACCTGCACAAAAGATAATGACTCCTCAAGATGTAGACTGCTGGTGTGATAAAGTTCGTGACATCATTGATCCTCAACAGAAGATATGGTAGGAATCTCTCCTCTCTGAACTATTTACTCATCAGGAAATTGAGGGCATAAAAGCAATTCCCATCAGCTTAGGAGGAAGAGAAGACAAACTTACTTGGCAATTTACTCCTAATGGCAGCTACACAGTTAAAAGTGGATACTATCTTGGCAAAGAATTAGAAAGAGAGCAAAGAGGAGAAACTTCAGGCAAAGCAAAGGACTGCCAAGTGTGGAGGTCCATTTGGAAGCTCAATGTACCTCCTGCCACCAAAATGTTTGTTTGGAGGGCATGCAGTGAAGTCCTGCCCACTATGGCTAATCTGAAAAGGAGGAAGGTGGTAGAGGATAGCATCTGTTTAATATGCAAGAGGGAACATGAGACTTCTGGCCATGCTTTATGGGGATGTAGTGGTGCTCAAGATGTATGGTGTCAAGGTCCAAAGAGAGTGCAAAAGTTTTCTTTGGGCAGAACTGATTGGCAAGCTTGAACCAGGGGAGTTAAATGAGGTTGCTGTTACAATGAGGGTGATATGGGAGAGAAGAAATGATGTCTTGCATGGAAAAGCTTTTAAACACCCTCGAGAAGTAATTGCCCAGGCCAGGACAAATTTGTCTCTTCATAACGAGGCTCTCCAGAAGGAAGTTGGTGCTAACTCTGAGAATATGGCAAGGGTTCACAGATGGACAAAGCCAGCAGTATGAATTCTTAAAGTGAATTGGGATGCAGCTGTGCAAACGAGGAAAGGAAGGATTGGCATTGTGGTACTCATCAGAGATCATCAAGATCTTGTGATAGGTGCCCTTCGTGCTAACAGGCCCTTGAGAGGCAGTGTTTTTTATGCTGAAGCATATGGGCTACTTTTGGCAAGTGTTTTTTGCAAGGAAATTGGTGTAAGGCAATTCTATTTGGAGGGGGATTCAAAACAGGTAGTGGACCAAATGAACCAAGATAGTCCTAACTGGAGCATAGGTGGATGTCTCATATCAGATGCCAAAACTATTCTAAACTCAGCTACTGTTTGGTCAATTTCACATGTATACCGTGAGGCTAACATGATAGCTCACAAACTTGCACAAGCGGCATTCGAGTGCACTGAAGATATGTATGATATCGAGATATGCCCATCTTGTATTCTTCAAGTGGTTACTAAGGAAATGAGTCAATGATCCTGTCAATTTTCCTTTGTTCTACTGGCTTTCATGTAATGTGCTTGAAGTTGATTAATGAGATCACATTCTTATATAAAAAATAATAATCTAAACTCCATCAAATCTATTCAAAAAGTCTCTAGAAGCAGACCAAACCACAAACAACACGAATTCAGTTCATTGACCCGTAAAATCCTACACATCAAAATCATTCCTAAGGTCTGCAAATTTTAAGCCATCGAATACCTATAATATTCTACCTTATAGTCCGCTCCACTACCACATCAAATCTGAAAACGATTTCTTAAAGCCTATCTATACTCCAAAATCTCACACACTATAGTCTGCAGGACCTCAAACCTGGTTTTCGGTCAAACTTATGTAAACATCAAAATCTAGACCTCCAAGTCATGTCCTACAACCTTCAAAGTAAGCCAATCAAATCTGAGACCTTAAATTCCTAAAACATCAATCCCTAAAGTTTGCAGAATCTCAAACCTGGCTCTGATACCAACTGTAACACCCCGTACCCGGAAGGGTCAGAGAATTACTATCTGTCACTTACAAACCTATCACGCCAAGCATCTAAAACTCCAAGGACTTCATAAGTAGTACACAATCTCATAATTTCCAAATAACCATAATACAAACTCCATAAGTCATCATTACAAAATAACATAAACCAAAGGGGGTCCACAATCTCCCAATAATCTCAATGAAATAAAACGATATATCTTTAGGTCTCAATAGGTCCAAACAACATAAAGTACTTCAAATACTCAAGTTAAATCCTTCTACTAACAATAGCACTCTTAGGTACTCGAACTTCCATCCATATCTAGCCAAGCTCCAATTTCTAATCTTGACCCCTAGCTGGGTAATCAATGTCATCTGAAAATATATGAAGATAAGGGGTGAGTTATCCACAACTCAGTAAGCAGAGAACATATACTAGTATGTAAACATGAGCCATTTTTAGAAAGTTTAATATGCAGAAATAAAACATTTTATTTTCATATGCACATCTCGAAATGTGTTATCAAAAAAATCAAAGCGCCCTTTCAATCTTTTCATATTCATAAACCATTTTCATATTCAAAAATCCATTTGGCATAACATAACTGCACATTTTCCTCTTATTATGTCATATCGTATCGTATCATGTCATATACCATGTTTAACCCTCGTGGTAGGGTTGTGCTATCCCCAGTGGCCAAACCAGGCAGTATCATGTTGTGAAACTTCCCCTTTTTCAATCTCGGAGCTCCGGGTGTGCACACAGGAAAAAATACATAAAAGACCACTTTGTTTCTAAAGAGGGTGCACTCATATCATATCATATCATATCATGTTGATACCAACCATATCACATGAACCAATATCATCATATCAGAACCATATTCAGAATCAGAATCAAAACAGATAAGTATCCCAAAGGTTTTCATATCCATATCATATCAAACCACGTGCTGAACACATTCATATCATTTTCAGATGATCAATAACAGATCCAAAATAATTCATATCACATGTATAAAAAACTCAATTTTCATGTCAAAAATATTTATTTAATCTTTCATACATATTTCATGAGTGAATGCAAAACATATAGCGAGGTTGTTTTTCACCTTTTATTTAAAAAAAAAAACAAGCACAATTTTACAAACCAAACTCAGTTCATTTCTTTTTATGCAAATCTAGCATAGGAACCTCGCTTACCTGGACTTCTTAGCCTTTCAAAAAATTCATCAAAATTGCCAAACAAATATTAATCTTCACCTATAACACAATCACGTAAATTTTATAAATTTCCAATCGAACACATATTCCAATATTTAAACCTAAGATGCTAAAATAACTTACTTTAAATTCTTCAGAAACCTAAATTCACGAAATCCTAAAATGTTAATACCTCTCAAATTCCAACTAAATCTCTGACTAAAGTATTAAACTCTAAATTATTTACTATTGAAAATCAAACTATCAGAATTAATACTACATAACATAATTATACCAAATTTCTTTTTAAGTTATACATAGACTATTTAACAAACTAGGTTATAATAAAATTATAACGTTATCACTTACTTTTGAAAGAAGCTTTACTTAAAATAACTTTAACTTACCAAAATCATATATGTAAACATGGAAAACTTAGAATTTACAAATACATATTAAGGGTTTAAAACACAATAATGCAACTTGTAACTCAAAGGTAATAATGTAATTTTATTTATTTTTTAGACCGACTAAGCAATAGCTTTTGAAATTCTTCATCATTTGAAAACGTGATCAGAGGGCATAACAGTTATTACTCCTATTCTATTCAGTTACAGACTTGCCTATATATATATATATATATGTACAACCCTTTAAGTCAACAACATGAAAAAAAAGGGAGATGAAGTGCAGCGGCGATGACTTACGACTAAACCGAGAGTATGCGTGGAGGGGCAAGGCGTGACGGGTTGGCTGGAGGAGCTATGGTGGCGCGACTAGAGTGCAACGGAGGGCGTATGGCGACAAGGCTACCTACGCTGGGCGGCAAGAGCGAGAGAGACACACGGTGAGAGAATGAGGGAGAGACCGAGAGAGAAAAACCACCAACCAGAAAATGGCGTGAGCTTACCGGGGGCTTGAGGCGGCGTGCGGTGGACTGGGGTGATGGAAAGTGCTCACCGGCAGTTTTTGTGGGGTCACACCGTGGTGGAGCTCTCGGTGGAGGGAGGTTGCAGCAGCTTGAACATTGCTCTATTTTGGGCAACTAAAACAGGGGATTTTGATGTTTGCAGTAGAGGCTACAGGGCGTTGGGCGGCAGCTTCATGTGGCTGAGCATGATGGTGAGGTCTGGCCAGAGATTCACAGTGGAGAGTGGATGACAAAATAATTTGGGTGGCTGAGGTGTGAAGAGAACACAACGGCAATGAATCTAGGGTTGAGAAAAACTTAACAAACATATGAGCTATAAGTGGAAAATAGATAAAACCTAAAGAAGAGGAAGGGATGGACGTGCATGAAAAAGGAAAGATGGCATGAACCCTAGCGACGTGAATTCTGGAAGCATTTTCCATGGGCCTGGGCCTGGCAGCTAGCTGGGTCTCACATATCATGACATACTTTTTACCTTAGATTTAAACCTTAAAAGATTCTTTCAAGACATTGGTAAATCATTTAAGATCTTATCAAAACATGCAATGTCTAAAATTTCATCCCAAAATAATTTATGCAATCAATACTTCAAATCTGACCCAGTTTGCATCATTCAAGTTAAACCTTATCTAAATCAATAACATTCTCATTCCCATGCCATAAATTTAAGCCTAAATTTTCATTCTAACACTTAACAAAAGATAAGGCAAGATTACTTACAGACATCATGGCCCACAACTCAACTCACTTCAAGAACCTCACTCAACCTACTCGGCTTCAACACTTCTCTCACACAAGAAGTGTTTGCTCTCTAGAATTCTAGAGGAAGGCTAGAGGAAGTTGTGTGGAGAAGTGAGGGGTGAAGGATTCTATTTATAGTGTTCAAATGAAGGGCTGAAAGGTGAAGGGGCGTGGGCGTGGGCGTGGGCGTGGGCTTTGGCTGGAGGGAAGAGTTGTGAGTGGGGGAGGTGGGTGGTGGAGTGTTGAGTGGTTTTTCCAGATTTTTATCATGCTTGGTCAATTGAATAGTAGCCTACTCTTCATGATTCCTTCATGGTCAAGTGCTAGAATGAGTCTATGGGTTCAGGGGCTGTAGAAATTAAAACAAAACAAAAATTATTTCCAAGATGAAATCATGCTAGAGGTCGACGAGTTTTGGTTCTTCATGCTGACCAGTTTTGCTCATCTATTTTGTCTCATCTTTGTGGTCTATTTTGCAGGTATGATGACCTTCATTTGGTAGCTTTTTAGGTGAGGAAGGGAGGGTTGATTGGCTGCCATGTGATCATACATGAGCAAAAAGTGAAGGGATGTAAAATGATGGTGGTTCAGTCCAGTGACTAAATTTACCTCTCTTATTGCCAATTGGTTTTGTTGTCGTTGGGGGATAAATGGACAAGCATGCACTTGAGTGCTTTGAAGCACTTCTTTGGGATTAGAGGGCAGAGGTGGTTTTGTTTCTTTGAACTGTTTCGCCTCTTGCTGGATCTGATTCTTTGTGATATCATGAGGTTTAATGGTGTAGAAATCCACTTGAAAACTGGTTGAAGAATTACCAATTCAATGGCTGGTTTGGAGGGTCTATCTGTAACACCCCGCTTAATTAACCCTTAAGTACTCTAGATTAGGCTTTTAATTATAGGTTAATCACTTTCATTAAGGCTGATAGTGGGATTAGCATTAATGTTGGTACTTAGTGTTAATGAGTTAAGGATTAGAGAGGCAAGCCTATTAGTAATTTTGGTGAGGCTTTTTAAGATCCAAGTACATTCATGGGCCTAGCCCAAGAAAACCTTGAACCAAGCCCTTAGGAAATCAAGGCAAGTTTTGGCCTAAGTATAGGAAGGTATAAGGCCTTTGGTGTAAATTGGATCCTTGGCCCTTTTCAAGCCCCTATGGCCCAAAGCTATGTTTGGACTCATTTCACCATTAAAGACCAAAAGCCCAATGCACCATACCATTGGTTTCCTTAAGCCCAAATCACACTCAAAGTGTAACACCCCGCTCCTCCTTTCTGACGTAAGCAAATTCGACTGCGAGTCTCGTTATGCGTGTTGAATCTCGATGGCATGTTTTAAAGATATTATATGATTTCTAAAGTAAGCCCAGTGTTTTAAAGCCCTCGAATATTTTAAATTTCCTGAAAATATTTATATGGGGTATTTCCAATATTATTGAACCAAGCTTGATTTTAAATAAGAAAATTATAATATTTTTTAAGAGCTCCAACTTTGAGGAACCTTTGTACTTTCCACTGTTCATTTGTCAAAATAATGTAATGTGGCGTGGCTTCTAGGGCGACGTCATTAATGCGGCGTAGAGTCCGTGCAGTCGTGACATTAATGCGGCATGGCTTCCTGACTCACTTTATCTTGCGAGCGTTCCTCGTTAACCATCTACATGGCAACGAGTCTCATTTGCCCCTATCATCCACTTTCTCTGTGTGTAGATTACTTCAGGGGTGAGTTTCCCTCATGGGTCGAGTACTCTACAGAGGCCCACTGACTCCTTTGGAAGAGGGTCGCAGGTCTCGATTGGGCTTGGCTGGGCTCTTCGACTTACTTCCCTAGTGGACCCTCGTGGGCTTACTTTAAGGGCTGATAGGGGGAAAAGCCCTCTTACACAAAGATTGCCCATTAGAGGTTGCAAGACTTATGTTGAAAGCCGACTTAATCGTATTTCGTCTAATGGAATTTGATATTATCCTAGGAATGGACTGGTTGTTTAAACACTATACTAAGATTGTTTTCCCAAAGAGGGAAGTAATATTCGAACCTCCCACCACTGATAAGATTTGCTACATAGGTGAACCTATCAAGGTATCCCCATTGGAGGTTACAGATTGTCAGGTTAAGAGAAGTATTTTGGGAGGTGTGACCACCTATTTACCATTTGTGGTGGAAACGGCAGACAAATCTAAAGGAGTGTAGGGAATACCTGTAAAAGAGAAATGAAGTTTATCATAGAGTTAGAGCCAGCAACCACTCCTGTACATAGAGCGCCCTTAGAATGGCCCCTGCTAAACTAAAGGAGTTAAAGGCCCAGATTGAGGAGTTATTAGAAAAAGGGTTCATTCGACTTGGTTCTTCCCCATGACGATGTGTATCAATTATCCAGAGTTGAATAAGGTGACCATCAAGAATAAGTATCGGTTACCACAAATTGATGATCTCTTAGACCCGTTGCAAGAATTTCGATATTCTCTAAGATGGATTTGAGGTCAAGGTACCATCAGCCCAAGGTTAGGGAGCAAGATGTTCCTAAGACTGCCTTCAGGACTCGATATAGACATTACGAGTTATTAGTAATGCCATTTGGGTTGAAAAATACTCCGACTGTATTTATGGATTTGATGAATCAGATCTTTAGGCCTTATTTGTATAGTTTTGTGGTAGTCTTCATTGACGATATTTTGGTCTATTCTCGGAGTGATAGGAACATAAGATACACTTGGGTCTGGTACTAGAAAGATTGCAGGAACACTAGCTCTACGCAAAACTCAGTAAATGTGAATTTTGGCTTGGATAGGTGAAGTTCTTAGGACATGTGATTTCTAGTAAAGGTGTAGCAGTGGATCCTGCTAAGATAGAGGCAATAACATAATGGCAGAAACCGACAAGCACACATGAGATACGTAGTTTCCTTGGTTTAGCTGGGTACTATCAAAGATTTGTGGAATGTTTATCCAAACTTTCAAGACCCTTACTGCGCTGACTAAAAAATACGCTAAGTTCATTTTGAGCGAAGACTACGAAAAGAGTTTCCAGGAGTTAAAGCAGATATTGACTACCACTCCAGTGGCCTTACCTGAACCCCATAAACCTTACATGGTTTACAATGATGCATCCAAGATGGGTCTGGGATGCGTATTAATGCAAGAGGGACGAGTAGTCGCCTATGCCTCTCGGCAACTAAAGGATCATGAGCAGAACTATCCAACTCATGACCTAGAATTAGTCGCAGTGGTGTTTGCACTAAAGATTTGGAGACATTATCTATATGGGGAGATGGGCAAAGTTTTCACTTATCAAAAAAGCCTCAAGTATCTTTTTAGCTAGAAGAACTTGAAAATGAGGTGGAGAAGATGGATCGAAACGATCAGTGATTACCAATATGAAATAAAATATCATCCCGAAAAGGCCAATGTAGTGGCAGATGCCCTTAGTCATAAGGCCCAGTCAGGAACAAAACCCTTGTTAGCAATCATGAGGAGTCTGCTGATTGGAAGCTCTCAAGGAAGTATGACATTAGCAACAATACAGGAGATTGTGCCCTTGAATGACATTGAAATTAGGGAACAATAGCATAGGGATGGGAAGCTTAGTAGATTCCTACATAAATGCTGATGGAATGATGTGTTATAAGGAAAGGAAGGTGATTCCCACAAATCCAGAATTAAAGAAAAGGATACTAAAGGAAGCACATTCTACAGCTTACACTGCACATCCCAGTAGTACTAAGATGTATCAAGACTTGAAAGGCATTATTGGTGGGATGGACTAAAGAGAGACGTGGCAGACTTTGTGGCTAAATGTTCTGTGTGTCAATTAGTGAAGGCAGAACATCCAAGGCTAGCATGTGAGTTACAATTGTTACCAGTTCTAGAGTAGAAGTGGGAAGATATCTCCATAGACTTTGTAATCAGACTACCAAGGACATCGACAGGAAAGAATTCTATATGGGTTATCGTTGACAGAATGACAAAAAGTGCTCACATTTTGTCAATCGCCAACACTGACTCAATGGACAAGTTGTCCAAGATATATGCTAAGGAGATAGCCTGGCTACACGGAGTACCTAGATCTATTGTATCGGTTAGAGATACGCGGTTCACAACACGTTTCTAGCAAAGTCTACAGAACCTACTGGGTACTAGTTTGAAGTTTAGCAATGCCTATCATCCGCAAACTGACAGAAAAATAGAACGGATGATACAAACTTTGGATGATATGCTCTGAGCTTGTGTGTTGGAAATGAAAGGAGATTGGGAAGGGCACTTGCCTTTGGTAGAATTTGCCTATAACAACAGTTTCCAAGCCACAATTTAGATGGTGCCTTACGAGGCATTATATGGAAGGAAGTGTAGATCCTCGTTGTACTGGGATGACGTCGGAGAAAGAAAGATACTTGGTCTCGAATACTTGCAGGAAATCAGGGAACAAGTTTTATTAATTAAAGAACGAATGCAAGCCGCTCAGAGCAGACAGAAAAGCTACGCCAACAGTAGAAGATGAAGTCTAGAATTCTTAGTAGGCGATTGGGTGTATGTTAAGGTGTCACCAATAAAAGGAGTTGTCCATTTTTTTTAAGAGAGGGAAGCTAAGTCCCCGATATACAGGACTATATGAAATCGTGGAGAAAGTTGGGCTGGTAGCCTATCGGTTGGACTTACCCATGGAAATGCAAGGCATACATGACGTGTTTCACGTATCTTCTTTGAAGAAGAGCTTTGGAGAACACCAACAGGTGATAATGGAACCAAACCACATTCATCCCTAGCCTAACCTATCTTACGAAGAATGGCCAGTTCAAATTGTCGATCAAAAAGAACAGGAGCTAAGTAATCAAAAGATATCTCTAGTCAAGATGCTTTGGAACAACTCGGATTTCCAAAAAGTCACCTCGGAGAGAGAGGATTCGATGAGGACTAAATATCCCACCTATTTGTATCTTAGAAACACAAGAACTAGTTGGTTTTGGCTAGAATTCTATGTCTATTTTGATTGTACTCTTGGATGACTTAGTAATAAGAATGTTTATCTGATTGCAACTTTTATTGATGTTTTTATTACATGTCAACCATACCCTTGATAATAGGGCATGGCACGAACTAAAACAATCACGCGTATGTCTACGTTGTCTGTAGCCAGGATTAGGAGTATGCGATAACATAGATGCAAGAATAGGCAAGAAAGGCGGGATCGAATGATTGTGACTTATTGGCAACAGATGGAGAAGTTTGAGCATCATCATACTCACGTGTTGGATGCATGCTTTAGAGGAAATATTTCCTTACGACGAGCGTTGCCACATGAAGAGTGAAAACCTCCACACGACTCATTAGTCTGGAAAGATGCTACGAGGTTGCGACTATTAGGGCTTAATCAGGAGGCAAAATCGAGTCACGCTGCTAAGACTCGAGCTAGAAGGCACTTAGCATTGGAAATCTCCGATACCTCACTTGACCGTCTTTGCGTTCATGAGGAAGGCCAACCTTTGGAATTAAGGACAAATATGCATTATGACCCTGATGTGGATGTGCTCTTTTATTTGGCTCAAGACTCAGTCATAGAAAAAGATAAGGAAGTATCTCTACCTTCTTCATCTGAAGACTCAATTGCGACTAGCTGGCATATTCCTTCAAGTGAGTAGTTACCCCTCTAGATCAATTCTGTTATACGATAGTTTCAGTACCGATTTCGAGGATGAAATATTTTCTTAAGAGGGGGAGCATGTGATAACCAGGACTTAGCCAAGTCCTTGCCTGTTACTTTTTATTTTTATGCCTTGGTCCAATTAGAATTTAGTCCTATGGATTGTGAAGATGGGAACCTAGTAAGTGACATGGGTCCTACCTTTTGCTAATTAGATAGGTGCCCAAGCCCACAAGAGAGCCCAAAGGACTAGTAATTTTCAGCCATTAAGAGTTTAGGGTTTTGAAAACCTAATTAGGGTTTGGGTAGAAGGAGGAGGCGCCAATTGGGAGAGAGGCCCTTGAGTTTTCCTAAGCCACAGTCATTAGAGCCTTGGGAAGGGATTTTCGTTTTTAGCAAGTAACTTGCACTTGGCAAGCACGCAACCAAGCTTCTAGAATAATAAGAAGGAAGGGGGAAAGGCCATTTTCAACCATAGGGAAGGACGTGCCACTTGGCACACATGCAAGAGGGACCTTTGAGTTTTCATGAAGGGAAGAAGCCATAGGATTTCAGTTTTGAAGAGTCACAAGCCACTTGGAAATCATGCCATATCCCTCGACTAGATTCATTGTATTTGGACCCAAAAGTGGAAGAAGAAAGGGAGGGAAAGGATTTCGGGCATGGTAAAAGACACACACATGACACTTGCCACATGGCATTCATGCATAAGCCTTTAGGGATTCTAGAAGGTTGTAATCATGATGGAAGATATTTAGGGTTTCAACCATAACGGTCTACACACCACCCTTGCATGGGTTCATTGAACCTAGACCACAAAAGAGATGGTAAAAGGCACTTAGGGTTTTGGCTAGGGCAAGAAACCACCACTTGTCATCCATGCAGGAATGTGTCCCTTAGCATTCCCAAGAGAAGCAATGATGAGGGAAGAAGAAGAGGTGGTTTTCGAACAAAGCAAGAGGCAAGGCGCCACATGGCACCCATGCATAAGAAACCTTCTGGTTTCTACATCATAAGTAATGATAAGAGAGAGAGTTAGCAGGGCGACAAAGAGCATTTATAAGAGAGGGGTAATAATGGCTAGGCATCCCTTACCCTTTCCAGAAGAAAAACAAAGGTCTTTTTCAGATTTCTCCACTCATTTTCTCTCCTCTCTTTCTTGCCTACCCTAGAAGAAGAAGAAGAAAAATCACTACCATTCTTCCACCAACACACCACCTTCACTCAAGCATAGGAAGGAACCAAGAACCTCGAGTGAGGAAGGGTTTTAGAACGGTAAGAATCTTTGATTTCTATTTCCTTCACATGAACACACACACACATCCAAGTTGGAGAAGTGATTAGGCCTAAGGGAGTTGAAGCATATGTGGCATGGCTTTGTTGTATGTCCCAAGGGACAAAAGGGAATGCTGGTTCATCTGAAAGAAGGCAACTTTGATTGGAATGGGTGTTTTAGGGTTTCCTTTTCTAACCCTAGTTCAATGGTGGAATAAGAAAAGAGGTTGAACCTTGGGAGGACAAGACATGTTCGGCTCTTACTAGAGTTTGTGTGAGGTTCCACTTGACCTTTGTTTCAAGAAACCCATCCAAAATGTTTTCGAGCATTTTGGCCATTTGGGTTATGCCGAGTAAGCTACACACTTGCATTCTTCACACCAAAAGTCAATGGGGAAGATCTTGTAGCCAAGTAGGGTTATGGGCACAAAAACCCTAGTTCACACCACACATGTTTTGTTTAGTATTAAATCCAAATCTAATGGTTTAAAAACATGCACTTCCAGCTTGCTTGTTCGTTGGTATTTTTACATCGGAAAATTTGTAAGTTAGCCTCTAACTTACTATTGAATAATGTATTTATGTTTATATGTAAACTCTGCATCTTGATCGTTCAAATTGGATTATGGAATTGCTACTTGTCACATACTATGATCCTTATCTTATACGTGCATGCTATGCTCAAATGTTACTTGTTAAATTATTGGTTCAAATGACATGTTTGGAGTTTTGGGAAATTGTGTATGCTTTGTTGAGCTTTCATATATTATACACAAGTATATGTTTCTGCATGTTCTAATTCTTTCAACCTATAAACGTGATGTACTCTTGATATATGGCATAAACACATGGCATTGTTGCATGAAAATTACATAGTCACATGTCACATGTTTTTTCCGGGTTATGCATTAAAAGAAATGGTTTAGTCACGATCCCAAATGCTAGGATGAGGAAATATCCTAATGGAACTCCTCTATCCACTCTGGAGTGCTTAAATTGTAGTGGTAACCCCTGAATTGACAAAGCACAAAACGTACTTCAAATGGGTTTTTTATAGGATTTCAGAGTGAAGTAGCACCTAACGCTAATGGGTGCAACACATTGGGAATGCGGTGAAGGAGAATTGTGAACTACCGTATCATATGGACTCTGACGTACTCACACCCGGTCAAGTGGACTGGCAATGTGATGCAGTAACAGGTAGGGAGCCCACAGTGCTTAGGGGAGCCGTGAGGTGTCCACCCACATTCTTATATGGCTTAATGATTATAAGTGATTAATATTAATTGAAAATGATATTTTGTTACATGGTCACTTGTTACTTTGTTACGTGATTACAATTTCAATGTTTGAAAAAGAACACACACAAGAAAGAAAAGAGTTTTCAGTCAAGTTTAGTTTGCCTTTACATACTTATGTTGTCTTCTTGTATGTTATTGGTTTAACTTACTGAGATTTCTTGAAATCTCACCGTGGTAGTTTTCATTACCATTTCCCTCGGAATGGTAGAATTTGTGACAGGAATAGACGATAGCGATGCAGAAACGCAAACTTGAGTATGCCCTAAAGGGGAAAAAGGCCCCGAAGAGCCCTGAGCGCTCTCGGTGGAACCAAACGCTAGTAGAACGACTTGAGTCGGCCGAGAACTTTATATATGAAATGCTAAAGCTCTTTTAAGGACGTGTAGAAGATTTTGGATAAGGACTTGGGCAAATAGGATATCTCCCAACTTTGTTAAGGAACAATATGATTTTTGGATAATTAGATTTTGAAATCGCAAGGGTTGTGTTTAAAACCATTTTATTTTGTATTGGGAGATATTTTTGAACAAATTATTTTAGAATTAATAGTTACTTTATTTGGTACGATATTTTAATTGCTCAAAACTTTACTTAGCAATTAACTTTTTCCGCTGCGATTATTGCATACTGCTATAAATATGTTAGGTGTATTGCATGTTAACTGTCATGAACGAGGGGTCTGTAACATTGAGTTACATATCTCAACACTTCAATTTCCGTCCAATCCCAAGCAAGGTTGGGGTGTCACATTTGCAAATCAAAGGGAGGCTGATGTCCATTGGGTGGTGTAAAGCACACCATGTCTAGTTAGCAAACGATCTAGGGTTTTTTTTTTTTTTTTTTCCAGTTCATGTTAAATATAATTAAAAGGATTCATCCTCGGACATGCATGACGGCTATAGCCCCATTTGATGGTAAAATCATTTCAGAATTTCTCAATATACTTCATACGATTAAATATACTCTTTATACGAACTCATAGGTCTCATCTAAAACATTATTACTTTTCTCACTTTTTCTTAATACTATTCCTTCTACGACAACTCAGAACATGGCAGAGGGGTCGGAGTGAATTCTTCTCCCTTTCATGTGACTGACGTTCCTCCCTTCCCCCAAAACCCTCAGCATCCTCCCCTAGCCCCCACCCAAGTCCGCGCATCTGAAACATTTGTTTTTTCTATTTAAATATATTTTTCTGCTTTTCCAATCCATAATTGATTTTTATTAGAAAAACATATTAGAAAGTAATAATTATAAATAATTATTCCTTTATTACAACAACAAATCAATCATTGATGAGACCCACTACCTTTTCAACTTATCATACATGTCTCAACACACTCAAAAGTTAAACATGTCTCAACTTACTTCATACATCCAAATACATCTTAATGAGACCCACAATCTTACACAAAACTCACTCAAATATCTTAACTTACTACTACTCACAGATGTTATTAGATATTTTAAGATACACTTAGTATCCAAATATATAGAACCTTAATCTACTTCTATATATTCCGAATGTGAAGTCTTTCTTGGGTGAATTTGGTGAAAGAAAAATTCTATTTATAAACTTGTATGAATAATACACATAGTAAAGTATTTACATGACATAATTTGATTTAAAAATAAGTTTTAATATTTAAATCTTCCAAATCAAATTTTACCTTTTAAGTTATATAAATGGTGTGCTCTACACACTGGCTTGAGAAATAATAACTCTTGGTAAAATATTGTTGTGGTGAAATGAGCAGAAAGATAGAGAAGGGGAGGGAGGGAGAGCAACTTAACCTGGCGTGGGAGCGGTGATAGGCAAAGCGGCAACGAAGAGAGAGTGAGAGAGAGAAAAGGGTGGTGAACTGTTGTGAAATGAGGAGAGAGATAGGAGGCTTTAGGGCTGGTTTTTATATTTTTTCAAGAAATAATTTATTCTCAAGCTAGTTTATAGAGTACACCTAATAGAGTGCTTACATAACATATTTTGATTTGTAAGATAAAATTTAAAACTTGAATCATACAAATCAAATATTATCATTTAAATAATTATGCGGATGTTGCGCTCTACATACCGACTTGATAATAGAATAATTCTTTTTTTCATGGTTTGACAGTCATTGACGTGGCATACTGATGTAGCATTCTATGTTAGCGAGTTGTAAACTTGTCGTATGCAGGTTGTTCTCGTACTATTTTCAAATTTTATTTTTAAATTAAAAAACTAACATTTTGTTAAATAATTATAAAAAAAGTTGAAAAATAATAGACACATCTAATAAATAAGAAATTAGTTGTCAATTAAAGCTAACTTAAGATAGGATAGCCAAGCATATCAGCCGGGCAAGTATAAGTTATGGCAAAAGATCATAAAATCCAATTTGCTTACTTCACGTGTATACCAATACAAGAAAAAGGGACTTTCGTCCCAATAATATCGTCGGTAAAAGGCCAACATGATATCTTTTGAGACTTTTACGACGAACTTAAATCTCACCATTTCTTCAACCAGTTTCACGTAGTTTTATCTAGACTTTTTTCGATCCTAAGCTTTGGAAAACACAAGGATTTTAGACCGTCTACATGATGATCTTTCTTTTTATTTTATTTTTTCATTTTATATCTTATCTTCTTTTCCTTTGCACGAATTAAAAGGATATTGATCCCGGCCCACAAATAATAAAAATTCTTCAGAATATTTAATGATTTTGTTCGATGTTCTTGTTTTGCAACATCTCAGTTAATGCGATATCCATATATGACAAAACCCTAACCATTTAATTTGAGAACATTAAGATTTTAGAAACTCTACAAGGTAGAACATTCTAGGCATCTGCCACATTTTATCATGTTTAGGTTGTGTTTGGATGTTGAACTGAGTTGAGTTGAGATGATAAAATATTGTTAGAATATTATTTTTTAATATTATTATTATTTTGAGATTTGAAAAAATTGAATTGTTTATTATATTTTGTGTTGAAATTTGAAAAAATTATAATGATGAGTTGAGAGATGTTTAGTAACCAAACGAAGCCACATCCAAATTCACAATCTCATGAAAAATTGTTTCCTTATTTTTATAAGGCAGAACCAATAACTCATAACCAAATGAGCAATTTCATACCCTTTTCTCTGTAACTCTTTCTTTCTACTTTCAAAATTTAGCTTTGATTTGCTTGAGGTCAACCAATAAGCTTTTATGTACTAAGTGTATGTTTGGGATTGTGTTGGGAAATATAACTTAAATAATAAGCTCTATAGTTCCAAAGATGTTTATTGTTTGATATACATGTATCTAAAGTACTTTTAAAGTTAGTTAAATTAATTTTTTAAAAATATATAATTATCTGCTAAAAGCTTTTCTATAAAAGCTTCAATTTTGTGCTTTTTAAAAAACTAGATTTTCAGCTTTTTTAGGTGATTAAAGCATTTTTTATAAATTTACTAAACATATCATTTTTTCTTTAAAAGAACTTTTAAATAGTTAAAAACACTTTTTAAACTTTGAAGCTCAATCCCAAACAGGCTCTAAGTTTCTTTGGGTTTATATGTTATTAGAAGAAAGTTCCCAAAGAGAAAGAAAGATTGATTTTTCCCCCTCTAAGTTTGGAGAAGGGGAGAATGATGATGTTCATTGGTAGCCTAGCAATTTGATTTTGGGGTAGTGGAAGATCGTTGGTTTTGGGCTAGAGAGGGTTTTGAACTTTTGCCCCCATATTTACTATGATAAGGGATAACTTCAAATCTTAAAGAAATGAGAGTACTGATAGTAAATGAATCATCTAGAAAATATTTTTAAAAAATACACTAAAGTTACATTAGGAAAGACGAATTTGTATTTGAGTTTCAAATCAATGTCATGATTTCAAATTCCTTCGGTTCCAATATAATCTAAAATTTGAGATTTTTATAATAAAAATATTTATTGAATAACTTGATTAATTACAAGTGTAAATCAACCTTTATATTATGAAAAATAGAGTTGTTGGGCGGGCCCTGCATCCAACCCATCCGTCCACCCCCACATGGGCTTGGACGGACAATCTGCATAGTTCAAGAAGACAGGTGGGCGGGTTTTTTAAAGACAAGGGTATGTGGATATGGGGGGTAGGTGGGTACTACCCACATGACTAGGTTTCACCCGCTCGTCTCGCAGACACTAGTATAAAACTAAAGTTACCCTACGTCATTTTTTCTTCTTTCTTCTCTCTCGCTCCCTCCATTGTTTGACCTCGTCTCTCAATCTCTTCTTTATTTTTTATCTTCTACTCCATTGCTGCCCCAACGCCGCATAGGCCGCACCGACACGTCTCTTCTTTCGCCATGTGGGTGCGAGGGGTGAGGTGGCCAGTTGCCTGTCCGCTAGAGGCGGGTACCAAGCCTAATGGAAAATGAATTTCGGGCACCTTACCTATATGTCTGTCAAGTACCAAGCATGTCTAGCTAGATTGTTGGCCACCCCATGCAACATACATCCAAGTGTGATTTAGAATTCAAAATTTTAAAAAATTAAAATCTCGTTCAAATCAAAATTCTAATGTATATTCTAAATAGGAAATTTTTATTTTAAAAATACAAATCCAAATTCTCTTCTTTAAATTTATCCATTCAATTTATAGTTTGAGAAATGATTTATTCACAATATTTTTTATAATATTTTACATAATTATGTTTTAAAATTAAGGGTATTTTTGTAAAATAACTTATAAAATTAATATCACTTTAAAAAAATATCGTCATATTAAAATATTGTTGTATTGTAAAATGTGTTGGGTAGATATTATTATTCTCGTAGAGTTTGTTGGATGAATAATCACGTGAGAAAGTTTCATTTATCTATCTTGTATATGATCAACTATTTTACAACAATTTTATAACTTTATAAAAAAATATTTTTTAATTTAAACATATCACATCAAAAATAAGTTTTTATAAAAAAAAACTATTTTATTGGAATTTTTTTTATAAGATATTTTAAGGATAATGATAGGCTAACTACTTTTTACCATTTATTTATTATTCCTTTTATTTTTTTAATTATTTTTACTTAATGATTAAGGGAGTAACAAGCTGATGGATAATAATAGGTTTACTATCTTCCTACCACCCCTTTATTACTCTATAGTATATTTGATATTTTTATTTTTTTATTATTTTGTATTTTTTTAACATCCTTAATCATTAAAAAAATTAAAAAAATATACAGTTTCACTAATAGTCACTTCCTTAGCTATTAAATAAACAAATTAAAAAAATAATAAATAGAAGTAATAAGTCTACCATTATCCAAAGAGCCCTACTACAACAACCAAAAAAGTGGCCCGAATGAGTCACTACAAGAAATCAGGCCTTTTCCAGCGCTCAAGATCGTCAGAAATACATATAATAATCGCTGCATTTGATCATTTGCGGCGATTTATAAATCGTTGCAGGTTCGCCGCAATCCTAAAGCCATTTTTGATCAATTTCGGCTATTTTAAAAAATCGTCAGAAAAACTACTAATTCCGGCGATTTTAGTCTGTCGCAAATGCTAAAAAAATCGACAGAAATGGTATTTTCGTTTACCATTAAAATCGCTGAAAAAAATCATTTGCGGCGATATTAACCGTCACAAAAGGTTAATAAATCGTCGCAAATAATCATTATTTTTACCAGCGATTTTAAATTATCGTCGTCATTAAGTATTTCCAGCGGGTATGTTTCGCCGCAAAATATTAGTTTCGGCGATTTAATGTCGCCGGGAATAAATTTATGCCATAAAAAAATATTTCCGGCGAATTTTACTCGCCGGAAAAAGTGTTTCAGAAAATAAAAAAAAATTCACAAAACATGCCTTAAAAAGAAAACAAATGCCTCAAATGAGATGAATTAGAGAACAATGATAGGGAGAAACATTTTTAAGTTATAAGATGAAACATCCAATAAATTGAACTTAAAGGACCAACACTCAAAAGTCTCTGTCTATAATTAAAGCAAATGCAAAATGAGTTCACTACTTTCTATTTCACTATCAATAGAAGAAAAAACATACGTACTTCCTCATCAGGGTTGACAGAAGACTTATTGGATCCTTCAATTACTGCCTTTTTGCAAGGGTCTTTAGGAGTTTCCTGCATGCACCATAAATTAGTTTAGAAGGTAGAAACAAGCTTTCCTGATTCACTTTCAAGATCTTTGAACAGATGAGAAGATATAATACATGATCATCCTGGTTGTCACATAAGTCTTTGTCTGTAATTGATGGCTTGATGTCAACTGGGGTTACCTGCAGGTCCCATCACAAGCCTAGGGTAAATCAATCTTCACAAAAATCGCAACATGACCACAAAAAACTAATGGGAACAATTTAACAATGTGTACAAACTAGCTCATAATAATATGGTGGATAATTGTTTTTATGATTTTCCTGTTCATCTATGTGTCATATAACTGAATACAATATGTATTGTCCAGATGTGAATTAACCTATCAAACAGACGATATAATAGTTTGCACCAAGCACCATAAAGCGTAAAATCAGCATAAGCACCCATTGCTCTTAAACTCTCACAAGTACCACCTATCATAGCATCAGGTGAGAAAGCTAGTAAAGGACACACACATAGAGCCAAGATGAGAAAATAACGTCCAACTATTCTTCACATGACATCAACTCATACTACCAACAATGAATAAAAGCAAACATATGCATACAAAGTGCCCAACCATACAATTCCATGCCGAAAGAATGCAACTTCAAAAAAAAAAAAAAACCTTATTTGCCCACATTAGACCGCATGCATTACATAAAGTCCTTGGTCCAGCTGGCCCACGACGCATTCCAGGAGTATTATTTTCACCAACTCCACAATGTTGACATCTACGTAAACTGGAAATGAAAATTCCACAAACAAGAAAAACATAGAATTTAGTATTGCTATCGAATCAAAGAGGTTACAAAACTTGGAAGTACGCAACAACCAGAATAGACTTTGTACTCACACAATTTCTGCAGTAGGAGTACCATCTTGAAGGCAACTCTGAGCAGAATCCCAATTTGACGTAGTGGGACTTTCTTTCAAGGATGCAAATTGTCCATTCTTACGGTGCATCCTAGCAGAATAATATGTATCTTAAATTTATCAAAATCATTGTGTACTTGGTGTTATATATACAGATGATGGAAATGATTAAGCAATATCTTAAGCTTTGGTGAATTTAATGTTTTGAACAAAATAATTAGCAGAACTTGCATCTTGCATTCTAGGATAATGTCTCTACTGCAGTGCATGATATTGTAAAACATGAATTTATGAACTAATGGTTACACTACAGTGAATAGAATAAACACCTCATAGGAAACATTGCTGATGCTCATGAAGCATGACCTCCAAAATCCCCTGCTTTGAAGTTGGCTTAAGAAATATCTTTCATGATCAATACAAACCAATGCATCCAGAACATAGAGTGTGATTGTCTTTCCAGGTTCATTGCCTTGAGTTGCATCCTTTATTACCTGAGGAATTAAAATGGAAAAAAATATAAAGGAGAAAATAGCAGAAAACAAAGGTCAATCATAGCTCATCAAAATTGTAGATGAGAATGAAAGCAAAAGGCAATAATATCCCGATAATCTATCAAAATAATGTACACAAAAAGATTATTTTTGACGTTGCAACTAATGTGCAATTGAAGAATTTAATTGCGCTCTCCCCATTAGCCATTCTAGAATGACTTGCAATCATTTCAGTCTAGAGAACAGCATTCCCCAGGGCCATTCTAGGCCTTGGCCCTTGAAAATAGCAATCTATTTCCTTCTAGAGCGCAATAAAATTAAGTAACCTCCAAATTACTAAGAAAATGATCAATTCAGTACTGAATTGATATCTTTTCTCCTGTTTCTATCTAATAGGCATGGTACTCACAAAACACCAGACTATGAACAAGCACAATGATATATTTTCTCATGTTTTTTGGGTACACATGTTCCAGGCTGTGCTTCAATTTTTCACGCAATGATCCAGGCTCGTTGAATATTGTAAAGTACCAAAAGCTAAAACTTGACAAGCTCACGTTTAGTGTGGAGAAATGAAACCAAGATAGGTTTAAGAAAGCATACCTATCTCCCTGCTCACTGTGCTCAGCAAAATCAAGATTCCATTCGCTAATCCTCTGCATTGCAGCATATCCTCCAGTGGCGAAGGCCATAAGAAGGTTCAGAGTCGCCGCAGATTGGTAATAAGCCCTTATCAATCTCTGGGGGTCCAGAATCCTTGATTTCTCATTAAAAGCATCTCCATTTATGTTGTCTCCTTTGTAACTCGGCAGTTTCACACCATCCCTTTCCTCAAATGGAGCCGATCTGGGTTTCGCAAACTGACCTGCCATTCTCCCAACCTAAAACAGATCAACCCACCACGATTCTCAATCATAATTCAAAAATCCAAATATTGAAATCATCAAATCTAAATATGTTCATGTGGTTAGCACCGAGAGAAAAAACAAATATAGATCATTTCAACATCTATTACACAAACAACCCAAGAGAAGCAATACATACCCTAATGATAGGCATTTGATCACCAAACATAAGAACAGCACCCATCTGAAGAAGCACCCTGAAGGTGTCCCTTATGTTATTCGCACTAACCTCCTTGAAACTCTCGGCGCAGTCCCCTCCTTGCAAGAGAAAGGCATTGCCCACGGCCGCCTCGGCCAACTTTTCCTCCAGGTGCCTCGCCTCGCCAGCGAAAACGATGGGAGGGAAGGCCTCGATGGTCTGGAGCACTGAGTCCAGCTCCTTCTGGTCCGGGTACTCCGGGAGCTGCAGCGCAGTCTTGGACTTCCAGGTCTCCACTGTCCATTACAAATTAGATGTCGCGACGGGCGGCGTAGACTGCTTGGTTGAGAGCTCTGCAGCATGGACAGCCGAGATTCGAGTGATCAGGGGCTTGGCGTCGTACGCTTTGGCGGAAGTGGGAACCAGAGAGTAAGTGGGTTGGTGATGGGGGTGAGAAGGAGGGGGTGGCCGTCGAGGTGAGGTCGCGGTGGCCTGCTGGGGCCGTTGGCGACGGGCTGTGTGCGGCGGAGGGTTGAGGGAGAAGAGGGACTGCGGAGAGAAAGGGGGAAAGGGGAGAGATGGCTGGAGGGAATGAAATGAGAAAACCTAACGTGGGGGATTTAATTTAATGAGCTTTTCCAGCGCTTTTGACTCGCCGCTAAAAAGTTAAAATGGGAGCATATGTTTTTACAGCGACAATTTTCGCCGCAAATAGTAAAAATTGCGGCGATTTTCTTTAATCGACGGAAAATTAATGCCGCTACAGATAATAATTTTATTGCGACGACAAAACTCGCCGCAAAAGGTATAAATGTCGCCGCAAAAGTGAATTATACATGCATTCTCAGTGATTTCCCAACTTCGCAACGAAAATTAAGCGGCGACTTGAAAATCGCCGAAAATAACCTTTATTTGCAGCGAATTTTTTTGTGACGATTTTAAAATCGCTGGAAAAGGCCTGATTTCTTGTAGTGAGTTTACCGAATAGTGTATTTCATTTTTTTATTTTATTTCATTTTTTATATATTTTTTTAATCATTATAAATATTTTTTTAAAAAAATAAAAAAATTTATAATATTATTTAAAAATACTTTCTTAATTATTAAGTTAAAAAAAAAAAAAAAAAGCATTAGAGACACGAATTCGGGACCTAAAGAATTTCTGTTATCCAAATATGTTGTTCCCATTTTGGGCTAACGCTCTCGTGCTTTGGTCCTCTTGCACAATAAAATGCTAAACCGACGTCGGTTAACGACTCCACATAAATACAAAGAAACCATAGGGAAATTTCTCTATCATACTTCCTCGAAATCTAGGGTTTTGCCCGAGACCAAGACCCAGAAACCTTAACTGCCCCCTTGAAGATTCTGAGGATCCGAACACCGCAACCCAATATCAGAGAGACATGGGAGGGAAGTGCCCGCACAGACATGTGAAAAAGAGACGCTATTCTCACAAGACTGCTCGCCGCACCAAATTCCTCGTCAATGATATCCTTTTTTTCCTCTCTCTTCCCCTTCAAAAACTTTCTGTCCTTTTCTCTTTTTTGTTATTCCGGAAACTTTGATTTCCTTTTTTATTTGAGTAGATTTCGCTCCTTGACTGAAATTAGACACGGGACGATATGGTTTTTGATGAGCTGAAGAAGTCCGACGAGGAAAGGAAGCCATTGCCGGTTGATGAAGACTTGCCCGGAATGGGCCAGTATTATTGCATCCACTGCGAGTATGTCTTTTTTCTTTTGGTAATTGTTATTTATATTATCATTCAAAAAAATTATTTCTGTTGTTCCGTATTTTTTACAATCCTGTTATTTTATTTGCAAGAGAAAAACGTTAATCTAGAAATTTTGTATTTTGTTAACTGGTTTGCCATGTTAACTGGTTTTGTTCGTTCGAAAACGAATATTTTTAAATGCAGCAGTGAGAATATATCACGGACTCGTTTGATGTTTTTCAGTGCCCCATTCTGTTAGGATGGATGGGTTCTGGGTTTTCTATATTCGTTCGATTGTTGAATTTTGTTTGTGTTCCGGTATGTTTGTTCTTGAATGCAGCCGATACTTTGCGAATGTATCTGTGAGAGATGAGCATTTCAAGACAAAACGTCACAGGAAGCGGTAAGAAACTTCTTGCACCAAAATTTCCTTTGTATTTTTTTCCGTGTGCTCTGAATGAAGACGTGTAATAGGTTCATTTGTCAATATTTTGCACTATTTTTCTCCTATGTTCAAGTGTTACTACAACTTTTACTTTTTTAGGCTTATATTAAAGAGCTACTTTGTTGCCATACTTGATAGCTTGTATCCAAGAGCTTAGGATGCTTTCTTCCCTAGAAAGTAGTTCGTTCCGTCCAATTTATATATTGATGCTAAGGGCTTAGCTTTTAGACTTGATTGCTATGTTTGGTGGTACAGTTCTTTGAATTGCTGAAGCTACTGATATTTTAATAATTGGGTGTGCTTCTTGGCCTCTTTTGTCCAAAAGCAGCTGGATGTTGTAATTTAAGCCAATGCATGTTTTTTTATCTTTTAAGTATTTCAGGCCTATTAATCTTTGTTTTTGGTCATGTATTAACTCAAACCTTAAAGAGTCTTTTTCGTGAGGAAGATGCCTTCTGTTCAATTGGGGAATTGTTTTGTGATGTACTTTCATTTTCAGACTCAGCCGATGTAGAAGCAATCTTCCTCTGCCTTATAATGACTTAAGACTGACTCTGTGTAGCTGTATAGCCTATAATCACTGGAGTTGATATATCATCTCACACGGTTCTTGTTGATGCAGTGTTAAGCAGATGATGGGGCCTGCACCTCATACTCAGCTTGATGCTGACTTAGCATCTGGAATGGGTATGCCAGATAATGGTCCAAAGCTTATGTCAACATAGATTTGTATTTTTGATATAGCTGTTAGGTTATGAGTTTGAGTTCAAAACTTTTTATGTTGCAATAGTGGTCTTTTTTGTTACACTTGCCAGTATCAACATGAATGTAACGATAATCAATTTTCCTTTCAATTTTTCTTAATGCCATATTACATGTTATATCTGCAGATTATGTAGTTGTTTATTTAAAATGATGCTTTGGGGATTTCTGCTGCTCTTGTTTCGTTACACAATAGTTGGAATCAATTGTGAGTACGGTATTTGCGCTGATTTATATTCTTTCAGTAACATCCCTGATCTGGTTTCGGAATTTCTGTTTTTTTGCCCCTTTTGACTATGCCCCATATTTGTGATATTGATCATCATACTAGGTACATCATTAGATGATTGTTTTATGGTGTTTACTGTTTGGTCAGTTTTATATCTAAGAAACTATAATACCATTATTCAAGTAATAAATTTTACATGGAAATCATTAAAATGGTTGAAACTACAGTCTGGCTCGTCTTAATTGTGCTATTTTTTTGTGACATAACAAGGAATGGTACCAAGACACTGAGTGTATTTATATATTCGACCAGTTGATCTTGAAGGGAAAGTCTAATACCTCATATTTATGAGGGTGATAGGTGAGATTCTACATTACCTGAGCAGGTAAAGTTTTTGTGGGTTATAACGAGATATTAAGAGATTCCAATCACAACGTCGGCTAGTCATTGTAAAGTGTTAACTTGTATATATAGCTTAGGTGTCCTTACAGCAAGTAAGCATTAACATTTATAATGCGATGGTTTGTTTGGAGCTTCAAAATTCTGATAGCAGACTTTAAAAAGTTATACTTCTCTAATCTTTTTAGATTGAGATGATTTTGTCTTTTTAGGTTGAAATGGTACGAAATGTACCAAGTAGGTTGAGATGAGCTTAATTTTTTTCTTGAAAATTGAAAAAGTAGTAAGTCCCATCATAATTGATTTGATATGAGTTGAGTTGGATCCACCAACCAAACACAACCTAAGCTCCGCAACAAGAACCAACTAGATTGGAAAGAGATCGAGTTTATATCATCTAATGCTTGAAAATTTGAATATCATCTTAATTTAGAATCTGTTTGGCAATTTTGTCATATATGTCTCTGTCAATATCATTCTCTATATCTTCGATCGGACTTTGTCTATGAGCACCCTCCTCAAAATCTTCCCCGAAGCCGACTTTGGGACGCTTTTTACAAAAGTTACCGCCCGTAATCTTTTAAATGGTGCGACCTGAGGAAGCCAAAGAAACTGATCAAATTTAGAGCAAATACATGCCTGAGCATCTTCATGAGCTCTTAATATTGTGCATGCATATGCATAGGTGACACAGATTTATCACCCTGTAACAACTGTACAGAGTTCATAATAAAAGCCAAATATCGCATATACGTTATTGGGACATCTAACTTTTATAATCTGGACAAAATGGCTGGCCAGAAGCATGAAGCCTACATTCTAAATCAACAGAATATTTTACTTTTTTAAGGAATGCTGGAATGGTGTTGAGCATCTTACAAAAATAAGAAAAATGATTTATACAAACTCTAAATAGACAAGTCTCATGCAAGTCTTTATAAAAAATGGATCTCACCTTAAAAAAGTGTAAAAAAAATTATTCTTTATTAGTTGGTCCACTTCTTTATAAAAAGCTTGTATGAGGCTTGTTCATTTGAGACTTATATCTAACATTACTCAACAAATAATGACCCAACAAAGAGATGTTTATTGAGAAATGATAGTTGCAGTACGTAAGCGCCGTGCAATCATTTTGAAAAAATGAATAAATACGGGATCACATGAAAAGAAATTAATTTTTTAAAAGTGGATCCTACTCTTTTTCAAAGCAACTGCACGGCAATTTGGTACTTCACGACTGTATGTAGCATTACTCATGTTTATTTTAGTTAGCCATAATGAGATTGCAATTTTTGACTGGATTTCCCTGGAGTCCTATTCTGCCATTACTGAAATTGAAATATTCCCAAACGTTACCGACTTTTTTACTTGATGAAATCAACCAAACAACAAAGAAGTCGTTTTTTTTTTTTCAGTTTTCCTAATTTCTTCTTTACAGTGAGATGCTTTTCAGACTCCCCTACCTGCTTTCCGATAAATTTCTGAACATCTTCTTCTGTCAACAAGCTGTTTGGAGAGCGGACAACATATGCAATTGGGACTTCACCAGATTTAGGGTCTGGAAATCTACAAGTTGAAATTCACATACAAATCTCATGCAATGTTTCAAATCTAAGGCAATTAAATAAATGGATCTGTATTAAATGCTAACAAAGCATGGAAAAAGTACTAAACACGTTTTTATCCTCCTACTTACGGGATCACAACGGCGTCTGATATTTCAGGGTGTGAAAGCAGCAAGCCTTCAATCTCTGCCGGTGAAACCTAACAAACATTCATATACATATATAAGACTTTGTTTCTTACCACAATTAAATTTAATAGGATGAAGTGTGCCATTTAAGTTAACAACCAAAGGGTTTTTAAACTAATCAGATAAGAAAAATTATTAGTAGTGTAACATTGACAGCAAGATCGTTGCTAATGCTGCAAATCAACTAATCTTGATCAGGCACTACTTAAAATACGTGACATCAGATCAGGAGCCACAATGATTAAGTTAATAAGTATATTTAATACGATATAAATGTGATACCCTATATGATAAGGATAAGGGTAGGTAGTATATGAGATCCCACATTGCTTGGAAATGAGAAGTTCTTGCTCTTTATAAGGTTCCAATGAGGCTCTAATTGTATCATTGACTAGTCCTTTTAGAATATAGGTCATGTGGTTTGGGCCTTCCATTGGGGCGTTACAATAAATGATTAAATTACCTGAAAAGCATCACACTTAATGAGCTCTTTAATTCGATCTACCACAAATAATTGTCCCTCTTCATTAAAATATCCAAGATCTCCAGTGTGTAACCATCCTTGCCCATCTATAGTTAGTTTTGTGGCTTCCGGATTGTTGAAATAACCTGAAAGGAATTTCTGATATTGCATGAACCATACTGGCAATATTTAATGTGCAAGACAAAGATCAGTACTAAAACAAATTATATAACTTAATAAGCAGGATCAAAGAAGTTTTCTCGATGTTTTTTCTTCATCCATTAGTTTGTTTATTTAGTTATTTACTTTGTTTTTTTTTTTTAAAGGAAAACAGCTTTATTCCTCAATAATCTCAGATCAAAGAAACAATACAAGAAGGACTTTCCTCTATGTCTACAATTACATCAGAAATGAGTAATGCAGATCTTGCCAAGGCATGAGCAACACTATTTGCATTTCTGGAAACATGATGTGTAGACCAGTTTGAGAACATCTGTAAGTTATGCTTGATGTCGTTGATCACCATTCCATAACTTGCCAAATTTGTAGAGTCTCTTGATAAGTCCTTGACCACCTGTAACGAGTCCCCCTCAAGGATGATGTTCTGCAATCCTAGATCCAGACCAAACATAGAGGCATGTAGTGCACAAATAGTAATGGTCTATTGAATCTCAAGCAGCTAAGAACTGACCCTTCCCAGTCTGACCACAACTCCAACACCAATGATTGACCCTTTTTGGTTTGGTAGTAATAACACTGACCTTTTAACTAGAGTTAATTAGGATGTAAAGATAGGGTTCAATCACTTGAATCCTGCATTAAGATGGCTAGTCAAGTAACTCTAATCCATAGGTGTCAAGGTCAGTGTATAGAATCTGTGGTTAGACCCTGGTTTCACTTTAAATGACTAGGAAACATACGAAGTGCTATGCTCATAGCAGTGAACATACATACACATTATGTAATCAGTCTGAGGCCAATAACTCTGAAAGGATAATATTTAAAACCACCTAATCTGGCAAATCACTTGGCGAATCCCATAATGAACCATTTGACTAATGTGTTTAATGCTGTCCTATCTTGAAACGCCATTATGAGCAGGCTTTACCATTTTAACACCAGAAAAGGTGCCTAAATCAGTGGCATAACAGTCTGCTAGATGTTGCTTCCTTAGGGAAGAAAAAATAGAGATGTAAGGAATCTTAGATTAGAAATGAGAATATACTCTGTCAGAAGGGATAAACCATATCAGAAATAGTTAACCAAAACTCAACCTTTCATCATATTAGGTCCTCGAATCCATATTTCACCCAATTGATTAGGTGGAAGAGGCTTTAAAGTATCAGTGCTAATTATTTGGGATTCAACTCCCGAAGCAAGTGTTCCCGCTGAACCAGAAAGGCAGGATTCTTCCCTTGGATTTTCCGATGAAATGAGTCCGCATAATTCTGTCATACCATATCCCTGCCAGAATAGGACATGATGCAATTCAAATCTAGATTAAGCTTTCTTGCTACAAAATAAAAATAAAAAAAATTACAGAGTACATAATTTAGAACTCTATCTACCAAAGACAACCTCAAAACAAGGCTGTGAAAAGTATGAAACAATTGCTGCGAAATGTATGCAAACACTGACAAAGATGATATCAAATTAAAGTTTTTGACTTGATAGTATCTAGAACCTTATATCAAAGTTACCTGAGTAATTGCAGCGTGAGAGAGATTTTTCGCGCACTCCTCCATCACATCTATTCCAAGAGGAGCCGCACCTGACCCAATCCGCTTCAATGATGACAAATCGAACTTCTTCAGCACAGCATTCCGCTTTGCCAGTAAAATCATCACCGGCGGAACAACAGACAGATAAGTCACCCTATACTTCTCCACCGCCCCCAACATCTTCTCAAATTCAAACTTTCCCATCGAAACCACTGTGTTCCCTCTCCGAAGCTGTGCATACGTGACAACCACGAGGCCAAACACATGAAACATTGGCAGAAAACACAGAAACACGTTCTTTGGGTCGCCGTATCGGTCCTGATCGGCCGTCACCATTAAGGACGTTGCGATGAAGTTCTGATGCGTTAGAATCACTCCCTTGCTTGTCCCGGTCGTGCCGGATGAATACAGAAGGACTGCTATATCGCTCTGCGTGACATTTGAAGCCGGAAAATCACAAGCTCGATTAGATTTTATCAACTCAGAGTAATACCAAATTTTTGAAGTAGTCATATTCGTAATACCAGTGGAATTCGAGGAAGGTATGATTATCGATGGCAAATTGAATTTTTCGATTTTGTGCCATAGTTCAGGAACGGTGATGATGAACTTGGGGTTACAATCTGTGACTTGCTTTGAGAGTTCCTCAACAGTGTAAGAAGGATTACAGGTTGAAGCGATTGCACCGAGAGCGACTATCGCGAGGAAGCAAACGGGGAAGTCGATTGAGTTGGGGGCGACGACGAGGACGACGTCATTTTTGCGGATGTTGAGCCGGAGCAAAGCATGGGCGACCTTGGAGACATGGAGCTTGAGCTGGTGGAATGTCATTGACTTACCATTATCAGCGTCGATGAGAGCGAGGCTGTGTGGGAAAGAGTTGTTGTTTTGGAAGAGGAAGGAGGTGAGGGAGAGGTTGGGATTGGTGGGGAAGTCGATGGGCGGTCGTGGAGATGAGTAGGTTTGGGTCTTTGGATCGTAGGATTTTGTCATGGTTGTTTGTTTGAGTGAGAAAGAGTGGGAAATGTCGGGCGTTTGTTTCGCGAGAAAGTTTGGATTTAAACGTAGAAAAATAAGCGAGGCGACGAAGGAAAAGGTTGACGCAGGCTGTGACCTTTCCCTGCGTAAGAACAAAATAAAAAACAGTGGCAAGGCCAGCGGTAATTAGATAATCATATCATTATTTTGTTGTATTTGAGCTTCTCTTTTAATATTGACTAGGGAGGCATGCAAGGCATATGCTTGATCGCTTATCAAGTGGTGAAAATTTGTGTTCTTATTGTGTTAAGTGATAGATATTCGATTATATGTGTCAATCTAAAAATGATTCGTTAAGTTAAACAGGTGAGGTCTTCAAATCCTAATATGATTTATTTAAATAACAGATCGTATCATGTCATTTTTTTTACCTATTTAATAATTAATTAAAAATATATCGGCAAGACAGACTAATTTCAACCCATTTCATTTAAATGGATTGAACTAATCTGCATAACCCATTTAATCTGATTAATATAATTTTATATAAAATTTAATATCTATATTTATTAGTAATCACAATATCTTCAAAAAATAAAAATAAGATTACCTAGTAATAAAAAATGTCAATACTTTTTTGATTTTAGCTATACTAAAAGCAATATTACAAACTCAACAATAATAAATATGAGCATAGGTCTAGAATTTCAATCTCAATAATAAAAACATAAGTATATTGAAAAATATCAATATGACAATTCAACAAAAATAAAATTATAATTTTGAAATAAAATTTAAATAAGTTATTGCAGGTTGACCCGTTATTGATCAATTTATTATTCGTGTCTTAACAGGTCAACTCGTTTTTATCTGAATCCATTTATATTAAATTCAAACCTGCTAATTTTATGTCATATTCGTGTTGGATTTACGGGACATGTTATGCCTCCCCTACTCTAATGCATGCAAAGATTTGGATGATTTTATTTTAAATATAGCTTTTACATTGGACAACATATAAAGAACAATTAATGGATACTTAAATATATATTCCTTAATCTACCATATAAATCTTTAAATAGATACCTATAAATCTTCTAAATTTGCTCTGTAAGAGGACAACAATTAATAAATCGCTCAATTTTAACAACTAAATCATAAATAATAAATAAAACATAAAGCAATGACATAGTTCTCCCCAGACTTCAAATAGATTGAATCGCAAGTTGATAATGATCAAGTTCTCAAAGGAGAGTGGCAGTTTTCGCCAAGCTTTGTATCGCATCCTACAATCATAAAAGGCGTTTAGAAGTTCTTACAAAGGAGTATGGCAAATCATAGCCATATATTTAAGTCATTTCACTACAAGAAAATTGTTTATTTCCTGCCAGCTATTTCTTGCCAAAAAGATTATTTCCTGCTAAAGTGAATCTGTTTTTGTCCCAAATGATCATTCTCTTCGCAAATAATCTGTCTCAAATGCCCTATTTTTTTGTAGTGTTTGTCTAAAAAATGAATGTATTGTATTAGTCAAATGCATAATTTTATGATTTTGAGTATGGGTGAAAATTTTTCGGTCCGGACCGAAAAACTGACCACACCAGACTGAACCGAACTAACCCCTACTCGGTCTCGATCTAAGTTGTCTCTAAAATTTGCTTTTCGATCCAGTTCTGGTGTGTGGTTTTTTTTATCGAACCAGATCGAAACCGACCGAATCACTTATATATAAATTTTTTAAATATATAATATATTATTTTATATAGTAATTGTATAGGTTAATTATATAATCTATCACTATTGACCATATAAAATATAAAATAATATATGCTATCAGTTAACTAATATATATTATTACATTTAAATACATACTCTACTATCTACACCTATTTAAAGTAATTATGTATTTTTTTTAAGATGCTTAAGTTACGAGTAAGCATGAATAATCTATGGACAATTAAAATATTTAATATCATTAACTATATATAAAATGTTAGAATTTTAATATAGATCATTATAAATACTAAAGTACTAAGTTAAAAACTATTAACATCATAAATATAATTATAATTAATTATTTTTTTAATGAGTTAGTTACATAATCCACATTAAAGAGTTCACTTAATTTTGATTTTAATATTTGTATTAATTTATTTAACAAAAAAATAAAAGAGGAAAAATATGATTTTAGAATCGGACCGACCGGACCGATAGCTAACGTCCGATCCTTAGGAGTAATCGGTCCAGTCCAGTTCGAAAAAAAGGATGGGCCAAAATTTTCAAACGGAGCCCCACCAGATTTGTACTCCTACAACAATCTTCAACAATAAATTACAAATCTCTCTATAAATACCCCCTCTCTAGGGTAACGATTTCCTATAAATTACAGATTTGGACTCTTACAATAATCTTCTACAATAAATTACATCAATAATCTCCTACAAATCTCCCTATAAATACCCCTTGATCTTTAGGGTAATGATTTTCTTATAAAGTGTGCTTTTCTTTATTTTCGATGGTGTTGGAGAATGACATGATGAATAGAAGATGTTTCCCTATCGGTTTGATTGTTGTGATGATGGCATCCCTAAGTATTAGTTCTATCTTATCACTATCCTAATGTTCATCAGTATGTTATCAAGAAAAACAAAGTTCTAGTTTCTAACGTTGTTGTGCTAATTATTGTATTGCTAGAATTTTAATTTTAGCATGTCTTGTAAATTTGTAATGCATGACCCACATTTTTCTCTCCTTTTTTTTTTTTCCCTAAGCATATCATCTTGGTTTTCTAAATTTGTAATATCACAATAAGAAAATTGTTTATTTGCGACCAGTTATTTCTTGCGAAATGACTATTTTTAATTAAAATGAGTCTGTTTTCGTCGTAAAAAAATAGTCACAAATATCTAATTTTCTTGTAGTGTATACTTGCTCCCTTATGCCCTCTTATATTGATTGCTTTCGCACCGAATGATTTGTCAAACTTTGATTGTTGCTCATTGGTTTTTTAGGACAGTTTTATGTCAGTTTCCAAATTATCAGGGTGAAGTAGATAATTGAGGTCCGAGGAGATTGAAAAGGAAGAAGCAGCTTTACGGGAAAAACTCTATTCTGCAGACAGAAAATTTGCTGAATACTATATTAATGTATGTGAATAAGCAATTTATTTAACAATTGACATTATTTGTGATGATATTCATATTTTCTTTTTTCTTTTCTTTTTGGCCCAATTAGTTCTTAGAGCAAATACTTGGGGTTCTTAAGGCTCAGTTTGGATTGAGAAACGCTTTCAACTCATCTCATCTCATCATTACAATTTTCATAAATTCTAACATAAAATATAATAAACAATTCAATTTTTTAAAATTTTAAAATAATAATAATATTAAAAAATAATATTTTATTCAACTATTAACTTTTATATCATATCATCTCACCTCTACACATTATACAAATTATGTTTTTTTTATAAAACGGATCTCATTCCATTCATTTAAAGAGGACATACAACTTTGACTTCAAACAAACAGTCAATTACAAACGTTAGTAGAATCTTAGTACACTATTGTGACTGACATGGTCTAGTCCAGACGGCTTATCTCTAAAGACCGAAGTCTAAAAGATAGCACAACTGTATTCCCAACAGAGTTCACAGTAACCAAACATAAAACTCCATACCCAACTAGACTGAGTATGGAGAAACCAAACCCTAACATCACCGACTAAGCGGAGGGGGGACAACACCCTTTGGACCTAAGTCCGAAGGGACTAATGTTTTTGGATTTTTTTTTTTTTTTGTTTTCTTGAAAATAAAGACAAGGCATAAAAAATTACATTGAGAAAACACTGTAAAAAGGGAAAAACAGTGCACAAAAAACGCCTCAGAAGGGAAAACCGACGGACGAGCTTGGAAGATCCAGAGTCGCCGATTCGGGAGCAGCCTCGCGTTGCAACGGTGAAGAGCTCCTTTGGTGGCGCGTGAAGGACACGCGCCGACGAGCTCGGAATTTTTGTCCCGCACGTGCAGGCTACGCTCCACTCCGGTTGGGGCCGTGTTCGGTGGACGTGTAGATCGGCGGTTGGGCAACCTCCTGGTGGGGCGCGTGTTGACTATAGGGACCCGAAAGATGACGAACGGCGATTCTCCCTTTGTTTGGCCTAGAAAAACAAAAATAAAAAAACTAAAAACAAATAAAAAAAAAACTAGAAGGGGGAGGGAAGAGTGAGGGGGGAAGGAGCCGAAGCTCCCACCCCCTCGAGCTGGTCAGAAAGTTTTAGAGAGAGCGGGAGTTTTAGAGAGAGCGTCCGAGGGAGCGTCCGAGTCGTGAAAGATTTTGCAGCATCAACACAAATATGTAAGAATTTTGTTGCCATCTTCAATGTATACGTTTCGACACGGTACCACATTCTGACAACTAGTGCTCTTTTAAAGAATTATGTAAGTGAATTGAAATAAATAAAATTTTATTAGAATATTATTTTTTAATATTATAATTTTAAAATTTTTTAAAAAAATTAAATTATTAATTATATTTTATATAAAAATTTTAAAAAAATTATAATAATGAGATTAGATAAAATAAAATGTCACTTGCGTCGAGCCTTTTAGCATTACAATTTTTAGGTCCTACAAGTCTTTTTTTATTTATTTATTCGAAACAAAAAAAATAAAAGAACGTGCATCTTTCTTAATTTTTTATTTTTTTAACAAATGTAAACAAAAAGCAGTACAATTTAAAAATTATTGATGAAAGAATAAAAAAAAGCAATCAATGATTTCAAGGATAAGGAAATCATTGAACTGCTCGCACCATCTTACGCTAGTTTGATAGCGACTGATATTGCTCCATTAAGGTCTATATGATCATGACATCTTACCATTATAATTACCCATCTCTCTCTCTCTCTCGAAATTTATCTCATTTTCACTATATTTGTTTTCAAAAAATCTTCACAACCTCCTAACATTCCACACTCTACATTATTTTTAACTTTTATTTTTTTATTAAATATTTATTATATGAATAATGAATAAAAACTTTGAAATAATTTAAAAAGAATAAACTCAAAAAAAAAATTTTAAATTTAAAAAATTTTAAAAAATATGAAGTGTAGAGTGTGGTGGAGGTTGTGTAGCAAAGCTCATTTGTTTTTAATTGGGTATCATTCTCATCATCAAATCACTTGTGAAAATTGTGTTAAAACCTTTCAAGACCTACATTGACAAAAGGTTTAAAGGAGATGAATGTTTTTTAAGAATCTTCTTTTGTCTTAAAAAAATTATTTTCTCTTCTAATTTAATTGATTTTTTTTTCTTGATTTTGTTACAAAACAGAAGTATAAAAATCATAATAACTTTCATAAAATCTAATACAATTTTTACGTTTCACATTTAAAATATTATTTAAACAAACTTTACCTTTTATCATTGAAAAATCCAATAATGACTAAAGTTTTGAATTCCATTCTGGTGACTGTTCCGATTCAGGTATTAGTACTTTATATTTTGGTACTGGCATGTTTCGGTGTACCGTTTCCAGATAATCGTTATATAAATTTATATATATATATATTTATATAGACTAACATTATATTACAAAATAATATCAACACAAGTTTTCAAAATATATATAGATAAAAAACTCAATAATAATTTTAAATATAAGCCTTAAAAATATACATATTTAAAAACCGAAAAGCTATGTTTTTTATGTTGACTCTACGAACCTGAGTTCATTTTTCACTTCCTCCGTATAAAGAACAAAGAGACTCTTCTTATAAAAACAACAATTAATCCCCAGCACAAAAAGAGCATTGCGTTTCGTTGCAGGTCATTGTCTTTTTACAAAGGTCATTGCCTTTTTCTTCATTTTCACAGCAGGCTGAGAGAAAATCATGCAAAAAGCTACCGTTGTTTCCTAAGTTCCGAGACTGTTGCACGAAAAATGAATCAAAAAGGCCAAATTTTTTTTGTTATAGCATTTCAGACCAGAATGAGCATTTTGGCCGAAACACTAGAATTCAGCCGGAATGGACTGGAATAGGCTGAAATGGCTAGAATTTAATCCGGAATGAAATATCCACCTTCACCGTGCTGGTTACTATACCGGTAAATTCTGGCCGTTCTGACCAGAACAGAATGAAAATTAAAACATTGATAAAGACCCAATTTTGAGGACTTTTATCTAAAAAATAAAAAAAAACTCTTATACAATATCCAATATAAAATAAATTTCAGTATTTTTAAAAAAAATATTAAAAATTAAAAATATTCAATTATCGAAACATAAAAAAGAGAGAGAATATATTGTATATGTAGGGCGAATGTATCATCCTCATATTGATCTTATAATAACTGTTGGGGGGAGCTTCCCACTGGACCAAAGTTGCAGAGTCTATCGATGAGATATCAGGGCTCTTATGGTGTCGCTGCCTTAATTCATCCAATTTTTGTGTGGCCTGTTTCAGTAAAGAGTTAGGACTAATGAATTCTTACTGAAACACAACCTCGTTTCTTCTCTTCCAAATCCTCCAAGCCATAGCCATCTCTGCTAATACCTCCTCATCCAACTCATCAAGCATTTTGATCTAGGCACTTTAAAAGTCTGTTGCCTGATGCTTCTCTTCTGTAGCTGGATAGAACATTGGCTCTATACATCTCTCACAGGTTCACATTCCCATAAAGCGTGTTCAACACTTTCTTCATACTAAAAATAAATAGGGTAGCTAGAGTCTGCTACAACCTTCTTTTTAAGCAAATTAGCATTTGTAGGCAATTCATTATTACAAGATTTCCACAAGAAAAGCTTCTCAGCAATAGGAACTGGCAACTTCCACAATCAATTCCATCTTTCCTTCTGTCCAGCAGGGTTAAAGAGTTGGCCTTGAGCCCTCTATTAGATCTCGAGTTGCAAGTGGTAAGCACTTCTCACAAAGAAGATGCCATTTGTTGTACACCTCCAAGAAATCCTGTCAGAACTGTTGCAAAGACTAATAGGAATTTGACTAATAGTGGCAGCTTCTTTTTTAGAGAAAGTCTCATTGATTAGCTCCATCCTCCATGAACTTGTAACTGGACCAATAAGAGTATCCACATTTATCTCTAGTTCAAGATTTTTCACTGGACTTTGAACTTTAAAGGATGTTGGACATGGCAGCCACTTGTCATACCATATTTTAGTACCCAGCCACTCCCAATACTCCAAAATAAACCCTCCTCAAATAAACGCCTAGCAGCCACAATATTTCTCCAAATGAGAGAAGGGTTTCTGTTAAGACTAGCCTTTAAGAAATTGACATCAAGAAAGTACTTTGTTGAGATGACATTTGCAACTAGAGAAGAAGTGTTCTGAATCAGGCTGCATCCTTATTTGGCTAGCATAGATAGATTAAACTGGTCAAGATCTCTAAATCCAAGCTCACCACTTGCTTTAGCTCTTTCCCCAAGAACATCAATGAATCCTCTTTTCTTCAGCTTTATGACGCCACCAATATTGCTGCTTTAATCTATTGAGGTTAAAAATATTTTTGGGAATCTTGAATACTCCCCTTGCTGTATGCTGGGATGGCTTGGATAATAGCCTTGATGAGAATCTCTTTTCCAGCTTAGGAAGTCATGGAACATAGGATATTGACTACTATGGTGTCATATGTGACATTATCTGTGACGCTCCCAAATTTCACTTGGAAGTTGAAGGAACTTGAAGCATCAGGACATGCAACACAAGGTTACCTACCCCCGTTCATAACAATTAAGGATGCAATGTACCTAACATACATCTAACAGTATGTAATATTCGCTACGGATAATTTTTTTCTTGAGTATGCACCCATATTTTTTTCTTGACATATAATATGGCATGAGCTGACATGACTTAAACAAAGCATCAACTAAACTTAAAACTCGACATGACATGAACTAACATGAGAAGAATTGAATTGACGTGAACTTAACATGACATAAAGCTGTGCGTGAACTGAACAAGAAATATCGTGACATGAAACTGATTGTGAAATAACAAGAATTCAAACAGAACTGAACGTGAAACTGAACACAAAACTTTAATGAACTGATCGGGAAAGTAAAATAAATTCTGATGCCAGTTGTTTCGTCAGGAATAATGAACAATTAGAATGATTCTGTTAGAAATACTCATACATTCAAAATGATTGCGCCATGAGTATTTTAAATAAGATACCCTAACAATCAGAATGATTACGTCAAAAGTACCTAGTAATATTTTGACAATCAAAATTACGTCAAGAGTATTTTGAGTAGAGGTATTCTAACTACTAAAATGATTACGCCGGAAATATCTTGCATGAATTATAAATGGAGATACACAAACAATCATAGCGTGAGTGACATGTACGTGAGACGTATGACAAGACATAACATGAAACACACTCTCTAAACTCGAGACAAAACGTGACATAAAATGGAAGGATAAATGACTTAACGTAACGTAACGTGACATGACATGTACGTGAGACGTATGCAAGACGTAACATGAAACAGATAAACAGTATGTAACATGGCATAACATGTAACAGACAAATATTACGTGACATGACATAATATATAACAGACAAACATTAAGTGACAGAGTACATTGTGTAACAAATAAATATTACATGACAGAATATATATGTGACTGATAAATATTTCATGACAAAATATAATATGCATAACAGTGATACATGTAGTGACATTACATAGCATGGTATATAGGATAACATAAGTACATAAATAGTAGTTCACTTACTTATCACACATACATAGTAATCTGACATTAAATTAAAAGCTAACTTACAGTGATGGAGATTAAGCAAGAAACATGAGGAACTGTAAGTAGGATTCTAAAAGTTAGAAACTTAATCACTAACAATTAGAAACATGAAGAAATGCTAACTTAGAGTAAAATTAACATTTTACCCTCTACATGTGGAAAATGATCATTTTACCCATAACTTAAGGATTTCACATCCTAACTACTAAAATACAAAAATTTTACATGAGATTTGTCCTAAACTCAAATATCAACTTAAAAAAAATTAAAACCAAATACAACTATGAGACACTGTAAGACCGAAACTATCAAAAACCATTTCTCTTTATTTTTGTTGTAATTTTATCCAACTCCAAAACTCATGATCAAACCGAAATATTGCAACAAAGATCCTCATATCCTAAGTTTAAAAATATGCTTAAAACATCCAACAAAATTATATTTCACATAATCACAAAACTTTTTAGTAAAAAGATCCAAACTTTTTGACTAAAATATAACTCTTGAATCTCAAGGTATGACCTATTTCAAAACATTTTCAGGAACTCCAAAAATCCAAAACTTTCCTCTAACATGTTCATAACACATTCAAACTAACATGTTTTTAATCAACACATAAAAATCACCAAAAATCACAAAATAGCACATGAAGCACTTAGCTCCCTATTCTTAGCCAAAAACATAAACTCTTTCCCAACTAGCTTTGATCCAAGGCATTCTATTGTGAGATATTCAAACCAAAAAATCATATGGTTTACAAATGTGTCCTAAAGTAGATCCAAGCATTAAACTTAAAATCACATGGTTAAAAATAATTCTAAACATGAATCTAACTAAAAACATCAAACTTTTGACCCAACCGTATAATCTTTTACATAAAAATTCATATATTTGAAACCAATGCCGAAAGCCTTCAAAATAACATCCTAACATGTAGATAAAAAGGTTAGGATCATCAAATAAAAATATCGAAGCCACTGGAATAAGATTAAACTAGAAAAGACTCAAACTTTTTTAAAACAAAAACTGTTTTTACTCTTCTAGTTTCTAAGTTTCTAGATCTAAAAAAATATTTCATCAAAAGCTTTGATCATACAACTAATCTCTAACAAACATTAATATAAACATGTTTAAAATACTCCATAAAAGTTTCAGACCAAGACGTGCCCATTGGTTTGGTCAAAAACTCCAAAATACAACACACTATCCAAATTATCACCCAGAATGACTTTTCTAAGGTTAAAAAAACTTTTGACCAATCAAAAGACTATGAAATCAAACAAATGAGATACCCAAAAAACCTAGACTCAAAGATAAACAACTTTTATGAAGGAATAATTATAATAAGACACAAAGGTTCCGAAAATGGCACACAAAAATTCTTTGGAATCTGCCCGAGAGAATTTCTAAGGGTTTCTTTCCAAGAATGAGGGCGAAAAGTGGTGAAACGAGGGAAGTGGTGACCTGCACGCCTCAAATACTTCTAAAAAGGAATGTATGGTCTTGTATAACATCTTGAGGTATAGTGATTAGGCCACAAAAATGTGCAAATAGTGAGTGGTTTTTAGCCAAGGAAACTTCTAAAAGAAGGGTGGTGGTGAGGTGGCTTTTGGCCTTCACATCATGGAAGACTTTGGGGCTGTTAGGAGTAGTGGATGGCCTGCCAAGGGTGGGTGGAAATTTTCTTAAGAAACTTCGCCAAGGTGGCCAAAATTCGTGTGCCTTAATGGGCCTTAAACAAGCGGGCTTCATTTTAGGTTTAAAGAGAGTTTGGTTTGGGTTTGAGATTCTATCAAACCCAAATTCAATTTTTCTTGACCTAATCAAATTTCAAAAGTTTAAAGGATTGGATAATTATGTCATAACATGAATTTGTGGAATTAATAGCAAGTGGAAGTGATTTAATAATTAAGTGATTAAACACAATACTAGAAATTGGATCAAATAATGTTTGGAGGCCAACTTTAGGGTTTGGGGAAATTGTTTAGGATTTTGGTTTTAACCAACCTTTTGGAATTTCAATTGGATTCTTAGTATTTAGGGTTTCACTAAGGTTGAAACCTTATTTGGTTTGGCACAATTTGGATGGTTGGATGGAATAGAGTTTTGCTTAGATGGCATTATCTCACACATTGATTTCCTTCACAAACCATTGCATGGTTCATCTTGGTGCCAAGTGTCCAATAATATTCACCAAGGGTGGCTGAGATATTGCCAACTATTTAAATAAAACTTTTCTAACCTCTTTTGGACATTCCAAACTGGAGTTTAAAAACACTGCACTAGTTACTACATCGAGGTTACTATTCACTTTTGGAAAATTGAACAATAAACAAAGTGCGTTTTCGAACAAGCATTTCGTCCGAAAACTGAAAATTGGATTATTGCGCCATTAAATCATAAATATTCTTTTGAGTCTAATGGCATAGGCTATATCACATTCTAACACTTTTAACTATCTCAAATAAATAAAATCGCATTTCTGGCACCATAGTGAGTAGTAACACTAACTATGCTGACAGATTAAAATCTACACGATTGGTCAATTCGTGAAAATTTATGGAGTTTCCACTAGGTTCCTAAAGCCTATAAAAATTTCACTATTGAATTTCTAGTAGGCTGTTACATTATCGGACTGAAATACCTTAGCGGGAATGTTACATATGTTTTTAAATGTGATTGGTGGGATCTACGCGGTGGTTGGGTATCGATACTAGGCCTGCAACCCGATGAGAACCAACCGGTTCTGGACTCGGGCTAGCCCTAATAACGAGGCAAACCGACCTGGCCCAACCCGTAGCATTCGGGTTTGGATTTTTGTTTTTGTTTTTTTCTTAATTTAATTTAACTTTTTTTAAGTCTGCCTGCTTGCTACATTCCGCAGTGGGGGAGATAATTGCTATTGGTCATCTTTTCAACGTAATACAGGTTAAATCTGTACAAAAACTAATAAAAAAATGTACAAAAACTATCTATTACAAAAACTATCTAAATCACAAAATATGATCATCAACTGATAGAGAACTAAGGAGAATCCAACGATCAGATTTTCCAGCTTCCCATTTGGAGATACAAATAGTTATTTCTACCAATTTGTTCATAACATCATGATAAAATCCATAAGCAGCACAAGTGAACTCACAAAACTATCCAGTGTTCATAAAAGATGTACATTTGGTAAAAACAAATATCAATAAAGAACTACAAATCAGAATCAAATAATAATTTTGCAACAATATTAGGAATTATATTCTGAAAGATATTATTGAAATAAGAAGAAAACATGATAAATTGTATTCTGATTTTTAAGAAATATCTTAGGATTTATATTCTATATTATAGTCTTATTATACTTTTATTATATTCTGAGTTTGGCTTGATAATTTAAGCTATTTAATTGTGCCTGACCCTGAAAAATATTAAGTAAAAGGGTTATTCGAACTAGCTGGTCAGCCACTAAAGTTATTACATTTTCCATAGTTATCTCTACGCTAGTTCAATGAAAATAAAAATGATTTTCAGGATGCCACCAAAACGACAACGAAGAAATATGTCTCCTCCATCAAGTCCCGAACCGGTTGAAGACTCCTCACCTGAGAACTCTGCTCCTGATCAAATTGATACACAAGAGGCAGACGATCAGTCCACACCTACTAGTAAGTAAATTCTTGTTCATAATTAATTATATTTGAATATTTGGGGAGAAACTGATTTTAAGAATTTTAAATATATTAGTCGATGCCTTATCACGTCGTGGTCGCGGCTTAACACATGGCCTGTCTTTGGAAAAAAAATAGAAGGCACGGGAAATCAAGGTTAACATCCTCAATAACTCTACTGGGGGTATGGATGATAGTGCAGCATCACTTTCCTCCTATGTCCGAACACTAGTCCAAGTTTTTTCATCGTTTTATGTGCGGTCTTGGTGAGATGTTCTAAATGAGGTGAAGGATCACATTCAGAATCGTGTACTAGTAAATTTATATATCCTAGTTTTTTTAGAGATGTTTTAATTTCATATTTTTTATGCAATTCACTTCTTAGGATGAATTCGACCTAAATTTTGGTCGGAGCAAGAAAGTACGAACTGTGAATGAGTTGATGGCTACATTATTTAGGCGTCACAAGGGATGATGTCATGACCACTTCAAGAAATTTGAGACGTTGGAAGAGGCTGCTCAATCCCATTTTCAAAAAATGAAGTTAGACGATTGGAAGAAGTGTTGTAATCTTTCCGCAAGCCCAAATTATTAGGTATTCTAGATTTTTTCCTATAACTTATTACATCTATATTAGTTTCATATATTATATTTAACTTTTTTAATTTCTCCTGCAGCACTTAAGTTCTATCAATGCACAAAATAGAACGTCTTTGACAATCCACCATCGCGTTGATTCAAAGTCATTCGAATGCCTTACTGATAAAATGGTAATTAATTATTAAAATTTTATCATTTTTATCATATTCTTTATTTAAGTACTAACCTTTTTTTTTTAAAATTACTACTATGGCTTTGTTAGAAACACGATGATCCTGAAAATTTCTCCCTTATTCATGTCTATGCTACTACTCACATTGATGCGTACAACGAGTGGATTGATCTTCTTGCCATAGATAATTATGTAAGTGAGGTCGTTTTGTGTGAATAAATTATGCAAACATGTGAATGAATATTATGTTTTCTTACTATTTATTTAATATGTTACTTATTGTGTGTTTTCTTCCTAGTTGTAGGAAAAAAATGATTAAGATGCAATCAGCTTCTGAGGAATCTTCTCCTAGTGACATGGACATATTTACGCAGGTCCTCGGGACCAAGTATGGTTTGGTAAGAGGTTTGTGATGTTCTTTCAAGCGTGTTGATTCATCTTCCATGGTCTCGACTTTAGAAGTTAATAATCTTACCAAGGATTTGGATGCCACATGCCAAGAAATTGAGTAGATGAAGTCGAGATGGCAAGAATTGGATACTCTCTTATCGCAACAGTCTAATTTAGAGACGCGTTTGGAGCAACAAAGAGACCAAGAGGAAAAAATACGCATTGAAGTTCAAGAATAGGTACAGAGGGAGACGCTGGTCCAGATGGAACGTGTTATGTCATTGTAGTAGGATTGCGTTAGGCGAGGAAAGAAGAAAAAATAAACCCTATCATTGTTCAAAACTTTTGTTTTTTAATTTTGCAACTCTCTCAAACATTTTCATCAGATGAGACTATTTGTGGTATAATATGATACAATTTGTATGCTTTTTTAATTTTATAAAATTATTAATTCTGATCAGTACGTTCAAATGTAAAGAAAGAAGATTCAAATCTGGCTTTACGTTTGAATTAACATTTGAAGATAATTACACATACGTGCGATAAATACGTTCAAACGTATACACTCCACAAACGTTCTAACTTATTCTATTACGATCAAACAAATATTTCTTAATGTTCAAATGATTAAAAAAGATACGTTTGAACATACTGATTAACTATTCGAATGTTAAACCTTTGACATTCGAATAATTGTCCAATAACGTGCGAATGCAACATTCAAATGTCACAGCACAAAATGTAAAAATCAAACGTGCAAGTGAAAAATATCAAACGTTAGATATTTATCATTTGAATGCTAATCTGTTGTAAAATATCTTCACGTTCGAACATTGCATGTCATGGAAGACTTCCAACTGTCACAAAAAAATAGTAACGGTTGCACAGTAAACCATCACAAAATACTTTCTGTGACACATTTTTAGTGAAGGTTGCTATGACGGTCTCAAACCATCACCAAAAAGTTTTTGTAACGATTTTCTTATTTTTTGTGATAGTTTCGTCTGTCCCAATAAATGAAATCTGTAGAGTCGTGCACTTAGAGCATTGGTATTTGACTTATTAAATGAGTTCAATCTTCAAAATATGATGAATTTAGCTTTAAAATCTTGGCATTGGATTCACCATATACTCAAATCTAAAACTTTGAGCTACATGACATTTTCATTCAACTTCAAGTTTGAAGATCTACTGTTCATGACTATCGATATTATTTTACTAACAAAATCAGATCTTTCGCCCGTGATGTCGTTACTTTTTCCCCTTTCTCTTCCTCTGCCTTTCTTCCTCTCCCCTCGAAAGCCCTTTTCTCTTCCTCTCCCTTTCTTTCCGATTCCTAGATTTCCTTTCTTCCTCTCCCTTTCTTCCATCTATTTCCTCTCCTCGTTTTTTTTCACCAAGCTATCCATTCTCTTTGCCGTGAGAGTCACCAGTTCATCTTCGTCCATTTGAAAAACCTCCACTGAAGTTCAAGTTCTTAAGAGGTGTTCCAGGTGAAAGAGGACCTCCATCACCTCCATAGGCACACCGTTACCACTCCTTTCTCTTTTTTGATTCTTCGATTCTCTCCTCTGAACGTTCTCTATCGTTCACTCTCTCCCCGTCTTTATATATTAATCATATATGCATGTATGAGAAATTTTGCACTGCATTTGTATGCTTATATATGTATTTTTGCACATGAATAAATTTTACATTCCATGTATGTATTTCAGTCCTTCTGTAGTTTGAGTTGTTTGAAACAAAGAGTTGTTTTTTCAATCATTCTTTTGTTTCTTCACGGGCAAAATATATATTGAGTTGTTTGATACAAAGAATTCACACATATACCCTAATTTATGTATGGGTAGTAAAGTATGAGTTATTTGGTTCCATGAATGCCAATAACTACACTTTTGTGCCTATGTGAATTATATAGAGATCTTAATGTTTAGTCGATTGCCACTGTTTGATCTTTTTGAAGTTTTTATTTGATCTCATTTGGTAACAGTTAATTTCCATTGTGTATAAAAAAAATTACTGACACTAATTGGGCTGGATTGTTTTAACTAAATTCCTTCGAGTTCTTGACCGTCTTTGCTTTTGTTATTATTTTCTTATCTTTTTCAATCATTATAAGAATGTGGGTGTGTGATCATGTTTGGACTGATTAGCAGTGATTTCAAATTGATATTGCCCAAGTTGTCATAATCTTTTGAAAAAAACTTAATTTGTTAGTACTTGACAACTTCTTCTTGAGCCTGATGGTTATGACATTCTAGATATTTATTGTCTAAATTTGTCTCTTTTTACTCTATTCAGAAGTGACAAAAGCAATTGAGTTTATTTGTGGACTGAACCAGAAGACTGAGAGTATATATATTCTTTTGATCGATAGAACTAAGTACATCAAGTTGTTGTGAATTGCACAAGCATGAGTCTATATTTGTGATGACTTGGGAAATTCATTAGAGATGCTTGTCCTGTGGAAGAGTGAGTTACCACTGATAAATTAACTCTTTCAAAGTAATTAATATTATTGCTCGACAGATAAAAAAGAAAGAAAGTTATTTTAGCTTTCATTATATTAGGACAAAAATGTAAGTTGGTTTTGCATATGTACTTGCTGTTCCACTCTGTCCTTGGATTTCCAATGCATTCGAAGGTTTGCCGTGCATGCATTTTCCATAGCTCTGTTCATGTGCAAACAGTTTAATTTAAATGAACTTTGGGGAAGCAACATGTAGTAGGGGTTGATATTATTTGAAAATGTGCTGCCTTGTATCTATTTTCTTGTGCTACCTGGTATCTATTTTCTTGTGCCACCTTGTATCTATTTTCTTGTGATGCCTTGTATGTGATGTCTTTTCTGACAAGTTAAACATTACAATTCTTAAAGGATGGACACTTCATTTGAGGAGGACCCATTCTTCACCACTTTCTACCACTCTCTTACAAAGTGGAGCAGAAGATTGTAATAACGCTCCAACATACACGCAATATTCTAATGTTGTGGTCTAAACAACCCCCCTTTCAAGGTGAAAAGAGGCTTTCGAAAAAAATAAGTTCAAATAGGTGCATCTTTCACTGTAGTGGAGGATAACTTACTTGGCTCTGGTTGGCTCAACATTAGCATTGATGTTATATGTGGTACTGATAAGAAATCCACTCAAATGTGGGATATAATTTCTGATTTTATCACTAGTATAAAAAACCTAATGCTATGAACAGTTCGATAGGGTCATTGATCAATCGTTGGTCCATGATTTAGAAATGCACAATACTTAACAAGTTTTGTGCATTTCTAGCGCAGGTAAAATCATTGCATCCGAGTGGTGCAATCAAGCAAGACAATGTATGTACCATTTTCCTTTAATAATGTATTTATTTATCTAGGATTTATTTTCTGACAATATTCCAAGTTGTTTTCAGATTGAAAAGGCAAAAATAATGTACAAAGAGATGAAGAAGGGGGACTTCACATTGGAGCATTGTTGGTGTCTCAACAAATAGCAGCAGCAGATGATTTCAATGAATATGAGAAGAAGGCCACACGATAAACGTTTAGCCAATGAGCAATCAAGTGAAGTTGTCGACGACGTTGTGGAGGAGAATGTTGAGAGGCCTCTAGGCAAAAAAGCTGAGAAAGATAACTTGAAGAAGCAGAAGGCCCAGGAATCATGTGATGCTGAGTTCAACATGGCGTTAGAAAAAATGACTGAGGATAGACGGTTGTTCATGGCAGAGAGGAGATCATGGGTGACGAAGGCAAATGAAGATAAAGGTGCACAACTAGAACTTGATAAGAGAAAGTTTGAGGCGGAGATCATGAGCAATGATCTTTCTGGCATGAGTATCATGTAGCAAGCCTACTTCCTTAATATTCAGAAGAAAAGTTATGATGACTCTTTGAATAATTCCAAAGATACATTCGACAAATCTCCATCCACACCTCATGGATGTGTGTAACTGTTGGCTATGATTTCATATTTCCAGCTTTTAATGGATGGGCAGCCACTATGAGATCTGAATTTATTTATTTTTAAATGGATGATTTTATTTTGGAAATGTTAACTTTTTGTGGGTTGATTGTAATCTGAATTGTGACTTGATTTTGGAAAGGGAACTTCACACTTGATCTGAAATGTGACTTGATGTAATCTGAATTGTGACATGATGTAATCTGAATTGTGACATGATGTAATCTGAATTGTGACTTGATTTTGGAAGGGGAACTTCAAAATTGTAATCTGAATTGTGACTTGATGTTGAGTTTATTTAGATGCTTGTTATTTATTTTGTGTGATGGTAGCAACTTGAGTTAGATTAATCTGAATGATGGGCAACCACTATAAGATCTGAATTTTTTTTATTTTGAAGTTGGTATGTAGCCTTTTTGTGTAGCTTTTTTGTGTTTGACATAGATTGAACTTGTATATGTGCCCCTAAACTTGTGTAATTGAAATTGCTGATGTGTAACTGAACATGTTGAAATTATTTGGGTACTGCTTTTGAAGTGTAAAACCGCTACTGAAATGTACTGAAGTGTACTATTATTTTCATTTGTTGGATCATGAACTGGTTTGTGGACCTATTACATTATTTTTTTATACTAAAATGTGAATCTATTGAAGTTGCTGGTTTATAAAGTGGTTTATTGGTGGAAATGTTGGGTAGAAACATGTTGGTGGAAATATTGGGTGGAAATGTTGATATTGAAATGTACTGCAACTTGGCCTTTGTTGGGTGATACTGAATGATGGTGGATTTTAGAATGCGGCTTGGCCTTTGTATTATAAATTGATGTTATAAATTATTGTTAATTTTTGTATTTTGGGTTGCAGCTTGTTTTTATGATAGAAACAAGTTGGTTGGCTACGCTATGGTTGACTACATTACGGTTGAAAAAAAATTGATGAAAAACTAGTTGGAAAATAATAATTTAAGTATCAAATTAAATTATTAATGTACATATGGTTAGTATAATTGTAAAATATGAAAAAAAAATTAAAATATTATTATAAAAAAGTATTATTATATTATTATTTTGATGAATCCAATGACTAATCCAATTTGGGATTATAGATAGAGAGGTTTTAGATTTATGAAAAATATGTAATTTTTATTAAATTTTAAAGATGAATTTGATAAGTCTAATACCAATGCTAGCTTACACAGCCATGCCTGATCCGACATACATATTACTGTTGCTATTATATGGAATTCCATGTCACCACCTATGTCATGGCTTGATCTGCAAAACCCACATCTCCTCATACCCATCTATATGCTTAAGACAGAAGATAAAAGAAAAGCAAAATCGCATTCTAGTTTAATTTTTAAGTAATTTGCATAAGCCTGAGGCGTGCAGGTGTTCCACTTTCTTTCTTCTATTTTTTTTTTTAATTTTTAATTTTATTATCTTTTAAATAAGAATTATTATATTTTTAAATTTGTATATAAAGCACATTATATACAGAGTAATTTTACATACAACCGTGAAGTGCGTAAACACTGCGTAATCGTTTTGAAAAATAGTGGGGTCCACTATTAAAAAAGTAATTTTTTTAACGTGGGTCCCATGTTTTATTCACCTTTTTCAAAGCGATTACACGGCGGTTGTATAATTCACGGTTACAAATATATTTTCTCTTATAATATATATCATTTAAATGGTAAAATTTGATTTATAAAATTTAAAATTTAAATTTATCTTCTAAATCAAATTATGAATATTTTACTATCTATGCTTTTGTTAGTCGCGTGGAAAGAGAGATAAACAAAATGCTATTTTTTTAATTAATAATATATATTTAATAGGTTAATATATAGCCTTACAAATAAAATATAAAAGAAATCGAAAGAGGAAATCCAAATCTAAGAAATCTTATTAGTAAATAAAATGTATCCGTTGAAAGAGACAAATTTGTCGGCACCCATCTAGATCACAAAAAGGTGGAGTGTGACTCAGCCATGATATTTACACAAAATTTATTGAATAATGATGGATACTACCTATTATTTTTATCTATTATTTTTTTATTTGATTTTTTAATTTTTAATTTTATTTAATAATTAAGAAAATGAGAATTAATAAATTTATATATATATTTTAAATTCTTTTTAGTGATTAAGGATGTTTAAAAAATACTTAAAAAATGATAAAAAAAATAAAAATACTTGAAATATACTTTAATAGTATATGGATGTTAATAAGATAGTAATCCTATCACTACTTAAATTTATTATGCCACATCATGAAATGATACATGTCATGGCATAGATCATGGATGATACTGAGGTATCATCTCTCTCTCTATATATATATATATATATATATATATATATTAATAACAATTGAGTTTATCATGTGTAACTTCCACTTGATATTTATAAATTTTTTTTATTAATGTGCCCACACATAATTTTGTCGGTTATGGTATTTTTTTGGAGTATAAAATTATAAACAGCCAAACAAATTAAACAAAATATAAAGATGGGTAGATCAGTTTACCTCGGAAGCTGCTCTGATGGTGGACAAAGTTAATTTATTGATTTTCATGAGTTTGCACCATGCGGTGCTACAGTCATCAAAAAGAGTAATTTTATACATAACTGTGAAATACGTAAACGTCGCGCAATTGTTTTAAAAAAAAAGTGAGGTTCACTATTAAAAAATTAATTTTTTTTATGTGAGTCCCATGTTTTATTCATTTTTTTTCAAAGCGATTCTGCGGCGATTGCACAATTTATGATTGTAAATATATTTTCTCCATCAAAAATTTATCTCAAAAGATGTTCCGAACACTGCTTTTCATTTTTTTATATATTTTTTTAATCATAGTAAACATTTAAAAAAATAAAAAATTTATAACATTATTAAAAAATATTTTTTTAATCACTAACTTAAAAAATAAAAAAAAGTTTCGAGAGAAATGTTTGGGACCTATTTTCGGGATCCGAGCATTTCTGTTTTATATATAATAATTATTTAGGAGAGGTTTGGATTCAAAACCCACCTCAACTCATCTCAACATTTCAACTCATCTCTGAATCCAAACCTCTCCTTAAACTTCCTTTTCCAAAGACTTTCCGCAATCAAATTATTAAATATATATACCTCTATTGTTTATAAATAATAATTAATCGATGATGTTTACGGCTTATACAGAACTAATTACGTACGTTTGATTTCAGATATGAAATAAGATGAGATAAATTAAGATTAAAGTTAAAAAGTTGAATAAAATATTGTTAGAATATGTTTTTTAATATTATTTTTATTTTAACATTTGAAAAAATTAAATTATTTATTTTATATTATATAGAGATTTGAAAAAATTATAATGATAAGATGATAGATTTTTAAAATTTAAAATTTTAATATTGAAAGCAAACCAGCCCCAACTGCATCCATATGATCTACGTTGCTTGCCAAAGCATTGTGATTGGCCAGTCCCTTCTTGTACGATATCATGATTCTAATGAATTGTGATCCTTCACTGTTTCAGTAGGATTGTCTAATACAGACATCTTTTTGTTTTTTATGGTTAATTAATTTTTTTAAAGACGTACTTTCATTCTTTTCTTCACTTTTTTTTTTCAATAATAGTTTGTGACAATTGCCGAATTTTGGTTTTCCAGCTTGGATGCAGAACAGAAGGGTTTGAGCATTTGAAGGAAAGGTGTTTGCTGAATTGCCGCAGTGTGAGGACTAAAGAAAAGTCATCGAATTCCATAATAAGTTTGAATCATTTTGATCTTCTACCATTTCATTGTCAGTATGTGAACCTTCAATCTTCTACAAATCCATCACCATATAGAGATTATCTCAAGTTCTTCACTATTAACACTCATCTTCAAGATCCTACAAAATCAGATTTGAAGAATATTTTGAATATTCTTTTAACTGGTTGACTTTGTTATGTTTATCTTGATAATAGAAATGCAAGTTTACATGTCTTTGTTAACTAGAACCTTATCCATGGTACATTTAGTACATAAATACGCTTACATAAGAAGAGAAAAAAAAAATATACTAGTCAATGGTTACGGCCTACATCCATATAAATATATGTAGTATACCTCTGACACCGACATCCGCCTCTGATTTATACCTCCGACTCCGATATTAGTATACATAGTTTATAAAAATATGTATTATTTGTATTGATCATATATACTCCTATAACAAATCTAAAAACTTATATAGTTAATTTTAATACTATACTAATATGAGTTAATTATTCACTACAAGAAAATTGTTTATTTGTAGTCAGTTAATTCCAGCGAAATGACTATTTAGAACTAAAATAAATCTATTTTAGTCATAAATAGTATTTTCACCGTAATTAAATGGTTAAAAAAATCCGTTTTTCTTGTAGTGATTATAGGATAATATATTTATACTATAATATAAATAAACTAATAATCCAGTATATGTACACATCATAGTATTACTATATATCATAAATAGTCAAGTAAAGAAATAAGATGCTTGACAAACTAATATTGAATACATATATACATGTACTAGTCGCTTTGTATTCCTACGTAATAAATCTATATTGGTATTAAGAAGTAACCTAACGCAGGCACAATGAATGTCTGGGCCAGCCCATGTATTATATATGCATAAAACTCTATTGGCCCACATATACCTTGTGTCAATTTATGAAGACCCAATTCAGTGGGCCGTCGATTATTAGATTAAGGGTGCTGATAGAGTCAGAGCAGCAATACGAAGGACAATCATCTAGATGCTTATTTTATCTTTTTATTACTTAGTTGTTTAATTGTAGTAATTTCCTATTGGTTGTAGCCAAAGGGATATTTTCAATTGTGTGTCTAGTTGTTGTTGGGTGGTCTTGGGTTTCTTTCAACCTCAAAAGTTAGCTCAAGAGGGGAGGATTTCCTTCACACTTATAAAATGACCAACAGCCCATTCCACAACTGATGTGAGACAACTCCAACAATCTCCCTCTCACACATCGGTCCCTGGGTCAAAGGCAGCAACAACCCATTTCTCCCGTGGGCTATTAGGCCTGACTGTTAGTAAACCTGGGCTTTGATACCAGTGTTGGGTGGTCTTGAACCTCTCTCAACCTCAAAAGCTAGCTCAAGAGGTGAGTCTTTCGCTCACACTTATAAATTGACTACCAACCCCTTCCACAACCAATGTGGGACAACCCCAACAGTTGTTAGTACTGGTTTTACAAAGTTTGTTACGCATATCCCAATAAGCGTGTAGTGATTTTCTTTATGTAAAATATTAATCAGAAATTTTTCCTTCTCTTCTTCTTTCTTTGGAGGCCTCTCAACCTTGAAATAAATTTTTTTTCTTTCCTTACATTTCCATTGTGACAATTGGTATCCAGAGTCATCGTTCCTCGTGTTTTAGCCCATATAAAGACTTGAGCAGCTTGCAAACTCGAGAATCACTAGGCTTTGAGAAACCAGGGGGAAGTTTTATATAAACTTCCTCATCTAAATTCCCGTGAAGGAATGCATTGTTTACATCTAATTGATGTAACTCCCAACTATGTATAGTAGTTAAGGCAAGAAAGCAACAAACAGTGGTCAGTTTCACAATAAGAGAAAAAGTATCAAAGTAATCAATTCCTACTTTTTGAGTATACTTCTTTGCAACCAACCTAGCTTTATACATTTCCAAAGTACTACCAGATTTCAACTTGCACTTATAAATACATTTACAGCCAATATGCTGCATGCCAGGAGGTAAATCAGTTAAGGTCCAAGTTTTATTAGCTTCAATAGCACTGATGTCAATTGCCATTGCATCCCTCCAATGAGGATATGTGATGGCTTGATGAAAGAATTTAAGTTCATATAGATAATCAACTGATGAACATAAATGTTGATATGAAGGAGAAAATTTTGAATAGGACATATAGGAAGAAATATGATAAGATGTACCTAAAGGTGAAGAACCATCAACCAGAGGAGAAATAGTAACTTTATTATTGGATACCAAAGAACAATGCTAATGTTGTAAGTAATTAAGTGGTCTCTTATTTCTTGTGGATTTTTGTGTGGGATTTGATGGTGATGGATGCTGAGATGTTGAAGACCGAGATATGTCAAGAGTAGCAGGTAATGAATTATGTATAGGTGAGTAAATGGGAATGTCTGAAAAAGGATTGGGCAGTACAGGGTTTGAAGATAAAGAAAGAATTTGAGTTTTAGATGACTGATGAAGAATAGTAGAATCTGTTTTAAATGGAAAAACAGTTTCATGAAAAGTGACACCACGAGATATGATGATCTTATGAGTATGGAGGTTTTAGAGTTTATAACCTTAATACCTGCAGGGTATTCTAGGAAGACACAAACTTGAGCTCGAGCAGAAAATTTGTTATAAGAAGGATTGTTAAGAAAAGAAGCATAACAAAGACATCCAAACATCCAATCATGATTGTACTGTAGTTTAGCATAAAAAAGAATTTCATAAGGTTATTTATTTGAGAGTACAAGTGTGGGAATTCTGTTTATAAGGTAATTAATAGTGAGTATGCAATCACTCAAAATATGCGAGGGAATGTTAGATTGAAAACGAAGGGCTTGAGCAACATTTAATGTATGTTGATGTTTTCTTTCAATAATAACATTTTGCTGAGGAGTATAAACACAACTGTGTTGATGTATAACTCCTTTACTAGCAAAAAATGTTTTCATATCAAATTCCAATGCATTATTAGTATGGATGGTTTTAATTTTTGTATTAAACTGAGTTTCAAAAAAGAAAAAAAAAAATTGTAGATATGATCGAGTTTTAGACCTGGATTTAAGCAAATATACTCAAGTACATCTACTATAATCATCTACAATAGTTAAAAAAATACTTGAAAACTATTATATGAAGGAATTGAGAATGGACCCCAAACACCACAATGAATAAGTTCAAAAATTGAGTTAGAGACTAAAGTACATAATGAAAAAGAAAGCCTTTTCTGTTTGGCAAGAGACAAACATCACAATGACTGTAATTAGGATTAGTAAAGCAAGATAGATCAGAAGACAAGTCATGCAATCTGGAATCAGTAAGGAAACAATGCCAAAGGTGAGAACTATTTTTCACTGAATTACAGTAAGGAAAAGAAGTCAAATTACATGAAATAGAATTGCCTGGAACTTGCAGTAAATTGTACAATCCTTGTGAAAGTTTAGCTACTTCAATCTTCCTCTAATTGAAGAGGTCTTGAATCTAACAAAAACCATGTGAAAACAATAAGAAGCAAGATAACTGAGAAGTCAACTTGCTGACTGGAATGAGATTAACAGTAAAGGTTGGAAGATAACATCAATTAGAACCAAAGAATTAGAAAGTCTAACCGTGTCAATATGTGTAACTCGAATACAAGAACCATTAGGTAATTTCATAGAGATATTGACCGAAGATGTTACAGAGGAAAATAAGGAAAGAGAACCAATCATATAATTGGTTGTGCCAGAATCAAGAATCCAAGATTGTTTATAAAATTTGTTTGTATCAACATTGGGTAAAACTAAAGATTGAGAGGATGCAGTAATCGAAATACCTGAAAATGAAGGAGTAGGTGTAGATGAAGATGAGGGTGCAGAGGAAGAAACTACTTGATTCACAAAAGATGAGTTAGAATGAGATTGAAGAAATGTAAGGAGCTGTTAACATTACTCTTGAGAGAGGAAAGTTTGGAACCAAAATCGAATCTGAAATAGATTGGCTAATAGTGGTTTGATTAGCAGTGGAGTTTCTAGGTTTTGCTTTATATCCAAGTGGGTAACTAAGTACTTTGTAAGATTTATCGACTGTGTGACCCGATAAACCACAATGTGTACAATAAGGGCGTTCTTTGCGAGTAGTAGACTTCTTGCTATTCTTGGGGCCAACTAAACATTTCATAGAATCACGACTATTAGAATCACAGTTAGTAAACATAACAACAACTTCATTGGAAGGTAAAGAGTCAAAAACAATCTCACATTATTTTTCCTCTTGAAGAATAACAGAAGAAACTTTGCTTATTGAAGGAAACGGATCAGAAAGTAAGATCTGACTTCGTAAATGAGCATAAGACTCATTGAGTCCTAACAAGAACTATAGAACATAATCCTCTTGTTAATATTCAACAATTTTTTTCACAGCACCACATGAATACGGAGGCTTGGGGCAAAAATGAACTACCTCTTCCCAAAAACTTTCCAGTCTAGTGAAATAAAAACTTATAGAGGATGTTTCTTGTGTCAAGGATGCAATAGCTTCCTGGGTCTAGAAAATACGGGGCCGATTACTTTGGGCAAACCGTTCCTTCAAATTATTCCACATCTCTTTAGTCGAAGTGATGTAGATGATAGAAGAAGCGATTTCCTTTGACAAAGCTTTGAGTAACCATGACAAAACAACTGTATTACATCAGATCCATATGTGATACATTGGATCTGTTTCAGAAGGCATCGGCAGAGCACCATCAACAAAACAAAGTTTGTTTTTGGCGATGAGAAATAGAGACATGGATCAATTCCATGAGAGGTAGTTATCTCTAGTCAGTGATTGGGAGACAAGAACAGCTCCAGAATGATCACCACCGTGAAGAAAGTAAGGATATTATTCTCATGAGAATGGTGTGGAATGGTGGAAGAAGAAGAAGAAGAAGAAGAAGAATCATCGATGGGCATAGTGAACCGTCATTGAGTTAGGGTTAGGCCGGTTACGCCTGATACCATGATAGAGGAAAAATTCTAGAAGACTTCTATTATCTGAAAACTGCACAAATGAATGAAATACACGAAATATATAAATGAATAAAACTAAGGTACATGATAACTAAGGTGCACGTGATTATATATGATGATTAGTTTAAAATTAAGAGAAAATATATTTGCAACTGTGAATTGTACAACCGCTGCATAATCGCTTTGAAAAAAGTGAATAAAACATGAGACCAACATGAAAAAATTAATTTTTTAATAATAGACCCCACTCTTTTTCAAATCGATTACGCGGCATTTACGCACTTCACGATTGTATGTAAAATTACTCTAAAATTAATATCATATACACTGGTAATAGTTTGTTAGGCATATACCTTATAAGGGAACGATAACCATGTAGTGGTTTTCTTTATACAAAATATTAATTAGAAATATTTCATTCTCTTCTTTCCCCTATAGTCTTCTCACCCTCGAAGCGAGAATTTTCCCTTTCCTTACATTTCCATTGTTACACAATGATATGTGATCAGCTCCGGATAGATGCCACGACTTTTTGGTACCCTCGGATCGATCTATACTCACTACATACTATATAATCTCTCTGAAGAAGACCTATACCCCGTGCGTAGCTTCAAGACATAAAATATCTTTTATAATCATGATCGAGCATAAAATGCCCAAATAATAGAGCTGGCAAACACCATTAGTCTAATCTAAAAAATCAGAAGCAAACAAAATAGTGAAGAGGCCGTCAGGTCAATGCGTTTACTCGTCAACACATGCAGCTCCATCCTTTCTATTTTTTTATTTTCTTAATTTTCATATATTTAAACCATATGACCCATCATCATTCATCAGCCAAGGCGATCAATTCATTATCTTTGGAGTTGGGAACATAAATATTTTCTGGAGCCCTTGGACTGCATGCTTACCCACGAGCTTTCTCTCTCTATATGATTTTTTTTTTGAAGTTGGGACCATAAATTTTGCATCACTTGTCTTTAATTAATATATAAAACTTTGTTCCCCAAGTTGGATTTGTTTTTAATTACTTCATTTTGTTGTCTAGCTAAAGTTCGTATCTAAGGATAATCAAATGTTTTTATTTTTATTTTTTATTTTTTCATGTATTAAAAAAATGATATAATTTACAGTTATAGAGTATGCAAGTATCGCTTACTCACTTAAAAAAAATGTGATTAAATTTGAGACATACATGAAAAAAAATATTTTTTTAACAGTAGATCTCATATTTTTTTAAAGGCAGTATGAGAAATTTGCACACCCTAAAACTACATCTAACATTTCTCTTAAAAAATAAGACAATGAATGATGATATGCTGCCTTTTTTTTTCCCCTTTTTTCTTTTTCTCTTTTGCCAGCAACTAGTTAATAACAAATTCCAGTGCAAAGGAATCTAGTCACCAAATTCCTTCTATAGGCATGTGGTTAATTCCGATAATTAGTTTAAAATTATGAAAAATCTTACTCTTGTTGTGGTTGGAGCTGCAAAAGGGTGTGCATCCGGACTTGATTTTTTTTTTGTTCGGTCTGGAACCTGAAAATCCGGGTGAATCTGGGCGGTTATCCACTCGCATTGCATATATTTCGAGAAATCTTAATAAATACTTCCGAACACTTTCTTTTATGATTTCTTTATTTTTAATAAAAAATGATTGTATTATAAGGAATCTTTGTACCTAATGATTCCTTTAGAATAATTATTATTTTTTAAATCAATTTTAGTAGTAGCATTCCAATTTCTCCGAAAATTTCTAAAAGTGATTTTATAGTTAAACCTGAGGAGCGGAGTGTTACACAAGTCGTATAATCTATTGTCCATATCCACTTGTTCAAATTTGTTTGTGTGTCTGTATATCAGGGTTTTAACTTTTAATTGGCTTTGACCAAATTTTCTCCATCTCCAATGCCATATTCTGTACTACTGAAAAAGAAATAAATCAGGTTACATGTGCCCACTTGGTAATTCTATAATAAAGATCGACATCAAATGGATCAACCCAACAAGATGTCCATATTAATGTTCTAATGCCTACTTTTTTCTTTGTGTAATAGTGCTGTACTGTTTATATATAGATTAAGATTAAGATTAAGATCAAGCTATTTTTTTACCGTTACAAGGCAATACCGACAAAAACTTGTCAAGATTCGAGTTCAAAGTTATAAATCTTATAGGGAAAGGTTCCAAATGCAGAAAAAAAAATAAATAAATAAAGTGGTAGAGGGAAAAACAAGTAACTCAAGTGACTCTGCATGTGGCTTTACAGTTGAATTCATGAAACATAATGCTTGTCTAGTTTCCATGAAACTTTTACCCAAACAGGTGAAATTTAAGCGTACAACATATGCATCTTTTCACAGAAAGAAATGCACAACTTTTACCTGTACTGTCAATAAAGTGTTTGCATCAAGAACATCAACAAGTTCCCACAAACACGAGTCCAAATTTGACTCTTTCAACTTTTTTTTTTTTTTCCTAAGCGAATCTTTAATCTGTTTGCTAAGTTGAATCTTCAATCATCCCATCCTTTCTTTGCAAATCTTTTTTATTTTACCCACAGCTGGCATCAGTTCTAGTACAATATCTTTTCCTGGGTCTTGTGTTCATCAAACAAGACGCTGTTGCCACCAGTAGAGCTAATCAACTGCTTAATTTCTTCAAGGCCGTAGTCTAATGGGGTTTCTTCCCACATACCATTTTGCTTTTCCATCCAATCGTTAAGATTATCACCACCATTAGAAGTCATGAGAGAGCTCTGGTTTCCTTGGGCCCCATTGAAAAAGCAGTTCTTTAGACCCGGTACTTGTCCTTCACCACAAGTTTCAACTGCTCCAACTCCTGTGCTGCCACCACCATATTCAAAGTCTCCTTCTTTGCTATGGCTGATGAGGTTATTAGAACTTCTATCAGAAGAGCTGCAGCTAGCTTCACTTCCAAAGCTTGGCTGAATATCTCTTACAAGATAATTTTGCTGCTGAGCTACATAGCTTTCTTGGTCTTGAAGAAATGGGGCTGCATAACTGGAATAATTGTCCCTCAAAGAGCTTGAGGTGAATGAAAAGGGTTCTATTTCTGTGAAAGCAGTGGTTGGAGTGTAGTAACTAGTACTGTTGCTGCCTTTGTATAATATTGTAGGTGTTGCAGATGATGATATTGAGGATGTTGAAATTTTAAGCAAAGTTGAATGGAGATTTTTCCTCTGGGCTTGAGGAAACATACCCACCAGTTTCTTCTTCAGCTTGGTGTTCCAGTAGTTCTTAATATCGTTATCAGTTCTGCCTGGCAACTGAGCTGCTATTATTGACCACCTGCATTTGGATCAGTTGTGAAGAAATTCCATGAGAAGAAATGTACCTGAGCATCTATCCGACCTAAACTTCGCATGCATGGATAGCAATTATCCCTCCCCTCAATTTCAAACAAAGACAGAAGAACAGAAAAGTATTTCTTTTTGAGAGTAAATTCTCTGAACAAGTGATCACCTTTCCTCTAACTTCCCAAGAATAGAACAATTAACATAATCTTCATCGTTATAAAAGAAAACCAAATCTAAGCTTAGCCCAGATAAAAAAATTACAAAGTAAATAAGTAAAAAAAGGACAGTAATCGGAAACAACTAAGATTACCTGCTTCCGATTGCAGCAAAGAGACTGCAAATTATCCTATCTTCATCATCAGAAAAGTCACCGTGTTTAATGTTGGGTCTGAGATAGTTTAGCCATCTTAATCTGCAGCTTTTCCCACACCTCTTAAGACCTGATGGGGCCAAACCATTGGTGATGACGAAAAATAAAAGAGTAAGAGATACTCCCTACATTCTCAAATCAATATAATGAAGAGGGCGGGTGACATTTCTCTTGGAATTAATATCTTGTCAGCTTTCTATAAAGCCCAAAAATAAAAAAGAGCAAACAAAAAAAGAAAGGAAAAAAAAGTTTCTTACCAGCTTTCTGAGGAAGAGAAATCCAATTCCGTCCAGTCCCATATTTTTCTATGTACTCTTTCAGCTTTGCATCTTCTTCAGGTGACCATGGCCCTCTTTTCACATTCGACTTGTCACAACAAGGAGCCCTTCCCATCTCCTCTCTCTCTATTAATGTATGAGTACTCTCTCTCTCTCTCTCTCTCTCTCTCTCTCAGATACCTCTGCTATGATTCAAGTGGGGCTTTCAAAGTGGGTGATGCTACATGTTTCTTCACAATACTTGGGTTAGGGGAACTGGGGGACCAATTTATTGAGAGTTAACAGAAGTCAAAAGACAGCCTCTCTCTCTAATCTCAATCATCAAAGTTCCAACCTCTCTTTAATAGCTGAAAGAAGTTTCCATCACATAAAAATTAAAAATTAAAAAAAGAAAATCAGCAACAGGGGGAACCCTTACCTGGTCACTGGTCTCTCTCCCCATCTCTCACACAACGAATCCAAAGTCAGCCTAAACAACGATACACACTATCGATCTGTTACTCATGAAAACGATCGGCTATTGCTATGTTTTCCAAGCGGTAGGGTTAAGTCATAGGCATGTGTTGTCAAATTGGCGGTCCAATCATATCATACATTAAAAGTAATTTATTTGATATTCACTTGGTAAGCAATCTATCCATATATTCAACCTCTTTTTTTTTTTTTTTTATTATTTGAATGGACCATGCATTATTTAGTAACTAGTAAGTGAAATTAATTGGGTTAAATGTTTGGGGGCATGCCCTAGTTTTAATGGGGTCAAACTTAAATGTTAAGACTACTACTAGGGGTGATAAACGGTCCGGTCGGACCTTTTCAGACCGGATCGGACCGAATGAAAAATAAAAATAAAATAATATTTTTTATATAATAATTGTACAATCAACAATATAAAATTTTAAATATGTTATTAGTACTTATTAATATCCTATAAATTAACAAGATTTTATATATATCTTTATCTAACCTATCACTATTAACAATATAAAATTTTAAATATGTTATTAACACTTGCTAATATTCTATGAATTAACTAATATATAATATCAATTAGTTAATTATATAGTAATTATATAAATTAATAATATAATTTTCATCTAATTTATTATCATTGACCATATAAAATATTTTTTTATTGAGTTTGTTATATAATTCACATTAATAAGTCACTTAATTTAATTTAGTATTTTAAATAAATTTTTTTTATTAATTATTTAAAAAAATAAAAAAAGAAAAAAAATTAGGCCGGACCGACCGTCGGTCCGGTCCGGTCCGGTTTGAAAAAATAATGGACCGAAAATATTCGGTCCATCGCCGGACCGAACCGGACCATTTACACCCCTAACTACTATAGATGTATACGATTAATGCTATATATTACATTCTTATCTCATTTTCATTTTTATTTCTAAATATGATACTTTTCATTGCCATTGGATCATTTCTTAACTTTTTGAAAAAAATAAATCAAAGGTTAACGGATACGCAATGCCACCTCATCATAATAAGATAAGAAGATGATGTGAATGATATAGTATATATATAGAATTTTCCAATACATATATATATATATATATATATGTATTTGTATAATGGTGTAGTATCTCCCATATTTGTAACCTCGAAACTCATGCTACCTCATATCGAGATGTTCGACATTCTTAGCAAGATGTTCCATTTGAGCATCAAGGGTTGAGATACATACATTTGGAGTTGTGTTATCTTAGGGTACTTGGGACTAGTTTTTGGGATTTCCCAATGCAGTAGGCCGCTTGGGTACTATGTTGGCCGGTTTGACTTAACGTTCATTTGAAAGTTCGATAGGAATAAATCGATTGGTGATAATGGGATCGTTCATTTATAGTGTTAGTATTTATTTAATTCCCATGTGAAGGGAGAAAATCTTTTACACTGGGCCCGGGTTGCAAGAAGGGTATATGACGGGGAGTTGGGCCAAAAGTAAGGCCCAGCCATATAATCTAAGTCTGGGCCAGAAAGGTAAATGTCCAAATCTAGGCGTGGATAGGAGACTTGGGTCGGGCTATGCTGATGGGACAGAAGATATGAGTAAAGACTGGGAAGGGAGGGATGTGACGTATATCACCAGATGGATGGGACACGAGATAGAAAGCACGCTGCATTTAATGCGGCCTAGAACAGAGGCCACACCGCGTTCAATGCGGCCCATAATAGAGATCATGCTGCATTCAATGCGGCCCAGAGCATAGAGTGTGCTGCATTCAATGTGACCCAAGACTTGAGCAGTGTACAGTAAGCTTGAGACCTTCGCTGCTCGGCAAGATGGCAACATAGAAGCTGCTTAGTGAATCAATTGCGCAGAGCATATTATCCCCTGCTATGCAACACCCCACTGTGGTGGGATCCTGATCGGTAACTATAAATAAGGGCCAACTAGCAGCAAATAAGGTAATATAAAAAATCTATCACCCTCCAGATACGTCATTATTTACTTTCGTTTATTATCTTCTTCACCATACTGACTTAAGTATCGGAGGATCAACGGACCCCGAGGTCCGCCCCGTAGTTACTTTGCAGATACACGCTCGGATACCGGGAGTGTGAAGTTGCCCAGGCCCACGAAACACGACATCAACACCCTTGTAATTTGCTTGGGTACTGTTGTTTTTGTTTGTTTTTTCTCTGTTTTGCTGTTGTCTCCCAACAACAAATTTTTGACTTTGATAGTATGGAACCAAGTTTAGGTTAGGAGCATTTCAAACATAGAGTTAAAAGTAAAACTTATGGACTCCACATGAAAGTCTTAGTCTGAAATAGGGAGGAGCCCAGCTGCTCCCTCGACGCTTTCACCGCCAACTCATGACTCTTTTGATCTCGACATCTGCATTATTCTCTCTCTCTCTTTTTTTCTTCTTTCGGATATGTAGCAATCTAGCCATTTAGTTGATTGTCATGTGCCCTCAATCCCTTTTCTCATCATCCACCTCATTGTTTACCTCTCATGTCCCTACCGGCCAACACATGAGAGGTATATATGTGTTGTCTTCAACCTGCACGCGGGGCATGCCCTCCATGCGCGAGTACCCCATCTTGCGGTGTATATGTACTTTATAAACCAATCTCTCTCTCTCTCTCTCTCTTTTTATTATTATTATTATTATGGGAAAAATAAACCAATTAATCTCTTTCATGTCTTCCTATATATCCACAACAATTTAGTATCTTAATTACACAACTTAATATAACTCTTGCATTTTTCGGAGAAAAAAAAAATGAAAGGCTTAATTAATGGAATTCTTTGTTCAAACACGTTGATTTTATGATATCATTCATTGTTTGTCTCCCAATTGATAGAAGCACTGTAGTTATATGGTCATTATCTCATATAGTACTAGCTAGTAGTATTCGTTTCTTAAATTAAAAAATAAAACATATAAAATAATTTGCAATGGCACTCATGCATGACGTATATACTAAATAAATGGGGACTCAGTCATTACTAATAAGAAATTAAGTATAACATTTAAAAAAAATGACCTTGTAATTATCCATGCTCATGCATGCAGGTCGTGTGTATATATATATATATATATATATAGCTCATTGTTAGCTACTTTCTTCCTTGATTATGACACTTTAATCCATCATGTGATAATTAATTAATATTCCCTTTAAAGATAACTTAAAAAATACTCTAGATTAATCAATAAAGATCAGATCAATAGCTCTCTCAGGGCCCATCTGATTACTTATTTGAAAGGAAAAAACTAAATAAGCCTCGTCCACCTTGAAGGATACGCTAGCTTCTGATGCATGTGCTTTTTTTCTCACCCTGAAAAATACTTCTGGTTCTTAATTTGGTTTCTGTCACGACTTCTCTCCCAATCCAAAATCCCATAGGCTAGTTAGCTGGATGTTTTGACCTCTATTCCCTTAATTTCACATGTTCTACAGCTACAATTAATGCTTTTGATGACTTTATTAACCCACTCTAATCAGTTAGATTTGTGAAGAAAATTGTTCATTCTAATTTTCTCTTTTGTTGAAATTCTGAAGTCTGATTCGTGAAAATAGTATTTTAACAGATGTGATCGAGGATAATAAAATTTCGAACGAAAAGTTGTAAAATACAAAAAAAAAAAATTTAATTATAATTTTAGGATTTATATATATTACAAGAAAAACGAGCATTTGTGATGAATTATTTGCGACGATAATAGCCTCATTTTGGCAGAAAATAGTCATTTTTACAGGAAATAGCTGACCACAAATAAACATTTTTCTCAACTACATGTAACCTAAGTCGTCATCAATATTTTAGCCTTTGAAAAGTTAATGTATAGAATTACCGGCCACCGGCTAATAAGAACATATATATATATATATATATATATATATATATATATATCTTGACTCTTGAGGAAGAAATCAATCTATATATGGTGGAAAGGGGAACTATATAAAAACCAGCAGCCAGGGTGGTTAAAATGGTTGAACCCGCTCTATATACAGACATGACGTTCGTTATCGCGATCTTTAGTACCTATCTACCGACACAACAACTCGATCTTAATAACTTTGTCTTCATGTCTTCACCATCTAATATCGATTCTTTACATTAAACAAGAAAAATACAAAGCATTTTCTGCTAACATCTCTCCCTTGTATCCGCAACAATTAATTGTCCTGCATACTCGAGCAATATTCAAAGTACTCACGATGCACGAGCCCTTTGGACATGAGTACTCAATCCTCTATGCCTGCATGCATTCAGCAAGATCAAGCATGCATCGATGTAATAAGATCTCAATGCGAGATTTTGATTAGATTTTCTTATATATAACTATATATGATCGATGCTGAAAAATAAAATTTTTTAATGATTCTGTTATCCTTTCTGATTTTGATTAGCCTTTCTGTTCCCCGTGACGTTGTTTCTTGCACACGTTGGGTAAGGTTAATAATTTTTTTTTTATTATTTTCTAAAAAAACATCATTCAATATTTATCTGTCCAATAAAAAGGGCAATTCCATTCTTTGTACAATTGAAAAAAGAAAAATGATACTTACAATTGTGAGAATTGTATATTGTTTGGGCGTGGAGTATTGGACGTTGTTAGAACCGAAAATTTTTCGTTCGAATGTAAACAATGTTGTTTGAATGAAAACATATTGTTTGAACTCACATTGCCCATTTGAACTTACAGTGTTTTAGTTTCATAAAATATAAAAACAGATCATGTGTAAATATTTATACATAACGCCCATTGTACGTGTAAAACCATTAAGTAGATAAAAAAACTATATTAAAATATATAATATGTTACAAAAAAGTTGATGTCTAATAATTAATTTAGTCCATGCCCAAAGTCCTAACAATCAGCTCTATCTTCATCAAATGAGCATCCACCCTATTTGTGAGAGGCGTAATGCTCCTGTCATTCGTAGCTCAGGAATTGCCACACAAATCTCTATGGTCAGAATATCAGCAACGACAACACACATATTTGTGCGCACAGTATCAATAAATGACCCACGGATCTCGGTGATATCAGCGATCTCATCTGTACGTGCAACTGCTGCGGTGGCGGTAGTATGTCTCCTTGAGGGTGGAAAACTCATGGCCTCAGCAAGCTTTGACTGCTGCCTAGTATAGAGGTGGCTTGCGTTTTTGCCCAATGTGATAATATTTATCGGGCTAATTTGTGATTGCCGATGCTTAGAAGAATTGACCTCCTCTCCCGCCGATAGAAGGAAAAGGCAAACTACTCCTGGACAGGTACTTAAGTCTGATTTGGATAGCAAAATCCTTCAATCTCATCCCATCTCATCTCAATATCCAAACACCACAAATACAAACACTTTTCAATTTCAAATTTTTAACTTTTTTATTTAATTATTACCTAATCATTGTAATTTTTTCAAATTTTCAAACAAAACACAAAAGATGATTCAATTTTTTCAAATCCCAAACCAAAACTAATATTATAACAATATTTTAATTTTATAAATTTTTTCTTTAACTTTTTCTCTCTCATTTCCCAAAATTTCATAAAATATTTTAACTAAAACTATTTCACTACTATATACAGATCATCTCATCTCATCTCACTATTCAAACAAGGCCTTAGACATATCTCTAATTCGGGATAGGTAATATAGGGGCAAATCAATCGGATGGCCTCTCTCCAATCACAATTGTTGGACACGCCATTTTTCCTTTAGTGCTCCACCAAAATAAGTTTCTGTAAGTGAGAAACTCATTTATTTTCCACAATAATGTTGCATGCATATAGAAGCTTCTTGAGATCGAGACATCAAAGGTATGTATGCTTGTTTCCCACAACTCTTGTAACTCTGCAATCAGTGGTTGAAGATAAAGTCGATGTCGTTCCTCGGTGATCTGGGCCCTGGGAGAAGCAATGCTATGGGAAGTACTCCTCTTGTACTGCCTTGAGGTCTATGAGGTTGTGTGACAGCTGCATGACGGGAAAATAGATTACATTTATTGTGTTTTTATCATAATTATAATCTTAGTAATATCTGTATTTATTCATAGTTATATCGTGCTTTGATTCATAGAAGCGTGATATCCCATCCTCACTAAGCAAGTCCAATGATGAGTTAGGAATAGGTGTCAAAGAATGAATTTCTTTTCGTTTTGGCAGCATAGTTTTCTATGCATATTCGAACTAAAAGGTAGTACGTATGGTCACATTCTTCAAATGATTATATCCTTAATCGAATGGCCATGTCTCCAATATTCAAACAACTTCCCATCCCCTTTGAACATTCACAACCTATTCTAACATGACTAAAGTGTTCAAATATTGGCCTTACATCATAAGTTCGAACAATATTCTATGTTCTAATGAAAGTTGGCCGTTCGAATGCTTGTTAAGGATGAAATGACTTCATCACAAAATTTTTTCCCATTCGAAGAACTTTGAAAAGTCAGGAAAATTTCGTCCGAGAAGATATTTTCTAGGACGAAATTTTTTCTCCTCTCAGATTGTCTTTCGCAGCAGACCTATTGGGACGAATTAGGGATGTAATTTTTCTGTCCCTAAATTTCTTCTGGGACGAAATCCCATTATTTTGGGATGGAATGTTTCGTTCCAAAAGAGGGTTTTTGTTGTAGTGAGTTATCATCTTTTTTAAATTTTCTATATCTTCTAATATATCGTCCGATAATTGAAAAATTATTTATAATTAATCTATCAATTATTTGATGCCACATTATGAAAAAATGAAAGAACAATGATTGAATAGATGGTGAATATCACTTTTGTTATGCAAAGGACAAGGAGCTAGCGTTGCACAAACGTAAAGTAAAGGTATGAAAATTGAAAAATCCCCTTAAATTAGCTGGCCCCCAAAGTTAGGTGAAAATCAAACTAACCTTTTTTCTCCTTAGATTTTTCTTTATTTTAAAAACTTTTAGAAGAGGATGGCCTAACCAAATTTTTTTTCTATTTCTTTATAAAGTCAAGTTGAGAATATAGTTTATAGATAGATAAAGGGGATTGTCTTCTCCCACTATCTATTTCCCGTTATTATTAATGGAGGCGGCCAGGAGACTTATTTCCTTGCATATAGACAAGGATATCCAGGCATCCATCTAGTGAACTGAATTTTCCCGACGTCCCAAAGACTTCATTTATTGATGTACGTTATATTATATACTATATGAAAGCTGCTTAATTATAACTAGTTATTTTCTGTAAAAATTACTATTTTTATTAAAATGAGTCTATTTTCATCATAAATAATCCGCTAACATTTGGAGAAGTGACGAGTATATATATATATATGATAAGACTTGTGCATTTGGCCATGAGAATAGGCAAATAGATTTGGGTATTGGGTTTTGTTTGTATTTCTCACGTTTTTTATTGTTATCACGGTTTTCCTCCGCTACAAGTGAGGATTTTTCTTTAATAAAATTGGGAGGGGATCACTCTTGGACAAGTGATATTCGTCTCTGCTAAAAAAAAAAAAAATTTGCTCAAGCTATGTCTTGAGAATAGGCCAATGCATATATAAATTAAAAAGATAAATATAAAAAATGACATTTCTAAATAACAAAATTAATTTTAGCTGATCATGAGTTGGCAAGGACTTAAAGCAAAATCCGCGAAGCATGCTGGTTTCGTGCATAACAGGACAAACACTACCTAAAAAAAGTAAGTAAAAAGACAAGCGTCTTCACTTGCATTGACTTTTCATAGAGAATATTACAAAGATGAAGTTGCCAATACGTTACCTATTTATTAATAATTAAATTAATTAATTAATTTGTTGGGCTACCTAATCTACAACGAACTAATCTTGATATATGCAGCCACAGGACCACACCTAAAACCTACGATTTTACATCAAAGTTGTTCTTCCCTATGTATTTTCCAGCTGCGGCATTAATCATTTTGTCATGATCACTCATATACTGTCTTCCAGCTTTTATTTTCTGCAACGAGATTTCAGTGAAGATGCCAAGTTGTGGATCGTTCATCTTTGCTTTGTGTAGAAGTAAGAATTTATCCATTGGCACGTGGTGTAATCTGGTTAGTTGATTTAGACTATGATCAGTAATGATACACATATAATCTTTTATATAATTATATTTTAATTAATATAAGATAAATTTGACTTTAATTATTCCATTCATATCAAATTTTTACATTGAATTATCTATTTATTTATTATATAATAATAAAATAATATAAAATGAATTTAATTTTGACTATTCCATTCACATTAAATTTTCACATCAGATTATTTATTTTTTTATTATATAATAATAAAATAATAATAATTTAATTTTTAATTTATTTAATTTTATCATATAAGAGTAATTTTATCATTTTTTTTTAAATTTTTATTAAGTGTTACTGTGTTGTTCTTCGTTGGATGAGTAGTTGTAACCAACCATTTTATATTCATTGACTCATCAAGCGTGAGTGATGCATTGCAGCCACTGACTTAGCTTACTATATGGATTGCAGTAGTTCTGAGAAAATGTCAGAGAAAGAGAGAGAAAAAAACAATAAAGTAAAGATTTGCTCTATTTACGGTATACAGCAAATATGATTTTACTTTAGCGTTACTGTAGCTAAAACTCGGTTTGAATGACTTTGTCTAATCCGGTTTTCTGTCTGTAATAGCTAAATGTGGGACTCTTTTTGCGAGAATGCTTTCAGAAGGGTTGCATGTATATCATTTTCTTTATAAATAAATAGTATGGTTTGGGAGAATCTTTAACAAGGATCAAACAAAATATGTAGGGGATAACCAGTCAGGTTTAATCCTGAAACGATTCGGTATATAACATGAGTTTTGAAAATTTAAGAATCGATACAGACTGATTTATTATCGAAATCAGAACTTTCAATGATGCTTTTTCCCATTTACCGTTTATAACGTATGGCACTACATAAGTTTAATATTATAATATTTGAAGTACTAAATTTAATTATTAGAATTTAGTATTAATTATTAACAACTACTTATTTATTAGTGTCTAATTATACTAATATAGTATAAATAGTGTCTAATTTATTAGTAAGATTAAATTATTAGTTATAAGATTTATAGACATGAATAATAAGATTAAAATCTCATACTATATTAATTAGCAATTTAGAATATAATATATATAATATAATATAAAAATTATATAAAAAATATTTTATAGATAATATAAAAAATTAATATATATATATATATATATACACCTGTCGGATTATGTTTAAACTGATTTTCAAAATATGAAAATTGATACTAAATCAGTTTAAGAACGATTTCGATTCTAAATAAGAATCGGTACCGGACCAGACTGAATATGAACCGGAGTACTTGACTCACCGGTTCGGTCAGTTCAACCGATTTTCTGAATTTTTTTAAGGCCCGTAAACATATGTATCTCCAACGAATTACCGTAAGCTCTAATGTTAACGTACTGTAGTCGTTACCTATCGATCGATGTCGTCCTCACCATTTGGCCCATGAAGAATACACAAGCGTTGTGAGCTAGCTGTTCCTTCCAACCTAAATAGAAGAAAGTGAACATTGTATAAAAGTCACATACTGGCAACACGTTCTGCACAATCTTGTGATATCGATTTCTCTAGTCATTGTTTAATTTTCTTGGTGCCCATCGTCCCGTAAAAATCACCAAGGCGAGGGTTTAGAATTTGGACTGAATTGAAATCAATTATTGTTCAGTTTAATTTTAAGGTAAGTTTAACATCTAACCACTCAACTCTCAAATTACTAAATTCATCCCAACTCAAAACTTCTTTACATGTAGGACTCACAAACTTTTTCAACGAACGTCTCTTTACACGTGAGACCCATAACCTTTTTCAACTTTTCATAAATACATCTAAACTCATTTTAAAATTCAAATACATCTAAACTCATCTTAGGTGGGTCCCACAAAACTCACTCTACTATTTCAACTCACTACTATTCATAAATAACTTAACTCATCTCAACTCAACTCAACTCAACTCAACTCAACTCAACATCTAAATGAGGCTAAGACATTCTATGGAAGTATTAATAAGTATGCATCCACTAGATGAAATAGTTTCGAAAAGCATTACGCACCTAAATGTATACTTGTCAGGAAGCTTAACTAGAACTGTGGAAAATGGTTGTGTTGTTGCATTGGATATAAGGATGCACACTGGTTATGTGCATGGGCTTTACAGCGGTCAACCACAATCTTTGTCCTGGACTATGCTAGGCGACAAGGCAAAAGATTGCCACCAATTCCACTATAGTCGACATCCATTGAGTACTGTACACATACCAAGTGTGGCGCCCTCAACAATCTCCCGGTGTAGGGGATGCAGCGCTCCACTTGGGTCACATCCCTCGCCGTTGTGATACTTACGTCTGCTTGTATACCCGACACACACATGAATCAATTCGCAGTGAAAACGTAATAAGATAAGATATGATAGAAACTTTTACAAACTTAGTACCAGAGACATTAATAGTCACCAAGTCAATATCATGAATATCCGTGAGTCACCAAGTCTCAAAATTAACCAAAATCATTAGACCCCATCGTAAGCTTTTTCTTAAAACATGACAACTTATGTATCTACATAATAATTGTCCAAATGGGAACATGCCCCCGTCTCACTCTACGGGTTGCGATGGGTACTCCTCGGCCTACTCGTAACCATTGTCAAAGCCTACATTTGTATCGAAGTATACGATTCTGAGGATTGAAACCATAGTAGACTTATGAAATCTCCACAAGTCAGAAGTCATGATCAGTGTTTTAAATTTCGTACCGTACCGGCTGGTACGGTCGAAATTTTTTGTTTCGGCCATCCGGCCGGTACAGGTACTATATCTGTTTCGTACCGGCTAAAATACCGGCCATACCGGACTATTTCGGCCTGTACCGGCCTATATTTCGGCCAGTACCGGCCGATATTTCGGCCTGTGTTTTTTTTTTTTTCGGTTTTTTCAAATTACAAACTTATTTTTAACTCCTAATTCAGACTAGACTATTTATAATTTTTATATATATGTATTTATATATAATTTATTTATATATAGACTATTATTTTGGAATATAATTTTTATATATATTTATATATATAATTTATTTATATATTGACTATCCCAAAACGTTACCCCGAAATGCTATCCCGAAACGGTACCGGTACCGAAATATTTCGTTCCAGTGCCTTGACCAGTACGACGTCCGGTACGGTATTCAAAACATTGGTCATGATAAGGCATGCAATATATAAGCGAATATAACGATTGTGCAGGAAGAGTGACATGAAGAAATCTAGATAAAAACTTACTTATTGGGAAAGGAAAATCGAGTAGCCAATAATTACTTTGGGGCATGCAACGCCCCGAGGAACATGTTGAATAACTGCATGTTTTTAGATTCAAACTGGGTGAGAAAATCGAGCAAGTTACACTATTCATGATTATAAAACTTGGAAACCTTAAAATAGAACATTGTATTTAATCCAGCCATGAAATTCTGAGCAATCATAAATAATACAATCTTAACGGAGTAAATGCCTTCCGAGCATCCCACGCTCAACATAAGTCCAAAACTCCTAAACTCGAGAACCCAGGTTAGCCATTAACCACTGGTTCAATTGAGGACCCTAGGCCCTCTCATAAACCAAAATATTCGAGGACCCCAAGCCATTCATAAACCCATCTTTAAGACGTTCCTTTTCAACGTATGCACCACAACCTCTCCTGTAATGATGGTGTACACATCCTAGCTCCCTTCGTTACACCGCAAGTAATGACCGTGCGCAGGACTTCATTACAAGCAACGCTTGGCTTCGTTTATCCATCCTTGGCTTCGTGCACCCATTTTGCATTTGTGCTACACTTTGCTCACCCACTATATATTTTTTTTCTTGAATCGCATATACACATGTCTGTTATTGCTAGCCCACGTTATTGCTTTGCCCCAAACGTCGTATTGCTTATGTAACTTAACCACACATTGCTCGCACGAGTTATTACTTGCCCAGATGACGCGTTTACATCAATCAGTTTGCCTAAGCCTTCCCTCTCCTAGACTTTGCTCGCTTGTTTGCCTGGTAAAACTTCCCATTCGTTCGATGCTGCGAGAGTCTACGTGGCTACTGTAAAATGGGTTCCTCCTAACATTTGGAATGGCTCTCACATCCTCACCCCTTAAAAGAGAACTTCATCATCGAAATTGGGGAAATTACTCAAGTCCCACCAAATCAGACATAATCAAGGATGTTAATGCTCTAATTTTATCATTTGTATACTCACTGAATTACAAAAACTCAAATAAATGAGGGTATTTCTCTCTCATAATCTCTTCATGTTCCTAGGTGATCTCTTGAACCTCTGAGTTTTTCCACAATACCTTTACCAAGGGTATTGTCTTGGTCCTCAATCGTTGCTACTTTTAATCCAAGATATGCACCAATGCTTCTTCATATGTCAGGTTAGGTTGAAGTTGAATATTATTGGGGTTGACTATTTGAAGTTCCAGTTGCCTGAAGCTCTACCTTAAAATGGAGACGTCAAACACGTTGTGCATGTCCCATGCTCAACTGGTAGTGCAACCTTGTCGGCCACCGGTCTGTCCTTTCTACCACTTCGAATGGATCGACATATCTTGGACTCAACTTAGCCTTCCTCTTGAATCGGTTTATTCCTTTCATGGGTGACACCTTGGTATACACCCAATTGCCTTCTTTGAAGGTCAATTCTCTCCTTCGTTGTTTGGCATAACTCTTTTGTCAACTCCTCGCTGCCATTTTATCTCTAATGATTCTGACTTGATCATTCATCTCTTGAATTAGCTCTGGCCCAATGAGCTTGCTTTCTCCGACTTCATCCCAATATAGGGGTGACCTATGCTGCTTCCCATAAAGGGCCTCCTAAGGCACCATCTGGATGATTGCTTGATAGCTATTGTGGTAGGCAAACTCTCTTAGGGATAAATAATTCTCCCAACTTTCCCAAAATTCTAGAGTACACACCCACAACATATCCTCTAGGGTCTGTATGGTCTAGTCAGATTGCCCGTCTATTTACGGGTGATATGCATTGCTGAACCTTAGTCTCATGCCCATCGCGGCTTGCAAACTCTTCCCAAAGTATGATGAGCACTCTTGTTAGAGGATCCATAATCACCCATGATGAATTCTTTCCATTTGGAGTCCTTGGCAATCTAATCATAAAGTCCATGGCAATGTCATCTCACTTCCACTCACGGATCGATAGAGGTCGTAAATTCCTTATGGGTCTTTGAAGCTCCGCCTTCACTTGTTGACATGTGGGGGCATCTCTTGATGAATTGAGCTATGTCTTCTACATCCATTCCCACAAAAAAGTTGTCTTTAGATCCCGGTACATTTTTGTACTCCTATGATGTACTAAGTATGGGGCAACATCAGTCTCGATGAGTATCCGTAGGGATTTCTCTTCTATCTTTGTCCAAGGGTGCCATCCCTACTAAGATTGAAATGAATGGTCCCTTTTGCCTTTCCAAACATTCGTTGAATGTCCAATAATATAGGGTCCCTTCGTTGACGACCTTTAACTCCTTACAATCCAACACCCTTGCCTCTTGCATCGAAACTATAACATTCTCTTGTTGAGATCTTTCCAACAGTAGTCTTCTTAGTCCATTGAGGAGGGAATCCACCTTTGAAGAATCAGTGCATCGGCAACCAAGTTAGCCTTTCCCGGGTAAACTTTATTTTGCACTGGTAGTCACTAATTATTTCTAGCCACCTCCTCTGCCTCATTTTGAGGTTCTCCAAATCTTCTAGGCAAAGACAGCTGATGCTAACTCCAAACCATGGGTGGGGTAGTTCTTCTTGTGGTCCTTTAATTAGTGTGATGCGTACGCCACTAGTTGATTTCTTGCATCAAAACACATCAGAGGCTCTAGTAAGTAGGGTTGGCAATTACCGTTTAATAATTAATTAGAAATGGGCCAACACGACACCATCCATTTCAACCCGTTTTATGGGTTGAACTGACCTGCATAACTCATTTGACTTGATTAACATAATTTCACAAAAATCCATATAGCAATAAGATTACCTACATGCCCAACAATAACAAATATAAGCATAAGTTCAAAATATCAATATAGCAATGAGACCAATATTTTAGTAGTCATAATATCTCCAAAAATAATATAGCAATAAGACTACTTACTAGAAAAAAATATCAATATTTTTCAGATATTAATCTATAATAAAACCAATATTACAATCCCAACAATAACAAATATAAGCATAGGTTCAAAATTATAATCTGAACAATAAAAGCATAAGCATATTGGAGAGTGGGGATGACATAAGAGAATGAGAGATGAGTGATAAGTTAGGGTCTTTTAGTTTTTAAAGTTAAGAGGGTATACTTGTAATTTTGAAATAAAATTTAAACGGATTATTGTGGGTTGATTTTAGATTAAGAGGGTTTACCCGTTATTAATTGTGTCTTAACAGATCAACCAATTTTGACTTGAACTCATTTACATCAAAACCAAATCTGCTAATTTCATGTCGTATTCATGTTGGGTTCACTGGTTGTAGTACATATTGCCACCCCTATAGGTAAGGTCAACACAAGAGCTATGGTCAATATTTTCTTCAACTCTTGGAAACTTTCCTCACATTTCTTAATCCAAATGAATTTGGCATTTTTCTTGGTTATAGCAGTAAGTGGACTTAAAAGTTTAAAGAAACCTTCCACTAATCTCTTGCAATAGTCTATAAGTCCCGTAAACCTTGACTTCATGAACAGTTGTCAGACGTTGCTAGATCTCTTCAATCTTACTAGGGTCCATTGCCACTCCATCCTTGGATATTACCTGGCCGAGGAACTTAATTTCATCCAACCAAAACTCGCACTTAGTAAGTTTTGCAAACAAATGGTGTTCACTTAGCTTCCTCCCCAAAACCAGTCGTAGATGGTTTATTTGGTCATCAAATTCCTTGGAATAGACCAAGATTTCGTTGATGAAAACCATCACAAAGACGTCCAAGAAGGGCTTAAACACCCTATTCATGATATCCATGAACGTTGTAGGGGCATTCGCTTGTCCAAAAGGCATTACCATAAATTCGTAGTTCTTGTACCTTGTTCGAAAGGCAGTTTTGTGCACATCACTCTTCTTTATCCTCAATTGGTGATAACCCAACCAGAGGTTGATTTTAGAGAATTCTACTACCTCTTGCAACTGATCGAACAAGTCGTCGATCCTAGGCAATGGATACTTCTTTATCATGTGGCACCCCATCCTTCGTGTAAAGGTCCTGGCGAGGTTTCATGGTGCCAAAGGTGCCAGCTAAAGGTTAACACCTAGGTTCCTTGATGGAAATGCACGTGTTGGTTACATATATAAAATTGAAACGGAAAAGAAAGATGTATAGGTGGTGACTAGACCTTGCAGTACTAGAAGTCTAAATCACATTTTAGAAATCATTACTATTATTCCTCATAAATATTAACTTAGATATACACACAGCCTAAATAATGTGTTCATCACCTAATGGGCGGTAGACCGGTTACAATTAGTCACCCCTTTCTACAAGGCTAAGTACAATTCAAAACGATGCATAACTATTATGACGGAGACAAGCCTTCATCCTCAAGGTTCAGGAGGGTTTGGCTCTTCTTCCTCGGGCATTACTCTTGGCTGTAAATCTGCATCAAAATCTATGGTTCCGAAAACAAACCATGGGTAGGTTAGACAACTATGACAAGACTGCTATTGAGAGATAATACTCCAGAAGATGTAATGAACATTTTCATGTAAATAGGGAGAGACACACATACATATGCCTGGCGAGGAATCACCCTCTCTGGCATAGATACATGAATCCATAAATACGACAAGGAATCACCCTCTTCATTAAATGCATATATATGTAAGCATGATGAGGAATCATCCTTTGAGGAATTACCCTCTTATTCAAGGTATCATTCAAAGAACAAATATATAATACGGTGAGGAATCACCCTTCGCTCTAGTAGATCAAATTCATATCACCACATTGGTTTCTAGGGACAAAATCAACATCACACAGATGTTCATCACATAGAGAATCATCAAATAGACATTCGTCGCCTAATGGGCGAACAGGGGATGAGCCGCATACCATTATTCCCAGGGAAATCCCTTCTACTCATCCAATCCTAGTGCAAGTTAGCTCACTTAAATCCTAATGCAGGTTGACTCTCACATAGAGATCACATGTTCGTTGGGGAAGTGTCTACCTGAACAACCAACCTGAAGACACCACCAAGTGATACATCGGGAGATTCTACACCCCGACTATCAGGTGTGGCCAAGCACGATACCGCCCCACCCCAATCACATAGAGATCACGATACGGTGACTACCTCGTGGCGATTTCTGATAGGAATAGTCCGAGTAAATTGATCCCATCCAATGAATATTGTTGCACGGTACACTTATTCACATAGAGGTACACATATTGACAACTGGGTTGCGGTTTAGTGAAAACAACAAACACATTCAATGTCTCAAAATCAAGAAATGATCCCACATACAACACTCATCCCACATTTTCTAGCACCGTCTTAGAAACTAACCTACCTCACAATGTTGGGTTCGCTAAATTGTTGCATCACTCCTTCCTTGCTCCCTTAGAAGAATCTAGCTCTGTAAGGTCTTAGATGTTTAAAATCTTAAAAGTGAGATTTTGTCTTATGTCCAAATTCCTTTTATAGGGTGGGACTGTCATATGTCCTCTGACATATCTTTAGGTATGCTTGGATATGAGTCCTTGGATGATATTTTAGGACGATAAAGACAAACGGCTAGGGCATGGTCCACACTCGTCTATGGCTTGACAACTCCTCAGTCTTTCCTTGAATGATTGTTCTTCACATGGAGTCAAGCCATACTTCTAAGTTCAGACAATATTACTCCCTTTAGCTAACCTACTACAGACGTAACCCTCATTGTGGAGTGTGGACTTATGCGTACGACACTGCCACTCTTTTGAGCACTTCTGTGTTATTCCAGAAACCATGTCTAGGTTAGTCTGTCCTAGACCGTTGCTCGCCTTGGACGAGTAGCACTTGTCCTATCAGAGCCATCACCCTCTTTAGCTCCTCATTCTAACTTGCATGGTACTCATCTCCAGCTTGCTTTAGGGCATATCTGTCAGGCCTTCTACAAAGTGCTTGCTCGCCCACATTTGGACTAGTTGCACTTTGCAGCACCCGTAACTATTTTCTCCGCCAATCCAATAAGGTATTCCTCATATTTCTTTCTACTCAATCCCATTGGTGGTCTATCCCCTTGCACTGGCGGGGCCCTCATATATCATCACCTTATTCCATTACTCATAGCCTATATACATTATATGTGTCATGTTCTTCCTAACGAATATTATTGGTGCTCCCCAAGGCGACAAATAGGGTCTAAATAACACTTTGTCCAGTAGCTCTTACAACTGCACCTTAACTCTTTAACTCTAACAGTGCCATCCTATAGGGCGCCTTGTGCACCAAAGTTGTCCCTAGATCCAACTCGATGGTAAACTGAGTCTCCTGGAAAGGGGTAGTCTAGGGAGATTGTGAATGAAAAATTTTGGAAGTTCTTTGACGATATGTACCCATATCACTAACCTTGCTCCTTTGGTTTAAGCACTACCTATACAAGGTATGCTTCTGCTCCACCGGCCAAGTCCCTCTTGTCTTGCAAGGCTGGAATTACCTTAGGCATCGTTCTTAGCCTACTGATTGCGAATACCATTCCTTGTTCCCCAAGTGGCAATAATGTCAAACTAGAGTAGGTTAAACATTCTTAAATCTACTTCCAGCACTCTTCCTTCTAGTTCTGGTGCACAACTTAATGCTACCCGTGTAAATACTACTACTTCCTTAGTTGGTAGAGCTACTGCTACACTTTGTTGCATAGACTCCATTTGTAAGCTACACATTTGACCAAATGTAGTAGATACAAAGGACCCGGATGCATTTGAGTTGAATAAGGCACATGCGTAGTACCCAAATAGTGTGACTCATCCTAATACAATCAAATGCTCTAGTACTCATAACCAAGACTTACCATCCTATATGCATTTAACCTTAACCAAGAGAGTTCATACTTGTAATGACGCCAGCCTCTTGGGTCTTTGGGGGTTCCTCGTCCACTTCTCCTAGAGTCATTGCGTAAACCCGTGCTTGCAGTGCTTGCCTTTGGCTCGATCTCCCTTAAGAGGCAACATGCCTGCCTCCTTAGACCATTCCAAGGCATTCCCTAGCAAAGTGACCGATCTTTCCACACTGGCAGCAAGTGATCATGCCATGTTGACATTCTAGAAATGAATTTTTTAGGAGAACTCGAGCTGCTATGTGATGTCCCCAAATTTCGCTTGGGATCGGACGAACATTTGAAGCGTCGAGACATGCAACACAAGGTTACCTGCCCCCGTTCATGACATATAAGATGCAATGTTCCTAACATACATATAGAATTATACCACCCTGTGACGCCCCCAAATTCCGCTTGGGATCGGATGGACATTTGAAGCATCGAGACATGCAACACAAGGTTACCTGCTCCCGTTCATGACATATAAGATGCAATGTTCCTAACATGCATCTAGCATTATGCAATATTCGCAGCGGATAATTTTTTTCTTTAGTAATACTATGCACCAAACTAAAATATCCCAAATACTTAAAACATACTTCATACTTAACGACATACTAAACAACTAAAATCACAATAATACTCCATATGGTTGTGATCAAAAGAGTACTGGAGATTAAACTCCACAAATACAAGTAGTAATCTGAGGTAACTACTGTACTACCATCTATGTCGCACCATCGCTTAGTCGATCGTTTCCAGTTGGTCGATTCTCGTTTCTCCTTTAGATCCTGTAACAAAATCTACCATTCGGGAGGAATAGTAGTTGAGACTACCACAGTGAGATTTGATTACAAATCTCAGCAAGTTAACAGAAAACTTCCACACAGGTTAATGATGCATGCATGGCAGTAAAAGCATGAATGCATAATCAAATCATAAGTAATCATAGCATAACTTGACATACAACATAACATAACTGGCATAACTTAAACTGAAACTGAAGCTTAGCATGAACATGACTTGAAACATAACATGGACTTGAAACATAGCATGAACGTGAACTTGAAACATAACATGGATTGGAAACATAACATGAACGTGAACATGCATAATTTGAACATAAACTTGAAACATAACATGAACCTGAGCATGACATAACATAAATGTGAACTTGGAACATAACATAAACGTGAACATAACATAACATGAACTTTAAACATATTTTTGTCTCATGGGGTTACCATGATTGCGTGAACGTAAACTTGAACATAATATAACGTAAAACATGAGTTGAACGTGAAATGCATGAACTTGGAATCTTATTCAATAGACTTAATCATTAAAGTGACCATATGGGTGCTACACAGGTCCTCTTGAGCCGTATGTCCCTACCGATTACCGCATCACATCACAGGTTTCTATACCAGCTGTGAGTGTGTTAATACGTACTCCACAGTTGTTGTGGCCCCACGTATTCTACGTGTCACAATTGCTGTCTCACGTAGTGTATGCTCCACAGTTGTTGTGGCCCCATGACTTATTTGTTTGTGTCACACTTGTTGCGGACACAAGTAACATAATGTGTGGCACCATCGGCGTTAGTGCCTGACGCGCTTCGGTGACCAGCTAATTAGGCCCCATTCGCAACCTGTTGACTGTACTTCATCAACCCAGGAAATTTCACACCTATTTAGACACTCCAGCGTGAACAAAGGAGTTCCAGTAGGATATTACCCCATCCTAGCGCTTAGGGTCGTGATTGACATGAACAACTTAACTAGCATACATGTCATTTCATAACGTAACGTAACATGAACATGACATAAAAGACAGAAGTCCTGACGTAGCATAACGTGACATGAACGTAAGACGACAGACATGACATACTTTGAGACATAAATGTAACAAACAACATTTCATAACATGGCGTAACATGTGACAGTGAATATTACGTGACATGAAATACATGTAACATCTGGCATACTTAACTTAACATGACATACTTGCAATGTATAACAATACATGACAGAATATCTTGTGTAACAGATGAATAATTCATGACAGAATAAATTCTGTGTAATAGATAAATATGTAATGACTTGGCATGGTACATATGATAACATGCTTACGTAGACTTTAGTTTCCTTACTTATTACTCATACACATTAAACTGATAGTAAGTTAAAAATTAACTTACCTCGATCTTCGCGCTTCGAGACAAAACTCAAGTGTAATCACGAGAAACTGAAAGTAGTGATTTCTAAAAATTAGAAATTAATCACTAACAATTAGAAATATGGAAAAATATCAACTTAGAGTAAAATTATCATTTTACCCTCTACATGTGGAAAAATGACCATTTTACCCATAACTTATGGATTTTGCATCCTAACTCCAAAAATCACCAAAATTTATATACCTTATGTTAATTTTGTCCTAAGCTTAAATATCAATTCAAAAAAATTTAAAACTAAACACAACCATCAAAACTCTATATGGCCGAAACTTACAAGTCTATTTCCTTTGATTTTGTTGTAATTCTCTCAAATTTCAAAACTCATGATTAAACCAAAATGTTTCTTCTACTATACTCATAACATATTCCTAAGAATAATCGTGTTTTGAATCATGAACAAAAGTTATCAAAATCACTAAAACTATACTTGAACTTTTTGGGTTTTCTTCTAAGTTCAAAACAGAATTTTGTTTCTAACTTGTTTTGATCAACCTCTTGATCCATGACTTATAAAGAAGTGATATTCAAACCAAAACATCAAATGGTTTAAAAAGGTGTCCTAAAACAGATCCAAACTTCAAACTCAAGATCACATGGTTAAATATCACCCAAAACATAAATTTAGCCAAGAACATCATCACTTTGGCCTAACCAAATATATCAATGCATAAAATTTCATATCTTCGAAACTAACATCAAATATCTTCAAAATAACATTCTAAAATGTATATAAGATGCTTAGGATCTTCCAATAAAAATATCAAAGCCATTGGAATAAGATTAAACCATAAAAGATTTAAATTTTCTCAAAACAGAAACTGTTTTTCCTCTTCCAGTTTCTAAGTTTCTAGACCTAAGAAAATATTTCACCAAAACTTTGAATCATGCAAGAAATCCTCAAACAATAATCATATACACATGTTAACAGTACTCCATAAAAATTTCGAACCAAGATCTATTCATTAGCTTGGTTAAAAACTCTAAAAAAGAACACACTCTCCAGTTTATCGCCCAGAATGACCTTTCTGGGTTATAAACAACTTTTTACCAATCAAATGATCTTCAAATGGAACAAATAAGATATCCACAAAAACTAGACTCCAAAAGAAACAACTTGTATGAAGGAAACTTGGAGAGAAAACACTTACAAAAGCATTGAAACAGGCGTTCAAAAGAGGTAAGAAAAACTGCCCGAGAGTGTCTTTTGTGTTCTATGAAGGCAAAGTGTAAAGGAGAGTTGCTTTTCGTGGGAAGTGGACTGGAGAGCCTCTTACACAAGTTATGGAAAGTGATAGGACTGAAGGAAAGGTTGAGTGTTGGCCTTTTCTTCTCATAAAAATCAGTCCAAGATGTTTTCTCAAGGTAGAGTGTAAGACTGAAAGAGTGAGGTGGCCTTTAGCTTTGTACTTCAAGAACCTTCTAGGCCCTTCTTGTAAAGATCTATCCAGCCAAGTGGGGGTACAAAACTTAGCCATGAAGCAATGCTAATGTGGTCAATTTCGTGGGCCTAAACCGAATGGGCCTAAATTTTGGGGTTTAAAGAGGGTTTGGGTTGCTATAAAGCCCAAATCCATTATCACTTAGCCCAATCAATTTTTCAAGGTTAAAAAGGTTGGATAATGATGTTCTAACACAAATTTGAAGGATTAATAGCATGTGGAAGTGATTTAATCAAGTGATTAAACATAATGCTAGAAATCGGATTATAATAGGTTTAGAGGCCAACTTTAGGGTTTTGGGGAAACCGTTTAGGGTTCCGATTTCAACAATGCTTTTGGGCTTTCAATTGGACTGCCACCATTTAGGGTTTTACTAGGATTGAAGCCCTCTTTGATCTGACACAATTTGGTTGAGCAGATGAAATAAAGTTTTGCTTAAGTGGCATGATTTCACAACTTGATTCCTTTAAATCCATCAAACGCTCCTCATGGTGCCAAGTGTCTAATATTATTCACAAGTGTGGCTAAGATTTTCCAAGTGTCCAAATAAAATTTCTTTAATCTAATTTGGACATTCCAAACTGTGATTTTGAAACACTGCAATTGGTGCGCTTATCAAGGTTACTATTCACTTCGAAAAAGTGAATCATAAACTTGACACTCTTCAATATTCATATTAACCTACAGTGAAAATCTTTTACAGAAATTCAACCTCGAAGTACCCCTGAAAATAATTTCACAATTTTCAACAGACGTTTCGTTCAGAATTATGAAAGTAGGCTATTGCGCCATAAAATCCTAAATAATCCACTGAGTCTAATGACATAGACCATAACGCATTCTGACGCTTCTAACCACCTCAAATAAATAAAACTCATATTCCTAGCACCATAGTGAGTGATAACACTGACTATGTTGACAGATTAAAACCTATGCAATTGGTCGATTCGTAAAAACTTATGGAGTTTTTACGAGATTCCTAAAGTCAATAGAAATTCAACCAATGAATTTATAGCAGGCTGTTACATGCTACCTTCCCCACTATAAGTCTTCCTCTTTTTCTTAGTCACTTATGTCATCAGACTACAATTCTCTCGTTCCGCAATAGAGGCTACTTCCACTAGCCTTTGGAAGTGCCATCCATCTTGGAAACATTTAGCTCGCATATCTTCAGTAGAGATGAGGTGCAGAGCAAACCTTTCTAGTAGAGGTGTAAAACTTTCGGTTCGAACCAAAAAATCTAACCTGACCAGACCGAAATGGGGTTTGGTTGGTTTCGATCCTAATATATGGGAAATTTCAGGAATCGGTCTGGTCCCAGGGTGGGGCTTTTCACCTTGGATCGGGTCGAACAGACTGAATCATAATTATATATATATTTTTAAATTATTTTTATAAATTATATATAGTAGTATATAAGTGAATTATGTAATTTTCATCTAACCTATCATCATTGACAATATAAAATTTAAAATTTAAAATTATTAATTTGCTATCAATTAACTAATTTATTATATGAATAATGATAAATCATAAGTTCATAATATTATATGCAAAGATAGTATTTTAAGCAAATTAAAGTAGTTAAGTATATTTTTTGTAAGATACCTAAGTTGCAAGTATGTATGAAGTATCTATGGTAAATTATAATTATTGATTAATGATATATAAAATGCTTAAATTTTAATATAGGTCATTATGCATTAAACATCATAATACAATTTACATAATATTAAGTATTAACATTAAAAATATAATTATAATTAAATATTTTTTTAATAAGTTAGTTATATAATCCACATTAAAGAGCTTACTTAATTTTAATTTTATTAATTTTGTGTTTTAATTTGTCTGCCAAGAAAAGAAAAGAAGACAAAATGTTCCTAGCTCATATGGACCGAATCAGATCGACCGGACCAATAGCTAACATTCTGGTTCAATCCATAGGGGCAATTGGTCTAGTCCGGCTTGAAAAAGGGTGGACCAAAAGTTTTGGTTCGTGACCCCCATGACCGGACCAGACCGATTACACCCCTACTTTCCAGCTCCATGAGCTTGATTGTGCATTATTTGATCGTCATGCCTCCCTGGACTAGACTTGAAAATTCCCTTGCCTTTTACTTGCTGATAGGGAAGAATCGATAATCAAACTTTTTCTTATACTATTGTGAGGTTACGTCCTCTATTGAACCTAGTTCCATGACGAGCAGCTACTATTTCATATCCCACCGTATTGCAGCCTCTCCTTGCAATAGGTACCGAGCATACACCACCTTTTCGTCCTCAGTGCACTCACGAATCTTTAATGTCCTACCAAAGTCAATAATCCATTTCCGAGCCTTCATAGGTTCATTGATTCCATCGAATCCCGAGTATCGATATGCCAGGAAATGCTCATACGATCAACCGCTTCACTTGTTATGCTAGGGTTGAGCTTGTAGCTACTGCTCCACGTATCCACATTGTTGCTGGAGTTGTTGTTGGAAGAGGTCTTGCTACTGCTGCAACATGTTTGTCATATGGTTTATAGTCTGGCTATGATGTAGCTCTTGTCACCATGTGGGTACTCCTCCTCACATGTATCCTTAGGTTGCTCACTTTGGGTTAGTCTAGGGTTTACCATGATGACTCTTCTGCCATAGGACTAAAAGTCATCACTTCTGCTTACTCCTAGTCCTCCAAAAACGCAAGTCTATATACTAAGATCATAGCCTAATCTTTGGCAGTTGTTTCTATGTAACTTATGGATTTACCCAGAACCGTAAAGCTCTGATAGCACTGTTTGTGGTTCCCTCAGCTCCCGCTTGCAAACATGCTAGTTGAGAACGTATTCGCGATTTCCATCCATGCTAAAACATTTACCTCGCATCTCTTCGATAGAGATGAGATATAGAACAAACCTTTCTAGCTCCATGAACTTGGTTGCGCCTCCCTAAACTTTCCTTCTATTGCTTCATGATGTCAGGGAAGAATTGATCATCAAACGTTTTCTTAAACCATTTCCAGGTTACAGCCTCCATTGAACCTAGTTCCATGATGAGCAACTATTGTTTCGTATCCCACCATATCGTAGCCTCTCCTTGCAATAGGTACCTAGCATACAACACCTTTTCCCATAGATCTTGAAGAACCTCTCGAAGTGAATAATCCATTTCCCAGCCTTCATGGATGCCTCGATTCCATTGAATCCCAGGTATCGATAATCCAAGAAACGCTCATACGAATAACCTCTGCACTTGGTATGCTAGGGTTGAGCTTGTAGTTGATGCTCCATGTGTTCGCATTGTTGCTGGAGCTATTGTTGGAAGAAGTCTTGCTACCACTGCAACATGTCTATCATATGGTTTTTGGCCTGGTCATGATGTAGCTCTTCTCACCATGTGGGTATTCCTCCTCACACATATCATTTGGTTACTCACTTTGGGTTAGTCTAGGGTGCACCATGATGACTCTTCTGCCACAAGACTAAAGCTAATCATTTCTGCTTATGCCTAGTCCTCCAAAGATTCAAGCCTATATACTAAGATCATAGCCTAATCTATGGCACTTGTTCTTATGTGACTTATGGACTTACCCAGAGTCGTAAAGCTCCAATAGCATCATATATGGCGCCCTCAGCTCCCACTTATGATGTGGCAGAGAAATGCGATGCTAGGGATGTGCTCCATATGAGTCACAACCCTAGCCATCGTGACACTTATACATGATTTTATGCCAGACACACGCATATGAATCAATTTGCAAGGGAAACATTATAGATAAGATATGATCGAAACTTTTACAAACTTAGTATCAGAGACATTAATACAAACACCAAGTCAGTATCATAAGAATCCGTTAAGTCACTAGGTTTGAAAAGTAACCAAAATCATTACACCCCATCGTGAGCTCACCAAACTTTTCTTAAAACATGACAACTAATGTATCTAAGTGATGACAATGAATGTACAAGAAGAGTGACAGAAAGAAATCCAGGTAATAAAACTAACTTACCATGAAAGGAAAATCGAGCAGCCAATATTTACTTACGCATTTGCAATGCCTTGAGGAACTGGTATGAATAACTTCATGCATGTTTTTAGATTCAAACACGACGAGAAAGTTGAGCAAACAATATTGTTGACTTTAAAACTTTTAAGAAATCCAAAAACAGAACATTGTATTTAATCTAACCTAGAAAATTAAGAGCAATAAAAAATATTACAGTTATAATGCAGTCAATGCCTTTCAAGCATCCCACACTTAACATAAATCTAAAGCTAATAAACACAAGAACCCCAGGTTCTCTATTAACCACCTATTCAACTGAGCACTCGAAGAACTTCATTAACCCATCTTTAAGACATTCCTTTTAACATATTCACCATGGCCTCCTGTATAATGATTGTGTACACACTCTAGCTCCCTTCGTCACACCACGGGTGATGACTGCGCATGGGAGTTTGTTAGAATCAACAATTGGCTTTGTGTCCCCATCCTTGACCATATCGTTCTATAGCCTCCACCCATATATCGGCAACAACTATGATACAAGAGCGCAACAGTCTCGTCCCAGCCCGTTGTCGCCCAACGTCATTACAGGGGATATTACTCCATTATTACATTTTCTTAAGTGACCAGGGAAGCTCCATTGAGATAATGCTCCATCTTGACTCGGGGTTGTGAGACACAAACACACACCCACACAAACCCTAATTAAAATGGTCAACATCCCTCATGTAAATATTAACGAAAATTTGAGATATAATATCATAAGTTTTTTATGGAAATCCACATAAAATATAAGGGAAATGTTTTTTCATAAATGTAAGAAGGAAAGTGTGACGACCAAGATTTTCTAGGCTTTTGTGTGAAATTATTTTTTTTAGGAAGCCCAAGAGAGTTTCGGCCCTTGTAGGAAATTAGGGTTTTTGAAGCCCAATGAAATTAGGGCTCACGCCCAACTTGAGGTTTATGCATGGTGTTTGACATCCAATGAGGTTATATACAGGGCTTGATGAGTCTAGATGAAAATAAGGGAAAAGAGGTGAGAAGGAGCTAGGTTTTGGCTTACACACGTATCATAGGAAAATCTAGCACATTTTTGCCATGTGTCACGCATGCATGAAGATCTTTGCTTGTGGAAGGAAGCCTTTGACACATGTCACTATGGGGTAAGAACCTAAAAGGAAATGATTAGGAATATGGGAAAGTGGAACTAAGAAAGGCCAAAGGTCATGGACGGCAACAATGGGGGAGCAAAAAGGTTGCTTTTTGCCAAGTGTCTTCAGTGCATGAAGGTAGGTAAAAAAGTTTTCTTAGGAAGGAGCAAGATCAAGCTTGGAGGGAGGCTACACACCCAAGGCTTCTAGAAGAATGTTTTGTGTAGGAAATCCCTTGAAGTGGACGGCTAGGGCAAGGGTCTTTGTGCCAAAAAAGACCAATCACTTGTTTGTCCAAAAGTGTGGTGAAAAGAAAATCTTCTAGGGAAGAGTAGGGTTTTGGCATCCCACACAATGCACACACACTCCACATGCCACTTGGCACACATGCACATTTGTAAGAGATGGAGGGAAATTTGAGTTTAGTAAAAGACCCTTTAGCCATAAGATACATTGAATCAAGACAAGAAAAAAGGGGGCAAAAGAGGAAGTGAGGTTCAGATGGGGAAAGGAGGACGCCACATGCTAGAAGATATTTTAGGGTTTCCAACTTGAGAGCAAATGATGAGCTAGAGGAAGAAGGTAGTAGGGCTACACGCCATATGGCAATCATGCAAGAGTTTTCTTCTTGAAAGAAAGCCCTTGAGTGTCTATAAAAAGGGAAGAGCCAAAAACCCTACAACCCTTTTGGCCATCTTTGTGTTTTGCACTTGTAAGTTTTGGTCACCCTCTTTTTCTTCTAAGTATCCATCACTTTCTCACCATCCAAACAACCCATTGAGAGTAAGCAAAGTGAAGGGACACTTGCAAGAAGAAGACCTAGAAGGTATGAAACCAACTTCTCTTTTGTTACCCACACACACACGCACAACTTCAAGGAAGAGAGGTCTCGACTTTGAGTCAAGTTCATCTAGAACTTATGCTCACACACACACACACACTTGAGCTAGAAGAAGATAGTTCATGTTTGAGGAAAGTGGGTCACGACACTAGTAAGTAGTAGCTAGGGTTTATATTGAAGGCAAGTTTCCGATTCAAAGAAGGAAGGGTTCAAAAACTTGGTTTTTCTTGGAAAGAAAAAGGTATAAGAAATTCTACACATGAACACTTGGTTAGGGTTTTTCTTGAGCAAGGATTCTAACTTGTATTGTATATGATTTTTCAGCTTGCTATTATTAAAAATACATTTCAAATTTTTGTAAGTATACCTCTAACTTGTACTTGGATATTTTATGAATATGGGTTGTGAACTTGTTGGTTGATTCGGTTTTTGTATGATTGTTTGGAATTTGATGTTCTTCCATGTGTTATGAACTTCTTTGTTATGATTATTTTAAAGCATGATGGAAATGGTTTAAGGGAGATGCGTATGATATGAAAAAGGGAGTAAGAATGCCATGTTAGGGTTTGGTTTCTACTATGTTTGTGTATGCATGAATGGTTGTCACTCAAATGTTTTAGTATGAGACTACACTCAAGAAAATATTGTCCATAACCACAAGGAAAGGTTTCGGCCACCTATGAGAAAAGATTTATTAATTTATGTTCAATACATTAGAATATTCCAAGTTCATGATAATTGATTGAAATGCACGTCTACTAAGATAAGAGGTTTTGGCTAACCCCTTGAATGAAGCATGATCATCGGAGTCTTAAGATTGAGGTGTTACGAATGATGTTTGGTTAGGTTAGGGTCCTATGTGTTTCAGCCCTAACATAATGATGATTGAAATGTATGCCTTTGACTAGTTCATATGCCTTGAATTGTTATGAGGGAACATGTTCGCATGTTCTAATATTTTCAAGCTGTAACGGGATATGCATTGCATGTATGGATGCTTTATTTTAAGATGAATATTTAGGCATTCATGGTTATGATGAAACATTGTGGTATTTCATGTATCTCAAGAAATTTCTAAGGTCCATTGTCATGTCACATGCATTGAGATTGTGAAAACCCTTTTTGAAAGGAAAAGAGTCTTTTTAAAACGTAAAGTTTTTATTATGACCCCAAATGTTGGGACGAGGGAATGTCCTAGTGGAACTCCTTTGTTCTCTCAGGAGTGTTTAAAATGGTGGGATATCCCTGGGTCGACTAAGTATTGTCGGCAGATCTCAAATGGTACCTAAAAGAAAAGGATACCAGAGAGGGATCGCACCTAAAGCTAGTTGGTACACATACGGTGAAGGCAAAATGTGAGTTGCCGTATATGAAAGACAACATATACCACTTCTTTCTACGGAGGTACTTCATGGGAAAAGATACAATTTCGGTTGGAAATAATTATTTTTCATAAAAATGTTCCGTGGGTGACTTGCCGAAAATAACTCGCCGAAAAAAGTATTTTTTCCCACCACAAATACGACTTGTCGGGATAAGTACGTGGGAGAGTTTCTACTCATGGAAAAAAAGAAGTATTTTTCATGAAGGGTCATTGTTGGTTGATAAATTACCACCAAAAGTTTTGGTGGGAAAAAACCTTTTTGTGCTCGTGGGAAATAGTCATAGGAGGTCTTCTACACCGTGGAAAATGAAGATAAATTTTCTATGAGGATATACGGTGGGTTGATAAATTTCCACCAAAATTTATGGCGGGAAAAAACTTTTTTGTTCCCGTGGGAAATAGTCACAGGAGGTCTTTTACACCGTGGAAAATGAAGAAATATTTTCCATGAGGATATACGGTGGGTGGATAAATTTCCACCAAAATTTAAGGCGGGAAAAAAACTTTTTTGTTCTTGTGGGAAATAGTCGCAGGAGGTTTTTTACACCGTGGAAAATGAAGATGTATTTTCCATGAGGATATACGGTGGGTTGATAAGTTTCCACAAAAAGTTAAGGTGGGAAATAACCTTTTGCGACAAGAGCTCCTTCTCATCTTTGATGATGACTTTTCTTTTTTCCCATAACACTAAGTTCCTCGGTAATGGTCAATTTTCATGGACAAAAGCCGCAACAAATAGTGAAGAAGATAGTGTCAGCAAAAGTATTATTTTTTAGAAGATTTTGGTGGTAGAAAATAGTGATAATTTGATCATTTTTCCACATACTCTTCCCCTCAGTATTTGGATAAAAATTATCTATTTTTACCTAAAAAAACTGCTGCTTTGATTTATTTTCCTCCGGTTGTTAATGAAATTTTTTGACAAGAGCTAGACCATGAATTTGACTCTTTACATGTAATACCCAAACCAACAATACATCCATTTATACATTTCTGAATAATTTTACAGCATAATATCACTTAACATCCACTTTCATGAAATGACTCAATTTTATTATTACATTTGCATAATCCTTTCATTTATGCTACTATTTTTGTCCAGCTTGTAGACGGTGAACTTTAAACTTTAAAGAAAAAAACAATACTCATGTACAGATTTTTTTTCATAGGTTACATGGATTTCCCTATAATTGATAAACATAACACATGCTCCACTTTCTGATGCTAAACATTTCCCCATAACACTAAAATATCAAGCACATCATCATAAGAAATCAACTCATTTCAGACTAGAGAATACACTTTAACACACTTATCAAGTATCACATACAATTTGAAAATACACTTTTCTAGATGTTGGGGAGTACATCCATTTCACTTACACCAAAATATTGCAACTGCATATCTAACATCTTCAACATATATATGTTGTTCACTATATATATATATACATATATCTTACAAGTAGACAGAGATATGTTGCTGCATAGTTGTGGCTGACTTTCTCATATAATTGTCCCCATCACCAAGTTCCCATGCCTCTTGATCAAATCATCCCTAGGGTGATAACTAATTGCAAAAAGTACACACCTTATAAGCCCATTATTTTCACTTGATCACACTACCTAATGACATTCATAAACAAAGGGATCTTGCATCAATTCAGCCTTCAGACTTTATCACATTTACAACTACCTAATTATAAAACCAACTTCACTAACAAACACTAGGTAATACATCACTCACATGGGTTCCTCAATATATCTATAAAGACTAAGTGGTTTAGCCATGTTTAACTACAACAACATGCTTTTCACTAATTAAGGGAGATTTTGCTTACCGACAAACAAAGTGTCATTTAAAGGATGGTTGTTGTATGCCAATAGTTTCTAGTTGGTGAAGAGACATGTCCTGACTTCTCTTCTTTAACCATGTGAAATCCCCTGCCACCCAAAAATATACATGCATTGCAAATATCCTGCATTACATCATAGAATCTAAGTTAGAAGGAGCAAGTATAAGGATATATCTGTAATGCAAAACATACCATGTATGTATAGGAAATTAAAATCATATACCAATTCTTACCCCACGCTTCACCTACCACTTGCATGAAATCATCTACTTACTATGTACATTACAATAATCATCAAAACATCACCAAAATCCTAACTTATATAACATAAAGCCCCTGCCTCTTCAAACCCACTGGATCCCCAAAACACATACGACATTGCCCAGCAAAAGTATCACAAAAATCCTAACTTATATAACATAGAAGCCCATGCCAATCATGCCCACCGAGCCCCCACAACATGAGCACACTGCCTAGCAAAAATACATGTGGATTTTAATGCAGTCCATTAAGGGGTGTTACTACACTAAAAAAAACCCCGCAAAAAATTATAAATGCACTAAAAAAGGCATCCTAAGCTTGAGTCACTTGCTGAGACTCCGTATGGGACTCCAACTCTGACATTCGTATGTTTATTTGTTGCTAATAATCAGAAAAGCTTTTCCTCATTGCTGCCATGCCATCCAGCAGTGACTCTAAATGAGCAGTGACTTTTTCTGCAGCAGTCTTGCTCTTTTCATTTTCCTCAGCTAGACGTACAAAATCCTTATTTTTTTCTCATTGAAGGAGATGGCTTAGGAATGACTGCGTGCCCCAAACCTTGCACATAGCCAGATTTTTGCCCTAAAACCTCCTTGAAAACCACTTCAGAAGCATCAGCATTAGCATCATCCTCATCTGGTTCCCTCTCATTCAACTTCTCAACCATCAGATTCTGAATGTCAAATACACATTATATACTATGAGGCTGAACAATGAACTTTTGAATAAGCAAAAGAAATACATATCACTCACATAGTTGTGTTCACTTGTTGCATTGATAAATGTGCCCTTCTTCCTTGACCAATGCACTTCTTTATAGACTTAAGTAAAAAAAAGACTCAAGTGTAAGGCACATGTTCAGAATAAGTACTCACATTTAGTATCAATATTGTTGGTGGATTTTACGTTTTCTTCCAAAATCCTAACAAACGACTTTCGGCCACCTGTATGTTTAACCCTTTATTTTCGCCTATTACACTTGTTTCTTTGAGATATAACCTGAACATATCATGTTATAAAAAAAAAGTGCTTAATAAATATAGGACTATTAAAAGGAGAGCAATGTAGAACTAAATGCTGCTATAACTCCCTTCTACATAGAAACTAATGCACCAAATTAGGGTAAATAGTCACAAAATTACATTGAAGGTGCTGCTGGCCCACCGTTGGCATAGGCATTCCCATATTGGTTTCTCAACCAAGGATGTCCCACCAAATAGTGCCTCTTCATGTGTGGCATATTTTAAGTATTCCTTGTGCAGTTCATAGTGAAATGCATTATAAGTATCAGCCAGCGCCATCATCATAGTTTCACGATGATTTAGCCTTGTCCAATCTAGAACAAAGTCAGCCTGAATATAAGAAATGTTAGATATCCATGTTCATTACCATCATATAAACATTTAACAATTTTTATAAACATTGTTCACTTCTCAATCTATTTAATAAATGCCTACTTTCACACGATCGATGAGCTCATCTTTCTCTTTCTGGGAAACAACACTCCAACTTGCATGCGTCATATCTGCATGTACTTTAATGATACATGACACTCAACTAGTAAAGATTGTGGCATTTTCACATGATGGACCTCTATGCTCATCCTTGATATCCAATGGAATCTTACCCAACCTTCGGAGGCGATCGAATTTTGTGCCCTTCGTCGGCCCACGACCACGTTTACTGGCGGATGGAACTATGTATACAAAAGCAATTGTATGAATCAATCACAACAAAGACATCTATTATGGTGAATTTAGACTGCCCAATTCATACCATAATGTAATTGTACTATAACATTACTAACCAGGTGCAATACTTGTAATAATATTCCCCTCATTGTCATTGGCATCACCCCTCAACTCCTCCACGCCCACATGGGGTGCTGCTTGAGTTGACCCATCAACTCTTGTGTTAACCTCGTCACGTAGGTTCCATCTTGGAGGTACTGCTTCTGGGCCTCTACTAATAGGGCTTGATACTGCAGTAACACGTCCTCCACGTCCTCTCCTTCCTCCAGTTACAGATTGCACCATCCTTTTGCTAAACTCAAAAGGTATTGTATCAACAAGTAACTAGTTTGATCATTGAACCCAACAACCAACCAGGATAGTCATCAGAACTGTAACGCCCCAAACCCGGTTGGCCTGGAGAATTATTACCTGTCACTTAAGAACATGTTTTCCAACACAACTAAAATAAAACTCCAAAACTTTATTAGCAAAACTCAATCTCAATTACTCTAAATAACCACATTAAAACTCTACAAAGTTATTACTGCAGCAAAATAAGCTAAGGAGTCCAAAATCTCCCGGTAGTCATAATAAACCAAACTAATAACTTCAAAAGTCTTACTAAACCCAAGCCCAAGATATAATTAAATCTAAAAGACATAAGACCTCAGAATTCCTTCTTCTAACATCCTCTCTCAGCTTAATCATGCTCACCAATCTAATCCAGGTCCTCAGTTGGACTCTCCACATCATCTGAAAAATATTATGAAGATAGGGGTGAGTTATCAATAACTCAGTAAGCAAAAATCATATGCCAGCGTGTAAACATAAGCATTTACAAAGTAGAGCATGCAGAACAAAATATTTTCCAGAGTTAACATGCAGAACAGAACATATTTTCAAAAGTAACAGAGCGATGGTTTTAAGACAAGTAAAATCCTTAGTACTTTGGCATAACATAAACTGAGTATCATCATCAGATCAAAACAGAGCATCAAACAGAGCAGAGACCATGTTTCACCCCCGTGGTAGGGTTGTGCTAACCCCAGTGGCCAAACCAGGCAGAGACAGAGGTGAAATCTTTCCTTTATTCTTCTCGGAGCCCCGAGTGTGCACACAGGAAATACCACAATAAAACCACTTTGTTTCTAAAGTGGGTGCACTCAGAGACAGAGAAGTTGGTACCAACCCAAACAGAGCAGAGCATAACAGAGCAGAGCAGAGACAGAGTCAGATACGAAAACCAGTACACCATGCCAAATGTTTTCAGATGTTATATCAAAATAATACAGAATACCAAAACAGAATCAGACAGTTTACACACGCTGAACACAAAAGCCAGAACATCTTTCTAAATAAATGCACAACTTTTCATTTTCTCAATATCGCTCTTTTTCCAGATTTCAGAAACCACATGACAGAATTTAGCTTATGTCTACACAATGCATGTCAGAACATATTTTTCTCTTTTTCGTACAGATTTCATAAGTATGCAAATAAATGACCGAGGTTGGTTTTGTTTTTCCCAAGTTCTCATTTCATCATAAAAATATGCAAAGTTTTCAGAAAATCAACCTCAGTCCCAATAATTCGTGTAAGGCCCAGCATAAGAACCCCGCTTACCTGACTCCTGCAGCGCATTATCTATAACTTGAATACGGTCTCTATCCGTCTCGTCACCTATTCATAAAATAAAATAAACTAAATATTAAAGTCCAACAATACAAAATTGGTCTTAGACAACTTAAGACCCAATTTCTAGACCATAATTCAGCAAGTTTAATCCAACTCAAACAACCAAATAACAATCTGGACAGCCCACACTTCGACCCAAAATATTCTATATCAATCTCAGTATTGTCCAATACAAGCATCAAAACCAATGTCTACTCCGATTATCACAAACTCACACTTATTTCAGCAGCTCATACTCTCAAGCAATCGTCAACAATTTAATCAGGATGACACTACACACTACTCTCTCTCCGTTCAAAACTCCACCACAGGAAAAAAATATCTCAACACTTCTAGATGTTAAAAGGCCCCAACGAACCCTTCTAAACATTTCCAAAACATCAAACCAATAATCCAAAAATATATCATCACTTCCTAAAAATCATCAATATTCACCATGATCAACGTTAAACTCAAAACACCAATATTTAAACCCGAAATAGTCAACAAATTTCATAGCCTAAACCAATCTCACACAAACAATTCCATCATCCAATCTAACCGATCCCCTTACTCCTCGGACTCAGTTCGGCACAACCAATAAATTAACAGTAAATATGAATTAGTGCAGAAATACATTTAAATCTCAAAAGTTCTTTGGGAAAAATACTTACAATGCTATAATATAATTTTTGAAAGATTACGGAGGTGCTAGAAGTGGCAACGCAGCAACAAAACAGTGCCAATCCACTGTGGCCGTGGGTCTCAAAAACTCACTTTTGAACGGGTGCAAACGAAGACCCGAGATTGATAGAGTAGGGCATAGGGATGTCAGTGAAGCTAATGGTGGTGGTGATTGGCCGTGGGTGGCGGCGCAATAGGCAGTTGAAGTGCAAAAACACCCAAAATGGAAATGTTGATGGTGGGGCTTCACCGGTAACATATCAGAGGTGGGGTTGGGTCCATTGGGTTGCTAGAAGGTCGAGGATGATGTGGTGAGAAGATGGTGGTCGGAGGTGGGGCGACGGCGGCGCAAGGAATGCCGCGGCTTCGTGTGGTGCGTGGAGGCTAACAGCGGCGCGGCTGGGGCTGGAAACCGGAGGGGGAGGTCGCCGGTGGGTGGGGTGCTGGAAAGCTGGGCGGTGTCGACCACCGCAGGCGCACGGCGGCACTGGGGTGAGAAGGAGGATCGGACGGAGAGAGAGAGGGATGGGGGTTGCGGCGTGCGGGGAAAGACCAGGAGAAGAAGAAAAAAAAAGAAAGAAAAGAAAAGAAGATAAGAAAAAGAAAAGAGGAAAAAGAAAATGTAGGGAAAGAAATGAGGTCCAATCCTCACATCTTGGGTCACAAAAAATGATCCAACAGAAACGGTTTTAAAACAGCAAGTGAAATAAAATAATTTAAACGCAGTGATTAAAATGAAAATAAATAATTAAACCCCACAACAAGTTAATTTAATTAGAGAAGAAATTTAAACGCATAAAAATAATTAATTTAGAGAAAGCACTTCAAAAAATAATTTTCGTAAACTAAAAATCATAAAAATAACACAACTTAAAAAAACCAACAATTTTAAAACAAGAGAATAAATTTTTGAATCAATAAAAATAATTCATTCAGTAAAAATACACTAAAATACGGGGTGTTACAAGAACAATAACTAATAGAACAGGATTAACAAACCATCCTCACAGCCCAAGATAAACGCACATATTGGGTTACCAAATCCCATGGTTTCTGAAAAATACTAGCTAGCTAATTAGAACATGCTTCATCTAGAGAAGTAACGTATACTACAAATAACAAAATTAAGTCACAGCTAGACCACATACAGTTATCTCCCTATATGCTTAGTGTCACTACTTAAGGCATTGCTAAATTATATTTAAGGCATCAACCATTGAAATTTAGGGTGAGTAGGGCGTATATTGGGAACTGCATGCATATGGTATAAGTTTAAAATTATGAGAAAAATGCATGTTTGTCGAACATTCGATAAAGAATGCAGCAAAATGTCTAAAAGCCCGTTCAAACTCACGGTTTATTTTTGAAACACAATATGTTTTGAAGAGAAATATGTTCTGGATTTACATTACTGCCAATATAAAACCCAAGGGAAAATATTACAAAAACCCAATGCACTATATGGCCATCACAAATATGCGGCTCATTGTGATTCATAAGTCCACTGGAATGTTGTACCGTGACTGAAAAACTCATGCCCATTGACCAGAAAATATAAATTTGTTCGATAAAAAAGAATGCCCACCACTCAGTCTATATATCCATTGAGAAATACAAACGAGTTCAGGGTTTTGGTACATAATTTTACATAAAACCTGTGAAGGCAGTTGGAGAGAAATACCTGTAAATGGCCTCTCACAAGAACAATGACCGAATGGGAGTTTTGGTCACTAGCAAAATACCCCCTGCTTCAAAGGATTGAAGCCCAACCTTCCAAGGTCGCAAGGTCCACAAAGATATATATATATCCTCAGTTATGTTTCCCACCACTCCACAGAGAAAAATAAAAATGTAAAACAGGGCTTCAATATCGTGATGGGCGCTGAGATTGACCTGTTAAGATATTGTACTAGTAAGTGTTGCTCAACTATGGATGAAGAAGCTAACTGGGTAGAGCAGTAGGTGAACAAGTACCGATGCTTGTCTCTATGAAGCGACATGGTGCCAATTGAGAAGAAGTAAAATAGATGGATTTCACATTATCTTGGACAAAATTTGTAAGAGACATTTTCAAGTTGTTTTGGACTTCCATTGGAAAAAAATAATAATATATGTTAATTTTTTATGATTTAATATTATGATATTAATCTCATCTTGTGTTGACTCTCTCTCTAATTAATAATCTTGGCCCCCCCTCTATAAAATTATCTTGATTTTATAGATTAATTACTTATAAGTACAATTTTAAAAAATCTAATCCGATTTAAAAATAAAATAAACAAAATTCATCTCACATAAAATAAAATTCCTTCTAATAACATGATGACACATTTTTACTATCAATAAAAATGTGCATTTCACTCATATGGTTTTCTTCTCCTCTGCATACTGTCGCCTACATTCTGCAGTTTCTAACTTTCTACTGGTAAAAGAAACCTGATCTATATGCCATCTCATCGCTTCTTCTGTATTTTCTGACGTAAATATTCTCTGCAACTGAGTTTTCAAAGGAAAATAGTGCATTATTTCTTGAGGTATTCTCCTTTGTTTACTTTTCCGTGAAACCCATCTAGATGCATTACATTTATGGCAGACATCTTTGGCGACATTTTCCTTCCAGAACAAGACACAATCATTTGGGCATGCATGTATCTTTTTGTATAAAGCCCAATCCACACTCCAAGCGGCAAGCCTCGTGATATGAGTCAGGAAAAAGGGCATCAGGTAATGTTGCTTTCAACAATTTTATAACCATGGGAAACGACTTCACGGTCCAACCACCAACACACTTGATGTGAAGTAACTTGACTATAAATGCTAATTTCGAGAACTTTGCGCACGATGGATAAAGTGGATGATGTGCATCGTCTAGCAACCCCTCGAATGTTTGGTATTTCGGAGTATCAAAGGAGTGACCCCCAATATTTGCTTCATCACATGATGAATTCCTAGCTTCATGATCCATAAGGGTTCCAACCCGGATGTCATCTAACATCTCGTCTACATTATCAATGTAGTCATCATTACCACTGTCTCCATCATCTCCCTAGTCGGACAAATGTGTAGGCAAAGATTCTTCCTCCCCATGAAATATCCATTCGTTATAATTTGGATCAATCCCTGTTATGAACAAATGATCCTCGACCACTCTAAATGGATGGAAAAGCATATTCCGGCATCTTATACATGGACACCTAATGCGATCACTTCCAGGTGCATGCGCTTGAGCCATAGCAATGAATTGTTTAACGCCTTCACCATATTGGTTGGACTACAATCTATCTTCGATATGCATCCAAGCCTTATCCATCTAAGGCTTGAGAAGAAATTGTAAAAGTTAGTAGATTTATTCTTATGAAAAAAATGTTCACAAAGAAGAAGGTGTCTATGCTTTATCAAAAAAGAGTAGACATGGTCATTGATGGACCATGTTATTGAAAACAAAACTACGCGCCCCAAAGAGAAGTTACGTTAAGGATCGATCAGTCACATCTTTAGGTGCATCTTATTGTAAAGAGAAGATGTTGTTTACTTTGTCCAAAGTTGGGGGCTTAGATTCAATTCCATATATGGATGGAGGTTAGATGATTCCATGTATATTGAATTAGAAGATGAACCATCAAGCTGTTACCATCAAAATTAAGACATATGTACAGAGATCGATCGAGGACAATGTATAATGGTCGTCACAAAGTGGGTGCATGAGGAAATAATAATAAACACTAGTAGTAGAAGTACTAGATGCATGATATATATTCATCATTGATCCATCCATTATCTCCTGCATGATGAGCTCATTCTAATTAAGCTGCTGCTGCCACGCTAAAATGACAAATTAAATACTGCAAGTTCTATATACCTAGTTAACTAATTAAAGTCTCATGGTCATGAAAAGCATGCATGCATTTATCTAACAAATGAAAAAGAAAGGTTCATGAATGTCTTAATGTTTCTGTAGTACTACAAGAAAAAGATGCAAGTTTCAAAAGCAGGGAGCTAGGGAACATATGTGTGTGTGTGTGTGTAGTTTTGCTGTTAGTAATAAAACATGTGTAATAAAACATGTCGATGATGATCAGCACCTGACAAAAGTACTAGTACTACTCATGTTTGATCTTAGTTTGAAATGTTTTGACTGGCTTGCAAGGTATATACAATAATATGAATGGTTTCCATTGTCAATCGTCAATCTTGGCGACATATATATGGCCATTAGTCAAAGAAAAAATTAATTTTGAGAAGACTCCTTATTTCTTTGCTACATCTTGCATTAATTACTGCATGACCCTACATGCATGCATCCACTACCTATTCCTTGTGCAAATTATGTGGGTTTAGATCAGAGATTAACTATTTTAATTAATTAGCTGATTATAAGCCACCCCACCTACAACTTACATTGAATCTAACTAAAACAAACTTGCAAGATGATCAATCCCTTTAGCAAAAGTATATGCTCTAAGAAAATACTTCACGGCCATGTGCATATATATGATGGCTCCTAATTATTCTTTGAGAGTTCAACTTCTGAATTAAGCTAATCTGGTCTCATGTCCTGATTCTATTTTCTACAACACATGATCAAAAGTATTTATGTATAAGAGTTCAATAACTATTCTATGTTATATACTATGATTACAAATTACACAGAGAGAAGATGAAGGATCTGCCTTTAGGAGAAACGTGTAGAAACAGAGCATTAAGCTTGACAATAATATCAGACAAAAGTCCTTCCCTAGTATATAACCTTCCGATCCGAAATAAAGGAAGGATTTCAGTCTTCGATCTTTATGGAAATATGTTTTACACAACTATATCATGACAACATTAGACAGATTTTACACAACCATATCATCGTAAAATTACACAATATGTTACACAATCATATCATCACAAATTACAAAGAGAGAAGATGAAGGGAGAAGAGAAAGGCTCACTGTGTCACACTTAATTTTGAGAAGACGTGTATTGGACTGCGGCAAGCGGAGGTGGTTGGGGAAAGGTGTCTGGTTAGGGAAGGGTGTCTGATTGGGGGGGGGGGGGGGGATTGGGTGAGGTGCGACAGGGGGGAAAGGCGCACGGTCAAGGGAGAGTGAGGTGAGGTCACGGATCGCAGTCGCCGCGAGAGAGAGAGAGAGAGAGAGAGAGAGAGAGAGAAGGAGACGAGAGCGTCACGGGGTGGGGGGTAGGGGAAGAAAGGAAAAAGGGGAAAACGCGGGTATGTATTATCTTTTCGGTGACTTTTTGTCGCCGCAAAAGAATTAATTTCGCCGGAATTCACAAATGTAGTTTATTTGCAGCGAGAAAAAGTCACCGCAAAAGTTAATTATCTCGTCACAAAAAGTAATAACCCACCACAAGTCAAAAAATTTCGCCAACCTATTTGCACAAAACACAAATGTAGGTTATTTGCGGTGAAAAAAAGTCACCGCAAAAGTTAAGTACCTCGTCACAAAAAGAATAACCCACTACAAGTCAAAAAATTTCGCCAACCTATTTGCGGTGACTTTTTGTCGCCTCAGAAAATCATTTTTTCACCAAGAGAACATCTTTTTCCCACAAATGTTTACTTGCCGATTTAATCTCGTGGGAAAATTCTTATTTTTCTTTTCCCACGATCAGTTTTCGTGTAATAAGCTCTTTATTTGCCACGATTGAGTTTCTTGGAAAAAATATCCATGACAAAAAGCCATATCTCTTGTAGTGGTAGTCACCTTGGTCAAAATGGCCAATGATTGATGCGGTAACTAGCAGGAAACATGCAATGTATAGGGGAGCCGTGAGGTATCCAACGTTATGTTATGATATGATATGTTATAAGTCAAGAAACGTTACAAGCTCTTAAGTATGAAATGAAGAAAGCATGTTTTCAAAGGTCAAGGTTATGAAAGTCATGTTTTTATACAAAGTCTTTGAAAGGTCAAGAGCATATGTACAAGTCCATGTCCATGTATTCATTGTTAAGTTTGCTGCATATGCTTATAATATTTGTTGCACGTTATTTGTTTACTTATTGAGATTTCTTGAAATCTCACTATTGTATTCATGCATTATCATTTCTCACTTAGAATGATAGAAGCTGTGACAGGTTTAGCCAACGCAAATGACGAAATGCAAGAGGACAATGCTTCCTCTGGAGAGGATCGTGCCTAAGATGGTGGACAATCTTGTATCAATTGATAGAGCAATCACTGAGATAATTGAAGATATAGAAAAGCTTAGAAGGTCCCACAATAGGGACAAGGACCGGGCTTTAGAAAAGCGAGTGATGCCCAAGTCTCATTGAAGATCAAGATAATATTATGGGACCACTTTTGGGCAAGGATCGTCTGTTTAGTTTTTCAAATGTTTAGTCCTGTGTTTTGTGAGTTCTTTAGAAACTCATATCAACTATGTTGACTCTTTTGGTTTTATGCAAAAGTATTGGGATCTTATGTTCCGGTAGCATGATTAATATTTGCTTATAATTGACTTAAGTTAACTTTCCGCTGTGATATACCGCATATTGTTAGCTATCAAAAGGTGTACTGCATCTTATCTGTCATGTACGAGGGGCAGGTAACCCTGGTGTTGCATGTCCCGGCGCTTCAGTTTTCGACAAATCCCAAGCGGGGGCTGGGGGCACCACAGAAAGGTTATGAAAATCCCTTAAGCATTCTTTGTATGAGCTAAATAGCATGGATGTCAAGATATTGACACGAGGGAATACTAGATAACAAGGACCCTTCTTAATATGTATGTAAGACATGCATACTTCATGATCATTCACACATTTTGTAAGTATTTTCATGGTAGATACTTAACTGTTTAGTGATGATCTTTCGTGGGCTTGGTTGTTGTCGGGTTGTCTATAGTCCAATTCTGAATTCTAGCGTTCAAGCGCATGCTTGAGCTTCAACTTTAGGATATTAGGGTGAGAGAGAGAGAGGGAGTTCTGAGTTTTCAGAAATAATGACTATGTGTGAAAGTGACGATTGACGAGGAAAATAAAAAGGGAAAAGAGTTCTTCATGAATTCCTTGTAGCTTGCTGCCGGATTGCTTCGTTAGTTGGCAAGCTCCCAACTATCTAGGTGTACATTGGACTTGGGGATGGTTGTATAGAAAATTATAGATAGATATTCTAATGGAAGTTTTCCTCACAATCTTATTGATATGATGATAGTCTAATTTATACAGAATACATAGACAAAATTACAGGATTACAAAAGGGAAGAATTTACTGCTGTAGCTATAAATCTGCTGCACTATTTATTTACATTGATATGGAAATTAATGGCATCATTTTTGGCAAGAGTATCCGCATGATTTGAGGCTGGGCATCTAGGTGATTTGTCTTTGGAACGATCTGCCTTGATACACCCCCTCAAAATTGAGCTGCCATCAGCAAGAGCGATTTTGGTTCTTAGTACTTCAGTCCGTTGCTTTGAAAGTGGTTTTGTCAATAAGTCAGCAAGTTGATCTTGAGTGTGAACATGTCTGACTTGAAGTGCACCTCGTTGAACCAGATCTCGAACAAAGTGAAGATCGATTTGAATATGTTTCATCCTTGAGTGTTGAACAAGATTGAAACTAAGATGTGTAGCTCCAAGATTGTCACAAAGCAGAGATGGAGCGGATTGAAGTTTGAGACCAAGTTCTTGAAGAAGAGAGTGTATCCAAACAGTTTCAGACGCTGCATTAGCAAGTGCTCTATACTCAGCCTCCGTGGAGGATCTTGCAACAACACGTTGCTTTTTTGAACTCCATGAGATAGGATTTGAACCAAGAAAGCTGATGTAAGCTGAAGTGGAGGTACGATCGTCAAAGTTTCCGGCCCAATCAGCATCTGAAAACGTTGTGAGGATGGGACGTGTCCTGCTGGTCAGTGTAATACCATGGAATATAGTTTGCTTCAAGTAACGCAGGAGCCTTTTTGTTGCTGTCCAGTGGGTTTGAGTGGGCTTGTGCATGAATTGAGACAGCTTATTTACGGCAAATGAGATATCGGGCCGAGTGAGGGATAGATATTGTAGGCTGCCAAGAACTTTTCTGTATTCAGTGCTATCAAAGGAAGCAGTACCATCATTTAGTTTAAGAGGTGTGCTGGTTGAGAGAGGAGTGCAGACTTCTTTGGCACCAAGCATGTTAGTATTGGACAGTAAATCTCGAACATACTTATGTTGGGAAAGAAAGATACCATCTTGAGTGGGTAAAACTTCCACTCCTAAGAAATAATGTAAGGAGCCCATGTCCTTCAAAGAAAATTTCCAGCCAAGTTGTTCAACAATCGAGTTCACAAATTTGGAGTTATTCCCTGTGATCACTAAATCATCCACATATACCAGAAAATAACAGAGAATTGAATCATGATTATAAATAAAAAGTGAAGAATCAGCCCATGAATTCTGAAAACCAAACTGAAGTAAAGCTGTTTTTAAAGCCGAATACCATGCTCTAGGTGCCTGTTTGAGACCATAAATAGCCTTTCGAAGTCGACAGACATGATCAGGTTTAGTTAAGTCCTTAAAACCTGGGGGTTGCACCATATACACGGTTTCACTAAGTTTCCCATGTAAGAAGGCATTGTTTATATCCATTTGCCGTATGCCCCAGCCATTCGTTACAGCAATGGATAAAGCAGTTCGAATCATGGCGGGCTTAACCACGGGGTTGAAGGTCTCCTTGTAATCAACTCCCGGACGTTGGTGGTATCCTTCTGCCACAAGACGGGCTTTAAACCTGTCCACTGACCCATCAGGCTTGCGTTTCACTCGAAAGACCCATTTACAGCCTACTGGGTTACACTGAGTTGGAGGAATGAACAAGTCCCATGTCCCATGCCACATGAGGGCAGTTAGTTCGTGGGACATGGCCTCACGCCAGTGAGGTTCAGAGACGGCTTGACTCACAGAGGTGGGTTCAATGATCTCGGGTAAGGGATGTTTGGTGGCAGTATGTAGCTGTTTGGGTTTGAAGATCTGATTCATAGACCGAGTGGTCATAGAATGGGTTCGGGAGGTAGATGGGGGTGGAGTCCGTGAGGGATTTTGTGATGTGGGTTCAGTAGGATGGGTGGAGCTAATACCTAGTTCAGGAGGAGCAAAGAGGATGGAGCTTTGAGGCAAGGTCGGCATCGTATTTGGGGAGTTAGGGTTCGGAGATGCTGAGTTTTGAACATTAGACTCCAAATTCAATTGATTTTGTAAAGGAAAGGAAATAGAGTCACGAAGATTACCTGTAGTTGCAGTGGGTATGATGGGAACACTAGCCGAAGACACTGGAGGCGAGGAGAGCATCACGGGCGGCACGGGAGCAGGAGCTGAAGATGGAGATGAGGATATACACGAGTGAGGATGAGAGTTTGAAGAAGGCTGAGGTTCGGTCAATGGGCTTTGGGCCTCGTCAAACAGGACATGCCGTGAGACATAAAGACGTCGCGTGTTTGGATCAAGGCACCGGTAAGCATTTTGAGTGAGAGAATAGCCCAAAAAAATACAAGGTATAGATTTGGGCTCCATTTTGTGTTTATTGTATGGTTTTGTGAGAGGATAACACAGACAGCCAAATTTTCTCAATTTGAGGTAATTTGGACGTTGACCAAAGAGAGCCTGGTACGGAGATGTATTTTAAAGCAAGGGTGTGGGTTGACGATTTATAAGATATGTGGCTGTTTGAAAAGCATGTGGCCAATAAGTGAGAGGTAAATTTGCATCATGAAGCAAAGTGAGACCGGTTTCCACAAGATGACGATGACGTCGTTCAGAAACACCATTTTGTTGGGGCGTGTGGGGAGCGGTAGTGAGATGACTTATACCATGAAGAGAGAAAAAAGATTTTAAACTCACATATTCACCCCCATTGTCCGAGTATATGGTTTTAATTTTGCATGAAAAACGATTTTCAACAAGATTTTTGAATTTGGGAAAAATTGTTGCGACCTCGGATTTCGTTTCCATAGAATAAAACCACATGTATTTGGTGTGATGATCAATAAAAAGAAGATAATAGCGAGAACCATCTAAACCAACACAATGAGCGGGACCCCAAACATCTGTGTAAATGAGTTCAAGAGGTGCATTGCTCAAGAGACTATTAGAACCAAATGGTTGTTGATGAGCTTTATTGATAGAACATGATGAACATAAAAAGGAATCTTTATTTGGTGTGACAGGAAGAGAAAAATTACGAACAACATTGTGAACAATTTTGGAGGACGGATGACCAAGACGTTTGTGCCACCCGTCAAGAGAGGTTCGTTCATGCACATTAGCAACCATTTGGGAAGAATATGCCTCCAATGTTTTCGGGAAGATGTAAACACCATTTTCACATGCATCTCTTAGCAGGATCATCCCCGAGATCTTGTCCTTCACAAGAAAATAGGAGGGGTGAAATTCAATAATCACATTATTTTGAGATGTAAAATGATGCACAGAGATAAGATTTTTGGAAAGATTTGGAACACAGAGTGTATCATTGAGAATAAAGGTCTTGTTTGGTGATTTTAGAGTGAGAGATCCTATATGTGAGACAGCCAAACATGAACCATCACCAAGCATGACCTCATCTGTGCCCTCATATTCTGAGTGAATGGACAAATTGTTGAGATCTCCAGTGATATTATGGGATGCTGCGGAGTCCATGAGCCATTTGTTGTCCGTGACTTTGGAGGTAGAAGTGCAGTTGGCAGTCACGGCATGATGATTTAATTGAGAGCATAACTTAGCCGTGTGACCAATTTGGTCACAAAGTTGGCATCTGGGCTGGTATTTCCGCTGTGTGTGATTGGGCCGGCCCCATGCTTTGTTGGGCAATTTCGAGTCTTTAAGGTGACCTTGGTTTCGTGAGAAACCAGTTTGTTTGCCGTGGGTCTTCTGGGAGAAATTTCCAGAATTTGGCTTGCGGTGTGTATAGTTTGCCGACACCACAAGATTTTGAGTTGCAGACTCAAGCCGGCGAAGATAACTGTCATGGCCAACGAGAAGATCGTGTAGTTCTTCGAAGGTCAAAGGTCTTTCTCGCGCACGGATTGGTGCGGCTATTTCCCTGAAATCAGAACCCAAACCATTTAAAATGTAAAGGGTTAGATCATCATCAGATATGGGATGGTCGATTAGAGCTATCTCATCAGCCAGAGCCTTTACGGCATGGAGATATTCTGGAATCGATCGATTTCCCTTTTGAATCAAGGTAATTTCTTCCTTGAGTTGCATATCCCTCATTCGAGATCTGCTAGCATACATATGATTCAATTTTTTCCAAGCCTCATGGGATGTTTTAGCAGTAGCTATAAGAGGAGTGATGGTGTTGGAGGTTGAGGCAAGAATGGCACTAAGAATCAACTTGTCCTGCCGAACCCAATGGGTTATTTTTAGGGCAGATGAGGGAGTGCCATCAGATGATGGACACGCCGAAAGACCATTTGCATAGTCTAATAGGTCGTACCCAATGAGAAGAGCTTCAAATTGGGCACGCCATTGCGGAAATGTGGAGGGAGTTAACTTCTCATTAATTTGAGATGTGATATTGAGAGCCACTAGGGGAATTTCGGTGGGAGAGAAAGGTTGGTTGTTTGGATTTTGAGTAGAAGGCATATCTGCGTTAGGGATCGGAGCCTCGTTTGAGATGTGGTCGTCTGATACCATATAGAAAATTATAGATAGATATTCTAATGGAAGTTTTCCTCACAATCTTATTGATATGATGATAGTCTAATTTATACAGAATACATAGACAAAATTACGGGATTACAAAAGGGAAGAATTTACTGCTGTAGCTATAAATCTGCTGCACTATTTATTTACATTGATATGGAAATTAATGGCATCATTTTTGGCAAGAGTATCCGCATGATTTGAGGCTGGGCATCTGGGTGATTTGTCTTTGGAACGATCTGCCTTGATAGGTTGTACAATCCGTAATGATTTTCTCTACCGTAGTTTAGTAGCTTTCCTGAGTGACGGTTCTTCAAATGGGGTTAATCTTGCGGCCTGCCATGGGTCAATGTTGTCCACGTAGCGATAAATTCTTAGTGTGGTCGGATGGATAATGGTTCGTGACTATTCTTTCTGAGATATTGTTTAGGTGAAAAGAAGGAACTTGTGTGGGTACTTGGTTGAGACATTGTTTTTTAGCACACCCATGTTGCTTCCGGGCACTCCAACTTTCTGGGCTCTCACCTGGACCCGTATTGCCTTGTTTGTTGATCGCCCTTCAATTATATAATTGGTCCTAGCTCACCTTGTTAATTTTTTTTTTTTGGCGTTGCGCTTTGCTTGCCCATTGTATATTATTTGCCCATACTGCATATATACATGTCTATTCTTTGCTCGTCCACATTATTGCTTTGCCCAAACACTGAAGTTCTTACGTGAATTAACCATGATGCATTTACATAACCTAGTTTGCATAAGCCTTACCTCACCTCACCTAAATTGTGCCCGCTTGTTCGTCCAATAAAAACTTCCCCTTCGTTCGAGATTGCCAGAGGCTATGGATCTACGTTGCTACTAGGAAAAGGGTTCATCCTAACAATCCGATGAGTTATCACACCAATCTTCCCTTTAGGGTCAACATAATGCATTAACAGTCTCCACATTCACTTGGAACATCTCATAATACTTTAGAGGAATGTTCGACAAGATTTGAGTGATGTATGTACTTCCTTGTAAACTATTGTGCATTGCAACATATAGGTTGATTTTTTTCTTTGCTAGTAGGTGAGCAAGAAAATTGGGAATGCAATCATTTTCTAAAACAACTTATAAGTAAGGTCATTATCATTAGTGCAACAGTCATCAAAGGTCGCACTACGATATAGATTACCAAGCGAGTTCTCCACACTACAGTTGCCATTGTGCATTTATTTCTCTAGCGTATAATACAAATAAAATCTCGCAACGTCTTATGCACAACCCTTAATGAATAAAATCATTCATGTTGGACCATATGGTTTGTATATTAACATACAACACAGGCACAAGTACAAGTTATATAAAGTCTAATTAATTTAGTATAGATTACAAATTATTAACAGCAAGCATGATGAAAACGACATAGAATCAAATCGATAGTATAAATAATCATTACAGTACAATAACAACCAATAAAAGACATAAACTAGTTAGATAATGGATGTTTAGACAACTATGACAATCGGACCTGGCACCGGATAGAATAATAACTATTCTAATGGGTAGTTAATGAACAGAACGAGGGATTGACACTCAGAAAAGATGTCAAAATAGAGAGAAAATTTTGACAAGTAAAATTTATTGATAAATTCAAGACTAACTTCTAGGGCCCACGGGCTGAGCTCCAATAGTTATGATAGTATGAGATTATGAGAACTTTGCCCGAGAAGGCAAAATCTCAATTAATGCAAGAAACTAAAAAACGTAATAAAATAAGAATCTTGCCAAAAATGGTTGATTTCAAGAATGAGACATGGACCAAGGTGCGTAAAGTAGTGACCACGATTTGTGTGCCAAATAGCGCTTTTCGAATTGGAGTCATATTGTAACGTCCCGTTCCCGGAGGTCCGGAGAGTTAGCTCTTAATACTTAAAATTAACTTAAATAACACAACTATAAACTCCAGAAAATCCCATAAAATATTAATACACTTAATCAAACCAAAAATCTAAATTCCTCCATGGCGACAATAAAGAAATCCCTAATAACATAAATTAGAAATTCTCCAAAAACTCGAAACCATCCTCAACTCATCAAATCAAATACCAGAAAAATAAATCAGTTTACTAACTACGACTCTCAAATAAGCATTTGTACCCTCAGGCACTTATTCCACTACGATCATCACACCTTACTAAACTTTCTACTCTTACTCTCCAGCTGAACGATCAAAATTATCTAAAAAATATATTGAGATAAGGGGTGAGTTATCAACAACTCAGTAAGCAAAGAACATATACCAGTGTGTAAACATGAGCATTTACAGAAATCAGAATGCAGAGCAAACATTTTCATTTTCAGAGTGCGGAAGCAGAACATGTTATCAAAATATCAGAGCGAAGATTTGGAAATAATTTCATTAAAAACATTCTTTGGCATAGCATAAAAGATCATCATCATCATCAGAACATTATATCAGAACAGAGGCCATGTATAATCCCTGTGGTAGGGTTGTGCATCTGCGGATAGCCAAACAGAACATAAAACACTCTGTCACCAAGGTGTGCACTCAAAACAGAGACCACTACTATAACCCGTGGCAGGGCCGTATCCACTATTATTACCCGTGGCAGGGCCGTATCCACTATTATTACCCGTGGTTGGGCCGTATCCACTATTATAACCCGTGGTTGGGCCGTATCCACTATTGTAACCCGTGGTTGGGCCGTATGCCACTATTATCACCCGTGGCAGGGCCGTAACTGAACAGAACGGAAACATAATCAAATTCAGAATCAGAGAGTCATGCCAAAGGTTTTCAGAAATCACGTCTTATCCAAACAGAGTACTAAACAAAAATCTTTGGAACATAGCAAAATCATATCACAACATAATTATTGCACAAATTTCATATTCGCTCTCATTTTCAAAGTTCAGAAACAGAATATCAAAAATAAGCTCATGTCTACAACAGTCATGTCAGAAAATACGTTCTTCTTAAACAGAATCTCATGAGTAATGCAGAACAAATATCTGAGGTTGTTTTCAAATTTCTTTTCATAGCAGAACATGCACATTTTTCCAAAAAGGACCTCAGTTCATTTTATTTAATGCAAATTCTAGCATAGGAACCCCGCTTACCTGGACTTCTTAGCTTTTCAGAAATTTTCTCAAAATGTTGAACAATTATTAATTGTCACCTATAACATAATAATGTAATTCTCATGAATTTCCAATCGAACACAAATTTCAATATTTAACCTAAGATGTTAAAATAACCTATTTTAATTCTTCAAAAACCTAACTTCACGTAACCCTAAAATATCGTCACATTTTCTAAATTCATCAATGTCCCAATAATCAGTCTGAACAAAATACAAAACTAACTTAATAAAAGACTTATCTGTATCAAAAACCCTTCGTAAACTTCAACCCAACCCAGCCGAACAATAAAACCCATTTTAAAAATAAAATACATTCAAATCCTATTGGCTTATGGGCAAAATGGTAATCTCATAAAAATCTTCCCCTACCCACTAATTTTATGTAACAGCAGTACTTATAACCATAAATTCCGACAGAAACTCACGAGTGAGGGACGACGTGCGACAGGAGCTCCCATGAGGTAAGGAGATCGTGGAGGACCTGAGTTGCGGTGGGCGGAGGCTATCCCGACGGCAGCGCACGAGTGGAGAGTGACGGACTTGGATGGAATGCAGCGCCCAACGAAGCATGCTGTGCGGCGCTCGGCTGATTTGCGTCGAATAGCAGCAAACAGAAAAGGAAAACAAAGATACTCTGTTTTCGGAGACAAAAACAGGGGTTCCTTCAATGGCTTGAACGATGGTTTAGGGCGGGACGCGACAGCAACGTTGAGTCTGATTTGTGTGGTGCTGCTACGGGAAATCCGCTGGCGGCAGCGACTGGATCGTGATGTGGAAGAGTTTGGCAGTGAGACTACCCTTCGGTGGTGGTTGTGCGGTTCTCGTGGGGCTCAGATAGTGGTTATAGCCTGGTGGTGAGCAAGGCTGCGTGCGTGAATCAAAGATTGGGCGCGGCAGGGTGGTGAACGAGCTAGAGAGCGAGCGCTGTTTGCCAAGAGGAGAAGAAAAAAAAATATATAAACCGGGCTAAGGTTTCGCGTAGGAGGGCAGCGGTGGAAGCATCCTTCAAATATGTACAAATATAAATATATAAGTGGAGAAACAAGAAAAGAAAACCCTAGAGAGCAGAGAGAGACGTGCGTGTGCATGCATGTCGTGAACGAATGCATGTCTGTATGCATGCTGTGTGACGGAAAAAAAATTATAAACCGTGTGAAAAAAAATACTATAAACGAAAAGAGAAGGAAACGAAAACAAAAAATATAAAACAAGCGGGGAGAATAAAAATAAAAAATAATAATAAAAATAAATAAATAAATAAACGGCATAGATCTCCAAATAAATAATAAAAAAAAATCACAGTCCAACTATACCAATCTTGGATCCGGGAGTTACATTCTCCCCCCCTTAAAAAAAATTTCGTCCTCGAAATTTGCTAGTACCACAAACAAGGCCTAAATATTTATCCACTACAAACAACTCATGCCTACCCCAAACGTCGATTATATTGCTGCACTAATTAAATAATCCAAAAATTGTCGAACCTAATATTTCAAATCTTAACTCTCCAATATTATCGATTGTATTCTCCTATAATATCCTTAGACATACACGTTCGCACATACTGCCTTATCAAATTTAGAATATAAACCTCCATAATGCAATTAAAGACCAACTAATAAATTCCAAAATCTCCACCTAATATAAAACCTCAATAAATACCGAAATACACTCTCAAACTATTATATCACTACAACCACGCTTCCGCTGTTCACTCTAACAACTTATAGTCCTAAAACATTGAACCTCAAACACATACATTGGAAAAGAACTAACCTCCACATTTAATCAGTCTTTACTAGCTAAGCCTCACAAATAACTAAAAGAGAACTCCCAAAATAATAGTACAATCAAATGCTCCAAAAATTTAAGTCCTAGGTAACTCAAGTCACGAATTCCCGAATCCTTAGAAGATCTACTTCCAACCATAAATTTTCCTAAACTCCTCACTTCCAAAATACATACTAACTCATCAAACCCAAAAGCTAGAGCCTCATAGATAAAAAAATATTGGGTCTAATCCCTTTGAAAACCTTTCCACCAAACCACAATATTCTAATCTATACAACTAGAAAAGTTTCATGCAATCATGGTTAATCCAACTCAACTAAAACAAAAGCTTCCAAGGAGAAAAAAAAAAGGGGGGTACCTGTGATCGCATTGTTATCGTCCTCAACACCTTCAGCTGTCAATGCAAACACTCGAGCTGGTCCCATTCTACGTTGATTGTTTCCCTGTGTCGTCTGATGGGGACCTGGAGGTGTGTTGGTCTTATTCATGTCATCTGACAGTAATGGGCATTCTTTGATGAAATGGCCATTCTTTCCACATCAGAAACATGACCCATTTTCCTTTCTACACTCCCCAGTGTGTACGTGGTTACAAAACTTGCAGGGGTTATTTGATTGATAACCTTGCATTTGCTTTTGCCCCGAGCTACTCTCGTCATTTCTCTTTTTCCATTGCCCTTGATCCACTACAGATTGAGACCCCTGTGGCGTAGTCCTCTTCCTCTGTTCCAGTAGTGTTGCGCTTCTTAGAAGGCTCCTCTCGAATACTGTGGCCTTATTCACCAACTCTGAGAAGTTCCGAATTTGAAAGCCCACAATTCTTTCATAAATCTTTTCATTCAGCCCTTGCTCAAACTTACGAGCCTTCTTCTCCTCATCAGGGATCAAATATGCAGCAAAGCGTGATAACTCAATAAATCTAGCTGCGTACTGGTGTACTGTCATAGCTCCCTGTACCAAATTAGCGAACTTCATAGCCTTGTCATCTCGAACTGAGGTTGGAAAAAAGCATTCCAGAAATATCTGCTTGAAGTGCAGCCAACGGACTATTTCTGTCCCTTCCGCTTCTCTGATGGTTCTTTCAGAAATCCACCATCTCTTTGCTTCTCCAGTTAGTTTGAAGGCAGAGTATACAACCTTCTGTTCATCCGTGCAGTTTATAACGCGGAGTATCTCCTCAATATCTTGGATCCAGTCTTCTGCTAAGGTTGCGTCGCCCCGACCATCGAAGGTGGGAGGATGCATTCAATTAAACTGCTCAATGGTACATCCCCATTCATCGTTTGTCGCATTCATACCCGATACACTTCTTTCTCGACGACGAGGTGGCATCCTGACAACTTGGATTATTAAAAAAAATAATAATAATATACAAGAATAAAGGGGTTTGTGCAAAAAAACAACAAATGGTGATAATGGTAAAACAAACATAAATACATATAAAAATTGTACAAGCAACAATAGTAACTCTATATTACTCCAGACTCTAAACCTTCCATCCTGTAGAAAGCCTTATATACGGTCTACAAAACCGAACCGAACCTTAATCCACAAGAACATCTTAGAATATCTATAAAAATTCCTACCCTTCAAATTCCATAAATATCTTGTCTAACACCTGAGACTTCTAATACCCTAAATACCCATAAAAATCACCTCCTATAGCCCACAATTGTTTACACCACAACTCTGAAAAATTTATTTCCTCAACGTCATGACCCAGCGCCTACACGAATTCTGAAACCTTAACTCTCATTAATCATTTTTCATTCTTTTAAAAAAATTCTAAACCTCAAATCTGAAATTTCTTCCTAATCCCACAGATATCTAAACCTCCAAGGTTTACAGCATGCAGAATTCAAACCTGTCTCTGATACCAACTGTAATGCCCCGTTCCCGGAGGTCCAGAGAGTTAGCTCTTAATACTTAAAATTAACTTAAATAACACAACTATAAACTCCAGAAAATCCCATAAAATATTAATACACTTAATCAAACCAAAAATCTAAATTCCTCCATGGCGACAATAAAGAAATCCCCAATAACATAAATTAGAAATTCTCCAAAAACTCGAAACCATCCTCAACTCATCAAATCAAATACCCGAAAAATAAATCAGTTTACTAACTACGACTCTCAAATAAGCATTTGTACCCTCAGACACTTATTCCACTATGATCATCACACCTTGCTAAACTTTCTATTCTTGCTCTCCAGTTGAACCATCAAAATTATCTGAAAAATATATTGAGATAAGGGGTGAGTTATCAACAACTCAGTAAGCAAAGAACATATACCAGTGTGTAAACATGAGCAATTAAAGAAATCAGAATGCAGAACAAACATTTTCATTTTCAGAGTGCGGAAGCAGAATATGTTATCAAAATATCAGAGCAAAGATTTGGAAATAATTTCATTAAAAACATTCTTTGGCATAGCATAAAAAATATCATCATCATCAGAACATCATATCAGAACAGAGGCCATGTATAACCCCCGTGGTAGGGTTGTGCATCTGCGGATAGCCAAGCAGAACAAAAAACTCGCTGTCACCAAGGTGTGCACACAAAACAGAGACCACTACTATAACCCGTGGCAGGGCCGTATCCACTATTATTACCCGTGGTTGGGCCGTATCCACTATTATTACCTGTGGTTGGGCCGTATCAACTATTATAACCCGTGGTTGGGCCGTATCCACTATTATAACACGTGGTTGGGCCGTATCCACTATTGTAACCCGTGGTTGGGCCGTATGCTACTATTATCACCCGTGGCAGGGCCGTAACTGAACAGAACGGAAACAAAATCAAATTCAGAATCAGAGAGTCATGCCAAAGGTTTTCAGAAATCACGTCTTATCCAAACAGAGTACTGAACAAAAATCTTCGGAACATAACAAAATCATATCACAACATAATCAATGCACAAATTTCATATTCGCTCTCATTTTCAAAGTTCCGAAACAGAATGTAAAAAATAAGCTCATGTCTACACCAGTCATAACAGAAAATACGTTCTTCTTAAACAGAATCTCATGAGTAATGCAGAACAAATATCTGAGGTTGTTTTCAAATTTCTTTTCATAACAGAACATGCACATTTTTCCAAAAAGGACCTCAATTCATTTTATTTAATGCAAATTCTTGCATAGGAACCCCGCTTACCTGGACTTCTTAGCTTTTCAAAAATTTCTTCAAAATGCTGAACAATTATTAATTGTCACCTATTACATAATAACGTAATTCTCATAAATTTCCAATCGAACACAAATTTCAATATTTAACCTAAGATGTTAAAATAACCTATTTTAATTCTTCAAAAACCTAACTTCACGTAACCCTAAAATATCATCACATTTTCTAAATTCATCAATGTCCCAATAATCAGTTTGAACAAAATACAAAACTAACTTAATGAAAGACTTATCTATATCAAAAACCCTTCATAAACTTCAACCCAACCTAGCCGAACAATAAAACCCATTTTAAAAATAAAATACATTCAAATCCGATTGGCTTAAGGCCAAAATGGTAATCTCATAAAAATCTTCCCCTACCCACTAATTTTACGTAACTGCAGTACTTATAACCATAAATTCCGACCGAAACTCATGAGTGAGGGACGACGTGCGACAGGAGCTCCTGTGAGGGAAGGAGATCGTGGTGGACCTGAGTTGCGGTGGGCAGAGGCTGTCCCGACGGCAGCGCACGAGTGGAGAGTGACGGACTTGGATTGAATGCAGCGCCCAACGAAGCACGTTGTGCGGCTGCGCTCAGCTGATTTGCATCGAATAGCAACAAACAGAAAAGGAAAACAAAGATACTCTGTTTTCGGAGACGAAAACAGGGGTTCCTTCAATGGCTTGAACGATGGTTTAGGGCGGGACGCGACGGCAGCGTTGAGTCTGATTCGTGGGGTGCTGCTACGAGAAAGCTGCTGGCGGTAGCGACTGGATTGTGATGTGGAAGAGTTTGGCAGTGAGACTACCCTTCGGTGGTGGTTGTGCGGTTCTCGTGGGGCTCGGGCAGTGGTTATAGCCTGGTGGTGAGCAAGGCTACGTGCATGAATCAAAGATTGGGCGCGGCAGGGTGGTGAACGAGCTAGAGGGCGAGCGCTGTTTGCCAAGAGGAGAAGAAAAAAAAATATAAACCGGGCTAAGGTTTCGCGTGGGAGGGCAGCGGCGGAAGCATCCTTCGAATACGTACAAATATAAATATATAAGTGGAGAAACAAGAAAATAAAACCCTAGAGAGCCGAGAGAGACGTGTGTGTGCATGCATGTCGTGAACGAATGCATGTGTGTATGCATGCTGTGCGACGGAAAAAAAATTATAAACCGTGCGGAAAAAAATACTATAAACGGAAAGAGAAGGAAACGAAAACAAAAAATATAAAAACAAGCAGGGAGAATAAAAATAATAAATAAATAATAATAAAAATAAATAAATAAATAAACGACATAGATCTCCAAATAAATAAATAAATAAAAAATCACAGTCCAACTATACCAATCTTGGATCCGGGTGTTACACATATGCACGATTATGATACTCATAGATAAAGTTATTGTCAAAATACTGACATGTGCGCAATACTGCCCCAATTCGAGTAATCTTCATATTTTCTTACCATATTTGCACTGATATGCCATCTCGAGGAAGTTCAGCACTATCAACGTGGAATCTACCAACTCAACATCTTGAGATCAGAATCCCCCTGCTTCAACCTTCCCAGGTTGAAAAGAACTCACCCTTGAGTTCACGTCAGTCTTGACAAAGCATGGATTAGTTCATGTTGGCATCAACAAAGCATGGATTGAGGTGTTTGACGTTGAGCATGTCAGAGGTCCTCAGATGACTGGGAAGGCTCAACTTGTATGCATTGTTGTTGAACTTGTGGAGAACTTCACAATGTCCAATCTTCATAGGTTAGCCCAACCCAAACAAAATTACAAACATAAAAAAAGTACCTGGCAATGGTGATTGTCGGCTTGCCTTGTACGTATCATTTCTCTCATGGATTGCGTGCTTGACTTAGCATGTACTGCTAAAAGATGTGCTTCCATCTCCTCTGCATGAATGTTTGAGTGACCAATATGTGGAATGTGTTCCAAGTCAAGTATACCCAAAGGATTTTGCCTATACACAATCTCAAATGTGCTCGCCTGTGCATTCCTATTCTTGGACCAATTATAATCAGCTTTGCCTAATATAAGGTAAGATCCCACTACTTTGACTTAGTACTGACCAAGCTCTTCAGAAGGTTGCCCAAGCTACGATTCACCACCTTGGTCTAGTCATCTTCTTGGGGTGGTAGGCACTACTAAAATTCAGCTTCGTCCCATTTTCTCCCACAAACTCTTCTCGAAATTACTCATAAACTTTGTGTTTTGGTTCGAGGAGATGGACCAAGGAATTCCATATAGGTGAACAATCTCCCTAAACAAGGATGGGTAATCCATGTAGCGTCCATGATCTTTCTACAAGTTACAAAATGAGTCATCTTAGAGAATCTATCAACCACCACCAAGATTGGATCTATGGCTTGTTGGGTTCAAGGCAAACCCAAGAAAAAATCATGCTGAAGTCAAGGCATGGGCTATCAGGTATAGGTAATAGAGTGTAAAGCCTAGCATTGGTGAGGGCTCACTTTGACCTCTGGCACACAAATCATCTCTCTACATAACATGTAACATCAACGATCAACTTGTGCCAATAGTAATCTGTTCAGATCAAAGCCAAAGTCTTGTCTCTCCTAAAGTTTCCCTCCCCATGTAACTCCCATATAATGTGCTCTCTCAAAGAAAAGGTCGTTATGAAATATTAGTTACATCCATAAATACTTCTCCAAATGAAGGATCTTTTGCATATAAGTTGACTCAACGAAAAGGCAAACTTGAAGGTTTCAAAACCCACCACTCTAGTGCTCATGGTAGTGAGGAGTGACACACATTGACTTAAAGCATTTGCAACCTAGTTTAAACTACCTGACTAGTGCCTTTGTGAGAAACTAAACTCCTATAGAAAGGCAACCCACTTGGCAAGTCGCCTACTTAACTTCTGTTGGCCATTGATGTAATTTAACTCCTCATGGTCAGTGACCAAAATAAACTCCTACACTTGATATTGTCGCCAGTGCTTCAGGGACTGCACAATGTTGTAAACCTTCAAGTCGTATGTGGAGTAACTTTTCTTGGACCCCAACAGTACATCACTAAAAATGCAACGGGGTGCTCTTTTGGGCTCAGAACACTACCAATACCCACCCCGGAAGCATCAAGTTTGCCTCAGATACTTTTTACAAAATCAGGGAGTGCCAAAACTAATGCTTCTAGAATCTTTTGCTTGACTAGTCTGAAGTTGGTCTTTGCCTCTTTAGAACACTAGAATGTCCGATCCTTGAGGCACACTATGATGGGAGCAATCAGGGTGCTGAATATTAGAATGATTCAATGATAAAAGGATGCAAATCCAAGAAAACTCTAGACATCGTGTAGGGTCTTGGGCGTTGGCCACTCCAAAATGGATTTTATCTTGGACTGATTTGGCCTCAATACCTTTCCCATAAATCGCCACAATACCTTATGCATAAACCTCATTAACATACTAGGTGTGTTCGACAGTCCAAAGGCATGACCATCCACTCATATAGAGCATGTTGCGTTTTGAATGTTGTCGTCCACTCGTCTCCAATGTGTATTCTAATTTGGTGATATCCACTCTTAAGACTAGGGGTAAGGTCCTTCAGCGGTAAATCATGATCAAATCTGCCATTGCTATCACATGGTACCAAGGCATACACCATCCCTTCTCTCTTTGCCTCCTCCTAGAATCTAGCCAAGGACAACAAATTGCTTTCCTTTTCAGCCTATGGAGTAGAAACATGTCCCTCCCTATAGGGTGCTAGAATGAATCTTTTACCGTTAATGCTAAGGGAATAGGTGTTTTTGTACCCATTATGAGCCACGCTTCGATCATACTACCATGGCCTACCTAACAGTAAGTGGCAAACATCCATGGACACCGCATCACACCATGCATTATCAAAATATCTCTGGCAAATTGGGAAGGAGACCAAACACCATCAATCCACTATGACCTCACTGCCCTTTATTAACCACGAGAGCTTGTATGGCTTTGTTGACAGTCTATTTTGAGTTGGAACTTTTGAATTGCTTCTTCAAACACCACATTCTCACAACTACCACCATCGATAATCAGTTTGTACACATTCTTAGATTGTATAGGTAGTGTGAAAAATATTGGTTCTCAACAAGTCCTCTCTTGAATCACCTTTGAGAGTCAATAAACTTCTCATGACGATCAAGGTTTCATTACCATCTCCATACAAAACATTCCCATCATCGTCATCCTCTTCATAGATGGGTTCTCCGTTCTCCTCAACATTCTCCATATCACCAAATATTAGTGACGTTTGAGGTCTAGCCTCGTGTTGGCTACAGAGTATGGTGAGTTTCCTACCAGACGGACTCTTCAAGTGTTCTAATCACTCCTAGGTGCATGTAGCCTAGTTTGCTGCTTCTCTACGACTAGAGCATGCTACTTCGCCTCCTAAACATTCCACAAAGAGTGGGGGTTGAGGACCTCTTGCAAAGGCTACCGAAAGCCGCCCAACTACTATGCCAGCATCTATTCTTTAGTCTCAAAAACATCATTTTGAGCCACTAGTTGATAGAACTCCTTGATGTAATCATCAACGAACCTCGCTCCTTGCCTCAACATGTGAAGTCACTAAAATAAAGTTTGAGTATATCCGAAGGGAGAAAAGTGTTTTGTCATTGTAACAACTCGCAAGAAATTCAATGGGTGGATTTCTTTAGACACTAGAAACGTCGTGAAATCTTGAAAAGATTTCATGAACCGAGTAATTGATAGGTTTTCGTCTGTCAACATAGTCGAATCTCGACCCGATATGGTGACAAAGTTGCCTTTTTATTTATTTAAGGCACCTAGGAATATAAGTTGATGAAAAAAATTGCACCATTCATCCTAGATGAGTATTTAATTTTTTATGGTGCAATAATACGTTTCTCGCTTTTCGGATAAATAGCACCTGAGAGTGCCTTTTTATTTAATCGAGGTACTTAAGAGTCAAATTTTATGAAACAAACAACACCACTAGACTCGTAGAACAATTTAGGATTTTATGGGGTAATAATAATTTTCATATTTTTTGGGTAAATAGTGACACTCAGGATAGTACCACGTGGCACCCAGTCCAAACAATTGTCAAATCGCTGTGGAATGTCCAAATCTACCTAGAATCACTAGGATTATATCTTGGATGGACATTTAGCACATTCCAAGCCATTCATTAGAATAGTAATGGGACAATTGTCACTTAAAGAGTTAAGTGTGATGGAATGAGGGCAACTCAAGCCATGCGATCATGCTAGATATGCAAACACTATTTCGACCACCCGAAACAATTTTTGATCAACCAAAAGAGGGCTTCAACCCTAGTAAAACTACAAACCATTGTATTTCAATTGAAACCTTAAAACCCTCATGATGGCTGAAACCCTAAACCATGATTTCAACCCTCCATGGCTCAATTTTTTATTAAATGATTAATCACTGGGATTAATCATTTTCACATGTTATTAATCACTCAATTTTTCACTCATGCACCACTAACCCCTTTATTACATCTTGGTAATCACTTTGGGCCATGAAAAATTGAATTTGGACTTGATCCAACCAAAACCCTAAACCAAACTCAAAATATACCCTATGTTGAGGCCCATTCAGTTAGGCCCATTTTGGCCCATCAAAAACCACCTCCAATGCAAAACTTCTTTAGAAAATTTCCCCCACCACCCAAGCCAGACCTATGGTTGACATGTCAATCCAAATAGTGCTTGGATGGGAAGCCAAAATTTGACCCTAAACCACCCCACCCTTTTTAGCAGCAGTAGCCGAAAAAAATGGGCTAAGTAACCCATGGTTTTGCCCATTGTTTTGGCAGAAAACCACCATGAAGAGGTCACGCATCTATTTCATGACAGCCCTGTCAACCTATAAATCATGCGCCATGCATTTTCCTCGCCCTTAGGTTATTTTTCATTCACTCGTTTGGAGAGAACTCGGGTGAGAGCTTTAGTTAGTTTTCCTGACAGTTATTACATTGCATTTTCTAACCCTTTGTAAGTCGATTATTTTGTTCCATTTTCAGTCTAGTTTCCATTTTTATAATTTGGGTGCTTCTTCATGGAGGTCTAATTGGTACAAATCTATTTTGAACATGCAAAGATCACATTGGGCGATAGTCTGGACCTTTGTGTGAAACATTGATATTTTGATGAAATTTTTGGTAAACTCTTAGGTAGATGTTGCTATGATGAAGTGTAAATGTGTTAATATGAAGTTTAGATTTGGATTTATTGCATGTTAATATTTTTTATAAAGATTTTTGCATGATTTTGGAAAGTTACAAACTGGAAACTTGATCTAATGGTCTTGATGTTCTTAATGCTTTCATATACATGTTAGGAGTCTATTATTGGAGAATATTAGTTTTGATCTTCAATGGAATGATTTTATACATGCAAAAGTTTGTTTACGACTCAAACTAAAGGCTCTCGGTTGTGTATTGATGAAGGTAGATTTAATGCTACGATCAGGTTAGAGATTGAATATGAGGTATATGGATTTATTATTTGAAGTTTGATTTCATGAAAATCAAGGATCTAGTGTTTTTGGTTCCAAGTCAGAAGCATGCTATAAGCGTTTTTGTGTTCTAGTGCAAGCCAATTTTGTAGGTTGTATTTTCATGATGTTAGTTGTTTGGTCAAGCATGCTATCACTTATGTTTGAGTTGTGGACATGTTAGGAGAGTATTTATGGTCTTTTGGACTTATATGAGTTGATTTGAAAAGCATTAGACCAAGAAGATCAAGAGTTAGTCCTTTTGACATAAACTTGGTGTTTTGGCATTTTTGTTGATCTAGTGAGATTAAGATTTTTTTGGAATGAGTATGTTGATGTTTTAGCATATTTTAGAACCTAGGTAATGATTTTTGGATGTTGCAAAAATGGGTTTAAGCATAAAGTTTGAAGTTTGGAAGGATTGCAACAAAAACCAAGTTTGCCTATATATGTGAATTGGCCTATGCATAGTTCATATAGTTGTGATATGTTTTAAATTTTTCTAATTAGATATTTTGGTTCGGGAAAAATTTACATTAGGCCGTAAGATTTGTTGTTAGGATGCAAAATCCTTAATTTAGAGGCAAAATTTGTAATTTTCTACTAGTAGAGGGCTAAATTTGTAATTTAGCCATAAGTTGGAAATTTTTATGTTTCCAAGTGTTTAATAAAATATTCCAACCCTTAGAAATATCTTGTTTTAGTTCACGATATCTCTCACTACTTTTACATCAGGCACAACCACTATAAGTCCTCTAACTTTCAGTGTATTTATGTATGTATGATAGTAAGACTATTACTGTTATATTATGGTCACTCATGATTCTTATAAATTGTTATAACATGTCATGCCACTTCATTTATTAAAGTTCATGCTTAATTCTTACATGCCATGATATGCCATATCATCTGTTACAAATTTATTGTTACATGTCAAGAATGTCATGTCATCTATTACAAGTTTATTTCTCACATGCCATTAATGTCATGTTAACTGTTACATGGTTACCTATTACATTCCATGAATACCATAACATTCTTTCTGTACTTGTTTATCTGTTACACGTCATGGTTACATATCATGACTTACATGAGTCCATCATGAAATAATTTTCAAATCTAGTCATGTTATGTCCACGTACAATCAATTTAATTTTCAATTCAATATTAATAAATCATGGTAATCCCATGAAACAAGACTATACTATCATGGTAATCTCATGAGACAAGAACATCGTGTCAACTCCATGAGCCAAGGATATCATGGTAACCCCATGAGACAAGAATACATTTTTATGTTAATTCAGTATGAGTCATATTATCTTTCAAGTTAGATAATGTCATATCTTTTTTTTTTCAAGTCAAGTACATGTCATGCTATTTGCCATGTCATGTTACACATATTGATGTCACGATTGCATCCATCCCATTATACTATCCTGCAAGCATATATATATATATATTGTTCGTAGCTTACTTGTTGAGATTTGTAAACAAATCTCACTTAGTAGTCTCAACTTCCATTCCCTCCAAAATGCGATGTGTCAGTATCTAAAACTCATGCATGGCAGACTGGACGATGTTGAATAATCTACAGCAAGATGATGACAACGAAGAACTGATAACTTTTGTTATCCACATTTGGATGTGATTCTAGACATCATTGCCGAGTTGATCACGTAGCTCCGCAATTTAGCACAGTAATTTCATTTCAAGTTTGTATTTATGGAGCACTGTCTCCAGCACTTATTTGGTTATGAACATGTTGGACAAGTGCTATAACCCTTTTGGATATCTAGTTATCATGTGAATTTCTAAAATCTCAGCTCAAGCAAGGTTCTTGAGGTTAAGACTTAAATTTTGTTTTGACCTAAGTGGACTTAAGCCCAATAGATTATGAAAACTAGAACTATGTGAGTGAAATGGACCCTATCTTTTGTAAGTAGGTGTAACATCCCGGCCCAAGCTAAGTTCATGAGATTAAGACTTAATTTCGGTTTTGTGCTAAGTGGACTTAAGCCCAATGGATTTTGATGACTAGAGCTATGTGAGTGAAGTGGACCCTATCTTTTGTTAGTAGAATAGGTGCCCAAGCCCAAAAGAAGGGCCAAGGTCTAGTGAATTTCGGCCATAAAGGGGTTTAGGGTTTGAGAATAAGCTGTGACGCCCCCAAATTCCGCTTGGGATTGGACAGACATTTGAAGCGTCGAGACATGCAACACAAGGTTACCTGCCGCCGTTCATGACATATGAGATGCAATATTCCTAACATGCATCTAACATTATGCAATATTCGCAGCGGATAATTTTTTTTCTTTAGTAATACTATGCACCAAACTAAAATATCCCAAATACTTAAAACATACTTCATACATAATGACATACTCAAAAACTGATATCACAACACTAGTCCAAAATGGTTGTGATCAAAAGAGTGATGGAGATTGAACTCCACAAATACAAGTAATAATCTGAGGTGACTACTGTACTAACACCTACATCGCATCATCGCTTAGTCGACCGTTTCTAGTTGGTCGATTCCCGATTCTCCTTCAAATCCTGTAATAAGATCTACCATTCGGGGGGAATGGTAGTTGGGACTACCACGGTGAGTCACCAAGTTCACAGAAAACTTCCACACAGGTTAATGATGCATGCATGGCAGTAAAAGCATGAATGCATAATCAAATCATAAGTAATCATAGCATAACTTGACATACAACATAACATAACTGGCATAACTTAAATTGAAACTGAAGCTTAGCATGAACGTGACTTGAAACATAACATGGACTTGAAACATAGCATGAACGTGAACTTGAAACGTAACATGGACTTGAAACATAACATGAACCTGAGCATGACATAACATAAATGTGAACTTGAAACATAACGTAAACGTGAACATAATATAACATGAACTTGAAACATATTCTTGTCTCATGGGATTACCATGATTGCGTGAACGTAAACTTGAACATAACATAACGTAAAACATGACTTGAACTTGGAATCTTATTCAATAGACTTAATCATTAAAGTGACCATATGGGTGCTACACAGGTCCCCTTGAGCCGTGTGTCCCTGCCGATTACCGCATCACATCAAAGGTTTCTATACTAGCTGTGAGTGCGTTAATACGTACTCCACAGTTGTTGTGGCCCCACGTATTCTACGTGTCACAATTGTTGTGTCTCACGTAGTGTATGCTCCACAGTTGTTGTGGCCCCATACTTCATGCTCCACAGTTGTTGTGGCCCCATGACTTATTTGTTTGTGCCACACTTGCTGTGAACACATGTAACATAATGTGTGGCACCATCGGCGTTAGTGCCTGGCGAGCTCCGGTGACCAGCTAATTAGGCCTCATTCGCAACCTGTTGACTGTACTTCGTCAACCCAGAGAATTTCACACCTATTTAGACACTCCAGCGTAAACAAAGGAGTTTCACTAGGATGTTACCCCATCCTAGCGCTTAGGGTTGTGATTGACTTAAATAACTTAATCGGCATACATGTCATTTCGTAACGTGACGTAACATGAACGTAACATACAAGACAGAAGTCATGACGTAGCATAACATGACATGAACGTAAGATGACAGACATGACATACTTTGAGACATAAATATAACAGACAACATTTCATAACATGGCATACATGTAACAGGCAACATTTCGTAACATAGCATACCATGTAACATACAACATTTCTTAACATGGTGTAACATGTGACAGTGAATATTACGTGACATGAAACACATGTAACATATGGCATACTTAACTTAACAGGACATACTTGCAATGTATAGCAATACATGACAGAATATCTTGTGTAACTGATGAATAATTCATGACAAAATAAATTCTGTGTAACAGATAAATATGTAATGACTTGACATGGTACATATGATAACATGCATACATACACTTTAGTTCCCTTACTTATCACACATATACATTAAATTGATAGTAAGTTAAAAGCTAACTTACCTCGATCTTCGCGCTTCGAGACAAAACTCAAGTGCGGTCACGAGAAACTGAAAGTAGCGATTCTTAAAAATTAGAAGTTAATCACTAACAATTAGGAATATGGAGAAATATCAAATTCGAATAAAATTACCATTTTACCCTCTACATGTGGGAAAATGACCATTTTACCCCTAACTTAAGGATTTTGCATCCTAACTCCAAAAATCATCAAAATTTACATACCTTATGTAAATTTTGTCCTAAGCTCAAATATCAATTCAAAAAAATTTAAAACTAAACACAACCATTAAAACTCTTTAGGTTCGAAACTTACAAGGCTATTTCCCTTGATTTTGTTGTAATTTTTTCAAATTTCAAAAATCATGATTAAACCAAAATTTTTCTTCTACTACACTCATAACATATTCCTAAAAATAATCATGTTTTGAATCATGAACAAAAGTCATCAAAATCACTAAAACCATACTTGAACTTTTTGGTTTTTCTTCTAAGTTCAAAACAGAATTTTGTTTCTAACTTGTTTTGATCAACCTCTTGATCCATGACTTATAAAGATGTAATCTTAAAACCAAAACATCACATGGTTTAAAAAGATGTTCTAAAACATATCCAAGCATCAAACTCAAGATCACATGGTTAAACATCAACCAAAACATAAATTTAGCCAAGAACATCATCACTTTGGCCTAACTGAATACCTCATTGCATAAAATTTCATATCTTCTAAACTAACATCAAATATCTTCAAAATAACATTTTAACATGTATATAAGAGGCTTAGGAGCTTCCAATAAAAATATCAAAGCCATTGGAATAAGATTAAACCATAAAAGATTTAAACTTTCTCAAAACAGAAACTGTTTTGCCTCTTCCAGTTTCTAAGTTTCTAGACCTAAGAAAATATTTCACCAAAACTTTTAATCATGCAACAAATCCTCAACCAATAATCATATACACATGTTAACAGTACTCCATAAAATTTCCGGACCAAGATCTATTCATTAGCTTGGTCAAAAACTCCAAAATATAACACACTCTCCAGTTTATCACCTAGAATGACCTTTCTGGGGTCTAAACAACGTTTTACCAACCAAATGATCTTCAAATGGAACGAATAAGATATCCACGTAAACTAGACTCCAAAAGAAACAACTTTAATGAAGGCATCGTTGCGATAAAACACTTAGAAAAGCTTCGAAACGGGCGTTCAAAAGAGGTAAGAAAAACTGTCCGAGAGTGTCTTTTGTGTTTTATGAAGGAAAAGTGTAAAGGAGAGTTGCTTTTCGTGGGAAGTGGACTGGAGAGTTTCTTACACAAGCTATGTAAAGTGATAGGACTGAAGGAATGGTTGAGTGTTGGCCTTTTCTTCTCATAAAAATCAGACCAAGATCTTTTCTCAAGGTGGAGTGTGAGAGTGAAAGAGTGAGGTGGCCCTTTAGCTTTGTCTTTCAAGAACCTTCTAGGCCCTTCTTGTAAAGATCTGGCCAGCCAAGTGGGGGTACAAAACTTAGCCATGAAGCAATCCTATGGTGACCAAATTCGTGGGCCTTAATGGGCCTAAACCGAATGGGCCTAAATTTTGGGGTTTAAAGAGGGTTTGGGTTGTTATCAAGCCCAAATCCAATATCACTTGGTCCAATCAATTTCTCAAGGTTAACAAGGTTGGATAATGATGTTCTAACACAAATTTGAAGGATTAATAGCATGTGGAAGTGATTTAATCAAGTGATTAAACACAATGCTATAAATCGGATTAGAAAATGTTTAGAGGCCAACTTTAGGGTTTTGGGGAAACCGTTTAGGGTTTCGATTTCAACAAAGTTTTTGGGCTTTCAATTGGATTCCCACCATTTAGGGTTTCACTAGGATTGAAATATTTTTGGTCTGGCACAATTTGGTTGAGTAGATGAAACAAAGTTTTGCTTAAGTGGCATGATCTCACACCTTGATTCCTTCAAATCCAACAAACATTCCTCATGGTGCCAAGTGTCTAATATTATTCACCAAGTGTGGCTAAGATCTTGCCAAGTGTCCAAATAAAACTTCTCTAATCTAATTTAGACATTTCACACTGAGATTTTGAAACACTGCAATTGGTGTGTTTATCGAGGTTACTATTCACTTTGAAAAAGTGAATTATAAACTTAGCACTAAAAATTCCTAAATATTCATATTAACTTACAGTGAAAATCTTTTACCAAAATTCAACCTCGAAGTGCCCCTAAAAATAATTTCACAATTTCCAACAGACATTTCGTCCGGAATTATGAAAATAGGCTATTGCGCCACAAAATCTTAAATAATTCACTAAGTCTAATGGCGTGGACCATATTGTATTCTGACACTTCTAACCAACTCAAATAAATAAAACTCATATTTCTAGCATCATAGTGAGTGATAACACTGACTATGTTGATAAACTAAAACCTATGCGATTGGTCGATTCGTAAAAACTTATGGGGTTTTCACGAGATTCGTAAAGTCAATAGAAATTCCACCAATAAATTTCTAGCGGGTTGTTACATAAGCCATTAGGGTTTTGTGTGTAGGTGGAAGGCACCACTTGGAGCCAAGCAAGAAGGGGAGCCTTGAGTTTCCAAGGCCACAACTATGAGGCATCTAGGAAATAAGAGTTTCAGTTTTTACAAGGGATGTGCCACTTGGACAACATGCAACCAAGCTTCTATAAGAAGTTACAAGAAAGAGGAAGGATTGAGGATTCGATTTACTAGAGTGAAAGCCAACCCCATGGAAGCCAACTTTAGCGTGGCCACTTGTCACACATGCAAAAGTCTATGGAATTTCTAAAAGAATCTAATGATGGAAGAAGAAGAGATGGAATTCGGCAATTAGAAGGAGACGCCACATGTCTTCCTTTCAAGGAAGTTTAAGGGTTCTAGAAAGATCCCATAATGCAAGAAGACCATTAGGGTTTCCGGTTTGGAGAGCACACGCCACCCACACTGCCATTTGGCACCCATGCACTTCACCTTCTCAAGGTTCATTGTATCTAGACCACAAAGTGGATGAAGGAAGATTAGGGTTTTAGATATACCACTAGGCGAGCATGCATTAGGGTTTCTAGAAGTATCTTATAATGATGAAGCCTTAGGGCCTTAATGGGGAGCACCACATGTCCTTCATGCAACAAAGTCTTTTTAAGTTTTCAAGAGAGGAAATGATGAAGAGCAAGGGAGATGCATTCGGCAATCACAGTTAGTAAGCATGCATGAGGCATTCAACATTCAAGAAGATGCAATCATGGGAGTTTTTGGACATAAAAAAGGCACATGCCACATGGCATTATGAAAGCCATTAGGGTTTCAAAAATTGAAGAGAAAAGCAAGAGACAAAAGAGGATTTCAAATTTTCAAGGACCCACGCCACTTGGCAAGAGGATTATTTTCAAAAATACTTTCAGATCTTTGTATCCTATACCCTAGCCTAGTGTACCACCCATATCACCAATAAGATTAGGGCTTTTGGTCAGTGTAATTATTACTGACAGATCTCACTTATTCTCACAAGAAAGTTGGACAAGATTTAAAAAATGGATGGTAACAAGATGGGTGGAATCCACCCTCTAGGGTTCCATCTATTGCCACCCACCATCAACCAGTAGCACTCTAGCATTTAAAGTGTGGTGGTTGATAGAGCATTTATGGAGAGTCATTAATGGAGTCATGGGAAACTACAGCTAAGCGTCACTTGTCCAACATGCATCAACTTCTAGGTGCCATTTAGCCAATATGCATCCTCACTTCTAGGATTCATTGTATCTGGACTTAAAGATGGAAGAAGGAAGGAGAAATTATGGACTTTGGTTATCCAGAAGCCACATGCCACCTATCGCTAGCATTATTCCATGGGAATCACTAGGAGGTTCAATGATGGGAAATTGAAATAGGCGCATGGATAAGTCAAAATCTAAAGACACAAGCCTCTATGATCATTTTAAGGTTCTAGTTAAGGGGAGGAACACGCCCACCCATTGAAGGACAATCTTCCTTTGCCAAGTGTAACACATGCATTCATGCATGTGAGTTCCTTGAAGATTTGCATCAATGAGGGCGCATGGGGTACACCAAAATTCTAAAGCACAAATCTCTAGGAGACCTTAGGGTTTTGGCTAAGAGGATACACGCCCAATCATGAGGAACCAACCACCATTTTTTCCATGTGTCATGCATGCACATAGTATGGAAGTTTCTAGTAGAAGACAACCATGAGGAAGATGAAGAAGGGCTTAGGGAAGAGGTGCACACATTTTTCAATGCTTCTAGAAGAATCTTCATTGGAAGAGGACAAGAAAGAGGGTCAGCTAGGGCAAATACACACACATGTTTGTGCCAAATGGAAACCATGCACATGCCTAGGAACAGGAAGGCTCTAGCATTGAGGAGACACATTTAGGATTTCGGCCATAAAGATCTACACACCCTTGAAGGTTCATTGAACCTAGACCACATGAGGAACATGCCAAGGGTCATTTAGGGTTTCGGTTAGGGCAAAGGATATGCCACTTGTCATTCATGCTAGAGTCTTTTGGATTTCCCAAAGAAAGGCAATGATGAAAGAGGGAAAGAGGGAAAGAGGGAAGTTTTTGGCCAAAGCAAGAAGTTTTGTGCCACATGGCATCCATGCACTTAGACTCTTGGGTTTTCAGTGTTTAAAACAATGATGAGAGAGAGAGAGTTGGTGTGGGAAGAGAGGGAGTATTTAATGGAGTTCTTTAAGGGGCCGGCGCCTAACACCCCCCAAAGAGATATGCAAAGGTCAATTTTTCATTTTTCATATTTCTCACCTTCCCATTGTCTCTCAAACACATCCACCTTAGGAGAAAACCAACCACCCTTCGTTCCTTCTATCCAAACACACTCCACGCAAGGCTTGGGAAGGAGAGAAAAGAACCCCACGTTGGCGAGAACCACACGGTAAGAACCACCAAGCCTTCCACTACACTCTCTTCTACTAAACACACATTCACAAGGGTTTTCTTGGGTGAGAAGGAGCTTGGTTTGAGTGAGTAGAGCACTACCATAGACGAGTCAAGGGGAGAAATAAGAGTGTTGGATTCCATCTTGGTGAGTTTTGTTAAAGCGTGAGAAACTAGGATTTTCTTCAAGAGGATCCAAACCCCACTAGCCAAGAACATGAGTGAAAGGAACTCTTGGAAGGTTGAGTGACCTAGTTACCATTAGGGTTTCGAAGTAAGGATTCCCATCTAATGAGGTTTTGGACATAGGGATGGATGAACACATGCACATCGTACACCTCACACACAAACACATGACATATATTAGCAACCACTAGGGTTGCAACGACCGAATCTTTGAAGGAGGCACAACCACTATTCGGCCTAGGGTTTTTCCCTTAAGGTCCGAGCTCATGAAAGGTCACATAGAGTAAGAAACGAACTCTAGAACCGAATAGGGTAAACCCTAGCATGCCACACTCACTCTCTCAAATTAGGGTTTCATTCATTTCGTTAAGTCTAATATTTTTAAACTTACATATTCATCTTGCATGATCGTTGGTATTTCTTACTCTTGATATTTGTAAGTTAGGCTCTAACTTACTCTTGGATAATGTACTTGTGTAGTGTGTAAACTTTGCATCTTGTCAAACAAATTGGGTTATGGAATTGTTGCTTGTCACATGTTGTGGTTTCGGTCTTATACATACTTGCTATGCTCAAATGTGGCCTACTGATTTACATGACGTGTTTGTAATTCTAAGTAATGTTGTATGCTTGGTTGAGTTCCCACATGTTGATTTCTAGTACAAGTTTTCTACATGTTCTAATTCTTTCAAGCTGTAAATATGATGCACTCTTGATATATGCAAAAGAGCGTGATGTTGTTGCATAAAGTCACATGGTCATATGTTACACGTTTTTAGGTTATGCATCAAAGGTTTTGTCACAAGTACATGTCACATGAATTTCGGTTGTGCATTAAAAGAAAAAAATAATGATTTTGTCACGACCCCAAATGCTAGGATGACAGAATATCCTAGTGGAACTCTTCTGTATACTCTGGAATTCTTAAATTAGAGTAGTAACCCCTAAGTTGATGAAGTACAGTCAACGAACTTTGAATGGGTTATTTTTAAAGGATTTTGGAGCGAAGTAGCACCTAACGCTAGTGGGTGCAACACATGAAAAATACGATGAAGGTGTTACGATCTGCACTATCATATTGTAAATACAATGAAGGCGAATTAAGAAATATCATATCATATGAACTCTAACGTACTCACACCAGGCCAAGAGGGCCAATGATGTGATGCGGAAACTAGCAGAGAGCCCACAGTTCTTAGGGAAGCCGTGAGGTTTTCACTCACATTATTATATTGAAAAGATTACAAGAGATTGATAAGAAATGTACTTTGTGCTATGGTTACATTGTTACTTTGATACATGGTTACAAGATTAGTGTTTGAAAAAAAAAAAAAAAGAGTACTGATGGGATAAAAATGTGTTTTGGGTCAAAGTACATGTTCATGCATTCATACTCATGATTTGCCTTATACATGCTTGTGTTATCTCTACATATGTTTTTGGTTATCTTACTAAGATTTCTTGAAATCTCACTATGACAGTTTCCACTACTATTCTCCCGAAATGGTAGAACTTTTAACAGGATCGGGAGTAACTTGTCAGGATGATGATCAAGGCCAAGAATGAGCTCGACCCTGGAGAGAAGACTGAAATTAGTCATTACTTATGTAACACCCCGTATTTTAGTGCATTTTTTACTGAAGGATTATTTTTATTTATTCAAAATTTATCCTCTTATTTTAAAATTGGTCAGATTTTTAGTGAGTTTATTTCTATGATTTTAATTTGGTGAAAATTATTTTTATGTGCTTTCTTAATATTTATTTATTGTTATGCATTTAAATTTCTTTTAATATTTAAATTAATTACTGTGGGATTTAATTATTTCAATTTGACTTTACTATTACATTTAAATTATTTTATTTAACTTGTGGTTTTAAAATCATTTCCGTTGGATCATTTTTGTGACCCAAGTTATGAGGATTGGACCTCATTTCTTTTCTCCTCTTTTTCTTTCCTCTCCTTTTCTTTTCCTTCCTTTTTCTCTTTTTCCCTTATTTTCCTTCGGCTTCTTTCTCTCCCGCGCGATCTCTCTCTCCTCTCTCCTCCGCCCGTTTCTAGCGTCCCCTCCTAGCGCCGCCGTCCGTCGGCGGTGGTCGACACCGCCCGGTCCCTTGCATTCCTCTGTCGCCGGCCGTCCTACCCCACCAATATCACCTTCGTTCGTGCTGCCGTTAGCCCCCACGAAGCCCACAAAGCCGCGGCACCTCTTTCGCTCCAGCGCCGCCGTCGCTCCACCTCCGGCCACCATCTTCCTACCACATCATCCCCGACCTCTTGGCAACCCAATGGACCCAAACCCAGCCCCGATTCGTCACCGGTGAAGCCACACCAAGTACATTTCCGATTTCGACTTCTTGGCCTTAAAACCACCCCTTGCGCCGCCACCCACGGCAAACCACCACCACCATTGGCTTCACCGACCTCTCTAGGCCCTACCCTACCATTTTTGGGTCTTCGTTTGTCTTCGTTGAAAAGTGGGCATCTGTGACCCACAGCCACAGTGTATTTTACACTGTGGTGTTGCTCAGACGTCGCCATTTTCAGCTTCGTGATCCTCCAGAAATTATTATATTGCACTGTAAGTATTTCTTCAAAGAATTATTGTGAATTTAATGTATTTTTGCACTAACACATTTCACTGTATTTTATCTGATAATTGGTGTTGCTGGACTGAGTCCGAGGAGTACGGGAGTCAGTTGGATTGGTGATTGGGTTGGTTGGTTGGATTTGATTGGTTTGAATACTGATGGTTGTGGATTTGTGTTGGTACATGTGCATCTCATTATTTCATGCATGATCATGTTTGTAAAGAAAACTGGGTTTTCGTGTTGTGCATTCATGCTCATGTGTGATTTGGAAAGTTATGATTTTATGTGAGAATATTTTCGGGTGCGTGTGTATCACGACCCCAAGCCGAGATGGGGTATTATCTCGGTGGAGCTCCTCTGGTTACTCGGGAGCGGAATAAACTGAGTAACGTCCCCTGGATTGTCGCTGGGCGACGATGGGATCAGACGAGAGATTCGTGCCGACTCCGTGGTCCTTTTGCTGGCGAGGACCAGAGGATGCTTGGCTACGTACGCGCTGGGCGCGGAACCGAGCATCACTACGAAGCCAGGACGTGCAGATGGTCCCTAGGGGAGGCCATGGTGCATAGGTTAATAAAGGATTAAATTGGCTATTTTCTGGGAAAATAGTGTGCGTGGATTTTGTGTAAACCATTTTCTGGAAAAATGTTTTACGGATTATTTTTGGGCCAATGAGACTTTGGCGTGTGTTGGAAATTGTCATTTTCGGGGAAAATGATGTTTTAAGAAAATTGCATATTTCATCATATACATGCATGTTGGTTGCATTTAATGCATTTCTTTCTTGAGGATTATTTTGGGTTATACTTACCTGCGATACCATTCTGTGGTAACGCAGATTTTGATGCAGATGAGGAGGAGGAGGGCGAGCCTGAGGAGACGGCTTCGCCCGAGGAGTGATCTGGGATCACTTGTTATTATTATCTTATTTTGCTTATTGTATTTCCGGGACATGTGTTAACTTTATTTGGGATGACTGTATAACTACTTTTAAACCCCTTCTGATGTTTAGTTGTGTTTGAATTATGGTACTTAGTTGACTATCCGCTGCGTTATTTTATTTGTACACCGTTGCATGTACACACACAGGCACTTCGTTGGGATGTGTGACCGTGTTGTCACCATCCTGGTGTCTCGATCCCCGTGTATTTTTATAAGGGGGATTGGGGGCGCCACAACTTACTTGGAGATAGCAGAGATTAGAAATATGCTTTAATGATTTCCTTGTTAGTAAAAGGCATTTGAAGACAATACTCATTATGTTAAAGTGTAACAAAGAGTTTGATACTCCATACTATGAAGTGTGATTTAAAGCTATGAATAAAGTTAAGATATTAGTTTTATTCTGGTACAATATTTTACGAAATCACTTATTCCGCTACGATTATTACATACTACTAGTATTATGCTAGGTGCATTGCATGTTAACTCTGTCATGAACAAGGAATATATAGCCTTGTGTTGCATGTCATGATGCTTCAGTCACTGTCAATACCCAAGTGAGGTCTGGGGGCGTCATTGAAATTATGAAATGTGTTGATGTTTTTGGAATATTGTACTTCTAGTACATTGTATTGCTGAAAGAAAAAAAATTATCCGTTGTGAATATTGCATACTGTTAGATGTGTGTTAAGTGCACTGTATCTTTAACTGTATGAACAGAGGAATGTAATCTTGTGTTGTATGTTCCGATGCTTCAAGCTCTATAAAATCCCAAGTGGGAGTTGAGGGCATCACAATCATCTTCTTCCAATTGCCAATCTTGGCTTTGCCTTGTTGCTCCTAAGACTACTTTAATTGTTCCATCAAGGCAGATGCTTGACCCTTCAACATGATGGCGACTAGTTTCACCTTCATATGATCTAGGACATCCTTGTAATAAAAAATACGCCTTATCTTGTTTAACCAATTAATGAAACCCTCAACCTACAGAGTACTAGAAAATTCTAGTAGATCCACTATGAAGCCTAGGTTTCCATGTGTAACGTCCTAAAATCAATTCGATAGATGAATTTCTTTAGATCTTAGATATGTCATCAAAACCCGAACAAATTTCACGTCGAGCAATCGATTAGGTTTTAGTCCATTAGCGTAATCAGATCTCAATCCACTATAGAGATGGATTTGCCTTTTTATTTATTTGAGACACTTAGGAGTATAATTTTACAAAATAAATTTCACTCGTATGAATATTTAAAATTTTATAGTGCAATAAAGAATTTTGAGTTTTTCGAGTGAATATTAACCTTTCAGGAGAGCGTCACATGGCATTTAGTTCAAACATCTATCAAATTGCCATATAAGATGTCCAAGTCAGCCTAGAGTCACTAGAAAAGCTTTTTGGACATATGGCACAATCTTAGTCATCTATCTGGAAATCCACTATAGAGGAATACAAATGTGTATGGTGAGTGGAGTCAAATGAATAGGCTTCTTACACAATTCACTATTCCATCTATTCAAAAACTTTTTAACCAACCACAAAGAGGGTTTCAACCATAATGAATCCCCAAACTTGGTGGTGGAAACCGACACCTAACTGAAACCCTAAACCATGCATCAGGTTTTGACTAAGTGTTTCCCTCTTCGTTTAAGCCACTTCCACAAGCAACCAACCACTCAAATACAATCTCTTACACCCTCATCTACTTTCTTATACCTTGGTACTTGTATTTTACCAAGAAAATTGGTTATGGACTAAAACTCTAACCTAAACCCTCTTTAAACCCCAAATGGAATGCATTCAGTTACACCCATTTAGTCCAGCCAAAACCCCAAGCTTCTCCCACAAGCTTTCCTCCACTTGATAGACCAATACCATGGCTGACATTACACCTCATTTTCAGCCCCAAATAGTGCCATCTGTGGAAGGTCAAACAAGCAACACAATCCTCCTCAAAATCACCATTGGGCCAGCACAAATCCAGCCCCCTTTGCAACAATTTTTTTTTTCTTCCCTTAGCTTGCAACCTTAACTTCTTGTGTCATAGTTTCAACCACCCATAAGTCAGCTCTTATTATAGTTCTTTTATGTGTTGGCATGATTTTTTATGAAATTCTCTTGTTTGATTTATAGCATATTAGGTTTTTATAAAATGGTTTTGCATGATTTACAAAGTGATATAGCCAAGTCCTTCAAAGTGAGTTTTGTTTGGTTTAGTTTGTCATTTTAGTCTTAGGATCTTGATTCTATGGTTTTGATTTTTGAAAATCTTATTCTTAAAGCTTAGATCTATGAATCAAGTTGGATTTTTAAAGGTTTATGGCTTTTGTCTTTATTGGATTTCTTATAAGAAAGCAAAGGGCATGATTTTAAGCATGAGTTAGAGGCTCTTGGGTTTATATTTTTTTTAGGTGTGATTATTTGCTATTGTATGTTCGTTTTGATGCTTAGATCAAGTTAGAACTTGAATGTGAGGTATATGGGTGTATTGTTTCAAGATTTCATGCATGTAAATCAAGGATTTAGTCTCTATGTTTAAGTCAAAAGCATGCTAAGTTTTAGTTGCTATGTTTTCCGTGAAAATCGATTTTCATGTTAGAAGTAATATTTGTGGACTTTTAGAGTCATTGTAGTTAAAATGCAAGTGGTAGACCAAGAACACCAAGATTAGGTTCGGTTTAACCTAATCTTTGGTAATTCTTTGAAATTGTGAGTTTATACTTTTGTGAAATGCTTGATTTAGTGTCTTGGCATGATTTAAAACTAGGGATGTGATATTTATGAACTGTTAATTTCGGGTTAAGCATGTTAGTGTGATAAATGGTCCAATAGAGCAAAAACATGGTTTTTGGCCTATGTATGAATCAATCTAGAGGATTTCTAACAGTAGGGTTTAGCTTTTGTAAGTTTTAAGCCCATATTTGAATTTAGGATGGAGTTTACATAATGTATGAAAATTTTGATAAGTTTTGTGGTCCGTTTGCAATATCATTAAGTTTAGGGGCTAATTTATAATTTCTCAAAAGTTAAGGGGTAATTTTGCAAATTACGTCCAAAGTTAGTAAGTTCTATTTTTATAAGGATTAAGTGAGAAATTCTAACCCTAGAAGGTCTCTCATTTCTGCCTACACTACATTTATGTTACACACAGAATTTTGTAGGTTAGCTTCTTTTTCTTTTATAAAAAGGAGGACGGAACCTCCATAAACTTTATTAAACCTCACTTATGGCGGAGGAAAACCCTATAACAAATAAAACCTCCATTTACAAGCCAAACTTGGAATCCCAACAACGAACTATGACCGACACATTACATATGCCATACCCACTTTGTCTAACTTACTTATGGTATTTTTATGTATGTACGGTGAAAAGTTGCATTAATTATATTCATGTTGTCTTTATGCCTATTTAATTATTTTGTAATATGTCATACCATGTCATCTTATTTTGCTACACGACTATTTGTTACATGCCATGAATGCCATGTAATAAGCATACAAATATGTCATGAAAATATTTCTATGTCATGCATGAGTTGTTTTGTTTTGTCTTGTCATGACCCCAAGTGCTAGGATGGGGAGACTATCCTAGTGGGAACTCTCCTGTCCACTCTGGAATATTTAAAATGGAATGGAATCCCTTGGGTTGTGTAATACCCGAATCCTACTACGTAGGTCTTTATGTCATCTATCAATATTTTTAAGTTAAATATTTTGGAACAAAGAGTTTCATTATGTTATTAAATTATTTTTAAGATGGGTGTGTCTTTAATTTTAAAGTGGGTTATTTCCTTGAATCATTTACTTTTTATCAAATTAGAATATGACCCCAAACCTTCTCACCCATAGGATGGGTAGGTGAGAAAAATATCCTCCTATGTTTGAATCTCCACCGTCCATTTCTTGGCTTGTAAGACAAGCTTTGACTAAATTACTTTTCCTCTAAACGAAACTGTCCGCTTCCTCCATAAGCAACTCGAGTTCTTTTCCTTCTTCTATACACTGAAACAAACCTTCTCCTTCTCCTCTACTTCCACCGACAGCTTCTAAGGCAAGAGACGAGTAAACTCTTTCTCATTTCCCTTCACCCATCGATCCTAAGGCGCACGAAGGAGATAAAATTTCTCAAGTCTCCTCCTTCACACGAGAGAGACCTTTCGGTTTCCTCCAAGCTGTGTAAATCCCTTTCACTTCTTCCAGTCGATTTCTCTCATTTCCGTAAAACAAAGCTTCTCACTGAAACTCTTCAAGAAGATCAACCTTGTAAGTAAATTCCTTTGGCTTTAAATTTCTGGTTTTGAAACCCTAGATTTATAGGTTTACATAGGGTTTCATTTAAGAAATTTATGTTTGTGTTCCAGTTTGAGATTCCCGAATTTCTCTCCCTTTTCCTTGTTGCCGTGTACTTCTGTGGCTTCAAAAGAGATCCACGCAGGTAACAATCTTTTCATGGGTTTCTTGCAAATTGGGGGTTTTCGGATTTCATGTTAGCCGAGTACTATGTGGTAATTTCTTGAGACATTTCTTTAATTGTTTCTCACTTAGCTGCTAGTAAATGAAAAATCCAATTTTTCTGGGTTAGGACCAAGCACCTTGAATTGCCTTGCCGTGAGTCATGCTCTGTTCTTGTTGAATCCGAGCTGTGTGCGTGTGAGTGTTCTGTTTCAGGAGCTTAGCAGTATGTGTACATGTTCTGTTTTGATGTGTAAAAATAGCCGAGTGTCCCAAGGCAGAATTCTCTAGTACCTTTATTTTGTTTTCTAGAGTCTAAATCATGTTTTGCCTTGCTAAATTTATGTTTTAATTGTTAAAATTATAGAGTTAAAGTTATGATTTTCAAATATGTTTCCTCAAGTTATGGCCTAAGTAAGCCATTAAGAATTTTAAACCTAAGTTAGTAAGCTTACTTAGAAACCCTTAAGTTACCAAGAGTGTATCTTTTATTAGTATTTGTTTTTAAAAAATATGTAAGGTTCTTAAATAATTGAAGGATGACGCTAAGGGTTAACTTATGCTATGTAAATAATTTAATGAGTAAAGAAGATGCCTTAATTCCATTTCTTGGAATTTAAGGGAGCACGTATAGGTATTGAATAGTAAAGTCCTTAGTAAAATGAATTTTAATATGTTATTTCCTTTTATTGAATAGGAGTGTAATGGCAAGATCTAAAGACTCTACTTATAAAGCCCCGAGGTAAGTAGCTATGACCATGCTCCTTACACACAAAGCTCTTTTACGAAAGAATATCTCTCTCTCTTTGCACATGTTCTCTTATAAAAGAATAAATGTATATATTATGTACAAGCCTTTCTTGGTAGCCCCGATTAAGTATCCTATTGATTACAGTTGTGTGTATGTAAGGTAACGCATCATGAAACTTTATACATGCTCTCTTTAAATATCTATGACGTACTTATATGTAACATGACGTGAAAAACTTTTTTTTAAGTAAAAAGCATTTGCACTGGACTAAAGGAAGATAATGAAAATGTTTAACTAAAAATAAATAAAAGAGAAGAATTAAAAGCATGAACGTACATAATGGCCATATGAATGAAAGGGTACCAAAGAATGGGTAGATGGCAATGCCGGGTAAGTGGTACTGATATTGCACCCAGTGCTACTCCCACAAAAAGGAGATTCCAACCTGTGGCCACGAGTGGAATCCGGATCCAAAAGACCGCTAACCCCAACACACAGGGCGTAATAGTGTGTATTGGCCCAAGAAAGCGAAATATAAAGTAAAGTCATTTCATTAGTTATTTATGCATGAAAAGTATATGTAAGCATGAAAGCACAGTTTACGCATGAAGATGTAGTTAAGCATGAAAGTAAGAGTATGCAAGAAAAGTATTGTTAGACAGGAAAGGTACGGTTAAGCATGAAGTACAGTGATGCATGAAAGTGCAATTATTCCTTAATTGTTTATGCATGAAAACATTGTCATGAATTAGCAAACGTTTATGTATGCATGTTTTCAAAAGGAAAAGATTATGTGATTATTAAGTTAACGGCATGGTGTACTACTTACTGAATATTAGACTCACTTTGTGTTTATGTTTTAAACGTCCAGGTATGAACGGCGAGGCTATGGAGCCGGGTACTGCTAAGGAGGGAGGGGCCGATGTTTAGGGTTCCGAGTTGGTTGGACTTTTGAGGACTATTGTTATGTTTTCTTTATGTTTTTATGATGGGTCCCATGTCGGGACATTTTGTTGGTTTGACTTTGATACAACATGCCCTTGGGTAACGGTGTAAATGCTATGGTGGGGTGATGGTAACGGTATATTTTCGATGGTGGGGTGATGGTAACCCCACATAGGAAGGTTAAATGCCTTTTTATATGTGTTATGGGGACTGAGTCCTCTTAGTTAGAACTAATATATTTTGTTGAATGGATGGACTCTGAGAGTCCTTAATTTGGAATCTTGAATGAACAGTTTATCAGTTACTTTCTTTTAAACTAGAAACGCAGTTTACATGCACGACATGTTCATGTCCATTTTTTTTTTAAAAAAAAAAATGGCCAATTGCTGCGGCCATGTCTCGGTTGTAAGATTGGGGCGGGGTTGTGACATACCTTGATATTAGAGCAAAGGTTAAGGAGTCCTGTAGACTTTAGGGATAACTAGGCTGAAGCTCCCTCTCGAAAGCATGCCAAGCTCCGCAGCAGGTTCAACGTTATTTTACTGCACGTTATAAATTCTGTAAATGATTTACGAGTCACGTATGTTCCCTGTTTAAGTGTTGCTAATATTATTGTCATACATGTTCCAGTATGGCATCCCAGAACAATAGTAATAAGCGTCGAGGGCGACCCAGTGCCCACGTTTCAGAAGACCAGCTAGAGACACCAAGAGATTCTGGAGATCTCATTAATGCGGCGACACGTCTCATCGAGGCTTTCACTAGTGGACAAACAACAACGCAGGCACAAGCCCCACACCCGACTGCCTTTGACCGATTTTGCAAGCAGCACCCTCCGCTGTTTGATGGAAAGGGTACTGAGATAGATGCCGATAATTGGCTTGAACGCCTCGAAAAGATCTTCAGTGTGATTCTGTGTACGGAAGAGCAAAAGGTGGAGTTCGCAGTTTATAATCTGGCTGACGTAGCTAACGGGTGGTGGAAGGCCACTCGTGGACTTCTTCAGTAGGAGTTAGGATCAACTGCCCCGATCACTTGGAACAAATTCAAAGAGGTCTTCAATGATCGATTCTTTCCATTATCTGTCCGAGAGGCGAAGGCCAGGGAGTTTGCTGATTTGAAGCAGGGAGCGATGACAGTGAGGCAGTATGCCTCTAAATTTGTGGAACTATCAAGGTTCGCCTCCCATCTGGTCTTCACTGAATCACTAAAGGCTGAAAAGTTTGAGCGAGGTCTGAATCCTAGGATCATGGATTCTCTCCTTGCACTGAAAATAAGAAAATTTGCCGACCTAAAGGATCGGGTTGTGATTCTAGAGGAAAATTTGCGCGTTCGAACGGGAGAGTTTAACCAGAAGAAAAGACAATTTCAGGTCTTTGAGCAAAGTAAAGGCAAAAGGCCGATGTATAACCAAGCTCCCAAGCCCCTTCAGATGGTTAAGGCCTCTCAGCGAGGTATAGCGACACCTCGTCATGCTTGCCAAACCTGTGGCAAGCCTCATGCCGGAAAGTGCCTGATGGGAACCAATACCTGTTTCAAGTGCGGTAAAGCAGGCCAAATAGTACGGGATTGTCCCACTCTCGCGACTCCTAATGTGCAGGCACCCAACCCAGGGCAGAAGAGTTTAGTACCAGCTCGAGTATTTGCTCTCACGATGGAGGATGCTGATGCCTCCCCCAATGTGGTGATAGGTACTCTTACCCTGTTTTCACATCGTGCATTAGTACTATTTGATTCTGGTGCTACGCATTCTTTTATATCCCGTAGATATGCTAGTTTGAGTAACAAGGTGCCTGAACCTTTAGAGTCTATGATGTCTGTCTCTTCACCTCTTGGGATATCTGTGATTTGTCAATTTGTGTTAAAGGACTGTGTATTAGAAGTACAAGGCCGACACCTCCTTCCCGACTTAATATTATTTGACATGGAGGAATTCGACGTAATCTTGGGCATGGATTGGTTGTCCCGATACCATGCTAGTGTGGAATGCTTCAAGAAGGAAGTGGTCTTTAGACTGCCAGGCAAGTCAGAGTTCTGATTCTGTGCGGTGGGTAAACGCCCTATGTCAAGAGTGATATCTGCGATGAAGGCCACTACTATGCTAAGGAAGGGTTGCGTAGGATTCTTGGCTAGTTTGGTTGTGCCGCCACCGGACGAGCCTAAGTTGCAGAATATTGGAGTGGTAAAGGATTTTCCTGATGTCTTTCCAGATGAGCTGCCTGGCTTACCTCCAGAGAGGGAGATTTAGTTCTCTATAGACATCATTTCGGGTACGGCACCCATTTCCAAGACACCATACCGGATGGCGCCCGTGGAGCTCAAGGATCAATTACAAGAGTTGTTGGAAAAAGGCTTTATTCGCCCTAGTGTATCGCCATGGGGAGCACCAGTTCTCTTTGTAAGAAAGAAGGATGGATCGATGCGACTTTGTATTGATTATAGAGAGCTGAATAGGGTGACTATTAAAAATCGATACCCTTTACCATGAATTGATGATTTATTTGATCAACTTCAGGGATCCCAAGTATTTTCAAAGATTGATCTTCGCTCAGGGTACCATCAGTTGAAGGTTAAAGCGGAGGATGTCCCGAAAACTGCTTTTAGAACGAGATACGGGCATTATGAATTCCTAGTGATGCCCTTCAGATTAACTAATGCACCAGCAACTTTTATGGATTTGATGAACCGTATCTTTAAAGAATATATTGATCAGTTTGTGGTCGTATTTATTGACGACGTTCTTATTTTCTCAAAAACCCCGGAGGAACATGCGAAGCACTTGGAGGTTGTCTTACAAGTGCTGCGGGAGAAGAAGCTATATGCCAAATTTAATAAATGTGAGTTTTGGCTACAAAAGATTTCCTTCCTTGGTCATATAGTGTCCAAGGATGGTATTTCGGTAGATCCCGCAAAGGTGGAGGCCATAGTGGGATGGCCTAGACCAAAGACAGTTTCAGAAATTAGAAGCTTCCTCGGTCTTGCGGGGTATTATCGAAGATTTGTTGAAGGGTTTTCTCGCATTGCAGTTCCTTTAACAAGGTTGACCAAACAGGGCGAAAAATTTATATGGACTGGGGAATATGAGAAGAGCTTCCAGGAGCTCAAGGGGAAACTTGTGACGGCACCTGTTCTCACTATACCTTCGGGGTATTGGTGGATTTGTAATATACAGCGATGCCTCACACAAAGGGCTGGGATGTGTTCTTATGCAACATGGAAGAGTTATAGCCTACGCTTCGCATCAACTTAAGGAGTATGAGCAGAACTACCCAACCCATGATTTAGAATTGGTTGCCGTGGCGTTCGCCTTAAAGATATGGCGACACTACCTTTATGGAGAACGCTGCAAAATTTATACAGATCACAAAAGCTTAAAATATTTCTTTACTCAGAAGGAATTAAATATGAGGCAGCGTAGGTGGTTGGAGCTATTGAAAGATTATGACTGCAGCATCAACTACCACCCGGGCAAAGCCAATGTAGTCGCAGACGCCCTCAGCCGAAAGTCTTCTTCTGGCACTCTTATGAGTATGTAGCAAGACTGGGCAGCCTAGTTCTTGGTCCGACGATATTGGACCAAATTAAAGCTACTCAAGGCGAAGACATTGGCTATCTGAAGATCAAGACAGAGGTCTCGGAAGGGAAGCACCTCGACTTTGTGGTTTCTAAAGATGGGTCTTTATGGTTTAGAGGAAGATTATGTGTACCCGCCAAGAAGGAGTTATGAGACTTAATGCTGAGGGAAGCACATAGGTCCTTATACACGGTGCATCCGGGTAGTACCAAAATGTACCGAGACCTGCGACGACACTATTGGTGGCATGGGATGAAACGAGATATGGCCAACTTTGTAGCTCAATGCCTGACATGCCAGCAGGTTAAGGCCGAGCATCAAAGGCACTCGGGAACATTGCAACCGTTGCCAATTCCAGTTTGGCCATGGGATGAAATCAGCATGGATTTTGTAACGGGGTTTCCTAAAGCCCAGGGAGGACAAGATTCAGTGTGGGTGATCGTCGACAGATTGTCAAAGTCAGCCCATTTTGTACCAGTTCAGATGACCTACTCGATGAGTAAATTGGCGGAGTTATAGGTCAAATAGATAGTTAGGTTGCATGGAGTTCCATCCAAGATAATATCGGATAGGGACTCGCGGTTCACCTCAACTTTTTGGGGGAGTGTGCAAAAGAATCTGGGAACAGAATTGACTTACAGCACTGCTTTTCATCCTCAGACGGATGGTCAATCCGAGAGAACAATTCAAATTGTTGAAGATATGTTAAGGGCATGTATCTTGGATTTTAAAGAAGGTTGGATAAAATACTTGCCACTAATCGAGTTCGCCTATAATAACAGCCACCAGGAGAGCATTAATGCAGCACCATATGAAGTTTTGTATGGGCGCAAATGTAAATCGCCACTTTATTGGGATGAGATTGGTGAGAAAAGAATGTTGGGCCTTGATTTAGTGCAGAACATGCAAGAGAAGGTATCTATCATCAGAAAAAGGCTTGCTTTGGCTCAAGAGAGACAGAAGAAATATGAAAATCGTAGGAGAAAGGAGCTACACTTTGAGGTAGGAGACAAGGTATTCCTACGGGTGGCTCCAATGAAGGGAATGATGAGATTCGGCCAGAAGGGCAAGTTAACCCCAAGATATATTGGCCCGTTCGAGATTCTTGAAAGGATTGGAGCAGTAGCTTATTGACTTGCACTACCTCCACAGTTTTCAGCTATGCATGATGTTTTTCATATCTCAATGCTCCGAACATATGTGCACGACCCTACCCATGCGCTAGATTATGCGCCTCTCCAGGTGCATAAGGATTTCTCATATGAGGAGGCACCGATTCGAATTTTGGATCGGGAGGTTCGAGTACTCCGCAACAAAACAATCCCAATGGTCAAAGTACAATGGAACAACCACACAGAACAAGAGGCGACGTGGGAATACGAAGACGACATGAGGAATAAATATCCCACCCTCTTTTCTTAAGGTACATTAATCTCGAGGACGAGATTATTTTTAAGTGGGGGAGAGTTGTAATACCCGAATCCTACTACGTAGGTCTTTATGTCATCTATCAATATTTTTAAGTTAAATATTTTGGAACAAAGAGTTTCATTATGTTATTAAATTATTTTTAAGATGGGTGTGTCTTTAATTTTAAAGTGGGTTATTTCCTTGAATCCTTTACTTTTTATCAAATTCGAATATGACCCCAAACCTTCTCAACCATAGGATGGGTAGGTGAGAAAAATATCCTCCTATGTTTGAATCTCCACCGTCCATTTCTTGGCTTGTAAGACAAACTTTGACTAAATTACTTTTCCTTTAAACGAAACTGTCGGCTTCCTCCACAAGTTACCCGAGTTCTTTTCCTTCTTCTATACACTGAAACAAACCTTCTCCTTCTCCTCTACGTCCACCGACGGCTTCTAAGGCAAGAGACGAGTAAACTCTTTCTCATTTCCCTTCACCTGTCGATCCTAAGGCGCACGAATGAGAGAAAATTTCTCAAGTCTCCTCCTTCGCACGAGAGAGACCTTTCGGTTTCCTTCAAGCCGTGTAAATCTCTTTCACTTCTTCCAGTCGATTTCTCTCATTTCCGAAAAACAAAGCTTCTCACCGAAACTCTTCAAGAAGATCAACCTTGTAAGTAAATTCCTTTGGCTTTAAATTTCTGGTTTCGAAACCCTAGATTTATAGGTTTACATAGGGTTTCATTTAAGAAATTTATGTTTGTGTTCCAGTTTGAGATTCCCGAATTTCTCTCCCTTTTCCTTGTTGCCGTGTACTTCTGTGGCTTCAAAAGAGATCCACGCAGGTAACAATCTTTTCATGGGTTTCTTGCAAATTGGGGGTTTTCGGATTTCATGTTAGCCGAGTACTATGTGGTAATTTCTTGAGACATTTCTTTAATTGTTTTCTCACTTAGCTGCTAGTAAACGAAAAATCCAAATTTTCTGGGTTAGGACCAAGCACCTTGAATTGCCTTGCCGTGAGTCATGCCCTGTTCTTGTTGAATCCGTGCTGTGTGCGTGTGAGTGTTCTGTTTCAGGAGCTTAGCAGTATGTGTACATGTTCTGTTTTGATGTGTAAAAATAGCCGAGTGTCCCAAGGCAGAATTCGCTAGTACCTTTATTATGTTTTCTTTAGTCTAAATCATGTTTTGCCTTGCTAAATATGTTTCCTCAAGTTATGGCCTAAGTAAGCCATTAAGAATTTTAAACCTAAGTTACTAAGCTTACTTAGAAACCCTTAAGTTACCAAGAGTGTATCTTTTATTAGTATTTGTTTTTGAAAAATATGTGAGGTTCTTAAATAATTGAAGGAAGACGCTAAGGGTTAACTTATGCCATGTAAATAATTGAATGAGTAAAGAAGATGCCTTAATTCCATTTCTTGGAATTTAAGGGAGCACGTATGGGTATTGGGTAGTACAGTCCTTAGTAAAATGAATTTTAATATGTTATTTCCTTTTATTGAATAGGAGTGTAATAGCAAGATCTAAAGACTCTACTTATCAAGCCCCGAGGTAAGTAGCTATGAGCATGCTCCTCACACACAAAGCTCTTTTACGAAAGAATATCTCTCTCTCTTTTCACATGTTCTCTTACAAAAGAATAAATGTATATACTATGTACAAGCCTTTCATAGTAGCCCCGGTTAAGTATCCTATTGATTACAGTTGTGTGTATGTAAGGTAATGTATCATGAAACTTTATGCATGCTCTCTTTAAATATCTATGCCGTACTTATATGTAACATGGCATGAAACACTTTTTTTTTAAGTAAAAAGCATTTGCATTGGACTAAAGGAAGATAATGAAAATGTTTAACTAAAAAGAATTAAAAGCATGAACATACATAATGGCCATATGAATGAAAGGGTACCAAAGAATGGGTAGATCGCAATGCCGGGTAAGTGGTACTAGTAGTGCACCCAGTGCTACTCCCACAAAAAGGGGATTCCAACCTGTGGCTGCGGGTGGAATCCGGGTCCAAAAGACCGCTAACCTCAACACACAGGGCGTAATAGTGTGTATTGGCCCAAGAAAGTGAATATAAAGTAAAGCCATTTCATTAATTATTTATGCATGAAAAGTACATGTAAGCATGAAAGCACATTTTACACATGAAGATGTAGTTAAGCATGAAAGTAAGAGTATGCATGAAAAGTATTGTTAGACAGGAAAGGTACGGTTAAGCATGAAGTACAGTGATGCATGAAAGTGCAGTTATTCCTTAATTGTTTATGCATGAAAGCATTGTCATGAATTAGCAAACATTTATGTATGCATGTTTTCAAAATGTAAAGATTATGTGATTATTAAGTTAACGACATGGTGTACTGCTTACTGAGTATTAGACTCACTTTGTGTTTATATTTTAAACGTCCAGGTATGAACGGCGAGGCTGTGGAGCCGGGTACTGCTGAGGAGGGAGGGGCCGATGTTTAGGGTTCCGAGTTGGTTGGACTTTTGAGGACTATTGTTATGTTTTCTTTATGTTTTTATGATAGGTCCCATGTCGGGACATTTTGTTGGTTTGACTTTGATACAATATGCCCTTGGGTAACGGTGTAAATGCTATGGTGGGGTGATGGTAACGGTATATTTTCGATGGTGGGGTGATGGTAACCCCACATAGGAAGGTTAAATGCCTTTTTATATGTGTTATGGGGACTGAGTCCTCTTAAATAGAACTAATTTATTTTGTTGAATGGATGGACTCTGAGAGTCCTTAATTTGGAATCTTGAATGAACCGTTTATCAGGTACTTACTTTTAAACTAGAAACGCAGTGTACATGCACGACTTGTTCATGTCCATTTTTTTTTTTTAAAAAAAAAGGCCAATTGCCGCGACCACGTCTCGGTCGTAAGATTGGGGCGGGGTTGTGACAGGTTGAGAAAGTACAGTCAATAGGCTTCAAATGGGCCCTAAGAAACATACTATAAGTACACACTTTGCTTTACCTATGGGTAAAGCCTTCATGAATGGTGTACTCAGAGCTGGTGCAAGGACCTATGATGTGATGCAGTACTGACAGGAGCACACAGTTTATAGGGAGACGTGGAGCGTCCTTTATCACGAAATCAAATATGTATATGTATGAATGTCTCATGTTCACGCAAGCAAGTATGCCATGTCCATGTCAAGTTATTTTGTTTTCCAAGTCATGTCATGCATAAGCAAGTTCATGTTCATCAAGCATATATGTCACGTTACTTTAATGCATGCTTATTTATACTAGTGGTAGCTTAGGAGCTTTTGTTGTTGAAATTTTATAAATCTCATTGTGATAGTCCTAACTATCATTTCCCCTATAATGGTAGACGATGTGTCAAGGGGCAGAGGATCAATACATGACGGTCTAGACGAGGTCGAGTAGACCGAGAAGGAGCCTCGGGGATCTCTTGGAGTCGACCCTCAAGTTTCTGGATATTATTAGAGCATATACTGTATATTTTGGATGGATGATATGACTTTTGATATGTGAATATTAATGGAAAAGTGTTTATATTTTGGGATTAGCATTCTGCTACATTGTGTATTGCTAAAAAAAATTATATGTTGGGATTACTACATATTGTTAGAAGTATGCTAATGCATTTAATTCTTAATTGTCATGAAATGGGGGTATGTAACCTTGTGTTGCATGTCCTGAGCCTTTAAGCTCCATCAATTCCCAATCGGAGTTTGGGAGAGTCACACCATGACTCTCATCCCTACCATAGTACTTGCAAAACAGAGCACGATTGTTATACTGGTTCTCGAAACTGGAGTTGGAATGATAGTTATATGTTTGACCCTCTATATGCTTGGTTAATTCTACTATTTGTCTTTGCAATTCTCCAACATTACGTCTTCTGCGTTATAATCGCAGTGAGGGGTTTCCTTATTCAGAACCTACCCACACAACCACAACCTCTACCACCAACCATGAAAATTGATGAGAAGTCTCCTAGGAAAAACGCAAAAGCTCTAGTGCCAATTGATGTCGAATAGAATAGAAAATATTCAAATAGCTAATTAATCAATAGAAACTAGGGCTTGAAATTGAGAAAAGATGCAAAACAAAGAAAAAACTCTAGAGTAAGGTTTATTCATAAAATTTGTAAACTTCTTCTGAAACCCACAAGCCATACTCAAATAGCTATGACAGTAATTGATTATGAAAATTTTAACTGAGAAAGGACAAATCTCAATTATTACATAAAAAAAATACGTGATAAAATAAGAATCTTGCAAAAAATATGCCCCAATTCAGAATCAAACTTATCTCCAAAAGTGAAAGCGAAACATTTACATAAAAGGAAAAACTTAACTAAAATTGACAATTCAAATGGGAAAGCAGCTAGTTTCGAGGTCAAAATGAGGAGCACAGGCATATATAGCGTGATAATCATGATGTGCACACTGAAAAGAGATTTCTGAATTAGGGTCATATACCCAATTCTAATACTTATAGCCAAAATTATGGTCAAAATACAGACATGTGCGCAATGTTATCCCAATCCGACAGATCTTCACTTTTTCCAGCTATATTTGTGTTGATTTGCCTTCTCAAAATAGTCTAGTACTATCAACGTGGAATCTATCAACTCAACATCATCGGACCCAGATTTCTCTCCTTGCATCAAGACCACACAGAGAGTAAAAACAAACAATAAAAAATACTAAGCCCCTTGCACATTTAGCCATGGTGGGGCTCAAGGCCATTGTCTCAAACCACATGGCCATATTAGGGCTTCATCTTCACCATTGTCTAAAACCGAGGTTGATGACGTGAGCTTGCAAATGAGCACCCTGAGGATTTTTGCATGGATTGCATTAAGACGTCATCTCACCCAGGTCAACACGTTTACTCACTTGCAGAACCTCCCAATTGCATGTGCGCAACTAGTCTAGGTGAATCTTGCCATCAATATTTAGCGGGTCCTGAGTGAAAGCTTGTTGGAGGACACCGATTGCAATTGATCACGAACCCAATATGGTGCACAAGATGTCGTAGTTAGGGCATCTATTTGTCCTAAACATCGGGAAGAAAAGCCACTTTGGCCTACCATAGAGAAGGCTATATTGTAAGATAGGCCAATAGTGTCAACTACTCACTCCAAAACAATGGCAAATGTTATAAAAAAAAGGGACTACTTGCAGATCAATTCCCCCCCCCCCCCAACATTAGGTCTAAATAGACTTTGTTTTCCCTTCTAATTTTGTAACTACCTCTCTCTCTCTCTAGTCCTCAAGATCGATCGACAGTCTTTAAACCAAACGCATTTATCTTTCCAACAAGTCTTTTATGGTCTATTCTAGGGATTCCATTTTCAATGTAACATAATTGCTTTTTAAAAATATATTTTCAAGAGTACCCTCTCCCAAATTAAGGTCGCAATCCCATTGTATATAGAAATCATGCTGTGAGGGGAGTTATCCCCTGGGCCAGACTAAGAGAAGGGCCGGGCCCGAGTCCAAGGATAGAGTCTGGGCTGGGCTGAGCCAACCCAGGAGGCCCAAGGAGAGGAATGACTAGGCAGAGTACATTGATGAAAGGGTGGTAGGAAGAGCAGTTTGACACTCTTACTGGCCAATAGGCAAGGACATCCCCTGACCCAAGATCTCGGCATCCAGACAAGTCAAAGAGGTAGGTATGCCTGACAGAGGCCACGCCGCGTTAATGGAAAGGAGGAAGCCATGCAAGGAAGGGGAGCCATGTCGCATTTAATGCGTCCCAAGGCTCGGCACGCCACAATATGAATCCTAGGTGTCAAAGGCAGCCACCCTTAGGTCTGATTGATCTATAGCACAGTAGGTGAGCAACAGGGACACCCGACCCTATACGGAACGACACGCCGATTGCCCTACCATGAGGGTCAGCCAGCCAGGTATAAATAGCCCCCTCCCACGACTAGGGAGAGGGTTCACACTCTTGAATGCTTTTACTCCCTTAGCTCTCATTTTCTCTATTTGTCTCCTATCTTAGACTGATTTGAACGTTGGAGGTACCACGGCTCCCGAGCTCTCCCATTCTCCATCTTAGCAAGAACCAGGCCCAAGCCCAATTGCGTGGAGCTGCCTAGGCTGTGAAACACGACATCAATACATACATATGAGCAGGTTTGAATCAAACATAGATGGATCCAAGGAAAGATAATTAGGCAATATCAACATAACCACTACATCAAAGTATAATCAGTGTGCATGTTGGTTGTCAAAGCTAATTGTAACTTTGGGAGTTGTCTATTGCAAAAATGTTGTGTAAAATATTGTAAATACCTAAAATTACTGAAATGGGTATCTTATGATTGATGGATAATATTATTTTGTTCGGGGACTAATCAATAAACTCCCATGGGGATCGATCAGTTCTCGAATGGATAGAAGGAATCCAAAACCACATTCATGCAAGTGATCTTTATAAATGGCTATGGTTATATATATGAGAGAAACCATACCTTCTCTAAGAATGGTCCTACCTGCATCCAACCTTCTCAATGCTACAAAAACAGCAACAGCGGCAACGTACAGCTGCACAAGCTAAACAGGGCCACCTATGAACACTTGCCTCGAAAACATATTACAGTCCCTGCTACCTAGCTTCAAATGTTTTGGACTCAATACCTTTTTCTTCTAAGCTGGTTTGGTTTCATTCACTTGGAAACGTTATTAAGAATATATTTAAAAAAAGAACATTGAGAGAAGAGTATTATGGGGTGGAAGTACAGTAGTACATTGATGTATTGCTCTCACGTTCAAATTTTTCCAGAAATTAAATATGAAGTTGTTTTAGGCTTAGCTAAAAAGTTGCATTTTCTTACCAGGAAATCAGAGTGGTATACCTTTCATATGTTTTGATGGTTGCGGATATTAGTGTCCTATGAATGCCATTAATATTGGTTAATTTCTAAATGTTCAAGGAATGAGACAGTAATCATATTCACCATTCAAGTGGTGGAAACAAATCTCAGTAGCCGAATGTAACAGAAATTTTAGTTTTTTTTTTTTTTTTTTTTAATTAAAGAGCGAAGATCACATGTTAGATTGACCCCTCCCGGTTTTATTAAAGAAATTTTAGTTTGTAGTCCATTTTAGCTAGTTTAACAGACCATGATGTTTTTTTAATGATCAACTGACTCTTTAATCTATGAAACTTTCTGACATTTGGAGTTAATACTTCTCCAATTTCTTATTTATCAAAAGAAAAGTAAACCCGACTTAGGTTACCACATCGTTAGAAGGAGAGGGTATAAACTGATTAGGGAGTTTATTGCGAATGATCAACAGAATCAGACATTGATGGGCACGATCCAAACAAAAGCTTAGATGCAAACCAAGATGCAATCAATGACCATTAACATATATTAACTGGTCAATATCTTTTTCTTTTTTAATATGCTGGAAGCTTCAAGTGTACAGTACTTCTGCTTGTTATTGGTAGCCTGATATATATTCCAGAGGTCAGTACGTACAAGAAGGTGAGCAATGAAGTTGAAGGCATCTCCTTGTCAACTGATGTCTCCATCATGGCGATGTCTTCAGCCAATATGTTCGTGTAGTTTAAGGCGTCGCGCGTATAAATGAAAGGGTACAAGGAGAAGGTAAAGGATATTGAATTTTCCACCATGGAAAGCAGTTCAAGCATCCTTAAAATTGATGATCACAACTGGATGCCCATAAACTTTTCAATCAATGCTTGAACATTTTCTCTTTTCAACTGGAGTAGAAAAGTATTCCAGAAGTTCAAATCCAGATTTTATTGGATTCAATATCTTAGCATTCCCCCTAATGAATTTGAGCCCTAAGTTTGAACTTGGACTAGTGTTTTGATATTTGAATCAGAACACAAATAATTATTTCAGCCATGAGGATCTCGAAACTGCAAGGAGATTTCTAGTGGCCATATGTTTGGATTTCATGAAGCTATTCGATTAGTCAATGAAATAGAAGTGGTGGAGGTTTGATCCTGGTGGTTTGAACAGAACTAAGTCCAATGTCACATGTTGACACCAAATATGACATCCTTTAGTTAGTGTACAGAAAATAATGAGGTATTAGCTCTAATGTTCGAAGAAAAGATCAACCTTATCATATAGTTAAAAGAACTTGCAGATTTTCAATAGATCTCCTATCTTGTACAATACAAACAAGGGTTTTTTAACCTATGATGTGCAACGTGTAGTAGTCATTTACTATTTTCCATATTCAGTTGGTAAGCCAGCACATAATTTCGCTAGAAATCAGGTGGTACCATCCGAAATCATCTTCAGATCAAGTGGAAGATGCTTGGAGACACATGGGAGTTAAGTTTGATGGAATAATGGATTTATGGGGATCTTAATAAGCTGTGTTTGGTTGTTGGAGTGAGCACAACTCATCCCAAACCAACGATGTAGCTCACTACTTTTTCAACTTCCCATAAAAAAGTTAAAACTCATCTCAACCTATTTCATAAATTCAAACACATGTCTTAATATATTTATATTCAAACACATTTCAATGAGACCTATAAAATACTATCATTCACAGATCAACTCAGATCATATGAGATCACCTCAAAATTTTTGTGATGTAGAATGATGCCCCAAAAAAATTTAGTCTTGTGCTTTTGAGGTTCCAAGAATATGCAAATTAAAGAGAAATTGAATAAAGCTTCTCAGCTTAATCAGTAGATCAGAAAGTGCTAAATGCATAGTCAAAAGAGGAATTAGATATATTGTAATGCCCTATACCCGGAAAGTCGAAGTCGGAGTTGGAGAGAATCTATGCAAATCGGAGTCGGAGTCCGAGGTCAGATTCGACCTCCGACAAAGTCTGAGTTGAAGTAAAAAATAAGGCACTCCGACTCCAAAACAGTTAGTGCTCAACCCTAATTTGGGCAAAAGGGGAGGATGGGTTGTCCGCCTTCGCACCCCAGTACCCAGACGGGATATCCCGTCCCTAGTTTGCGGGGGTGGTTTCCGTGGGAAAACCACCAACCCCGCCCATGCAAGGGTAGCCGGGTAGCACCCTAAGTACAAATCATTTACTAATAGATGAGCAATTATTTTGGGTTCTAAACTCAGAGCGTTAAGATTTCAATATGGTGGCATTTTTATAGATACGAAGCGCTTCTATTTAAAATTTAAATTCAAGAAACTCGTTCAATAATAAAAAGTATATTTATATTAACATATAATTGGTAAGATTCTAGTCTTTTCCCTTTTTTTCCTTATATTTTCTCAATTATTAAAAATCTAATATATAAAAAAAGCATATTATAATATTTTTTCTTTTAATATTTTTTCTTTCCAAAACCCGAGGGATCCCCCTTGTCCCCTTGGGATTCGTCCATGGCGTGAATCATGGAAAGGTCTCGAACAACGATAGTGAGGGAGACGAGGTTGTTGTTGAGGCCACGTGGAAATCAATACTACGTGTATAGGCATGTTGGCGTGTCTCTTTCCTCGCCTTTCCCATTAACTAGTCTCTCTATCTTTACTATTTTCTTCTCCGGATTCGAATTGTCCTTCTTACGAACAATCTCCGACTCTATCTCAGTCCCTACCAAACTTAAACTCTTGTAAACCAACTATACTCCTTGATATTTTTGTGTGTACAAATGGCAATGGTCAATGCCTCTGCTGTTCTTTCTGTATCTCCTCAACCTCCTTCCTTACCAACATTTTCCAAACTCCTCACCCGCACGTTGGCTGCTGCTAGACCAACAGCAAGAACCCTCGTTATCAGACCATCTTTTGCAATGAAGAATGGAATTGGTAAAGCTGTTGAAAAAGTTGAAAAAGAAGACGACATAGAAGAGCCCAGTGAATCCTTCTTATACTCCTTCACTCCTCTGCCTTTGCTCTTCCTGGCTACTCTTCCTGGGGGTAATTTTTTATTTCATTCGATACTCGAGCTTTACAGTAGTCTTCTTTTGTGAATTTAGTGTCTGATTAGTATTGTGTTTAGAAACAACGACATATGCTAGCACCTTATTAGTATTGTGATTAGCATGTGTTTAGAAACATGGTTTAGCACTTGAGAGTTATTTTGAGTTATTAAATATTTTCTTGGTGTTTTCTAGGGTAGTGTCGCAGTAAGATTTACCAAAACATGCCCATGGTCGAATCCTCATTGTAAGAATCAAATTACTGTTGTAATTGATGCTGCTCATGGAGAGTCCATTAATTTTTGGAATTGGGATTTTGTTTTTTGTTTCGTTTTTTCCTGGGTCTCATCTTGGAATTTTGACTCTTAAGTTGTAGATGGTAAGATGAAGAGTCCTAGAGTTTAAAGCCTAGGAGCTTTAATATCTACCAAGTTGATATGAGCAGGTCTATTGGAGATGAATATGGGAGCATTTTTAGCTGAACTAATGGAACTCTGGCCTAGGTAGAGGTTAAGTCTTTGTTTTATACTTGGACGTGCTGGCATTGTACATTTCAGAATAATTAAATACCTTGAGGAAAACTTTCTTTTTGAGACTTTGTCGGAAAATGAAGAGCATAATTGTTAATGAACTCAGGACATGACCGATCACTCAGGATTCTGTTCCTTTGGAATTTAAAGCCTTGGACAGCCATCAAAGGCACTCATACAGATATTGTGCAATCAAAGGAATAAATAGTTCATCATATGTTGCCCCAGAGGGCTGAGAGCAGTTTATGTTCTGAATATACTTTCTGTATCCTCATTCAAATAAAATGGTCACAGAATTCTATCAACTGCAGTCCTGTCATAATACCTTTAACTTTTAGTGGCCAGACACCATGAAAAGTATCCACATTAGGACTTGAAAAATTTGATGATGGGTTGCTGCCTCCTGGGTGTTCTCAGGAGGCTAGTAAAATATGATGATGCTTTTAATTTTCTAAATATATCTGTAGGTTTGAGCATCTAAAGTTTCACTTGTCATAAAGTATTTACTAGCCTATTATCTATGTTACAATTCCCATGCTTTTCAAGCATTTTATAGAACTCATCTGAATAATCCAAATAGTGAGTTTCCTTTGAGGTTAACTTTAGCCAGTGTTCCTTGTTAAAAATTTATATATGAAAAACCATAACTTTGAATATCTGAGTAACAGCTGGGGCACTGAGATCTGTGTTTGGGCCTTTTGTTGAGCTTGTCAAGTCATGGAATCTTCCCGGCTGGCTTGTACATTGGGGTCACCCAGGAAACATGGTATAATATCCTCATTTTTCCCTCCACCTTACATCACATAAAACTTACCACCTATGCTACTGCTAATTGTGCTATCAAGTTTCTGGTTTAGAGTCTGTATCATCTAATTTCCTATGTTTTGATCCTTGAACTTGTAGGCAGTTGTGCTCTTCGCCATGGGTGGCTATGGAACCTATCTAGGTTTCCGAATACGATTTTCTGATGATGTAGTAAGAAATACATTACAGTACATGTTAATTGATACTAATACATTGGATGCTGTGTTGTACTGTTATGATATCTGGATGTCATGCTATACTTTGATTAATTCAGGAGGAGAAGGCTAAGGCCAAAGACTTGCACCCGAAGCTTCTAGGTGGGATGTTTTTCTTCTTTGCTCTTGGAGCAACTGGTGGAATAACAGCTCTGCTTACTTCAGACAAACCCATCTTTGAGAGGTACTTTTACAGTAATGTTTCTTCGAGTCTTTTTTTCTTGTAAGTTTGAACAAGTCCATTCTGAGTTTCAACTTTGAATGTTTGTTTGCAGTCCTCATGCTGTTACAGGTTTGATTGGCCTAGCCCTCTTGACCATACAATCCACATTACCTGTATTATTTGAGGTGATCATAAATGTTGAGGACCTTGTTTCTCTAATTATTGGTTATTGTGTGTGTGTGTGTGTGTGTGTGTATACACTCCCATCTTTTGTAATCTCAAAATTTTCTTTGTGCGCTTTAATCACGCAGAATAATCCTGGATTAAGAAGTGTTCATGGTATCTTGGGTGGCGGGATTATGTCACTGTTTCTTGTACACGCTGCCCTTGGACTTCAGCTTGGACTCAGTTATTAACCATAGCCTTGTTTATGCCTATCCATCTGCTTTTTTTATTAACTCATTGATCTATTTGGAGGCTTCGAGGTATCAATTTCCATGTAATCTGAACCTCATGCAATTATAATGATACCATTGAGCATGTTCTCCAAAAATTTGTTGCTAAGTTATGACCTTTTAACCTGTTTTGGATTTTGTGGTATTCAAACATCACCACCAACCAAAAAAAGGAAGAATTAAGGAACCTAACTTCAGCTAACATCAAAACAGGCAGCCAATGGCACTTAGGCTGAGGCTGATTGACACCTCCTTGACAAATCAAGAGTCGAAGTGCTTAGAAAATATATTCTTTCGTTGCTTTAGAAAGTACTATTAAAAAGTTAAAAATTCCAAAAAAAAAAAAAAAAAAAAGGAAAGAAAGAAAGAAAAAGAAGGAAGAACTCTAACACCAAAAATGATGACATTAAGAAGCCAACTTCTTAAACGCCACATTGCACAATGTTTTTTATGCCTTGCCCTTGCCTTAAGAGAACGATAGAAAGCAAAAAAGCAGATAGGTTTGGAAAAGCCAGCTTTTGCTTGTCAAATTGGATTGAATGGCCTCATTGAGAGGGTTCTTCTCATTATATAGAACAATATCACTAATTACAAGGTTGAAAATCAGTCGTTACAGCAATCGAATCTAACTAAATAAGGAAGCTAAAAGTCCTTCTAATTTACACGATCGATCAAGGCTATGATCAAGCTATTTACAGCTACAAAATATTGTCTAAATAAGGAAGGTATGACTAAAATCTGTAAAGTGATAACTACATTCCTGCTGACATCCCCCTCAAATTGATGTTGGTCAATCAAGAAGCATCAACTTGCTTACAAGAAACTGATGACGTTGTCGTGTCATGGCCTCGTGTCATGGCTGGGTAAACACATCAGCTATTTGGAGGTCAATGGAAATATGAGGAAGAGAAATAATACGAGATTCCAAGACTTCCCGAATGGAATGACAGTCCACCTCAATGTATTTTGTACGCTCATGAAATACGGGATTGGCAGCAATTTGAATGGCACTAGTATTGTCAGCATGAAGAGGAGTAAGATCTAATTGAGCGCAACCAAGCTTAGCTAGAAGCCCACGAAGCCAAAGAATCTTCGAACAAGCAGCCGACATTGCACAATATTCAGATTCAATGGAAGATTTAGAGACACGATCATGTTTCTTACTCTTCCAAGAGATCACAGAGTCACCAAGAAACATGCACCAACCCATGACAGATCGTCGTGTATCAGGACATTCAACCCAATCAGCATCACTATAAGCAACAAGGCAAAGAGGAGTCCTAGCAGGGAAGAACAAACCACGGCTAGAGGACCCTCGAAGATATCTAATTATGCAATGAACAGCAGCTAAATGTAGATAACGTGGAGCCTGCATGAACTGACTAACCTGATAGACAACAAAAGAAATATCAGGTCGAGTAATAGTCAAATAGTTCAGGCTACCCACTAACTTTCAAAATACAGTTGGGTCGGAAAGGAGATATCCCTCCTCATGACGATACTTCATGTTTACTTCTAGAGGAGTATCCATGGAAGAAGTATCTTGAAGGCCAGCCAAAGTCATCAAATCCTAAGTGTATTTATGTTGATTAAGAAAAATGCCGGATGAATCAGTATGAACTTCCAACCCCAAGAAGTACGTAAGAGGATCAAGATCCTTCATATGAAATGAGGCCTGAAGATGCTGTTGCAGTCGAGTAATCAAAGTGGAATTCGTCTCCGTAATAACAATATCATCAACATAAACCAAAAAAAGAACAATACCAGTGGATGTCTTGCAGAGAAACAGAGAGGAGTCATATTGACTTTGTTTAAAAGAAAGCTGAACCAAGGTGGACCTGAATTTAGCAAACCATGCTTGAGGAGCTTGTTTCAGCCCATATAATGAGCGTTTCAACTTATAGACATCCAAGGAAGAAGAAGAAGATGGCAATCCAGGTGGAGTGGTCATGTAGATATCTTCTTTGAGATCAACGTGAAGAAAGACATTTTTTACATCCATTTGATGAAGGGGCCAACCTTGGGAGGCAGCAATAGGCAGAATAGTCCTCACTGTAGTTATCTTGGCAACCGGAGCAAAAGTCTCCTCAAAGTCCACCTCATACTCTTGTCTATTGCCTAGTGCAACCAACCGTGCCTTATACCAATCCAGAGTCCCATTAGAACGTAGTTTAATCGAGTAAACCCACTTGCAACTGATGGTCTTAACAATAGCAGGACAAGGCCCGAAGTTCTTCAGCCATCGCCTCATGCCAACATTCATGTTTAACTGCCTCGGAATAACCTGACGGAAGGGGAATGGAAGACAAAGTAGCATGGAGAGTGTGACGCCCCCAATCCCCGCTTGGGATGAAAAAGAGACATAGAGCGTCGGGACATGCAACGCAAGGTTACATACCCCCATTCATGACGGTTAATATGCAATACATCCTACTATGCAACTAGAAGAAAGCAAAAATCGCAGCGAAAATAAAAGGTTAAGGTGAAAATATGCCAAAATAACTAAAACATCCAAAATTCATTAGATAATCATCATGTTCGAAATACTAAAGTAGCATAGACTTATATACAAAGTCATATCATTCTCTTAATGCGATCTATAGCATAAAGGACTTGGGTTATGAACATCAAAATTAAGTCCAGCTTCTTCTCCAGATCCAACTCCTCCTCAATCATGCAAACCCAGTGCTCCATCAATCTCGTCCTGGTCGATTCCTGACACAACTTCTATCATTCCGAGTGGAATGATAGTGATCCCATAAAAGGGTGATATTTACTCGAAATCTCAGTTAGTTAAACAACTAACTGAAAAAAAGATAAATCAATAATGATAAATGATAAATATGCAATGCATGTGATGCGGAAAATCAGTATGCATGTCTCCCATCCAGATTCCTTAACATTTTTTTTAAAAAAAGTGGAGACACGGGTTCTTACTTAGTAAGTAATTTCGTCATCATTTTTTTAAAAAGACATAACTTCTTCATAAAAATTCCATCATAAATTTTCTTCATCATAGACATACATCATTATCTTAATTAATAACATAACGTGTGGTAGTGTCACAGTTCCCCATATGCATTGTGAGTACCTGCCGGTGACTGTAGTATAACTTACGTTGAAACTACGTTGTCTATAGACTCGTTCTCAATACATTGGTAAATAACATAATATCATAAAAATTATAACGTGTACACCCACCAGCGTTAGGTGTCATAACATATTGACTTCGCTCCGGCATTCTTTAAAAAGAACTCATTCGAAACTTGTTGACTGTTCTTTGTCAATTCAGGGGTTACCACTCCATTATTAAACACTCCAGAGTGGACAGAGGAGTTCCACCAGGATAATTCCCCATCCCGGTCTTTGGGGTCGTGACAAAAAAGATTTTCATGCTATGCTTTAAAAAATATTTTTCATGACATGTGCATATGTAGTAAATTTTATGCAAAAATAACATTTATAAATGTAATATACAAAATGGTGAAAATTTCATATGTTATGTAGGTATGCACTCAATATTTCATATAACAAGATAATTTATGCTCAAAATGATAATTGAATAATAAATGAAGCACTTATCAATAATTCATAAGAAATTTATCAAGGTGTAATTAGAGACCAACTTATAAAATTCCGGAGAAATTCGAAATTAGTGCCGTAGCTGCATAAATCATGTGTATACTAAGTTAGGGTTAATAATCTTATGGATAGGTTCAAAATCAAAGGCTTTAAAATTTTGGGTATTTACTAAAATACCCCTAGACTCTCAAAAATTGTCATTTAGGCCATAAATTTTCACTAATTGCAAAAGAACTCCAAATTTAACCAATTTTCATGGAATTCATATTTTTGGCATTCTAAAACCATCTATGCCCTTAGATTTTCAAAATTCAAGGTGGAAGTTGTCCAATTAGTCCAAACCCGTGGCATGCATCCAAGTTGATTCCTATGTGTATTTTCAACTATTGATCCCTATGAATGCATGCATATGAGATTTTCTTTAATCATTAATGATCACTAACATCTTTAGGGACATTATGAAGTCTAAACCTTGAGTAATCAAGTTCATCCCAACACTTAATCAAAGCTAAGAAATCCTTAATCACTAATATGCTAGAAACTGATTCATGCTTGATGATTAAAACAAGATAGATTTAAAACCTATCATGACATGCTTCTAATCACAAATTTAACCTTCCATAATTATGCTAGGATAATGATAGATCATATCAAATTATGCTTAGGACATGCTATAGCTAAACTTCCAATTAAAAACATTCAATCATTCAAACCTTCATTTAATTGACCCAGTTTTGCATTAAGCATCATAACCTTCTCAAAACTCATTCAATTTCGTACCAACACTTGGAAACAAAACTTCAAATGCTAGCTAAGATCAAAAGGAAGAAAATTTACAAATTTTATGGTCTTCCAAGCTCTCTAAACTGCCTTACACAAGAACACTCAAGAACTCACCAAAACTCACTCGCTTTGCACTCTTTTGATCTCTAAGAGGGGGAAATGCTCTCAAGGCTCAAGATGATGCTTGGAGTTGTGGTGTGGGTGAAATGAAAAGGGGAGGAAATTATTTATAGGTGGCCAAGGGGTAAGGGACGTTGGCTTGGGTGCTTGGTGATTGGGTGAAGTGGGAGGTGCTCAAATCTGGAAAATTTCCAGATTTGCTTGCATGAGCTTAGGTCAAGGGTCCTAAACCACCATCATTTCCTCTCCACAGTAGCTGCAAGGGTCCTATAGATAACTCCAGGTCGTGGGGCATCATTTGGATGGTAGAAGATCCCTCAAACCAACCTTGAAAATAGGTGGATGAAGGTGGTTTTGTGGTGGCAGAAAATCAGTTCAGTTTTGGATCTTTTTGGGCAGCAAAAATGAGTCAAAATCCTTCATGATGGTCATGAGACTTCTTGGTGATTGGGTGGAGAAGGAGATGGGGTGGGGTGGTGGTGTAAACCATGGCAGGAGGCTGGTTCAAACTCAATCCAATTGGTTCCTACACAAACTAGACCAAGGTGCACCCAGTTTGGTTCTTTGAGTTGGTTGATGCATCCAATTTCATGCATGAATGCGAATGCCATGATGCGATGCTAAAAAAGTCACATGCCAAACAAATAAGGGTATTTGCTTCTCATGTTAGCTTCTTTTTCCCACGTGGCCTCTTCAACATCATGATTTCACCACAAAACCTTAACCAAGGGGATTTTACGATTTCGTAGTTCCTTATCCTTCCAATCAGTGATCTGAATTGGAACTTCCTCGTAGGTTAGGTTGGGCTGAAGTGAAATATTCCTCGTGTCAACAACGATTGGAATTTGCTTGTCGAAACTCTTCTTGAGAGAAGACACATGGAAAATATTGTGGATTCCTTGCAATTCAGTGGGAAGATCCAGCCTGTAAGCGACTGCTCCTACTTTCTCCAGAATCTCATATGGTCCCACGTATCTTGGACTTAACTTCCCTTTCTTTCCAAACCAAAAGACTCCTTTCATGGGCGATACTTTAAGATAGACCCAATCGCCAACTTCAAACTTGAGGGTCCTTCTTCGATGATCAGCATAGCTCTTTTGCCTATCCTGGGCAGCCTTCATCCTTTCCCTTATTTGGTGGATCTGATCCTTCATCTCTTGAAAAATCTCCGTACCATAGATGCTTCATTCTCCTACTTCATCCCAATATAAGGGAGATCTACACTTCCTTCCATATAACGCTTCGTAGGGTGCCATTTGGATGGTGGCTTGGAAGCTATTATTGTAGGCAAATTCTATTAATGGCAAGAGCTTCTCCCATTCGTCCTTCTCTTGCAAAACACAAGCTCTTAGCATGTCCTCTAGGTTTGAATTGTCCGTTCAGTCTGCCCATCAGTCTGAGGGTGATAGGCACTACTAAACTTCAACTTTGTGCCTAGAGCGTCTTGAAGGCTTTGCAAAAAATGAGAAGTGAAACGTGTATCCCTATCAGATACAATCGTCCTTGGGAATCCATGTAACCGCACTATTTCAGCAACAAATAACCGAGTCAACTTCTCCATTGGGTCAGTATTCTTAATTGCCAAAAAGTGGGCACTTTTCGTCAAACGATCGACCACGACCCAAATAGAGTTGTTTCCCTTTAAGGTCCTTGGTAATCCAATTACAAAATCCATGGATATATCCTCCCATTTCCATTCGAGGATTGAGAGTGGTTGTAAATCTCCAGCGGGCTCTACCTTGACTGTTCTACATATTGAGCATCTATTAACATAATCCGCTACGTCCTTTTTTAATCCTTCCCACCAGAAGTGTTGCTTCAAATCTTGATACATTTTGGTGCTCCTGGGTGGGCTGTAATGCCCCGACCCCGAGGGTCCGAAGTGTTAACTCATATAACCTGATGATCAACTCCAACAATCCTAATATATTTCCAAATCCAAGAATATATACTTCCAAAACTTCAAATCAAACGTAAATACTTCAAATTAATAAACCATGCATACTCACATATCAAATCCTCAATCCAACAACCCAAATAAAAATACCAAATCTTCTTCAGATCCCAAATAAGAAACTAAAATAAAATAAAATTGACATAGTCTCCATAAACCGTCTAAATCCATAGAAATCAACTTAATGAATAAATAACATCCAACAGCAGTACTAGTACCGCGAGATACTCAATATCTATTCACAGGTAATCTTGTCCACAACCCCTAATACTGATCCTCAGCTGAACCGTCAATGTCATCTGAAATTATTAAGAAGATTAAGGGGTGAGTTATCAACAACTCAGCAAGCAGAGAGTATATACTAGCATGTAAACATGAGTATTTATAACGTTCAATATGCAAATAAAATATTTACTTTCAGAATGCAGAAACAACAAATTTACTCTTGAAATGCATAAACAAACTTGATACAAAAATACTAGAGCGAAATTTCTAGAAAAGCAAACTTGTTCCCCAAAAAGCAAATCCATTGGCATATCCAAACTGAAACATTATAATCATATCATCTCTTAGCATCACATCGGGACAAATACCATGTTTAACCCCCGTGGTAGGGTTATAAACCACCATTATACCCATGGCTGGGCCGTATACCATGTTTCACCCCCGTGGTAGGGTTATAAACCACCATTACCACTGAACCAATGCATTGCTTTGTGCACTAATTCTGAAAAATTCTAAATTTGTAGGACCATCACTCGTTCATAAATCCTATAGTTCAAACCTTCCTCAAACTTCCTGGTCTTTTTCTCCTCATCAAGAATCAAATATGCAACAAAGCGTGATAATTCTGCAAACCTTGCAACATACTGGCGCACAATCATGGTCCCTTGTACTAAATTGGTGAACTCCCGAACTCTCGCTTCCCTATCCACTTTAGGGAAAAATCGATCAAATAAATTCTGCTTGAATTGAGCCCAAACAATCACTCCAGTCCCCTCAGCTTCCCTGATGACTTTTTCAGAATTCTACCACCTCTTTGCTTCTCCAGTTAGTTTAAAAGCTACATACCGAACTTTCTGCTGATCAGTACACTCCAAGACATCGAATATCTCATCAATGTCTTGGATCCAATCATCCGCTGCGTTCGTATCTTCTCTTCCATCAAAGGTGGGAGGATGTGTCTGATTAAACTGTTCAAACGTGCAACCCCCATCATTGTTGTTTTCGTTCAAATCTTCAAGGCTTCGAACTCGACGACGGGCCGCCATCCCGAAAGCTTAAACTTGGTGAAACGTTCTAAAATAAATAAAAGCGAAAATATTAGCTGAGTAAAATAAATCAATAAAATAAATAAAATATACGCATAAACACAAATATATATCTATATATATATCAGATAACTATTTAAGCCTGACATCACATAATAGTCACATACATCATTAGAATCTAAAATCTCAAAGTCACGAATTCAATTCCTAACATCTGCTAAATCTAAAACCTCAAATCCTATCACAATCAATCATAAGATTTTTAGAAGCTCAAACTTAATATCCACATGATCATCCTTATAGTCCTCAAGTTCCTATACTAAAATTTTACATCCTATGAACCCACAGATATCTAAACCTCCAAGGTTTATAGTATGCAGAATTCAAACCTGTCTCTGATACCAACTGTAATGCCCCGACCCCAAGGGTCCGAAGTGTTAACTCATATAACCTGATGATCAACTCTAACAATCCCAATATATTTCCAAATCCAAGAATATATACTTCCAAAACTTCAAATCAAACGTAAATACTTCAAATTAATAAACCATACATACTCACATATCAAATCCTCAATCCAACAACCCAAATAAAAATATCAAATCTTTCTTCAGATCCCAAATAACAAACTAAAATAAAATAAAATAAAATTGACATAGTCTCCATAAACCGTCTAAATCCATAGAAATCAACTTAATGAATAAATAACATCCAACAGCAGTACTAGTACCGCGAGATACTCAATATCTATTCACAGGTAATCTTGTCCACAACCCCTAATACTGATCCTCAGCTGAACCATCAATGTCATCTGAAATTATTAAGAAGATTAAGGGGTGAGTTATCAACAATTCAACAGCAGAGAGTATATACTAGCATGTAAATATGAGCAGTTATAACGTTCAATATGCAAATAAAATATTTACTTTCAGAATGCAGAAACAACAAATTTACTCTTGAAGTGCATAAACAAACTTGATACAAAAAAACTAGAGCGAAATTTCTAGAAAAGCAAACTTGTTCCCCAAAAAGCAAATCCATTGGCATATCCAAACTGAAACATTATAATCATATCATCTCTTAGCATCACATCGGGACAAATACCATGTTTAACTCCCGTGGTAGGATTATAAACCACCATTATACCCGTGGCTGGGCCGTATAGCATGTTTCACCCCCGTGGTAGGGTTATAAACCACCATTATACCCGTGGCTGGGCCTTAACATAAAACAGAACAGATATCATCGGAATCAGATCACATTCAAATACAGAATCAGAACTTCATGCCAAGGTTTTCAGATGACACATCATATCGAAACAAAATACTGAATAGCTTCAGATCATTTCACATGTTCGAAATAAACAGAACCAAAGTATTTTCATTTATTCAAAGCAAAACCTTTAGATTTTCATATTCGCTCTTTTGCATAGCTCCGAAACAAAATGCACAAAATTAGCTCATGTCTACACCAGTCATGACAGAAAAATACTCTTTCATATAGAATTTATGCATATGCAGAATAAAATCTGAAGTTGTTTTCAACTTTCTTTTCAAAACAAACATGCTTACTTTCATAGTCAACCTCATTTTATTTCTTTTATGCAAAACTAGTATATAAACTCCGCTTACCTAACTTTCGTGTACAAGATATGACTTGGATCTGTCCTCTAACAGTATCACCTCTAAAACAATAAACGTATACCACATAATTAATAATCCAAACAGGTATACCACTAAGCTCAATTAATAAAACTTAAAAACCAGCCCCTTTTTAATCTAAAATTCTCCATAAGGTAAATCTGGATAGCCCACTTCAAACCGTCAATACATTCACTCTAGCAATACCAAGTAATTTCCACCCAACCGCCACTTAACCCAACTCAAACAGCCTAAACAAAAAATAACCCAAAAATTAACACTAAGCAGTCCCAATTACTAACCCAAAACAGTCTCACAAAATCGTCCAAATAATCATACTCCACAATTTCAAAACTTCCAACATAAGCAACCACACCCCAACAAATAAAAACACCTAAACACCATAAATTACATAGGTAATAAATTGTCAAAAGCTTACTGCAATAGTGCAATTCTAACCAACGCTACAATCATATCAACAACACTTTACCACATTTCACCATCCAACAGTATGATTTCCAAATACTATCGAAGGCTTCGGGAGAGACTTACCTAACAGAGTCACGAAAGCTTCGAACCAGAACCCACTGAAGTCTACGCCCAAAAATTCACAGAAATCTCTAGTGAAAGAGATAGTGGCCTGCGCAAGGAAGGATTGAGGGTCTGAGTGTGTGCACGGCAAGTCAAGATAGAGTGGTTGTGTGCGTGGAAAACAAACCAAAGGAAAATAGAGTAAAAGAGGGTCTGTGTGTGTACAAAAACTGGGGATAGAATGAATAAATTTAGAGTGAGATGAGTGGGTGGTAGAGATAATTACCGACAATAGCACTCCCGAAGAGAGGACTCGACGACGGCACCAAGATTTTGAGACCCACACGCCGGCTGAACGGAACAAACAACCCACTGACAGTCACAAAACGATCGAAGTGACGAAGAGAAACAGGAGGAAGGAGAGAGAGATGACTCACCGTCGTGTAACCCGATCAGCAGCAACGAACTTCCGCAGATACACGGAGAGAAAACAAAGACACTGCTTCCGCAAGGAAGAACTAGAAAATGAGTAAGAGGGAGAGAATCAAAGTGAGGATGAACCGGTATATGGGTAAGAAATCATAAGTGGCAAGTAAAATCTTCTCATTAGAAACCGAAAGTAATTGCAGAACGTGGGGGAAGAAGTTGGAAGCATCAGAGGGGAGAAATTGAAAATAAATAGAGAGGGAAAACCGATTGAGATAGAAGAGGAAAGAAGAACACAAAGGGAAAAAATAAACTCACCAAAACGACGTCGCCTCATCTAAGGTCTTCCGGGCTGGGTTTCAATGAGAGCTGATCTAGGCTAGGTTTCAACAAGAGCTGGGCTTAGAGCCCGAATGTTACATGGGCTGTGTATGCAGTCTGATGTGCTTCCCTCAGTATCTTATCCCTGATCTCTTGATCAGCTGAGATAACTTTTCGATCTTTGTAGTATAGCAACCCATCATTTTTTAGGGTGAAACCTTCAGGTCCTTCATTCTTCTCTATCTTCCGTCGAGTTTCTACCCATTTGGGATCGTCCATTTGACGCTTCTTTACTTCTTCCCATTTTGTTGGTACAATTTATTGTACCCCGGTTAGGGATACTTCGTCAAGAAGATCCTTGATCAACAACCTTCTCATACTATGCAGAATGGACTCTACTTCCGAGGCAAGACCTGCGGAATTATCCCTTCGCGTCTTTCGACTTAGCGCATCCGCCACTATATTAGCCTTTCTAGGGTGATACTTAATATCACACTGGTAGTCGCTAATAGTTTCTAACCACCTTCTCTGCCTCATATTCAAATTCTGCTGACTAAACAAGTACTTGAGGCTCTGGTGATCGATGTAGATTTCACACTTTGCTCCATATAAATAATGCCTCCATATCTTTAAGGCGAAAACTATGGCGGCTAACTCCAGGTCATGGGTGGGGTAGTTCTGCTCGTGGTTCTTTAGTTGTCGTGAAGCGTAGGCGACAACTCGTTCCTCTTGCATAAGCACACACCCTAGTCCTGATTTGAATGTGTCACTAAATACTACATAGGGTTTATGAGGTTCAGGTAGGGCTAGTACCGGCACAGTTGTGAGCCTTTCCTTGAGTTCCACAAAACACTGCTCACACTTCTCTGTCCAGACATACCTAACATTCTTCTTAGTTAGGGCAGTGAGACGACTTGACAACTTAGAGGATCCCTCCACGAATCTCTGATAGTAACCAGCTAATCCCATAAAACTCTGAATTTCATGCACATTCGTCAGTCACTTCCAGCTTACTACAACTTCAATTTTGCTGGGATTGATTGATACTCCTTGACTTGAAATCACATGCCCTAAAAATTTTACCTCCTTAAGCCAAAACTCGCACTTACTGAATTTGGCATACATATGGTTTTCCTTCAGCTTTTCCAATGCTAAACGGAGATGCTGCTTGTGATTTTCTTTGATGCTTGAATAAATCAATATATCGTCGATGAATACAACAACAAAGCTATCCAGATAGGGTCTTAATACTCTGTTCATCATATCCATGAAGGCAGCCGGGGCATTGGTTAGATCAAAGGACATTACTAAGAATTCGTAATGTCCGTATCTGGTTCGAAACGTCGTCTTGGGGATATCCTTCTCCCTAATCTTGAGCTGATGATAACCAGACCTTAAGTCTATCTTAGAGAACACCGATGCTCCTTGCAATTGATCTAGTAGTTCATTGATATGTGATAATGGGTACTTGTTCTTCACCGTTACTTTGTTCAATTCCCTATAGTCAATGCACATCCTCAACGATCCATCCTTCTTCTTAACAAATAGAACTGGCGCTCCCCAAGATGATGAACTAGGTTGAATGAAGCCCTTCTCCAGTAGCTCTTCTATTTTCTCTTTTAGCTCCTTCAGTTCTAGAGGGGCCATACGGTAAGGGGTTTTATGGATAGGGGTCGCTGTGGGTTCTAGTTCTATAGTGAACTCGATTTCTCTATCGGGGGGTAGTCTGGGTAGATTGTCAGTGAAAACCTCAGGGTATTCCTCAAGTACATGTATCCCTCGTATCTCATTATCATCATCATAACTCTCTGTTATGAGGGCTAAGTAGGCCGTGGCACCATTAGCGATGCACTTCCTTGCCTGCAAAGCTGAAATCAGAGATGGGGTAGCCTTCACCATTCTGTATGATGAATATGTCTACCCTCAGGCGAATCGAAGATTATCTCCTTATTTCGACAATCTATCCTAGCGCAGTGTTTGGACAGCCAGTCCATCCCTAGTATAACGTTGAACCCTAGTTGATCGAAGACGATCAGGCCAGCGTCCATCAATCTTCCCTTTAGGGTCAAAGGACATTTCTTCAACACACGGGTGCAAGTGATCGTGCTTTCGTCGGGAATCGACACTACAACAGCTTGAGGTAGTGTCTGAGTCGGCAAGTTACACGTACGTGCAAACGTCGTGGATACAAATGATTTCTTGGCGCCAGAGTCAAATAAAGCGCAAGCCATGTATTCGTATAACGCAATTTTTCCTAAGGTGTAATCAACTACTAAGTACTAAGCAGCTATTTAAAAAGCTAATTTCTAAATAAAGGTATTGAAGGCAAATACCAGTGATAACGTCTATTTCCTCATCCTCCAGGATTTCCTCACTGATATCACCAGGGGTGATGGCATAAACGCGGGCTTGAGCAGGTGGCCTCTGATTGGGTCGTTTGTTAGGAATGTTTTTTCCTCCTTAAACATTATGTGGGCATTCCCGGATCATATGCCTCGACTGTCAGCATCGGTAGCACACTCCTAGGCCCACACGACATTCACCACTATGGTTCTTTCCACATTTCTTGTAGGTGATAGGTGGAGCTATTATAACGCCTTTTCCCTTGCTAGCTCCTTGAATAATCCTCCTCTTAGCATTATTCCCGCCAGCAGTGAAGGTAAAAGCACTCTTTCTCTCGAGGTTGATCTGAGCTGTCACATTTCACTGTTCTGCCTCCGCTATTGCAACCACATTAACCAACTCTTGGAAGTTGTGGATGCGGAATCCAGCCACATAACTGCGAATTCTAGGATTCAACCCAGCTTGAAACTTCTGGGCTTCCATTTTCTCAGCAGCAATCAAGTGTGGGACAAACCTTCCCAGCGCCATAAACTTCGCAGCATACTGCTCAACAGTGAGATTGCCTTGTACCAACGTGGCAAACTCCTGGGCCTTCTGGGTCTTCATTGATTTTGGGAAGAAACGATTGTCAAATTCCTCCTTAAACCTCTTCCAGGTCAAAATGATGATATTTCCCAATTCTCTAATCAGAAGTTGCCTCTTGGTGTCCCACCAAATTCATGCTTCACCCTGCAACAGGTGCCCCGCGTACTGTACCTTCTATTCCTCAGTACAGCCGCTGATCTCGAAGTTCTTGTCGAGATCTAATAGCCACTTGTTAGCTTTCATGGGTCCCTCAGTTCCCATGAAATTGGGGTATCTATATATTAGGAACTTCTCGTAGGAACACCCACGGTTCTCAATCAGCGGGTGTTGCTGGTTCTGCCTCAGGATTACTTCCTGCTGCTGCTTCATGGTCTCCGTCATTTGACGAATCGAGTCTGCCAAATCACGTCTTCCATCGAAATAAAGATCCTGATCTCTGTGGATGTTTGATCCATCAGCGTTCCTCTCTTGTCTGCCATGTGTCATCTTGTCTTAATCCTTCCAACTCCTATGACATATGTGTATCAGACCAAGCTCTAACTGCTGCAAAATTCAAGCCTATGCAAGATTAATGATTCAAACCTATATTTTGACATAAGGTTCCTAAGGACATGTGGGTTTACCCAGAGACAGACTACTCTGATACCACCACTGTGACTCCCCCAATCCCCGCTTGGGATGGAACGAAAACTTAGAGCGTCGGGACATGCAACACAAGGTTACATACCCCTGTTCATGACAGTTAATATGCAATGCATCCTACTATGCAACTAGAAGTATGCAATAATCGCAGCGGAAATAAAAGGTTAAGGTGAAAATATGCCAGAATAACTAAAACATCCCAACTTCATTAGATAATCATCATGTTCAAAATAGTAAAGTAGCATAGACTTATATACAAAATCATATCATTCTCTTAATGCAATCTCTAGCATAAAGGACTTGGGTTATGAACGTCAAAATTAAGTCCAGCTTCCTCTCCAGATCCAGCTCCTCCTCAATCATGCGAACCCAGTGCTCCATCAATCTCGTCTTGGTCGATTCCTGACACAACTTCTATAGTGATCCCATAAAAGGGTGAGATTTACTCAAAATTTCAATAAGTTAAACAACTAACTGACACAAAGATAAATCAATCATGAAAAATGATAAATATGCAATGCATGTGATGCGGAAAATCAGCATGCATGTCTTCCATCCAGATTTCGTAACATTTTTTTAAAAAAAGTGGAGACACAGGTTCTTACTCAGTAAGTAATTTCGTCATCCTTTTTTTTAAAAGACATAACTTCTTCATAAAAATTTCAACATAAATTTTCTTCATCATAGACTTACATCATTATCTTAATTATAATATAACGTGTGGTAGTGTTACAGTTCCCCATATGCACTGTGAGTACTTACCGGTGACCGTAGTATAACTTACGTTGAAACTACGTTATCCATAAACTCATTCTCAATGCATTGGTAAATAACATAACATCGTAAAAATTATAACATGTACACCCACCAACATTAGGTGTCAAAACATGTTGACTTCGCTCCGGCATTCTTTAAAAAGAACCCATTCGAAACTTGTTGACTGTTATTTGTCAACCCAGGGGTTATTACTCCATTATTAAACACTCCAGAGTGGACAGAGGAGTTCCACCAGGATAATTCCCCATCCCGGTCTTTGGGATTGTGACAAAAATGATTTTCATGCTATGCTTTAAAAAAATATTTTCATGACATGTGCATATGTAGTAAATTTCATGCAAAAATGGTGAAAATTTCATATGTTATGTAAGTATGCACTCAATATTTCATATAACATGATAATTTATGCTCCAAATGATAATTGAAGTTAGAGGCCAACTTACAAACTTCCAGAGAAATTCGAAATTAGCTTCGTAGCTGTGTGAATCGTGTGTATTCTAAGTTAGGGTTAATAATCTTATGGATAGGTTCAAAATCAAAGGCTTCAAAATTTTGGGTATTTACTAAAATACCCCTAGACTTTCAAAATTTGTCATTTTAGGCCCTAAATATTCACTAATTGCAAACGAACTCCAAATTTAACCAACTTTCATGGAATTCATATTGTGTCATTCTAAAACCATCTATGCCCTTAGATTTTCAAAATTCAAAGTGGAAATTGTCCAATTATTCCAAACCCATGGCATGCATCCTAGTTGATGCCTATGTGTAGTTTCAACTATTGATCCCTATGAATGCATGCATATGAGATTTTCTTTAATCATTATGATCACTAACATATTTAGGGACATTATGAAGTCTAACCCTTGAGTAATCATGTTCATCCCAACACTTAATCAAAACTAAGAAATCCTTAATCACCAATATGCTAAAAATTGATTCAAGCATGATGCTCAAAACAAGATAGATTTAAAACCTATCATGACATGCTTCTAATCACAAATTTAACCTTCCATAATCATGCTAGGATAATGATAGATCATATCAAATTATGCTTAGGAAATGCCATAGCCAAACTTCCAATTAAAAACATTCAATCATTCAAACCTTCCTTTAATTGACCCGGTTTTGCATTAAGCATCATAACCTTCTCAAAACTCAACCAAATTTCCTACCAACACTTGGAAACAAAGCTTGAAATGCTAGCTAAGATCAAAAGAAAGAAAACTTACAAATTTCGTGGTCTTCCAAGCTCTCTAGACTACCTTACACAAGAACACTCAAGAACTCATCAAAACTCACTCGCTTTGCACTTTTTTGATCTCTAAGAGGGGGAAATGCTCTCAAGGCTCAAGATGATGCTTGGAGCTATGGTGTGGGTAGAATGAGAAGGGTAGGGAAGTATTTATAGGTGGCCAAGGGGTGAGGGACGTTGGCTTGGGTGCTTGGTGATTGGGTGAAGTGGGAGGTGCTCAAATCTAGAAAATTTCCATATTTGCTTACATGAGCTTAGGTCACTTGTGCAGAATCAAATAGTGCCCTAAACCACCATCATTTCCTCTCCCCAATAGCTGCATGGGTCTTGTAGATGACTCCAGGTCGTGGGGCATTATTTGGATGGCAGAAGATCCCTCAAACCACCCTTGAAAACAGGTGGATGAAGGTGGTTTTGTGGTGGCAGAAAATCAGTTCGGTTTTGGATCTTTTTGGGCAACAAAAATGAGTCAAAATCCTTCATGTTGGTCATGGGACTTCTTAGTGATTGGGTGAAAAAGGAGGTGGAGTGGGGTGGTGGTGCAAACCGTGGCAGGAGGCTGGTTCAAACTCAATCCAATTTGTTCCTACACAAACTAGAGTAAGGTGTACCTGGTTTGGTTCTTTGAGTTGGTTGATGCAACCAATTTCGTCCAAGGCTCAAACTGAGTTTGGGAGGGTCTCATTAGGTGTTTAAGGACCATATTACCCTTGAGGATAAACCACAAAAATGTTGGGCCCAAGGTCAAAACAGTCCAAGCATTACAAAGGGCAATGCACAAAACCGATTGAAGCATGGTTTGGGCTTGTTTTGTCATTTTTGTTAACGACATGTGGAATGGTTTAGCTAGGGTATTAAAATGGTCTAATCATTGTTTAAGGGAGCATTAATTTAAGAAAATTTGAATTAAAAGGTTTAAGAAAAGATTAAGCATGATTAAGCTTCAAAGCATGGCTTAAAGTGCACTAACCTCAAGTATGATGGTTAATGGCCTTAGCCAATTTTCAAAACTTAATTTGGGTACTTTGAGTGTGATTTGGGCTTAAGGAAACCAATGGTATGGTGTATTGGGTCTTTGGTCTTTGAATGGTAAAATGGGTCCAAACATGGCTTTGGGCCATATGAGATTGAAAAGGGCCAAGGGTCCAATCTACACCAAATGCCTTATGCCTTCCAATACTTGGGCCAAGACTAGTCTTGATTTTCTAAGGGCTTGGTTGGTTCAAGGTTTTCTTGGGCTAGGCCCATGAATGTACTTGGGTCCTAAAAAGCCTCACCAAAATTACTAATGGGCTTGCCTCTTAAATCCTTAGCTCATTAACACTAAGTACCAACATTAATGCTAATCTCACTATCAACCTTAATGAAAGTGATTAACCCATAATTAAAAGCCTATCTAGAGTACTTAAGGTTTAATCAAGAGTTATTTAAGCGGGGTGTTACAGAGAGAGGTATGTGAAAAACCATACCGATTAGGGGGACAAGATACTCTATTTGAATGTCAAGGAATTGTGTGGAAGTCCGGATCACTTGTAGAAGAAGCAGTTTAAGCAGGATCAGATGGAAAATCAGGCTCAGGAAGGGGCAATGTTGGTCGTCGTTGCTCATAAGACTGTTCAACTGGGCCGGGTTTTTTCCCGACCCGATCCGGAACCCGGAAAACCGGGTTCCGGTTTGGGGTTTCGACCCCGATCAAATCCGGGCCGGAACCCGAATTGAAAAATTCGGACCTTTCCGGCCAGGATACGGGTTACAAACCCGGGTACCGGGTTTTAAACCTGGTGCCCGGGTCTTTTTTCACCTCTTAAGGAAACCCCCCCCCCTGAATCTGTCTCTCGCTCTCTCACTCTCTCATTACTCTTGCAAGAAAGTAAAACCCTATGTCTATGCCTCCTCACCATGACCCCATTGCCGCCACCGCCTCTTCGTCACTGCATCTTCCTCGCCATATCTTCATCGCCGCATTGTATTTCTATCTCTATCTATCCGTGAGTAAAACCCTAAGTCCGTGAGTCTTCTCTCTCTCTCTCTCTCTCTCTCTCTCTCTCTCTATCTCTATCTCTATCTCTATCTCCCTCTCTCTCTCTCTCTCCATTGGATTTCTTGGTTTGGCTTTCCAAGAGAGAAAAGTATCGAACAAATCTGGGTTTGGGTTTGGGTTTGGATTTCTGGGTTTCTCCGTGAGTCTGATCTGGGTTTGGGTTGAAAATTATTTGAGTATCTTTTGTTGTCTAATGGATGATGCTTCCTCTAAAATATGAGTTTTAAGTCACTAGGTTGCATACAGTAGATTTAAATAGAAATTCTGTCCTCCATTCATTTGATTTTGAGGTCTCTTTTTCTCGGCTTGTTGCATTAGCCTCTAGTGGCTTTAAGCTTTAAACCCTGCTCCCATGCAATGTCATAATACTGTCCCCATGATCATAGTTAAAATATATAAAATGAGAAGGAGTTTGTCAAAGGCATAAGCCATAAAGGTTTTGGAACTTTGGCAATGACGAAAATGGGTAAATTTATTCATAAAAAGCTTATATAAATTACACTTCAGTCCGAATTAAAAAACAAAAAACAAATATGTAGGCTTCATACTTCATACAAATGTAAAACTTTTCAACTTGGGCACCCTTGCTTGAAACTAGCTTAGCATGGAACCACATAGTGGTGAACAAATAAATAGGTTTCAAACAAATGAAGGTCTTGGACTTGGGTTTACAGGCTCTTTGCCATTTTCTATCAATCCATTGTCTCTGTTATGATGTTTCCGAACCTATTGTTCTGAAACTAGTGCTTTATCACAGTCTACAGATTTCCTCATTGTTATAATTCAAATGAGACAGATCCATTGACCTAATCATGGAAAGAGAAGAAGCGAAAAAACCAGATTTTTTTTTTAACAAGGCAGGCATTCAAAGCTATTCAACAATATAAATTGGGGGAAAAGTTTGCTCTAGCTAAGATTTCTAAATTCTGAAGCTGATGAGAAGATAATAAACTGCATTTAACTACTTTAAATTGTTCAAAAGGTTCTCAAATATAATTCAAAGCTTCAGATTAGGCAGTTTTGTAAGTGACAATACCTCCTCAGCATGCAGTTTCTTCAGTTGAAGAATCCATTCATAGGCTTCATTCTTTCTTTTGTGTTGGGTTAATCATTAGAATAATCCAGATTATATTAGTGTTTGGTGCTTTTTATTACTCAATAACAGATGGAAGAAGATTCTGTGAGTTATAATGTCGGTACAACCCAAGGGGTTAGTGGTGACTCCTCTATTCCAGTGGATGTGGAGGAGCATGGGAGTCTTCCAACTCATTCATCCACATATACACAACAGACTACCCATTCCATCCCACCTTTACCCAAGAAATAAAAATAAATAAATAAAAAACACCTGGTAACCAATTGGTGGTTTTGAACATTTTACTAAAGTACAACCTATTGACCATGATAACCCAAAAGCTCAGTGCAATTGTTGCGCTAAGCTATACAGTTGCCACTACAAGAATGGCACTTCATCTATGCTACATCACCTCCAGAATGCATATGAAACTTCCCCTCTTAGACTTAAAGGAGTTGAAAAAAGTCAATCTAGTGTTAAGAGAGATGCAGAGGGAAGAGTGTGTAGCCCACAAGGTATAGTGAAGTATGATGCAGAAAAACAAAGGTGTCAACCGCTAAGTTTTTTATTAGGTGTGAATTGCCTTTTAGGCTAGTAGAGCATGAAGGGTTTGTTGAGTTTGTGACTGATTTAGAGTCTTGATTTACTTTTCCATCCCGAATCACTTTAAAAAGGGATTGTATTAAATTGTATAACGAAGAGAAGATACAATTAAAGAAATTGTTGGATGGTCAAAGAATCTGTCTTACCACCGATACCTGGACGTCGGTGCAAAATATGAACTACATGTGCATTACCGCACATTTTATTGATTACAATTGGAGATTGCATAAAAAAATACTTAAGTTTTGCCAAATTCCTGACCATAGGGGCGAAACTATTGGGAGGGTGTTAGACTTGGGATTGCATGAATGGGGTGTTGATAAAATTTTGACCATCACAATTGACAATGCCTCCTCAAATGATGTTGATGTTGATTACATGAGGAGGAGAATAAAAGACAATGATTGTACTATATTGGGTGGTGAATTTCTTCACATGTGGTGTGTTGCCCACATATTGAATCTGATTGTTATGGACGGCTTGAAGGATGTTTATAAATTTGTAACAAAGATTAGGGATGCCGTCAGGTATGTGAAATCTTCACTGTCAAGATTTGCAAAGTTCAAGGTTTGTGCGGCAAAGGAAAAGATCATTGGGAGAATGATTTGCTTGAATGTTCCTACTAGATGGAACTCCACATATTTGATGTTGAGTAACGCTGAAAAGCATAAACAAGCATTTGATCAGTTTGTTTTTATGGATGAACATTTTGTGAACCCCACTAGTGATGATTGGAAAAATGCACGAATTTTTGTAGAGTTGCTGAAAATTTTTTATGATGTTATATTGAACATTTATGGTTCTTTGTATGTGACTGCTAATGTATATTTGTGCAACTTTGCACAATTGAAGATGTATTAAATGATATGTGCTTGAGTAGTGATATTATCACTTGTACTATGGGCATAAATATGAGAAGTAAGTATGACAAGTATTGGGGTAGCACAAATAGGTTCAACTTAATGATATATGTCGCTTTTGTGCTTGATCCACAATACAAAATGATGGCAATGAAGTTTTGGTTGCAAAAGTGCAAAGGGTATGAGTTGGCGGATAAGATAGAGGACAAGGTTAAACTCCTTTTAGGCCGCTTGATCGAGCAGTATAACACATTTCGTGTGGCTAGTGGAGGGAGTTCCAATGTGGCTCAAGGGAGGCCAAACACTACTAGTGGGGGGGAGTTCTAATGAGCCAACACCGCCTCCAACTAAATTTAAGATCATGTTCACCAAATTCCTTGAGGAGCGGGGTGTTATGGCGTTTAGATCGGTGCTAGATAGGTATTTGTCTGAGGCGTGTGTAAATGACTCGCTCGGTTTTGTTCTCTTAGATTGGTGGAGAGTTAATGCCGCCAATTATCTTATCATTGCTAAGGTAGCATATGATGTGTTAGCCACCCCCATTTCCATTGTTGTCTCGGAGTCTGCATTCAGTACTGGAGGATGAATATTGGATCCTTTTAGGAGTTCATTGTCTCCGGAAACTGTCGCAGCCCTCATTTGCACCCAAAATTGGTAAAGGACAAAACCTATCAACATCTGGGAGTTGGAAGAATACGTACAGTCGATGGACCTTGAAGGTAAGTTTGAAACTTGAAATATTTTTTAATATCTATCAATCTCGGTTTATTATCTATCTAACTCATTTTTTAATATTTTTTTAGATGATCATCTAGCTTCATCTTCAACAGAGGCTGCTGTGAGTCTCTCTTCTCATTCATGCTGAAAAAAATCTAGAGTAAGTGCTTTCTTCTTGCATAATCTAGTGGAGCTGAAGATGAAATGTCCGATTGATTTATTCTAATCCAAATGATGTTGCATTGAAGTAAAAAGTTCCCAATTTTTTGAAGCAGGTAGACCTGGTGGCGGACTAGTGTTTTACTATGCTGATGCTGCAAAGATGTGAGGTAAAGTAGTAATATATCTAAACGTATGTTCATTCCAGCTTCCAATTATATCTATAAACATATTTTCAGATTGTAGCTGGTTCTGGTTGATATAGCCTTTTTTGTTTCCTTTAATACCATGGAACAAAACAAAAAAGGTGAAAATAGGTCCTGCAAAAGGAAACCAGACATAATAGAATTTTGTTGAGTTCTATGCCGTGTTCATTCAAATCATTTTAAAAGGTGCTTGGGTATGGCAACAAGCCTTTATAGTTTATTATACTAGTGTTGTCATATTCAAATAATTTTTTTTCCTAATTTTTTATGTTTAGAAAATGATTATCATTGCTTCTATTTTGTTCTTAGTTTTGCTGCCTTTTGCCAACCTTACTTACTCTAAATCTGGTTGGGATTGAGCTCAGCATTTAGAGCTGTTAGCTCCAAATGCTCAAAGCCTTCTAATTAATAATGATGGAGATAGTGGTGGGGTTGAAGGAAATTGGACTTGAGTTCCATTGTCTTTGCAAGTAAGATGAATGGTCAGTGGTCACCACTTGGTTTTTCACTACCCTTGTATTAACTAGGACTATGAATTTTATTGCATAGTTTTCTTCTCTCCAGATTATGCTGTTTCCAAGTCAAGTATCTAGTTGGAGGGAAATGGATATATGTAATTAGTTATTCCCTTCAATGATCTATACAAGAATTTTGTGTTCATGTTCCCTTTGCATACTTATGAGTCTATGACCATATGTCTGTGGCTGCACCCAGTTCTCACGACGTGTTCATTATGAAACACAAGTTTGATTATAGCAACTATATCCTACATGTTTGATTCAACATGTGCAGGTAAAAATATGTTGCATGTGGCAATCTCTTGTGGTTTTAACTTCCTTTTTTTCTGTATTCAGATCTAGATCCTAACAAAGAGTCACAGTTGAAATACAAGAATACAAATTGCTGATGGAAGAACATGCTACTGATTTATAATTCATTTATTGTAATTTTTTATTTTGTAATGTAATGTACAAATACCAAATAATGTAATAAGTAGTCAATTGCATTGTGTTGCATGCATTTTAAATATTATATTTCTTTTTCTTAGATGCATTTAGGTAATTAGTTGTTTCTAAGTTTAGTAATTTTTTACATAAAATTTAGCTTTCCATTTTCATATATTTTTATTATTGTGGACAATGTTAACATACTTATTGAAAACATTTATTTTATAAAATTAAACAAATAGAGTTTGAATGCTATATCAACATTTATTTTATGAAAAAATGTTCAAAACAAGTAGGCCTTTTTGTTATTAAAAAAAAAAAAACCTGGTTTAACCCGGAACCCGGTTAAAAACCCGGTGGGTTCCAGTCCGGGTATACTCGGGTTCCCGAGTCGGAACCCGGATGAACAGTGCTAGTCGCTCATACACAAGTCCAGGTTTGAATCGGTCAAGAGAAGAAGTCAAGTCATCAAAATGTGGCAAAACATGCATCTCAGGTAAAGGCTCAACATGAGTAGAAAAGACCGACTGATTTTCAAAGAAAACAATATGACGGGAAATACAAAATCTGTTAGAGCATAGATCATAGCAAACATAGCCTTTGTGTGAAATACTATAACCCATAAAAGCACACCTAACAGATTGAACAAATAATTTATGACGTTCATGGGATGGCAAATGAACAAAACAAACACAACCAAAAGTATGCATATCAAGATAACGAGAATGTTTATGATAAAGATGAAAGTAAGGAGTATTAAAATTCAAGACACTGGAAGGCAATCTATTAATTAAATAAACCACCGTTGACAAGGCTTTGACCCAAAATTTAGGCGGAACAGAGGATTGAAGCAATAACGTACGAACAACATCCAACAAATGTCTATTTTTTCGTTCAGCAATGCCATTTTGCTGAGGTGTATAAGGACAAGAGCGCTGAGAAACAATGCCTTTTTGTTGGAGAAACTCATGAGACATATATTCGCCACCTGAATCAGACCTTAAAGTTTTGATCCCTAACGAGAATTGAGTCTCAACATAGGCGATGAATTGTTGGAAGAAAAAGAAAAACTCATATTTAGAATGTAGAAAATAAATCCAGGTATACTTGGTATAATCATCAATGAAAGTAATAAAGTATTTATAATTTGCATGTGAAATAACAGGAGAAATTCAACACATCACTATAAATCACATCAAAACACAATTTAGCATGACTACCATGAGAGGGAAATGAGAGGGACTTACTTTTACCTAATTTGCATGTGGAGCAATCAAAGGAAAGATGAGATGAAGATTGATCTTTATTGCCCAACAAACCAGAGTTTATTAAATGAGATAAAACAACAGAGTTAGGATGACCCAACCATTCGTGCCATACTTCACCCTTATTGTTTACAGTGTTACAAGCTAAAGAAATAACAGCAAGAATGAAAAAATACAGAGGCAACAATCGTCCAACTTTAGGCCCCTTCGCTAGTATCTTCCCCGACACCTGATCCTACACAAGACAACCATCATGAGAAAAACAAACATCACAATTGTTATCAACCAATTGGCTAACTATTATAAGACTAGTAGAAAGCTCAGAACATACAAAAATATCTCTAACTGTGGAATTAACATCACCAACATCATGAATAGGTAACTGACTACCATTAGCAATCTGAATATGTGACGATCCATTATAAGTCCGAACATTGCTAAGGGTGTCAGAAGAACTAGTGAAACCGTTACCTTGCAACCCTAAGATAAGGATGGTAGTGAAACCGTTACCTTGCAACCCTAAGGCTATGCTGAAATAATCATATGTTGAAACATCTCAGGAGTAAGAGCAGATGAATCACCAACAATAGCAGAGTTAGCAGAAGTAGATGGACTCACAGTGGCCTGATAAGCATTAGCCTGACGATTCTGGTGACGTATAGGACATTCTTTGATAATATTCCCTGGCTTCTTACAGTAGTTGCAAGATTTCCTCACACAGTGGGTAGCAATATGGTTGTATTCCTTACAGCTAAAACATTGAACTTTCCGCATGTCTCGTCCCTTGCCTTTCCTGTGAGCCACATAAGCCACTACATTTGGTATCATTTTGTCTTGCTGGTAAGTGGCCTGGGTGGCAAGATGCTGCTCCTCATGAAGTAATTCCCCAAAACAAACGTCCAAAGAAGGCAATGGATCACGGTTCATCAAATTGGAGCTAGTGGCCTCAAATTCAGGTCGTAACTTCATTAACAACTTATCTCAATTGCTTTGCTCATGAACTTCCTGCACAACAAAGAGATATTCTTCTGGTACCTTGGCATAAATCATGTCAGTAAATTCTCCCCAGAAATTATTAAACCCAGAAAAATAATCTTGAATGGAGAGATCGCGAGTGTAACTGGTGATCTCGTACTCCAACTGAAAATGCCAGGCAGAATTGTCCTGATTATACACTTTCCTTAAGTATTCCCACATAGTTTTAGCAGTCTTATATAGCCTCAAATTTAGAACAATAAGAGGATCAACAGAGCCTAAAATTCATGTCATCACCCTAGCATCTTTGATCTTCCACTGAGCCAACTTAGAAAGCTCAGTAGGAGCAAGATCACTACCATTTATACGAACCCATAATTCTTTCCCAAAAAAAATAAGCGAAATTGAAATTTCCAGGTAGAATAAGTCTTACCAGTGAACTTCACAGCAAAGGAGTCTGAAGACATGATGCTCATAAAAGGAAAACAAACAGCCAAGAAGAATACTAGCCGACATACCTACCGAGCACCAAGGTTCTAATGGGTTTACCCAAAATATCAAAAAGTAAAAATGCAGAGAATCAAAAGGACAGAACTGTCGTGGACCAAAAAATAACACAAAACTGCTGTGAGCCAAAAAACTTCACAGAAACTACTGAGAACCCCAAAGCTTGCACAGAAACTGTCGAGAACCACAAGCACGGTCATTGAGAGCCTAGACCATGCCAACAGTGTCAAGAACCAAAAACAAAACTCCAAGGTGTCACAGCCTAGCAATGACGAAGAGTGGCAATACTATCGTGTCACAGCCCAAAAAAAAAAAATCCTCACAGACATTGTTGACAATGGCAACACTATCATCCCCCAACGAAAAAACAATTCCCACAAGAAAGAACCAAAAATATTTGGTAGTTATGGCTCTGAAACCATGTCAAATTGGATTGAATGACCTCATTGTGAGGGTTCTTCTCATTATATAGAACAATATCACTAATTACAAGGCTGAAAATCAGCCATCAGAGCAATCAAATCTAACTAAGCTAAAAAAGTCCTACTAATTTACACGATCAAGGCTATGATCAAGTTATTTACAACGACAAAATATTGTCTAAATAAGGAAGGTATGACTAAAATCTGTACAGTGATAACTACATTCCCACTGACATTGGCCTCCTTCTACCCTTCGATGCAACTTGTCTTTTGAAGTTGGACCAAAATCTCTCAAGTTCTTGATGTATTAAGTGGAAAAGTATTATAATATATTGCTATTATACTATAATAGTATAAATATATATGATAGTAATTTTCATTTAAAGTATTCTATCATCATAGTATATATATAAATATATATATATATATATATAATATACGATAATAGTGGACTCTACAACATTTATTGAACTTCTAATGCTACTTGAAATTCCACACGGTGAGTATGTTGGGTTGTGGACCCTGGTTATTGACTAAAGCCGAGGTAAACTGAGAGTTCGCTAGACATATCGCTCGAGCGAAGTCCAATTAGAGAGTTTGCTTGAGTCATGCTTGACAGTCGGCTCGAGCAAAACCCAGGCAGAGAGTTTGCTCGACTAGTCGCTCGAGCAAATTAGCAGTCATTTCACCAAGTTGCAAATATATTCTTCAAACACTCAATTGTTGTATTTTCTACAATCTGCAAGTATTCGTTAACAAAATCACCAGATACTCTATAAGTTAGTATTCTCATTGTAACAATTATTTTTTTAAGGGAGGAATGCCCAAACCTTCTAGCAGTATTTCTTCTTTGGATGAAGTATGGTTTGTATGCTTCAATTGCAGCTTGAATATGCAAGAAAAGAGGACATTGTGTTCGAAACCTTCTACAAGATACATTCAGAGGATATACGGGCGGTTCAGCAAAATAATCCAAGAAAATGCATTGGTGGCATTCAAAATAATTTCTTTGGATGAATGTGCGGCGCGAAATAGAATCACGGTGCGATGTTGAGCATCTTTCACTACCCAGTCGTTCTTCTTTCATAGCAAGAACTAAATTCAATGCCAACTCATCATCAGACGACAAATAGTCAAAAATCTCAAAGCTCGGATCCATAAAGAGTGTATGGAAGGTAGAACTAGAAGAATTTTGTAAAGAAATGGAATGGAAAATGCTATTTATAATTGAAGTTTTGAGTGTCTCGAAATAAGGTATATTCTCATAATATATTTAAAAATATCTTGAAAACATTTTTTTACAAATATCGAAAATGAATATTCTCATAATATACTTAAGAATATATTCTTTTATAATTATTGAAAATAAATATTCCATAATAAACCCAAGATCAATATCTTGAAAATATTCTTTCACAATTCTCAAAACTGAATATTCTCATAATATAATGTTCTTTTTTTTACCCGTTAATAGGATGGCATGGAGGGATTTCATATTTCACAAAATATTATGTTGGGAATTCATAAAATATTATTAATTTGATATTTCGTTGCTTCATTTGTTTCCACCACAATTGTCATGGACTGCAAAAATATATGATGAAAATAAATTAAATAAAAAAAATATAAAATTAATAATATTTTATTATTATATAGAGGGTAAATAAATAATCCAATATAACATTATATTTTAAGTAGAATAGACAAAAGGTAAAATGCGTCATATTTTTGTCTTTGAATAATCGAAGAGGATACTCTCCCGAAGAGCCATCCATGCCTGTCAAGACTTGACGGACATTGTACCTAACAATTGCAAAATGATAAGAGGATACTCTTATCATTTGTTTCTATAGCTAATTTTTACTTCTATAATTTTTTTATTTTTTTTTATTATTTTTTTACTTAATGATTAAGTAAGTATTTTTTAATAATATTTTATTTTTTTATTTTTTAAAATATATTTAAATGTGTTAAAAAAATACATGTAAAAAAATATATAAAAAAAAAAACTCACCTCAAAACTACTAGCGGGAGCCCCAACGGGAGCTCCCAGGGGTGGGAGTAGCACCGCTCATTACAAAAAGGCCGGTGTTGGGTATTCCCAATGTAAAGATAATATAAGATACAATTATTTAATAATTTTTGTACAAACTTTTAATAAAATAACATTAATCTTAATTTAGTGTAGGTGCCGGCCGGCCGGCATGATCCTACCAAATCCCTTGCAATCTTAGAATGTGAGTTAATAAGAAAGAGATATTGAGAATGATGCCAATAAGTAGGTCCAACTCAGCTTTTTGCTCGTGGCCAAGAAACAATTTGAGAAAGGCAGTTTTGCAAGTCTATGGATAGGATGGTTGAGTCATTCACAACAGCTGGTAAAGGAAATTGAAGAGAGAGAGAGAGAGAGAGAGAGAGAGAGGCACATTTTGTTCTTCACAATGAGATTTTGCCTCCAATATTATGGTGCAGATATGTCACCACAATTGATAGGGCAGTGCCAAAGTGATTGGTGTCGCAAAATTTGAAATCGGAGGCCTTCAATCATGCACCTGCTGTTAAGATGTTTAATCAGTTTCATATTCTAAAATTCCAAACTAGGCATAAAGACTAAGGACTCGGCAGTGAGATGAGATGATTTTAGATGAATTGAATAAAATATTATTATAATATTATTTTTTAATATTATTATTATTTTAAATTTTGAAAAAGTTATAATAATAAGATGAGATGAGATGAAGTGAGATGGTTCCTGTATCCAAACGTTGTTTTTCTTATGCATATGTTTATAAACCACTTCCCTAAATTTCAATTTTGGTTTTGAAAGATACAAACAAGGATAAACAAAAAATACATAAGTTCAAATGAAAGCTTTTGATTCAGAAATTATTATCATTATAAACCATAGTAATACAAACAGAGTGACATAGGTAAGAAATCAATTCATCATCTGTGATATCTATTCATCCCGTGATTCCGAATCATCGATCGATTCTTGTTTGTAATTGATGTTCTGGTTAGATGCATCTGCAACAATATGATGATTATGGTGTCCTGTAAATGCTCCTACCCATCAAGAAATAAAAGGCAAATAATTGGAGTACCCTTGAACCATTAAAAGAGACCGGAGCTCTAAGATTAGTTCTTACAACTAAGTTCTTTGTTTTCTACATCTATAGTATATATGTTGTGATTTTACTGCTTGACTCCTTTCCTTGCTTTCCAATTCTTTATTCCAAGCCAAGTGCCATGATCTTATTACTAAGCTTCAGAGAAAGCCCCAGGATGGAACTTCATGAATAATGCTTCCATAGCCGATTGAATACGTACTTGGTCCTGCAACCATATTTTAAAAGGTTTAGATTTCATTTAAACAACTATTTGTCAAACTTCAAATTACAGAGCTTGAAAATCCTTGTGAAGAATTCTTATAAGTTATACCTTGCCCTTGAAACTAATCATCAGAGACCCGTATCTGGCTTTGCGGTAACACCCTTGATGTTGCAGCGGGATATCATAATTAGAATGAGATAGAAGAAGATGAACATATTCTCCAGAAAACCCACACTAGAAAAAAGACTCTTACCAATGTACAGGTCAGGGAATTCAAGACAAAGTTTTGCCAGAGGATGAGCAGTTTCCACCTGAATTTTATCAAAACACAGATAACAATGAGTTGATACCACAAAACAAATAAAACCACCTAAATATTGCTAGTAAATGCCAATTAAACTAAATTATCTGCTAGTACTACCATTAAATCAACAGTAAACAAAACGTTGCCTGAGTTCGAACATATGCGTCATTTGAGATGCTCAAGCCATTAGTTTTCCTTCCAGAAACTAAATTATTGGTGACCACACCAATGCTAAAATACAATGTCCCGGATATTTCAACTACGGCAACTTCCAGAAAATTTGAGAAAACGTGCTAGTGAGAGTGGGTGAATATTTCATTCCCTAGTACACAAAGACATGTTCCACAACTTCTCTCCGCTGTCTGCAAATTCAACCCACTAGTTGTCGACCCGCACAATGTGCGGGAATAATTGAAGCAGAATATTAAGAGGTGAGGAAGCTAAAGGGGTAAATAACGATGAGTCAATAGCTACAAAAAAAAGAATGGTCTTTTTTTATATTATTGGAAGAGTACTAATAAATTGATGTAGGAGTTAATTGTAGAAAGTCAAAGAGACAAGTAATGGGAAATGAATTACCACTATAAAATGAAAAGTATTTTTTTCCGCTACTGAATTAGTAATAATAGATGGTAGAAAACCTTTTTTTTTCAAACTTCTTTTTAATCTGAATGTCAAGAAATATAGTGGGTTTATTGTGATAAGACAGTACAATGAAAAGTAGTTTTATCATGTAAATGGCTGAGACAAATCAATAAATTAAGATGAAAAATGTATAAAATGATGAGATGACACAATAGAATACAAAAAGGATGCTTCAAAAATTATATAGGTAATAGATTTTTCTTCTCTTTTTTTGATAAGTAATAAAAGATTTTATTCCCAAGAAATAGGCATAAGCCCACATACACATGACGTATACAAAGGAAATAACTACTACTTTCAAATGATTTTTCTTCTCAACATTCTGCCCCAATGTAAAGCCCATCAACTGGCAAGACAACAATGGATAGCCATGGATGGGCTAATAGTATGGTCAAATAGGCCAAGTGCAGAGAACTAGCAATAATATTCAGGTAAACCGAAGTATAGTCTGATTCACACTGAAATAGATATGTCTGTATGTGCCTGTAATTCTGTCCGCGCTTAAAATAAGTTACAATGATTTAGATGTAGCTTTCCAAGTGCATCTGCAGCCGGACAGCTGCTATAGTGAAAACAGAAGTATGAAAGAAAAGGAAACATTTCTATAACTGAAGAACAACTTATCAAAAGATAAAAAAGAACTAAGCCAAAATTTTTTAAAAAAAGAACCCAACAAGAAGAAGAAAATGCTCAACATGTGCTGAATTAAGTACAGGTAATGTGAAGTCAGAAGTATTATTTTGACCTCTAGCGACAATTGCAACGACTACCATGATTAAGAAACTTTATAATCATTGACAGCTAAAAAGTAGTGTTGAACTCATACATCTGAAAGCTGTGTTGTCAAGTACTTTGATACATATGGCTCCAGCATCGCTAAAAGACTGCTAGATCCTGATAATTGATTCAAACACTCCCACTGCTCGTCCAACTCCGTAACATTTGTTGCAGTAAGAATGATCACATTTTGACACTTTATCTACAAATAAACAATTGTCGGATAGCAGTTCAAACCAGCCTTACATAGCATGAACCTTCCTATCATATGGAAGCTTATAAAAACATACCAAAGGCACAGGCAGCTTTTCATGATGCAACAATTCAGTAATACCTTCAGGCAACTGAGCCATCTGAAAAGAAGATCAAGTTCATGCTTCAAATATCCTAGCAGTATAGCATTCATCTTAAAATTCTGTGAAATGTGAAAATAAGTTCATACATATAGATAAAATTGTGTTAGTGCAGCAGGTTTAACTTTCACCCTAGAATGGAAAAATTTTCCTGCAGTAGCAATCTACTGTGAAATAAAAGAATAATGCACTGTTTGAAAAAATTATAAGTAGACCAATTGCTATTGATATCCCAAATAAGATATATCAAGACATAAATTATGAAATAAATGTAAAGTTGTTCGCTCTCAAAATCAAATACCTCATTTCGGTCTCCAGTGCATTGATCGCCTATAAGATGCCGAAGATATTCTTCAAATTCCTCATCCGGAGCCTAAATTGGGGATAAATGTCCAACATAGTTAAATATTTATGCAAAAAAATAAACAATAAAGCCTGCAGAAACCATGGTCTCATGATGTTCCTATGTACAATAATCACCACTGAGTGGAGTTAAGAGAATCTTGAACGGTTAGATTCGTAGTTTCAAGGCTAGCTCTATCAAAGTACTTGACATGTTTTGAGGAAAAAAGGGCAGGAACACTAATGCCCCATTTGGATGTTGAGCTGAGTTGAGTTCTTTATGAATAGTAGTGAGTTGAGATGGTGGAGTGAGTTGAGATGGAATGAGTTTTGTGGGGCCCACCTAAGATAAGTTTAGATGTGTTTGAATGTTAAGATGAGTTTAGATGTATTTATGAGAAGTTGAAAAAGGTTGTGGGTCCCACGTGTAAAGAGGTGTTAAGTTGAAAAAGGTTGTGGGTCCTACGTGTAAAGAGGTTTTGAGTTGAGATGAGTTTAGTGATTTGAGAGTTTGGTGTTTGAATGTTAGACTCGGCTTAAAATTAGACTGAACTGAGTTGATTTCAATTCAGTCTAAGTTCCAAATGGGGCCTAAATGAAAAAGAAATTGATCCGAGTTGTAAGACACTAATAGCTTAGCATTAAAAAAGATACGAACCAGACGAACACCAAAAGCCTTTGCAACACCTGATAACGTCACATCTGAATGCAATGGTCCTACCCCACCATATATAAAAACCTGTATGGTCATATCAAGTGGGTCATATCAAGAATATACCCAGTGAAGAATAAGAACTTAGGAATGAAAACTTCATTCCTTTAAGTTATTTAAAATAAAACAACAAAAAGAGCTCTAACAATTTGCAACAGTTTACCATATCATTCACAGACTTCTGTCGCTCAACTTCTTCAGCCACCGAATCTACCTGGTATGAGAAGAATTTCATAGAAAATGAACTATAAAAAACAGGAATCAATTTTGTGACAGGTAAAATTAGACAAAAAAAAAAAAAAAAGAGGAATAAATGCAACATTTATATTTTTATTGATTACCTCCACATCCCTTCATTCACTCAAGAACACAATGATTGTTATTTGTGTTTTAAACAGATAACTTTAACAGAAGTTTAAGCTGAAGGAACGAGGTGAATTTATTGAGTAGACCCAACAAGTGTAATATTTAATTGATTATTTATTTATTTTTATTTTTTTTTTTGGGGGGGGGGACCATGGATTCAAGGTTTGAACATAGGCCCACCGCTATGTACTATATTGAAATACCAAGTATCCCAATTAACATAAACGGATGGGGAAAGGTGAATTTAAAATCATTTGATTCATATTTTAACACTATGCATACCTCTGTCACTGCTATCAAAGGTTCAACCATGTGCATATGACATACAAACAAGTACTGTGTTAGAAAGATAGTACGTAATTCGCTATGTTCTACCAAGATGATTTCAGCAAATAGTAACTTACTTCATTCCGAACGACAGTAGTTTGTAATACAGACCAGCCAATGGAATGAAGCTTTCTACACAGTGTAGGTCCTAACTGATCTCCAAAGGTGCCGAACCTGAGCTATGGAACAGATTAAATGGTGACATCTTATAAATTTAAAAAAATTTGTATTCTAAACATTCTTTCCTTCTAAAGAAGCAACACAAGTCAAGAACACACAACAACCAACTTTATAGTCGTTTGCTGTGAAAAAACTTAAGTACATAAAAAACTCTTCTAATTCTTTGCATTTTCCATGATGATTTCGTAACTTAAAAATGGCTGACGAAGGATCAACTAACAACCCACAAAATAATTTGTTGCCTCTGGAATCCAAGCCAAATATCAAAAGAAAAAAAAAAGTAATTGACAAGAAGGCAACAGGGAAACAAAATAACATCTCTTTTGAGAGGCCAGCCAAAGCTTTAAGGGATAATGTAACACCAAAATAACATTGCAAATATGAATAACCCATATAGAGTGGGTAGGTTATAAAGGTAGTCATGGTGCCGAGTTCTATATTGGCTACTGGTGAAATTGGGCTTTAGGGGAAGCTTCCAGCTGATTAGTCCTTCTTGAGATCATATCGCAGATGTGGCTAATATTTTCCCTAGGTCACTTCTAACGAATTGATAACCATAGTAATCATAAGAACAGAGACCATTTGAATTTAAACACGTAATACCAACAGGGGACTCACAGAATCTCATCCCCAACAGCAATGGCTGATGCTGTAAGCATGCTGTTTTTATGCGAACCAACATTGTCTGCGCCATTGCTAACAGCAGAACTCCCACAAACTGGAGAAATTCTTTTAGCTCTTCCTGCTCTCTCTAATCTTCCATCCGAAAGAAGATATGCAGGTCTAAATGTTTCTCTGCCACTGGAGGAATTATCATTGGACAATAATGCATTTGGAGTTGTGTCATATATGCTCCCAATTGAAGTATAACTGTGAAAATCAAAGATCAAAATAATTTAAATAGAAAATTGTAATGCCAATATCAATTCACATGCATGTCCCATTTATAGTTGCATCAGGGACCAAACTAGTTAAAGTAAGAAGTATATATGCCAAGTTGAGCAAATAAAAGAGAGAGAATTAAACAAGAAGTCCAACACTTTAAAATGCAAATAGGAAATATTACCCATGATCATAAAGACTGCAGTACTGGACTTTGCACTTCAAAAGAAAGGCCCACACATCTCTGCCAAACAAAAATATAACCCTTAAATTTATCCTAAGATGGTTTCAAAAATCTGCAAACTTCGTGAGCAAGTCATGGTGAAAACCAAACAATAATGACACAATAGTGACAGAAAATAAGGCAGTATCAATCTTAGAACAGCTGTTAGTGGCAATAATTAAAATTTGCATTCAATTACACCATTTTTCTCAATTAGGGAATAGATGGTTGTTAAGATGCCACTGCAACCTAGAGGCTAAAAAAACTGACCAGTACGAATAAAAAAAATAAAACTTCGCGAACTCTGCTATGGTTTCTCAAAAACAATTATAGTGGAAATAATGCATCCCATAATAAGAGGAACCCAAATTGGGCCCCTTCATGTGTTCCAAAAAGGCCTCCAGTTTTTAAATTCTCTTTGATTGCGATTATAAAAAATAATCGACAGAAACAATTTACATTAAGGACAAAAGTGGACTAAAAACCAAGAAGCTGTTGGTAAAGCTTTCATCACAAAAAAATAAACTGGATGACAAAAAATTGAAAACCTATCATGACTACTATACTACAAAGAGAAATACCATTAAAAGAAGGAACAACATCAAATAAAAGGTAACCCACAATTGGTGATACTAATGGCTAACAACCACCAAACCAATGCCAAAGCATTGTTTCTTCCACTTTCTTCTTGACAAAAAACTCGGCAGTTTAACAAGTTTTATGACTACTGATTGATATAATGTTAACTTACAAACCTCTTAGTATGCCAAACCACTATTTCACACATCAAATCATCAGAAAGAACCAGCAATTAAAACGTTCTGAGTTTTACTCAATGCTGTTATGTTGCTTAAATGATGAAACCTAAACATTTCTGTGTATGTATATATAGATAAACACACATACATATGTATCTATCTAGGTATATAAAGCTCTAATCATATTTCATGAGTGGCCAGGGGAACCAAACAGAACATTTGCTCTCAGACAGCCCTTGACATCTGAAAAGCATAAAGTAGCTGCGGGAGACAACATACAGCAACTGAGATACCTGTATGACCAATCCAAGATAGGATTCACTCTCATGAAAGGTGGCCATCCTGGTGAACTGGGAGAAAACTGTTCTTGGCCGACCTGTGAGATTCATGGGAAAAAACAGAGGGTTAACTGCAGCTGTGCACCTTAAACTATGGGGTCATGAGCAATGTCTTCCCTAAACTATAGTTTCTGTTGTAACCAAGACCATCACTGGATTAATTTACAATGTCCATCCCACTAATCTACCAAAATTATAAACCAGTGCAATAAAAATTGCAATATCAACCCCATTAATCTATTAATATTGATATTTTTTTGAATTGACAATGAGATGGACATTGCGAGTTAATATCAATTTTTGTATAGAAATCATAAAAAATTATGGAAAATAATCTAGCCAGTAGAACAATACATAGTGAAGTCATGCATTTGTCAACATAGAGCATGAAAAATACCGCGGTAGGGTCACCAATGCGAACACCAAGGAAAATAGCTCTAATTGGTTTAGACTTTAATAAAGCTTCCAAACCAGACTTGAAATCAAGACGAATGATATCCATTTGCAAACCATAGCTGCTCAAATATGAATAAACGAATTAGCAGGCTAGCAGCCAGATCCTTCCACATATACCAGGCTTAGAAGTTAAAACATTCTTATTGTCTTGGGTAACAAAAACTTTATTAATCAAAAAGACCAATGAGGAAGAACAAAAATGTAAATTAGAGGAGCTTCTCTTACGTAGAGGCTATATCATAGGTAAACGAGTTGATTTCAGGGAAAGCAGAAGGGCTCTCAAAATATATTGTGCGAATTGGAAATTCATTTAGGCCCTCTTCAGAACAGCTTTGCTCCCCTTTATACAAAAAATAACCAGCCCTAAGTAGGTGCAACAAAACCTATACATTGAGTTTAATTGTCAGTATCAATGAGACAAAAGGTAACTGATGATGGATTACTAGACTAAAAAGACATGAAAACATACAGTTGAGTCCTTTCCTCCGTTAAAGCTGAAGGCAACCTCTTCAATACTGTTGAGGAAAAGAATATCAGGTATTTCAAACATCATCAACTTACATGCTCCCAATGGACAATAACAGATAAAGATTATAACAGTTGCAGGTCAGAAGAAATATAGAGAACAAAAAAGGTGCATATTAAACACATAAAAAGGGAAATTTTTTAAAATTTCATTGAAGAATACCACATGACAACTCTTTGCTCATCGTTCCTTGAGTTTTATTTTGTTAAAGAGATGGTGAGCCCAGCAGGAATAATACCCTAGCCTTCTCATTTTCCTATCTGCATTTCCTTAAAACTAAAAGTGAAAGACCCTATTCCTTCATTCTTATTTCCTTTAAATCAAATATAGTGTTAGCTGTCAGGAAATGACCAACAATGTCTATCAAATAGACATTAACAGCACGATGAAAGTCCAATTTGACAAAAATATTTCTCTGAATTAAGTGAATGGTACTCAGAAACATTAACCTTTTAACAGCATCTGTTGGTGGTTTTCTTCCAAGTAATCTAGGCCAGTATGGAACAAACCTAATAGGGCAAGGGGAAGAGTGTTTATTTAACTATTTTAAAATGTTTAGGCAGTTAGTGGTATAGAAAGTAGCTATTGTAGCTATCCAACCTAAAAAAAAAAAAAAAGAAAGTCCAGGAGATTGGAATTTATCAAATTCATGAGCTGACTTAAGCAGCGGATCCTGTACCCACCATTGCTTGTCCCTACCTTTCCTATCTGAAGCATCCACCACGTAGGGACCAAGGGAGACATCATGGGAGCCAGATGGATCTCAAATGGAGTCACACATTAACTTTTTGGACTGAAGACTAAATATACATGTGCATGCCTTTATATGAGTGTATGGAAGAAGAGAAGGCTGAGGGATATGAATTGGGATCAGACGGGCTTTGGACAGCCAATGAAGCCCCAACCAACCATTCCCACACAGAATTAAGTCTTAGGAACAAGAATTTTCTTATTAGCATTAGAAGATTTCAGCCATTGTAAATTCCACATTCCTATTATCTGCATAACATAAATCACTGGAGTAAAATGAATAATCAAGATTTAATGTCACCAACATCAAATGTTATGCATGAGAATGACAAAAGCAGATACTAATAAAAAAATTTCAATTAAAAAGTTGGTCGTTTTAATCATTATATTAAAACCAATTAGATAAACTAAGAAGATTCTGTTCCAAAACTGGAGATCAGAACATCAAAAACTATGCACTACTTACTCAAAATGCAAAAAGCTTTGCACATACAAGCAATTTTTGTATTTGTATTTATACCAAAGCCACCACATATACCCACCAAATCTTTTCATTGACTCACAAAACACCAGTGACACACGGCAAAAACACTTGAGATGCTCACAACATAATAGAAAGGAGAAATGGTCTAAAAATATTTGTCGTATCTACCGAGCACCCAAAAAACATAACAACCATTTGTTGTCTCTATCTCAGAGCCACCACATATACCTCCCCGAATCTTCTCATTAACACCAAAAACGCTAGCCACACATGCGACAGACATCTAAGAGCCTCATAAGGAAATGACAAGTAGCAAAAACGTAGTAACATTTAGTGCCCACCTTCCCCATCCCCCCGAAGCTGCCCAAAATAAAGGGAATCTTTTGTGGCGTCGTTATCGTGCAAAAAAGTAGCAACATGCAGCAAAAACATCTGCGAAGATATAATTGATAACAAGATCCAGACAATAGTCAAAAAGGAATGTGCCAATCAACCACTGGTTAGATCAAGTAAGCCTTTTTGTTAAAATTCCACAATTCTGTTAAATTTCAAATAAGTCCTTCACTCATTAAACTGAAACCCTTCACTAATGCTTCACACAAACCCTATCGATTTATTTTTTAAAAAAAATAACATATAACATACGAATAGTTATTTTGCTGATCAAAGCCAAACCATCACTAAATCAGCATTACTAAATACAACCAAGAAACATAAGAAAAACCACTGAAATCTTGACAGTTAAAAGCATGCTAAATCTTCCAAAAGTATGAATTTAAAACAAAATATTGAGTCCACCCAATCCAATTAAATGATGGACAGTAACAGCAAACGAAACTGGCGTTTATAAACTTTTGGAGTAACAGATGCATGCATATTACCGAATTAACTCCATATGTTAATTTCAGCAATCACCTGTTTCATCTCTAACATAACGATGAAAAAGTGAAGGAAAAAAAAAAAAACTTTTATAATCATTGCGTTCCTTATTCAAGGCCAGAGGAAACTAAATCTCCACTCAACTGACTCTAATACAAACCCGAGTGCGTTCTTCATTAAATCAAACAGCATGCAGTAAAAGATTCAAAATGTCAACATTAATTAATTTCCATTACCCAGCTTCCTAAGCACCCAAATGAAGCGAAAATCCCATGACATCTAATTCATAATAAATACTACTCTGTATGACAAAAACAAAATGTAATTCGTAAAATTTCAAATAAAACCCAAAAAGAAAGGGTGGAAAATAAGAACTTACGAGTACAGAGCCAGAGCTCTCTGAATAACATATATGGCGTTTTCGTACTTGGTCTTGAGCCGCCGGTCATCACTCTCTCTGATTGCCTTATCGATCTCCATGTGCTCTGACACAAGAAAAAAAAAAGTGCAGAACCATGAAAAATGAATAAAGAAAATGGGGTGCTATAAATTGAAGATTTAATGCTGCTTCTCGGGCCCAAAAAAAAAAAAAAAATGGGTCTTGAAAATTCGAAAGAAACTCACTTTCAGTCACCTCAGGCTCAGGGCAGTCTTTGATGTTAAGATTAGAAGAGAGAGCTGACAAATATAAAAAGCCTGTGACGAGATATTTCTAATCGGCTCTTGGCCGTTTTCTCTGAATCAAAAAACAATTTTCTAAGACAGATGGTTTGGACTTTGCATTACGTGGTGTTTAGATGCCACAGGTTCTTTATCTCTGAAACTGAAAGTAGTTTCTTTCCGTCTGCTTTCTCTTTAATTTACACAGAAGCTTCGCATGCGGCCAAGGCCAAGCTGTTGAAAAAAATGAAACGGAAGTTGGATCGGGACTACAGCAATATCGATATTCGGGAATGATTCCCATAATTTTATTTTCGAATATAATTCAATTCTAAAGAATAAAATTCAAATCTTTTCCGAATTGGACTAGGATCTTTTTCAGCCTTCCTTCACATAGAATTTTTTATTTGGCTCTAATCAGGGATTTATCCTGCCATTTCCATTTAGGAAATCCCATTTTACATCACCAACTATCAACTTTTACAATTTCCACCTTAAATTCGATTTACTTCCAAAACTCTCACTTTTTTTCTTCAATTAACGGTCAAGGTGACTTGATTCTCTTTTAATTAATTACTATTCTAACTTAATGGTAGTTATTAAGGGGTGTAACAGTTTTGGTCCGGATTAATTAAAATATTTGTGATTCTGATCTAAGTAAATTTTGATTTTTAAAATTTATTATATAAATTTTTAAATAATTTTTTAAATTAGTCATATAAATTGAAAATAATTAATTATGTATTTTTCTTTTAACCAGTTATAAGTATTTATATCTCTTCTAATCTAATTATTTATGCTTAAATTATATAAAACATTAAAAATTTATATCAATTTTTTCATTTGATATAAATTTTTTTATCATGAAAACAAATGGGTCCGAAATACTCCGGTAAGACTAATTGAACCAAACCAAAGTGGTCTGGTTCGGTCCAAAGTCCTTATTAGCCCGATCTGGAATTTTGGTAGACTGAAAAATTCAATCTAGTCCAAACTCTCCTTCAAGACTAATCGAGTCAGACTGATTACATCCTTAATAATTATGTTATTTTAAAATTTATAGCAGAGATATTTTAGATGCTCCACTCAAAAAACTGAGTATTCTTTCAAATTTTACTATAGAGTAGAATTGTGCATCCAAACTGAATTTTTTCCGATCTAGTTTGGAATCCAAAAATCCTAGAGGTATCCACCTAGACGAGCGGATAAAATAACATCTTATCTACTCGGATCTGGTTACGAATCCGGGCAATATCCCTAACCGGTTTATTTATAGAAAAAAAAATGTTTTATATTTACATGGGTCCCCTCCCCAGCTCGACACTTTGATTTGATAAAAAATAAAAAAAATAAAAAAAAAAACCCCGTTTTATATTCATATTCTCCACTCCCCACTATAGAGATGGACATGAGATGCAAATTGTAAAGTGAATAAATATGGTGGAATGGAAACTTTCTTCATTTTTAAAATTCTAAGAAACTTTTAGGCTTGCCAATTGGATTGTGTCATGTCATTCGAATTTGGCATTTATTATGCATCAGCCACTATTTACTCTCACATTCCACATCTATAGCTTTTTGATAGGGTGTGGGGGTTTTTTATAGGGTATGTGAGTGTTTTTCATAGGGTGTGGGATATGGGGTGGTGAATGTTGAAACAGAGAGAATTTTGAAAAATCATAGAAGTATATATTTTTGTGTGTATCAAACTATACAAAGGAGGCCTATATATAGTGGAATATGGCCAAAGCAAATAAGGAAATACAACTAAAAGGAAAGATTCTAACCTAGCATAATTACAGGAAATTAAGGATATGATCTAATATTCTAGGTATATTCTAAGATACAAATATACACACTAACATCCCCCCTCAAACTCTTGGTGGAGAAGTCAACTAAAGTTTGGAAACAAGATCACCAAGCCGAACAGGTGGATGTGATTTCGTAAAAATGTTAGCAAGATTATCTTAAGAAGAAACTGAGTGTAATTGGAGGACACCATGCTGAAGATGGTGGCGGATAAAGTGACAATCAATCTCAATATGTTTGGTATGCTCGTGAAACACATCATTGTGCGCAATCTAGATGGCACTACGATTGTCATAGTGAAGAGGAGAACTTATTGATTGAGGAACACTCATATCTTTCAAAAGCCAGCATAACCCCAAAAGTTCGGATGTCATGTCAGTAAGGGCACGATACTCAGCCTCAGTGCTAGAACGGGAAACAACAGACTGTTTCTTACTACGCCATGAAATCAAAGAAGTACCAAGTAAGAAACAATAACCAGTGGTGGAGCGATGATCAGTAGGATCACCAGCTCAATTTGCATCAGAATAAGCCTGGAGCTCCAAAGAGGAGTGGGATGAGAAGTGTAGACCATAAAACAAAGTACCCTTGATGTAGCATAAAATTCAAAGAACTGCAGCAAAATGGGTAGATCGAGGGGTGCTCATAAATTGACTGACCAAATGAACAGCATATGAAATGCCAGGCCTGGTGACAATAAGATAAATGAGATTGCCAACTAACTGTCGATAAAGTGTTGCATCTGCAAGTGGGGAATCGCCAGTGGCCAAGAGCTTAGTATTATACTCAAGTGGGCTAGTGGCTATCTTGTTATATGTCAACCTAGCTTTGGAAAGTAAATCAAAGGCATATTTGGCTTGAGTGAGATAATGGACATCCTGACTCGAAGTAACTTCAAGGTTGAGGAAGTAGTTAAGATGTCTCAAATCCTTCATCTCAAAATTCAAACTAAGAAAAGTTTGAAAATCTCGAATACCAGCAATATTATCACCAGTAATAATCATATCGCTACATAGAGAATAAGAAGGATAGTACTTGCCCCAATAGTGCGAAGAAAGAGTGCAGAATCATATGGGTTAGAAAGAAAGCCTTGTTGAGAAACCACTGACTGAAATTTTTCAAACCAAACTTGATGAGCCTGTTTGAGCCCATAAAGTGCATGACGAAGACGACAAACTTTATGTGGAGGATGCTCATAGCCAAGTGGAGGCTGCATGTAAACTTCTTTAGTGAGATCACCATTAAGGAAGGCGTTTTTAACATCCATTTGAAAAAGTTCCTCACGTCAAACAGAATCAACTGCAAGTAAATATCTGGCAGAGGTAAGTCTAATAATAGGAGCAAAAGTCTCCTCGTAGTCAATCTCATACTCCTGAGTGAATCCCTTTGCAACAAATACAGCCTTGTAGCGTTCAACTAATCCATTTGTCCGAGTCTTGATTATATAAATCCACTTGCATCCCACTGCAGCTTTACCAAGAGGCAAGTCCATCAGATCTCAAGTATGTGTTTTGATAAGAGTATTCAATTCATTAGACATAGCTTGCTGCCAAAGAGGGTCAGTACGAGCCTTACAATAATTGTGAGGTTTATGGAGGGTGGCAAGGACAGAGAAACAATGATAATCATGAAGATGAGTACTTACTCGATTGGAACAACGAGGTTCAGGGAGTGGAGAAGACTGGGGAATGGGTGGTGTGGCAGGTGGTCCATCAAACACATCAACTAGATTGGGTGCATCAATGGAAGAACTGTCTGAGGAGTTCATAATCTCTGCAAAAGAGTAAGAAAATAGAGCAATAGAGGGATCAGTAAATATGAGTGAGTGGTTAGAGGAGGAAAGGGAGAACATGGATATACTGGTAAATGGTTTGTGTTCCCAAAACTCCACATGACGAGAGACTCGAAGACGTTTGGAGATAGGATCATAGCAATGACAACCTTTTTGAGTTAAGCCATAACCAAGAAAACAACATAACCGAGAACGAGATTCAAGTTTGGTCCATTCATGAGGAGGAAGAGTAACAAAATAGGCACAGCCAAAAACTCGAAGTAAGGAATAGTTAGGCACTATACCATAGAGAAGCTCATATGGAGATTTGTTGTGAAGTATAGGTGAGGGTACTCGATTGATTGTGTACACAAAGGTAAGAGCAACTTCATCCCAAAACGTTTCCGGTAAAGAAGTAGAAAGTAAAAGAGCTCTTACCGTATCAAGGATATGACTATGTTTTCGTTTTGCACGACCATTTTGTTGATAGGTATAAGGACATGAACGATGTGACAGTGTGCCTTGTTGATTCAGGAACTCAAGGAGAGTTTTATCATTGTATTTCATGGCATTATCTGAAAGAAAAACTATAATGGTACGAGAAAATTGAGTTTGTACCATTTTGTGAAAAGTTTGGTAAACACGAACAAATATAGTCATGTATAACGCGAATAATCATCAACAAATATAACAAAATAACGAGATCCCCCCCTCAGTAGGAGTGGGTGCAGGACCCCAAATATCAGAGTGAATCAAATCAAAAGGTGCAGTAAAAAAAGATTCACTTATATTAAAAGGTAAATGAGTTTGTTTTCCATGTTGATAGGAGACACAATCAAAAGACTCAAACCGTGTAGAGCCTAGGTGACCTTGGGAGGCCAAAAGGCGAACACGAAAAAGAGAGGTATGACCCAGCCGTGAATGCCATAACTGGGAAGAGATAGCAGGAGCAACAACAGAGCGAGACAGATGTGATGGAAGCTGCAAAGAAGCGAGCTCAAACAGACGTCCAATCTTACAGCCTATCCCAATGAGTTGACCCGTCTGTGGATCCTACACATCAACACCAGCATTAGAAAAGGTAAGCTTAAGACCTAATTCACAAAGTTGACCAACTAAAAGGAGATTTAAAGACAACTTGGGAACAAGATAGGTGTTGTCAACATATAAGGTAGGGGAGGAAATGGACCCAATGTGACAAAGCAGATTTTTGTGAAAAAAATGGTAGAATCAAAGGTCATGTGATTACAACATGCAGAATCAAAAAACCAAGGAGATGTACCTGAGGTGATAGACAAAGCACTAGAAGACCGGGATAAAACCTGATGAATTAATGCCTTAATGTCAGTAGCAGTGAGAGTAGTGGACACTGAAGAAGGCTCAGCAACAGACTCAAGAGTAGAAGGAGCAGTTGGAGCCACTGCAGCAGCTTGCAACAAGGTGGCCCGAGACTATTTTTGTTCTACAATTTACGACATTCCGTAACAGAGTGACTAAGGCGTTTGCAGTATTTGCAGAAGATAGTCTTTGAAGACTGAGAAGGAAAATGGCCCAAGGCTAGAGAAGACCCAAAGGTAGTCTTAGGGATGGCAGCGACAACTGAATCCTGAGTTTGCATCTTCATAGTGGAACGACGATTCTCTTCTGAGATAAGTTTAACAACTGCAATCTCAAGAGAGGGAAGACGTCTGCGATGCAAAAGAGATGCCCGAGTAGATTCAAAATCCTCCATAAGTGCCATCATAAAATGCATAAATTTGCGACGATCACGGTAGGTTGCAAACAACTCAATGTCTTCAGAACATTTGCGTTGAGGATCTGTAGCTGACAACTGTTCCCAAAGATTATTAACTTGAGAATAGAAATCAACAATGGACTGACCTGATTCCTGACGCATCTAATAAAGCTTAGTCTCAAGCTGAAATTGCAACGAAGCATAATGAGTGTAGTTGTATCGTTTAGCAAGAAAATCCCAAGCAGCTTTAGCATTACCAAGCTTTGGAAGTAGGCTATGGATGGATGATACTTAAGTATTGATAAACCAAGACAAGATTTTATAATGAATACTATGCCAATCTTCAAGCCGGCATGCAAAAGCATCAAGACTCTCACCGTCTTGTTGCTTGGGAGAAAAAATATCACTAGAAACATTGTGCCACAATTTTCGTCCTCTAAGAAAAACTTCCATATTTTGGGCCCACATATTATAATTAGAGTCATCTAAAATATTATCAATAGGACAAACAATAGTGTCAAGGTTGGGAGAAGGGTGAGACATACTGTTGGAGTTTTTTTTTTTTGGGTCAACAGTCAATGGTCGAGGACTGGGACAAAATGGGCTGGGCTGTGATTGGACTGGATTGTGAAATGGACTAGCTCAAAAATAAAAGCAGAGAAAAGAAAAAAAAAATTGGATCTTACTTGAAACAGGCTGGGCTTGAAACAAACTGGGCTACAAGAGGGCTAGGCAGCAGAGTGAGGTGAGGCACGTGAAGCACGTGAGGAGAGTGGGGGCGATGCGCAGAGCATTTGAGCGGTGCGTGGGGGCGCGTCCGGTAGCGGAACGAGAAGATTTTGACACGAAAACGTCGATAAAATTCTCATGACTGCTTCTATGATCTGGTTTGACGAAAGTCTGAGTGAAAACTGAATGTAAATTTGTGATAAGCCTACTGTCAAGTGTAAGAAAGCCAATTGCCGATGTTGAAGAGAAAAACACCAGAGGAACGACTTGCACGGACAAAAAAACTCAGAATGGTAGCTTTGATGCCATGTTGAAACAGAGAGAATTCTGGAAAATCATAGAAGTATATATTTATGTATGTATCAAACTATACAAATGAGACCTATATATAGTGGAATATGGCCAAAGCATATAAGGAAATACAACTAAAAGGAAAGATTATAATCTATATATAGGGAGCTACGGGTTTGGAGATCTATGGAGGTAAATGTGGGAGCTTTAGGGTTCAGAAGGTGCAGACTTGAGGGCAGAATGCGAAATGGAGGGGGTGATTCGAGACTTGGGAATTATGGCTTCATGTGATCTTCAAATGACGTAGCTTTAGCAGGCCTTAAGGGCTAAAACGACGGCACTTATTGATTGAGGGAAACGGTATAGTTTAATGTCATTGGGGCTATGTTGTAAAATGTTTCGTTTAGTATAAAATGGTGCGTTGGGGCAATTGTTCTAGAACCTATCATGCCAAGGACTTTTATGTAATTTCCTGTTGAGTCAGTTAAGTATCATGCCTAGATGAATCTATGATTCATTCTGGAGCATTTTCATCTAAGTAGCTGTTTGTCTTTATGGAGGAATTGGGGACCTTGAATACCCCAAACCGTATGAGCATTTGAGGTATTTTCATCAATATCATTCATCTTCTCTACTGTTCATGTTATTGGCATTTTACATATAACCTGGAAAACAAGAGAATCCTTACAAGTTGTATCATTAGTCACTGATCCTACCCATTTCATCCAAACATAACCAACCCAGTAAATCACCATTTACTTACCCAGCCATTACAATCCCTCCCAATCCAGCTAAAATCGGATTGACTTAACCCATACACTACACTACCCAGTTTCCAAGCCAAACACAATCCCAAACAACACCATAAACTACCATCTACCATGGCAGACAATACCAGATCCAAGCACCAGCAGCATGAGAACCTTCAGCATCAAGTTGAACAAGGCCAACAAGAAATCCTGGAATTAAAATCAGATGTCAGTATTTTGAAAGCTGATGTTAGTACTGTGAAAATTGATGTACAGGAAATTAAAGACATGTTACGTACCCTTTTTGCACAACAACAGATCCAACCACCACCCCCTCTACCCTTCAACCATGAATTCCCTCTAGAAAATGAAAATCCAGACCCAAGAAGGTTCAGGGGGTCAAACTTGATTTCCATCATTTCTAGGGTGTTAATCCGGCGACATGGCTTTTTAAGGCCAACCATTACTTTGAATTCCACCAAACACCACTACTGCAGCGCTTGTTGATGGCCTTGTATTACATGGAAGGGGATGCTCTTGTGTGGTTCCAAAATGCAACCGATGGGGGCTTGTGCAGGGATTGGGATGCCTTTTCCAGATCATTACTACTTCGTTTTGGTCCAACAGCATACATCGACCCCATGGAAGTGTTGACAAGGCTCAAGCAGACCAGCTTTGTTGCTGGTTATTTGGCACAGTTTGAAACATTATCCAATCACTTGAGGGGGCTCTCGGATGTCCATAAGCTGAGTTGTTTTCTCAGCTGCTTGAAGGACGAGCTCCGCATACCAGTCCAGATGTTGAACCCGGTGAATTTAAATGCAGCGTATGGTTTGGCAAAAATGCAGAAAGAGTATCACATCAGTACTAGAAAGTACAACAAACCAATGGAAGAAAGGACCACTACACTTGCAGGGGAAATTCTGGTCAGCGTTCTTATTCCAATGATACTTACAATAAATGGAAGAAACCAATGAGTTTTACGAAGCTGGTGACATCCATGCACATGGATGAGAAAAGAAAAAAAGGGCCTATGTTTCCATTGCGAGGAGAAATGGAACCCAACACATACTTGCAAAAATCCTAGAATTTATTTATTACAAGTGGATGACGAATGAGGGGAAAAGGAAGAAGAGGAATCTTGTGAAAAAAATGAAGAGAGCAAGCCTTTAGAGTTACTCACCAGTGACAAGGCCCAACCTGAGATCTCCTTGGCTGCTATAGCTGGTACTCCTAATGTGAGAACGATGAGGCTGGTGGGAAGTATCAATGGGGAGCAAGTGGTGCCTTTAGTAGACTCGGGCAGCTCACACAACTTCATAAATTTAACATTGGTCTCCAAGTTGCAGCTGCTAGTGGATTGCTTAGTAAACTTGAAGATGCGAGTAGCTAATGGACAAGGCCTAAGCAGTGAAGGGTTGTGTAGAACAGTCCAGCTAAAGGTACAAGGTAATTTGCTTCAACCCTCTCTTCATTTATTAGACCTATCGGGTTGTGATATTGTGTTAGGAGTCCAGTGGTTAGAAACCTTGGGCCCTATTACTTTGGAATTTTCTAAGCTACTGATGAGCTTTTGGTTGGAAGGAAAGGCCATTGAATTGAAGGGGCTGAAACTAAATCCTTCGATTGTAGAGGAGAGTGAAAAACTTTGCAAGGGCACTATGGCAAAAGGGAAGGGAATTTTCTTACAGATTATGTGTGTTGGGGAAGAAAAACAAGAGCATGGGAATATGTCTGAGCCATTTTCAGAACTGTTAGAAGACTTTAAGGAGGTGTTTGAGGAGCCTCAAGGGTTACCTCACCTCGTTCTCATGACCATCAAATAGTCCTCAAGGAGGCACTCAACCCATCACAAATAGGCCATATCGCTACCCGTATTATCGGAAAGCATAAATTGAAAAAATGGTGGTTGAGTTGTTGAGTTCTGGAGTGATTAGACCTAGTTTTAGTCCCTTTTTTGCCCCTATTTTGCTGGTTCGTAAAGCCGATGGCACTTGGCAGCTTTGCGTGGATTATAGGGCACTTAATAAGGAAATGGTAAAGACAAAGTTTCCTATTCTAGTGATAGATGAATTGCTGGATGAACTCTTTGGAGTGGTGATATTTTCTAAACTTGACCTACGGTCGGGCTATCACCAAGTGAGAGTGGTGCCTAGTGACATTCCCAAGATGGCTTTTCAGACCCACGAAGGACATTACGAGTTTTTGGTGATGCCTTTTGGCCTCACCAACGCTCCAGCTACATTTCAAGGGTTAATGAATGATGTACTCAAACCCTTTTTTAGGAAATTTGTTCTTATTTTTTTTTTACGACATCATGGTCTATAGTAAGTCTCAGAAGGAGCATGAAATTCATTTGAGAGAGGTTTTGAAGGTGCTGAAATAGCACTGCTTGTATGCAAAAAAATCCAAGTGTCGATTCGCTATGAAGGAAGTGGATTACTTGGATCACATCATTTCTGGCCAAGGTATTAAGGCAGACCCTTCAAAAATTCAAGCCATGTTGGATTGGCCAATTCCCAAGACATCTAAGGCTTTGAGAGGGTTCTTGGGGTTGACGGGGTATTATAGAAAATTTATAAGGCATTACGGGCTGTTAGCAGCCCCTCATACTCAGTTGTTGACAAAAAATGGGTTTGTGTGGACCCAAGAGGCAGAGCTGGCCATCAATAAATTAAAGGAAGCAATGACTAGGCCACTCATACTTGCATTACCAGATTTTCAAAGTCGTTCACAGTGGAGTGTGATGCTAGTGGGAAGGGAATAGGTGTTGTCCTTATGTAGTCGGGGCAACCTATTGCTTTTTTGAGTAAAATGTTAAAAGGAAGGGCTCTACTACTCTCAACGTATGAGAAGGAATTTTTGGCCATTGTGATAGTTGTGCAAAAATGGCGGCCCTACCTTTAGGGGCAGTCATTTATCATTAAAATGGACCAACAAGCACTGAAATTTCTGCTTGAGCAGAAAATTGGAATGGAAGCTCAACACAAATGGGTGAGCAAGCTTATGGGCTACAATTTTACGATTGAGTATAAGAGGGGAAGAGAGAATGTCGTGGCTGATGCATTGTCGAGAAAAGGGGAGGTTGAAAAGAGGAGGTGGGATTGCTTGCCCAGATTGCATTTCCCACTTCAGATTGGGTAAAAGAGTTGAAGCTCAGCTATAAAAATAGTACAGAAGCTTCGGGGCTGATGGAAAGGTTGTTAAATCAGCTAGAAGTTCCTAAGGGGACAAAAATATAGTAGGGAATAATCTTGAGGAAGGGCAGAATCTTCATAGTTCCGGACTCACATTTTAAACTGAAGGTACTTCAGTTCATTCATACCAACCCTATGGCGGGACATTCAAAAGACCTATCAAAGGGCCAAAAGGGACTTCTATTGGCCAGGTATGAAAAAAGACATTATAAAGTGGGTGAGGGAGTGTGAAATATGTCAGGCTTCCCAGTATGAGACGCTACCCCCAGCGGGTCTCCTACAACCTCTGCCCATACTGCAACAAGCGTGGATAGATATTTTGATGGACTTTGTGGAAGGGCTATCAAAGTCTTAAGGGGTGTTCTGTAATTTTCATCGTAGTGAATCGTTTCACTAAATACGGGCATTTCATGACCCTATCACATCCCTATATAGCTCAGGAAGTGGCCAAGGTGTTTTTCGGGTCAATTTTCAAATTGCATGGTTTTCCAAAAACCATAGTGTCCGACAGGGACCCGATATTTCTGAGTTTTCTAGAAGGAGTTGTTTGCTCTCCAAGGCACTTCCCTAGACTATAGCTCAGCTTATCACCCGCAGAGCAACGGTCAAACGGAAGCAGTGAACAAGGTCGTAGAAGGTTATCTGAGATGCTACGCGGGATCTAAACCTAATGGGTGGAGCTAGTGGCTGCCATTAGTCAAGTGGTGGTACAACAGTACCTACCACAGTTCAACTAAGTTGACCCCCTTTGAGGCTCTCTACGGTTACCCTCCCCCAAGGTTACTCGACTACCTCACTGATTCGAAGTATTTTCAGTAAAGAGGAGGCTAACTAGATTTGTAGCATTCCATTAAGCAGTATGGAGGTGGATGAAAAATTGGTATGGGGGCCTTCAAAAAAAGGTCTGTTTTCTGTCAGGGGTGGGTACCATTTGGAGATGGAAAGGAAGCAGGCCATTAAAGGTGAAAATTCAAGGCATGAGAATAGGGCTAAAGGCTAGGACAGTATATGGAGGATGAATGTTCCAACAAAAGTAAAGCTTTTTCTTTGGAAATCAGTCAATGATTTCCTTGCTACCAGGAAAAATCTATTTCTGAAGAAAATAATAGACAACCCTCTTTGTCCCATTTGTAAACAAGATGAGGAGACAATCATGCATGTGGTTTGGCAATGCCCTGCATCTGGTGATGTATGGTCAAAATCTTTAAGTTTAATGCAGAAGATAAACAGTGAAGAACCTGATCTGCTGGCCTTGTGGGAAAAACTTATAGAAAAGCTAAATGAGTCAGAATTAGAGGAGGTTGTTGTGGTAATGAAGGCCTATGGTTGAGAAGAAATGAGAGTATTTTTGAAGATAAGTTCAAATCTCCAAGCCAAGTAATCAGAATTGCCAATAGTGACTTGACAGAATATCAGCAAGCCAAACAGATTTATAAGGCAGTGTTGAGGAGGAATGATGGGAGTTGCAGCAAAAACATGAGATGGGAAAAGCCAAGACTAGGATTTGTTAAAGCCAATTGGGATGCAGCAATAGACAAAAAGGAGAGGAATGTGGGCATAGGGGTAGCAATCCGTGATGAAGATGGGGAATTGTTAGTTGCTGTTGAAGGACAGAAGTTTGATGCTGACCAACCTGTTGTTGCTGAAGCTCAGGCTCTGTGCAAGGCAATGGACATATGCAGAGAGCTAAGGCTGGAAAAGGTTATGTTCGAAGGTGATGCACAAGTGATTGTCAAAGTCATTAACAATGCATGTGAATATTTTTTCTTTTACGGCAATTTAGTTGAAGGCAAGAAATAGATGTTAAAATATAGATTAGATTGGGTAGTACAGTATACTCATAGGACAAACAATGAAGTAGCACACACTTTAGCTAAGGAAAGTTTAATTTTACAGTTAGAATTAATTTGGATAGAAGACATACCTGAATGCATTCAAAGAATTGTAGAGAGGGAGAGTTATTGTAACAATTAACTTCCAGTGATCAATTAACATAGTTTTTCATTCAAAAAAAAAAAAAAGAGTGGTTCAACTAGTCAATGGTGAAAGGTCGTCTTTGTTTGTTTCTGTCAAGCAAAATTTAGTATGGGGAAAATTGTTGTCTTTGCTTTTGCTAGTGTGTGGTATTTTACAGAATTTTTATTGACACAATCAAATCCGATTCACAGGATTCCAATTTGCACAAAATCAGCCAAGGAATCATCACCATATTTTTAGCCATAGTCATTGATTTGTAAATATAAATTATTTCCTTACATTTGCTTAGTTCCATATTTAGTCCGACTTCTTGTATCTATTTAATCAGCAGTGTATCATTGTAATTCACAAGTTATTAGAAATAAAATTATTCAGTTCTTCACATTCTTGACATGGTATCAACCTAAACATGATCCCTCCCCCACCCGAACCCTACATGGCCTCTTCTTCCTCTCCCTTTACCTCTTCGAATGTCCCCTCCCCATATATTATCCATCCCTCTGATTCTCCTAGCCTAGTCCTTGTCTCTAGTCTCCTTACAGGAGATAATTTTCCAAAATGGCAAAAAGCCAGGTCCCACACACTCAATGCCAAGAATAAACTCATCTTTGTTGATGGCTCTCTCTCCACCCCTGATTCTAGCTCTCTCCTGAATACAAACAATGGAACCAAACCATAATGTAACTTCATCTCAATTAATATATGCTTGACTAGCTACACAGTAAGCTTCAGTAGAAAAATTGTTATTTGAAAACAAACTCATAATACGTGAAGTAAGGTTTACGCAGCAGAGACTCACCATTAGGGAAGGGAACGTGTGATGACGTAGGGAGCTGGCTAAGGTCAGCGGTGGTGAGTGCGTTGGCAGGGCACTGGGTGAGAGAGAGGGAGATAATGTGAGAGAAGAATAGACAACGGCTTACGGCTTACGGTGAGCAATCGGGACGATGGGTGGCAGCTTCCTTCGCTAGCAGCATTTGAAAATATTCTGAGGAGCACGAACAAGGGCCCGTGCGATGTAGGTGTGGAGGAAATGGGGATGTCGGCGTGGAAGTGGCTTGCTCTATTTTTGGGAGTAAAAAACGGGAGCTTCTTTGATGTAGAAGTGGTATGGTTTTACGATTGTCGTGTGCTGCAACCTTGGTGGTTGAAGGGGGAATGCATAGCAGTGACTAGGTGGTGTGGCTGGGTGGCCTGTGGCTGAGCTGGGGGGTGTTGCGCTGCTAGGCTTCACGCGGGAAGGATGTTCTCGATGGCAAACAATTGCTGCTACTGTTCTCCTATGGTGGTTGAACGTGGAGGCTTGCGGGTTGTGTGGTTTCTTGGGTCCAGTGGTGAAAGGCAGTGTTGTGGAGGAGGTGTTGCTTCACTACAACTCAGACGGTGGCACTCTAGCTTAGGTTGAAGATGATCACTACGTGCTTGAGGGGTTGTGCCGTGTGCGTGAAGTGTGTAACACATATATATGGAAAGAAACTGATAAAAAACCCTAGAGAAACAAATGGTAGAACAACTGTTGTGACTGTCGTAGGGATAGGAACGTGCATGCCGTGGAGAAAACTGACGTCAAGTGTAACCCTAGTTGTAGTTGAGGGAGGTTCTCCGTGCATGAGATGATGCCTAAATAGGTTGTTGAAACCCTAGAAAAAAAAAAGATAGGAAGAAGCCTGCATGGTGTGATCTCACCGGTTTGGCTTTAGGGCTCGCTAAAAAGTATTTGGACCTTGACTTATGTCCAAACTAGTCTAATTCGTTCCATAACTATGCCGGCTCAATACCAAAAAAAAAAAAAAAAATCCCACTTGTTCAATAAAATAATAATTGAATTAAACCTAAATATCAAACCTAATAAAAGTTTATATTCCAAAAATATAAAAAATTGGACCCATAACCTATTTCCAAATATACCCGCAAAAACTCAAATAGGCTTTTCCTCTAAATAAAAAAAAAAAATGGAGCACGAGTTTTGTGTTGGGCTCGGATGTTACAGAGACACTAATATAGCCTTCAGGGTGAGATTGTACTAATTGTTGCACAAACAAGAAACTTTGAGGAAATACTGCCATTTCTTCTCCTAACTGTGCTAGATGCAGGACATATTTTGGCAGTAAGAAGATGGGTGCGTACTGCTTCTAATTTTACAAGTCATAATATTATGACTAAAAACTTGGGGTGGGGTTGTGACACATATTTAGACTTGTTCTTCACATACTCCTTTTTTTTTTTTTTTTTTTCTGAATTCCTCAGTTGCTTCCATTATCAATAATTCAAGTTCAAGATGGGTGTACAAAAGTTTCAGCTTCAACTCATCCATGCCTAGACAAGTGTTCAAAACAAAGCTGTTAGTTTCAGATTGAGAGTTCAGAAAATAGCAGAGGAAAAGTATGAGAATTTCAAAACTAGTTAAATGCCATGCTTAGTGGTGTATGCTCTAATGAAGTAAATAGTATCCAGTAAATGGTAGTTTAATGTTGTGTATTGGAGTTTGATTAAAGCATTGTATGTGTTTTGTAATGTTCTTAGCAAGTTAGTTCAAACAATATAATAAGTAGTGGATTGCATCTTGTATGTTGATGCATTTTACATGATGAATATTGAATTTATTATTTTTTATATATTTTACATGCATTTAGTTAAAAATTTAATTAGTTATTTATAGGCTGACAGCTTTAGCTATTTTTGACATAAATTTAGATTTCCATTTTGATATATTTTTAGTTTTCTACACTTTTTCTTGAAACAATTGTAATAAAATATATGCTTTTAGATAATAAAACAAAATGCTTTTCAACACTATTTTTTTCTTGAAAAAATTTAATAACATATAAGTTTTTGTTAAAAAAAAAAAACCCGCATTCCGGCCTGGGTCATGACCGAGCTAACCCAGGCTGGGTTCCAGCCAAGCTTTGAAACCCGGGTTTCCGGTCAAATATAGCCGAGTACTCGGTCTGAACCTGAGTGAATTTCCTAGATGGGAGATTGTCCCTTCCCCGCACCTTTTTTTACTATTAGTTAAAAATTCTTAAAAGGTTTTTTTTTATATATATATATATATATATAGTGATTCATAGGGAGAAATTCTCAAGGTTGCAACCACAAGTTAGACTAGATTTTTGTTATTTTTTTTAATTACCTGAAAACTTTACTAGAGATAAATGTTTGTTCTTTTTATATAGTGGATGCGACCTATTAACGACATGTTTCACACAGCTAGTACCAGGCTTAGTCACCTGTGACACAAAGAAGATGAGGGGCTCGAGGTTGATGGGTCACCTCCGATGCCTAAGTTAGATTTTTGTTTCTTGGAGAGAGTTTTGTAAGTAATAGAGCATAAGTCTTGAATTCTAATATGGCATCTGGCTTTTATGCTGCTAGTCTAGTGAGTACTCTATGCCTCGTGTCAGAGGCCCTGTATTCCATACACGATACCATGCTGTAGTCTTTAATGCGGCATGGCTTCCCTGGGCCATGCCTTGGTAACAGGTGGGTCGGTGTGGCCACCTTCCATGCCCTCTATCAGTGATAGGAGGTTTTGTCGTCATCTCCATCCGTCTCCCATGTATGATCCTTAAATGTGGCATGGCTCTGGCACGATGTGCTTCTGCAGAGCAGTGTCAAGGTACGTAGATGGTGTCCTACGTTAATCTGCTTTCTGCCCAGGCTGTGGGCCCTCTTCTCCCACATCTAGTCCATGAGCCAACTGCACTATTGAACATTGGGGCCTTTAGGATAAACTTGGCCCTGCCTAAGAGAGATGTAAATATCCCACCCAATTAGGCCCATCCCGATAGGGGAGGTAAACATCCCCTCCACAACCAATAATTCTTTTATTTTCACTTTTGATGGAATGAACTTTGCTACTCATCATCTCCAAACACCACAAACCACACTTTTTTTATTTTTAAAATTTTTTATTTTATTTTATTCTTCTTAAAGTTATTGAATTCTCCTACTCATCATCCATATACCATACATTTGGTAAGAGAAAAAATAAAATAAAATAAAAAAGTGTGGTATGTGGTGTGTGGAAATAATGAATAGGATTTTTCTTTATGGAATAGTCGTTGTAATCTTATTTATTTCTTTGATTTTCAAATAGTTCAATTTTTTTATTTTTCCAAAAAAGTAACAGTGTTCTTCTACATATAAACCTAAGTGCAGAAGCTCATGGGCATATCAGTGACATGGTGGATACCACGTCAGCAAATGCTACATCAGCATTTTAAAAAAGTATCTGCATCCTTTTTACATATGCGACAATTATGAAAAAAAAATTCCATGTGCAATCATAAAAATTAATGTGATTGCTTGCGTCATTTTAAAAAAATAAATAACTATTTTGGCCAATCACATTAGTAGAGTGCATAAAAAGTACGTAAAAGTTATAACATAACTCATTATGAAAATTTTCATGTCAGTTTGAAAGTTTGAAACCATTGATTGATAAAATAAAGGATTCATTGCATAAAACAGGGGATTCATTGCCTATTATTTCTACTGGAATCATGGATGAAGACATGGGAACTTCAGTAGATACACATCCGAAGATCCAGGCTACAACTCAATCAAATCCTTGCCAATAAACTCTAGCGTGATAGCAGCCTTGTGTTTAGCCTGCAATCAAATTTTTGTCAATAATTATAGCGTGATAGCAACATTGTATTTAGCATTTCATCTTAAAATTATCCTTTTGTAAAGAGATAAAAAGTTGTATAAATATACATGATCACAGAGAAAGTTGTATAAATATACATGATCACACACTGATTTGGGTGTGGTGAGATTTCTCTATCTGTTCTAATATATCAATTTTCTTTTTAGCATCAGAGCATTGCAATGTCTTCTGCTTCGCTAAATGTTAGTAATTTTGTTACTCACAGGCTCAAGCATGAAAATTACCCACTTTGGCATGAGCAAGTCCTTGCACTTGTTGAAGCCAAGAGCTTACAAACTTTCTCGTAAGAGAAAGCCAATCCTCAATTGTTGTACTTCCAGCAATCGATGGCTCTCATATTGCCCCCAATCCAGAATACAAGAAATGGAAAACAGTAGATCTTTTACTTAGAGGTGGGATCATTGGAACCTTAGCAGAAGAGGCTCTTGGTCAGGTCAAGAGGTTGGATCACACTGATACAACCTTCAAGGTGAGATTGTACTAACCGCTGCACGAACCAACAACATTGAGGAAATATTGCCATTTCTTCTCCTAACTGTGCTGGATGAAGGAATTTTGGCAGTAAGAAGATGGGTACATACTACTTCTCATGTTACAAGTCAAAATATTATTAATAAGAACTTGGGGGTGGGGTTGTGACACAGATTTAGACTTGTTCTTCACATACTCCTTGTTTTTTCTGATTTCGTCAGTTGCTTCCATTTTCAATGATTCAAGTTTAAGATGGGTGTAGAAAATCTTCAGCTTCCATGGCCTGACAAGTATTCAAAACAAAGCCGTTAGTTTCAAACTGAGAGTTCAGAAAATAGAAGAGGAAAAATATGAGAATTTCAAAACTAATTAAATGCCATGCTTAGTGGTGTATGCTCTAATGAAGTAATTAGTATCCAGTAAATGGTCGTTTATTGTTGTGTATTGGAGTTTAATTAAAGTAATGTATGCGTTTGGTAATGTTCTTAGCAAATTATTTCAAACAACGTAATATATAGTGGATTGAATCATGTATGTCGCATGCACTAATTTACATGATGAATATATAAATATATATATATATATATATATATTATATCTTACATGCATATAGTTAAAAAGTTAATTATTTATTTATAGGTTTATAGCTTTAGCTATTTTTGAATTAAATTTAGCTTTCCATTTTCTTTTAGTTTTCTACATTTTTCCTTGAAACAATTGTAATAAAATATAGGCCTTTGGATTTAAAAAATGAAATGCTTTTAAACACTATAACAATATAAGATTTATTGTTAAAAATAAAAAAAATAAAAAAAAAACACCAAGTTCCAGCCCAAGTCATAATTGGGCTAACTCGGGTTTCTGGCCAGGTATACTTAGGTACTCAGTCCGGAACCCGAGTGAACAATCCTAGATGGAAGCCCCTCCCTCCCCTGCACCTTTTTTATTATTAGTTAAAAATTCTTAAAAGCTTTATTTATTTTTTAGTAGTGACTAATAGGGAGCAATTCTCAATGTTGCAACCATAAGATAGGTTAGATTTTTGTTATTTTTTTTAATTACATGAAAACTCTATTAGAGATAAATGTTTGTTCTTTTCATATAGTGGATGCGACCTATTAACGATGTGTTTCACACGGAGGGTACCGGGTTCAGTCACCTACGACACAGAGAAGATGGGGCTCGAGGTTGATGGGTCACCTCCGATGCCTAAGTTAGATTTTTGTTTCTTGGAGAGAGTTTTGTAAGTAATAGAGCATAAGTCCCGAATTATAATTTGGCGTCTGGCATTTTACTACTTGTATAGTGAGCATAAGTCCTATATGGGATACCATGCTATAGTCTTTAATGCGGCTTGGCCTCCTCGGGCCATGCCTTGGTAGCAGGTGGGTCAGTGTGGCCACCTTCCATGCTCTCTATCAGTGACAGGAGGTTTAGCAGTCATCTTCGTCCATCTCCCATATCCAATCCTTAAATGCGGCATGGCTTTGGCATGACGTGCTTCTGCAGAGCAGTGTCAACGTACGTAGATTGTGTGTAACAACCCGCTCCCAGAGGTTTGGAGAGTTGGCTCCTATAACAAAAAATTCTCTCCAAAACACAATTATATATACTCCAAAGACTATAAAATATAAATATACGTGTTTCAACCAAACATTTATGTTCCTCCACAAGGACACCAAATAAAGATCTCAACATAACAAACTAAAAATTTCCACAAAGCCTAAAAATTATTCACATCTCAAAATAATCAATTCACATAAAAAATAAATGTCCTGAATAGGAATCTTCAATAATTACTTATACCCTTTGGCACTTATTCCTCTACGATCATCTAATCTTCCTCAAAATTCCTACTCTTGATTTCCAGCTGAACCATCAAAATTATCTAAAAAATATTGTGGAGATACGGAATGAGTTTCAACAACTCAGTAAGCAGAGAATATATACTAGTATGTAAATATGAACATTTACAGAGTTTAATGAAAAACTAAACATTTATATTTTCAGAATGCAGAATCAAAACATGTTATCAAAAATATTAGAGCGACAGTTCATAGATATTTTTATTCAAAATTTCGTTTGGCATAGCATAATCGAAACATCATATCAGAAATATAATTCTATATTTAACCTCCGTGGTAGGGTTGTGCGAATCATGATGACAAACTAAGTAGAAACAGAATGTGAAATCTTTCACTTATTATTCTCTAGGAGTCCCGAGTGTACACACAGAAAAGACCATGTAAAAAATCACTTTGCTTTCAAAGTGAGTGCACTAGAAATAGAAAAAGTTGGAACAACCCAAATAAAGGCTACAGTTTTACACCCGTGGTAAGGTCAGAATGGAACATAAACAAAATGTCATGTCAGAGGTTTTCAGAGGTCACATCGTATCGTAAGAGAGTCCAGAACATATTCAGAATACAACATAATTAGATCATAGTCATATAAATATGCACAAATTTTCATATTCACTCCTTTTTTCACAGTTCAAAAACACAATGCCAAAAATAAGCTCATATCTATGCTAGTTATATTAAAAAATATTTTATTCTTATACAAAGTTTCATAAGTAATGCATGACACATGACTGTGGTTGTTTTCACATTTCTTTTCAAACCATATCATGCACATTTTTCTTAAAATCAACCTCAGTCCATTCGTTTTAGTCAAAGTCTAGCAAAGAAACCCCGCTTACCTGAACTTTTTAGTTTGTCTGAATTTTCTTGCAACACTAACAAGGGAGTATCAATTGTCACCTATAAAATAATCATGTAACCTGCATAAATTTCCAATTAGACACATACTTCGTAATTAAAACCTGCGATATAAAATTTGATATTTTTCTTAAAGTCTAAACTTCCTCGGAACCCTAAAATATTGACTCTCCCCAAAATGCTTTGATTTTTTACAAACTTTCTCCAAACGAATACACGATTAAATCCTAACATCATATTACTTCATAAATTGGTCTTATAATATTGTCCATGCAAACACGACGTCTCGACATCAAACTATACACATTACCCAGCATATCCAATTGTGGCCTATAAATTCGTAATGTAACAAACTCATAAACACTATCGGTGAGCCCATGGCCATTTTGATAAGCATGACCCATTGTCCAAAATATACTAACCAACCCGTAATGAGGGAACAACTAATTACTTGAGAGAGAGAGAGAGAGTGTGTGTGGAGAAAGAGAGCTCTTATGTAGAGAGGGGGTATGGGTGAGAGAAACTGAAAGAGCTCACATGGAGGAGCCGCAGCCAGACCTGGTCAACATGGGAGATGCTTGATTTTTGGCGATTGATAGCTGTGGTGGCAACAACATGGAGGTGAGATGGTCGTCCGTGGTGCTTGCTGCTCTGTTTTGGATTCCTAAAAAAGAGGCTCTCTAGGCTTGGACGTGGCTATGGCGTCTTGAGGTTCACAGTGCCAAATGGATTAGGGTGGTTCCTAGCATGGAACTGGGTTTTGGACGGTGTGGAGTCAAGGAGGAGGTGCAACTAGGTTGGTTGTCAGTTGGGTGGTTCTGTATGGTGGATGCACATGGGTTGGTCTTCCGTGATGGTAAGGACATGCAAATGGAGTTGGACGGTGGCTTGGTGGTGCAGGGGCAACGCTGTGGAGGAGTTTCGATGTTACACCTAGGCTGAGTAGTGAGAGGAAATGGAAACAGCTTGGTGGTTGCGGTTTTTGCGTAGAGCTGGGCAATGGGCTACCTTTCGGTGGTGGTGGTGCAAGGATGGCAACAAGGAGAGGCTTGGCTTTGGAGCGTGGCTGGCAACAAGGGCTTGGGCAATTTCTCCATACATGAGATAATATATGTCTACATGTCTATATATATATATATATAGGTGATTGGAAAAAGTCCTAGAGATGAGGGAAGGAGCAACGTGCATGTGCATGTGCATGGGAGTGGAGTAGTGCGTGGTGGGGAGTTTTTAAAAATTTTGGAAGTTGGGTCTCTCAATTTAGAGCAACTGGTTCTGGGTCTTACTAACTAGGTTGTGTTGGTTATAACAGTCCACCTCATCTCTTTTTACCTTGCCCATATTTTCATGGGCCTCACCCCAATTTTTAAAATAGTCCAACTCGTCCTGTAAATTTTTTCAGGCCAATTTCCAAGTGAATAGATCTCACTTAGTTCATTGGATAATGCTATATATCCTGTTGATTTATCCCGTTGGTGCATCCCGTTTGACGTGGCCTTCCACGTTTCACTTCCTTATTTTTTTTAAGTCAACGTAAAACACATCCCCATCCCACCTACCCCTCCCCCCCCCCTCCCGCTTGCGTAAAACTTCGCCTCCCAGCCCCATTTGAGATCGACATCGACTTCGAGTTCATCTCCTCCCCTCCATCTCCGAAGGAATCTCCGATCAGCACAAGATAGAAAAAAAAAATTTTTACCTCAATTTCTTTCTTTCCCCTGCACGCACTTGCCGAGATAAACAATTTTTTTATTTTTTTTTATTTCTATGATCCACAAAATTTTGTATATGCTGGAATTATGCTCACTTTCAATACATGATTTTATGCAGGCCAGAGGATCTTCGTAGACCATTTGGGCAGTTTGGTCATCTCAAGGATATTTACTTGCCAAAGGATTATTATTCTGGGTGAGCATATGTGAGATATTTGTAAGAGTTGATTTCTATATGTAAGTTAAGATCTTTGTAAGTACATAAGGATTATTTTCCTTGCTTGATGAAGATTATGGCAAGGAATGATGTTGTCTTCAAGAAAGAAACTCGGTAAAAAAAACAGGAAATGAACATAAAAATAATAATAATAATCTGATAGAGAATGGAAATCCTGAGTGTGAAAAAAAATGGCAAGCCTGGCCAAGCAAATACCAGATAAACAAAAAATAAATTGTTTATCTCGGCAGGTGCGTGCAGGTGAAAGAAAGAAACTGAGGTAAAAATTTTTTTTTTTAACTTGTGCCGATCGGAGATGGAGAGGAGGAGATGAACTCGAAGTCGATCTGCAATGGAGCTAGGAGGCGAAGTTGAAGACGCAGTGGGGCTAGGAAGAAGTTTTATGCAAGCTGGGTGGGGGAGAGGGTAGGTGGGATGAGAATGTGTTTTAGGTGGGCTAAAAATAAAAATGAAGGAAGTGAAACGTAGAAGTCCACGTCAAACGGGATGCACCAACGGGATAAATCAACGGGATATGTAGCATTATCCTAGTTCATTAAATAATTTAACATAATATTGAGCCCAATAAAATTCATACTTTGTCAAAATAAAATTTTTGTCCGTAGCATGTTCTAAAATTACTTATTAACTCTCAAGTGGCTTTTTACACATATTATTCCAAATAAAAATTTTTGAATGCAGCTTGGTCCTACACCTCGGTGTTACATGGTGTCCTACCCTTGTACGTTAATCAGCTTCCTGCCAGGCCGTGGGCCCTTTTCTCCCATAAGCAGTCCATGGGTCGATTGCACTATTGAACACTGCTTTAGGATAAACTTGGCCCAATTCATAAGAGATGTAAATATCCCTCCCAATTAGACCCAGCCCGATAGTGGAGGTAAACATGATCCACCCACAACCATTAATTCTTTTATTTTCACTTCTGATGTAATCTTATTTATTTCTTTGATTTCCAAATAGCTCAATTTTTTTAATTTTCCAAAAAAGTGCCAGTGTTCTTCTATATATAAATCTAAGTGCGGAAGCCGAGGGGTATATCGGTGACATGGTGGATACCACGTCCGCAGATGCTGCATCAGCATTCTAAAAAAGTACCTTCATCTTTTTTACGCATGCGACAATTATAAAACAAAAATTTTAAGTAATTCTACATATAATCGTAAAGTGCATAATCGCCGGGTAATCGCTTTGAAAAAGAGTGGAGTCCACTATTAAAAAATTAATTTTTTTCATGTGGGTTTCATGTTTTATTCATTTTTTTCAAAGTGATTACGCGGCGGTTACACAATTCACGGTTGTAAGTATATTTTCTCAAAAATTTTATATGCAATTATAAAAATTAATGTGATTGATTACATTATTTGTTTAATATGAAATAATTATTTTGATAAATTATATCAGTGAAGTGTATAAAAAATACACAAAAATTATAACAAAACTAATTATAAAAATTTTTGTGTTGGTTTGAAAGTTTGGAACCTTCGGTGATTTTTTCTAAAGTACTCCCAAAATTACAATGAATTAAGCCTTCTAAGTGTAGTATAGGGTAAACATAAAAGGAAATGATATATGTCTCGTTGGGGACTCCCGCTCCTAATTTTTTATTTATTTTTTACTTAATAATTAAGAATATATTTTTTAATAATATTATGATTTTTTATTTTTTTTAAAAATATTTAAAAATATTAAAAAATACATATATGAAAAAAAAATACTAAAATTAGTGGTGGCTCTTATTGGAGCTGGGAGTGGTGGCTATAGAGCCATCCAAACATAAAACATCATCTGAAAACTGGCCTGCTTTTCCTCTTTATGATTAGGGCTACTATAAGCCCTAAATGGGTGGGTAGCTACCCTTCTAGGCCCTCGTCCCTGCCTCATGAGTGATGTGGCCATATTCCCCTCGCTCTCGATGTGGGCTAGGTGTTGAGTTTCGACGAATAAGAGATCGAGAGTGAGAAGGAGATGAGCGACGATAGGATTAGGATAGAATGAGGATACCAAAAAGTGTTTTTACTTATATATTCTTCAAAATGGGGTCCTTTAACAAATATGTTTTAATAAAAATATAAAGGCTGCATTTGGATGTTGAGATTAGTTTAATTGAATTGAGTTGTGAATAATAATATTTTGTAGATCCTATTGAGATAGATTTAAATGCCTTTTGGATAGTGATTTGAAATAAAAATAAAAATTTGAATAAAATATTGTTAGAATATTATTTTTTTAATATTATTATTATTTTGAGACTTGAAAAAAGTTAAATTGTTTATTATATTTTGTGTGAAAATTTAAAAAAGTTGTAATGATCAACGATATGAGATGAGATAAGATGAAACACTTTTTGTATTTAAACGGAGTCTATCTTTTAGATTGAAATGTATGAAATAAGTTAAGATAAGTTTAACTTTTTTTTATGAGAAATTGAAAATATAGTGAATCTCATCAATAATTAATTTGAGATGAATTGCATTTGAATTTGATTCAACAATCAAATATAGCCTAGAGGGCGTATGCATTGTATACGAGCGAGTTGTTACTCAAACCGCCCCTGCTCGTAGCCTATGTTTAAGAAAGATCTTGCCTATCCATTGAGGTCATGCATGGGCCAAAAGTTTGCCCATAACACTTGCGGGGCAGACAGAATTTCAATTTAGTTGCTCAACCCTATTAAATGACATGATGCTATCTCTAACGACCAGAAACTTTGAAATAGAGTGAGTGATTTGATTCTAATTAGGAAGGAGAGAGAGCAGGACAACGCATTTCTCTTGCTCTCCCTTGTCTTTTCATTTTCTTTTAGAAAAATAATATTTATAATCGTGAGTGTTCAAATATCATACAATTATTTACAAAAATAAATAAATAAATATGAAATTTATTTTTTAATAGAAGATTTAACTTTTTTTCAAAGCGACTGCACGACGTTTGCGCACTTCACGACTGTACATAACATTACTTTTTCTTTAGTAGCTTAGGTCTTTTTAGGGTCTTCTTTAGTATATTAGGCTTTATCGATTTCAAATGGAGCATTTTTTTCTCGGACAATGAGATGGGGCTAATGTTCAACAAAGTTCTATTGCTTGGAATGGCTACCTCTTTAACAATTCCCCAATTGCTGTTATTCGTCACGAGTCAAGAAGAATAAGACAAGATGGAGTAGCAATGATCCCACATACTGACTAATGGACGTAAGTGGTGGTGTATACATCCCACGTTACTTAAGAGATAAAGTATTTACTTTTTTAATAATCTCAATGGGACTCCAACTGTACATGGACAGTTTTTACTCTTTATATGAAAGGGAGTGATAAGAGTAAAAGAATATAGATTACATATATAGATGTACAAGAAGTGTTTCATCTTATCGCATCACATCTCATATCATCATTACAACTTTTTTAAATTCTCGCATAAAATATAATAAAAACACTTTTGCACTAGCTGTCAAAGTGAACGGTCACTTTGGAGAGCAACATAGCATTTTCTTTTTAATATACAAAAAAAAAATGAGAAAAAGATAAATAAGCAAGAATCTGTACATTTTATAAATATGCTTTTTCATATACCATGCTTATTTGTTAGAGTCTAAGGGGCTATTTGGATGTTGAGATGGTTTTCTCTCATTCCATCTTATCTTATATCATCATATTTTAACATTCAAGCACCACTCAAACATACACTTTTCAAATTTAAATTTTTAAAATTTTCATATAATCATTACTTAATTATTATAACTTTTCCAAACTTTCAAAAAAAATCACAAGAAATAATTTAACTTTTTCAAATCATAAAACAAAATAATTTTAAAAATTATATTCTAACAAATATTTTTATCATAAAAAATTAGTTATTTTTATCATAAAATATTTTTATCTATAATATTTTTATTCAACTTTTTTTCTCTTCTTTCCCAAAACCCCATAAAATATCATGATTCAAACTATTTTATTACTATTCACAAATAATTTCACCACCATTCACAGATTTCTCATCTCTTTTCATTTTCCAAACATCCCCTAACTATTCACTTATATATCTTAGTAGATTCTTTATCTTATAAAAAACTAGTTCTTCTATCCGCTGTTTGATAGCAGTGAATGGGGGGGATATTACATGTCAAACTTCCTTTAGTTACTCAAGTGAATGCGCTTACATGAGAACATTATCCGAGAGAAGATGAAATCACAAGAGCACCCTATTTTGCTTTATCCAATGTAGGGGCGGGCGGCGTTGACAACCTTGTATGTTCATGCAGGGGCAGGGGCCACCGCCCAGTAGGGGAAAGGGGTGCAGGGGCTAGGTTGGTACACCCCACCCCCCCAAAGTCTCTTCCTACTTCCCAATTCCCCTTCCCTTTCACTCTTCCCAGTTATGTACTCAACCCCCTCCCCTCGAGTGGTTCTCAGCCTCGCCACGGCTAGCGACACTGTCACTCCCTCACCGTGACACCGTCTCTCTCTAGGTCCTCTACACAATATCGTCTCTCCCTCTCTCTAATTATTTGTTGCAAGTGATTGTGGAATTGTTGTGATTGTGGATTTGTTATGGTTTTTTTTTTTTATTGTGTATCAGTGTAGTCTTTTGTAGATTTTGTGCAAGGTGGCGGCGGCCCATGGGTGTGTGGGTGGCTGACAGGGCGGTGGACGGAGCAAGGGTCTGCTCCCGTGCCCCGTTCCTGCATAATGCGGGGACGAGTTCCTAGGGAAAAACCCCACCCTTCGCCCATGCTGGGGGAGGGGGGGCGGGAAGGGGACTACCTCGTCTCGTAGGATACGGGTAGCACCCCTAATCCAGAGAATGGTTTCTACCCTAAGAGCATTGCCAGCTGGCTAGCTAAAAGTTTAACTAAATTTAATTCAGACTTGTACTTTTTTCTGATTTAACTATTAAGGTATTTTATAGGAGTACATCTCACTCTCTATGTTCGCTATTCAATTTTATTATTTTAATTAAAATATTATTTTTTGACTTTTTTTCTTTTAGTCATAGTTTTTAAATTCTTATTCTTTCAACGATTATATTTTTCAAAATCTACATTTTTTAAATATTATGATTTGTTTTACATTTCTCTAATGGTCATATTTATGAAAAAGTTTTTTTCCAAATTTTATTCCCTAACTGATTTTTTTTCAAAATCGTTAACTTTTCTAATGATCATATTTTTCAAAATTTGTCATTTTCTAACTGCAAGAAGTTTTAAAATTTAAAAATTTTATGATAATCATTATTTTTCAGATTTTGTCCTTATCTTGAAAAAACGCATTCTTCCAATGTTCATAACTTTTCTTTCAATATAAATAAGTTCATTTTTCTTCTTTCATTCACTTCATTCTAGGTTTCTTTTCTATTGTATTTCAATTATTATTCTTATGGCTCGTCACTTTTTTAAAGGTCATTCTTTCATTTGCAATATATTTCTTAATGATTTTGATGATGAGTTAGAGATGAAATGATGTTGTGAATGAAGAACAACATCCGGCACCACCTCGCTAATACTTTCCTTCGCAAGTCCCTTTTCATGAAAATGAACAACAAGCAAAGAGGTAAAGACAAATAATAATTCTACTTATCATCTTCAAACATCACAGACTTCACTTATTTTATTTTCTTTTTCATTTTTCTTATAACAAGTATGTAGTATATGGATGATAAGTAGAACAACTCAATCAGTTTAACAAGAATAAAATAAAATAACAAATAAAAAAATAAAAAATAATTTTAAAATATATAAAGTATGCGGTATGAATAATGAGTAGCATCGAGTAGCATACCTCATATATTTATTTATTAAGTGAATAGTGCTAGATGAGGGTAGGAGAAACGTGCATGTGCATGGGTGTAGAGTCGTGCATGGTGGGGAGTTTTTAAAAATTTTGGAAGTTGGGTCTCTCAATTTAGAGTAACTGGTTCTGGATATTACTATCTGGGTTGGGTTAGCTATAGCAATCCACCTCATCACTTTTCGGCTTGCCCGTATTTTCATGGGCCTCACCACAATTTCTAAAATAGTCCAACTCGTCCTGTAATATCCAGGATGAGTTCGGGAAGAAGGGATTCGGGAAGAAGAAGACCCTTATCGAAACGATGCCGTTCCACTTAAGTTTAAGTGGAACGGTGTCAATTCAGACTTATTATTTTTTTCTTATATCCTTAATAAAACGACGCCGTTTGGTTTAATGCCAAACAACGTCGTTTCACATACCTGTTGTAATACTTATTAACTAAAACGATGTCGTCCCACTTAAACTTAAGTGGAACGGCGTAGTTTCGATAAGGGTATATTAAAAAAAAAAAAAGATTTTATTATATCGGTCGGTTAAGCGGTCCGGTCCAGCCTCAAACCAAGACCAAACCGCTGAACGTCGGTTTCTTGACATTTCCACCGCACGCCGACCGGTTCTCCACCGATTCCGGCTGGTTCCTGACGCGGCCAATCTGTTCGCGTCGGTGGCGGTCGGTGCCGTCGGTTTCTATACAGCCCTACCTTCATCCTTTTTACACATGCCACAATTATGAAACAAAAATTTTATATGCAATCACAAAAATTAATATGATTAGTTACATTATTTTTTTAATATAAAATAATTATTTTGATCAATCATATTAGTGAAGTGCGTAAAAAATAAGCAAAAATTATAACAGAACTAATTATAAAAAATTTCATGTCGGTTTGAAAGTTTGGAACCATCGATTTTTTCTAAAGAACTACATGAATTAAGCCTTGTAAGTGTAGTAGCATAGGGTAAACATAAAACATCACATAATCATATTTAAAACATCATGTCAAAACTGGCCTGCTTTTCCTCTTTATGATTAGGGCTACTATAAGCCCTAAATGGGTGGGTAGCCACCCTTCTAGGCCCTCGTCCCTACCTCATGAGTGGTGTGGCCATATTCCCTTCGCTCTCGATGTGGGATAGGGGTTGAGTTTCGATGAAGAAGAGATCGAGAGTGAGAGCGAGATGAGCGACGATAGGATTAGGTTAGAATGAGGATAACAAAATTAGATGAGAGGTCGGAATGGAATGAGTGAAATGCCTAAAAGTGTTTTTACTTATATATTCTTCAAAATGGGGTCCTTTAACAAATATGTTTTAATGAAAATATAAAGATTGCGTTTGGATGTTGAGATTAGTTCAGTTGAGTTGTGAATAGTAATATTTTGTAGATCCTATTGAGATGGGTTTAACTTTTTTAGGTTGAGATGAATTTAAATGCCATTTGGATAGTGATTTGAGATGAAAACTGAAAGTTGAATAAAATATTGTTAGAATATTATTTTTTTAATAATATTATTATTTTGAAACTTGAAAAAGTTGAATTGTTTATTATATTTTTTGTGAAAATTTAGAAAAATTGTAATGATAAGATGAGATGAGATAATATGATATGGGATAAAACATTTTTTGTATTTAAACGGAGCCCATTTTTAAGGTTGAAATGTATGAAATAGGTTAAGATGAGTTTAACATTTTTAAGAGAAACTAAAAACATAGTGAGTCTCATCAATAATTAGTTTGAGATGAGTTGAGTTTGATTAAACAATCAAATATAGTGTAGACGGCGTATGCATTGTATACGAGCGAGTTGTTACTCAAACCGCCCCTACTTGTAGCTAGAGGTGATCTCGGTCCGGTCCGGTCTTTGGCCATTCTGTGGACCGGACCAGACCTATTCGATCTAGGGATTTTCTACCCTGGACCAAACCGAGTTTATATAGGACTAATCCGGTCCGGTCCATTTTGATCCAGTCCAGTTCGGTCCAAGGTCGGTCCATTCGATCTAGACATGCCCAAAATGGGCCATTCAGCCCATCTAAATCTGTTTATTTTTTTATTTTTTTGCCCAACTTCAATTATTTTCGACCCACTTCAAATTTTGTATATTTTTTAGCTAAACCTACCAAAAAAAAAACTTGATCTTGAAAAATACAATGATAAAAGAAAACTAATCTATATAAAAAATTAGAAAAACCAAATAATAATAATAATAAAGTTATTACAAATTACAAATTATAATCTAAAACTTAACAACTTAACATATAATGGGTAATTTCTTAACTTCTAAGAGCTGACAAATATTCTTCCATTTGCATTCATGATTCCTCCTCCTCCTGATGCGTAATTTACATCAACAATCTTCTCACTTCTTTAGTCTTTAATCAACATTGCGTGTAAGGCCAGTAGGCATTGAATTTGATGCCTCCACAGAATCAGCAAAGTTTGGGTCCCCAACAAGTTCTATCCATAAAAATTTAAAACAAAACAAAACAAGTTAAATAAAGTTAAATAACATTGAAGAAAAAATAAAATAAACCACAAAAGATATCAAAGGTAATTTTATCTTCTCAAATTCCTCAACTTCATCCATTAAAGTCCTAAGGCTTATTGGAGTAGAAGAAGAACGAAGTCAGTTTTGTGCACATATGAGACTCTCAACACTCATTAAATTTAAACTACTTCGGAAATGGTCAAGTACAAGACCCGCAGTGCTAAATGTAGATTCAGAGGCCACTATAGATACCGGTATTGCAAGTACATCGCTTGCAACCTTTGAAAGTACGCGATATCTAACTGAATTCACCTTCCACCAAATTAGAAGGTCAAAACTATCATCTTCATCCTCACATCTTTCAGCTAGATATCTATCAACCTCTGACTTACTTTCCAAACAGTCTCCTGACTGTAACTGTTACTTAAATTCGGCCATCAAATTTGCCTTTCTACTCACCACCTTGTCAGCTGAAAGAGCTACATCTTCATGTTGGGAACTTGTGCGCTGAGGAGAATGCCCTTCTTCATTTTCCCTGTATGCCTCATACATGCGGATAAATGCATTTTTCACCTTCCAACTGAAATCAATTTGTTTTGCATGATCATGTGCATACATTTTTCCCAACCCAAAATCAAGATATCGCATCTTGTAACGAGGATCAAGAAGAACACCAACATAGAGCAACAGATTCTGATTTTCCAAGTTCTCCCAATACTTGTCAAACTTTCTCTTCATATTTGTGGCCATTAATCCCACCACGGGGTTTCATTCTTCACACTCCATGTTAATGGCATCTTTAATAATAACTAACTTCGGGAAAAAAAAACATTACAAATTACATATTCACCCCTGAGAATTTTAAAGTTGCATCATGAAATAATTGAAGAAACCTCACAAACAATTGTACCTTCGCCCAATCGGGTGCATTGAGAGGCCCTAACTTCTTTGACTTTCTCGTATTCACCACATGGTCCACATTTTCATCATCGATATTGTCATCATCGTCATCTCCAATACTACTAAGGAAGCACAGATCTTCTTCCTCCAACCAATCAAAAACCTTTTTAAATTTTGAAGCCCTCTCCAACATAAGATAGGTGGAGTTTCACCCAGTCGGTACATCTAGGCAAACTTGGCTTTCGGATTGAATCTCTTCCAACCCAACACATTTATTAAATGTACTCCACCTTTGAGGGGAGGATTTAACATACTTCGCAACACCCCTCACCTTCGCAATAGACTCATCATACTCTTTTAACCCCTCACGAACGATTAATTTCAAAATGTGGGCACAACATAGAACATGTAAGAATTCATGTTCCAAGATCGTGTCTCTCCTATACTTTGTTTTTTTTTTCAAATAAGAAACAAGCACATTATTAGAACTTACATTATCAAGTGTGAGTGTAAGTATTTTTAGTCGCCTCCAATCATGTAAACACATCTCTATGCCCTTACCAAGGGTATCACCCTTGTGATTTTCAACCAAACAAAAAGAAAGAATCATCTTGTGTAACTTCCAGTCATCATCAATAAAGAGTGCTGTGAGACATATATAGTTTAGGTTTTGCACGAATATTCATATATCTGTGGTGAGGGAAACTCGCTGTCCTCGAAGAGTATTTCTCAACTTTTATTTTTCCTTCAAAAACAAATTAAAACAATCATTGGCAATCATCAAACGGGAGGGAATCTCTACCCACTTAGGGCAAATCGCAAGCATAAACTTCCTGAAACCCACTCCTTCAACATGCCTAAAGGGCAACTCATCAAGAATAATCATCTCTGCTAAGGCTTGTCGGCAAGCCTCAACACTAAATGCAATAGGCAAAAATCTCCCACCACCACTACCACTTCCTCCCTCCACCTTCCAACCTAGAGTCGTCTGGGATTTATCCGTCTTCCTAAACGGACATTACTTCATGTTTTTCATACCATTGGTCTTCGTATCACATGCATACAAAGCACCACAAGAATTACATGCAGCTCGAAGTTTACTTGGATCACCTTTTGGTATTTTTGTAAAGTGATCCCAAACAAAAGACTTAACTCTACCTCTTTGTGACCCACCAACTGATTGATCACTTACATTGGATGGGGGTGGGGGAGGGGGTGGCGTGGAGGCATGTTTGGTGTTGACTCTTGCACATCATTTGTAGAAGACTCTATTTATAAAAACTTTGTTGGGGACAAAAGGACAAAAGAATTAGAAGACAAACATTAATTCATGTACAAGCAAAAAGATGATGAATAACACTTTGAAGAGTAAAGAAGATATATAGTTAAGGAGCTTCAATAAACAATGTGAAAAAGCACATCGAGCGAACCACTCTAGTCTCTGGAAGAGTTTTGCTCGAACGTTACGTCGAGCGCACATCGAGCGAACCTCTCTAAAAGAGTCCTGCTCGAGTATTACTTCGAGCGCACATCGAGCGAACCTCTCTAGAAGTGGTCCGCTTGAGCACTACGTCGAGCGCACATCGAGCAAACCTCTTTGGAAGAGTTTTGCTCAAGCCGTGTTGAGCACACTTCAATCATTTTCATGTTACACCGCTTCAACACTTCTTATAACATAATTTTACACAAGTTTTCACAAGAATATGCCAACCAACTAATTTTTCCCTCAACACAATAGACAGTTTTTCCCTAGATCAAATCATACATAGTTGTTTTGAGGATTATAAAGATAAACGCCAGACTCCAGTTACACTGTAACACCATAATGAGAGAGAGAGAGAGAGAGTACCAATCAGCTGCCTGCTTCGACGGAGGAGACGATGGGGCGAATGGAGATCGCGATTCTCGGCGCTTACTGCTTAGGGTTCGCGGGAGGGGAATTGGGGAAGGGAAAACTGGAAATGAATTGTGCGGGGGGGGGGGGGGGGGAAGGGGAAGAGTCGAAGACACGATAGGTTATTCCCTAAAACGGTGCCGTTTGGGTCGTTAATTTGGAAAAAAAAATAATGCAGTGACTAAAACGGCACTGTTTGGGTCTAATTTTGTACCAAACAGCACCGTTTCTGGTAGCAGCTGAAGTTTTGTAACTTTATAAGTTATTGAAACTTTATTGTGACTTTATTGTAACTTTATTGTGAGTCTTTTATCTTTTTGGCACATAAATTAATTAAAAAGAATTATTTATATTAGTAAAATTAAAATTAAATAAACTATTTAATGTGGATTATTTAATTAACTCATTAAAAAAATAATTAATGATAATTATATTTATGATGTTAAATGTTACTTACTAATTTGTTTCTAACTTAGAGTCTTAGAGTTTGTCAAGTCTATTGTCAATGACTCAAATTCAATGTATTATAAATTTATGATAATTCTCAATTTTTCAATATATTAAACTTTTAAGTTTTTACATTTTGTATATGTAAATTTGTAATATGATTAATAAATCATTGTATTAGGTATATCATTATATGAATAATATATCATTGTATTAGCCTATAAGCCTATTAGGTATATATAGTTATAACTTATAACTTATAGTGATATTAATACTATACTATTATACATATATTATGTTGTAATACTATAACTTTTATAATATGCTATTAAATTATTAATACTATAACTCTTATATGAGTATAGTTATTATAACTTATAATAGTTATATAGTTAGTATGATATAATACTTATATTATACTAAATAACTATAGACTATACCAAATTACCAATACTAATTACTAATAGTAATAGTAATACTATATACTATACTAATAGTGATATTAGTATTATATATAGTTATAGACTTATAGTAACATATTAAGTTAACTATACTATTAGAGTATTATACAAATATTATACTATAATTCTTATAATATATTAATATATACTAATCGTGAAATATATATTATATAATAATACATTGATAATAAATTAATACTAATATTATATACTGTATTATGCTATTATACTATTATATATACTAATACTGTATATTATACTATTATAGTGTTACTGTTACTACTGAATATAGACTTATAGTGTGTGTGTTTATATATATATTATAATGTTATAGTGATACTAATACTATATATTATATAATAATACATTAATATTATAGATTTATTGTAACGCTCGTTCTTGTGGTGAGACTTTTTTCAAAATATATATATATATTTTTTTATAAAATGACGACGGAATTATCGTCCTATTTAAAACTTTTCACTTGCATACCCAGGGTGCGAGACTCCACGTTTATAGATTAAAATGTGTTTTGACAATGAAAGAGGTTTACAGCTGAAAACATAAATATTATAATAAAAAGCCTCTTGTACGTTTAAAACTCGTGCCTAGACTTCCGTGCTCTTCCCCATGGGTCGTGTCCGTCCTGATCGTGCAGTTCCTGTGAGGGGGAGGGACATGCATAAAAACTAAAATGAGTCGAAGACTCAAAATATAACAATATAGGTTTTCATTCATGCATTCATCATTAGTACATATTATTACGTGCGTTCGTTTGAAAACTTCACTGGATGGGGTTTCTCTCTTTTAAACATGGGCTTCCTTTTCTTAAAACGTTTCTCCCGTCAGTGCCTTCATTTCTGCAAGAGTTCGTGCATGTTTACGTGCGTTCTTTTGAAAACGTCACTGGATGAGGCTTTTCTTTCAAAAGACTTTCCTTTCTTTAAAAACGTGTTTCCCTTCAGTGCCTTATTTCTTAAAGATTCGTGCATTCGTGCGTTCGTACATGCATGCATACATCTATTCGTTCTTATCACTTTCATAGGTTAGTACACACTGTTAATGCCAAACAACGTCGTTTCACATACCTGTTGTAATACTTATTAACTAAAATGATGCCGTCCCACTTAAAAAAAAGAAAAGATTTTATTATATCGGTCGGTTCAGCGGTCCGGTCCAGCCTCAAACCAAGACCAAACCGCTGAACATCGGTTTCTTGACATTTCCACCGCACGCCGACCGGTTCTCCACCGATTCCGGCTGGTTCCTGACGCGGCCAATCGGTTCGCGTCGGTGGCGGTAGGTGCCGTCGGTTTCTATACAGCCCTACCTTCATCCTTTTTACACATGCCACAATTATGAAACAAAAATTTTATATGCAATCACAAAAATTAATATGATTAGTTACATTATTTTTTTAATATAAAATAATTATTTTGATCAATCATATTAGTGAAGTGCGTAAAAAATAAGCAAAAATTATAACAGAACTAATTATAAAAAATTTCATGTCGGTTTGAAAGTTTGGAACCATCGATTTTTTCTAAAGAACTACATGAATTAAGCCTTGTAAGTGTAGTAGCATAGGGTAAACATAAAACATCACATAATCATATTTAAAACATCATGTCAAAACTGGCCTGCTTTTCCTCTTTATGATTAGGGCTACTATAAGCCCTAAATGGGTGGGTAGCCACCCTTCTAGGCCCTCGTCCCTACCTCATGAGTGGTGTGGCCATATTCCCTTCGCTCTCGATGTGGGATAGGGGTTGAGTTTCGATGAAGAAGAGATCGAGAGTGAGAGCGAGATGAGCGACGATAGGATTAGGTTAGAATGAGGATAACAAAATTAGATGAGAGGTCGGAATGGAATTAGTGAAATGCCTAAAAGTGTTTTTACTTATATATTCTTCAAAATGGGGTCCTTTAACAAATATGTTTTAATGAAAATATAATGGCTGCGTTTGGATGTTGAGATTAGTTTAGTTGAGTTGTGAATAGTAATATTTTGTGGATCCTATTGAGATGGGTTTAATGTTTTTAGGCTGAGATGAATTTAAATGCCATTTGGATAGTGATTTGAGATGAAAATTGAAAGTTGAATAAAATATTGTTATAATATTATTTTTTTAATAATATTATTATTTTGAAACTTGAAAAAGTTGATTTGTTTATTATATTTTTTGTGAAAATTTGAAAAAGTTGTAGTGATTAGATGAGATGAGATAAAATATTTTTTTCATTTAAACGAAGCCCATTTTTTAGGTTGAAATGTATGAAATAGATTAAGATGAGTTTAACTTTTTTTATGAGAAACTGAAAATATAGTGAGTCTCATCAATAATTAGTTTGAAATGAGTTGAGATGAATTGAGTTTGATTCAACAATCAAATATAGCGTAGAGGGCGTATGCATTGTATACAAGCGAGTTGTTACTCAAACCGCCCTTGCTTGTAGCTAGGGGTGATCTCGGTTCAGTCCGGTCTTTGGCCAATTTGTGGACCGGACTGGACCTATTTGATCTAGGGATTTTCTACCCTAGACCGGACCGAGTTTATATAGGACTGATCCGGTCCGGTCCATTTGGGTCATGTCCAGTCCGGTCCAGGGTCGGTCCATTCGGTCTGGACATGCCCAAAATGGGCCATTCAGACCATCTAAATGTGTTTTTTTTTTTGCTCAATTTCAATTATTTTCGGTCCACTTCAAATTTTGTATATTTTTTAGCTGAAACTACTAAAAAAAAAACTTGATCTTGAAAAACATAATGATAAAAGAAAACTAATCTATATAAAAAACTAGAAAAACCAAAAAAAAATAATAATAATAAAAAAAAAGTTATTACAAATTACAAATTATAATCTAAAGGTTAACAACTTAACATATAATGGGTAATTTCTTAACTTCTAAGGGCTGACAAATATTCTTCCAGTTGCATTCATGATTCTTCCTCCTCCTGATGCGTAATTTACACCAACAATCTTCTCACATCTTTAATCTTTAATCAACATTGGGTGTAAGGCCAGTAGGTATTGAATTTGACGCCTCCACAGAATCAGCAAAGCTCGGGTCCTCAACAAGTTCTATCCATAAAAATTTAAAACAAAACAAAACAACTTAAATAAAGTTACATAACGTAGAAGATAAAATAAAATAAACCACAAAAGATATCAAAGGTAATTTTATCTTCTCAAATTCCTCCACTTCATCCATTAAAGTCATAAGACTTATTAGAGTAGAAGAAGAACGAAGTTTTATGCACATATGAGACTCTCAACACTCATTGGATTTAAACTTCTTCGATAATGGTCAAGTACAAGAACCGCAATGCTAAATGTAGATTCAGAGATCACAGTAGATACCGGTATTGCAAGTACATCGCGTGCAACCATTGAAAGTACGCGATATCTAACTGAATTCACCTTCCACCAAATTAGAAGGTCAAAACTATCATCTTCATCCTCACATCTTTCAGCTAGATATCTATCAAGCTCTAACTTACATTTCAAACTGTCTTTTGACTGTAACTATTACTTAAATTCGGCCATCAAATTTGCCTTTCTACTCGCCACCTTGTCAGCTGAAAGAGCTACATCTTCATGTTGGGAACTTGTGCGCTGAGGAGAATGCCCTTCTTCATTTTCCCTGTATGCCTCATACATGCGGATAAATGCATGTTTCACCTTCCAACTGAAATCAATTTGTTTTGCATGATCATGTGCATACATTTTTCCCAACCCAAAATCAAGATATCGCATCTTGTAACGAGGATCAAGAAGAACACCAACATAGAGCAACAAATTCTGATTTTCCAAGTTCTCCCAATACTTGCCAAACTTTCTCTTCATATTTGTGGCCATTAATCCCACCACGGGGTTTCGTTCTTCACACTCCATGTTAATGACATCTTTAATAATAACCAACTTCAGGAAAAAAAAAACATTACAAGTTACATATTCACCCATAAAGAATTTTAAAGTTGCATCATGAAATAATTGAAGAAACCTCACAAACAATTGTACCTTCGCCCAATCAGATGCATTGGGAGGCCCTAACTTCTTTGACTTTCTCGTATTCACCACATGGTCCACATTTTCATCATCGATATTGTCATCATCGTCATCTGTAATACTACTAAGGAAGCACAGATCTTCTTCCTCCAACCGATCAAAAACCCTTTTAAATTTTGAAGCCCTCTCCAACATAAGATAGGTGGAGTTCCACCTAGTCGGTACATCTAGGCAAACTTGGCTTTTGGATTGAATCTCTTCCAACCCCACACATTTCTTAAATGTACTCCACTTTTGAGGGGAGGATTTAACATACTTCACAATACCCCTTACCTTCGCAATAGACTCATCATACTCTTTTAACCCCTCACAAACGATTAAGTTCAAAATGTGGGAACAATATCGAACATGTAAGAATTCATGTTCCAAGATCGTGTCTCTCCTATACTTTGTTTTTTTTTTTCAAATAAGAAACAACCACATTATTAGAACTTACATTATCAAGTGTGAGTGTAAGTATTTTTAGTCGCCCTCAATCATGTAAACACATCTCTATGCCCTTAACAAGGGTATCACCCTTGTGATTTTCAACCAAACAAAAAGAAAGAATCATCTTGTGTAACTTCCAGTCATCATCAATAAAGAGTGCTGTGAGACACATATAGTTTAGGTTTTGCACGAATGTTCATATATCTGTGGTGAGGGAAACTCGCTGCCCTCGAAGAGCATTTCTCAAATTTTGTTTTTCCTTCAAAAACAAATTAAAACAATCCTTGGCAATCATCACACGGGAGGGAATCCCTACCCACTTAGGGTAAATCACAAGCATAAATTTCCTGAAACCTTCTCCTTCAACATGCCTAAAGGGCAACTCATCAAGAATAATCATCTCTGCTAAGGCTTGTCGACAAGCCTCAACACTAATTGCAACAGGCATAAGTCCCCCACCACCACTACCACTTCCTCCCTCCACTTTCAAACCTAGAGTCATCTGGGATTTATCCGTCTTCTTAAACGGACATTACTTCATGTTTTTCGTACCATTTGTCTTCGTATCACATGCATACGAAGCACCACAAGAATTATATGCAGCTCTAGGTTTACTTGGATCACCTTTTGGTATTTTTGTAAAGTGATCCCAAACAAAACACTTAACTCTACCTCTTTGTGACCCTCCAACTGATTGATCACTTACATTGGATGGGGGTGGGGGTGGATGCATGTTTGGTGTTGACTCTTGCACATCATTTGTAGAAGACTCTATCTATAAAAACTTTCTTGGGGACAAAAGGACAAAAGAATTAGAAAACAAACATTAATTCATGAACAAACAAAAAGATGATCAATAACACTTTGAAGAGTAAAGAAGATATATAGTTAAGGAGGTTCAATAAACAATGTGAAAAAGCACATCGAGCGAACCTCTCTAGTCTCTGGAAGAGTTCTGCTCGAGCACTATGTTGAGCGCACATCGAGTGAACCTCTCTGGAAGAGTCCTGCTCAAGCATTATGTCGAGCGCACATTGAGCAAACCTCTCTGGAAGAGTTCCGCTTGAGCGTTACTTCGAGCGCACATCGAGCGAACCTCTCTGGAAGTGGTCCGCTTAAACGCTAAGTCAAGCGCACATCGAGCGAACCTCTTTGGAAGACTTCTGCTCGAGCCGTGTTGAGCACACTTCAATCATTTTCATGTTACACCACTTCAACACTTGTTACAACATAATTTTACACAAGTTTTCACAAGAATATGTCAACTAACTAATTTTTCCCTCAACACGATGGACAGTTTTTCCCTAGATCAAATCATACATAGTTGTTTTGCGGATTATAAAGATAAATGCCAGACTCCAGTTACACCGTAACACCATAATGAGAGAGAGAGAGAGAGAGAGAGTACCAATCGGCTGCCTGCTGCGACGGAGGAGACGGAGGGGGTAATGGGGATCGCGATTCTCGGCGCTTACTGCTTAGGGTTCGCAAGAGGGGAATTGGGGAAGGGAAAAGTGGAAATGAATAGCGCGGGAAGGGGGGGAAGAGTCGAAGACGAATAACGATAGGTTATTCCCTCAAAAGGCGCCGTTTGGGTCGTTATTTTGGAAAAAAAAAATAATGCAGAGACTAAAACGGAGCCATTTGGGTTTAATTTTGTACGAAACGGCACCGTTTCTAGTAGCAGCTGAAGTTTTGTAACTTTATAAGTTATTGAAACTTTATTGTGACTTTATTGTAACTTTATTGTGATTCTTTTATCTTTTTGGCACATAAATTAATTAAAAAGAATTATTTATATTAGTAAAATTAAAATTAAATAAACTATTTAATGTGGATTATTTAATTAACTCATTAAAAAAATAATTAATGATAATTATATTTATGATGTTAAATATTAATTACTAATTTGTTTCTAACTTAGAGTCTTAGAGTTTGTCAAGTCTATTGTCAATGACTCAAATTCAATGTATTATAAATTTATGATAATTCTCAATTTTTCAATATATTAAACTTTTAAATTTTTACATTTTGTATATGTAAATTTGTAATATGATTAATAAATCATTGTATTAGGTATATCATTATATGATTAATAAATCATTGTATAGCCTATAAGCCTATTACGTATATATAGTTATAACTTATAACTTATAGTGATATTAATACTATACTATTGTACATATATTATGTTATAATACTATAACTTTTACAATATGCTATTAAATTATTAATACTATAACTCTTATATGAGTATAATTATTATAACTTATAATAGTTATATATTTAGTATGATATAATACTTATATTATACTAAATAACTATAGACTATACCAAATTACCAATACCTATATACTATACTAATAGTGATATTAATATTATATATAGTTATTGACTTATAGTTACATATTAAATTAACTATACTATTAGAGTATTATACATATATTATACTATAATTTTATAATATATTAATATATACTAATCGTAAAATATATATTATATAATAATACATTGACTCATTCGCACTTTATTTTCTCTTCCGTTGTTTTTTACCAAAATCATTACTTCTGACATCCACAAACTGTGTAATAACATCTTCGCCAGACAAGAATGTTGGAGGGTGCCCCCATTAAACAGTGCCATCAAACATCATACCATTTCCACACCATCTATGGTCATCAGGTAAAAATCGACAATGACCCATGAAGCAGAGTTTCCTCCCATACGTAAGCCATTCAGATTGGGTATGTTTGTTACAAGTTGGACATGCCAATTTCCCCTTAGTGCTCCAATTTGACAAGTTTTCATAAGCGGGAAAATCATTTATTGTCCATAACACCACATCATGCATCTTGAACGACTTGTCTGTTGATGAAGCAAATGTTAAGACTCCATTCTCCCACAAATCTTTCAATTCCGCTATCAGTGCTTCAAGTGTATGTCTATATCATTTCCCGGTGATCTCGGACCTGGAATGGGCAAACTCATCATGAAATATGGATCTTTCATACTCTTCCACGGTGGTAGATTGTACGACATAAGTACAACCGGCCAAGTACTATGACTAGTACTCATGTTCCTAAACGGATTAAATCCATCTGTTGCTAACCCAAGTTGAACATTACAAGGTTCTTCAACAAACCATGGATGTTCCAAGTTAAATTCCTTCCAAACTTGAAAGTCTACATGATGTAACAAAACATTATCATTCTTGACTCTAGATGATGAGTGACATGTCATATTCACAGCCGTTGAACATGACATAAATAACCGTTGTAATCTAGGTATCAATGGAAAGTGACGTATGACCTTCCGCGACACATTCTGCTTCTCAGTTGTCCATCTTGATTCATGGCAAATGGGGCACTCATTCAACTGATCATTCTCTCGCCAAAATAACACACAATCATTCTTACATGCATGTATTACATTGTAATCAAACCCAAGTCCTCTTTTCAACTGTTTTGCTTTGTAGAAGTTGCTGGGTAAAATATTGTCTGATGGAAGTGCCTCTTTAAACAACTCGAGCAACATATTGACAACCTTAATAGATATTCAGCACATGAATTTTATATTAAGCAGTCTACTATAAATGACAACTTACTATGCCTTCTACACCCTGGATATAACTCACGCTGTGAATCATTCCACAAACGGGTAAAAGTGTTAAGGCACAGATCATTTGAATTTGATGGATCTGTATGACCTTCATCCATAAACATTCCCGCACCAATGTCACCCAACATTTGCTCCATATCCTCTTCGGGATCGTCACCAACAACTTCAGGATGTACATCTTCATCGATGTCTACTTCTTCATCTCGAAGTTTGAATGACGTTGGATACGGTTCTCCATGTAAGACCCAATCGGTATAACCTTGATCAATACTTTTGACAAACAGATGCTCTCTCACCAACTGTATCTTATGAGAACGCAAATTCTTGCAAAGTCAGCATGGGCATCTGATACAACCGTCACTGCCAATTGTACAGGATGCGAACTCCAAAAATCTCTTAACTCCTTCAGCATATGCATTGTAATTCTCACCCAACCGATCTCTAATTCGCATCCAACTCTTATCCATGTCTAATACTCCATTGCAAACAGTCACGTGCATCAATAAATAATCAATTATCTAACAAATTGTGCAATTTCTTCATTTCACAGAGTAGTTGGTCCTATTCCATTCGGGATTGTAAGATCATAATCTTCAACCTACCAATTATTATCTGTCACGTCCAACAAAATTTCTGCAGCATCTCCCCGTAGTTCTCCAAATATGCTTGTTTGGTTGTGCACACCAACGAGTAATACATCAATGCACCATCACCGAACCTGTATATCCAGAGAACAATAGGGGAAGACTCTACCAAAATCATAATGTCGGATGCAACAGATATAATTTGATAGTTTGCGAGAATGATCTTACAATCTTAAGTTAGTTGTAAGATAATTTCTACAACTATTATCTTTTAAGCATTAATATGAGTTTAAGTATTAATAATTTTTATGTTTATTATTTTTAAATTATTTAAAATTTACTATTATTATTTTTTAAGTTAGTTGTAAGATAGTTTTTACAACTATTATCTTTTAAGCATTAATATGAGTGTAAGTATTAATAATTTTTATGTTTATTATTTTTAAATTATTTAAAATTTACTATTATTATTTTTTAAGTTAGTTGTAAGATAGTTTTTACAACTATTATCTTTTAAGCATTAATATGAGTTTAAGTATTAATAATTCTTATGTTTATTATTTTTAAATTATTTACAATTTAATTTTATTATTTTTTAAGTTAGTTGTAAGATAATTTTTACAACTATTATCTTTTAAGCATTAATATGAGTTTAAGTATTAATTTTAAAAAATAATAAAATTAAATTATAAATAATTTAAAAATAATAAACATAAGAATTATTAATATCATTTAAGCATTAATATGTGTTTAAGTATTAATAATTCTTATGTTTATTATTTTTAAGTTATTTATATTATCTTTTATGTTCGAACGGAATATTATTAGGTTCGAACGGCCTGAACCCAGAATCCAAACACCAATCAATTCATTCGAAACACAATCTCACAAAACATCACAAACTCATATTCAGAAAACACTACACACATACAACATATGTATTTCAAATAGCAACCCTCTAATAAATATATTTCGAATTTAATCAAATAAACACCTACACAATATATATATATATGTATATATAAACTATAAAACCAATAAACAACTATATTAAAGTATAGATTTCTCCAATAAACACCTACGCAATATATATATATATATATATATATATATATAAAGTAGAATCAATAATAGATTTGGAAATAAAATAAAAAAAGAAAGCCATACCTTTAAGCAAAATAAGTGTACAATCCTCTCTGTAAGATGATAGAATGAATGATTGTATGAAGAAAATGGAAGATTTTGGAGATTAGAAAACGGAGAAGAAAAGAAAAGAGGAGAGCAAAATGAGGGACTGACGGCGTGTGGAAATGTTTTAAGCTCACTTATCGTTCGAACGGAAATAATTGGCGGTCGAACACGAAAAACTTTCAGTGCGCGAGTTTTCCTGCCCACTCAAATTTTCGTCGAAGTGTTCGAACGATGAAAAACAACATTCGAACGGTATTCTAAGAGTTATTAATTGGCGGGATATATTTCCACCATTGTAATAAACCGTTCGAATTGTTTTTTCATAAGCTCAAACGCAAATATAGCATTCGAACGGTTAACGGATACCATTCGAACACATCACCTTAATGTTTAAATATATTTATTTTCATTATTATACATATTAAAGAAAATTACAAGATCATATGCATTAGTAATATATACTATCATATATATATATATGATAATATATAGGATATATATATATATATATATATATATATATATGAGATAATATATAGGACTGACACTAATGCCAGTAATGCAACTCAGGTCACGCTTAGTACTCAACTGATACAGGTAGAGACACGATTAGCTGTAGTCGAGGATGTGTGCAGCGATCTCGCATCACATTAGTTTTTATTTTTTATTTATATTTTTTTTGTTATAGTTATGGACAGTATATATATGGTGTTTTGATAATTTGTTTTAGTTATAAATTAAATATTTTGTCTGTTATGGAGCAATTATTGATTTATATTATGTGGTGTAGCTGATAATATTTATTTAACTAAAAATCTTATTTAGTATAGAAGAAATTATTAAAATATTTTTAAATTAATTACATAAAATTAATTTATGAATCTGTATATATGATATATATATATATATTTTATATTTTGAGTTACATACCGAGATTAATATTATACGTTTGAATGTATAAATGTGGTGTTTGAATATGTTCAAACTAAATATGTTCCGTTTGAACGGTTTAGAAACCTTCCCACTAGGTTTTGCTAGCAAATCTTTTCCATTCAAACAAACAAATTTATCGTTCAAACGGGTTTGAACTTTCCCAGGCATAATAAATTACTTCCCCGCCAAGCTTTTACTGTTCGAATGGATTTTTGTCCGTTCGAATGAAAAGAACTTTTTGAGACGATTTAATTTGTCACAGAAAATACTGTTTGAACGGTTTTGTAAAGTCATTAATTTTTTAGGATGAAATTTAAAAATTCCTTTTAGGGATGAAATTTAGTTTGTCCCTAAAAGTCAAATTTGTTGTAGTGATTATCACAACATTTCCAACACACAAGAGAAAAAAATGAGATCAAGTCGAGCTCGTCTTCCTTCTTGTTGAATATCCTTAATGTCGTGCATTACTGTATTACCACGATTTTAAAATGACCTGGACTGAGTAGAAGCAAAAAATCAAATATGATTTTTACACTTATCTGAACTTTTCTCTACATTGATTTTTTGGTTTATGGTTTCATTTAAATTTTGAAATAACAAATTGTAAGGTATGTTGAAATTGAATTGGTTACTCATGAAAATTTGAAATTGTAGCTAGGGGCATGCTGAACTTACAAAGGAAATCAAGCTAGTAGATCACTTGTATATCTCATAAGTATATAAAATACAATTATTACATTACCTAGTAGTTTTTTTAAAAGTAAATACTTATATATATTGCTAATAAAATTCAAATAGTACTACATCTTTTGTCCCTCATCAAAGCACTATAAATAACATAAAGTCCCTCCCCTATCTAGACCTTTTCACCCTTTGAAGCTAAGGCATATATACTTAGAAAGCAAGTGTGCCGCAGTATTTCCTTCTCTAGGTACATATATATCTCACCTGCCACTCCATTCTTCCCCCTAAAAGGCAATTGATATCTTCAATAATATGACCAATTCATAAAGAATCTTCATCTACTTTATTCACAGCATTGATGATTGCTAGTGCGTCCCCTTTCAATATCACATTCTCGAATGCTTGATCATTACACACTTCAAGGGCCGCGCCCTCCAAAGCGCAAAACTCTCTACTAAGCCTGGCTGATCAATATACCTTCTATTAGGACACACAGAAGCCAATATCTCCCTGTCAGCAATAATTCACAACCCCGTACTCTTTTTCTTTGGATCTAAAGCAGCATCCCAGTTAGCCTTTACAACACTAATATCTATTTTTTTTCCAACATTTAATTAATCTTCCTATATCGTATCGGCTGGATCGGAGTATGTCTCCCTTTCAGCAACATTTAATTACCAGACCTAGTAGCTTAGGAGCTTAAAATCACTGGGAAAAATATAGAACTTACTCAAATAATGAAAAATCATGTACCAAACATGTATCTTCTTTTTTTTTTTTGTTTTTTTTTTCAGGAGATAACATGTACCAAACATGGAAAATAGACCATCATCACACATAAATTAAACCACAAACTACAAAATAAAAATATGGTATCGTCACATGAAAAGAATAATAGTCACACTTGTGGTGCACAGGTGTTGACAAATAGACATAATCTTGAGACATGGAACTCGTCATAGCATGTACCGTACAAAAAATAACAGTCTAAAAACATTGCACCAAGAAAATATACAGTAAAAGTTAATCATATTTCAATGCAATCACATGTAAGATGGACACAAGTACTGGTTCTCACAAGACCTTTCTTGCAATAGCTATATTTTCTCTTCTTTCCCACTTGAATTTCCTTTAGATCTTTTTGTCTCAAAGATTGAGTACTGTCTTCCTTTAGTAGGAATCCGAGGGAGATCTTGCAATGTGAATATGCTTGATCATACATGGCTATTAAAGCCAGCACTATCAACATGATCGACTTCATTTGTATGATCAAGTCCAATGTCCATTGCAAGAAGCTCTTCATGATCAGCCTTTGTCAAAGCAAGAGAAAGATGTAGATATTTGTTTTCCCCCTTCCTTGAGTCCCATATATATTGGCCTTGTATAGTTGTGCATTAAATAGCTTTCTCTTGAAACAATAAAAACTTTCTTCATGTATAAACCTATATATGCTGCCTCTTCTTCTGATCTTGTAACAAGTTTTCCAAATTGGTTAATTTCAATGTTTTTATCTCGATGTCCTTTTCTTTCTCCTTTAGAAAACATGCATTTAATGTTTTTTCATGCTAACAGACAAAATCACTTATTACCAAGAGTTTAACGACATGAGTTCCAATTGGAAGGTTGTCACGTAAAAAAATGTAAATATCTCTCGTGAATTCAAACAAATTATTGTTCATAATGTTGAGTTTTTTCAATTCCAAATCATACCAATTAATGTGTCATATTTTGAATGACTTTGTTTAAATGTATATGTTAGTTAAGGTTAATTTAAATTATCACAAGCGGAGTAGAATTTGCCCAAATCTTTGCTCGTATTTCAGTCTACTCCAAATTATTATGGTTGCACATTTACATCGCTTAAAAGGCTACTAGAGTTTTTTAAAATAATTCCATATATACTTTAAAATCAAGAGTTTAAATAATTTTTCTAAGAAATTGTAGAGAGAGAAGGCATTTGTTTCGTCATTCATTTTTTCACGCTTATAAAACTAACGTACGAGTTTCTTGATAGGGTGGTTAATTAAATTTTCTAATTAAAAATTAATTAATTATCAGTGGTGGTGAGTTAATTAACTGCTCGTAACTCTCCATCCATATAGACAATACATGGGTCTTGAGGTATCCATCACTAACAGTATAAAATTATAAACATATTATATCGATCGTTCAGTCGATGCAATTGAGATTCTGAAAATACGGAATAAAGAGTTAATATTGCTCTCAAAAGTCGAAACTAATGTCAAACGATGCCTAATAAAAAGTTAGTTGTTGTGTACTACTATTTTTTCATTATTGAGTTGCGGGATTATATCTAAAAATGAATTGCATAAAAGTAATCTTAAAAATAGAAGTAGTTTCATTTTATTCGTTAAATCTATTTTATAATAAAAATAACTTTACAATTTGACAAACTATAACAAACTACGTCATTTTATGAAATTACATTTGTATAATCTTTTTGTAGTTAAAATATTTTCCTTTTGAATCGTGACATAGATAACTCTTTTACAATTTTTATGACTTCTTATTTTTCTAAATAGGAGATATTTTGTAAATTAATGATTCATTTTACAATTCTATATTATAAAATTCCTCTAATTAAAAAATGAACGTAAAAAATCTATATAAAAAAATTATATATTTATCATTTTCCTTCGTTTTTCCATAATAATTAAGTTATACGGAGTTACCTGTGAATAACATTCGGGACAAGGACACCACCGATCACGCACGTATGACAAAGGTGAGATCCATGGTCGGATTCCTCCGGTTGCCTAAAAGTATAGGGATTTACCTTTACAGGAGAGGAGCCAAAGTCCATCAAAATGAGATACTGATGCACGGAAACGTCCAGCGAGCTTCTATGTTTTGTCGGTCAAGCTGGACCCCACTGCCATCTCCTCTCACTATCCGACCGACACAACAGTGCTGCGACTCTTCACCGTCTATACGTCGTTGCCCCTTTCCGTTCTAAAAAATGGAGCTCTCAAGTCTCAACAATGGATGGCAACCACTGCAGATAACTTCAAAAGAACGGATTCTCGAGAAACTACGAAAATGGGACAGAGAAATATACAATTATCATCTGTAAATTGTCTAGATTTTTCCTTTCTTCTGGTCGGTTGGTTAATTTATAGAGGTTTTAGAGTTGGGGGGCTGCATCCAAATCATTATACTGTGGCTGGGATCTAGGGAACATGCAATCCCCTGTAGATGATTGCGTGAGTGATATTGCTTTACGCTCATGAGGCATGGTCCAAGAAAATCAAACTTTTCAATGATACGTTCAAAAGATCGTCATGACTTATAATTGATTAAACTGATCAGCGAGCGAGTGACTAGTCTTGCATTCATGTCAGGGAAAGCCAGAATTTGTTTAAAGTTTAAACCCTCCAACCAATGCTTTTCTCTGCATAAATCCAAACTCATTAACTATGTTCTTCTATGCAGTGAGGAGCATTAATGTTTCTCATTTCCCAAATAGGTCAGATCAGAAGATCAAAGGCTATATGTATATGTATATATATATATATATATATATATATTTATGAAGATATAACACATGCAGACAATGTACAATCAATGATGAACTTCAAACAATTGAGCTTTAGGCTCGGTTTAGATTAGAAACTCATCTCATTTCATTTCATCATTACAATTTTTTTAAATTTTTATATAAAATATAATAAACAATATAATTTTTTCAAATACCAAAATAATAATAATATTAAAAAATAATATTTTAACAATATTTTATTCAACTCATCTAAAACCATATCAACTCATTTCAAAATCCAAACGGGGCGGTCTCTTCAACTTTTCTTAGGCCTCATTTGTTTTCGCAGATGAGATGAGATGAGTTGAGATTCGCTTGGTTCCTAAACTCATCTCAACTCATCATTACAACTTTTTCAAATTCTAATACAAAATATAATAAACAATTCAACTTTTTCAAATCTCAAAATAATAATAATATTAAAAAATAATATTCTAACAATATTTTATCATCTCAACTCACCTCAACTCAACTCAACTCAGTTCAATATCCAAACGCAGCCTTAAGTACTTGAAAGTTAAATAAAATATTGTTGGAATATATTTTTTTAATATTATTTTTGTTTTGAGATTTGAAAAAGTTGAATTGTTTAATTTATTTTGTGTGAAAATTTAAGAAAATTGTAATGATTAGATAAAATGAAATGAGATGAGTTGAGATGAGTTATGAAAATAAACGAGGACTTAATCCTACAATCGGTAGCATACAAGGATTGGTAAATTAGGGGAAGAAGTATATATGCATACATCCCTCAAACACGGGTGTAATGAGAATGATTCGATCTAGGATAAAGAGTTGCATTGATTAATAAAAACATTATTTTTTCTTGTCATCTGGTAATAGTATTGTTTTTTTATTAATTAAAATGAAATCAAACTTAGGGCCCCGTTTGGATAGCCCGTGCCCCACTCCATTGATGAAGTTCACAGGTTCAAACACACCGGTAGCTACATTTTGATTCATGAGATTGTCTCGATCTGTATCTGACCCACATTTTCCCCCCCTTCATTGCCTGGAAATCACACACACACTGAAAGGCAAGGTAAAAAACACAAAAATTAAATTCGATCCAACCTTGTTGCTTGCTTGCTTTAAAGCTGGCACAGACAGAAATGCATGTAGCTTTCAATTAGGATAGATGACTCTCTGCACGAGTCCAACTTTCTATAAATTCACAAAGCCACACATAAGGAAAGCACATTTAAGAGATACCATCTACCCTTCCTGCAATCCATCTTTCTTTTCTTCACTTTCCAGCCATGCAACCCAATCTATCAGGATTTTCATCATGGTGGGGAAGAAAGCAGTCGTACTGGGTAATAAAAAGTTACAAAAACTTCATACATAACGATTGCTAGTCTATTACCGTCCGTTCGACCTTTTCAAACTACTTTTAGGCTTAATATTTGTATGCAATTTGTTTGGTTTTGAGTCTTTTGCCCCCTAATCCCTCAAATGGAGAGGAGAAGAAGGGAAAAAAAAACTCTATTGGGGGACCCACTAATCTTCTTATTTATGTCAAAGAGTACAGCCATACTCTTCTTTCATATATGCCTGTCTTCAGCACTCTGACTCACTCTCTCAGCCTGCATTTATACACAAGCAATCATTATTCTTTCTCCACACAGCAAGCTCTCTTCATCATCCATCTTCTTCCATTTTTATGGATTTCTTTCCATTCCTACTTCTAGTCCTTATGGTCCCTTTGACTTCAAGCAATGCTCAAAGGCCACCTTCTCCTGGCTACTGGCCAAGCTCTAAGTTCAGGTCCATGAGCTTTTATGATGGATATAGAAACCTCTGGGGTCCTACGCACCAAAGATTTGACCAAAATGCATTGACAATCTGGCTCGATCATACTTCAGGTCTCACTCAGTTCACTTTTTTTGTACTGCATACATTCAAATTAGCTCTTAATTAAATTCCTCCAAAGGAAATCCTGATTTTTCTCCACTTTATTTCTTGGTTTTCCCCATTACAGGAAGTGGGTTCAAGTCTGTTCGTGCATTTCGATCTGGGTACTTTGGTGCCTCCATTAAGCTTCAACCTGGTTACACTGCAGGGGTCATAACTGCTTTCTATGTGAGAGTTTGGACCCAAAATACCTCTATTAATTTTACTACTTAAGAAGAAAAACACCATTTTTAAAACTTTCTTTTGTTGAATTGGTCTATGCATGGCAGCTCTCCAACAATGAAGCTCATCCAGGTTTCCACGATGAAGTGGACATTGAGTTCCTGGGAACGACATTTGGGAAGCCTTATACCTTGCAGACCAATGTTTACATAAGAGGGAGTGGGGATGGGAGGATTATTGGCAGAGAGATGAAGTTTCACTTATGGTTTGACCCCACTAAGAATTTTCATCACTATGCTATTTTGTGGAGTCCTAAAGAGCTCATGTAAGTAGATAGAATTTTATTTTATTTTTATTAAATTACATTCTCATGTCTATATGAATTTATATGTGAAGTTATGAACTGACTTTTAAGGAAGAGTTTAGGTGTTTGGCAAAGCCCTGAAAATCATATCGACATTACTACTTGATAGGTATTAATTAAGTGCTTCTAATTTTTATGGTCGACATTTGAGCTGCAAAATTGTGAAGAAATTTATGAGTCTAACTCATCTCATAAAATCAGTTCAACAAGAGAAGATTGTTCATTTCTTATAAACATGTACAAGATCTTATCCATAAACAATGTGAGATCATTCTTATGATATTGTTAGGAGTGAATTATTATACCACTGTACAAAAGAGGTAAGAAATATTTCATCTCTCTCTAAAATCAAGGAAAAGCTAAGTGATTTGACAGGGAAATTAATTTGGTTGGTCAATAACATAATATTGTATATTGCACAAATATCCTCATATCTTGAAATATCAAAGCATTCTATTCATCGAATTTAAAATGGATATATTTGGCATTGTTAGGTTAATTGTCTTGTTGTTATTCCCTTTTTTAGATTCCTTGTGGATGATGTTCCCATCAGAAGGTACCCGAGGAAGAGTGCTGCAACCTTTCCACTGAGGCCAATGTGGGTTTATGGTTCTATATGGGATGCCTCCTCATGGGCCACTGAAGATGGCAAATATAAAGCTGACTATAGGTACCAGCCATTCATGGCACAGTACACCAATTTCAAGGCCAGCGGTTGCTCCGCCTATGCTCCTGCTTGGTGCCGCCCGGTCTCCGCCTCTCCGTTCCGCTCGGGAAGGCTGACCAGACAACAAAACTGGGCCATGAGATGGGTTCAAAGCCACCATTTGGTGTATGACTATTGCAAAGACCCCAAGAGAGACCATTCCCTAACACCTGAGTGCTGGGGTTGAAAGTAGTAAAACCTGGAATAATCGCCACGTACGTCCATTCTTATTATGCAAAGGGCATCATTCTAATTTTCACCTTGTGATGATCATCATGATGATTACTATTTTTTGAGATTTTAGTGAGAGTGTCTTGAGATGGGTCCCACTTGCCAGCAAGTTTGATGCAAGGGTACTTCAGCGTCCAAGGCTCTCCCAACAAAAGAAATAAAGTATTGGAAAATTTTGTGTGGATTTCTGTTCGAAAATATGTAATAAGGGGGAGAGAGAGAGAGAGAGAGAGAGAGAGAGGTATTGAATACAAAGTGATGGGTGTCATGGGGTTGGGTTCTTTTGGGAAGGGTTTTTCACTTCGAATAATAAAGCAGAATTTCTGTAGTACTACTGCATGTACGTGTGTTTAATATGAATATTCATTATTTAAATTATTGTATCATTTGAATTTAAAATATTCATATCTCCATGCATCTTCTATAGTTTCTGTCGTTTTATTTATTTGAAAACTCAATGCTTCTTTTCCATTTTTTTATTTAATTTGTAATAAAAACAGAGAATATTAATTACAAAGTTGGAGATAATGCATAAAAAATTAATAAGAATTCTTTAGAAATTAAACTTGAAAAATGAGGAAGTATACACATCTGAATGCATTTACAGCAAATCTAACATCAATACATGACCAAAAATAAATAAAAAAATAAAGTTTAAGGTAGTTCACAAATTTTAAGGACATTCAAAGGGACACATTCGGACGTGCATGTCATAATGGCGAGATCGAAGTCTTATATTATAAAGGGGAAAGGCACCTGTCGTAACGTCCAAAATCACATGGTGTACAGAACAATATTGAAATTAATTATGGGTAGTACTTTGTTGTTATAGCTGAAAAATGACCGTTTTGGCATTACGGGCTTTTAGGATTTTTTTTTTAAAATTCTATTTATAATTTTATAGATTTTATTTACATAATTATATGTATTGAATCTCTCTCTATCCAAATCAGACTGACAAGCTTAGTCCTGGTAAATTATTTGAGTTTGAATCGAAAATGGAATAAAAAGTACTACTCATCAGTACTCAAGTCATGTATGTTTGCTGGATGTACCATGCAACTGCCCTCCATTTTACTGCTATTTGAGTACTCCTTATTTATTTTCTTTTTCGATTTTTTTTTTCAATTTTTAAGTTGTTTATTAATAAAAAGAAATATAATTAAATAAATTATTTTTATTCATAAACAACTTGAAAAGTAAGAATGAAAAAAATGAAGCGATTAAAAGGTAGTAATTGATCAGTTGAGATGAAAGTTAAAAATTGAATAAAATATTATTAGAATATTATTTTTTTATATTATTATTATTTTTAAATTTAAAAAATTTAATTATTTTTATATTTTATGTAAAAATTTATAAAAATGTAACGATTATATCAAATGAGATGAGATGAGATTCTTTTTGTATCCAAACTTAGCCTATATATTCTTCTTGAAAAATTCTATTCATCATCTCTACACGCCACATACTACAAACCATACATAATTTTTTAATTTTTTTCCTTATCAAATGTGTGGTATATAGATGATGAGTAGAAGAACTCAATTAATTTAGGAAGAATTAAACAAAAACAATTTAAAAATAGTAAAAATAAATATAATATATATGTAGTATGTGAAGATTATGAATAGGAAAACTCGTTTTTCCTTGCTAGACTCCCTTGAGATGCATTGTCGACCTAAGCTAATACAGACGGTTTACTCAACTCGCTGCTAGAGCGAGGGCAAAATGGACTTCAGTAAACCAGCGTGACACAGGCGATTGAACAAAGAACTACAAAGCAGTTCGCTAGACATGTGTGGGATCTTGCGATTGAGCTAAATATAATAATATATAACTAGCTTTGCTTCCTAAGAAGAGTTTATGCAATGGCGTTAAAGCAAAGAGAAGATTGTAGACACAAAAAAAATTATATAATAGTAAATTTATGCTTTCATATAATCCGTTAAATTTATTTTACGATAAAAATAAAAATTACAATCTAACATACCACACGGCTATATGTGGTTCACTGAAGGTGTAAGCCTCAATAGAAGGAAAAAGGGCAAACGAGGCTTCAACATATATACGGAGGGCTTAAAATATCACAAGTCCATAATGGGTCACCAAGCCCAGCCCAAGGTGGGGGGGACTCATCAGGGGTGAAGAAATAGAGAAGGAAAGAGGAGACAAAAGGCTGAGTAAAGAAAATGCGTCAGGGGAAAAGATGAGAGGTGACATAAATGAGAGGGGATGTGACGTAAATGAGGCAAGGGGCAGATGATAAAGGGAAAAGGCGAGACCACTTCAGGGGGCTTCTTCCAGACGACTTAGGGACAGACTGTTACTTCGACATCATCTCTAGCTAGCTTCTTCAACCTTGCAACTGGAGCTCCAGCGACAGCTTCTCCACCAGAAGATAAATCTTTGATTTCCATTGCACAGTTAGGACGAGAGACTGTAAAACAAGAATATTATAGTGGATTTTCCCTCCTCAAACACCCTGTGGACGTAGCTGGAATTATACCGAACCACGTAAATCTATGTATCTCCCTCTCTTTATTTTTCCTACATTTATTTCTTATTCACCACCATGAATATACGCATGAGGGAAATCGTATAGCCACACCGAACAACCCCTGAGGGCTCCAAAGGCCCGAATCATCTCAGCGGGCCGTGAATGACTCTTTCTCCTCTTTCAGCTTGTTGTGTTGAATTTAGGCATTAACAATATATAAATAACTTCTAATGAGAGTTAGAGGCAACATAAATTGCCACCCATCCTTTGAGAATACTGTGCTTGGATTTGTGGTGACTGTTGGGAGTTAGTTACAATAATTAAAAGGAAAAAGTAGCTCCAATTATGAGTGTTAGATCTTAGTGATCAGAATAAAACTAAACTGAAGCAATTCACTTGCCTAGTTGCGAGAAATGAAATTAATAAAAGATAAGAGTGTACTTAGCCTATGTTTGGTTAGTGAGACTACCTCAACATCTAAACGTACCCTTTGTGATGAAAATTATGAAAAAAAAGAAATAAATTAATGTAAATAACATGAAAAAAGGGGAGGTTATAAGTTGCAAGAAATATTAATTATAGGTCAAATAATACATGTTAGAGGTTAGTAACTAAACTCGATAAAAAAGATTGTAAGATTTGTAGAAAAATAAAGCATGAGTTGTATCATTATGGCCGGTACGAACTCAAGACGTCTGCTTAAATATCATATGAAATAATTATTATTTCAAAAAATCTAAACCGATGAGAATAGATAAATATGTAATTATTTATATCCGTAACATTCATCTAGATAATTGGTTATTATATATAAAAATATAAGTACTCAAATTATATAAGTCCAAAATTAAGATACCCAAGCCTCCGTTCGTTTTGACCTCTAGAGTTAATTCATTATATAATATGTTTAAAAAATAGATCAGTTATATATAACGTACGTTAGAGTAGTCAATATTCCATAAAATAATTCCCATGAATAGTAAGTTGCTATATATAGTAGCTAGGAAAAAGTGATCATATTCTTCATCATTTCATTATTTAGAAGAAAAATGCTATGGAGCCCGCTTTGGGCTCCCATTTGATTTGCTTTTGCTTTTTTTTTTTTCATATAATTTTTTTAACACTTTTAAATATTTAAAAAAAATTAAAAAATTCATAATATTATTAAATAATATTTTTTTAATCACTAAGTAAAAAAAAAATAAAAATAAAAAAAATAATCGAATAAATCAAACAGAGCCCAAAACGGATTCCCTAGCATTTCCCTATTTAGAATGATATGCGTGCGTACCTCGTCATGATTGAAAACTCTGAAGTAGTTTCAATTCTAGGTCGATGCTATAACGAAGATTCTTATGAAATATAGTAAGTAGTAGGAAATTAAAGTCGTGATATTCTTCATTTTGTATCATCATTTACGTATGTCACTATAAGAAAAATGAATTTTTGTGACTAATTTATTGCAACTAAAAGACTATTTACAATCAATTTTAATTGTAAATAGTCATTTCATTAGAATTAACTAGTTATAAATAAGTAATTTTCTTATAGTACGTACATCTTTGAATTAGTAATTTCTAGGATCCCAAACGAAGATGATGATACAAAAGTTAACCAACGAATTAAAATGAAAAACCCAAGGGGCCGGGCATCTCCTCCCTAGCTAATCGTGCATGTATTCTCTCATTTTTTATTAATATTTGGTATTTTTAAATCCTTGGTCGGAATGTATTTAGATTGGATTAGGTTTTATTAATTAATTTTCAGGAGCTTTTTTTTTTTTTTTTTTACTTTTTCTTGTAATCCTTTGCTCCTCTTTGTATAACATATAATTCATGTATTCATTTACCATAATTGAGAGCTTGTCAATAAAATTGGTGTGCCGTCATTTTTTTTAAAAAATACCAAAAACTATACAATTATCTCGCTATGTATATATGTAGTTTCTAGCGTTTTCCTAATTTTGATCTATATTTTAATAAATTTGAGAAGGTTTGGTAATGATATTTTTATAATGCCATAAATGTTATATCTCATGAATTAAAGCAAAAATAATTGTATTTAGGCAACTAATTAAATTGTGAGGCCCATGACATTCAATGGTCGACCCATGCCAATTTGAAACAAAATAGGACAAGATTATCAAGGGTACTACAGACTAAAAAGAAAAGAAAAAGACAGGTCTAATAATAATACTATATATATATATATATATTTCTTTTCGTCGGGGCTCAGAGAATAATTTGCTGGTGAGATGGCCGGATGATCATCATGTTTTCAATTTCTTTCTCTCAATCAACACGACTTTTTAATTATATGATTAAAGATGCCTAGCTTCGACAACAATAATGCAAAAGGCAGCTTGATAGGCCTATGATGGATGCATGATTGTAATTGCATGAAATAGATGGACGTTGGATCCTTGGTGGGCAGCTATTGCAATGACGGCATGCATGTCTTCAAACAAGCTGTAGATCACCATCTCTCTCTCTCTCTCTCTCTCCCCTTTTGGCATTTTATGAGGGATTTGACTTGAATTTGTGATTAGAAAAGCTAGAAAGATGCCTCCCAACTACTGGAAAATAAACTGAGTACTATAGTTATTTTTATTCTCTAAATAATCATTTTCTTGATTTATTGATCAAATAATAGAATGCATGATGGAAGTGATCGAGTACATTTAATTAAAGTGTCAAGAGTTCGTGATTGGTGGTTGCAACTTTCTATCATCAGGCATGCATGATGATGATGTTATGTGCATATATGTATGCGGTGCCATGCATGTCGTGCATATATAACTATTTATTCTGTTGGCTCCATGTGAAGTTAGTATGCATGCAGGCTGATGCAGCATCCAGTGGCTCAGTGTATGGGCATTGATGATGACCCACATGCATATATGATAATTGGGGGGGTCCATGCATGTACGACAACATCAAGAAGGAAAATAATGTAGATTTATCTCTGACAGTCTTGTTATATATGTTCAACATTGATGGGCTTGAATATTAAATTGGATTGTTCAAAAATGTTGTAAAAAAAGAAAAAAAATCGAATAATCAACAAGAGTACGTACGTAAGAAATTAATACGATCACTGAGTCATGACTAATAACTAGTCAGTAATCAGACAATCAGGGTGATCTTTTACTACCATAACAACTACGTAAGAAAGGATATTTCACAATTAAAATGCCTGTGGGGAACCATCCAGAATTCTTCTCTCTCTCTTTTCTTTCTGAAAAGTTGGAGGTGGAGTGAGTGAGTGTGCAATTTCGGGCACGAGGTGTCAGAAGGAGGCAGTTATAACGAAAAGGTACGTCAAAAGGGGAGGAATATTCGACTGAGATAGTTTTGTTAGTGGAGGAGGACAGCAGCATAGGGCAGCAAAAGTGCTGGTCAGAGGGAGTTATACGGTGGTGAAAGATGGAGAAGCTGAAGGAACTGGAGGAAAAATGGTGCAAGTTTTGTCTATCTGAAAAGGAGGCTGCAGACATAACTTTCGATGAAGAAGAGGATGAAGCTCTGAGACACAAAGAGAACAGAAGCTTGGTGGGGAAGGTTTGTTCATCGAGAGTGATAAGCAAAGAAGTTATCGGATCAACCATGGGCAAGGTGTGGAGGATTAGCAAGACAGCAATATTTATGGAGGTATACACTAATACTTTTGTCATTACTTTTGAAACCAAAGCTGATAAGGAGAAGGTATGGGCTGGTAGACCGTGGCTGTTTGATTATCAGTTGTTAGCCATGAAGAATTTTGATGGACTTACTCCTCCTCAGAGGATGAGTTTTGAGACGGAGAGTTTCTGGGTAAGGATGCACAACCTACCCTTAATGTGCATGACTAAAGCTCGAGGAGAGCAAATAGGACGAACTGTGGGTCAAGTAGAGGAGGTGGATACTCAGGCAGATGGTGTTGGGTGGGGAAAAGTTCTGCGAGTACAAATTAAGATGAATATAAAGATGCCTTTGCCTAGAGGTAGAACAATAAAGGTGAAAGGTGAAAGCCTTTGGATACCTTTCAGTTACGAAAAATTACCAAGGTTCTGTTTCTTATGTGGATGCATAGTACATGAAGAATCAGGATGCTTAAAAAAAAAAGGAGATGAAGATGGGGGGGAACAATATGGGGTATGGTTGAGGGACAATCAAGGTTATAGGGGAAGGAGCTATTATCAAAACACAAATGGGGGGAAAGAAGAACAGAAGGGAAAAATGGGTATGGGAGGGGGTGGAAAAAATGATAGGGAGTCTGAAACTAATGGTTTGGAGGGAAACTTTGAGAGTCGAGAGGAAAGGGAAGAGAATGGGAGAAAAGAAAATATTGAGGTTACTAATAGAGAAGAGGAAATGGTTGGAACATTGGTAAGTTTGGAGAGAAAAGAAGGTGAAGGGAAAAGAGAGAAAGTGAAGGAAGGGGATGTTTTAGGTGTTAGGAGTGAAGTTGTAAAGGAAGGAGAGATGGGAGAGAATGTGCTGATAGATAAGGTGGGGGATGGAAAAAACCTAAAATAGAAATTAGTCTGAGAAAGGGAGGAGTATGGAAGAGAAAAGCAAGGGAAAAATGGATGAGACGGGAGAATGAGGAAGTCACCTTGGGTAGTTTAAAAAGAAATCATGATGCAGTGGAGGGGAAGCAGAAAAACCAAGGAGGGAAAAAAGCAAGAGGGGGGGAAGTGGAGATGAAAGAAGCGAGTACAAAGATAGTGGCGGTGGCTGGAAGTCAGCCCCGCCAAACATTATGAAAATCCTAAGTTGGAACTGCTGAGGGTTGGGGAACCCTTGGACAGTTCAGGACCTCTGCTGTATGGCAGAGGTTAAGAAACCCAGTATAATTTTTATTATGGAAACAAAAAGTGGAAGGGATAATTTTGTGTGGTTGAGGAGAAGGCTGAAATGTGAGGGCAGTTTTAATGTGAAATCAGTAGGTAAAGGGGGAGGATTATTGTTACTTTGGAATGATAAGGTGAATGTTGAAATAAAAAATTATTCACAAAGACATATAAATGCTTGGGTGAGGGATGATGAAACAAAAGAGAAATGGCTTTTTACAGGCTTCTATGGGCATCCTGAGGTGGGTAAAAGGAAGGAATCATGGGAGTTATTAGCTGCCCTAAAACCAAAGGGATTAAGGGGTTGGTGCATAGTTGGTGATTTCAATGAAATAATTTCCAATGATGAGAAAGTGGGAGGAAGACCAAGAGTTGAGAATCAAATGGAAGGTTTTAGGGAAGTTTTAGCTAAAAGAAATCTACATGATTTAGGGTGGAAGGGAGAGAAGTTTACTTGGAGCAACTTGCATGAGGATGAGACCTTCACCAAGGAAAGATTAGATCGAGCAGTTGCAAATTCAGGTTGAATTGAAGTTTTTAATGAGGTATGGGTAGAAGTCCTTGCTGCAAGAACTTTAGATCACAAGCCTATTCTGATACATGTGCTGAAAGGAAGAAAGAGGAGTTGGGTTAAAAATCAGGGTTTCAAATATGAAGCCAATTGGGCTCTAGAGGAAGATTGTGAAGGGGTGGTGAGGGAGGTGTGGAATAAGGTAGAGGGATCTGTTTTTCCTTTAGAGAAAGTGGGTTATTTCCTAAAAAAGAGTAAGGAAGCTTTCTTGAAGTGGAGTAGACAGAGAAGAAATGGGGGTCAAAGTGAAATAGAGGAAAAAATAGAAGTCCTTAAATAGCTTCAGGCTGTGGAGGGTATTACTAATGTAAATGAGATGAAAAAAAGTAAGAAATGAGCTGAATTTATTATTGGAGAAGGAGGATTTAAGGTGGAGACAAAGGGCCAAGGTTAATTGGTACAAGCTTGGAGATAAAAACACAAAATTTTTTCATGCTTGTGCCAACCAAAGAAGAAAGAGAAACACAATTAGGGAGGTCACAAATGAGCAAACAGAAGGGCAAGTGAAAGTTCTGAGATTGAAAGAATTTTCAGTCATTATTTTGAAAATTTGTTTAGAACTACAGATCCTTCAAGTGAAGCTTTGGAAGAGTGTTTAAGTGGTTTAGAGCCAAGAGTGACAGGGGGAATGAATGATTTTCTATCCAAGAATTTCAATAGATCCGAAGTTGAGGAAGCTTTGAAGCAAATGTCCCCATTGAAGGCACCCGGACCAGATGGTTTTGGAGCTTGCTTCTATCAAAGTCACTGGAATGTAATTGCTGAGGAGGTGTGTGAGGCTGCTTTATCTGCTCTTAATGGTAACTCATGGATCCCTTCTTTGAATTATACTTTTGTAGCTCAAAGGTAAAGGAACCTGTTTTGGTGAGTGATTGCAGGCCAATTAGTTTGTGCAATGTCTTGTACAAACTAATTGCAAAAACCATTAACAATAGACTCAAGAAAGTATTATCTGAAATAATTTCTTCTACTCAAAGTGCCTTCTTACCTGGTAGATTAATATTAGACAACATCATGGTAGCATATGAGTTGATACATTCAATGAAGACCAGGAAAAAAGGAAGATTGGGGAGCATGGCTGTTAAACTTGATATGTCAAAGGCTTATGACCGAATTGAATGGGTTTATTTAGAAGCTGTGATGAAGAAACTAGGCTTCTGTGATAGGTGGGTGTCTCTCATTATGAAGTGTGTTTCAACTATAACTTACTCAGTGTTGATTAATGGGAAGCCAGGAGAAGTTATTAGTCCATCAAGGGGTCTGAGACAGGGAGATCCCCTTTTCCCTTTTCTGTTTATTTTATGTGCTGAGGGACTGAGTTGTTTACTTAATCAGTCAGAAAGAAGGGGAATTACAAAAGGGATACAAGTGGTTAGAGGTGGGATCTCCATAAATCACCTACTATTTGCAGATGATTGCATGGAAGAGCTTCTCTTGAGGAGTGGAACAAGTTGCAAGTGATTTTGAATAAGTATGAGGAGGCATCGGGACAGTTTCTCAACAAGGATAAAACATCCATATTTTTCAGTAGTAATACCTCGATAGTTGATAAAAAAAGAATTCTGGAGGCTGGAAACTTAGTAGCATGTGGAAGTTTTGAGAAATATTTAGGTCTTCCAACTATTGTACGAAGATCTAAATACAATACTTTCAGAGTACTGAAAGAAAAGATATGGAAAAAGATTTCAAGTTGGAAGAACAATTTTTTATCCCAAGTTGGGAAAGAAGTGATGATGAAAGCTGTGCTGCAGGCTATACCAACGTACACCATGAGTGTCTTTAAGTTGCCTATGAAGTTATGCAGTGAAATTAACACCATGTTCTCTAAATTCTGGTGGGGTAAATTTCAAAAGGAGGGGGGAATTCAATGGAGGAAGTGGGATAAAATGGCTGGACAGAAATTGAAAGGGGGACTGGGTTTTGGGGATTTGTAATGCTTTAACCTAGCTCTCCTAGCCAAACAAGGTTGGAGGCTTTTTCAATTCCCTAACTCTTTGGTTGCAGTAATTTTTAGAGAAAAATATTTTAAGAATACTAATTTTCTGGAGGTGAAGCTTGGGCCCAAACCTTCCTTGATTTGGAGAAGTTTTTGCAGTGCTAGGGAGGTAATCAAGGAAGGTATAAGGTGGAGAGTTGGAGATGGTAAGAAGATCAGAATCTGGGGCCATAAATGGTTGAACTCACCATCTTCTTTTACAGTGCAGTCCCCTATCACACAGCTCAGTATAGACTCAAAGGTTGCAGAACTTATGGTAGAGAACAAAAGAGAGTGGAATGAGGCATTGGTTAATGTCATTTTTGAGAAAGAAGAGGCAGAATAGATTTTGAGCATACCAATTAGTAGAGGATCAAGTGAAGACAAGGCGGTTTGGGGGCCAACAAAGAAAGGGCTTTTTACTGTGAGGAGTGCATACTATCTTTTACTCGAGAAGAGGAAAAGTTTAAAGGGGGAATCATCCATAGAACTTCAGAGTGACAGCAGATGGAAGAGCATTTGGGGGCTAGAAGTTCCTAACATGGTGAAGCTGTTCCTTTGGAAGGCAGCAAATGAGCTACTTCCAACAAAAAAAAATCTTTTTCTGAGAAAGGTAGTTGAGGATCCTTTCTGTCCAGTGTGTTTTAAAGAAGAAGAGTCAGTCATACATAGTTTGTGGGAATGTTCAGCAGCTAACGATGTTTGGGCAAATGACTTGAGTGGAGTCTCAAAGTGGAAAAGGGAAGGTGGAGATTTTCTGGCTTTGTGGGAGAGGTTGATGGGAGGTTTGGATAACACTAAACTAGAAGAGATAGCTGTCCAGCTAAGGAAAGTGTGGCTAAGAAGGAACACTGCAGTGTTTGAAAAAAGACTTACATGCCCAAAAACTTTGATAACAACATCCATTGAGTCACTGGAGGCTTTCAAACAAGCTAACAGGTTGACAAATAGTAACAATGCAGTTCAACAGAGGATAGTGACAGTAAACAAGACTAGGTGGATTCCACTAGCAGCAAACTTTGTTAAGATTAATTGGGATGCATCTTTGGATGTAAAGGAGAGGAGAATGAGAATGGGGATTATAATCAGAGATGAAAATGGAGAGGTATTGCTTGCAGCATGTGATAGCAGAAGAAATGTCGTGAAACCTGATATTGCAGAGTGTCATGCTCTTTGGAAGGCTATGCAGCTATGTAATGATCTTAATATCCAAAATGCTATATTTGAAGGAGATGCCAAAGCTGTTATAATGGCAGTTAAAAGTGAGGAAGAAATTTTTTCTTACTTAGATTCTTTAATTGATGATATTAGGAATGTATTGAGCTTTAGAAAGGATTGGCTTTTACAATTTGATTACAGGGAAAAAAATACAGTGGCACACAACTTGGCAAAATCTGCCTTACACATAGTGGAGGAAAAAGTTTGGATAGAATTTGTTCCAGCTTTTATTGTAAATAGTCTGGAATATGATAGAAGTTGTATGCAGGAAGTTAATATATGAAAGTTATGAGGTTTATTCAAAAAAAAAAAAAAAAAAAGAAAGGATATTTTACCATGGGTAGTGTTGGTCTGTCGCTTTGATTGCTGCCGTGCTTCCTAGTATAAATTTTATTTTTTATTTTTTATATTTTTATATTTTTTAACGTATTTAAGTATTTTAAAAAATAAAAAAATATATTAATACACTAATAGTCACTTCCTTAATCAGTAAATAAAAGAAAAAAAAATTAAATACATAAACGGTCAAAATGAGGCGACATAGTAATATTATTCATTTCACAATACAATATTTGAGACAAAAGAGTATTTATGATAAATGGTCATTTACGATGAGAATGACTGCTTATAACGAAATTGTACTCATTTTGATAAGAAACGATCATTTTTCTAAAATATAATTGACTACAAATAAATCTTCTTCTTCTAGCTAGCTAGCTAACCGATTATTTTCCATGAGAGTGACTCGTCTGGATAGGGTTTTTTTTTTTTTTTTCTAAACTAATAAGAGATTTTATAAATGCGAATAAATAGATATAGTCAAGTACACAGAAAGTATACAAGCTGAAACACCTAAATACAAGGTATGAACTAGGAACTAGAAAAGTCCGAAAGAAAAAAAAAAATTAAATTATTCTCATTCGATACAAGAACTTTCACCCAAAGACAAAGAGTTTAAAAGAAAAACTCTAAGTTCTCACAACGAGCATTCTCTATCATCAAAACAGAGTCCATTCCTTTAGCCATAGACACCAACATTAAGCATAGAGGAATCCATCTTCCAAATATCATCAATGCAATGGCTGCCCATAAAACCTTTCCTACAAGCTAAGAGTTCCACCACTCTCTTGGGCATCACCCAAGTTATACCCGACTTGCTGAAAATCTCATCCCAATTAAAGAGTCTTTGCCACCTCACAATGCAGAGATAAATGATCAATCGACTCCCTTCTTGCATAAATAACACTAGTTCAAGCAAATTATACCGTGCTTCCTCGAATTATCTGTTGTCAGAATTTTCCCAAGGAACACCAACCAGCAGAAAAAAGCAACTTTACTTGATACCTTGGATCTCCAAATACACTTCCAAGAAAATTGGTTGGCATAATGGCACGTCAGCACTTTATAATAAGAGCTAACCAAAAAAATAGAATTTCCAGCATGTTGTCACAACATTCTGTCCTCTCTTCCCTGCACCATTTTCATGTCATACAACCTATTGAAAAAGCAAAGTAACAATCGAGACTTCCCAATCATGGACGTCTTTAATAAATCTCACATCTCATTGAGGGATATTATTAGAAAAAATTACAAAATAAGTCACAGTGACGTCTTTTTCTCTTGCCATCCTAAAGGGGGAAGTAAAAGCATTCATTAGAGCCAAGTCCATACACTAAAGACCATGCCAAAAACTAAAGAATGGCCGAAATAGTAACCGGCACGGGGTAAGTCACTTTTCCATACTGGGTCAAATTCCAGTCTTTTCGGTCGGCTTTGGACCATTCCGGCCGAATTCCGATATTCTAGCCGGAATAGGTATTTCAGATAGGAATTTGCATGCTTGGAGGTTGAAGACCTGGACGCAAGTATGAAAACTAGAGTCACAAAGACACAGAAAGAGAATTGGCGTTGGAACTTAAAGTCTTTGAAAAGAAAAGCTAACATCTCTGCGTGAACAAACCAATAAAAATATAAAATTTTAGAAACTAACCGGGTAAAGAAAGAATTGCAGACCATACATTAGAATTTTTCTTATTCTCTCTCTTTAACTTTATGGAGCAACGTATACTCCTACTAATAAAAATAATGTCTTTGCGTTTTATTATTGATTAAAAAATGCTATTTATTATGTTCACTTTCAAACCGGTTTGAATATACTTTATGAGTGTTTTCACTTTTTATTATATTTTTAAAACTTGTAATGATGTTTTTAAGATTTAGAATGTATTTATATATATAACTCTTTATATCACTATAACAAAAAAGACTTTTTGGAATGATTTTCTTTTAGAACGAAATGAAAATCGTCTCAAAAAGTGAGATTTTGGGACGAATTTCAGATTTCGTATAAAAAAAATGACGGAAGAACAAAACCGTTTGAACGCTTTCGAACGGTATAATTAGGGACGAATATTTTGTCCCTAATAATGAAATCGTTCGAATGTAATGTTTTAACGTTCGGACGTACATTTTGGCGCGTTAAGTAATATTATGATAGCGGGAAATTATTCCACCGTTCGAACGTGCAATTTTAACCGTTCGAATGATTAATCAGCACTGTTTGAATGTACATTTTGGCACGTTAAGTATATTTATTATAGCGGGAAACTACATTACGTTCGAACGTAGAATTTTACCATTCGAATGATAAATCGGCACTGTTTGAATGTGCAATTTGGCGCGTTACATTAATATAGCGGGAAATTGATATACCGTTCGAATGTACAATATTCACCATTCGAATAATGAATCAATACTGTTCGAACGGTATTTTCATGGTTCGAACGGTGATCATATGTTTTTTCTTTTTAGAATTATATTTATATCAACTAGTAATTATAAAAATTTATCAATTTAATTATAGGAATAATATCAATCAATAATTAGTTTAGAAAATAAAAACTAATATTAATTCATAATTAAATACTGAATTTACAAAACACTAAATATTGTCCATTCTAAAAACAAAATAAATAAATAAATAAAATATAAAAAGTACTAAGACGCCAAATCTTTGCACACTTCCTCGACTGCAGCTAAGCGTTCCTCTATCTGTGTCAGTCGAGTACTGATGGTGACTTGAGTCGCAGACATGGCATCAAGCTTCGTACATAACTCAGAGATGGTACCAGTAATCTCTGTACGAAACTCAGACACAGCAGAACGGACCTCCATACGCACTGCATCGATCAACACTGATGTCTGTCTGCGGATTGCTGCACGCACGACCTCAGCCATGTCCTCATGAATAGCGCTATGTACTGATGCCTCGATCTGTCTGGATGTCCCAGCGGCCGATACATCGTGATATCCCGGCTGTGCATCTCTCTGAGGATCAACCGGGTCTGGAACATGTCCACGAAGACGCAGTCTCGAGTGTCCCATGCTGCGCGAGAGGGTGGTGCTGTTGATCGGCCACATCGGCTCCCGTTTACGCTCGGCAACATCAGGCACAACACCAGCAAATAGCAGAAATCAGGTGATCAGGATCCCGAATCGCAGTATATCTGTCGAAATGTACCGAGACTTTGATCGAATCCTATCGAATATATACCCCACTAGGTCGATAGTAATACCACGAGCGACTCGTATCATAAATTTCGTCTGGTCAATGCCAACCTCTGTCTTGTGCTGCCGAGGGTCAATATTACTGGCGATTATCAAATTCAGGATCTTGAAGAAAGAAGATAGATCTGCCTGCTTGATGATCTTCGTCCCATCATACGGGGGAGTATCTGGACCAACAACCAAATCCCTCACCTCATGATCAGCAAGGGTATCAACCTCATCTGTATAAACTAGTGCCTCCTCCTCAGCTGTCTCCGCCTCAGCTGAAGGATCAGACTCTCTAGGCACCACATTTGGATATGCATCTAGCAGCCTAAAAATACCGAGATGCTCAGCGAGTCCGTCTCATGAAAATACAACTGAAACTCCTCGGACAGAGATCCTGTATGCCCCTTCGTCATCTGAGTTGACACCACCGAGCTCTCTATAGAACTCAGAAACAACGTCAATATAGGAGACGGTCCCCCATGACTCCTCCCGCTCCTCTAAGATAGGTCCCCAACCACATTCGCTGAAGACTGATGGCAGGGAATGACCCTCCCAGACAAGACTCTGGAAGTCAGAAATCTTCACTTGTCGCTCTACTGAAACAGTCCTCTCCCTGCCTGGACTGATACTAGTCTAAGTTGGATTGCGTCGCTTACGTCCCGCCCTAGAATAAGACATTTTAATCAACTTGAAATTTACAATTAAAGAGTTTATCAATATATTAACGATAAAAATATAATAAATAACTAATCACTAAATTACATACGAATAGTAATTTAATAAAGTGAGACATTGTGAACAACATAATTTTATAAAAATAATATCACATTATTTAATATTAATTAGATTAATATTTAATAGAAATTAAATATTTAACAAAATGTGATAAATTTCTATATTAATTTAATTATAATATAATATCTATTCTCGTAAAGATTTAATAGAACTATAATATGGAATAAAGACATCGATTCACTACTGTTACTAAAATTAATTATTCCGTTCGAATGCTTAAAATAGTGTTCGAACGGTATGCAAACCTGTTTGGCTGGTATACCGTTCGAACGTATAAAGCAACGTTCGAATGGTCTACTACTTGTTTGTATCGTACCGTTCAAACGCACTAACCAGGGTTTGAACAGTATGCGAATTTAACTCAGCGCCTTCGCTGAGTCGACTCAGCCTTTTAAATCCATGGAATCCTTCGATTCCATCAATTTTTCAACAAAAAAATTGAAAGAGACTTAAATAAACCTTCCTACAATGGATTTAAGCAAATCTACGATGAGTATTGATGAATAAATTGTTTTATCCTAATTTAAACAAATAATCCATCAAAAACCTAAATTTAAACAATAAAATAGTTAGAAAAATAGCTTACCGGTGCTTAGAGAAAGAGGCTTCGATTGGGCACTGTTCGAGGTGGCGATGACGGCTTTAAATGGTAGAGATGGACGGTTCACTTGGAGAAAACGAAGTTTTGTTAATCGTTCGAACGTCCATGAAAATGACCGTCCGCGAGAACTTATTTATGCAATACCATTCAAATGGTTAGTAAATACATTCGAACAGTCTAATTCAATATATTAATATATTATTATTTTCGTTATAGTTTAATTAGATGACACTATCTATGTTAGTACTATAGATGACATTATATATGATACTATATATGTTATATATATAGTCTAATATATTAACATAATATATTTTAGTTATAATCTAATTAGATGACACTATATATATCTTATCTATATAGTCTAATATATTAACGTATTATATTTTAGTTATGGTTTAATTAGATGACACTATCTATGCTAGTACTATAGATGACATTATATATGCTAATACCAGAGCCATTCTTCCTCAAACTAGCCCCCAAACTCAAAATATACACATCTCACTCAATTATTATCGGATTACTACTTGTTGGGGAGCCCTTCGCACGGCATATAATATAATCTCCTTGCATTTTCATTTCTAAAAATTCAGGTATGCCTTTTATATTCTCATTTTGGTTGAATATAATATTTTGCAATGTTAGAAATTTGTATACTATTGATATTGTTGTTTGTGTTGCTGTGAGAAATTTGTATTTTCGGATTAATGGGGTTTTCGGTTGTTGAAGTCGACTAAAATCTGGAATGAACACGTTCGAACGGGTTAGGATTACCGTTCAAACGTGTATGTTATGTTCGAACATAGTGTAGCATCGTTCAAATGTAAACTATACATCAATCTATTTACAATTAGAATACAAATATACAAGGATAGTTGTAAATTATATGTACTACTAAATCTTTAAATTAAAATACAATAGTTAAGATTTAATAATACTTAAATACTTAATTCTAAATTAATAAAATTAATATTTAAATTAAAATACTATTAAATGTATCAGTAGTTTGAAATTATATTTACTTATTGAATGTATCAGTAGTTTGAAATTATGCTGCCAAAGAGGAAGGAAGTTCGCAACCCATCTCCACCTGTTCCTAGCTCTCCTTTAGACTTACCATTAGAGATTGACTCTACAGAACAAGATAAAAATCTAATACTCATAAAAGTTATTAATTAAGGTCATATAATAGACATATAAATTAAATGGATTACAATGTTATATTTTATAGAGTCTACAGTACAATCTCGTCAAGGTCGAGGCACCACTAGAGGGGTGACGTTGGAAAAATATCGGAAGGTGGGTAAGATCAAGCTTAACATTCATGAAGAATATACCGGGGGCAAAGGACAACCAGTAGCTTGGCTTGCATCGCATGTGTGTGCTCTTACACGAACTTACGCACCTTTGGCAACGACTTCATGGAAGAAAGTCCTCCAAGATGTTAAAAAGCTTATCAAGAAGCATTATTTGGTAATGTTTAAGACATTGATTTAGTATAATAAATTTCTATATTTTACTTAAATTTAGAATATTATAAATGATAATGTGTTTGTGACTATTTTTTTCAAGGATGATTTGGAATTAAATTTTGGTCGGAGAGAGGAGCGTAAGACTGTGGAAGAGCTTATGGGTAATGTATTCCGCAAATATAAGGCGAGGTGTCATGAGCATTATAATAAGTTTGAGAAAAAGGAAGATGTACGCTAACATCCTTTTTAGAATGTCTGACCTTTTGAGTGAGAAAAACTTTGTGACATGTTTGAGGATCCATCATATCAGGTTTAATTAAATTTAATTATTCTAATTGTCGTATTTGTCATTTCGCTTCATAATATTTTCAATTTCTTTGTCAGATCATAATTGGAGAGTAGACTCATCCTGATGCCCGTAAAAATTATGTAAATATTATAACCTGTTTTCATTAAATATATTAGAGTATTTATGATGATATTAATTCTTTATCTTATATATGTCTAGGATAAAATAGTTGCCCTACGTGCTGAATCTGTGTCAGATCAAAATTCCTCAACAAATGATATTGATATTTTTACACAAGTCCTGGGTCAACGTTCAGGATATTTGAGGGGTTTGGGTCGCTGTGTAAAGCCTTCTCCCTCTTCCTCTTCTTTTGGGAATGCATCTATGACTTCTATAGCGCTAGAGAATGCGAATTCTAGAATCGAAGAATTGACTGCAAGGCAGCATGAGTTAGAGGCTCAACTGACAAAACAAATAGATATGAAGATGCGTCTCAAACAACATGAAGAACAACAAGAAAAGTTCAGAAGACATATGCAACTCCAAATGCAGCAACTTATACAATAGTACAAGCCTCCAAGCAACTGATGGTTTTTTGCGTACAGATTTTGAGATTATCTATTTATGTACGAACAATGCCCGTCTCACGGTTATTTATTTAGTTCGCACTTATTATAAAAATTTTGTGAGTGTTAAACAATTTCTAATGTATTTTTTTAAATATTATGAATGTCTATTTGATTTTCTATTATTGACTTTAAATAAAATAGTTACCGTTCGAACGAACAAATAATGTTCAAACGGTAACATAATGTTCGAATGCAATTTATTTTCGTCGAGTTTGAACGATCACATAACGTTTGATCACTATTTATCTCCGCAGTGTTCGAACATAACTTATACCGTTCGAACCAAAATACCATTCGATTTGACCCTTTACCGTTCGAACGCAAAGGTACATTCATGCCGTTCGAACAAATTCATGTTTGATCGAACAAATTTTGTAATCGTTCAAACACGTTACTACTATTTGAACTTAAAATTGTTTCCGTTCGAACAATATTCTGGGACGAATTTCAACCGTGACAAAAGAAATTCCCGTTCGAACGGTTTCCTTCAATTTCTTCCCAAAAGATATTTTTTGAGACGAAATGGTGATTTTTGTCCCAATATACCTTTTGGCACAGTGTTGTTGGCACGAGCTTGGGAATATTTTTTTTCATCCCAAAACATTTTTTGGGACGAAATGGCTGTCTTTTGGGATGAAAATTTTCGTCCCAAAAGACCCTTTCTGTTGTAGTGTATAATTTCTTGATATGTCGATTATCTCAAAACGGTATACCGAAATGTATCGGTACCGAAATATTCCAATCTAATACTTCAACCGGAACGGAACTCAAAACTTTGTTTCTAACTTTGTTAGAACATCAACTAGCTCGGACTCTCCCATATTTAGCATCAATAATATGTTTTCATTATACATCCCTCTCTAATTGATATCTCCAAAGTCACTTCCCAAGATGCACTGCTACCCTTTCCAATCTTTGCAAAAGGAAAATTGTGGAGAATGAATTCTTCCCTATTTGCAAAGTACACCCAGAATTAGTGGGTCATGCCATTTGGAGTTGTGGTGGAGCTTGAGATGTCTAGTGCCAAGGTAATAAGAAAATTCCAAAGATGGTTTTTCAAAGTGAATCTTTTTTGGACATTTGGAGCAAACTATGTAATACTCTCTAGCAAGAGGAACTAGAGGAAGCAACAATAGTAGCAAGGTTGATATGGTTCAGAAGAAATTATTTTGTTCATGGAAATCGTTTCATCAGAAATGGCCTAAGCCTCATCATCAGTGCTAGAAAACCAATTGAGATGTTGTGATTGATAAGGAGGAGGGAAAGATTGGCATAGGTGTGATCATTCGGGATGGAGAAGGCTAGGTGATAGGTTCTCTTAGTGCTCCCAGAAGTCTATATGCAAATCCTCGGGTGGATGGATCTTATGCTGTAACGGTTGCTACAAATTTCTGTAAAGAAATGGGCATTTGATCACTTATATTGGAAGGAGATGCCTTACAAGTGGTGAATAGATTTTCAATGAAGAATCTAGATTGGAGCCAGATAGGTTGCTTACTTGAGGATACCAAAACTCTGCTAAATTCTTATGCCTTTTGGTCAGTTGTCCATACAAGAAGAGAAGCTAATGAGGCTGCTCATATTCTTGCTCAAGAAGCATTATCTCTACAAGAGGATTTCAGAGGATTGGAAGAAATTCCAACATGTATTTAGTCAATTGTATCTCTTGAGATGTTGTAAGACTTGTTGAGCAATAAAATTTCATCCTTTTATCATAAAAAAAAAAACCTCAAATTACGAATCCCCAAGCATCCACAAGTAACCAATGAACAAACTTTATCCCAACTTACTAGATGGGATTTCCTATCTTCCCCAAGACCACCCCACAAAAAGTTACGGAAGATTACAAGCCACCCCAATGGGCAAAAGAAATAGGGGACGAAAATATATTGGAAGATCAGACAACATACTTTTAATCAGGGTAATTCTTCCCCCTTTGGACAAACAAATCATTTTCCACCTAGCTAACCTCCTTTCTATTTTCTCAATCACTCCATCCCAAATCAACAAATATTTATGAGGGGCACCTAAGGGGAGGCCTAGATATTTCAATCACTCCATCCCAAAATGTTTGCCAAATCCTTAGTATTCGAAACATTGCCCACTGGAACTATTTTTGACTTAGATAAGTTGACTCTAAGCCTAGAAACAACTTCAAAGCATAACAAAAGAGCTCTCAAACATCGAAGGTGATCTTGGTTTGTGAAAATAAGGGAATCATCAGCGAAAAGGAAATGTGAGACCTTGAGGCTACCAAGAAAGTCCTCAGCCACCAAAAAACCCGACATGAAATTCCCATCAATAGCTGAATCAATCATCTACTCAAAGCACCCATGAAAACAATAAAGAGAAAATGAGACAAGGGGTCTCCTTGCTTCAAACCTCGAGACTAGACTATGAAAAAATCTAGTCGGGGAGTCATTAAGCAAAATTGAGAATTTGACCAATGAGATATTATGTTTGATCCACACATACCACTTCTCTCCAAAGCCATGTCTCGCAAGTCAATATCAAAGAAACTCCCAGTTAACATGATCAAAAGCTTTTTCCATGGCCAGCTTAACAAGAATACTTGAAACTCTCTCTAAATTCACTTTCTGAACATTCATTAGCAACTAATACCAAGTCAAGGATTTGTCTCCCCCTAATGAATGCTTAAAGGTAGCATTAAGTCTTTTCTCATATTTCATATACGCATGAAACTCGATAACAACCTTCATAATACCCTCTCTCACAACATCCTAACAATCTTGTAAGAAAGCCATAGAAAAACCTTCTAGACCCGGGACTTTGTCTCACACCATTCCTCTAACCACATGTAGTGCATCCTCTTCCTCAAAAGTTTGTCTCTAGCCAATCCACATAATGCTGGTCAATATATCCAAAATCCAGCCCATCAAGTTTAGGTCTCCAAGAGTAATCCTCATGAAAAAGCTTTCCATAGAAGTTAACAATGTGAACCTTAATATCCGAAGGATCCAAAAGAATATTGTCACTTGATTGAAAAACTTCAATGTAATTGTTTCTACTGTGAGAGTTCGTCATATAATGGAAAACATTAGTGCTTTTGTCACCTTCCTTAAGCTAAAGAGCCCGAGATTTTTGTTTTCATGAGATCTCCTCCAATAGAGAAATCTTCTTTAATTTAGCAACACCTCAACCTTTCTCAACCTATCCTCCTCCAAAATCCCCCCCCCCCACCCTCGACACCTCTATCCTCCAATGATTGTAGCTAATAAAAAAGAATCTTCCTCTATTCATCTGCATTTCCAAATATTTCCACATTCCAAATCTTCAAGTCATTTTTTAAGACTTAGAGTTTTCTAGCCAAAACCAAAACTTGGAGAACCAAAAAACTGATACAACGACTACCAAGCCCTAACCCTATCCATGAAACCCTCATCCTTCAACCAGTTCCACTACCCTCCTATCCCACATAACTAGAATACCACCCGAAAACCTTTGGAGACCAAAGCAGTCCAACCCACATAGGGACAACCCCATTTAGTTTTCTAAAAATATATAACATCCATCTTCCGTTTTTGAATTAAGTGCTTCACCTGGAGGTGCTTTCAAAAGTTATTTAGCCCTCGAACATTCCATGAAATAATTTTGGGTTCATGAGAGGCTAGATACAGCCCATGACTTGCCTTTGCCTCTAAGTGCACTCCCTTCCAACGCATCATAGTTGATGGAACAAGATAATCTCTCTAGTTCACTTTCCTTTTTAGAGGCGGGTTTAGCCAAAGATGGTTGACCCGCTTCAATGGCTATGAGAAGGGCTTTAAATTGTTCTTCAGATCCTTCATAAGAAACCCCCACACATTCCTTCATTTCATCAACCTTTCTAAGCAGCCAATAAGAAGAAATATTAGCCCATTCAAGCCACGGATGAATAGAACATAAAGGATCAGGGTCTGCGTCAAACCCATCCAACCCATCTAAAACACTAAGGGAAAAAATAGAATCTTCACCAATAATGATCTGCAAGTTAGAAGCAACTGATTGAGAACAGAGAACCCCCAAAATAGACTTCCCAGAAGACGCACGAACATTGTTCATCCTTTCCATGCTACACTCCTCTTCTTCAACATCATCTGCCTCAAGCTCCTTATTAGAACCACAAAGGGGTTGCAGGGAAGAGGAAGAAGGAGAAACTGACCTCTCTGCCAGGTTTTTCGAGCAGGAAGTGTTATCTCGAGCCTCGGGAGAGGGTTCCAGAACTTTGTTGTGAAAAATCTCCGTAGCCGGAGGAAGAATTTTCACTAGAATACCATCGAAGGAGTTGCCAGAGTTCGTTGGTCCTTTCTGCGATGGTGGCCGAGTCCCTGGATCAACTATCGCCTTGGGCAGAGAAACGGCGACTTGCGGGCTCTTAGACTACTAAAGGCCATTGTTTCTAGCCCACCACATCGCAGGCCTAGAGGCAGCCATGTGATTAACCATAAAATCAGGCCCAAGAGAAGAGCCTATCAACTGAGGCCCATTTTTGTTGCTGAAGCCAGAGCAACCCAAACGACCCAAGCCCATGATAAGCTCCAAGTCCAAATCGGTTTTCTTAAGCAAAATACGAACAAAGTCCTTTATTTCTAGTAACTCAGCCCGCACGTCCCAGAGCGAACCTTCAACTACTTCGACGGTTTGTAAAACTTCTAAAGACCAACCGTCACCTCCACCCAAAGTGTTACATGGTTGGAGATTACTAGACTTGCTGCTCATTGTATTAGTGCCCACCCTCAGAGCACCTTTTGCTCTGACGACACCATCATTGTCACCTTAATTCAAATGGGATGAGGTAGTCATCGACTTTAGCAAAGCTGACAAAAAGGATCCTTCCCGAGAAGAGGAGACTCTTCTATGAATAGAATCCTCATTGACATCAATCCCTTTACTACCCAAGAGAACTTCACTACAACTGGAATGAACTCTGTTTTTACAAGAGGAAACAAAGGATTGAATACTGTCTAGAAGTCATAATTTTTCCACGAAACCAACCCATCCACTCCGATTTCTTCCTTAAGGTATAACTATCATGCCCCTCCCTGCACCATTACCAAGTTCAAAAAATCGTACAAATCTTCCATGCGCATTGGAATGAACAACGCTGAATCAACAAGACACGATTATCCTCCCTCATTGTTCTATGGAACCTTTCATCACCATTGACCCTCAAACATTCTTCCACCATCTTCAGCCACCCAAGACACCATCACTTTATTGAGATAGAGAAACTTAAAAAATTTCAAGCTTTATGCAGAAAAGATTAACAGCCTTCCTGGAGAAAAACAAACGATTTGGCCTCCACCCATAATCTAAGTTCGTTACTCATCTTGCCAATTAACAGCCTTTGTATAGTTATTTTAACCCATCTCATCCAATCTTTATCTCATGTCATGTCATTTCCTTCCAAAACATCACTCAAATGCAATCACTTTTCAATTTTAAATTTCTAACTCTTTTATCTAATCATTACAATTTTGTCAAACTTCCAAACAAAACACAAAATCAATTCAACTTTTTCATATCCTAAAATAAAAATAATATTAAAAAATAATTTTCTAAAAATATTTTAACTTTATAATATTTTTTTAACCTTTTATCTATTCTTTCCCAAAATCCAATTAAATATCTTAACTTAAACTATTTAACTACTATTCACAAATAATTTCACTACTATTCACATATTTCTCATCTCATCTCATCTTAACATCTAAACGAGACCTAAATATGTGTAGTACTAATACTAGATACAGTCTTACAGTGTGCAAATTCTACAAACTCCCTTTGAGAAAAAAGTAGGGTCCATTATTAAAAAAATATTTTTTTATGTGGGTTCCAGATTTATCAATTTTTTCAAAGGGAGTGCGCAGGACTTGCAAACCCTAAGACTATAAATATCATTTCTCAAATATATATTATCCCCAATGCTACACTGAAGTGCGACATGTACGCATGCATGAATATGAAATTACCGCATCTAAAAAAAGAATATGAAATTACTGTAAGCATATATATTGCAATCTGTTTTTGTGTTTTTAGCCTTCTTCCTATCATGTGTTTGAAAATATTAATCATGTGTTTATAAATGTATTGCTTACATATAAGTAGCTATAATAAATGTAACAGTCCACTAGAAATTTACTAGTGGAATTTCTATTGACTTTAGGAATCTCATAAAAATCTCATAAGTTTTTATGAGTCGACTAATCGCTGAGGTTTTAGTCTGTCAACATAGTCAGTATTACCACTCACTATAATGCTAGTAATATGAGTTTAATTATTTGAGGTAGTTAAAAGTGCCAGAATGTGTTTTGGTCTACGCCATTAGACTCAATTTATTATTTAGGATTTTATGGCGCAATAGCTCATTTTCATAATTTCGGACGAAACGCCTGTTTGAAATTGTGAAATTATTTTTAGAGACACTTCGGGGTTGAATTTCGGTAAACGTTTTTCACTATAGGTTAATATGAATATTTAGAAATTTTCAGTACTGACCTTATTATGCATTTTTCAGAGTGAATAGTAATCTCGATAAGCACACCCAATGCAGTGTGGAATGTCCAAATTCGGTTAGAGAAGTTTTATTTGGACACATGGCAATATCTTAGCCAAACATAGTGAATAGTATTAGACACTTGGCACAAAGAGGAGCCATTAGATGGATTTGTGAAGGAAATCAAGGTGTGAGATCATGCCACCTAAGCAAAGTTTTGTTTCATCTGATCAACCAAATTGTGCCAGACCAAAGAGGGTTTCAACCCTGGCAAAACCCTAAATGGTTGGAATTCAATTGAAACCCCAAAAGCTTGATTGAAACGAAAACCCTAAACAGTTTCCCCAAACCCTAAAGTTGGTCTCCAAACCCTTTTTAATCCGATTTCTAGCATTGTATTTAATCACTTGATTAAATCACTTCCACATTCTATTAATTAATCAAATCATTGTTATGAAATCATTATCCAGCCTTTTAAACTTTGTAAAGTTGATTGGGTCAAGAAAAATTAGATTTGGGCTTGATAGCATCTCAAACCCTAACCAAATCCCTTTTTAACCCCAAATTGAAGCCATCTTGGTTGGGGCCCACTAAGGCCCATGAATTTGGCCACCTTGGCAAAGTTTATTGAAGAAATTTCCTCTCCCACATGGCAGACCATCCACTGCCATTAGCGGCACCCAATAGTGCCTTGATGTGAAGGAGAAATCCACTCCATCAACCTCCATCTCTCACAACTGCTGCAGGCAGTCCTTGCCCCTCACTATGCTCCACTTTATGTCACATAACCAACTGCAATCAAGGGTCATTCAAGCCCATAACTTCCCCCTCCAGGAGTCCAAAGTAGTGAAAGGCACATTTCACTCCATTTTATCACTTCTTCACCCCGTTCTTAGAGAGAAACTCAAAAGAGCTCTCTCGGGCAGATTTCTGGGTCTTGTTGCATGGAGAGTTTTGACCCTTTGTAAGTATTTGATCACAATGACTCATTCATAAAAGTTGTTCTTCTTTGAGTGTAGTTTCCGTGGATATATTATTAGTCTCATTCCATGCTCATTGGATTAGTCAAAAATATTTTTAACCATAGAAAGGTCATTCTGGGCGTGAAACTGGAGAGTATGTTATGTTTTGGAATTTGTGACCAAGCTAATGGACATATCTAGGTCCAAAAATTTTATGGACTGTTATTAGTATGTGTTTATGAATTTTCATTGAGGTTTTGTTGCATGAATAAAGCTTTTGATGATAAATTTCCTTAGATTTAGAAACTTGAAAACTAGAAGTGGAAAAATAGTTTTTATTTTATGAAATATTGAATATTTCGTGATTTAATCTTATTCCAAAGGCTTTGATATTTTTATATGATGCTCCTAAACCTCTTATATACATGTTAATATGTTATTTTAAAGATATTTAGTATTAGTTTTAAGGATATCATTTTCTATGCAAGAGGATTTCGGTTAGGCCTAAGATTTGATGTTTTTGGGTTAGATCCATGTTTTATTGAATTTTAGCTATGTGATTTTAAGTTTGATGGTTGGATCTTCTTTAGGACACATTTTTAAACCATGAGATGTTATAGTTTGAAGATCACATGACTTTAAGCCACAGATCAAGAGATTGATCAAAGTTAGTTGAGAGAAAAGTTTCTGTTTTGGACCAAGTGTAAAACCAAAAACTCCAAGTGTTGTTTTGTGATTTTTGGTGACTTTTATTTAATGATTTAAGGCATGGTTGATCTTAGAATGATGTTATGAATGTGTTAGAAGTAAGATTTGATTTGTTTTGGAATTCTTGGTAATGTTTTTATTAAGGTCAAAACTTGTAATTTAAGGGTTTACTTTTTGTTAAAAAGTTTGGGTTTTTTTACAAAAAGTTTGGTTTTGATGATTATCTTTTTCTTAATGGATATTTTAAGTGTGTTTTTAAACTTAGGATAGGAAGATCTTTGTTACAAAATTTTAGTTTAATCATGGGTTTTGAAGATGGATGAAATTGCAACAAACAAAAAAATCAAGGAAACAAATCCTATAGATGTTTCGGCCATTGTGAGTTTTCCATAGTTGAGAAAGGTTTTAAATTTTTCTGAGTTGATATTTGAGTGTAGGACAAAATTTACATTAGGAATGTAAATTTTTGTAATTTTTGGACTTAGGATGTGAAATTCTTAAGTTAGAGGTAAAATGGTCATTTTTCCACATGTAGAGGGTAAAATGGTAATTTTACTCTAAGTTGTCCATTTCCATATTTATAATTGTTAGTAATTAGGTTTTTAACTTTTAGAATACCCTCTTACAGTTTCTCATGTTTCGCACTTTATTCTCATAGAACGCGACTATCGAGGTAAGTTAACTCTTAGCTTACTATCAGTTTACTGTGTATGTGTGACGGGTAAGGGAACTATCTGTTGCAAGTATGTCACATTACATATGCCATATGTTACATGTATGTCATGTCATGTAATATTCACTGTCACATGTTACGCTATGTTACGATTGTGCATTCATGCATTTATTGCGATGTATGCATCATTAACCTATGTGAATGTTTTTTTATTAACTTGCTAAGATTTATAATCAAATCTCAATGTGGCTGTCCCAACTACCATTACCCCCGAATGGTGGATCTTGTTATAGGATCAGAAGGAGAACCGGGAATCGACCAACTGGAAACGGTCGACGATGCGACGTAGATGTAGTTACCTCAGATTACTACTTGTATTTGTGGAGTTCAATCTCCAGCACTCTTTTGTTCACAACCATTTTGGATAAGTGTTGTGATCTCAGTTGTTTAGTATGTCCTTATGTATGAAATATATTTTAAGTATTTGGGATATTATAATTTTGGTGCATAGTATTGCTAAAAAAAAAATTATCCACTGTGAATATTGCATAATGGTAGATGCATGTTAGAAATATTGCATCTTATATGTCATGAACGGGAGCAGGTAAACTTGTGTTGCATGTCCCGACGCTTCATATGTCCGTCCAATCCTAAGCGAAATCTGTGGGCGTCACTAGGTGGTATCAGTCTTTGTGTTGTAAATCCACATTTCTTTAGGACATGCACCAAATATTAGGCTTGAAATTGTTGAAGTATGGGAGATAATACGTGTTTAATATGTGTACTCGTGTATTTCAGGAAGTGACACATGACTCGTGGTAGGATACCTCGAAACCCAGAGGGAGGCATCAATCAAGAGAATCAGAATCCCCTAATGGATGGAGGATTAGCTGAAGCTATACGTCTGCTGGTTGACGTGCTTAGACAACAGCAACTACATCAAGTGCAAGTACCCAGACCCAAAGTCAGGGGTTGTCGTATGAGAAGTTCTTGATCCACCGTTATCCAAACTTTTCTAGTAGTGAAGAGCCACTGAAAGCCGAGAAATGGATTATGGATCTCGAAAGGACTTACGAGATCTGTGGTGTACTGAGGACCAGAAGGTTCTATACGCTGGATACCTATTCCAAGGAGAAGCTGGAATATAGTGGGAGACACGAAGACAACTCCTAGTTAGGGAACTAGGAAGTTTCGCTGCACGAACATGGGAGAGATTTAGGTAAGAGTTCAACAACAAATTCATCCCGAATTCTGCCAAATAGCTGAAGGTGCAGGAGTTTGCGAGTTTAACTCAAGGTAGTCTGACCGTAGAATAGTATGCTGCTAAGTTCGTGGCATTAGGAAGGTTTGCACCACACTTGATTTCTACTCAAAGGATGCAGGCGCATAAGTTTCAAGCAGGACTTTAGCCAAGGATCCGTAGTCAAGTAGCTTGCCTAAGAATAGAGAATAACCAAGAGTTGGTAAATGTGGTCGCGATAGCAAAGGCTGAGCATAGAGTTGAGTGTTGGAATTAATTTTCCCTTCACTCCGAAACGGCTTACTCCTCTCATAGGGGATACCTTCACATAAACCCAATCTCCAACTTCAAATTCTCCTCCTTCGATTATTAGTGTAACTCTTTTGTCGGCTCTGTGTAGTTTTCATCCTTTCTGTGATCATGTGGACTTGATCCTTTATCTCTTGCAAGACTTCAGGCCCAAACAGATTGCTTTCCCCTACTTTGTCCCAATACAACGGTGATCTACACTTTCGGCCATACAAGGCTTCATAAGGTGCCATCTGAATGGTGGCCTGGAAACTATTATTGTAAGCAAATTCTATCAGAGGTAGTTGCTTCTCCTAGTTCCCCTCATTTTCCAATACACAGGCTCTTAGCATATCTTCCAAAGTCTATATCGTCCTTTCTGTTTGCCCATCAAGTCCTGCAAACTTTGCCAGAATCGTGATGTGAAACGAGGGTCTCTATCGGACACAATCGTCTTACGCACTCCATGCAATCTGACAATCTCTGCTATATAAATCCGTGTTAATCTCTCCAAAGAATATGTATTCTTGATGGGTATAAAGTAAGCACGTTTTGTCAGATGGTCCACTATCACCCAGATAGCATTATTTCCGGCTGAGGTTCTTGGAAAACCCACTACAAAATCCATCGAGATATCCTCCCATTTCCATTCAGGGATTGGCAGTGGCTGCAATTCACCTGCTAGTTTATGGTGTTCCGCTTGAACTAATCTGTATACTAAACACTTGTTCACAAATTCTGCTACATTCTGCTTCATTCCTTCCCACCAGAAATGCTGCTTCAGATCCTGGTACATCTTTGTACTCCCGGGATGAGTAGTGTAAGGTGTGTTATGAGCTTCCTTCATTACCTTTCCTTTTAACTCTTGGTCATCTTGGGATCAGACTGACATCTGAAGCGTTGTGACATGCAACATAAGGTTACCTACCCTCGTTCATGACATATAAGATGCAATGTTACTAATATGTATCTAGCATTATGCAATATTCACAGCGGATATTTTTTAATGCTAGATGCATGTTAGGAACATTGCATCTTATATGTCAGGAACAAAGGTAGGTAACCTTGTATTTCATGTCCTGACGCTTCAGATGTCCGTCCGATCCCAAGCGGAATCTGTGGGCGTTAGAATAAACAATGGTCTTACTAATTAGCAATTAATATCATTTCTATGGGCTTGTTAGCAATTTACCATGATCATGCTCTAACTAATTAAGGAGGCATCACAATTAGAGGTAGCGAGATCTGAAGAAAACCGATGAGATTTGGGCGAGGAGCCTTGTCCTGTGGGCGGCAAATAGATCTTTCTCGTCTAAAGGCGAGAAGACTTACCTCTCGGTAGGCGAGGAGACTCATGACTAGAAGGCGCGACCAGAAGGCACGAAGATTTGGCGACAAGTCTCTAGGTGGTTAGATTGAGCAACTAGTCTAAACGACCAACTTAAAAGACTAACGTAAACGACATTCTGGGCAACAACTAGAAATGGCGAGAGGAGTCTTTCATCCCAGTCGGGATTCTTTCCACTCGGTAGGCAAGGAGAGGCTCGTTCATTTGTGACCTCCACGCCCGCTAATTATATTCAGTGCACACGGCATCTACTCGCCTATACCCTTCTGAATTCCTCAATCAATCTATTGGCGACTAAATCCTCCCGAATTCCAAAAATCAAGCCGCATATCACTGAATTTTCCATTTTAGATAATCTCGTTATTCTTGGGATAATTTCTTTTATGTTAACATTTATCTTTAGAAACTATTTTTCATATCTTTAGGCTAGATTCTAGCCGCAGTTATCTTGTTTCCAGATATGAATTTCGACATCTATTTAATCTCGACTTGTGTGATGAATAGAGGGAGTTCTGAATTGGAGTCTTTTGTTTTTGAGTTTTTAGTTTTGAGTTTTAGAGAGTCTGAGTTTTAGGTGTCAATAGTTTAGAGTTTATTATTTGAGTTTCTTTCGAGGAGGCGGATTTGGAGAGCAGAGGCGAGAGCCGCATGTTTCCTTAACTGACTTCAATGAAAAATACCAGTTTTATTCTTTTCAATTCTATTATGAACTAATTCTATTTTCTAGAGCTTTGCTGTAGCCTAGTATTGAACACACAGTTTACATTCCAATTTATTTTATTTTCAATATTTTCATGATTGAGTGTTTATTCCTTATTCTTAATGCTTACAATTTTCTAGCTAACTATTGTTCGATCTTTTGGATTGTAGTGAGATCGAGAGGTGATTTGTAATGAAGGCTCTAGGATTAAACACCATTAGTTGAGCGAAAACAAAGATGCTTTACTGTGACTAGTGTGATTTTTAAGAAAAATCCAAATAACTTAATGAGTCTCCAATTAATTAAATTCACATAGAGATATGAAGTTATTAGTTGGAGATATTTTTGGTATTTTTTTAGAGAAAATATTGAATAGTTAAGGGATTTTTATCATCAACTTGGGATAATTGGGAATCTATAATAAGGAATAATAAATTGTGTGAGATTTGCTAGGTGAAGTCAAATGCTCTAGATCTATTCTTATTATTTTTAAAATCTTAATTTTCATGTCCTTTTCTTCAGTTTAATTTAGATAAACCATTTTTCAAATTTTAGTTTTTCAAATAATAATTAATTTAGTCAATTTCAATACTCAATAGCATAATTATTCTTTGTGGATTTGACAACTGTTTTCTTTAAAACACTTTACTACTTGTTACGATTTTGTGCACATGCAGATATTTTTAAGCAAACAGAGGGTAGAACGGGAAAGATGGAGAACCTTTGATCTTCTGCTATGGGAACATCGACGGACCACTGCAGAAATCAGCAGAGTAAAGCAAATCAGGGAATCACACCGCATTAATGGCATCACTACCCGAGCAACATGTCATATTAATGGCACCGTCATAGAGGCATGACGCATTTAAAGGACTCCAACAAAAGAAACAGTAAAAAGTACATGGGCTCCATAGGGGTAGGCACGATCTGTCCCCCCAGATTCTCGGTATAAATAGCAATTTCCAAGTATGAAAAAGCGTTCTGGTCTCTAGGCTCTCTCATTATTTGCAATCTTCCAAAATACTTTGCTGACTTTGGCATTGAAGGCTCGCCAGCCCAAGGTAGCCCTCTCCCAGCTTCTTTCTTCTTCATTTTGCAGGCCCAGCTTTGAAGACTTGAGTTGCTGGAGCCTAGCCCAAATGCGTATGAAACACGACGTTAACATAAAGTACATCACCAAGTCCCATTAATTTAAAAGGAAACTATTACAAGAGTAAATTTCACGTCTCACTATATTGGAATTGGATAAACCCCGTAAGTACACGTCTCGTATTCGGGGTGAGCTCTTTTAGCACGAAATCAATAATAATAAAAACTTTAATACAAAAATCCTCTAATATCAAATATCTCAAAATTCTCCCAAAGAAAATGTCCTAAATATTGATAATTATTCTCTCAAATACGGGAATTAGTCTAATGCCACCTGGCACTCATTTTATATATTTCTTCTAATTATCTCACATACCATCTATCCCAACTGTCACAACCATACAAGCCATATGAAAAATAGTGAAAATAACCAGGTATAGAATGAAACAGTTACAGAATCATACAAAATAAAATAGTCTAAAAAAATAAGAGTGGTATTTTAGAAGCTTTTAATTACAATAATAAAATAGACAAAAGACCTTTAGCACCTTTAGCATAAGTATAAATGAAACAACATCATAACATAACATAGGCCATGTTTACTGTAACACCCCCTTCCTGTAGGCTAGAAGTATCACATGTTTTTCATAAAATAAACTCGGCAAGAGATTTCATAATTTATAAATCAAACTAAATAAATAATTAAGGCCTGGAATTAAAATTTAACTGCTCCATCTAAGTCTGGCCTGCCTGCTCGCACTGATCCTCATCCTCACCTGGGTGGTTTAAAAAAAACATGATCTAAACTAATAGAGTCGAAGACTCAGTAAGAAATCCATCACAACGTAACCATATTAAACGTAAGGTTTTCATAAAAATTTTCTCGCTGAGAGCTCAAGATCACGATGATTATACTGATGCTCATGATATAAATGATGTGTATTGATTTATCTTAATTAACTGACTGATATGATTTAACTGATCTGACTGACCAACACATATAACTCTGTGTGCGAGGTTGTGTACCGGCCCGACGTCCCGCTGCAGCAAGGGGAGCCGCTGATTGTATTCTTACATACTATGGTAGACCATGTTTGAGTTTGTGGCTTGCAAATCCACCCTAAAACCGCATTGGTACCATGCATCTGAATGGTCATCTGATTAAACTGATCTTATCTTATCTTGCACTTGAACTTAAGATATCTTACGTGTCTTATGCGATGTAAAATGCATGACATAATATGTACATAATTATAATTTCTGAATTTGAACATGATGCGGAATGATATGATCGTATGTTATGTTGGATGACATGTTTGCTTAATTATGACATGTAAGATACATAAACATTGGCTATCAAGAATCAGCTTTGTTAATAATCTATCTAAGCTAACATGTGATCATCCGAATGTGTGATCAAATTACATACCTCGTAGCGCTACTTCTTAAATCTTACTTCGTAGCTCGTCACCTATATGAAGTATTAAACGTCACTAAATCTGTCTAGGAAAACTTGTCCTAATATCCCACTTAATTTAAATTCATACTACAGGAAATAATCAAATAATTATTCTGTTTAATACGAAAATCAATCAATGCTAATATCTTAAATTATTTAAAATACTAATAACATATTTTTATGTTCAAGATATAATTTGGTAGAATACTTGGGCTATATTCATTCCGTTATAATAAGTCATGAAAACCTAAATTCTTAAAATAGGCTTACTTTCTTATAATAAACATAATTATTCAATTTTACAAGAAATCTAATAAATAATAATATCATTTAAATATTCTTAACATATCAAATCTATTGCAATAAACAGTAAAAATTCTCTCCTTACGATAGACATTGAACTTAAAGTGTTTAAAATAAAGATTAAACACTTACTATTTACTACTAATATAATATCTAATCTTTTAAATATCATTTAATATATATATATATATATATATATGTATGTATCTAGTTTAATAAAAAACACAACTGGTGGAAACACCCGATTCATAAAGATTTTTTTTTTTTTGATAAATACCAATTTCATCATTGAGATAAAAAAGATTACAGACATTTATTAAACCATTAGGTTTGAGAAAGAAAATCTGGAATACTATCCCACCACATTTCAAGATCATCAACTCTCCAAGCATAACAAGCTAGCTCATGAGCAGTCCTATTACCCACTCTATAAACATGTTTAAAAGAAATACTCTCAAAACAAGTGCAGAGGCTTTTAATTTCAAAAAACAAATTTCCAAGCATGGAATCCAACATATCCTCCTTCTGCAATGACTGAATCATCAACAAACAATCCGATTCTATTTCAATTTGAGCAATGCCCATAGAAGAACAAAACTGCATGCCTCTGAAAACTGCCAACAGTTCAACGGCCTCTGGTTCATGTTTAGAAGTTGCCATTACCACCATCCCGGATGCATCCCTTAAAATGACACCAATACCAGCCTTTTGTAGATTGGAAAACATTGCACCATCTGTATTTAGCTTGAGTACTCCCTGAGGAGGAGGCCTCCAACTGAATTGGTCCTTTATCTGCATATTGGAACTAACAGCAACAGTTTTGTAACTATGCAAGAGGCCCAAAGAATCATTAGTGACATGCCTCAGACTTAATCTGATTTTTTCAAATTCAAGCTTGTTTCTGCGAAACCAGAACCCCCAAGCAAGACAAAAAAATTGCACCAAATTACTAGACTCTGGCCCCTCCACTAACTTTAACACCAAGTCAGTAACATGAAGAGACATAAAATTTATTAAAGAAGGGAAAAACTGTAACCATAAGTCCCGAAGATGAGAACAACTAAAAACTGCATGTACCAGATCCTCCACTGAATGCTGACAGAAACTACAAGTGGCTACTGTAATCACTTTTTTCCGAAGCAGTTTATCCTTAGAAGGTAAACTATCTTTGCATACATGCCAAGCAAAGACTTTAATTTTGTTTGGGGCTTTCATCCTCCATAAGATCTCCATAAGTTCTGTTGTCTCCCCATCGAAGATGACTCTGCTGTATTTGATCCCATTTGTGCCAAAATAAGCTTGTAACAACTCTTCACTGAGAACTGTCCATTTCTTTCCTGATTCCATATCAATTTATCAGGTGTACCTTCAGGAAAGATCATAATTTTGTTAATTTCTGCCACAACCATTGGATTGAAGAGAGTTCTAAGTTTTGGAAAGTCCCACCCCCTTGTTTCCTCATCGATCACAGAAGCTACAACAGCCTCTCTATCTTGCATCTGTAACCCCACCTCTTGAGCCAAGTTCTTATGTCCTGGAAGCCAATGATCTGTCCATAAATGTGCATTCTTACCATCTCCAATCCGCCATCTACATCCCTCCCTCAACCATTTCTTTGCCTCCCAAATACCCCGCCAAGTATAAGATGGGCAATTGCCCAAGCTAGACTCCATAAAATTTGTCTTAGAAAAATATCTAGCTTTGAATATCTTATATAGCACAGAGTCCTCATTTTGCATCAACCGCCAACCTTACTTTGCAAGAAGAGTAAGGTTAAACAATCTAAGCTTCTTAAACCCCATACCTCCCCTAAACTTCCCCTCACACATATTGTTCCAACTCACCCAATGAATCCTTTTTTCTTCTTTCTTTTGGCCCCACCAAAAATTAGACATTAAACCTTCCAACTCTAAATAGAAATTTGTAGGTAAGAGGAAACAACTCATAGAATAAGTGGGAATGGATAAGGCCACAGCTTTAAGTAAGATCTCCTTACCTCCTTGAGATAACAATTTTTCCTTCCAACTTTGTAATTTTTGCCATACCCGCTGCTTAATAGATTGAAAGGCCCTTGTTTTTGATCGACCAATAATAGGAGGCAACCCAAGATATTTCTCATACTGCTGTATCTCACCATTACCCCATAGCAACCAAATCTCTTCCCTTTCATCCCGACCCACATTACTACTAAAAACCATGGCCGTTTTCTCCTTATTAATCCTCTGCCTGACACACTCTCATAAACTGCTTGGACAGCTTGAACTCTCTTATTCTCCTCAACATCGGCCTTACAAAAGATGACACTATCATCTGCGAAAAGCAAATGATTAATATTGGGAGCACCCTTACAAATTTTAATCCCAGAAATATCCCTCCTTATACCTGCTGCATTCAACAAAGAAGTGAGCCCATCGGTACATAGAAGAAAAAGATAAGGGGACAAAGGGTCCCCTTGTCGCAATCCCCTACTAGGAATAATTGAACCTTTCGGCTCCCCATTAACCAAAACAGAAAATGATACTGTTTGAACACATAACATCACCAAAGAAACAAAACATGGCTGAAGCCCCATCACTTCCATCACCTTTTTAATAAAATTCCACTCAACTCTATCATATGCTTTACTCATATCCAGCTTCAAAGACATGAACCCTTTTTTCCCCTTCTTTTTGTGCTTTAAAAAATGGACAAACTCATAAGCAATAAGCACATTATCCGTAATTAAACGACCCAGCACAAAAGCACTTTAACTTTCACCAATAGTACTAGGCAAAATAGATTTCAATCTATTGGAAATAACTTTAGAGATCAATTTATAAGCCACATTACAAAGACTAATGGGCTATAATCAGAAACCACAATAGGATATTTCTTCTTTGGAATGAGCGTGATAAAAGTATGATTTAATGATTGAGGAAAATCACCTGAATTCAGAGCCTGTAAAACAGCCTCAATGATAGAATTGCCCACCACATGCCAATATTTTTGAAAAAAAGCCAGGGACATCCCATCAGGACTAGGCGCTTTGGATGGATTCATTTCAGACAAAGCAAGAAAAACTTCAGCTTCAGTATACCGCTCACTCAACCCCTCATTCATAGTTGGTGTAACTCTATCAGCAAGAGACTCAAGAAAGTCAGAATTTCCACTTGGATTGGAACTTGTAAAAAGGTCCTCAAAATATTGTAAGAAACTTCTATCCCTCTTCTCGCCATACTGCCAAACCCCTTCACCATGCTGTATTTTTACCAATTGATTTTTCCTCCTCCTTTGAGATGCCTTCATGTGAAAATAGTTGGAATTTCGATCACCATCTTTGAGCCACAATACCTTGGATCGTTGTCTCCACATCACCTCGTCCCTTTCCATCCACTTCTGTACCTCCTCTCTAGCCCTCTTATGTTCTTCAGTTTGTTCTCCTACAGGGCCAGAAACATGCAACAGTTCCATGTTTTGTCTTGCCAATCGAATATGCTTTTGAACATTACCAAAACAGTTTATATTCCAGCTATGTAACTGACGTCCACACTCCTTCATCTTGTTCATAATATCAAGCATATGATTCCCCTCATGCCCCCGCCCCCATACCTGCCTAATAATATCCTCACATGCTGGCTCCCCTATCCACATCTCTTCAAACCTGAACTGTTTTTTTCCTCTTTTAAAGCTCCCTTCCCCTTCAGTATTCACCCAAATAGGAATATAATCGGAATAAGTCTCCAACCCATGTGTCACAGTAGCATTGAGAAACTTATTCCCCCAAGGAACATTCGCCAGTGCCCTATCCAATCTCTCACTAACTCCGTATGGCCTTCCCCTCCTATTACTCCATGTAAATTTGGTCCCCTTAAACCCCATATGCACAATCATTCACCACATCCCGAAAAGCAGCAATTTGCCTATTCGACCTTAATCTTCCCCCCCATTTCTCATGATGATGCAATAGTTCATTAAAATCACCAATTACCAACCATGCTTCTCCATTTTGCCTGCCAAACGTTCGCAACAAATCCCAAGTTTTATACCTTTGAGAAACATCCGGAAACCCATAGATTCCAGTTAAATACCAGGACCCAATCCCAGGGACATCTTCAATCAACGCATCAATATGACATTGGGAATAATTAATGATTGACAAGTTTACATCTCGTCCCCACAACAAAGCGAGGCCCCCTTTCTACCACAACAATCCACGACCAAACAATTTGCAAACCCTAGTTTAAATTTACATACCTCAAATTCATGTGCCTTCAAACGTGTTTCCTATAAAAACAGGACTTCGGAAGCTTCCCTCTTCACCAAATCACAGAGGGTTCGAATGCCCACGGACATTCCCACTTATAAGCTTCATTGGGTACGGCGGTGCTGTTCAACAGCCACCGCCAATCTAACATTCTCACTCTGGGTTGCCTCCGTTTCATGGCCATCTACTGAACTTGCACGCTTCGCTGGCCTTCCATCGTCTTCGTCCTCTCTGGTTTCGACCTTCCTCTTTTTAGAAAGTAAAGACGCTTGAGGGGCTTCAATCGAAGAAGGGGTAGAAATAACCGACAAACGTTTCCATTTTCTGCTAGTATACCCATCAGGTGTCTTTTTAGTTTCAGGGCCCACATCAACATTGTTACCCGTCTTAGCATGCCCATCCAAAAGAGGCCCAGTAGTCGAAATTTGAATTCCCGCGGAAGAACACTCAACTTCTCCATTTAAATGATCTGCCTCCGCAACTGACCCTGGAATCTCGCTCCCTTCAGCTACTTTCCTTAATTTCTCGTATCCTTGCATAGTTTCCTCCGAAACTCTTCCCTTTGACATTCCATAACAGTCGGGCTCATTAATCTCTACCCCCGGTTTTAGTGACGAGGCACTGGGTGACAACAATATTTCCGGTCACCACCATCCCCCCTGAATGACCCTTGTATGGAATATCCCTTTTTCCTGGTCGCTGACTGTCTCTCCATTCCCATGAACGACCTTCACGAAAAAGATCACCATAGCTGGATGCCCGAAGCCATGCTCCATACGGGAATGAGTCCAGAGTGTCAACTTGTACTGCAGACTGCCTCAATCCACATTCTCTATCCCCATGTCCCAGGCAACCACACAGATAACAGAAATTGGGTAGTCTCTCGTAAGAGAAATGGACCCAACACGATTCACCATTCCCCATTTTGAACTTAGTACCCCTGAGCAGCGGTTTTAGTACATCAATTGTTATCTGTACTCTTAGAAACTCCCCAAGCCACTTCCCCCTTAGCCAAATCTACTTCTTCAACCCTCCCTATTTTCTTACCAATACGACCCCCCACACATGCATTACGAGCCCGCAATGGGAGATCATGAATCCAAACCCTAAAAGTAGCTTCCTGAATCTTGATCTGATGCACCTGCTTACTCCCGTCAACTTTCTGCACCAACACTAACTGCTTATCAAAGGACCAAGGGCCCTCTCTCAACACCCTCTCCTTATCACGCATATCCTCAAATTCTGCCAGAAACAGATTTGCATTAAGATCACGAAAACACAGTACACGCACCAGACACCATGCTCTCGTCATTGTCAACTTAAACGCATCACGATTATAATGTTTATCAGAAAAAAGGGTCAGAATCAAACCCTTTCCTTTGCACAGAGAAAATTCTTCTAACTCACTAGCGTCCACCACCACTTCTTCCTCCTTTTGTTCCGTCAAAGACAACCGTTGATATAACCCATCTAGATCATCATCCATACTGTCGTCAACACCCAGAACCTTTTCAAGAAAGCAAACAAATAGAGCTGCACTAGGCAGAGGGAACCCTCTACTCAGACCTCCCTGCTCAGAGAGGGTTAGAGAGGAAAAAAGATGTATACGTTAATTGATTAATTATATCCGATTCATAAAGATAAACTTAATAGTATTCAAATTATTGCAGGCTATTAATATAATTCAATCTTCATTTAATACTTAATAACATAATAAAATTGCTAAGCTAAGATATTTAGTTTAAAAATTAGTAAGCCTAACATAATTTTTAAACCCAACATGAAATATAAGTCTATATATAAAAGTAGTCCTTCAATATGCTGAGTGTAAAAAGAATCAAGCGGTCAAGGGTCTTATGGGCATTTTGATAACAATAAATTTAAAAGCACTTATGGAAGGCTAATAGTAAGAAGAACATGCTAGACGTTACCAACACTCACTATCTGTTAACACATGTTTCTTCATTAAATTTTCTTTTGTGGGAAGCCCTTCTTTACATCATGCTATGCCTTTGTGTGCGGCATAGTTTGCCTTTAATTATTTTCCCCTTGGTTAAATTAACAATAGACTGCTCAGCTAGCTAGAGAATATTAGAAATTAAAATATGGAAACAATTTAATTGGTTTTGATACAAATTTTAGAAAATCCAAAGATAGAGCAAAACAAAAGAAATGTTTCAATCTTTGATCAAGATTATGCCACATGCAAGTTGTTCTTCATCTTTTCCAATGTGAAGCACACTAGAAGATAATACCCACATAATTTACAACTTAGATGTCACATAGTAAAGACCCGCTCTCTCTCCTAGAGATCTCTCTACCTCTGTCAATAGTGATCCTCGACAACTTTTTACACATTCTCACAATTTCTTGTCTCTCCCTTTATGGATATAGAGTAGTTGATTCACCAAATTGAAGCCCTTTTTTGGGAAGGTTTAAATCTATCCCCTAAAAATGAACCTGCTAATGGTGACCCTGAATTAGCTCTCATCAGTAGAATAGTTGCTAACTCGTCTGCTGAACAGAATCTCCCTACATGCTTCCTTAGTAAGTTCCACATTGAAGATCTTGATGTAAACACCTTCCTCTTTACTTTTCAAAATGCTAGTGACAAAAAGAGAATTCTGAGCCAAATCCCTTGGAACTTTAAAGGGCATCTCCTCATCCTCAAAAATGTCCTATAGAAACTACATGGAAAGAGATCCGTCTCAACACATCACCATTCCATATTCAAATCCATGGGCTTACCAGAAACCATATAACAAAAAAATGCTTACAAAATAGGGAATGCGCTTGTAACTTTCCTAGGTGTGGATGTTGATCCTCTTTTTGGATTAGCTTGTAAGAAAATTATCAGAATAAAGGTGGATTTAGACATCACCAAACCTCTGAAGCAAGGACTATGGGAACCAAGAGAAAATTTTTTTAACACATGTGTCTCGTTTAAATACGAATGTCTTTCTGATTTTTGTTATGCCTGTGGAAGGATCGGGCACTCTCAAGTTTTCTGCAATTCTCTAAAGTCTAACACAGAACAAATGAAATTTGGGCCTTGGCTATGTGCATAATCCCCTATTTTCATGTCAGCTAATCCTATTCATCGAGGTCAAGAAAGTGTCCCTAGAATCTCTATGGATTTTTCTCCAGAAGAATAAAGGACTTAAGAAAGAGGGAACCTTCCAGACATTGAAATGCTGGAAAATAGGGGCTTTGGTTCGTCGGCCCTTATTCTACCAATGTTTCCTTTAAATGAACCAACAATAGATGATTTAAAGGGAAAAGGAAAAGCTATTATAACAGAAGAAGATCTCTCTGTAAGAAGAAATTCGTTCGTTAGAAGGAAATTGGGAAAAAACTGGGATTTTCATCAAGCTGATAATCTGACCTTTCACAAGGATTACTCATTCAAACTTCCGATTAGAGTTAATTCTCCTTATGAGCTTATCTCCAGCAAAAACCCAAACGAGTATCATTTCAAATCTCATGCAGATGCAAGCGGCAAACCCAGTGGAATTTCAAAACTCAATCTAGCGGAAAACCCAGCGAAAAATCAACTCACCTCCCAGATTTTGAAAAAGGTGAAGGAATCCGGGTCAAAACTAATGTCTCCACAGATGATTCCAGCCCCTTGCAGAAGCATTTTCAACGGCGTTCATAGTGGCCCTCACAGCGGCGTCCTGAGTGACGCTCACAGCGGCGTGCTTAGTGACGCTTGCAGCGGCGTTCCAGCTAGTGAACTCCCTTTGGATTGGATGGTGAGGATGGCCCCGTCGACTGTAGTCTACAATAGCCCTCTAACTATAATAAATGGCCCTCCAACAACCAAAACTCTCTCATTCACTCCGGGTGTTAACTCTCCTCCACCAAACTTCGCTCCATCAATCACTCAAGAGACACAGGGTTCTCAATCAATCTCTCAACAGGCCGTCTACAGTAACCTCACGGGGACGGACTAGAAGAATTTTATCCTTTCTCCATCTATAAACACTGAACAATGGGTCTCCAAATGGTTGAAGGCAAATGCAGAAGTCGTTATGCAAACTAAACTGACTGGTTTCTCGTTGGTGGGAAGCAATAATTCATAGCAGATTTCAACTGGTCTTTCTCTACAGGGCCTACGAGAGGTTGCAGAGAACTTGGGAAGGTATGGCCCAAAATAACAAATGGAAGTCTTGTCCCCCTTACAATGCCTCAAGCCCATTGGATCCAACAACAATTAGATTTTGTGCCTTCTATTACTTATCACCCAGTTATACTAAGTGCTCACTCAGTAGACTCAAGGCCCAATATAAGTTTTGTTGACTCTTCGCTACAAGTTGGTTCTCAAGCAGGTACTCAGGACAATTCAGCTTCACTAATCCCTATCAAAAGGGCAGCACCTCTCTTTGACCAAGGCTCTAATCAACCAAGGACAAAAGTGCAAAAGATACTTGAGGTAGATAACCCACAGACAGGTAGCATTTTAAAAAATGTTGGAGATGAGGAAAAAGAAGCGGCTGGTTTGTTACTTTCTATTAAATCAAAACGAGCATCATCTGGTAAGGTTAAAAAAACAAAGGAAGCTGCAAGATCAAAGCCATACACCAGAGCTTCATCTAAGGCATCACTACTTGGAAAATCCAAGAAAGCTGACGAGGTGGGCTCTACCATGCCTCCAGCTCTTCAATGAAGTCCCTAGTTTGGAATTGCAGGGGTCTAGCCCGCCCAAAAGCTATCAGTAGTTTAAGGGCTTTTATAAATAAGTTTAATCCGAATATTATCTTTTTGTCGGAAACCATGGTGTCTAATGATAGCACCTCTACTATCGTAAATAGACTGGGTTTCCACCTTTTTGTACATGTCCCTGCCTCGGGAAAAAAAGGAGGCCATTTGTTATTATGGCGACTGGGTGTGAATATTGAATCAGTTCATATTAGTGCTAATGCTATTTCTATTTTGGTTTATTCTGATCCTCTCAATAATTCTTGGTTAGCAACTTTTGTTTATGCCCCAACACAATGGCAACAAAAAGCAAAATTCTGGACTCATTTGGATTCAACTCACGGTTCCTTTAATGGTCCATGGCTCTGCATGGGTGATTTCAACGACTTATTAGGCCAACAAGATAAATATGGTGGCAAACCAATAACGTCCTTATCCATAGGCGGCCTACAAAGTTTAATGGATTCTCATGGCCTCATCGATATTGGCTTCTCGGAACCTATTTTCACATGGACAAATAATCGAATGGGAAAGGCGATGATTAGAGAATGATTGGACCTTGGTATAGCCAATGCAAATTGGCGCCTACTTTTTCCAGATGCCACTATGAAGATAATGAAGAATCTCTCTCCTTTTAAATTTGAGGATTTCTGGACTCGAGAGCCACTTAGCAATGTTATAACTCAAGAGGTATGGAACCATAAATTCTACGGGAACCTAGCTTTTATTTTGTGCAATAAAATCAAGAAAACAAAAAGGCACTCAAGCATTGGAATAAAATCCAATTCGGGAAGATTCAGACCAACATCCAGCATCTCGAGTAAGAGATAAGCAATCTCCAGAGTAATCCGCCGAACAATTGGAGCTTACAGAGGGAGAAGTTTCTCCACTACAAGCTTCAAGAACAACTCAAAAATGAAGAAACTTTTTGGCGACATAAATCAAGAATCAACTGGCTCATCACAACTGACCTAAACACAAAGTTTTATCATCTGTCAACAACTATCTGTCGAAGAAGAAATGAGATCGACTCAATCAAGCTCAGCCCAGGTATTTGGACAATGGATCATGACATCATTGATTACTTTAAATCCATTTATACCTCTACAAATCCTATCTTCCCGAAGCATCTAGAAAACCTTTTTGAAAGACAAATTTCAGAGGATAAAAATAAACTCCTAATAGCTATGCCTTCGGAATTGGAAATTCTTGGAGCACTCAAACAAATTCCAAATCATAAAGCACCAGGACCAGATGGGATGACAGCTTTTTTCTACAAACATTACTGGCATATCATTAAAAAAGATGTGGTCGCAGCAGGTCAAAATTTCTTTAGAAGCGGGAAACTTTTGAAACAAATAAACCACACCCACATAGCCATCATCCCAAAAATAGTAAACCCCGTTTCGCCTCAACATTTCAGGCCAATAAGCCTGACAAATGTCATTTATAAAATCATCACAAAAATTTTGGCAAATCAGCTGAAAAAATCTCATCTATCCATAATTTCACCTTTCCAAACGGCCTTTGTTCCTGGTCGCATATCAAGGAAAATTCTATAATAGCCCATGAGATGTTTCATCACCTAAAGCATCACAAGTGGAAGAAAGGTCAGATAGCTTTAAAGCTTGACATGGAAAAGGTTTTTGACTTCATTGAATGGAATAAATCTGATGGAAAGAATGCATTTCTAGGGAGCTTTGGGTTTCAACTCTACTTGGATAAATCTCTTTAAAGAATGCATTTCTACGGCTTCATTCTCTATCCTCATCAATGGATCCCCAAAAGGTTTCTTCAAGGCACAAAGAGGTCTTAGGCAAGGCGACCCCATCTCGTCCTTTCTATTCATTCTATGTACGGAGGTTCTTTCAATGCTATTGGCTAGATCAGAAGAATTGAAAAAATTAGAAGGTATTAAAATCAGCAAAGATAGTCCCCTAATATCTCACCTTCTTTTTGCAGATGATTTGATTATCTTTGCAAAATCAAAAGGAAGGTCGATTCAGGCGATCAATAATACTCTAGATACATATCAAGCTTGGTCTGACTAGCGCATCAATCAAAGCAAATCCTCTATCTACATTACTCAAAATATCAGTCAAGCAACAAGAAGAGTAATCTCAGAGAATATGCCATACAAAGAGTCGACCTCAAAAATAAAATATTTGGGCATGCTGACAACATTTGGTAGATCCAGGAAAGAGGACTACAAAGATTTGATGGGGAAAATTAATAAAAGGCTGGATGGTTAGAAATAAAAAATGCTCTCTCAAGCCGGTAGAACTATGCTCATTATATCAGTAGCAAGCATCATCCCAACATATCAAATGTCAACGCATATGCTACCAAAATCAATCTGTAAGAAGCTGAACACTACTTTCAAAAAATTTTGGTGGGGAAAAGCAAATAACCAAAAGCACAAGTTTTGCCTAAAATCATGGAAATCTATTTTGTCAATCGAAAAAAGATGGTGGACTGGGATTAAGACTGATGGAAAATATGAATGTGGCTTTGATAGCGAAGACAGGATGGGAAATGAGTCAACCAAGCAACAATATCTGGCACAAGCTTCTATCCAACAAATATTTGAAATCAAGCGTCTTCGAATTAGCAACCAAAAAGGTAACTGACTCAAGTCACTGGAAAGGAATTCTAAAGACAAGGCCAGTATTCGAAAAATGCACATGTTTCAAAATTGCAAATGGCTTGTCTGTAAGAGCTTGATTAGATCCCTAGATTTTGACTCTGGAAAACTTTAAACCTTTCCCCCTCACCCACACAGCTGATCTCTCAACTACCCTCAAGGTCTCAGACCTGATTATTTAGAATGATAAATCTTAGAATTTCTCATTGTTAACATCCCTGTTCCAACAAGAAAGCATAAAGGAAATCCTTAAAATTCCTTTACCCAACTCTGATCAAGCCACGGATTGTGCTATTTGGACTAAAACTCAAAATGAGATTTTCTCAATTAAAAGTGCCCACCATCTTGGATCAGCTATCGCCAACTACTCTAGAGAAGCAATCCCGAATATATCATGGGGGAATATTTGGAAACTCAAGATCCATGACCGACACAAGCTCCTCTTATGGAAGATACTTTGGGATATTTTACCAACAAGAGAGCGCCTTAAAAGGTTCATTCCGAGCATTCCTTCCATAAACTGTTCGCTCTGTGATGAAAAAGAAGAGACTCTCCTGCACCTATTCATCGAATGCCCCATAACCAGAATTCTCTGGAGTTGTAGCAGATGGCCTTTAAATCTTTCTTTCCTAGCGGTAAATTCAAAGAAGGATTGGTTCTAGTTTCTTTTATACCCCCAGAAAAAACTCGGTCTTACTTACCAAGAAGAACACCCTTTCAGAATTTTTACCGGTCTGATTCTAGACTTTATCTGGAGGTTTTGAAATGACCAAGTCCATAATCACAATGAACTCTCTCTTCACAATCTTTCACAACAGCTGAATCTCTCATATCAAGAAAATCTTCATGCATGGAAAGAAAAGCTTGAATCCAAAGTGGAGAAGGAATGACAAAAACCTCTTACAAATCAAATATGCATTTCCTTTGATGCAGCAGTCAGGAATTCTTTCTCCTTGGCGTCAGCTGTAAGCAGAAACTCAAAAGGAGAAGTCATCAAAATCTAGATTGAGACAAATTTTACTACGACCCCAGTAATTGCAATGGCACTTGCGGCAAAGTTAGCTCTTAAAATGGCGGAACACCTCAACCATCCTTTATCTCTCTACTTGGAGACTCTCAGTTGGTGATTTCTTCTATTTATAAAGAAGAACAGATCTGGCAAATAGAACCAATTTCAGAAGATATTGCAAACTCTTTGAAATCCCACAAAGGCTGGAGCTTTCACAAGATTGATCGATCCCAAAATCGATTTGATCACTCAGTTGCGCAATGGGCAGCTACAAACTCTTTGTTTGGTAGCATTCCATTAGATATTATTCCTTCTACTATTTTGTATATTGATAGTGGAAAAGTCCCTCCTTAGTAGTTTGTAATAGTTTTATTTTTATTTATAATATGCACGCTTGCTTAGGAAAAAAGAAGAAGATGTCATATACTAAAGAGATACCAAAATTGGGATAGAGATTTTTTATTCTTATAGATTTGGTGCATTAATAAGGGTAGTGATAGAGTTATTACCTTATTACTACCCATCTACTATCCAAGTACATTTCAAGTTTTTTTTTTTTTATCATTTTCTTTTAAGATTTTTTTAACATTCTTAATCACTAAAAAAATTAAAAAAATATAGAAATATATTAATACTCACTTCCTTAATCATTAAATAAAATAAAAAAAAAATCAAATACAAAAAAAATAATAAATAAATAATAAAAAAATAATAACCCTATCATTATTGTTATACCAAATCATTTAAAACAAAACCCATCACTTCAAGAGTTTAGCCTTTTAAGACCAGGTCTCTACTAACTAGGGGTAGCCCACAATCCACACCCACTTAATTACGATGGAAAAAGCACAAAAATGGTCGGGTGAGTATCTCGTTTTGACACTGGCCAATAGGACTTTAACATTTGTGAAGTGTATTTGTCTTACCATACACTACAATGCATTGAACCAATTCTCGAAACTCACACTCCCTCTGTCGTTTCCCCATTTCCTCTCCTCTCCCCGATTTCCCCCTTTCCTCTCCTCTCCCCCGCAACGATTCTCCTTCTCTTATTTCTCTCCTCTCCTCGATTCTCCCTCTCCCCGATTCTTCTTCTCTTGCCCGCGCCTCCCATCGAGTGATTTGGAACGGCAAGAAGCAACGAACCCGTACGTCTTTTTGTTTAGCAATCAATTGGGTTGATTTATGATTTATGATTTATCTAGGCTGGGTCGAATTTCTTCATATTTCTAGGCTGGGTCGATTTTCTTCATATTTCTAGGCTGGGTCAATTTCTTCATAGTTCAAATATACTTGCTTCTTGTCAATATACCCAGGAGAGGGGAAGAAGAGAAGAGAAAAGTGAAAAAAAAAATCCTACAGATCACATTCAAGAAATAAGTAGTAGTTAGTTCAGTCTTCCACAATAGTTTATCATGATGACCTACACGATACATTGGAGAGATGCCAACATTACCAGTTCTCAAGTCTAAAGTTTTGTTCATTTGGTTAAATATACTTAATAGATAAGAAGAATTCCTATGAGTGGCATACTACAGACTTAGTTAAAAGTGAACCTCGTAAACAACAGGGAATGAAAAATACATAAAGGTAAAGAAAAAGGATAATCTATTTTTGATAATTCAATTTATGATGATCGAAACTCTGTGTCTTGCACTCTCAGATGTTTGACACTTTCTGTCTCTTTACCACCAACTTTGAGGTGCTCTTATTCTAATCTTGGGGTAGATTACTATGCTTCAGACGTTCTTTTTACACATAGAAGAAGATATTATTTCGATGGCCAGGAATCAAAGTTGCCGACGTAAGGGTGGGCAACACTATTTCGACGGCTAATTTTTTTCGGAATGACGGGAGGAGGCCAACGGAGGTGGGGCAGCGTTTCAATGGGGTGGGGGCTCAAATGTTTTGAGTGGGGGCAGAGTGATTGCACATGAAGAGAAATTGAGATCTGCTACAAGCGGCTTATTTCTCAATTCTACTAAAACTCAAACGTGTCAATTTTTTATTTGCTGGTGTAAATTAACGTTGCACACCCGACCGGCCCGAAGCGTCTCTCAATTACGATATGTTAATTAGCATATTGAATGTTCCAGATCCCAATGGCCAACATCAACTAGTCGACAGAGCTTTTTATCGGGGCACATCTCCTTTGATTTCATTACCTCATTTCCAAGATGAGATTGTTTAATATCATTTCTCCATCTTCAGAGGGAGCAGTACTCTTTGAAGAATTTCCTTCTCGCGATCACTTAACTTCAATAAACATTTAATTGTAATTTGTTTAGTCAGCATTTCTCATTTAGTTAGTTAATTGTAACTGTAATGCCCCAAATCCAGTTGGTCTGGAGAATTACTACCTGTCACTTAAGAACATGTTTCCCAACACAACTAAAATAAAACTCCAAAACTTTATTAGCAAAACTCAATCTTATGTACTCTAAATAACCACATTGAAAACTCTACAAAGTCATTACTGCAGCAAAATAAACTAAGGAGTCCAAAATCTCCCAGTAGTCATAACAAACCAAACTAATAATTTCATAAGTCTTACTAAACCCAAGCCCAAGATATAATTAAATCTAAAAGACATTAAAACTAAAGGACATCAGAATTCCTTCTTCTAACATCCTCTCCTCAGCTTAATCATGCTCACCAATCTAATCCAGGTCCTCAGTTAGACTCTCCACATCATCTGAAAAATATTATGAAGATAGGGGGTGAGTTATCAACAACTCAGTAAGCAGAGGACATATGCTAGCATGGAAACATGAGCATTTACAAAGTATAGCATGCAGAACAAAATATTTTCCAGAGTTATCATGCAGAACAGAACATATTTTTAAAAGTAACAGAGCGATGGTTTTAAGACAAGTAAAAACCCATAGCACTTTAGCATAACATAAACTGAGTATCATCATCAGATCAAAACAGAGCATCAAACAAAGCAAAGACCATGTTTCACCTCCGTGGTAGGGTTGTGCTAACCCCGGTGGCCAAACCAGGCAGAGACAGAGGTGAAATCTTTCCTTTATTCTTCTCGGGGCCCCGAGTGTACACACAGGAAAGACCACAATAAAACCACTTTGTTTCCAAAGTGGGTGCACTCAGAGACAGAGAAGTTGGTACCAACCCAAACAGAGCAGAGCATAAGAGCAGAGCAGATCAAAGCAGAGACAGAGTCATATACGAAAACCAGTACACCATGCCAAAGGTTTTCAAATGTTATATCAAAATAATACAGAGTACCAAAACAGAATCAGACAGTTTACCCACACCGAACACAAAATCCAGAACATCTTTATAAATAAATGCAGAACTTTTCATATTCTCAATATCGCTCATTTTTCAGATTTCAGAAACCACATGACAAAATTTAGCTCATGTCTACACAATGCATGTCAGAATATATTTTTTCTTTTTCACACAGATTTCATGAGTATGCAAATAAATGACCGATATTGGTTTTGGTTTTCTCAAGTTCTCATTTCATCATAAAAATATGCAAAGTTTTCAGAAAATCAACCTCAGTCTCAATAATTCATGTAAGGCCTAGCATAGGAATCCCGCTTACCTGGGCAACTTAGCTTTTCAGAATTTTCCTAAAAAATGTCGAGACGAAAATAAATCGTCACCTGTAAAAGTAATCACATAATTTCCGTAAGTTTTCAATCAAACACGGATTTCGATATTTAAGCCTAAACTTCTAAAATAACCTATTTTAATAACTTAAAACTTAAAACCGATATAATCCCAAAATATATCATCACTTCCTAAAAATAACCAATATTCACCATGACCAACGTCAAACTCAAAACACCAACATTTAAACCCGAAACAACCAACAAATTTCATAGCATAAACCAATCTCACACAAACAACTCCATCAACCAATCCAACCGACCCCCTTACTCATCGGACTCAGTCCGGCACAACCAACAAATTCTCAGTAAATATGACTTAGCACAGAAATACATTTAAATCTCAAAAGTTATTTGGAAAAAATACTTACAATGCTATAATATAATTTTTGCAAGATCGCGGAGGTGCTAGAAGCGGCAACGCGGCAACAAAAGAGTGCCAAATGCACTGTGGCCGTGGGTCTCAAAAATTCATTTTTGAACGGGTGTAAACGAAGACCCGAGATTGATAGGGTAGGGCTTAGGGATGTCGGTGCTAGAAACGGAAATATTGATGGTGGGGCTTCACCGGTGACAGATTGGAGGTGGGGTTGGGTCGACTGGGTTGCTAGGAGGTTGAGGATGATGTGGTGAGAAGATGGTGGCTGGAGGTGGCGCGACGGCGGCGCAAGGAGTGCCGCGGCTTGGTGGTGTGCGTGGGAGCTAACGACGGTGCGGTTGGGGCTGAGATTACAGGGGGATGGTCGCTGGTGGCTGGGGAGGACGGGCCGGGTAGTGTCGTGCACGGCAGCGCGAGGCGGCGGGGCTGGGTGGATGAAGGAACGAACGGAGAGAGGGAGGGGGGCTTGCGGCGCGCGGGAAGCAGGGGAGAAAAAGAAAAAGAAAGAAAGGAAAAGAAGAAAAAGAAGAAAAAGAAAAGAGGAAAGAGAAAATGTAGGGAAATAAATGAGGTTCAATCCTCACGTCTTGGGTCACAAAAATGATCCAACGGAAACGATTTTAAAACAGCAAGTGAAATAAAAGAATTCAAACGCAGTGATTAAAATGAAAATAAATAATTAAACCCCACAACAAGTTAATTTAATTTGAGAAGAAATTTAAACGCATAAAAATAATTAATTTAGAGAAAGCACTTCAAAAATAATTTTCGTAAACTAAAAATCATAAAAATAACACAACTAAAAATCAACAATTTTAAAACAAGAGAATAAATTTTAAATTAATAATAAATAATCTTTCAATTAAAAATACACTAAAATACGGGGTGTTACAGTAATGCTTCAATGGAAGGCTCAAATCACATGACCTATACTCCAAAATGACTAGTTAATAATACAATTAGAGATCCATTAAAATTTTATAAACAACAATAATTTCTTATTCCCAATCTACCCTTATCCTTATCATATATATATAGGGTATCACAATCTCCTCCCTTTAAAGCCCTGGCATCCTCGTCGGGACATTCTGTCGTAGATGACACGACTCAAATCCCACATTTCTGATTGAGATAGACTCTGATACCATTTGTAACGCCCTAATAGAAGGCCCAAACCACATAGCCTATACTCCAAAAGGGTTAGTCAATGATACAATTAGAGGCACATTGAAACTTTAGAAAGAGCAAGAACTTCTCATTTCCAAGTAATGTAGATCTCATTATACACCATCTACTCCTATCCTTATTATATGGATTATCACACCAACTATAAACAACTAAATTTTGCTTTTATATAGAAGAGATCCATTATACTTAGCTGATCTACCATACACATGAAGAGGATGAGTATCCTTCTCAATCCTAAGAAAATTCCCTATTTTTACATTCATTTCCATTTTGTTTTGGAGTCTTCAGTCTTGTGAAATCTATTACATAGTGTCAAATTGCAAATTTTTGTTCCTTGCCTCCATCTCTTTGGTGACCAAATCGAGCGTAGCAGAACATATTTAGCCAGGAAGTTTAAAGAAATAGCTGAAATGTAGACAAAATATATATAGCAGCTTCAAATTTAAAATAACAAACCAATTAAATAGAATCCATAAATAGTGCTAATTAATATATTGGTACATGATATGTGAACTTTTGCAACTAATTGCAGGGATATCAAATAAAAAGTACGTATAAGGTCCTCCATTAATGTTTCGACGTTGCAACTTTTGCTTGATCTTCTCACAGCTTCCAATATATTCCTAATTTGTGCAAGATGCCCGAAACAACACCCCAAAATGTGATTTCAGCAAATATCACATATAAGAGGGTCCCAAGCCTCTCCGAATGCCAAACATTGATGAAAACATGATCCTGAATCCAATTGACCTATAACACGATTTTGGGTACCCAACTCATGTGGTTAACATAATATTTTAAGAAATTATGTTTATAATCAAAAGAATCAGAATTGATCAGTGCAACGGATTATTAGTACTTCTACTTACTAAAGTTTTATCTGGAGTTTCATAATACCATCCGTTTACAAATGCCGCAAAGATGCCTTGGGCTGCCATTACAAACACTAGCATTGCATTCATTCCTATCCATTCTAAGAACAAGAATGGTGTACGAAGCCCCCAAACATCAATCTGTTCATTCATGAAGAAGAAAGATATGGTAGAGCTTGTTAATAAAATGGAGAAAAAGAAAAGAAAAGATTTCCAGAATTTATAAGATTAGGGTATTTAAAACTGGATAGCTGGGGATCAAATTTTCTTACCAGTATATAAAATGCAGAGAAGACAATTCCAGCTGCACCTGCTGTGAAACAAACGTAGCTGAAGCTGTAGAGTTGCTTGTTCATAGGAATAGCTGCAAATGGAAATTTGAAAATGAATCCCTCTAAATATAATTCGTGATTTTGTGGCACACACGTATCTTCATCAAAATAAGGCACAAGGTCAAGAAAGTTCACCATCTGTAAAGTGGAGAATGATGGCCACAGTGAGCAAGATGAAGCCCATTGAGACCCATTGCCTAAGCCTCTCAGCGTGACCCTACACAAGACTCCACTTTCGATCTTAAACTCAAAATTAACTGATGATCAGGAGTACAATTCAATGTAAGTTTGAAGTTTTGTAACCTTAAAATGAATCAGAACGTGCCCATAATGGATGCCAATGGTCCCAGAGAGGATAGCCGAGATTGAACTAAGGCAAAACAGAAACCAATAAAGAAAATAGTGATTTTCGTTTCGAGGTTTGCTAGAAATATATAATAGCCTCTTGTTTGTGTTCATATCCCAACAAACCTCAGCAGGCCTTCAGGTTCGAATGGAGCAAGGCACCAACTTGGAGCATTCTCCCCATGCTTGCAAACCTATGAATTTGTCAAAAAATATTGATACTAAGAATAAATGCATCGAAATTAAGCCACTTTGGGGAAGAATTAAGTGAAAAGATAAGAATCTAAATTTTGCCCGTCAAAGCTGACCTTCAAGCGTATCCACACGGGGTATGCATAGAGATGATTAACTCCCCAAACTTGTCTGTCCACATGTCCAACGGCGTTACATGCGGGTCCCAAGTGCCCTCTCATTCCACATTTGACCTCAAATTAGGGTTAAAATTTGTCAGTTTCTTCATTATATATATGCGATTTATGAAATTAACAAAATGCATATTAACGATCTTGTCTCATGCATATACTCCAAAATGCATATATATAGATATGCATGTACTGTGTGTGTGTGTGTGTGTGTGTTTACGTATCGGTTACATGCATACTGTGTATCTCTTTGCTCCATGATCATCGTTGTGTAACACGAAACTCCAATCTGGAACATATAGTGCATACGTCGTGACCATGTAAACAAGAAAGGCAACGAAACCTCCAATCCTACATCATGGATATACCAAAATGAAAAACAAGCCAGCTCACAAATGATATTGCAATAAACGGCCTAGCTGCAGGTATTCAGATCGTAGTTTTGAAGTTTTAAATTGGCATTTTTCTTGCAAAGTAGCTTGAGCTTAGACTGAAATATTTAAAATTTATAATCTTGAATTAGACAAGAAGATCAGCAATACTAATGTTTAATGAAAATTATGTCTCTTACCATTGCCATCGGTATGCAGTGAAAATAGAAATGTTTCCGGACTCTAGGACGGCTGGTCTGCGCTTAGTTGTCAAGGTCTCTATCATGGCAACAACAAAGTATACCAAAGCTATTCTCTGCTTAGAAAAAAAATGAAAATTAAATATATGTTATGTTTTTTTTTATACTTTACATCAACGTACATTTATATATTTTATTTAAATATTACCACTCTTTGGCCTAGCTAGTACCAAACATGCACGCATCATATCATTCATCACTCTTCGTAAATAAGCATTAGAATTAGATGTTTTTATTTTCGGAACAATGAAAAACGATGGGCCGGCGGGATATATATTAAGACCTGGAGGATGCCAAACCATCGGATATGCTTCATGTCAACACCATAGGCCAGATCGTCAGGTGCATGAGAGTATCCTCCTGCATGCGAGGCGATCGAAAATACAGTACAAATTAGGCAAAAAGGTTAATCTTTAGTACTACGTACTTACCTTTTGATTTGATCCAATGCATGCAAGGTTTATTAATTAATATATAATTCGTCTAGTTTATATATATTTGGAAAATATTCAATATTGGCACTTGTGTAGGTACGTACCTTGCAAAATAATTCCCCAGAACAGAAGCTTCAATGTCCTGAAAACAATCTTCTTTATGGCAACATCGATCTTGGGTATTTTCTGCAATAATATATATCAAGATTTACAAGGATATATATCGATACCCTGGCCGGCCTCCTTAGAATGGAAAAGCCTTAATTTTTTTGAAGGTTTGGATATTTTATAATAAGATCAGCCTAATTATGTGTGGTTACTAAAGTACAAAAGAATACAAGTCATGTTAATCATGTCATGTGTCGATCTCTTATACTGTTCGTTTACAAAATAAATGAATATTCAACATATTATATGATTCCGCAAATCAAACTACGCCCTATTATTTATATATGAGAAAGTCTACTTTGCCTCCCCAATTTGACACCTCCATTTGACCGCTGGTCAAAATTGATTTTTTTATTTATTTAGTGATGAAGGAAGTAATTTTAAATGTATTGGTGTATTTTTTTATTTTTTAAATATATTTAAATATGTTAAAAAATGTGAAAAAAAAAAGAAAAAAAAACTTTTTATACTGGGTAGTATGCCAGCGGTCAAATTGGGGCGGCATAGTAGCCCCACCCTATATATATATATATATATATATATATATATATATATATATAATTAACCACATAACTAACTAGTCTCCACCAATTGGGTCGTGCTTTCAATATTTCTATACTGTACCATAAAAAAATCATTTGAAAGTGACAACCGAGTATAAATTAATGACATTATAAGTTTGAAAATTCTACCTTTAAAAATTTATATCGACGAAGTGCATATTGATGTCATCCTAACTAAAAGCTCAATTGGCCTCAGTATGGAATGCATGCTTTCTACTAAGGGACGTCTAGATATATATAGAGGTTACTTTATCTCATCTCATCTAATTTTAACTAATAATTTAACTATTATTCACAAGTCATCTTAATTCATCTCATTATTCAAACGGGCCCTAAGTCTTGCCTTTTTGTTTAAAAAACCTAAAGGCCTAAAGGTCTTTAATATTGGTTTACAATGACTATAACTTTCTTTCAATTTGCATATGCATTGCTAGCTACTATGATATTCATATTACAAATTAACTGATGTATCAAAACGTAAACGGCCAAATGAATGGGACAAATAAGGAAATTAAAAAGATAAACACAACAATATTATATTAATAAAAAGATCAAATATTATTGACCGAGAAGATGGAATTAGTGTACGTAAGGTACCTTGAGAGCGAGAGCAATAGCGACCCCAACAATGAAGAGAAAAAAGGGCATCACAAAGTCCGCCAATGTGCATCCATTCCATGGGGAGTGATCAATACGCGAATAGGCTCCTCCAGCGTCGTCAACCAATATCATCAACTACGTACGTACATGCATTCATATATATATGGCGCTTCAAATTCGTTATATATTCGACGTCGTACTTACAACAAATGTGTATATATATATATATATAGATGATCATTCTAATTTTCCTGTTCTTTTTCCTGACTTATAACTATATATATATAGGTCATTAATTTTATGGAGTGCATACACAATTAATATATATTTGTGATACACACACAAACACTAACCACTATGGTAAGGCCTCTGAAGGAGTCTAAGGTTGCAACCCTCTTGCTCTTCTGCTTAACCACTACGGGTTGCTCCTCGCCCTGCTTTTCTTCGGTTGAGGGATGATGATGATCTAGCTCTGAGCTCCCAGTCCTAGTACCTAATTCTTTCTCATTGTCTATGCAATCTCCACCATTTTTATCTATTTTACCGAACTGAGGCTTGTCGTGACCTTCTTTCTGTCCAACTGCTGGTACTGCCGGACCAAACCCTTCTTCCACCCTCCTAGCGTCCTGATCCATGCCTGATCTTTCTTCAACCTCTCTCTCTCTCTCTCTCTCTCTTTCTGCGGGTGTGCGCGCTGAAGTTACTGGCCTGATAAGTTAGAGGGGATAGTTATACAAGTGAAAACTGCACAAAAGAGAGAGACAAACGAAGAGACCAAAACGGCCGGCCTTTAGTTTGGAGAGGGTGGGACATTGCTGTCTAGGTATTTATAGTACTTAAAGAACTTAATTGTAGAAGAACAAGGTTACATAATTTTTTTATCTTTAGTTTATGCATGAAAATCGCACTATCGATATAGAAAGGGAATAACACAATACGGACAAACTAAAGGCTTCGACAATAATAATAATAATAATAATAATAATACAGATGGGTATGTAAGAGAGGTCCACAAGGGCCGAATATTTACGATGCATGGTGTGATACAGACAAATCAAGAGCTAACTAGCTTTGCCGCTTTGGCAACATAAACAGGTAAGAGATCCAGATAATGTGATGGATGCCTTGTAACTGTCATAAGTCGCCTGCAACATCGTTGTAAAATGAGATGTTGGTATACTGTACGCACTTCCCGCACGCATAAGACAGTCAAAGAAATGTTTTCTTTTTCCTTTGGTTTCAGCCAATTACGGTGGATATATAATATTTAGTAAAGAAAGGCAGGCATAATTATATATGATCATGTATGTATATTTTGGGGTGCGGCTACTATGCCGCCAGCCCAGAGTAAATTTTTTTTTTTTTTTTTACATTTTTTAAATATATTTTAAAAAATATATATAATATATTTAAAATCATTTTCTTAATCATTAAGTAAAAAAAAAAAAAGAGAAAGAAAGAAGAAGAAGAAAAAGAAGATAATTGGTCAAATAGACGTGTCAAATGAAGCGAACATAGTAGTGTTTTTCTATATTTTGTAACAGCAAATGAAAGCTAGTCACGTACTAAATAAACAACTCGGGATTCTTTGATGATGTGGACCCCTGTGGCCTAATTAATTAGTATATAATATATATTCTAGATACCAGGCCACCTCCCTTTATTCCTCTTTTTTTTTTTCTTTTTTTTTTTTCCTTCCATGCATGATCATTATTATATAGCAATATTCCATTAATGAAATTAAAGTAGGACTCATTCATCTATCTCGGGCATTCAAACTATAGCGGCCATCTGAGCCAGCTTATAGCTAGTCCGATGCCAGCTTAAAGCCATTGTGCAACAAGACTTTGGGTTTGTTCACTCCTGACCCTTTTTTGGTTTTGACAATACATTCATATAAATAAATATATATATATATATATATATATATATATATATATATATTAACTTTAGTCAAGAAAATATTCTTTCAGCCACTACACTATGTTGAACATTTGAACACACTATAACAGAATTTATCTTTTGTGACAGAGAAAACCGTCACAAAAAATTACCAAAATGTCACTAATGATATTTGGTGACAGTTTGAAACCGTCACCACGATCGTCACCTAATGTGCATCACAGAAAACAATTGGTGGCGGTTTATTGTTGAACCGTCACTAAAAATATTTTTAGTGACGGTTGGAGGTGTTCCGTTTGGTTGAAAGTTTAAACGTTCCTTTTTTTTGTGACGGTTGAGAACTGTCATAGAAAGTAACGTTCGGACGTCCAATTGAACGTTCGAACGGTAACCCGACCGATTTGCATTCGAATGAGAGAAGTTGACGTTCGTTGATTATAATTCGAACGTATCATATTTACATTCGAATGTTTATGCGTCCGAACATTAATTATAATAAACGTTCGAATTTTCATTCGAATGTTAACGGACCAATGTTCAAACGTAACGGGTTTAACGTTCGGACGTTATTTCGAATGTAAACAAAGGAGCGTTTGAATGCAAGTGGTACGTTCGGAGGTTTGTTCGAACGTTAATCATTTAATCATTTGAACGTTTTGTTCGTTTGAGGGTCAGTACGTTTGAACTTAGAGGCCTACGTTCAAATGTTACTATACAATTTTATGTATTCACATTCGAACGTTGGTTCGAATGTGAACCAACGTGGATCCTGTGGCACATAAAACCACATTTAGTCGGCTTCGGGCACAGTTTTTTATACAAGTGGCACGTGGAGATCCCATAGATCTGCCACTGCACATCTTTAAAAGGATCCGTTACGAGATGAGCATTGTCACCACGGATAATCTCCCATACGGTGTCCTGATCAGCCGGCTATTACTTGCACGGGGAGTGCCATCCCAGCCAGAGGAGCGGGTCAAAGATCATATGAGCCCCCTCAACATAACCATGCATCGACGTAGCATTGGACAGGCGAGGGGACGTCAGCCACCCCTGTAGAGGATTTAGTTCCTCCGACGTAGCCTGAGCTAGGTCATGTGGGGAGTAGAAGTCAGCAGCCGCTGAGTACATCTGCGAGAGATGTGCGGCCTATTTGGGTTGATGCGGCGATCTCACAGCTGACTACGCATATCGATCGAAAGATAGATCGATCGCTCGCGGCTATAAAGGCGCCTTTCTCCGAGATCGCCCATCGTGAAGGTATCCTCAACGACAAGGTTGATACCTTGACTGAGGAGGTACGGAGTTCGAATTTCGCGAACAACACTATCATCTGAGTGTTGTTTAAGAAATTCGATCATATTTTGTATTTTTCTTTTATTATATGTAAAGAAAAATATTATTTAATATTTCTATGATTTTTTAATTTCAATTTTCAATTTTCTTTAATGTTATATTTTCCATCTTTAATTCTAAATCACTGCACTTCAAATATATATAAACATAAATATATATTTATATATTACATATTGTGTATATATTTAGATTTGTTCACAAATTATGCACTATAAAAACCACATAATTTTTAAACTAGAGTCATGGGCTTCGACACCCTAGTTCCATGCCATTGTACAAATTATGCACTATACAAACCACATAATCCTCTCCTGGGGGCCTGCTAGGTTGTATATATCATGGGCTTCGGCTACAGCACAACTCGATGACCTAGTTGATCCTAGGCCTAGTCCAATCCAAGCATATTCTATCTAGCACTGGAGGAAAAACCGCCCGAGAACTTTGGGATGAAAGGCTATCGGCTCATTCATAGGTAAGTTAACCCTCAATATCCCGAAAGGTTTGAATTTCAAATAATGGGTGAGCTAGTTTTCGCATAACATCAGGAAGCATCGTGAGCTCTATTTATATCATCCAGGTATGATTATTAAATCCATCTGATTCTTTGGCTAGAGAGAGATTCCTCGTTATTATTATTGACTTAGGTATCGGAGGTGTTTCTTCGAACCCCCAAGCCACACACCTCTTTGGTTCCAGGTGATCGTGTGTGAGAAGCTATGAAACACGTCCTTAACAGTTGGCACCGTCTGTGGGATTTGTTTATCCTACAATCAACGTGCTTTTCACATGCCCAGAGACCAGAGACCAAGAAGTGACGTCATGAAATATGGATAGAAGGCTCGCAGAGATGGAAGAAGTAGTGAAGAAACTTACTGTCGAGGTGGAGTCACTGTGGAAAGAGAACGAGACCCTTAGAGTAAAGAACGGGCCATCAGGGGAGGACATAGCTCCCAACCAGGCCGATAGGCTTGAGATGGAAAAGCATAGCGCAGGAGCAGGCAAACCTCCTCAGGAAAATGAGGAAAGGAAAAAAGATGCATCATGACCTACGCAGTCTAATGGATAAGTACAAGGAGATGGCCAAGAAAATAGGGACGTCTTCCTCGGTTGATCAATTGCTGACCAGCACCAATCTGTAGTACAACGTAGAAATTATGGCAGTACCGTTACAACTGAAGTTCAAAGTCTCAGTGATAGATATGTAGGACAGATCTAAAGACCCAGCGGAGCATTTGGAAACCTTCAAAGCTCACATGACGCTCTATGGTTTCCTCGAAGAGATTGCATGTAGGGCTTTCCCTTTGACTTTAAAGGGAATGGCCCGAGGATGGTTTAGAGCATTGCAGCCGGGATCCATTGACAGTTTCGAAGAATTGGGCAGGCAATTCTTAACCTAGTTTATGGCTAGGCAAAGGTGAATGAGGCCAACAACATACCTATTGACTGTAAAACAAAGGTAAAAGGAGAGCTTGAAAGCATATCTGTCACATTTCAATAAGGAAAGAATGACTGCTAATGACCAAGATGAAAAGATCATGTTGGTCGCTCTGCTCGGGGACATTCGATCGAGAAGTCCTTTTATGGCTGAATTGGCAAGGAAGACCCCCTCCACTTTACGAGAATTTATGACAGGACAGATGATTTAGTCAACGTTGAAGTTACGCTAATCGCTTTAACTACTAGATCAGAACGAAAGGAGGAGCAGGTGCCGAAGGGGGGTTCAAAAAGAGATTGGGAAGGAGGACAAAAGGTGAGGAGAGGCCAACACAAAAGAAGGCGAGACACTATTCTAGTGCACATAATCAATATAACGTCAAAAAGACCAGTTGTGGCGAGGATTAGGGGCGACAGGCCCAGAAGTAATGCACGTATCACAATGCAAGCATGCATAGAACTGAAGATTGCCACACACTAAAATAAAAGATTGAAGAGATGAGGGGCAATGGCGAGCTAGAGCACATGGTTGCTCAGAGCACTACACCACAGCGTTCGGGCGACAGGAAACAGGAGCGCAAGCCCCAACGGAGTGAGAGCCCAAGAAGGAGGGGATTGCCAAAAAGAGGAAGGATATCATACGAATCGTGAGATCAGCGTCTTAGGCAGGACACGAATCGAAGACATCCACCATTGGGAGAGATATGAACAATCATCGAAGGGTATGCTGGGGGTGGCCCAACTTCCTCCGAGAGAAAGGCATATGCTAGGTGGGCAAGGTACGAGGAAGTATACAACTTAGAAAGACTTTTCAAGTAGCCTCAAATACAAGTCTCTCCCATAATCTCTTTTGATGATGATGATTGTCAAGGAGTAGTTTACCCACATGATGACGCATTGGTAGTGACAATGTTGGTAGCAAATTACCCCACACAGAGGATTTTGATTGAATTGAGTGAATACGGCATCAGCTATGTTCCCAAAACTGTTGTCAAAGGAAAATTCCTAGTTGACTTTGTAGCGGAATTCACGAATTTCCAAGAGGAAGTGCTCAAGGACCCCGAGAAGACGCCATGGCAAGTGTATGTCGACGGATCATCTTGCCGAGCAGGAGGCAGCGTAGGTGTGCACATGGTGACGGACTACGGGGTTAAGTCCAATCATGCAATACGGCTGAACTTCAAAGTATTAAACAACGAAACCAAATATGAAGCAGTGCTCATGGGCTTGGCCGTAGCAGAGACTTTAGGTGGGGAAAAGGTTAAGATGAGAGCAGACTCGAAAGTCGTGGTTAGCCAAATCATAGGGGAGTATTTGGCGAAAGGACAAAAGCTGATAAACTCCATCAGGTTCAAGAAGGGTGTAGTCACCTGTGATATTTTCAAATTGAGCAGATTCCTCAAGAAGACAACCGGAAAGTCAATTGATTAGCTCAAGCAGCCTCGGCGAAGCAGGAAGAAATTTTGTCGTGGGAGGTTAGTCGTTGGGCTGTTGACACACCGGCCATAGGGAAGGAGATCTTGGAGGTCGAAGAAAGCATACCAGAGTGGGTGGATAATATAAGCAAGTACTTGAAAACTAGAAACCTTCCCACTTCTTGGGAGGAAGTAAGGAAGATCAGAAGCAGGGCAGCTCGGTTCACCATGATAGATGGGACACTATACAGGCGGGGTTTTTTGACCCCATTGTTAAGATGCATCTCGAAGAAGGAAGCCGATTATGTAATGAGAGAGGTGCATGAAGGAATATGCAGAAATCACTCAGGAGGAAGGTCACTCGCCACGAAGATCATGAGAGCAGGATACTACTCACCAAACGTCCTAAGAGACGCAAAAGAATTAGTACAAAGATGCATCCAATGCTAGCTGCACACACCAGTCTCGAATACCCCTCCCGAAGAACTAGGGTTGATAACCTCCCATTGGCCATTCGCTCAATGGAGCATAGACCTGATAGGCCCTATGCCCCTGAGCAAAGGGGGGACCAAATTCATCATTTTCGCCGTCGACAACTTTTCCAAGTGAGCAGAAACTGAAGCGATGGCAACAGTGACCACCCAAAGTGTGACAAAGTTCTTATGTAAAGCTATAATATGTAGATTCAGGGTGCCACAAAACATTATCTCCAACAACGGCAAATAGTTTGACTCTAAACATTATCGCAAGTGGTGCATCAAACTCAGGATCAAAGTCAAATACTCATTTCCAAGACACCTACAAGCAAATGGACAGGTTGAAGAAACCAACAAAACCATTGTTGGAATACTAAAGAAGAAGGTAGGTGAGAAGAAAGGGACGTGGGCGGATGAGCTCCCTGAAATCTTATGGGAATACAGAACAACAACAAAAAGTTCAATGAGTGAAACACCTTTTACCTTGGTGTACGGGAGCGAAGCAATGATACCGGTGGAAGTAGGGTTGCCAAGCCACATGAGAAAAGGCTTCGATGTCAGCGCGAATGATGAAAAGCTAGAAGAAAATCTGGACCTACTAGAAGAGGTGAGGGCAGATGCCAAAACAAGAATGGCAGCCTTGAAAAGGAAGACAGAGCAGTACTTCAACAAGAGGGTGAGACCAAGGTCCCTTAAAGTGGATGACTTTGTCCTGAAGGAAACCGGAGTAACTACAATAGAGGAGAGGAAGCTGGGACCGTGATGGGAAGGGCCATATGTCGTGGCGACCAGTTATCGTCTGGGAGCCTATTGTCTTAAAGCTACCTCAGGCCATAAGTTGCCCCACCCTTGGAACGCTGAGCACTTAAGAAGATATTACATTTAATTCATGATGTATTAAGTTCGGTATAATAAATTACTTTCTTTAAGAAGCACGAGATCATTTTCTCATTACTTCGCATACTTTTATCAATTGATTTAAATTTGATGGTGCCTTACTACTTCACACTCTTCTCGCCAATTTGATGGTGTCTTGCTACACTCTTATCGCCAAGGTTACATGGTCAAGGAACTCCCTTGCTACACCACTCACCAGAGTTTCACGATCGAGACACTCTCACCACACTCTTTTCACCATGGTTACACGGTCGAGGAACTCTCCCGTTACAACTCTAGCCAGAGTTACGCGATCGAGACCCTCTCCTGCCAAGCTCTTTTTGCCAGGGTTACGCAGTTGATGAACTTTCTCGCTACACCTCTCACCAAGGTTACGCGGTCAAGGAACTGTCTCGCTACCCCTCTCGCTAAGGTTACACGATTGAGGAACTCTCCCACCACACTATTTTTGCCAAAATTACCCAAGGGAAAAACACCCAAGCTAGAAAAAGAAAAAGATAAAAGAGAGAGAGAAGAAGCCAATCAACATGGAACCAAACGCACAACATAATAGCAAAACAACAAAACACATTGTTAAGATGTTCTTCAGAACATACACATTTTTTATCCAACATATACAAATTTGTCACTAAATGCAAAAGTTAAAATTTTTAGGAACAACGAGTAGGAGGAAAGGCATCCTGCATGGTGTCTCTCCCAAAGCAATCGAAGACATGGTAAGGAACTGGCTCGGATTGACTTCCAGTCTTAGGTGCGAAGACCTGCCTCGTGATGATTACGCAAGAATTTTTGCAACTGTTTAATCTCGAGCTTGAACCCAAGACACCAGGCTCCGCCTCGAACGATGTAGGAGGCATTCAATTGAGGAAGAATGCGAGCAACCCCACTTTTAGAATGAGCTAACTCGACGTTCAGCTCGGTCACCTTCGATTATGACCTGGACAGCTGTTTTTTATGGGACTCCTAGATTTGGTTCAGCTGTAAGTAATGGCGATCGTGTTCCCTAAGTTCTTTCTTCGCCGTTGCCAGATCTTGTTCCGCCTTGGCTTTCTCTCCCTCAGCTATACTTAGTCGGGTATTTGCTTCCCAGCATCCTTCTTCTAAGTTCAACAGGCAAGTAGCATAATTAGCTTTTGCTTTCTTAGGTTCCTCAACCTTTTTCTCCATCTGATTGAGGCGAGCGACCAGACTATCCCGTTCAGCTCCGATGGCTTCTACTGCGCGTCGGTACCGACTGGTTTCTTCTAAAGAGCTCACCACCTTCGATCTAAGCTAGTCAACCTAACCGCGCAAGGAGGCAACCTAATCCTCAAGTTTACGAGAGTAGGATTTAGCTCGAGAAAATTCTTCGGCCATCCTTTCCTTCTCAGTTCGTGCGGCGATGATAGCACCATGAGCACTGCTGATAAAAGATCACATGGATTGGTTCTCCTCCTCCAGTTCCAAGTGGTCCTCAACAATGCAGCCAACAATCGGTCAACTCCCCGAAAACCCAACAAGTCAAAAGTAGGAGGGTAAGGAAAAAAAAGATCTTTAAGACAAAGGAACTTACTGGTGAAAGGATGCTGCGAAGATTACGAACAGTGAAATGAAAAGCTTTTTTCTCAGTGTGAACGTGAAGACCGAGAAGAACCACCTGGGCGAGAACCAATGAATTATGAAAATCAGGAATCTGGAAAGACATGCCAGCAAAACCTTTCGAGGTCATAGTGTCCTGGACAGGCACAGTCGGGACTATGGAAGGATTAGAGGAGATAGGAGGTGCAGCACTTGTATTCACTCGAGTAGATCTTCCTATTGTCTGATCAGGGGGATCACTGTGTCACCCTCCCAAGCAGGTGATTCCTGAGAAGGATTGGCGAGAGGGTTATCTACCAGAAAGGTCAGAGAGGGTTCACCACCCCCTATGGGAGAGATAGTAAAGGGCGAGGAAGGTATCGACACCCTAGTTCCACTAGCGGGGTATAGGTTTCGAAAGACAAAAGGCATCTCGGGGGTAATCCTGCCCAAGATAGTTGAGGCAATAGGCGAGCTAGATAACCGCAGTAACCCCAGGCGATGGGCCCTCAACATTTTCAACTAGTAAAGACTCCCTGAAGCCATCTAAAGAAGGAGGAAAACTGCTTCATACAATACGGGGCACATTTAGGAAGTTAGGGTTCAAGGTCAAGATGACGTCGCCCTCATCCAAATGAAAGTCATATTCTGGGGTCACCAGGTGCGGGGAAGTCTATGGGGCTACCTTAGAAGGGACATTCGGTGACAGGGTAGATTCGACCTCTATCACCAACTCCAGATCAGCCTCAGCTTGGGCCATGAGCTCGTCAAAAGAGTTGGACGTGGGTACTTGAGGGCGACCCAAGCCCTCTCCACCACTTGACAAAGGTGGAGGTGGGGCCCACCTCTAGTGGAACTGGATTCATCCAAAGGTTTTACACCCGAGCGACGGTGACGGGGCCTCTAAGAATTCATGACCAAGAACATGTGCCATGCTAGGCAGCGTCAGAAATCTATTAATATTAGAAGAGGTTAGAATAGTATCTGACCAGGTGGAATTGTTGTTCTGGTCTACCCAAGATTATACCAACTAGATGCGAGCCTCCTCTAGGGCAGAAAGAATTATCTCAAAACTACGCTCATTGGGAACCAGGGACCATGAAGCCATAATTGGAAACTCATGATTCGTGGCCTCATCAGCAGGAAACTCCTAGCCGTCCCAAGACACGAAGAAAATTTTCCATTGCTAGTCATTTGCTTGGGAATATTTGCACTCCAATTGAACCAGTTTGTTGTGAGCCCTAAAACTGCAAAGATTTCCTTCCAATTGTCTAAAACCGTGCAGAGAAAGAAATTCACGAGCTGTGAGATCAGGGTAGTTATCACCCGCGGGCTCCAAAACACGCTAGAGAATGCCGCAAGCCATCAGAATCCGCCAGGCATTGGGCACAAGTTGAGCTGAATCAAGACCCAAGACGTCCAACACGTCATGAACGAGTCTTATAAAGGGCAAACGAAGTCCCATCGTGAACATAGCCAAGTACAAGGCAACATAAATGATAAGTGTGATTTTTATTACTCTTTTATTTATGAAAATTGTCAATTTTCCTTCAATACTATTGATTTTATTTTATTTCTATATATTTTTCTTTATTTTGAATGAATGAGAAGATTTAGTGAGAAATGAGAGCCTTTTGATACAAAAGAAGAGACTATGGATCCAGATCGAAGAGAGGCAACGAGATTTGAAGAAAGCCAAGGAAATTTAGGCGAGGAGACTCAATGGTGACCATAATTGGCGACAAGAGTTAGGCGATGAGCAAGATATTTTACCTCCGGGGCGAGAAGCCTTAGCGACAAGGCTCTGGCGGTTAGATTGGGCGACCAGTCTAACCGAGTAACTTAAAAGACCAACCTAACCGACATCGTGGGCAATAACTAGCAAAAGGTCTTAAAAGTAATTTTGATCAAGAAAAAAAGAAAGAAATCATAGAAGGAATTCACATGTAGTCCAAATTCGGAATACACTAGGAGACAACCTGGACATGCTTGAGTATTTCGATCATAACGTTCTATTCACATATCCGATGGATGCAATTTTGGATGGGTTGGAAAGCTATCTTAAAGAGTTACAATGTTTATGCTAATAAGGATTTCTAAATTCTAACTCCTGGAGCACGTATGAGGCTGCCAATATAAGTCCTAGAAGTTAGGCGATTTCTTAAGCAGGAATCATGAAAACGTTAGGGTTTCTTTTCTACCCTGTATAAGCATGTCATTAGCACGAAATTAGGGGAGGGGAGTCTGAGTTTTGGAATCCAATAGTCCAGAAATTATTCTTTAAGTTTTCTTTCGAGGAGGCGGATCTAGGGAGCAGAGACATGAGCCGTATGCTTCATCAATCGACTCTAACGAAGAACACTAGTTCTATACTTTTTATTTTCAGTTTTATTATGTTCTAATTTTATTTTCCAGAGCTTTTATGTAGGCTAGCCTTGAACACATAATTTATAATGTAAGTTATTTTATTTCCAATATTTTCATGATTGAGTGTTTATTCCTTGTTCTTAATACTTGTAATTTTCTAGCTAATTATTGTTCGATCTATTGAATCACAATGAGACTTAGAGGTGATTTGTGATTAGAGCTCTAGGTTTAAGTACCATTAGTTGAGTGAAAGTGAAGATACTTTACCGCGATTAGTCTGATTTTCAAGAAAAATTCAAATAACTTAATAAGTCTCCAATTAGTTAAATTCACATAGAGATATGGAGTTATTAGTTGGATATATTTTTAGTATTATTTGAGAGAAATATTGAATAGTTTAGGGATTTCTATCATTAACTTGGGATAATTGGAATTTTATAACAATGAAGAATAAATTGTATGGGATTCGCTAGGTGAAGTCAAACGCTCTAGATCTATTCTTATTATCTTTAAAAATCTAAATTTTAATGCTAGTTTCTTTTGTTTAATTTAGATAATCTATTTTTTTAATTTTAGTTTTCCAAATAGTAATTAATTTAGTAAATTTCAGTACTCCATAGCATAATTAATCTCTGTGGGTTCGACATCCGTTTTCTTTAAAATACTTTACTACTTGTTATGATTTTGTGCACTTGCAGATATTTTCAACACAACAAGTTTTTGGCGCCGTTGCCAGGAATGAGTTATTTGTTATTGATATTGATACTAGCTAGATTTTTACTAGTTTGGATTCTATTTTAAAAAATTGGTTTAAATTAGATCTCAATTTGGTTTTTCTTTTCAGGAATCAAAATTGCATGCTCCGATCCAAATCATTAGAGTATACATTTTTTGATCCCGAGATTGAAACAACCTTACGTTGGATTAATAAAGAGAAAAAGGAAGAGGTCGCCACATCTAAATTTAATATGGCCGACCAGGAGCACAAGGTGTTCAGAGACTATGCTATGCCCTCTATCAATGGGGCGACATCTAGTATAAGGCAGCCAGCTATACATGCCAATAACTTCGAGATAAAGTCGGCCATCATTCAAATGATTCAACAAACCGTCCAGTTTGGGGGGTTGTCACAAGAGGATCCTAATGTCCTTATTGCAAATTTCTTATAAATTTATGATACTTTTAAACACAATGGAGTAACAGATGGTGCGATTTGATTGAGACTTTTTCCTTTCTCACTAAGGGAAAATGTAAAAACTTGGTTGAACTCTTTGCCGCCCGGCATCATCACCACCTGGGAGGAGTTGGCACAAAATTCTTAGCAAAATATTTCCCTCCGGCCAAGACAGCGAACCGTCCAGTTTGGGGGGTTGTCACAAAAGGATCCTAATGTCCTTATTGCAAATTTCTTATAAATTTGTGATACTTTTAAACATAATGGAGTGACAGATGGTGCGATTCGATTGAGACTTTGTCCTTTCTCACTAAGGGAAAATGCAAAAGCTTGGTTGAACTCTTTGCCGCCCGGCATCATCACCACCTGGGAGGAGTTGGCACAAAATTCTTAGCAAAATATTTCCCTCCGGCCAAGACAGCGAAGTTAATGAATGATATTACTACATTCATCCAAATTGAGAGTGAATCATTATATGAGGCATGAGAGAGCTACAAGGATTTATTGTGCAAGTTTTCACATCACGACCTCCCAGCCTGGCTTCAAGTACAAACATCTTATAATGGTTTGGGACCCACAAATTGATCTCTGGTTGATGCGGCCGCGGGAGGAACATTAATGAGTAAGACCCATGAAGCTGCATATGAACTTCTGGAATAATTGGCATCCAACAACTATCAATGGTCTGCGGAGAAAGCAATGCCAAGAAAGATGGCTGAAGTTTTTGAACTTGATTATATTACCACATTGGCGGCACAGATGACAAATCTATCACAACAACTAGGTAAGATGAACATTAATGTTATTCAAACTAATGTTGTTTGTGATCATTGCGTAGAAAATCATTCAAGTGTAGATTGCCAAGTGGGCAATCCTTTTGCCCAACCGAGTTATGAACAAGCCTATTACGTGTCCAATTTCCAATGTCAAAACAATCGTTATTCAAACATGTTCAATCCCGGAAGGAGAAATCACCCTAACTTTTCATGGAAGAATAATCAAGCGTCGGCTAGACCACCTCAACAGTTTCCACAGCAAGAGAAGAAACCGACACTTGAGGATATGCTTATGCAATACATGGAAAAGACTGATATGGTGATCCAAAACAACTCGGCTTCAATCCGAAATCTTGAGGCGCAAATCGATCAGCTCTCAAACATGCTTACCAAGAGGACAACAGGGACTTTACCGAGCAATACTATGACAAATTCGAAGAAACATGTCAAAGCCATAACATTGAAAAGTGGGCGGATATATGACCAGCCACAAACAGTAAGTACCGAGTGAGATGCAGAAGCTGCCGAAAACGTGGAGTCAGGGATGAAGGAAGCCGAGTCCGAGGTGAAAGAAGTAGAGCAGGATGCGGCCGACCAGCAAGCTGAGAAGACTAAGGAGAATAATGGGGTTCCAAAACCCAAGAAATCCAGGGATTTTATAGTTGAAACTTATTCTCCTTCAATTTATGATCCACCAACTCCTTTTCCGTTGAGATTAAGAAAAGATAAGATTGATAATCAATTCTCTAAATTTCTGAGCATAATTTAAGCAACTGCATATTAATATTCCTCTCATTGAAGTTTTAGAGCAAATGCCTAAATATGCAAAATTGTTTAAGGATATTGTGGTGCCCCCAGCCCCCGCTTGGGATTTGACAGAAATTGAAATGCCTAGACATGCAACACCAAGGTTACCTGCCCCTCATACATTATAGATAGGACGCAATGCACCTATTGATAGCTAACAGTATGTAGTATATCGCAGTGAAAAGTCAACTTAGGTCAATTTTAAGGTAATATTAGTCATGGTACTGAAACATAAGATCCCAATACTTTTTGCATAAATCCTAAATAGTCATCATAGTTGATATGAGTTTCTAAAGAACTCTCAAAACACGGGACCAAATATTTAAAAACTTAAACAAAAGATCATTTCCCAAAAGTGGTCCCATAATATTGTCTTGATCTTTAGTGAGACTCGAGCCTCACTCGCTTCTCTAAAGCCTAATCCTTGTCCCTATTGTGGGACCTTCTAAACTTTTCTATGTCTTTAATTATCTCAGTGATTTCTCTATCAATTGATTCGAGATGGTCCAAAATGGAAGCCTCGAACGAGCCTATAACCATCTTAGGCACGATCCTCTTCGGATAAAGCATTGTCCTCTTGTGTTTCGTCATTTGCGTTGGCTAAACCTATCACAACTTCTATCATTCCGAGTGAGGAATGATGATGGGTGAATACAAGAGTGAGATTTCAAGATTTCAAGAAATCTCAGTAAGTAAACAAATAACATGCAACAAATATCATAAGCATATGAAGCAAACTTAACAATGAATGCATGGACATGGACTTGTACATATGCTCTTGACCTTTCAAGGACTTTGTATGAAAACATGATTGTCATAACCTTGACTTTCAAAAACATGCTTTCTTCATTTCATAATTATGAGCTCGTAGCGTTTCTTGACTTACAACATATCATATCATGACATAACATTGGATACCTCACAACTCCACGGTGAATTCATCCTCTATTATTTCACAAATTCCATCCATACTTAATGGTCTCACATACTAGGCACAACTTCTATCATTCTAAGTAGGAAATGATATTGGGTAAATACAACAGTAAGATTTCGAGAAATTTTAGTAGGTAAACAAATAACATACAACAGATATCATAAGCATATGAAGCAAACTTAACAATGAATGCATGGACATGAACTTATACTTATGCACTTGACCTTTCAAAGACATCAAGTAAAAACATGACATTTCATAACTTTTGCTTTTGTAAACATTATTTTTTCATTTTATACTTATGAGCTCGTGACCTTTCTTGACTTATAACATATCATTAGATACCTCACGACTCCCCTATGCACCGTGTGTTCCCCGCTAGTTACCGCATCAACTATAGACCAGTTTAACCAATGTGACTACGTCTTGACTTTCATATACGACAGCTCGCATTTCGCCTTCACCGTAGGTGCACCCACTAGCTTTAGGTGCAATCCCGCTCTAGTATCATTTTCGTTTAGGTACCATTCGAGATCCACCGATAGTACTTCATCGACCTAGGGGTATCCCTCCATTTTAAACACTCCTGAGAGGACAGAGGAGTTCCACTAGGATATTTCCCCCGTCCCAGCATTTGGGGTTGTAATAAAAATTTTACTTTTTTAAAAAGACTCTTTTCCTTTCAAAATGGCTTTCACAATCCCAATGTATTTGACATGACAATGGACATTAGAACTTTCATGAGACACATGAAACACCACAATGCTTCATCATAACCTTGAATGCCGAAATGATCATCATAAAATAAAACATCCATACATGCAATACATATCCCGTTACGACTTGAAAATATTAGAACATGTGAACATGTTCCCTTATAACAATTCAAGGCATGCATATCAATCAAAGACATACATTCCAATCCTCATCATAAAAGGGCCGAAACACATAAAACCGTAACCTAACCAAGTATCATTCGTATTACATCAATCTTAAGACACCAATGATCATGCTTCATTCATGGGGTAGGCCGAAACCTCTTATCTTAGTAAACATGCATTTTAATCAATTTTCATGAACTTATAATCTTCTAATGCATTGAACATAAATCTTTAATAAAGAATTTATCATGGGTGGCCAAAACCTTTCCTTGTGGTTATGGACAATATTTTCATGAGTTTAGTCCCATACTAAAAACATTTGAGTGACAACCATTCATGTATAAATAAAGATGCTAAAAATCGAACCTAACATGGCATTCTTACTCCCTTTTTCATATTATACGCATCTTCCTTAAACCATTTCAATCATGATTTAAAATAATCATAACAAAGAACTTCATAACACATGGAAGAACATCAAGTTCCAAACAATCATACTAAAACCGAATCAACCAACAAGTTCACAAACCATATGCATAAAATATCCAAGTACAAGGTACACTTACAAAAACCCAAAATGTATTTTCTTTTAATAAGCAAGCTGAAATATCATATACGATACTAGTAGGGATCCTTGCTCAAGAAAAACCCTAACCATGTGTTCATGTATAGTACTTCTTACACCTTTTTCTTTACAAGAAAAACTAAGTTTTCACTTCCCTCTTTGAATCCGAAACTTACCCTCCAATAGAAACCCTAGCTACAACTCACTAATGTCGTGACCCACTTTTCTCAAAACACCATATTTTTAGAGCATTAAGACAAATAAGGTTATGTTATCCTTCTTGAAGAAAAAAACCCTATTCTAACCGTGTGAGTGTAGGCATGGTTCATGCGGAGTAACCTTTCAAAATACAAGCTAAATCCATCTAGCTCAAGTGTGTGTGTGTGTGAGAATATAAGTTCTAGATGAACTTGACTTAAACCGAAACTTCCTCTCCTTTCAATCTGTGCGTGTGTGTGTGTGTGTAGTAAGGGAAAAGTTGCTTCATACCTTCTAGTCTCTCCTCTTGAAAATATCTCCTAGTTTTGCTTAACATCCAAGTGATATTTGAATGAAGAGAAGGTATGGTGGTGGGTGCTTGGATGGTGAGAAAAATGATGGAAAACTTGGGAGGAATTGTGTAGTGACCGAAAATCACAAGAGAAACATAAAATGGCCAAAGGTCCTAGGGTTTTCGGTTTGTGCCCTTTTATAGACATTTCAAGAAGCCTCTTGCATGAAACAAGCCCATGCATGCTTGCCAAGTGGCGTGTAGCCCTATCACCTATTCTTTCTAGCTCATCATTAGATTGAGTTGGAAAACCCTAAACATCTGGATTGCATGTGGCGTCCTCTCCCTCAAAACCGAAACTCACTTCCTCTTTTGCCATTTATTTTCATGTCTTGGTTCAATGTATCTTATGGCTAAAGGTTTTTTTTACTAAACTCAAATTTCCCTCCATCTCTTACAAGTGTGCATGTGTGCCAAGTGGCATGTGGAGTGTGTGTGCATTGCATGGGCTGCCGAAACCCTACACTTCCCTAGGAGATTTTCTTTTTACCACACTTTTGCATAAACAAGTGATTGGTCCTTTTTGGCACAAAGTACCTTACCCTAGCCGTCCACTTCAAGGGATTTCTTACACAAAGTATCCTTTTAGAAGCCTTGGGCGTGTATCCTCCCTCCAAGCTTGATTTTGCTCATTTACAAGAAAACTTTTTTACCTACCTTCATGCATGGAAAACACTTGGCAAAAGGCAACTTTTTGCTCCCCCATTGTTGCTGTCCATGGCCTTTTGGCCTTTCCTAGTTCCACTTTCCCATATTTCTAATCATTTCTTTCTAAGTTCCTTTCCCCATGGTGACATGTGTCAAAGGCTTCCTTCCACAAGCAAAGATCTTCATGCATGCGTGACACATGGCAAAAAGTGCTAGCTTTTCCTATGATAGGCGTGTAAGCCAAAATTCCTAGCTCCTTCTCACCTCTCTTCCCTTATTTCCATCTAGATTCATCAAGTCCTAAACTTAACCTCATTGGATATCAAACACCATGCATAAACCTCAAGTTGGGCATGAGCCCTAATTGCGTTGGGCTTCAAAACCGTAATTTCCTACAAGGCCGAAACTCCAATGGGCTCTTAAAAAAAAATTATACAAAAGCCTAGAAAGTCTTGGTCGTCACAAATATATTATCAAACAAGCGGAAACTCACGATCTGGGGAGAGTAGTGCAATTTTACAAAAGAATTTGCCACCTAAGTTGAAAGATCTGGGGAGTTTCACGATCCCTTGCACTATAGGAAATTCCTATGTTGATAAAGATTTATGCGACTTAGGGGCCAATATTAATCTAATGCCTCTCTCTGTTTTCAGGCAACTAGGTCTTGGAGAAGCAAAGGCGACCACTATCTCTCTACAGTTGGCAGACAAATCTATTAAATACCCGAGAGGACTCATTGAGGACGTACTGGTAAAAGTTGATATGTTCATCTTCCCGGCCGACTTAATTATGCTTCATATGGAGGAGGACGAGGAGATCCCTTTGATATTGGGCCGACCTTTCCTTGCGATGGGGAGAACCTTAATTGATGTCCAGCAAGGGAAACACATTTTGAGGGTAGGCGAGGAGCAGATCACTTTTGATGTATTTAAATCTATGGAATTATCATCCGAGGTACATTCTTGTTTTCAAATAAGCGACCGAGACGTGTTCATGGCCGACGAGACTTATCGAGCTGAATTTTCAAAACTACCACTTGAGGCATGTCTTACTCACTCTACATCTATTGAATCCGAAGATGAAGAGGTTAGGGAGTGTGAGAGATATTTGGAAGCTACATCATCCTTTCCTCCTTCAATAAACCGAAAGTGGAAAAGATAAACTTGTCTGGGCCGACATCTCCAAGTAAGGAGGCACCCAAGCTTGAACTAAAAACGTTTCCATCAAATTTAAGGTACGCTTTCTTAGGCCAGAACTTTACTTTTCCAGTCATTATTAACAGTTCGTTGAGTGATGTAGAGGAAGAAAAGTTGCTGAGAGTCTTGCGGGAAAACCAAATGGCCTTGGGTTGGACCATCTCAAACATCAAATGAATTAGTCATTCAATTTGCATGCACAAGATTTTAATGGAGGATAATTTTAAGCCGATCATCCAACCCCAGAGGAGACTGAACCCATCAATGCAAGAAGTGGTGCATAAAGAAGTACTGAAGCTTTTAGATGTTGGGATCATTTATCCAATCTCTGATAGTGCATGGCTAAGTGCAGTGCAAGTTGTTCCAAAGAAATGAGGGATAACCATGATAGAAAATGACAACAATGAACTCATACCGACGAGGACAATCATGGGATAACGAGTATGCATAGACTATCGAAAACTGAATAATGCAACTCGGAAAAACCATTTTCCCTTACCTTTTATTGATCAAATGCTAGAAAGACTTGCCGGTCACGCTTACTACTATTTTCTAGATGGATATTCCGATTACAATCAAATAGTCACTGCACCCGAGGATCAAGAGAAGACTGCTTTCACCTGTTCTTATGGGGCTTTTGCATATAGGCGTATGCCTTTGGTCTTTACAATGCACTAGCCACTTTGGAAAGATGCATGATGTCCATCTTCTCAGACATGGTTGAAAAATTTTTAGAAATCTTTATGGATGACTTATTGGTTTTTGGTTACTCTTTTGATAATTGTTTATCTAATTTATCTTTGGTTTTGTAAAGATGCAAGGAGACAAATCTTGTTCTAAATTGGGAAAAATGCCACTACATGGTCGAAGAGGGAATAGTTCTCGGCCACCGCATTTCCTTCAAGGGAATTGAGGTCGATCTAGCAAAGATAGGAGTTATTGACAAACTCCCACCACTGACCAATGTGAAGGGCATGAGAAGTTTCTTGGGTCACGCCGGGTTCTATCGTCGGTTTGTCAATGATTTTTTCCAAATTACTAAACCTCTTTGCAATCTGTTGATTAAAGATACTCGATTTGAGTTTTCTGATGAATGCTTACATACTTTTGAAACATTAAAAAAGAAATTAGTTTTAGCACCTATTATTGTATCACTGGATTGGAATTTACCTTTTGAATTAATGTGTGATGCTAGCGATTATACTATAGGGGCTGTTTTGGGGCAGAGAAAAGTTAAAAAATTTCATGTTATTTATTATGCAAGTCGGACCTTAACAGAAGTTCAACTTAATTATGCTACGACTGAAAAAGAATTGTTAGCGGTTGTTTTTGCCTTTGACAAATTTTGTTCTTATTTGATAGGTTCAAAGGTGGTCGTCTACACCGATCACTCAGCTCGTAAATACTTGCTATCGAAGAGGGATGCCAAACCAAGACTGTTAAGATGAATGTTACTATTAAAAGATAAGAAAGGTACTGAGAACATAGTGGCCGACCACTCATCTTGTCTTGAACTTAAAGAGGTGGCTGGCGAGGAGAAATTCCCAATTAATGAGACATTCCCGGACGAGCAATTAATGGCTATACAAATCGTTCCATGGTATGCTGACATGGTAAATTATTTGGTGTCCAGAATTCTACCGGCTGAGATGACATATCAACAAAAGAAGAAGTTCTTCTTCGACTTGAAATATTATTTTTGGGAGGAACCTTTTCTATACTGGCATTGCGCGGACCAGTTAATCAGGAGATGTGCGCCCGAGGAGGAGATGGAGAGTATACTTAGACACTGCCACTCATTGGAAGCGGGCGACCACTTTGCTTGATTAAAAATGACAATGAAAGTTTTACAATGCGGCTTTTATTGGCCGACTATTTTTAACGACTCTTTTAATTTTGTTAATTTATGTGATCATTGTCAAAGGGTTGGCAACGTTTCTAGGAAAAATGAGATGCCTTTAAACAATATTTTAGTGATTGAATTATTTGATGTGTGGGGTAAAGATTTAATGGTTCCTTTTCCACCCTCATATTCTAATAAATTTTTTTTTTATGGCTGTAGATTATGTCTCCAAATGGGTGGAAGCGGTCACCTTGCTGACCAATGATGCAAGGGTCGTAGTGAATTTCCTACGGATGAACATTTTATCCATATTCGGTACTCCAAGGGCAATAATCAGTGATGGTGGGAAACATTTTTGTAATCGCCAATTTGAAGCGTTACTGACTAAATATGGAGTTACCCATCACCTGGCAACACCATACCTTCCTCAAATGAGCAGCCAAGTCAAGGTGTCTAATCGGGAGCTAAAGCATATACTGGAGAAGACCGTGAGTATCTTTTAGACAGACTGAGTGAGAAGGTTAGATGATGTGCTATAGGCCTATTGGACAACATTCAAAACATCGATCGGGATGTCACCTTATCGGCTCATTTACGGAAAAGCATGTTATCTATCCATGGAGCTATAACACAGAGCCTATTGGGCTACGAGGACACTGAACTTGATTTACAAGCGGCTGGCGAGAAAAGAATATTGCAAATCAACGAGATGGATGAGTTCCGCAATGATGCTTATGAGAATGCTTAGATTTATAAAGATAAAACTAAAAGATGGCATGATAAGCATATTCAGAGAAGGGAATTCGAAGTCGGGCAAAAAGTTTTATTAATTAACTCAAGACTTCTACTCTTCCTAGGAAAGCTGCGCTCTCGATGGTCGGGACCATTTGTGGTGACCCGTGTCTTTCTCTATGAGCGATTTTGAAGTCCATCATGAGACAAAAGGGACATTTAAAGTAAATGGAAAGAGATTAAAACCCTATGTGGATGGAGACTTTAACTCAGAAAAGTGTTTCATCGATCTCACCAGTGATAAATGATGAGAGGATAATGTCTAACTATAGACTTTAAAAAAAACGCTTTTGGAGGCAACCCAAGTTTTTATTTTATTTTATTAAGTTTTATTTTTGTTTAATATTACTCTTTTGCTTTCATCTTGCAGGAACGAAGAGGCTAGGGAGATCTCCAAAGGGTACATGGTTGCACCTTCAAGGAAAATATTCAATTGAAGAAAGAAAAACAAAAATCAGGGGAGCATCTCTTACCTTCTCTCATTCTCTTTAGTTTTTCTTCTTCTTTCTCATTGAAGACAATGTGATATTTAAGTTTGGGGGAAAGGAAATTCTTTTATTTATTTCGAAAAACGTAATAATAATAATAATAATAATAATAATAATAATAATAATAATAATAATAATAATAATAATAATAATAATAATAATAATAATAATAATAATAATAATAATAATAATAATGATAATAATAAAAATAGTATGATTTGATGAATAATAAGCCTATGATAAGAATATGATTGAAATTGATTATAATTTTTAGGAAAAATTCCCATTGCTCAAGTCTAGTTGTTAATTCTTTACTTAATCTTGCTTAATTTGATATTTTCTATATTCAATGAATGCTTATCATGACCATTAATTGTTTTGCATACCTAGAGAAATTTTATGTGAATTTTGTGAATTTGTATGGCCTTAACTTACTCTAGAACTTGTTTAATTACACTAGAGCCGAAATCCTAGACATAATATTACTGGAGAAATGATTAAGGCATTCTTTGGACCAATTGAGCCTTTCAAGCTTACCTGTTTATTATCTTTATCCCTAACCACACCTTTTATTTTTATTGAATTATATTTTGGCCTTATATTTTTTTTTTTTCTTGTAAACCTCATATTCCCTACCCTATTTCAGCTTAAAACTGATTTCCTTACCTATCAAGAGAACTAAGTTTGTACAAAGTCACAAACTCACAAGAGCATGAAAGGCAAGAGAGGTAGAAGGTCTACAAGTAAAGTTAATTATAGCCATATTACCAAAATCATAAGTTTAAGGGTGTGAAAATTCAATTCTTCTACTATGTGGCCGACGAGAGTCATTCACAAAGGCAGTCGAAAAGGTATGATTTATTTTCAATATTTCCAAAAAAAATTGAGAAAAAGAAAGAAAAATCCGATCTTTCGAATAGATGGATAAAGAGAGAGATTCACAAGGATTGAGAAGAGATTTTTATGTTAGAAGTGAGAATGCTTTATTTGTTCTGTTGGGATTCAAACTTAAGTTCTCTTGCTTTGTTTGAATCCTATCTTTTCTTTGCAGCCCTCACCCTAGCCTTGCATTACAAACTTAATAAAGACCTATTGATCCCTGCTGATAGTTTATGTTCTACATTAGTAGAGAGTGATTTGAAAAGGAAGCCTATGGAGTGTTTCGAAATCCATTATTTATTTACATGTTCGCATAAAACTATTTGGGGAGCTAATGATGAAGTGAGAATGATAGGTATGCATGAATGTGAGGGTGGATAATGCAGTGGAATTAACTTTTGGAATTAACTTTTCGACTTGATTGATCTTGAATAATTCCTTTAAATTATAAACTTTAGGCAATCTTTGAGGCAATAAATTTTATGAATCAAACCAATGTTTGTTTTAATTGTTTTTCTCTTTTTCTTTTCTCAAGGGCAGATAAAGCTTAAGTTTGGGGTAATTTGATAAGTGTGATTTTTATGTGATTTTTATTACACTTTTATTTATGAAAAGTGTCAGTTTTCTTTCAATACTATTGATTTTATTTTATTTCTATATATTTTTCTTTATTTTCAAGAAATGAGAAGATTTAGTACGAAATGAGAGCCTTTTGATACAAAAGAAGAGACTACGGATCTAGACCGACGAGAGATAAAGAGATTTGAAGAGTGCAGAGGAGATTTTGGCGAGGAAACTCAATGGCGACCAAAATTGACAATAAGAGTTAGGCGATTAGCGAGATATTTTACCTCGGGGGTGAGAAGACTTGGCGACAAGGCTCTAGGCGGTTAGACTGGGTGATCGCCTAAACCCTAACCGACCAACGTAAAAGACCAACATAACGACATCGTAGGCAACAACACGCAAAAGGGCTTGAAAGTAATTTTGATCAAGAAAAAGTGGAAGAAATCACAGAAGGAAATCTACAAGAAGTCCAAGTTCATAATACACTAGGAGACAACCTGGACATGCTTGAGTGTTTTGATCATAACATTCTCCTCACATATCTGATGGATGAGATTCTGAATGAGTTGAAAATTTATCTTAAAGGGCTATAACTATGTCTATAATAAGGATTTCTACATTCTGAATCCTGGAGTGCGTATGAGGCTACCAATATAAGTCCTAGAAGTTAGGAGATTTTTTAGGCGGGAATCATGAAAACGTTAGGGTTTCTTTTATACCCTATCTAAGCATATCATTAGCACAAAATTAGGGGAGGGAAGTATGAGTTTTAGAATCCAATAGTCCAGAAATTATTCTTTAAGTTTTCTTTTAAGGAGGCGGATCTGGGAGCAGAAACAAGAGCCAAATGCTTCATCAATCGATTTCAACGAAGAACATTAGTTCTATCATTTTTCTTTTCAGTTTTAGTATGAAATAATTTTATTTACTAGAGTTTTGATGTAGTTTAGCCTTGAATACATAATTTATATTCTAATTTATTTTATTTTTAATATTAACATGATTGAGTGTTTATTCCTCGTTCTTAAGGCTTGCAATTTTCTAGCTAATTATTGTTCAATCTATTGAATGACAATGAGACCGAGAGGTGATTTGTGATTAGAGCTCTAGGATTAAGCACCCTTAGCTGAGCGAAAGTGGAGATATTTTACAGCGATTAGTGTGATTTTCAAGAAAAATCCAAAGAACTTAATGGGTCTCCAATTATTTAAATTTATATAGAGATATTGAGTTATTAATTGGATATATTTTTAGTATTATTCGAGAGAAAATATTGAATAGTTTAGGGATTTTTATCATCAAATTGAGATAATTAAAATTTTATAACAAGGAAGAATAATTTGTGTGGGATTTGTTAGGTGCAATTAAACGCTCTAGATCTAGTCTTATTATCTTTAAAAATCTAAATTTTAACACTCTTTTCTTCAGTTTAATTTAGATAAGCTATTTTTCAATTTTCAATTTTCCAAATAGTAATTAATTTAGTAAATTTTAGTACTCAATAGCATAATTAATCTCTATGGGTTCGACATCCCTTTTTTTTAAAACACTTTACTACTTGTTACGATTCTGTGCACTTGCAGATATTTTCAACATAGCAAGAAACTGTCATACCTCTCACATTGTCGGCTTCGCGACGCTGGTCTGGTAGACTCGGAACCACCAAGTCTGGGATGTTGAAGCTATCCCTTATGGAGTCCAATTCAGGACGGGATACGGTGGAGGACCATCGATGACCCTTAGAAATCGAGTAAGGAGTAGACCCCCTACGAGCCTTTGTAATATGAATTGTAATTTTGGGTTGATCTATATATATATAAAGATGGCTTCCCTTTGTCTTTTTGTTCTTTGTGCTTGTGTTTGCATCTTTCTTGTATTTTCTTTCTTTGTCATTTCACTCGGAACCCTTGTTTTTGTGCAGCGAGACTAACCTTGTGTCCTTACTAATGTACCGTTGTTAGTCAGGCAGCAAGGTGTGGTGCACAAAGGTAGGCAAGTCAAGGGACCTATGCCCGACTAACTATAAAGGGGAAAGCTCGGGAGGCTTTGGCCCTTAGCCAATGCATCACAACCATGCATTGTGCAAAGGTCGTTGCGATGCATTGGCAAAGGGCGACGAATTAAGGGACTCATGCCCGACTGTCTGTGAAGGGGCAGGGCTCGGGAGGCCCTAGCCCTTAGCCAATGCATTGCGGCCAGTCAAGGGACTGGGCTTGTGGTGCACAAAGGTCAGCAAGTCAAGGGACTTGTGCCCGACTGGCTATAAAGGTGAAAGCTCGGGAGTTTTTGGCCCTTAGGCAATGGATCGCAACCATGAATTGCGCGAAGCTTGGCGAATTAAGTGACTCTTGCCCGACTGGCTATGAAGGGGCAAGGCTCAGGAGGCCTTATCCCTTAGCCAATGAATCGCGGCCCGTCAAGGGATTGGGCTTATGGTGCACAAAGGTCGGCAAGTCAAGAGACCTGTGCTCGACTGGTTGTAAAGGGGAAAGCTCGAGAGGCTTTGGCTCTTTGCCAATGCATCGCAACAATGCATTGCGCAAAGGTCAACAATGCATTGAGCAAAGGTCAGCGAGTTATTTGACTCGTGCCCAACTAGCTGTGAAGGGGCAGGGCTCGGGAGGCCCTAGCCCTTAGCCAATTCATCGTGGCTAGTCATGGGACTGGGCTTGTGGAGTCTGTATTTTATTTAAATGGTTGCTGATTACATGATCAGGCAGACCCATGTTTTTCAAACAAATTATTCCCTCACGCATTTGGCGTTCCATCGATGGGGTTGCTGCTTTGTGCAGTCCTCTGAAGGTCCGATGGGGGTTAGGAACTCCCTTGCTAGTTTTTGTTCGTCATGTATTTCTCCCACAACCATGGGGGTTGGGGACTTCATCTTCAAGTGATAGGTGGATGTCACCGGCCTAAGATGGTTCAAGGTTGGTCGCCCCAAGATGGCGTTGTAGGAGGAGAGGGTTTTTACTCCAAGGAAATCCACCATGGTTCCCGACGTTCTCAGGGTCGTCCCTACCAGAATGGATAAGGTGATGGCTTTGACCGGCTGAATCATGTCCCCAGTGAAACTTTTATGGGGGGTTGGAGCCAAGTGCAATCTGTCAGGAGTGATCCCCATCCGGACGAACGGTTGCCAATACAGAATGTTGGCCAAGCTACGGTTGTCGATAAGGACCCTCCTTGTTAAGTAGTTGGTGATCTGCATGGTCACGACAAGGGTGTCACCATGGGGGCACATAACTCCTTCTTCTTCCTTCTCGCTGAAGGTTATGACAGGTTCCTTTGCTTGGCTCCTCGCACTTGGGGCTGCCCTGTAGGTGGTGAACTCCTCCTCATATCTGACCCTTTTGGCATGGGCCCTTCTTGCTGACGAGGTGGCACCTCTCCCTACGTATCCTCCTTTTTTTTTTTTTTTTTGGATGAATACCACATTAAGATTAAAACATTGAGTAACATGAACATCCAGATAAGAAGAGGTCTACCAATAAAACTGACTATCAGTTAAGTCTTGTCGGAAATATATAAAAACTCAAGCTGCACTGAAACTCTGATTTGATTGAAACAATCTCACCACCCAAAAGCACAATAGCAGAAAATTCATAACAAAATTGGGAAACAGATATAAAAACTATGCTTAAGAAGCATTCTCCTTTTTTAGTTTTGTGAGCTCTTGCCTTACCAGTCCAGCCCTTTTAATCTTTGCCAACATAAGTTTGAACGTATCAAAGTCAGTTAGAGAAGCCCTTCTCTTCTGAACAATTAACTTTCTACCCCAGGAACTATTCTCCCACTTATTCTTAACATCAGCTTTCTCCATAGCATCAAGCAATTCCTTCTTCTTAGGAACCCTCTTAATGTCAATTTTAATGTCAGTTAGAGAGAGCCTCTTGAAATTCATTTGGGATCTTTCCATATCAGGGGCATCAACGAGAGCTCGGTTCTGGTCGATGACATCGACGATGGCAACGAGTTTGCCGTAGTTGACGAGGGCAACCCTCCCAATCTCAACATATCTCTTGAAAGGCATTTTCGGATAGTGAGAGATGCCGGAGGCGGAGCTTGAAGGAGAAAAATGAGGGGAGGGTCTGTGTATCCTCCTACTATCATACGTATCTCGCCCATTGGGCTTTCCTCCCTAACCGGACTTCTTCGTCGTGGGCTTGTCCTGTTACACCTATCGGGCCTTCTCCTGTTGGGGTTTTTGCTTCTCCGTGGCTGTACACGGTCGTCGTATCTCTGGCCGCGACTTTCGTCACCTCGCTGGTCTATCAAGGCTTCCATCTCCTCCATCTTCTATTTCCTTGTAACGCAATCCTCTATTTGGAGGCTGCTAGTTTTGTGATAGGTGCAATACTTGGGGCAGGCGGGGTCCCACAGCCGCTCGCCCTACGAGCTTGGATCCCTTTCGGTTTCCACCACCAAGTTGGTGTGGATGCGCTGTCTGGCCTTCCCAAGTGCGGGTTGCTGCTCTTTGCGCTTTGTTTCATGCGCCTTCCTTTTACCGTCTTCCCTACTCCTCTCATTGTTCTTGTTGGCTGCCTTCCTATCTGCTCTGTCCAGCTCGGTTCGTCACGGGGAGTCAGGGCTCGAAGCGTTTCCTCGGCGTTGATGAAGCCGTCAACACAGTCCATGAACTCGCTTAACGAGGTTGGCGTCCTCCATGAAATCTCATCCATGAAGGGGTTGCAGGGCTAGATCCCCTCCCCCAATAGTGCTTGCTGCCAGGGTGATTTTTTTCATCCTGGTCATCCGTCGTCATACTCTCATTATTGAAGCTAGAGAGGTAAGATTTCAAGCTCTCATCGTCTCTTTGCTTCACGGTCAGGAGATAGGCAGCGGGTCGTCTCCTCTTCCGGCTCGCCATGAATTGTGTCACAAAGAGCCGAGCCAACTCGATGAAGCTAGTGATGGTCCCGGGGAGCAGGGATCCCAACCATGCTCTCACCGCCCCCTTCAATGTGAGGGGGAACGCCAGGCATGCAACCTCGCTCGGGAACCCATGCAGGGTTATGTGTGCCTTGAAGGTTTCTCGGTGCTCCAAGGGATCTTTCGACCCATCGTATGCGTCTATCAGCGGGACTTTGAACCTCGGATTGCCATGACATCGGCGCTATATGGTAGCTCAACGCTGGTGAGCAACTGGTCCACTGTGGAGGGCAAGCCCACCCATTTGACCACCCGTCATACTTGTTTTCAAGTTTTTGAAACCGGAGGTCTGCCTTACGTCCTTCTTCTTCGGCTGCCTCCATCTCAGGGGGACGATGGGTCTCGGAGTTATGGCTTTGCTAGTCTCCCTTCGATTCCCCATCCCCCTTACAAGGCGATATTTTCTCGGCGAAGGGTGGTCATCTCTTCATGAGTTTCTGTATCGTTACAGCTTGCTCGTTGATCATTCCTTCCATCTTCTCAAGTTGTTCTCCTTCTCGTAGCGAGGCTTAAGAGCGCATCATTGCCGACATACGAAGGACATGCTATTTGTAGGAAAATAAATCCCACTGACGACGCCAATGTTGATGTTGTGTTTCGCGAGCCTAGGCAACTCCACACTAGCAGCACTCAGGCTCTTCCCTGCAAGGAAGAGCTCGGGGGAGCTCAGGGGCCATGATACCTCTGACGCTCAAGTTAGATCAAGGTTGAAGGTGAAGAGAGAAAGTGAGAACTAGAATGAATATACAGGGAAGTGTTTAAGAGTTTGAGTTAAAAACCCCATTCTCAGCACACACGCACACAGAGAGAGAGAGAGAGAGAGAGAGAGAGAGAGAGAGAGAGAGAGAGAGGGTATTTATACCTGGATGGGGTGAGTCCCGAGGTGATGGTGACTGGTGTGCGGCTCTGTACTGGGATCGCATGTCCCTGCCAAACTCCTGCTTTCCGCCAGTCCGACTTGCCAGGCCTAGTCAGGGTTGTTGCTGACACCTAAGAGGGCATGCCCGTTGCGTGCTACTCTCGGGATGCATTGAATGAGGCATGGCCCTATCGTGCACACTTGCTCCTGCACCATTAAATGTGGTGTGGCTAAGGACGGATTCCCCTGTCCTTTTGCGCCATTCAGATAGCAGTGTCAGGATTGGTGGTACCTCGGTTAGTGGTGCCAGGTTACATAGTCTCACATCCTCTTGTCATGACTCTTACCCTACATCCTCTGGGCCATCCTGGCCTATCCTGCGGGCCCGGGCCTTATCCTGGGCTGGCCTTTGGGGATTTCCCCACTCACAATAAGATTTCCCCACTCAAGTATGTCCGAAAGGGAGGACCGACAGCTTCTCTTCTAAAGGACGCCCCATGGTGGCTGGGCGGCACCGTCTGCAAAGCCCATCCCCAAAATTGACCATTACCCGGCGGTTCTTCCCCCGAACTGCTACTTCTACTTACGCCACTCCGTCATGAAGATTAGGTCCCTCTCTCTTCCCAAATAAACACCCACGCACAGCGCGCGGATGTTTTCCTTTATAGTGTTTGTTTTTGTACGTGTACGGTTTAGCTCTATAATGGGTTATATTGATTTCCAGGTTTCTTGGCTTTGTTTGCAGCATCTGAATCTGATAGGAAGTGGGTTGGCAATGAAAGCCATGGTAGAAGCAGCAGGACCAATGCGTTGTCCCCTGACAAGTTACACCCATCAAATTACTCGGTGTCAAGTTTATTTTTTTCCATCTTCATTATCATCAGAATGAGAATGAGAGTCTTAGAAATTTAGTTTATTTTTTAATATTTAACTTCGCAAATTTGATGAAATATTACATGACTGATTTGATTTATATTGGCAAATTTGATGAAATATTAAATATTCGCAAATTTGATTTATTACATGACTGATTTTCATTTGATTTCTTTATTTTTTACTTGACTGATTTTCTTTGGTTGATTGATCTTTAGAGATTTTTGTGGGCACCTATGAGTGGAAATTGCTAGATAGTAAATGCAGCTCTCCGATGTTTGCAGTAGGACTTCAGGGCTAAAAATAAGTGGGAAATCCAGTTTTTTTATTTTATATTCAGTTGATAATTCATTGTGTATTTTGTCCTATTATATATCTTTCCTTGTTGTGGCAGCTTAATCTTGTTAAGGCCCTGGGTTGTGGTTGAATTCAAGGAGGGAATATCTTACTACAACCTCAAGGATGGTGGTTGTTGTGGGGTATTGGTGAGCTTATGAATACAATCACTTCCTTTTTTAGAGCATGATTTTTTAACGCTTATGCAATTTCTATGTTTCAACACATACATGGGTTGTTGGCAAATCCAATTTAAATACATGTATATGTACAGAAAATTGTCCTACATCTGAACTGATTTATTTATATAGGTTTGAACTTTATTTGTAGTCTTTTAGTTAGAATTGTCTGGATGAACATTTATAATGTGTGTTTAGGCGTTTGACACGCCAAGTATGAAACAGGAAAATTTCTCTGGAGATCTTAGTTACTGGATACGAACCCAACTTTATTTTAAGGTGAAATTTTATGAGTTTAAACTGTGTGGAATGAGTCTCAACAGCATTCCCGATTTACTCTCTCTCTTTTTTTTTCAATAAAACTGCTAGTAATGTGATTAGCTACATATGCTGCCAACACATGGCGCACCATTGTGGATGTATTTAATTTCCTTTTGCAGAGGATGAATTCCGCGTAGTGGTTAATTTCTTTTGCAGAGGAACCCATTGTGGCATCAATTCCTTTTCCTAGGTGTTTACATTCCCCGGTAAAGGTCATTTGTTTGCTGTTAAACACTTTCAAACTAGCGCATACTACACTAAACAGTGTCATCCATAGTGTGTCTAATAACAAATAGGTGATTTTCATCCAAATTGTATGCCATGCCCCAAATTTAAGATGGGCGTAGTGTAGCATGAACCTGCCTCTCTTCAATTTATAAAACTTCTGGTCTCAGTAGCTCTCTCACTCTTGATCAAAGTGATTTATTTAATAAGAGTTTAGCTACTTACAAGCTGGTGTGTGAACACACTGCTTACTGTGAAACTAAAAGGTATAATTTTTTTTTAAATAATACTATTTTATGCTAATTGAGTGGCAGGCTTCTACATTAGTGATTCATTTGGTGTCAATAAGTGGGCTTGCAATAATAGTATAACAATTTTGATTGGTTTTGTTGATTTTTTTTTAATGCTAACATAATTTATGTTCTTTTTTCAGTTTTTTTAATTGGTCAGTTTTAATTTCTAATATTGTACTATGTGAATATGCATGATGTTTGAGATACTTTTATCTCTGTTTTTTCTTTCGGCTTGGGTGGGGGGAGTGCTGTTTTATAAATCTTGTGTTGTGTTTGAAACATGGCAAGATATTACTGCTCACTCGCTTTTTCATTTCAAATTGTGTTTGAGGTAACTAGTTTCTCTTAACATGTTCTATTATTTTTCTTATTTCTAATTCTTTTTTTGCATATGGACAGGAATGGCATATAGATGTTAATCTAAAATTTGTTGTAACCAGTTGTACGAGAACCGTCACTTGGGAAGGTAAATCGTAAACCTCCATGTTTCAAGGGGCAGTTAATATTCTCCAATTCAACATGCACGTGTTGACAAACCATGCGTATTTATGGGTGACTAGTCTTTCAGGTCATCTTGGTGGTAAAAAAAAAAACTGATTGCATTTCTAGTATAGGTAGATAAGTGCTATAGAGACTCTGATATCATACTTTGTTTTTGGCCATAGAGTTACGCAGTTATACTGTGACTTTTCTTCTTTATTAGTTTATGTTTTATCTTTGTTTGAATTAGTTATCTGTCAAAAGGAAAAAGATTTTTAGATTTCACACATCAAATATGAAATTATATCTTTCTGCCAGCGTGCCATGATTGATGTGGTTTTACTGGTTTCTTTAATGCAGCTCATGGATGATGCTGTCAACCTGGTGAACAAATCATTTATTGATCGCTTGTAGCAATTGGTTTAAGAGGGCATGTTTTTGTACAATTTGTTGCAATGAGAAGAGAGGGCTTGCCAAGCAACGTAAACCTTAAATAAGACTTCAAAAGTATTTTGATCAGTTTTTTAGGATTATCCTCTGCCTTCCATTTTAATTTATCGACTACTTATAGGCCAACGGGTATTTTTGTAAAATAATGTTACTTTAATAAGATGTTACAAAAATATCTCTCATTTAAAACATAGTTGTGTAAAGTGTTGTAAAAATATTGTGTAAATCATTTTCCAATATCCTTTATGCTAGGCATTTGGTAAAGATGTACAATTCTAGTTATTACAGAGCATTCGATCTCATTGTCCCCAACACGTTCAAGACTCAACACGTTCTGCATCAGAGCATTGCATCAGGAGACAGTTGTTGCAGCAATAGTAGGGGTAGCATTGAGAGTTCCTAATCTATGTTCCATGGCCCAAGGCTCAGTACATGAGTGGGCGGACAGAGCCTGTCTCACCTCTTGTCAAAGAGCATGTCTTGCTGCTGACTGCTCGAGTCCGTATCATTTCCACCCAAATGAAATCTCCAGAGAAGATCTGGATGATAAAGTATAAACACTATCCCTATCCTGTCGGTTTTTTCTTTATTTTATGTTCAAGGGATTTTGTACTCCTGGCATTTAACAATTTGCCGTGGAAAAACCCATGTATAGAGTTCCAATAATAGTAGTTTCTGTAGTAGAAGTGAAGGACAACCTTTGCACATATAAAGTAACAGTGCCAAAAAAAGGAGATGCAAAAAGGGAGATAGAAGTAGAACTACATGGATCCTAACGCAATGAAATCGTGTCAAAACTCATCCATGGCCCTAATCAAGACGTCAAGGACTATGAATATTTAAGCCAATGGTGGAGTTGCCACAAACTAGTGTTGTCCACCAATATTGCCATGTAATGTTTTCTGGTCACATTCTCTTTTCTTCTTTTCCTATATTTTTGCCATCCTGTTCTTCATATAAAAAGACCCCAAACTTCTCTTTGTATGTTGCAAACGACAATGGCTTATCGAGTAGCCATGCAAGGAGGGAGATTGCGCAAAGGGCCTTGGGTTGAAGAAGAAGATGAGCGGCTCACGACCTTTGTCGCCCTTATGGGGGAACGGAGGTGGGATTCCATTGCCAGAGCATCAGGTATGATCCATATGAGTAAACACAAACATATCATTCATTATTCGTTTCATGACAAAATCTAAGCTTATAGGGAAGTTGTTTACATGCATGTAGGTCTACAAAGAAGTGGTAAAAGCTGCAGGTTGCGGTGGATGAACTATCTCCGTCCTGATCTTAAGCATAGTCAACTAAGCATTGATGAAGAGCGGATCATTCTTCAACTTCATGAGTTATGGGGTAACAAGTTAGGTTCTTTCCTGTTCATTGGTTAATTGAAAGTTAGAACCGAGTTCGAAAAGGATTGCTCAAACTATGTTCACCCTTTTAGGTGGTCGAAGATTGCCCGAAGGTTGCCGGGAAGAACTGACAATGAGATCAAGAATTACTGGAGGACACATTTAAGGAAGAGAACACAATTGGCTCAAGAAGAAAGTGAGACACATTTTGTTCAACTTCCTGATATTTTGTAGTCAACGGTGTTATGTTCTCAGCTCTGCACTAATAATGCCCGTTTTCTCCACAGGGAACTTTCATTGTAAAATAAAGAATGCTGAACAAGACTTCTTCTTTCATGAACAAGGTGGCATGACTACTGTAAGATATCAGTGTGGAAACAAGGGCTCTGTTGATAAGGACTCTTGGGGTACCATGAACGATATCTCCTCCGATGCACTCGGGTTCTCGGACCTTCCATTTACTTGTTCTCCATATGAAACCCGCTTATCAGATTGGATCTCAGGACTTTCAGATGATCAAAGCAAAATAAAGCATCAGGAAGACTGTAATACTATAGAATCATGTTGCTGTTATCTTGCTTGGATTTCAGACAATTCAAATACATGGGACTACTCAGGTTCCCTGTGGGACATGGATTAAGCCGACAGTTAATGTAAATACAAAGAACGGCCTTCAAAACTGTAAAATCTTGTGTGGTTCATCCTGCATTATCCATTTTTTTACCTAACTTGTTTTTAATTGTCTGCTATATTTCCTTTTTATGTCCTTTCAGTTGGGGAGCAAATCAGTGTTAAGGGATTAGAAATAAAGAAAACTAATATATATATATATATATATATTGCAGTTTTGTAAAACCAAAACCTTTTTCAAACTGCTTGTGGAGTAATTATTATTGTCATAGCATTACGGTAATGAGTATTGATCTTTATTGAGGAAGGGTTTTGTAGGTCCACTATCAAATTTTAAGGTAACTGATGGTAGAATAAAAAGTTAAAAGATGAAAGTCTACCTCTCTCTAAAAAACTTAGAGAGAAGCTCTCATCTATATGATACATCTCTCCCTCAAAAAATTATAATACTTGGGCTTCAATTGAGCTGAATTTGAACAAGGGTACTTGTAAGGCCCAGTTTCTTCATCAAAGTGACCCGAACCGTGCGTGAAAATGGCCCAGCCATTTTAGTGATTAGTAAGACCACCGAACGGCGTCGTTTAGGGAGGTAAGAGTTCTCCTCTGTTTTCCGTTTCTTCCTCCCTTTCTTCTCGCACAGTCGGTTTCTTTCGGTTTCCTTTTCTTCCGCAACTTCCATTCTCCCACGTTACTCTTTCCTTTTCCTTTTCTTTTCATTTTTTCTTTTCGTTGATTTCTGTTCCTGTTGCCGAAACACTTGCCCTAAACTTCTTCAATTTCGATTTTCTCTCTTGCGCTGCACTTAGTTTCGGTGGTTGCCGTCTGCTACATCCCTCTGTTTTCTCTCCATTTTTGCATTTCGGTTTTCCCCTGCAACACACGAGCAGTACCTCTCATCCCTCCATTTTTTCGACTGGTAAGTGTTTCCTTCTCATCCCTTTAGGTTTCGGTTTCATCTACTGAAACTGTGCAGATTCTGCTCCTTAGTATTTGGTTTGATTTATCCTCTTTTTTCTGCAGTTTCTGTTTTGGCCGTGAGGTTTGGGTTGCGTTTGTGTGTCTGGGTGTTATGCGTGGTGAGTCTTCAGGTAAATCTCTCTCTTTGCTCTCAGGTCGATGCCTTCCTCGTACTTTATTTCTTTGGTTTCATGCAATTCCGACTTTGAATTGTTCCAGGCGGTGCCGTTGTTTTCTTCCCCACTCCGAAACCCCACTTTGACGCTCATTTCTCTTACAGTCCACTTTGTTTCGCTTATGTCCGCATTGTGTTTAATCTCCTTGCTATGGCTTAGCATTAAACTCTGTTGAGCGGGTATGGAGGCCGTGAACCATACTCTTCATGGTGTAATTTATGTCTTTAATTGTTGGTGCGTGGGAATGATTTCTTTTGTTTTTAATTAGAGTTGAGGGCTTTGTAATATGATAGTTTGGTTGTTGAAGAAGGATTTATAAATTTTGGGATTTTGCCGAGGTGGTGCGGTAGAGCAAAGGAATACTCGGGTTGACTAGGTACTGTGTTTCTTTGTGTTGTTGGTTGGTATTTTCGACCATTGGTAAGATTGTTATTTTTTTTATAGTGACGTTGACCTTGGAGAGTATTTAGGATAAAAGCAAAGACTAGTACATGGTTCTTGAGTGGGAGTGCGGGCTGTTCAATATTATTAAGTGGTTGACTTAGTGTGTTAAATTGTGGGTTTTATTTAATTATTAGATGAGGTTATGCCTTTTGTCTTTTAATACTCGGTGTATATTTCTTTTGTTTTATGAATAGGTGACTAGACTAATAGAGATCATTTTCGAGGCTTAGATAATACGCTACAAGAGTCAGGTAAGCGGGGTTTCTATGCTGGGTTTTATACAAGCTAATAAGACTGAGGTTGATTTTATGAAAACTTGCATAATTTGTGTTGTGTTGGGAACTTGTGAAAACAAAGATCAACCTCAGTCACTTATCTGCATTATTCATGAAATCTGTGTGAAAAAGAAAAAATATATTCTGACATGCATTGTGTAGATATGAGGAAAATTCTGTTATGTGGTTTCTGAAATCTGGAAAAAGAGCGATATTGAGAATATGAAAAGTCGTGCATTTATTTAGAAAGATGTTCTAGCTTTTGTGTTCAGCGTGTGTAAACTGTCTGATTCTGTTTTGGTACTCTGTATTATTTTGATATAACATCTGAAAACCTTTGGCATGGTGTACTGGTTTTCGTATCTGACTTTGTCTCTGCTTTGCTTTGCTTGCTCTATTATGCTCTGCTCTGTTTGAGTTGGTACCAACTTCTCTATCTCTGAGTGCACACACTTTGGAAACAAAGTGGTTTTATTGTGGTCTTTCCTGTGTGCACACTCGGGGCTCCGAGAAGAATAAAGGAAAGATTTCACCTCTGTCTCTGCCTGGTTTGGCCACCGGGGTTAGCACAACCCTACCACGGGGGTGAAACATGGTCTCTGCTCTGTTTTGATCTGATGATGATACTCAGTTTATGTTATGCCAAAGTACTATGGGTTTTACTTGTCTTAAAAACCATCGCTCTGTTATTTTGAAAATATGTTCTGTTCTGCATGATAACTTTGAAAAATATTTTGTTTTGCATACTCTACTTTATAAATGCTCATGTTTGCATGCTAGCATATGATTTCTGCTTACTGAGTTGTTGATAACTCACCCCCTATCATTATAATATTTTTCAGATGATGTAGTGAGTCCAAATGAGGACCTAGATTAGAATGTTGTTTGTGTTTAAGCTGAGGAGATGTTGGTAGAATGAGGACTCCTGGTGTTCTTAGTCTTAATGTCTTTGAGTTTTATTTATGTATTGAGTTTAGTAAGATTTATGAAATATTTAGTTGGTTTGTTGACTATCGGGAGGTTATGGACCCCTTTGATTTATTATTATTGCATTAAAGATTGTGTGGAGTTTGTAATGAGATTATTGAGAGGATATGAGATTGATTTCATTTATGAAGTTTTTTGGAGATTATCCTTTGGATGTGTTGGGAGACATGTTTATGAGTGACAGGTAGTAATTCTCCAAGCCACCCGAGTTTGGGGCATTACAGTATTTGAACTTGATTAGCATGTTTACTTGTTTGATATCCACTCGAACTTGAATAAAATTTTTATATGATTGTTTGAACTCAGCTCATTAATCATTAATATTGTTCGAATTCAGCTTGAACCTAACTGGAAATAATCGAACGAGTTGAGTTTGAGTAGCTCAAGCTCCGACTTGGTTCTTTTTTCTTTTCTTTTTTTTTTCTTTTAATTTTGATTCTTATCTTTTGTAAAAACAATTTAAATTTTAAATTTTACGAAAAACTCTAACCATTTAACTATTCAACCAAATAGTTTTAATTAAAACATTTTATGATATAAAGTTTTATAAATTAAATTAACTTATAGTTATAAATTAAAAACATAATACATAAGATAAATGTATTAAGCTAAACCATTTAATATATATATATATATAGAGAGAGAGAGAGAGAGAGAGAGAGAGTGAGAGAGAGATAACATTATAAATCAAAAGTTATAGGTGTATAATATATTATAATCTAATATAAGTTATGAATATATTATAGCATTGTGTATTGCAAACATATGATATAAATATATAGTTATAATATATAAGTTATTGTACGCATATATTACACTAAGAATATAATAATATGCAATAATAAGTAATAGTTATAACAATATGTGTATAATTTATCTAGTATAATGAAAGCTATATTGTGTATAAGCTTAATCATATGATTCCTTAATTATAAATAAATACCATCAACTTATGTTATGGTGTAAATTATTTACACGAATTATAATTAATTTGGTAATTGTTTCAAGTAAGTATGTATTTGCTACGAACTTGATGGCCTGATAGCATATGACCCGATTCTCTAAATGAAAAAATTGGGTTTGAATCCCCTATAAAATATATATATATATATATATGTATATATATGTATGTATGTATTCACTCATTCATTTATTGTCACATCAATAGGCTATAATCTATGCCACAATTAGAAAATTAAAATATAACAAATGTTATATTACATAATACATAATTAACTAAATTTATAAAATAAATTGTATTACAAACGTAAAATATCTTTTATAAAAGAATTATACAAAGTATCCTGTACACACTTTGGGAACATAATAAATATATTAAATAAGGTGAATCACAAGTAAAATATATCATTAAGTATATGTAAAATACAACTAACATGTAATAAATTGAACACACACATATATATAGAACATATATTATATATATAACAAATATTAATATATAACATATATTATGAGCTTCAAAACAAGTTCAAAGGGGTCAAGTTGAGGCTGTTGAGATTATATGTGTTTTGTTCACAAGTCTAAACCGAGTTGAATTGAGTTTATATGAATTTTGCTCGTTTAATATTTGAACTAATATTAGTATTTACGAATATATCATTTATTAAATAAATTGATTTTGAATCGAGTATATACGAGCCGAGCTTGAACTATTCAAGAGTCTAAATCGAGTCTAGTAGAGTTTATATGAGTTTAGCTCGTTTAATATTTGAACCAATATTAATATTCACGAATATCTCATTTATTAAATAAACTAATTTCGAATCGAGTATATATGAGTTAAACTTGAGTTGTTCACGAATCTAAACCGAGTCGAGTCGAGTTTATAAGAATTTTGTTCGTTTAATATTTGGACCGGTATTAATATTTATGAACAACTCGTTTATTAAATAAATCGATTTCAAACCAAGTATACATGAACTAAGGTTGAGTTGTTCACGAGGTGCTATGTTGATTTGCAGCCTCACGCGCACCTCCCACTTTTCCCAGAGAAGAAGCTCTATTACGAAGTTTTTGCAAGCAAGCACCCAACTCCCCCTCTCCCCCTTTCTTCAAAGGGTTAAGAGATTTTTCTTTCTTTTTCTTTCATTTTTCCATTATCTACTCATTCTTACCTACCTCCACGAGTACTTTCCTGCTATACCTTACCTACCATGCATCTTCTTCTTCTTCTTCTTCTTCTTCTACTAGTCTACTACCACCATTGCCACTAGCTACCACTATCAATATCTAGATATTTTACTTCTGACTTATATCCTCGTGGATTAATCCCTTCGATCTCATCATTTCTACATTTTATAGAATATATAACTGAGACCGACTCCCTCAATATTGATTATTAACTGAAACATTTAGTAGGCTATATGCCGAACACATACTAAAATGTGTCTCATGGCCGGGTGGAGTCTAGTGAAATCTCTTGTTCTTCAATTTTTTTTTAGTCCAATTTTGTACTAAAATGTGTCTGTATCTTATTTTACACTAAAATAATAAATATTAAAGGGTGTTAAATGTACTTTTGTTACAAAGCTGGAGTTACGAACATCTTCGGTTGTTCTAGTCTAGTCAAGATCCGTGCACACTTGCAAATATTAAAACTTGCTGGATGTTGCACAAATTTGACTGTCCACTTTGTCAACTGCACCCTAATTAAGCAACAATATTCATTCTAGCGAAAGAAGACATCTTCTAGGCCAAAGCACCATGAGATTAGTACTAGTCAAAGACATTTTTTTCAGTAGAAAATTACGGTTTCATTCCCAAACATACAATATTTACAATGTTAATATAAGTTTGCTCAAAACTTTTCAAACACCCAAAACTCAAAAAACTACTTCATGACATACTAATAAAAAATTAAAAATTAAAAAACATAGAATAAAAGGCAGCCACCTTTTGGTGGGATCCACCATGGGGCATGGGGTATTGTAATGCCCTAATAGAAGACCCAAACCACATGACCTATACTCCAAAAAGACTAGTCAATGATACAATTAAAGCCTCATTGAAACCTTATAAAGAGCAAAAACTTCTCATTCCCAAGTAATGTGAGATCTCATACACCAACTACCCTTATCATTATCATATGGGGGTATCACAATCTCGCCCCCTTAAATTCCCTACATCCTCGTTGGGTCAATCCATCGTAGGTGACACGGCTCAAGTCCCATATTTCTGGTTGGGATAGACTCTAATACCATTTGTATAACACACCTCCAGTTACTTAAAGAAAAAATAGATTGAAATCGTTCACTTCGAGGGGAGCACCTCCATAGAAGAAATGAAGAAGAAGATAAGAGAAAGGAAAACCGAAATTTTCATTAACTTTCTGAATAGCTGAAACCTAGAGCACTTGGCTCATACATAAGGAAGATGACCCCTACATGGTCCGGGCTAACACAACTAAAAGCATACAAGAAAATAAAACTAAGGGCCCAAGCCCACTAGCTACATTGTAGTCCAAATAACCTGCTAAATCACAATAAAAGCAATTGTAAATGGAATTAAATTGGCCCAAGGCCCATGGCCCATGGCCCAAGCACTTCATTCATGGGTTGTGACAAACCACCCCCCATAGAAGCACCTTCTGTACAAGGTGTGGTATCCTTGCCAACAATTGTCCCACCACCTGGGTCAAAAACAAGAATTTTCTTTATCTCAGGAGCAACACTATGTTTTAGAACAATACCATGATTAAGGAATGCTCCTATACCATCATAGGCCCTATCTTCCATTGTACAGCCATGGATAATAGCAACAGGTGGGACCAACAATAATTTTGTGTCTCCTTTTTCAAAGAATGCAAAAGCTTTAAGTGAATGCTCATCATTGCCCATCTTTTTAAGGTGAATTGAAACAAATTCTCCATGAAGCTTTGTAGAAAACTCCAGGCCAATTGGGCCACCCCCAACAATAGCAAAATAACACTTGGTACTGCATGTAATATTGGGTAGTAGAGGGGTGAATGCTAAATAATTATGAGGTGATGCCACTTGCACCTTATATGAGGGATTCATCATAAGCTCAATGTCATCCTGGCCATTACAATTCATTTTCATGGGAGTTATTTTCCTTCCTCTATCAAAGGGCCAAAAAACATCTTTAAGTGGCAAAAAATCAAGCAGTTGAGAAGCAAGGTTCGTATCTACTAAAACTTGCAATCCAATACAAATTCTTCATTCCCCTCCACCAGGGCTTACAAACAAAGTATAGAACCCCATATACCTCAAAATTACCTTCCATAGTATGCTGTGCACTCAAATTTTGACATAAATTGAAAATGGTGACATGGGAATTGTGCTTACCACTGGAAATGGAGATAGAAGTCCGTATATTGACAAAGCTTTCCTCCCTCGTCCTACCTCTTGGCTTAGTTGCTACAATAGATTTTGTCACAGTTGTTCCTGGCATGTGTTTGCCCCTTGCATAAAAATGGAAGCAGGGCCAAGAGATTGTAAACGTTCAGCTGACAATTGGCTTGTTAAATACATAAGACTTCTGTAGATGTAAAATTTTGGGTAGGACTAGGTGACTAAGTTGATAAGTTCGTATAGAATTATGTGACTAAAATGATAGAGTTCATCCTATCATTAAGTTGGTAATTATGGATGAATGTAAAATAATTATTGACTTTATCTATAACAACATTGAGTCTATCTAGAATTCTTAGAGACTGTTTAGATAAGTCATCAATATGAAATTTGAGTCCATAAGGATCTACACTTATCTAGAACAGAAGCTAAATATAAATCAGTTACTGCAGAGAAGAGTTATCACGACATGTCAGCAATCCTTCAGGAGTGGTCTTCGCGACAGATTCTATCCGTCAACAGAATCCTACCGAAACTGTAACTCTTTCCAGATAGTTTATTTAAGGGATTCTATTAGTTAGGACCGATAGAGATTCAAATCTACATATTTTTCTAAAGTACTTTCTATTGCATTGTTTGATGAGAAAATTCCTTAGTAAATTTTCATATTTGTGATCTCTCTTTGAGTGTGATCGTGCTTCGAGCGTGAAGGATAATGTGATTGGACTTCAAATCCTAGAGTTCTAGGATGAAAGGCAATATTTGAAGATCGCCAGAGGTTCTGGCTGCTATCGCGGTAATAGACAAACGGGTCGTTTGTCTGGGCAAGTAAGAGAGTCAAGTTGCAAAGGATTTGTAATTGATGAGTACTTGTAATTGATTTTCAAATAATAAGATTGACTTTCCTGGATTTGGCCGCCCCATAGGGTTTTAGCTTTAAATAGTTCTTTAAAGGATTTTCCTTCGATACCAATCTTAGTGTTATGCAATTTATTTATTTTATGTTATTGTTTAATTATTAAATTAATTGCATGCTTGAATACTAACCAATTTGTTGAGTAAATTGGTAGATATTTCTGCTGCATTACAGGGGCATTTGGGTAATTTCCAACATTTCGGTGGGTGTTGTTTGTACATAACCAAAGTCAATTACTTCATCAAGTTACTCGTACACAAGCACAAAATTTTTTCGCAATGGTTTTTCATTAATAATTCCAACCAAGAACAAGATTGTAACACCCGGACCCAAAATTTGTATAGTTGGACTTTAGATTTATTTATTTATTGGAGCTTGGTATTTTAAGTTTTTATTTTACAAACTGGAGTAGTGATTTTATTTTATTTTATTTTCTTCATACGTTTATGTTTTCCCGCATGTTTCTTTTTTTTTTCCTTCTTTTCCTGGTCCTTATCTCTTTTCTCGTAAGTTTATTTTTTTTCTCATTTCGTTCATGTCGTGCATGCTCACACACGTTCATCTCCATCCGCTCACGCGTCTACTTCTCTAGGATTTTATTTTTCTTGTTCCTCCACTTATATATTTATATACGTACGTATTCGAAGATGCTTCCGCCGCTGCCCTCCTACGCGAAACCTTAGCCCAGTATATTTTTTTTTTCTTCTTCTTCCTCCTCAGCCTCCACTCCCTCGGTTGCTTGCACTCCCAAACCGAGAGTCACCCCACATAAGCCAGCCCTCCGTCGTCCCTTTTACCGCCACAAGTGCACCCCTCGTAAGCCTCAGATCAGCTAACCCATCTTCACCGTGCATTGACTAGAATTCACGCTGCCCTCCCAAACGAAATCGACACAACCATGCATGCTTTGCATCTCCACGGATCACAACTCCACCTCGCCGTGCATCACCTCCTCTTGGCCATCACTGGAGCCCAGCTTCTCCGCCGTACTCGACCTGCACCACCACCAGAGTGCTGAGAAACAACCATCTACAGAGTGAGTCAAAACTCCTCTATTTTGAGTTCGAAAAACAGAGCATTGGTTGCTCCCCCAAGCACGGTAGTTTCGGGCATCTCCTCCGCGGCACAAAGGGAACCCGTAATCCAGCACCTCAGCCAAGCCTCGCTGCCCCACGGTGAGTTTTCGTCCCCTTTCACGCCGAGCTCTCTCTCCGTCCCTTTCTCTTTCTGCGTGAGGTCTCTCACTCATCTCTCTCTCTCTCTCTCTCTCTCTCGCTCTCTCTCTCTCTCTCTCTCTCTTTCTCAGTGCCTCACCACCGTGACCTTCTTCGCCGCGTCGCGCGCAGCTCCTCTCTTGGCGGTGAGTGCCTCGCGTCCCTGTTCTTGCGGTTTTTGCACCGAGTCTGCGTAAATGCATTGGCAGTTTACGTAACTTATTTTTTTGCATGGTATTTGAAAACGAATTACAGCTTTACCCTTAGTTTTAGAATGTGTTCAAGTTGTTATTTTAGGTTTGTTTTTACGTGGTTTATGCAGGTGGTATAAGAAAAGTTTGCATACAATAAATAGGATTTTCAAATTGTACTTTGGTAACAAATTATTTTAGTAATTGTGAATTTTTATTTTAAACTTTTAGATTATGATTAAAGCTTTTTGTTTGTTATTAATTAACGAAATTTTTACTTGTACTTACCTTAAATCGTTTAAGTATTTTATCATGTTATTAAGTAAATGTTTATTTTTAGAGTAAACAATATTAGTGTATTGTTATTTCTACATTTTAGATATATTTTAGTCTTTTTAATAATAGTTATGGTTTATTTTAAAATATTTTGGGATAATTATATTATTTAGTATTTAGTTTCATAAGTTGTTTTCATTAGTAAATAGGTCTAACTTTTAAATGTTTTAGTCGTAGTATTAAATTAGCATTGACGATTTTAGAAAGTGATGATTGGTAATTTTAGGTTTTGAGGTATTAAATAAATTATTTTATAAGTTTAGGATTAAATATCGAAATACGTGATTAATTGAAAATTTATGAGAATTATGTGATTATTTTATAGGTGACGATTAGTTATTGTTCGACATTATTGAGGAATTTCGAAAAAGCTAAGAAGTTCAGGTAAGCGGGGTTCCTATGCTAGACTTTGCATTTAAAATAAAAATGAGCTGAGGTTATGTTTGGAAAATATACATATTTGATGTTGAAAAGAAATATGAACTGCCTCAGTTATTTGTTCTGCATTACTCATGAGATTCTGTTTAGGAAGGAATTATTTTCTGTCATGACTGGTGTAGACATGAGCTTATTTCTGACATTCTGTTTCTGAACTTTGAAAAATAGAGCGAATATGAAATTTGTGCATAAATTATGTTGTGATATGATTTTTGTTCTGTTCTGAAGATTTTCTGTACTCTGATATGATCTGATGTGATTTCTGAAAACCTCTGGCACAACATTCTGTTTCTATTTCTGTTCCATTCTGACCTCACCACGGGTGTAAAACTGTGGCCTTTGTTCGGGTTGGTACCAACTTTTCTGTTTCTGGTGCACCCACTTTGGAAACAAAGTGGTTTTCTGCGTGGTCTTTCCTATGTGCACACTCGGGGCTCCGAGAATGAATAAGAGGAAGATTCACATTCTGTTTCTACTCGGTTAGCTACCGGGGTTTGCACAACCCTACCACGAGGGTTAAATATGGTATTTATTCTGATATGACAAGATAAGATGTGATGTTTCAGTTTATGCTATGCCAAAGGGATTTTGATTATGAATATTTTCGAACTATCGCTTTGACATTTTTGATAACATGTTCTGACGCTGCATTTGGAAAACATTATTCTGATTCTGCATTCTGAAAGAAAATATTTTGTTCTGCATTCTGATTTCTGTAAATACTCATGTTTACACACTAGTATATGTCCTCTGCTTACTGAGTTGTTGATAACTCACCCCTTATCTCCATATATTTTTCAGATAATTTTGATGATTCAGCTGGAGAATAAGAGTAGAAAGTTTAGCAAGGTGTGATGATCGTAGTGAAATAAATGCCTGAGGGTACAAATGCTTATTTGAGGGTCGTAGTTAGTAAACTGATTTATTTTTCGGATATTTGTTTTGATGAGTTGAGGATGTTTTCGAGTTTTTGGAGAATTTCTAATTTATGTTATTGGGGATTTCCTTATTGTCGCCATAGAGGAACTTAGATTTTTGGTTTGATTAAGTGGATTAATATTTTATGAAATTTCTGGATTTTATAGTTGTGTTATTTAAGTAAATTTTAAGTATTAAGAGCTAACTCTCCGGACCTACGGGAACGGGGCGTTACAGTTGGTATCAGATATAGGTTTGAATTCTACATACTATAAACCTTGGAGGTTTAGATATCTGTGGGATTAGGAAGAAATTTCATATTTGAGGTTTAGAATTTTTTTTAAAAAGAATGAAAGATGATTAATGAGAGTTAAGGTTTCAGAATTCTTGTAGGCGCTGGGTCATGACGTTGAGGAAATAATTTGTTCAGAGTTGTGGTGTAGACAATTGTGGGCTATAGGAGGTGATTTTTATGGGTATTTAGGGTATTAGAGGTCTCAGGTGTTAGACAAGATATTTATGGAATTTGAAGGGTAGGAATTTTTGTAGATATTCTAAGATGTTCTTGAGGATTGAGGTTCGGTTCGGTTTTGTAGACCGTATATAAGGCTTTCTACAGAATGGAAGGTTTAGAGTCTAGAGTAATATAGAGTTACTACTGTTGCTTGTACAATTTTTATATGTATTTATGTTTGTTGTACCATTACCACCATTTGCTTATTTTGCACAAACCCCTTTATTCTTGTATATTATTATTATTATTGTTATTATTATTATTTTTAATAATCCAAGTTGTCAGGATGTCACCTCGTCGTCGAGAAAGAAGTGTATCGGGTATGAATGCGACAAATGATGAATGGGGATGTACCATAGAGTAGTCTAATCGAATGCATCCTCTCACCTTCGATGGCCGGGGCGACGCAACCTTAGCAGAAGACTGGATCCAAGATATTGAGGAGATACTCAGCGTTATAAACTGCACGGACGAACATAAGGTTCTATACTCTGCCTTCAAACTAACTGGAGAAGCAAAGAGATGGTGGATTTTTGAAAGAACCATCAGAGAAGCGGAAGGGACAGAAATAGTCCGTTGGCTGCACTTCAAGCAAATCTTTCTGGAACGTTTTTTCCCAACCTCTGTCCGAGACGACAAGGCTATGGAGTTTGCTAATTTGGTACAGGGAGCTATGTCAGTACACCAGTACGCAGCTAGATTTATTGAGTTATCACGCTTTGCTGCATATTTGATCCCTGATGAGGAGAAGAAGGCTCGTAAGTTTGAGCAAGGGCTGAATGAAAAGATTTATGAAAGAATTGTGGGCTTTCAAATTCGGAACTTCTCAGAGTTGGTGAATAAGGCCACAGTATTCGAGAGGAGCCTTCAAAGAAGTGCAACACTACTGGAACAGAGGAAGAGGACTGCGCCACAGGGATCTCAATCTGCAGTGGATCAAGGGCAATGGAAAAAGAGAAATGACGGGAGTAGCTCGGGGCAAAAGCAAATGCAAGTAAATCAATCGAACAACCTCTGTAAGTTTTGTAATCGTGCACATACTGGAGAGTGCAGAAGGGAAATGGGGGCATGTTTTCGATGCGGTAAGACCGAACATCTTATCAGGGAATGCCCTGTGCTGCTGACAGACAACAAGAAGCCTAACCCACATCCAGGTTCCCAGCAAGCGAATCAGGGTAATAATCAACGTAGAATGGGACCGGCCCGAGTGTTCGCACTAACATCTGAAGATGCTGAGAATGACAACAATGAGATCACAGGTACCTCACTCTAGTTTCTCCTTGAACTCTTTTTAATTTAGTCAAGATTAGTTATGCTTGTATGGAACTGTTCTTATAGGGTAGCTTAGAATATTAAAGTTTGGTTGAGAGTAGATTTTCTAAAGATTTGAAATTTGTGAATCGAGATTATTTAGGACTTAAGCTTGGAACTTTTGATTATACTATATTGTTTAAGAGTTCTCTGCTAGATTAGTTGTAAATGCGGGGTTTAGTTCTTTTCTGAGGTATGTGATTCGATGTTTTTAGGACTATACGTTAATAGAGTGAGCAGCGGAAGCGTGGTTTGGTGAGTGATATGATAGTTTGAGAGTTATTTCGTCAGTTATTAAGGCTTTATATTGGGTGGAGATTTTTTTAAAAATTTTTTTTTTCGGTATTCAATTGTATTATTGAGGTTTAAATTCTAGACTTTAAAAGGCAGTGTATGCGAATGTGTATGGCTAGAGAAATTATGGGAGAATACGATCGACAATATGGGAGGGTTAGAATTTGAAATATTAGGTTCGACAATTGCAGAATATTAATTAGGTTTGACATTATGATTAACGAATGGGTTAGGCATGGAATTGTTGTAGCGGATAAATATTTAGGCCTTGTTTGGGGTACTAGCAAATTTCGAGGACGAAATTTTTTTAAGGGGGGAGAATGTAACACCCGGACCCAAAATTTGTATAGTTGGACTTTAGATTTTTTTTTTATTTATTTATTGGAGCTTGGTATTTTAAGTTTTTATTTTACAAACTGGAGTACTGATTTTATTTTATTTTACTTTCTTCACACGTTTATGTTTTCCCGCATGTTTCTTTTTTTTTTCCTTCTTTTCCGGTCCTTATCTCTTTTCCCGTAAGTTTATTTTTTTTCTCTTTTCGTTCACGTCGTGCATGCTCACACACGTTCATCTCCATCCGCTCACGCGTCTACTTCTCTAGGGTTTTATTTTTCTTGTTCCTCCACTTATATATTTATATACGTACGTATTCAAAGATGCTTCCGCCGCTGCCCTCCTACGCGAAACCTTAGCCTAGTATATATTTTTTTTCTTCTTCTTCCTCCTCAGACTCCACTCCCTCGGTTGCTTGCACTCCCAAACCGAGAGTCACGCCACATAAGCCGGCCCTCTGTCATCCCTTTTACCGCCACAAGTGCACCCCTCGTAAGCCTCAGATCAGCTAACCCATCTTCACCGTGCATCGACCAGAATTCACGATGCCCTCCCAAACGAAATCAACACAACTGTGCATGCTTTGCATCTCCACGGATCACAACTCCACCTCGCCGTGCATCACCTCCTCTTGGCCATCACTGGAGCCCAGCTTCTCCGCCGTACTCGACCTGCACCACCACCAGAGTGCTGAGAAACAACCATCTACAGAGTGAGTCAAAACTCCTCTGTTTTGAGTCCGAAAAACAGAGCATTGGTTGCTCCCCCAAGCACGGCACTTTCGGGCGTCTCCTCCGCAGCGCAAAGGGAACCCGTAATCCAGCACCTCAGCCACGCCTCGCCGTGCCACCGACGATAGTCACCCCAAACCGTCGCAAGCCTCGCTGCCCCACGATGAGTTTTCGTCCCCTTTCACGCCGAGCTCTCTCTCCGTCCCTTTCTCTTTCTGCGTGAGGTCTCTCACTCATCTCTCTCTCTTTCTTTCTCAGTGCCTCACCACCGTGACCTTCTTCGCCGCGTCGCGCGTAGCTCCTCCCTTGGCGGTGAGTGCCTCGCGTCCCTGTCTTGCGGTTTTTGCACCGAGTCTGCGTAAATGCATTGGCAGTTTACGTAACTTATTTTTTTGCATGGTATTTGAAAACGAATTACAGCTTTACACTTAGTTTTAGAATGTGTTCAAGTTGTTATTTCTGGTCTGTTTTTACGTGGTTTATGCGGGTGGTATAAGAAAAGTTTGCATACAATAAATAGGAATTTCAAATTGTACTTTGGTAACAAATTATTTTAGTAATTGTGAATTTTTATTTTAAACTTTTAGATTACGATTAAAGCTTTTTGTTTGTTATTAATTAACGAAATTTTTACTTGTACTTACCTTAAATCGTTTAAGTATTTTATCATGTTATTAAGTAAATGTTTATTTTTAGAGTAAACAATATTAGTGTATCGTTATTTCTACATTTTAGATATATTTTAGTCTTTTTAATAATAGTTATGGTCTATTTTAAAATATTTTGGGATAATTATATTATTTAGTATTTAGTTTCATAAGTTGTTTCCATTAGTAAATAGTTTTAACTTTTAAATGTTTTAGTCGTAGTATTAAATTAGGATTGACGATTTTAGAAAGTGATGATTGGTAATTTTAGGTTTTGAGGTATTAAATAAATTATTTTATAAGCTTAGGATTAAATATCGAAATACGTGATTAATTGAAAATTTATGGGAATTATGTGATTATTTTATAGGTGACGATTAGTTATTGTTCGATGTTATTGAGGAATTTCGAAAAAGCTAAGAAGTTAAGGTAAGCGGGGTTCCTATGCTAGACTTTGCATTTAAAATAAAAATGAGCTGAGGTTATTTTTGGAAAATATACATATTTGATGTTGAAAAGAAATCTGACCTGCCTCAGTTATTTGTTCTGCGTTACTCATGAGATTCTGTTTAGGAAGGAATTATTTTCTGTCATGACTGGTGTAGACATGAGGTTATTTCTGACATTCTGTTTCTGAACTTTGAAAAATAGAGCGAATATGAAATTTGTGCATAAATTATGTTGTGATATGATTTTTGTTCTGTTCTGAAGATTTCCTGTACTCTGATATTATCTGTTGTGATTTTTGAAAACCTCTGGCATAACTTTCTGTTTCTATTTCTGTTCCGTTCTGACCTCACCACGGGTGTAAAACTGTCGCCTCTGTTCGGGTTGGTACCAACTTTTCTGTTTCTGGTGCACCCTTTTTGGAAACAAAGTGGTTTTCTGCGTGGTCTTTCCTATGTGCACGCTCGCGACTCCGAGAATGAATAAGGGGAAGATTCATTCTGTTTCTACTCGGTTAGCTACCGGGGTTTGCATAACCCTACCACGGGGGTTAAACATGGTATTTGTTCTGATATGAAAGATGTGATGTTTCAGTTTATGCTATGCCAAAGTGATTTTGATTATGAATATTTTCGAACTATCGCTCTGACATTTTTGATAACATGTTCTGACGCTGCATTTGGAAAACATTATTCTGATTTTGCATTCTGAAAGAAAATATTTTGTTCTGCATTCTGATTTCTGTAAATGCTCATGTTTACACACTAGTATATGTCCTCTGCTTACTGAGTTGTTGATAACTCACCCCTTATCTCCATATATTTTTCAGATAATTTTGATGATTCAGCTGGAGAACAAGAGTATAAAGTTTAGCAGGGTGTGATGATCGTAGTGAAATAAGTGCCTGAGGGTACAAATGCTTATTTGAGGGTCGTAATTAGTAAACTGATTTATTTTTCGGGTATTTGTTTTGATGAGTTGAGGATGTTTTCGAGTTTTTGGAGAATTTCTAATTTATGTTATTGGGGATTTCCTTATTGTCGCCATAGAGGAACTTAGATTTTTTGTTTGATTAAGTGGATTAATATTTTATGGAATTTCTGGATTTTATAGTTGTGTTATTTAAGTAAATTTTAAGTATTAAGAGCTAACTCTTCGGACCTACGGGAACGGGGTGTTACAAAGATTCTTTTGCACAAAAATTGCCAGTGTAGGCCAAAAGCCGCTCAAGAGTACAATGAACCCATATACAGATCTTTACAGTGTTGTTATGCTCTTTTTGTGGCCTGATTCCTTAACAAGAGGGTGGTCATGGGTGTCGTTGCAGAGCTCGCTGGACATGGCCGTAAGGAAATATCGAGTGACAATCAAATCTGTTCCAAATTCCATCTGCACGTTCAGGAAGAAGCATGCTAATAGTGACTGTGAAAAATGGAGATGTGGGAAATGGAAATATTGAGGACCGCATCCACCCGGATCCAACTTCATCTGGTATCGAGGACTATCCCGATGGATTTTCCTTCTCTGATAATTGTATGGGCCTTGCTTGGAACGTTTGACGAAAGGGAATGAAAGATGAAATCATTTCTGGAAAGTGACGGAGACGAAAATCGAAGAGGGAAATTTGAGTGTTGCAAAGTCAATTTCGGATGTGCCTACGTCCAGAGAGCTGTAGAAGTTTTATTAATTCAGATGAGGTTACAATCACACAATCTCAACTCACTCACTCTAGGGCTTTTTCTCTCCCATAATATGTACTCACACTTTGCCTCTTTTGTTCATGCTAAAAATTGTTGAAAATCATGTACAAGACATCAAAATATTATATATTTATAGAAAACGGTACTGGAAATCCTAATTGGCAAAAAATATGTCATTCGTTTAAGCGGCGTATCGAGCGTGCCTTAAGTAAACAACCAATGAACATTGGCTCGAGCAATGTGTTGAATACAGCTCGAGCGAATACAAGGGTTTGTGTTTCGCTCGAGCCCACTATTGCTTTCAACGTCAGGTCGAGCAACAATCGAGCAAACTAACGGGTTGCACTTTTTCTGCTCATGAACTAACATGTAATTTAATAGTTATGTCAGTTTGTGAGTTTACTTTTGTGAAATTTGAATAGGACTAAAGCATTTTTCTTTAATTGTTGGGACCTGCCTCTGCTTTTGTACTACCCTGCTGTTACACTGCATGTCTATTTGCTCGTAGAAAAAGGCTATAATCACATCAAGCTCTACAAAGACCCACATGTTTCCAATTCTAGTGGCTACGAGTAGGAGTGACTATTATTTAGAATGGTCTCAAATTGCTTCTAAATAATATTATAAGATATATAACTAAACAAAATAAATTATTTTTCTTATTTTTTAATATATGTTTTAATTTTAAAAAAATCTACACAACCTCTCAACCTCCACACACCACACATTTTTTAATTTGTTTTTTTTTCTTTCATCAAATATTTAATATATGAATAATGAATAGAAAAATTAAATTATTTTAAAAAGAATAAACTCAAAAAAAATATATTAAAAAATTTAAAGATTTTTAAAAAATGTGGTATGTGGAGGTTGGAGAGGTTGTGTAGCATTGCTATTTAATTTTTCAAAGATGTAGAAAAATGATTTGAATTCATTTTATACCATTTATTACAAAAAAAAAAAAAAAAGGAAAAAAAATGAAGGAACCTATCTTTGTTGTGACATAGCAAAAGTCATCAATGAAAATACTATTCTCTTCCTTTCAGAGTAGAACTTCTCTTTTATTGACCAAGCAAGCAACTAGGCATGTGTTTGTATCAGACTGAACCTTTTAATTCTATTTTTTGACTTTAAGAAATAATTCCAAAGCCTAGAGCTTGGATCTAGCAATTCAATATATTAATATTGAGGATCAAGTCATGTGTTTGCATTTTCATAATTTCACCAGTACATGAGCTATATATAAAGAAAAATACAACTCTTATCACTTATTTTACCGTTTAGAATTATTGTTATAATTTTTTATTTTTTATATTTTTATTTAGTGATTAAGAAAATATTTTTTAATAATATTATAATTTTTAAAAAAAATATATTTAAAAATATTAAAATATATATAAAAAAATAAAAATAATAATATAACTAACTGTAGCTCCAACCAGATAGCGGTGACTATAGAGCCACCCATATATAAAACCCATCTGCAAAAAATTGCAAGCAGATTGTAATCTTAATGCGCCGCAGGATTCTTCAGATTATAAAATTAAAAAAAAAATAAGAAGATAATGTCATCCAAACCTCTAGACGTCATGATCATGAAATACATCCAAAAACAAAAAGAAAATCACACCACCCATGCAGTCCCACTTCCAGCTTTATGTCTTGAGAGGCTGAATCTGGGTCCTTGAACCCACAAGAGGATTACATCACCCCCTATCCAATCTATCAAAACACTTTTTCTTTCTTTTAAAGTTACCGGACATATATATATATATATATTTATAGACTGAATGGATATAAAGTTCAATGTCCACTACGTACACATGACCAATCAATAGAGATGTCCTTTAGCATGTTTAGAATTTAAAGATCACCAGCAAATACATTGCCAAGTATATCATCTTTTTTCCATAGTCCATAACTAGGCTTTACTTATTCTTAAAAGAAAAAAAAATATGGCCAGGCTTTAGTTTAATTATTATATTTAATAAAAGGAATATGAAGTTAGGAACTGAAAAACAGCCAATTAACAGTTATGGATTACGTTGTATTAATAAAATTATAAATAACGTTAGATACAGTTTAAAAGTGTGTAAACCTTGCATACTTCATTTAAAAAGTAGTGGAGTCTACTATTAAAGAGAATGCACGGGATTTGCATATCCTATTCGTTACTCAAGCTATTTTTCCATGACCTTTCATTTTTCTTTATGACCCAAGAGTTATCAGTTTTTCATTTTGTTTGAACTAAACCAAAATCATGTATTGTTGTTGGGCTATTTAATTGTATAGGTTTTGGATATACTCCAAGAGCCATATATATTTTCTTAATAATATAAATTAAGAAAACAAAGATGGCTTGATTTCCCATCATCACATAAATGCCAGGGGTGTTTTATAAAATAACAAGCATGAGAATGCAATCAAAAGGGATATAAGAGTAGAGGTAGTGGGTGACATTAGTGGCACGCTGCTTCCAGACATATAATCCATGTAGTCTGGCTCTGACTCCAAACCGATTCCACCATCGTTGCCTCCTGTTGTCCATTTTCCCAAGTTGTTGTCCCTGCTTGTATACATATAATCCCAATTGACGTGATTAACAATATTTTTGTTATATACAGTTTAGAGAAGTGTTACAGTTATAAAGAGATCATTCTATAAAAATAAATTCATAAATTGATATAATTAATTTATATGATATATTAGATCTATTTTATAATAAAAATAATTTTATAATTCAATGTATCATATCAAATACTCCATTAACTTATATATTTATTTATACTAGAAAAAATCTATTCATCATCCTAACTTCCATAATCCTCCCATCATCCCATGATGTGATATTAGATGATAGGTTTATAAGTAAAATGTAATAAATAATCTCCAATCATCTAATGACACATCATAGGATGATAAGAAGATGATAAAAATTAAGATGATGAGTAGCATTACTCTTTATACTAAACCATTTCCCGAAAAAATATGCTGCAGAACAACGTGAACAAGGCATGCAGTCTAGCAAAAACTGAAGTTTGGGCCAACCTGCCCAGTGTCTGGGGCCTGTATGGCTGAGTTTTGCAAAAAAAGCCTTCCAATTCACACACAAATAGACTGTGGGCTTTCAACTATGAATTGTAAGTTCTAAAAGGGACTATATGAGGCAATTAAAATAGTCGAACGGGGTGTATACAAAATGTTACGTGCAGTCGTGGAATACATAAATATCGTGTAGTCGTTTCCTGTAATTACTTTAAAAAAAAGTGAGATTTACTATTAAAAAATTAATTTCTTTTTATGTGGGTTCCATATTTATTTATTTTTTTCAAAGCGACTGCATGACGCTTGCATACTCACGACTACAAGTATCATTTCTCCATACAAAATGACCAAAAGTAAAAGGAAAGGAAAAAAGAAAAAAAAAAAGAAAAAAAGTGAAAAAGTGAAAAAGAAAGAAAGAAAGTAGGGAATATTGGAGAAGCAGATTGATGACAAACCTGCCACCAACACCGAGTACACCAGCGTGCATAATGAGTTGGTCGATGAGCACTGCGGACTTTGGCTCCACGCTGTAAGCCTTCTCGTACTTGACTTCGACACCCTCACCCGACGCCACAAAGAATGCTCCGTTTACCATTATATCCCCTTCAGATCTCCAATTCCATCCGCTCCATTCCCCTTTCCCGGTGTTCACTCGCTTCGTTACCTATTCAATTCATTTAATTATGATGATTTAATTTTGTATAAATTTAAACTCTAATTATATATTTTACGTGCCATAATCAGTTATTAAGAAAGAATATGATGCACACATGCATGACGGGATCAGTATAAGAAGATAATATATGTTATACACACATTTGTGTAGAAAAGTGTTAGTTAATTAAGGGTTTGTTTGGATAGAGAAACGATATCATTTCATCTTATCTCATCATTACAGTTTTTTCAAATTTCTATACAAAAATGTTACAAAAATGTGCTTACAAATTGAAGTGTTTTAATTTCATACATTAGATGTATTTTGTAACAAAAGCAAAATGGTTAAAATTTAGCATATAATATCAGCTCATATCAATAATTAATATACATTTGCATATTTCTATAATTATTATTATGTATTAGTCACTGTTCACTCTCACACCTCATATCTATAATTTTTTTATAGAGTGTGGAGTGTTTTTCATCAGGTATGAGTGTATAAAAATGAGAAATGATACTTGCAGTCGTGAGTGTGCAAGCGCTGTGCAGTCACTTTGAAAAAAGTGAATAAATATGGAATCTACATAAAAAAAAATTAATTTTTTAATAGTGAATCCCACTCTTTTTTAAAGCGACTGCACGACGTTTGCACATTCCATGATTGTATGTAGTATTACTAATTAAAAGAATTTTTAAGTTAACGGGTAATGTACCTCCTTGGCATTGTGATTGGAAGGAGCAGTGTAGCGGTTGCCTTGGCTATTGATGGTAGGGTTACCGCTACCACCGATGGCATACATTTCCCACTGCGTGAAATCGTTGTTAACAACGTGGATATAGCCGCGCCTGCACCTGGGCATCCTCTGCACCAACTGCTCCCCAAAGTGATTGAACGCAATGGTGACCTGCATTCCCGAGTCCGGCAGGTAGTCGTCGCTGTGGCCCAGCAGCATCACCTCGTCGTGATGCGAGAAATAGTTGTTCGATATTGTTATCCCTGTCGACCCCATCACCGCATCGATCAGGCCATCCTTGCAGTGCGATAGGGAACAATGGTCTATCCATATGTCCTTCGACCCGAAGATGCTGATCCCATCGCCGTCCGATTTCGTGCGCCAACCGAAGTGGGTTGGGCTTGACCGCACATTCGTTTCCCCTGCAATCAATATCAGCCCGTTCTATTATTACTTTGTTGACGAATTCAAAACTTCTTTTGACAATATAGCGGCATGATGTCGTTGTCATTGAGTAATAAAAATGACTTTTCTTTATCATGCCAATATACTCAGGTCACAGGTTTTACAGTAACAAAGAAAAATGCTACTGGCTGTTCAATCATTGCTCTCCCGGGATAGACTAAGCCCCTCTTGGATTGAGAGATGAAAAGAGATAATTTGTAAATAGTAATAAAATTTATAACTTAAAATTTGTGAATAGAAGTGAGAGGGATCTCTCAATCCAAATGAGCTCTAAAATAAATAATTAAAAGCTCACGAGTGGTAAAAGGTCTTGCAAAACTAAAATAATATATGATACATCTTTAGCTTGTCGGAAATTTTCTCCATTTCAATTCTGAAATATGAACCATTCACAGTATTTCAAGATTTCAAGAATGTCTAGAACATTGGACTGAGTAAATAAGATGAAAATTTCCTTGTAGCGACATGCCCGATTTACTTTGGTATTGTCATCATCTTCAGACAGAATTGCCAAAATACACACTGGAAAAACTTGGTGGAGAGAATATTCTTAATTACCTGAGGGATGACAATGGTGGATATGTATGTTGTGAATAATGACATTGCTGATGTACTGCAGAGTAATGCAGCCGCCACCCACAATGTGAACATTAGCCCCACGCCCATCGAGAGTTTTATAGCTGTTAAAGATAAGTTCCTGAGAGAGCTTGATGAGCATGTTGCTAGGAAACACGATCCACAGAGGTTCAACCTGAATCACGGCATATCGAAGTGTGCCTGGCCTAGGATTGACAGGATCATCGTCCGAGGAGTCGGTGACAATGTAGAAGTCTCCGTTCTTGCCGCCAAGAGCGTACTGTCCGAACCCAATGCCGCAATCTGCTAGTCTCTGGCGGTTGTTGGGCCATTCTGGGTCACATTTCCAGCAGTCATCTATGGGGTTTCCGGTTAGGCATGAGGAGTAGAACTGGTCTTTCTCAGAGATTTGTAGCATTTCCCTTCTTGTCATAGACGCATTTACCTTCCTGCAAGGAGAGAAACATAGTTGAAGACTAAAGTTGAACAAAAGCAGCATAATTACCCAGATCTAGGGGAAGAAAAGAAGGTGAAATAAAACCCAAAAACACACTACAACCCAGAAAGTGAATGAAGGCTAACAAACTGGGTATTTTCCATCAAAAAGAGCAAAAGGACTCAGAAATGTAATGAAGATATACCAGTGAACTTCTTGGACAACAGCTTGGGGGTTGGGATGCTGGCCGGGAAGAGTGAGGTTGAGCACAGCTCTGCCAAGTGGAGAAAATGAGCAGAGAAGAGAGATCAAGACAATGCAGCTCCTTCGCAGCATTGTTTGGTGAAGAACAAGAAAACGAGGTTGCTGGTTTCAATCTCAGAAATCTTACACGTTTTTGGTCCTAGAATCTGAACCAGTTAGTGTTCGTAAGGTACATTGTTGAGACGGAAAATCGAGCTGTGATTAAGTTAATCATATCTAGTAATCGATTATATATCTAGTATTATACATGAAGTAGAGAAGACAATCTCTACGAGTGATTCACTCGTATCATCTACTACTCTGTATCACATTATATATCCACAATACTCTCCCCTTCGTCTTCTTTTATAATCAGTGGGACACTCGTTTGTTATTCACTGAGTGGACGTCAAAAAAGAAGAAAAGGGCAAAAACAGAGAGGGAGAGAAACATAGAAAGACTCAAATGACCTCGCAAGTAGCAACCAGTAGGGGTGTAAACTGGTCGGTCCGGACTGGAGAAACCGACCGGTACGGTCCGGACCGCACCGACCGAATAAAAAATAAAAATAAATAAAATATTATATATATTATTTATATAATAATTGTACAATTAATAATATAAAATTTTAAATATGTTATTAATACTTGTTAATATTTTATAAATTAACAATATTTTATATATATCTTCATCTAACCTATCACTATTAACAATATAAAATTTTAAATATGTTATTAACACTTGTTAATATTCTATGAATTAACTAATATATAATATCAATTAGTTAATTATATAATAATTATATAAATTAATAATGTAATTTATTATCATTAACTATATAAAATATTTTTTTTATTGAGTTTGTTACATAATTCACATTAATAAGTCACTTAATTTAATTTAGTATTTTAAATAAATTTTTTTTTTATTAATTGATTTAAAAAAAAAAAAGGCCGGACCGAATGGACCGACCGGACCGGACTGACCGGTTTACACCCCTAGCAACCAGTATCTTGTGTTGACCGCACGATCCTAGCGGCAGCAAGCTCATGTAACATGGCTATTGTTCAAGCGGATGCGCCCGGTGACAAAAAAAAAAAAATCAACTTTGTATGTCATCTATTAATGAATAGAATGTGATCCGTTATTATATATATTAAAAAAAAGAAACGGATGCACTAGACCTTTTGACTTTCGGACCGGATTCTCGTTCAAAATCAAGAAAAAAAATTATTACAGTCATTTGGTATTTAGTATCCAGGTTTTATGCATTTTTCATAAACACTTTATTCAAAGTCTCTCAAAATATCGAAGTTGTCAAGGGAATGGATTGCAAGGGTCAATATTAGAAGTCAAAGGCTGGACTTCTAGAGCTCAAAAGGTGACCTCACAATTAGGGGTGCAATCTGCACCTCCCGGGCCTCACCCTCCCATGTGGGGGGATGACGACGTCCGGATTAGCAGTGATGGAGGGAGGGAGGGAGGGGGAGAGAGAGAGGGTTGGGGCTAGAGGAGATGGCGAGGGGAAGAGAGTTTGAGAGACCGAGCGGTGACGACGAGAGACCGACGACAAAAGAGAGAGGAAAGAGTGTGCAACGTGGAGTTGTTAAAGCATAAATTAATATTAGGTTTTGTGCATTTCTCATAAACACTTATGAAAGACTCTCAACCTATCGAAGTTGTTAAGGGAATGGATTGCAAAGGTCAATATTTGAAGTTGAAGGCTAGGCTTCTAGAGGTCTGAAGGTGACCTCACAATTAGGAGTGCTACCCGCACCTCCTGGGCTGCCCTTGGGTGGGCAGGTGACCCCATCCTAATGTTGGGGGTTGGGCTAGCGGTGAGAGAGAGAGAGAGAGAGAGAGAGAGTCTGAGAGATCGAGGAGTGACGACGAGAGACTGGCGACAAAACAGAGAGCAAAGAAGTGTGTGGCACGGGAGGGGGGAGTTTAGTTTAAAACCTAACCTAAGCAAAACGACGTCGTTTTATTAAAGCAGGTCGGGATGCCTCATGTCAAAGCCGTCCCTTTGATTCTCTAAGGAAGTAACTTCTTCGAAAGGCTGTGGGACCGGTCCGCTCTTTCGCGGTGATGAGAGTCGAGGTAATTTTTTCAGGCAGTTTGGGACTGAACCCGCTCCCTCTCGTTGACATCACAAGGAAACGTAAGATTTGGGTCAGGCTGGCGCTGAACCCACTCTTCATTCGTAGCTAAGGTCAAGGTAAGTATTTGGACCGCCATGGGGGCTGGATCCGCAGTCCTCTGTGGGAGGGATAGAGCAGCCTTTGGCATGACTTATCCCTTTAAATCCTGCAGGAGGTAAGTTTCGGACAGTTTGGAACTGGACCTGCTCCTGCCTGTTGACGCTTACGAGGAAGGTAAGTTTTCATCTTCAGGCAGCTGAGGACTGGCTCGCACTCCACGGCGGGAGGGATAAAGTAGCCTTAGGCATTACATCCATCCCATTGGTACCCCACAGGGAAGGTAAGTTCAGACAATGATATAGTTGGTCCACTCTTTGCCGCGATAAGGGTCGAGGTAAGTTGTTTGGGCTACCGGGGGGGGGCATGACCTGCTCTCCATTGCTGGAGGGGTAGAATGGCCTTCGGCCTAGTTCTTCCCTTTAGTCTTGCAGGAGGTATGTTGTTCGGACAATTTGAAACTGGACCCACTTCTGCCCGTTGATATCATAGGGAAGGTAAGAGTTGGGCCAGACTGGTGTTGATCACACTCTTCGTTGTAGTGAAGGTCGAGGTAAGTTGTTCTGGCCACCGGGGGGGCAGGACCCACTCTCCATCGAGGCAGAAGTAGAGCGGCCTTCGACCTAATTCTCCCCTTTGATCCCTTGGGCGGTACGTTGTTCGGGCAGTTTGGGATTGGACCCACTCCCACCTATTGATGCTAGCAAGGAAGGTAAGTTTTATCTTTGTGTCGCCGAGGGCTGGCCCACACTCTACCACTAGAAGGATGAAGCAGCCTTTGGTGTACTCATCCTTTTGGTACCCTATGGGGGAGGTAACTTATTCGGACAGCAATGTGGCTGGTTCACCTTTCGCTACAATGGGGGTAGGGGTAAGTTGTTCGGGCCGCCGGGGGGGCAGGACCCGCTCTCCACTGCGGGAGGGGTAGAGCAGCCTTCGGCCTAGCTCTCCCCTTGATCCCGTGGCTGGTCCACCTTTCCCTTCCATGCGAGCTTTATATCTCCAAACCCAAAGGAACCAAGTTATAATAATGGAACCAAGTTATAATAATAGTACCAAGACCAAACAATGTACCTTTTTGCGATGAGTGAGTTGCCCTCTGAAGCCATATGTCCATATTAGCTTTCCAAGATTGACCTGGGTCATATGGCATACCCATATTTAAGGAAGCTCTTCGCCAAATATCCGTTGCAATCATCCCTGTGGCGAGGTCATGGTCTTGATCTTCCATACACCCCTAAGCACAACACTCACATTTATAAACCAGAGGGATTCCGAAAGATCTAATATGTACATCAACACTGAGGCTAGAATTTAAAGCCTTCCAAATAGTAACCGAGTATTTCTTAGGAAGAGAGGAATGCCAGATCTAGGACGCCCAGTTAGATCTTGGTGCACAAACACGGATGCAATCCCAAGCCGACTTAGATGAGAAATCCCCATTCAAAGTCGATTTCCAAATCAGCACATATGCGCCTTCTTTATGTTCCCCTAGACCATCCAGAATTTCCTCCAGCTTTGACACCCCCACCCACTCTTTTAACAAATCCACATCCCATCCATTTTGAATTCGGCATTCCCTTAACTTTGAAGACGTATGTACAGAGATTTCACAGGATTCCATAAGAGAACCTGATTTTAACCAAGGATCTCGCCAAAAAGACACTTGTCCATCCTTAACACGCCACCAAGCGTGACTAAGGACCTTCGGAGCCATAGCGATGAGACATTTCCATAATAATGAACCTTTACGACTATCTACCAAAGTCACATGCTTGCCTTTGCAGTACTTATTCTTGAAAAAATTAGCCCATAGTGAGTCTTGGGTCAAGAGATTCCAAGCCATCTTCATGAATAGCGAAGATTGAACTTCCTCTAGTTTTCTTAAACCCAGGCCCCCTTCCAGTGTCGGGGAGTAAATCTTCTACCAAGCCACCCACTTATGTTTTTGCTTACCATTCGAGGTTCCAAAAAACAAAAGTGCTCATAAGCCTATTTAAAGATGCCACCACAGTCTTGGGAGCATATAGACCGATAGCAAATGGATCGGAATACTCGACACAACATGTTTCAATAAAATAAGACAAGCACCAGCAGTTAAGAATCTATTTTGCCACCCATCCAAACGACCACGAATATGATTCAACAGATCATCAAAGTAAGAAACCTTTAACCGGCCATTAATAAGGGGAACACCCAAATATTTAACCGAAAAAAAAACCTTCGAAAAAGGAGGTCAATTGCAATACATTTCTTTTCCGAGCAATCGTATAGTAATTGGGGAAAAAATAGATGACTTATCTTTACTGACCATCTGACTAGACCAGTCTTCATATAAAGGAAAAACATCTCTGATAGCTTTCAGGGAAGATCTCCCTCCATTAGTAAAGACCACAATATCATCAACATAGAGTAAGTGGGAAATAAGGGGAGTACCACGGGGATGAGAAAACAGAACAAATTTTTCCAGTTGCAAAGTTATGTTTCAACAAGCGTGAGAGAGTTTCTTCAACCAGAATAAACAAATATGGCGATAATGGATCTCCTTGACGTAGACAACAACCACTGGGGAAAAAACCCTTTACCGACCCATCCATAATCACATAGAACCAATGAGTCGAAATACACTGCTTGATCAACTCACAAACACGAATTGAAAGCGCAAAAGCTTTCATAACGTGTAATAAAAACTCCTAATCAAGGCTATCATATGCCTTAGCCATGCTCACTTTAATGAGCATATTTCCACTACGAACCTTTTTGTTTATCATCTGAATCATTTCTTGGGCAAATGTCAAATATACTTCTCCCGGGTAAAAAAGCACCTTGTTCAGGTGAGATAATTTTGCTCAAGATGGGGGACAATCTTCGAACCAGGATTTTTGAAAAAACCTTGTAAACGACAAAGCACAAGCTTATAGGTCGGAATTTATCAAAACCTGTAGGCTGCTGCATTTTTGGGATGAGCACAATATGAGCAGCCGAATAAAATCTAGGCATCGGAACCCCACTGAAAAATTCTCTAACTGCTGCCACCACATCAGTTTTAACAATATCCCGACACGATCTATAGAAACCAGAATCAAACCCATTACGTCTAGGGCTTCTATGTATTGGAATGGAAAACATAGCTTCTTTTACCTCTTGGATCTAAGGGAGCTGAAGGAGACAATCATTCTCCTCCTCTAAAATAGAATTCTGCACATACATCGACAAATCTGGGAGATCTCTCCGTGGTCTAGTCTGAAGGAAAGAACTAAAAAAATCCACCGCTCCTGAATGAATAGCTTCCGGATTATTCAGGCACATCCCATCCCGAAGTCTCATTTCATGTACAACAGGCTTAGATAAAGAGGCAAACGTATTAAAAAACTGGGCCGACGCCTACCCTTTTTCCATCCAACTAAGCTTTACCTGTTGTGAAAGCCTAGCTTCTTCTCTGTGAAGCCTTATAGCAAGTTATTCTTTCTCGACCAGTAAAGCCGAATCAATGTCCTCTGAGAATCCACCCTGAAGCTGACTTTCTAAATGTTGAATCTAATTTTCCAAGGCCTGAATAATTATCTCGGTGTGCCCGAAAACCCGATGATTCCACTCCTTTAAAACCACTTTCAATTTTTTCAACTTAGTAGCCAAACCAAAAAAACCCATAGGCACACCCAGGTCATTCCATGCCTCTTTAACTACTTCTTTGAAATTAGCATGTGAAACCCACATTTGTTGGAACTTGAAAGAGGAAGGGCCAGAATGAGTTATTGGAGAATGTAAAACAAAAGACATCGGAGCATGTTTGATGTCATTCAGGTTAGATATTTACAGAATGAGTCCGGCAAAGAACTTGCAGCCAAAGAATTAAGCAAACATCTGTCAAGCTTCGACCAGCTTCTAGATAATCCCCTCTAACCATTGCACCAAGAGAATTTACTCCCGACTGACTTCATATCTACTAATTTACAATTATCAATGAATTCATTAAAATCATCCATGGCCGCCCTCAACCGAGGTCTACCACCTCTTCTTTCCTCCTCTGTACGAATAATATTAAAATCTCCAAGACATAACCAAGAAATATCTTGAACGGCATCCAATTGTAGTAACCTTCAGAGATCTCTTCTTTCCAAATGATTGCATTTAGCATAAACCACAAACATAAAGACTTGCCGAGAATTACTAAACATAGAAACTGTCATATGTTGAGCACTAAAGTTAGTGACCGAGAGCTGCAGTCCCCCCAAATCACCCAAAGTTTACCACCAGCACATTGATTAGAATTTTTTTTTCAAAATTCAACCTGGTTCGCAAAATTTCCATCCCATTATCATCTGCAAACGGCTCAACTAACATAATAAAATCCAACTTCAACTTCCTAACTAGCTTACACAACTTTCTCCATGATGATCTAAGGCCACGAATATTCCAAAACAAAGGGTTACAAATCATAGATCCATGCAGAAGGGTTTGCGAGGAACCCGAGTCGAGCTTCTGAGCATTCTTCCACCCTTAGCCTAATATTTTTCCTGTACAGCATCACTATCTGAAGGATATTGTTTCTTTTTACTCAGATGTTCCCCCTTCTCACTTTCTGGTTCTGAGACACTTTCATCAGTCGTTTCTAGTCTCATTGTACTCGAAAAATTTTGGTCCACTTGACTTAAAAGTATGGGTTGTGGCTTGACTTGTATGTTGCGATTAGTTAAGTGTATTTGTGGAGGTTGTGTTTGTGCCATGAGTAGAAAATCGAGACATTAGGTTAAAAGGATTGGTTTGATCCCTTGGACATTTTGTAGTACCAAACTTGTATACACTGATTTTAGAAATTTAAGAATCGATACTAGGCCGATTCACCACCAATACTGGAGTTTTTTATTTTTTCGGTATGGGTCTTGGTCCGGCCATGTTTTTATGATTTTATAGATAAACAAAATCATACTCAAACAAAAATTTAGCAAGTGACTAATCTATATTCCTCATTTTATGTTATATTAATTTTATGTTACATTAAAATTCAAATGTTATGTTAAAAGTTATAAGATTAATATATGTTATATCATAATCAAATGTTGTATTAAGCTTTATAAGATCAATTTTATGTTATAAGATTAATATACATGAATAATAAGATTTTAAAATTTCATGTTATATTAATTAACAATTTAGCATATAATATATAATATAATATAGAATTATATATAATATAAAAACCTAAAAATAATATGTATATATATATGTACTGGTCCGGTTCGGATAGAACCAGTATTCTAAAAACCAAAGCCAGAACTACATAGATTTTTAATAGGTTTTGCTAAATAGGAACCAGTACTCGACTGGACCAGTTTAGAACTAGACCAAACTCACCGGCTCGATTTGGTCCGGTTCGGTTCATTGCTTTCTAGGTTTTTTTATAGCTCTACTAGTTAGATTGAATTTGCACTTGTGTAGATTATTATCACGTTAGTAAATATTGCTAGAACTCGAGTTCGAAGCTTAGGTAATTATCTGCAACAGTTAGGTACGTGGTGCTCCTATACTAGACTTTGCCTAAAAAATGGATTGAGATTGATTTTATGAAGAAATTTGCATATTTTTGTTATGAAACATTGAAAACAACCTCGGTCATTTTGTTTAGTATTACTCATTGTATCTGAATGAGAAAAGAAAAATATTTATATTATGACTGGTGTAGACATGAGCATTTTTTGGCACTCTGTTTCTCAATTGTAAAAAATGAGCAAATATGAAATCTGAAAAATTTTATATATGATAATATGAATATGATTTGTATATGTTCAGTACTCTATTATGATATGAATGGTTGCATCTGAAAACTTCTGGTATAACATTTTGTTTCTGCTTCCATCCTGACTTTACCACGGGTGTAAAACCGTGGCCTTTGTTTGTGTTGGTACCAACATCTCAGTTTTTGGTGCACCCACATTGGAAACAAAGTGATTTTTTGTATGTCTTTTTTGTATGCGCACTCGGGACTCCAAGAATAATAAGGAGAAGATTTCATATTCTATTTTTGCTTGGTTGGCTCCCGGAGTTTGCCCAACCCTACCACGAGGGTTAAACATGGAATATGTTCTGTTATGATGTTATTCAGTTAAGTTTATGCCAAAAGATTTAGTATATTTTATTGCTGTAAATAAATATTTATGAAGTGTGCTCTAATAATTCGATGATCTATTTTGTTCTACATTTTGTATTGGCTCATGTTTATACTAGTTTCACTGCTTATTGAGTTGTTGATAACTCACCCAATTACTTTTAATATTTCAGATGATTTGGATAGTTCAGCTAGGGATCAAGAATAGGAAGTGTGGGCGAGAGATTAATTGAGCGTAGTGGAATAAGTACCAAAGGTATGTTTATTGGAGAGTCCTAAGTAGTAGATTTGTCTTCTTTTGTTGACTTGGTATTTTGGGAGGTTGACATTATTAGTGGAATTGTTGATTTATTACATTGGAACCTTGCTAATTTATTTAGACCTTATGGAGTCCTTTGGTATTTTGGAACCTTGTTGATTTTATTAGACCTTGTGAAATTCTTTATAATTTTTCATAACCCAGACTTAGCCAAGTCTTCGCCTGCTTTATGTCCCTCTGTTGGGCCATGCATAAAGTTTAGAGTCCCTAAAGAACCTTGCATTTTTATTAGTTAATTATTTGCTTTAGTGTATTCGGCATCTAAGCCCATAAGAGAGGCCCAACAAGGCCCTTTGAATTCGGCCATCACTTCGAATCAGGGTTTGGAGCCCTAGTGGAACTCGGGGCGCACGCCCAATCCTCCAACCTCTAGCCTTTTGACACACATGCACATTTCACCCAAGAGACACCATGAACCTAGATTTATTTTGGAGGAAAAAGGTGGAGAGACTCTAGAGTTTTGTTAACCCAAAAACCCCACATGCCTCCATGAAATTTGGCAATTCCCAAAACTTTGAGCAATGATTTGGAATAGGAGGAGACACTTATGACAAGCTCATCCACCTATGACAAGCCACCCACCATTTGACACTTGTCACACATGTAGAGGAATGAGAGGATTTCAAGAAGATTGCCAAAGGGCTTAGGCACATGTTTCCAAGAGGATCCTAGGGTTCGACCAACGGGTGCTTCATGCCCATCTCAGAAAGGCCACCCAACCTTTTTGGCAAGTGTCATGCGTGCACTTGGGATAGGGTTCTTCCAGAAGGAAGCAATGATTGGAACATGAAAGGGTGCCTAGATTAAAGCAAAAACCCTAGTTCCTAAGCATCTCGGCCACTACACTCCTTCTCTGTCTCGCCACTTGTCACACACTTAGAGTTTCAAGGAGAGACACATGGAGAAAAGGAAGAGATGCCTAGGGAAAACACATGCACACAATCATCAAGGCTCTAGAAGGATCTTTGTGGGGGAAAAGGGAAAGAAGTGGATGGCTAGGGTTAGAACCCTTCATACGCCACTGCCACTTGGCAAGCATGCACACACCCCACCATCCAAGGAAGATCTAGGGTTGAGGAAAAGACAAACATGCCCAAGAGGTTCATTGAACCTAGTCCATACGTGAGACATGTCCAAGGGCTTCTAGGAAATTTTCGTGAGAGCCATGACACTTGTCCTATTTCAGAGAAACCTTTGAAGTTTGCAACATGTAGGAAATAATAGGGAAGAGGGAGAACCTTTTCAGCAAAAAGCTAGAAGGGTGACACATGACAATTGCAAAAGACCACCCTTTGAGCCTCTATGACATAGGGAGATGGAACTTGGAGAGCTATAAAAGAGTAATTCTACATACAACCGTGAAGTACGTAACCGCCGCATAATCGCTTTGAAAAAGAGTGGGGTCCACTATTAAAAAATTAATTTTTTTCATGTGGGTCCCATGTTTTATTCATTTTTTTCAAAGCGATTACGCGGCGGTTACGCAATTCACGATTGTAAATATATTTTCTCGCTATAAAAAGGGGAAGAGGCCAACGTCCAAGGGTCCTTTCCTTTGGGGTGCCATATTGATCTTTCTCTACACGTGCTTTCTCTCCACCCTTTCTCTTACACGACCAACCAAGGAGATCTTTGCCTCTTCACTTTCTCGCATATTCTCTCCACTTTCTCTCCAAACAAGCACTTCTTCTCACTCTCTCTTCTTAGTCATGAGTACGGAAGAAGGTGACAACCACGTTTTCAAGGAACACGTCACACGGTATCATTCTAACACTCTTCTCACAAGTCACTCACGCACACACACAAGGGTGAATGGGGTCACTAGGGTTTCAGATCCAAGAAAGACCACCACCATACCGCTCAGATGTTCAACCTTTATTTTGAGAGAGTTCCTTGATAGGGAAAACTAAGGGTTTCCCAATAAGGGGAGGCCAAAACTAGATGAAGAGATTCCCACCTCATTTCTTAGGAATCTCAGCAACCATGTATGACAAGCACCATGCACACATGCGCATGCCTAAGATCTTGCCAAGGTCAAAGGAAAAATACGACCATCTTTAACCAAGGGTCTCTAGGCCGAATGCTTGGAGTGTCACCATGAAGAAAAGAAGCCCTAGTACGACCACACGTGGATTTAGGTTAAGTTTTCTTGTTTCTAATTAAGCAAACACTTTTTACAGCTTGCTTGATTATATTGATTTACTTTGGACTTTTGTAAGTGGACTATCAACCTACTCTGGATAATATTTGTATATGCTGTGTCAATTTGCATTTGTGTGTTATTTTATGATCTAGTTGAATGGATGAAATCTCTTATTTCGCCATGCTATGTGTTCGGTTCTATATAAATATATGTTTGTCATGTTGGTTGTTGGTTGAATTAAGTCTCTTATGGTGCCATGCTTTGTATTCGGATCTATATGATTATGTTGCCATGTTATTTGATGATGTATGTTGAACATATTAGAAGTTATAAGCTCGTGTTACTTTTGTAAAATCATGCTTATAAGTGCTTATGTGTTTCTGCCAAGCATGGTGAATGATATTTATGAAATTGTTTTACCATTTGACTAGTGTTGAATGCCATTGTTCATACGTGTAAACCAAGTATTTACATGTTCTAATATTTTCAAGCCGTAACATGAGATGTTCAATGTGCGACTACATGATTGCATGACTCACGGTATTCACATGTTCATATGGTCCATGAAAAGAAACATGTTACAAGTCTCATACTACATGCATTTGGGTTGCAAATCAAAGAAAATAGTCTATACATGTTTATTATAACCCCAAATGTTAGGATGAGGGAATGTCCTGGTGGAACTCCATTGTCCACTCTAGAGTCACTAAAATGGAGTGGTACCTCCCGGGTCGACAAAGTACCGTCGGCGGACCTCGAATGGATCCTTGTGGAAAGGATACCGGAGTGGGGTAACACCTAAAGCTAGTGGGTGCCTCACATGTGTTATATGCGGTGAAGGGAAAATATTCGAACTCCCGCATAAGTTAAGGATTATGATATAGTCACCAGGTCAAGTGGGTTGTTGGATGATGCGGTAACTAGCCGGGAACCAATGGTACATAGGGGAGCCGTGAGGTGTCCAACTATATGTTATAAGAAGTGAACAAGACAATGCGCTTAAAGATATGTTACATGTTTATTGATCAATATGAAAGGATAGAAAATATTTTTTTATTTTAAAGGTCAAAGTTGCATAAGACAAGTTTTACGTCAAGTACATGCTTATGCATTCGTTTTATGGTCTGTCTTTATATGCCTATATTATTTGTTGTATGTTGTGTGATTACTTATTGAGAGTTTTTGAAATCACACCGTGGTAGTTTCCACTACCATTCCCAACCTGGAATGGTAGAAGTTATGACAGGTACACAAGATCTTATAGAGCAATGAATGAGATTAATGAGCTCATACATGACGAGTTTATAGGCCTATGATTTTGCTGCCTCCATATTGAAGCTCATGGCACAACGTCTTAAGGACATTCTAGAAGCCCTTAAGAAGGATGACAATGGGACTGGGTTACCAGAGCCTGAGGAGGCCTCTAAGTTAAAGGAGCACATAGATTTTGTGATGAGATATCTTAAACAAGCTAGGGATTACTCTGTTGAGGCAAAGGAAGTTGCTTCTAGCTTTGGACTTATTGAGCCAGAACCCCTGCAGACAAGGGGAATTTTCTTGAGTGTAACTAGTGATGGGACCTTAGTGCTATTGAAGTTTCCCGTTTCTTAAATTAAGGTTTAATGTTGGAGGTCCCTTTGTTTTGGGAGGATTCAAACAATATCTATTTTGAAAATATCTTGAACAAGTGAAACCTGGGATGATTAGCCTACGATGCCATGCTATTTTACAATTGCTATAAATCTTACTTAGTGATACACGAATTTTGCTACTATGATTTATTGCATATTGCTAGTATATAGTAGGCGCATTGCATCCTAACTGCCATGCTCGAGGGTATGTAGCCTTGAGTTACATGTCTCAACGCTTCAGTCACCATCACATAATTATTATTGTGTGAGAGAATTTCATTGATATTAGTTTTGTTGAAGTACATATAATTTCATTAAAGAAGTTTTACGAGTTGTAGAGTTGTTTTCCTTGTGATATTTAGAGTCTATAGATGTATTGTCTAGATGTGATTTTAGGTGACAATAAGTAACTCCTTGACCCTCAGGGTACGGGACATTTCAATCACTGGTTCACTAAATATTTTAAGGGAAATTTAACAATAGAAAAAGCCATTTTTTGGCAATGAGATTTTAATTAGCAGCAAGTAGGGCCGACTCTTTCATTAGGTCACTTAGGCAATTGCCTAAGCCCCTAGTAGAAGAAGGCTAAAAAAAAAGTCTAAAATAGATTTTTCTTTTAAAAATAAAAAAAAAACCAATTAAAAAATTAATTAACTTAATAAGAAAACATCAAAAGTATCAAATATATATTATGTCATTATTAGTTTTAAAAGTATCTTACATAATAATTATTTCAAGTATTCTCCTTCTAAGAATACACTTATCTTTTATCAATATTAGTTTAATATATAATGTGAAAATTATAAATAGCAAAATTTAATTTTTCAATGTTCATAAAATCTTTTTGTATGATCATTTGAAGAGGCAATGGCTCACTTTTTCCCGAATGTATAGGTTATTTATATAACTTTATTGATAATAATGATTATAATTGCTTCTAGGGCTCATTTAGATACTAAGAATATATCAAAATATCTGTAAATAATAGTGAAATAGTATGAGTTAAAATGTTTTATTAGGTTTTGATAAATGAGAGAGAAAAAGTTGAATTTAAGAATACGTGAGAATAATTATGTTCTCAAACGGCCTCTAAGAGCACTAGTAGTGGACTCAATAAAGTTATATTTTGGCCAAAGTTTAAATAAATTGCATAAAAATTCACTGTAGTGGATTCAACAAAGGTACAATATTTTTAACTTTGATAATTTTCACTAGCCAAAATCTATTGAGTCCAACTTGCTAGCCAAATATTATTTTGGCATAAAAAATTCTCTCCCTCGTACTATTTGTTTCGCCCGACCTCACAACTCTAGAAAATTCCTCTTCGTCTCAAAAGTACGAAGCGCCCAAATTCCAAACTCAACCACAAAAGGCGACCAGTCTCCATCAGTCATCATTTCAATGACGTGGCATCATCTTGCTAGATTGCTTCGAGTTCTAGTTCTGCAATATTATAATTAGTTGATGCCAATTTCTTCTTTTAAAATCTAATATCAACGTTAGAAAATTAATGTGTACTTTTTAATAATGAATAAATATTCAAATTATAATTAGAATTAAAATAAATAAAATGTAAAAATCAATATTTTAATATAATAGTCATATATTTGGAAAGTCTGTTATTTGGTGTTATTGAAAATTGGCTAGCTAAATTTATAAAAGTGAATTTTCTAGCCAAATTTTGGCCACACTTTATTGACTCCACTACTAATGCTCTAAGAGTCTAAAGCATGTATTATAAAATTAGATTTGATAAAATCCTCTCTAAATCCAAAACTTTCTAATAAAGATTAAGTCGGTTATTAGTTGAAAAGATAATATAAAATCTTAATCAATAATTTTATTTGGCAAACCATAGGAATTATTTTAAAATAAATATTAAATTACATTTATTTCATTTTACTTTTAAAAATAAAAAAAGCCTCAATCAAAATTTTAGCCTTACGTCCCAAACCTATTGAGCTGCCCTGGTAGCAAGTACTTCAACACAAACACGGACATTGTGCTCATTTAATGATTTTCACTAATTAAGCCAATGTATATTCCAGTATCCAAATGGATTCAAAATTTATGTTCTCACTATCAAAGACTTAGAGGTAATATATAAAAGAGTTCAAAAATTAATTAAGTAGTTAAGAGAAATATTGTTGTTTTTCATAATAAATCTTCATTTTTTTACTGAAATAATTGATATGACAAATTTTAAATCATTTGATAAGATATCAACTTTAAAAATGATAAGATATCATTTTTTTACTGAAATAATTGGGTTGCCCTAATCGATTGTGGAATGGGCTGATGGTCAATTTATAAGTGTGAGGGAAAGACTCACATCTTGAGCTAACTTTTGAGGTTGAGAGGCCCAAGACCACCCAACACTGGTATTAGAGCTCAGAGTTACCAACATTTTCGAGCCCAACAATTCGCGGGAGAAATGGGTTGTCACTGCTCCTACCTAGGGCTTGATGTGTTAGAGGAAGATTGTTGGGATTTTTATACATCGGTTGTGGAATGGGCTGATGGTCAGTTTATGAATGTGAGAGAAAACCTCACTTTTTGAGCTAACTTTTGAAGTTGAGAGAGGCCCAATACCACCAAATACTGGTATTAGAGCCCAAGTTTGTCAACAGTTTCAGGCCAACAGTTCGCGGAAGAAATAGGTTGTCGCTACTCCGACCCAGGGCCCGATGTGTGAGGAGGAAATTTTTGAGATTGTCTCATATCGGTTGTGGAAGAGGTTGATGGTCAGTTTATAAATTTGAGGAAAAATCTCACCCCTTAAGCTAGATTTTGAGGTTGAGAGAGACCTAAGATTGCCCAATAGATATAGATGCACTTATTCTGCCAAAAGTATTTCCCCAATCACTATGCTTTTACTTTTAATTCCACTTTTTCGTCATGCTGAATTGACATACATGAGTTTTGGAAATTCAATCTTTTTGCTTTTTCTACTTTTTGTCGAAATTTACCAAGCCGCAGGCGGCGGCACTGAATGTGAATGGAGTTCCATGGATAAGTTACATGCTTTAGGATCCGCATACCTGCATTTCGAGTAACCATAGTTTCTAAACCGCAACACTAAAGACTTGCATTACATATACATAATAATATCTATAATATATTATTATATAGTACATATAGATCAGTAGTAGCCCATGAATGCAGCAACCAATAAAGCAGAGCGCATGGAGCCTCGCCCTCACCCCGCATATCCGGCAACTGATTGTGCTGCTCAGTGCTCACCTACCGTTTGTCTTTCGCGTTCTTTTCATGTATATATGGTCCCACTAAAAGAAAAAGTTTTCTTGTTTGAAATCAGAAAACAGTTAAAGATACACCAAGTACTGCCACTTTTTTTTGTTTCCGTCGCCCCCACCCTCCTCGGATCCTTTAAGCATCTCCACCTTCATGTACATATATACATATATATAAGATGTTGGCCTGGAATATCCTTCAGTTAGCCAAGTTGGTTGGATATTTTACATATATATTTGGAGTCCTTTCGTAACATGATTTATTCCGGTTAATGTCTTTTTGCTAATTGGCCTGTGAGTATTCCAATGTTGTATTCTGTGAAGATAAAGAAACCAATGCTTTGAATCCATTCCTAAGATTATAAGATTGTCTAATCTTCAAGTGTCGTTTGAAAGTACATCGTGCATTCGTATTCTTTCCTCTGTTCAACGTGTAAAGTACGTACCCTAGATCTCTACCTCTTTAACTGGTCCCATTTGGTTAAAGAAATTTAAAATGCATTCATTGCGAATATCTTTTAGCCGAGTAATACTACATACAGTTGTGGAGTACGCAAGCACCATGTAGCTATTTTGAAAAAGAGTGAGATCTACTATTAAAAAATTACTTTATTTTCATGTGGGTCTCTATTTATTCAATTTTTTCGAAATGATTACGCGGCACTTATACACTCAAAACTATAACTATCATTTGTCATTTTAGTGAAGTTCTATTCATGGAAATGAGGATGACTTATTTTGAATATAATGTTGATTGAGAATATACGAAAGAGAATTGAAAAGATTGTAATCTTCTAAACATCATGATAATCGGCTCCTTACGAAAGGTATATCTCGTGTCATGATTGGCTCCAACCTAAATTGGAAGACAAGTATCGAGAAATATATTGAAGGGTCAAAAGCTTGTTAATGAGCCCAAGAGTCGCACACCCTTCACAATATGGCCTTTTAAGGGCCTAAGTAGAAACAACTCTAGTCTATACATCAGTTATTATTCACTCAAACATCTTATACTTAGTAATTTTTTCTTTATTTTTTATAAGGCGTGAGATGTGTGTAGTAAATAATGACTAATGAGAAGAATTTTTCTTTAAAAATAAAATTATTTGTAAATTTGTTTATCTACCTACATGTTAACATCAACCAACATGTGACTTTTTTTAATAATATAAGTGACATCAGGATTATTAGATAGAGTAATTATACATACAACCGTGAAATGCGTAAACGCCGCATAACCGTTTTGAAAAAGAGTGGGGTCCACTATTAAAGAATTAATTTTTTTAATGTGGGTCCTATATTTTATTCACTTTTTTCAAAGCGATTACGCGACGGTTGCACAATTCACGGTTGCAAATATATTTTCTCTATTAGATAAATATAATTTGGTTAACATTGGCTAGCTTCATGTACACAGCAAATTATTTTTGTTTTTATTCCATATTTTACTTTGAAAAATGCTTTGTACACGTGCGGTCTCACACGGATGAAAAAAAGAGAGCAAATAAAAGTTACTGTTTATGGACATGAGTTACAAACATTATTTTTCTTTAGTGTAAATGGCCCGTGTACTAAGATCTAGCACCTCTAATGGGTTATGTAAAACTCATATTTTTGTAAAATTTGAAGAAAATAGCTTAATATAGTTCATCTAATGGATTATGTGTTTTATAACTAATATTCAGTTTGCTACAGTACCATTTCTACATCATTGGAATATTATTCACTCTTGTATAAATATTTAATTCATTTTTCTCTCTACTTTTTACTCTTTATTAATTTATTTATCTAATTTATACTTTTTACTTTATTTGGAATGAATAATATATTAAAAAATATAATATTTAAATTATATAAAGAAAAAATAGATAAACTGATATATGATATATTGTAAAAGTCAATATATAAAATATAAAAAAGTGAGTTTTAATGATGTGTTTTAAAGAACATGATGAAGAATCTATTGTGAGTATTCTTTCACCATTTCAGCTGACTTTCGGAAAGCTCTTTGGCACCTAAGGCAATGCGCTGTGGCAATCACACCCGGCCTCAACACCACATGCATGTTGTGGCTCTTCCTCGAAGTCCATCTAGATCGATGGGGATTGGACGCACTACTCCCGAGTGGGTTCTACTTTAACATCTATCGATCTAGTGAGGCTGCCTTGGAAATCGATAGCTATTTAGAGAAAAAAAAAAATGAAAAAATCTTTTTCACACCCTACTATTTATTACATACTCAACATATTTAGTGTATTGAGTTAAAAAAAAAAAAAAATTTGAGTACATGGTGTGTGAAGAGTGTAGGCAAATGCTTAGAATTACTCAAAAAATATATTTGAAATCACTGTATTAAGGACAAAAAGAAACTGTTTCCAAGAAATGGGTTTGAGTGCTTAGGATGTTACTTTTCGGTTTCCAAATGTAGTTGTCGTGTGGTCATGTTTGGTCAATGGTCATTGTGTTATTGGGGGAGGAGCTGAGAGGCACGCGTGCCCATATTTGTATCCGTGGTCAGAGAGCCAAATTGACAAGGATTTGCAAAAGGGAAGAGAGTGGATGAAGGGAAAAATGATTGGTAAATGAGAATTGTAACCTATATAAAAGGATTATATAAAATAAGTTTATAAATTAATGTGAATTCATTCAATTTATTAGATTTATTTTAGAGTAATGCTAGAGAGAAGTTACTATAGCAATGCACATTTTACACTCACTGCGTGACTGCTTCTAGTTTATTGTTCATAACATTCAATTGGAGAGATGTATGGTCTAAATGATGCCATATTATGTGTGCAAAATGGATGCTCTCAACAGTAGTTTCTATCTATATTTATTTTTTATTTTATATTGAAAGTAACTTTACTGTCTAATATATCATATCAAATCACATTAATTTATAAATTTATTTCTATATAATCATTTTTATGACTAAAATAAAATGGAGCTCATGCAACAATATGATATGATGAGTTTTACTTTTTTCAAGGATTTACTTGATCGTTTAAAAGACATCCGGGTATGATGCTAGCGTAACATGCAGGCAGAAAATCATTATGGATTCTAAGGCCCACTACTCTGAAGAGTAGGTCCAACCCCATTATCAACTCTTTTATCCAAGTGTAGGTCCAACCTATAAACCTTTTACTACACCAATATCGTTAGGCCTCAGGTTTGTGCGTCTTATTTCATTAGCTCAAACACCAACCTTTACGCTCCCTTTGTTATCTCAAGATCAGAGATTAATCAATATTAGTGGTAAACCATTTCTTTGGTGGAATCTTTGCTTTGTCTTTTGTCAGCATATGTAAAATATCTAATAAAAGGGAACATTAATGTTATTTTCATGTCCATTGATATTGTAGAATATTTTTACTGATTTTTTTTTAAATTTTAATTAGAAGAGATTATTGTGGCATAAAAGGGCCCCGGCCCACATACATTAAACAACGCCTTGAAAATTGCAAATGAGCTTCGATCCATTGTGACGACGCCTAAGGTTGTGTTTGGGTAGTGAGATCACTCCACTATTATTTATTATTTTATCATTACTTTTCACTACTATTCTTCACCATATTCAATATTTTATAATTACTTTTTCGCTACTATTTACAGATCATCTAAGATAACTTCACTACCCAAATGTACCATAAGACTCCAACTATTCACTCAACCCTCCAGTGTGGTGAAAGTGAACCATGCTCTTAATATTAGCTATTCTGCAAAGTAGGATTAATTTCGTTCTATAGAACTAGAACTTGGATTCGAATATTTCCGTTGTATTATAAGAGTTAAAGGGGAAAGACTTTTGTATAAGTAAGCTGAGTTAGAGCAAGATGAAAAACAACTGCATGCCTCAAACTTTAGGACAATAGCTTTTTTTTTTTTTTTTTTACGACATAATTATAATAGGTTTGAGATAAGTATAATAGGCTTAGGGCCAAACCAAATTGATCTAATTAGACATAATTATTAAACTATTCAATTTCGTGCCAACTAGTTAAACCCACGATTAACTCTTATAATGAAGGGTAAGGTTTAGTGAGGAGAGGCTTAATTTACAAGCTATTTATGGGAATGCAATCATATTTTTTTTCTATTGCTATGTTTTTCTTACTAGATAAAATTTATTGCTTATTTTAAAAACATGATATATGGTTATGTTCTAGTATGTTGGGTTATGTTTAATTATATTTATTAAATTGTTAAATCAATTTCGTTGCGATTTTATGGATATATGTATTATTGGTTTAATTTATTTTTATAATATAAGATTTTATGTTAACCATGTTAAATCAAGTATTTTGGTCAATTCACTCATTTATTTTAACATATTGAAAAGAGTCAAGTTTAGGTCAAGCAAATGCAATTTCTTTATTAAACGAGTTAAACAAGTCATGTTGAGTCATATCATCCATTTATTTGAATGGAATATGTCAAGATTAATGAGTTTGATCCATTTGATTACATTAGTCGGGTTATAGTAGACGCCCATATATATTACAATGACCAAAAGAAAGTTCATAACCATATTGACGTTTGTAGTTCAAAAAGACCAGTCAAAGCCACAAATGAAGCCCTATTGAGATAATTATAAATTGTAGAACTTTTTCATTCCAAATAATTTGTGATCTTATACACCAACATCTTATATTTTAAGTCTAAATATTGCAACATTTTCTTAAACTCACGAGATCCTTGCCAAAGCACTCTATTATATATGGGAAAACCTTCAAATTGGATGAGGTATATATGTTAGTGAGTTTTACACCCCACAGTAAGAGGGGCACACATCATAGTTCTATTATTCTTATCGTAGAACCAAATACAAGTTACATAACTTCCTCTCTCTCTCTCTCTCTCTCTCTCTCTCTCTCTCTACGCTTTTTTTGTCCTCAAGCCCCTCATCGACAACTGACATGGTTTGTTTGAATGCTAAAATCATTTCGTCTAGAGTAGGATTTTTAGCAAGTATATGCATCTTCTAGATGCAAAATCAGCGACAACTATGCAACAACATATGTCTATCTACTTGTATGATATACATATATATAGTGAACAACATATATAGGCTATGTTGTCTTGGATCTGGAATGGAAATATATTGGTGTATGTGAAATGGATGTACTCCCCAACGTCCACTTAATGTATTTTCAAATTGTTCAAAAACTTGATAACTAAGTGTGTTAAAGTGTTTTCTTGAATCTGGAATGGCTTCATTTCTTATGATGATGTGCTTAATATTTTAGTATATATTATGTGCATACTTTTAGCATCAAAAAGTGGATCATGTGCTATGTCTGTCTATTATATGGATATCCATATAGTCTATGAAAATATCTTCTACTGTCGTAGGAATATTGTAGTGTTGAACATCCTGGCTAGCTGTTATATATTTGTATGCAGATAATTCTGATGCACACTTCTTAGCTAAACTATGGGCTGATGATTTATCAAAACATCAGCTAACTGCAAGGATCAGAGAATTTTCATCCAAATACTATGGTGAAGAACTTGTGGGAAAACACTACAAGGAAAATGGGCTTTTGTGGCCATTTAATTGCGGCGAAAAGACCATTTGTGACCAAAACAGACTAATTTTAGCTGTAAATAGTCATTTCGCTGGAATTAACTGGCTGCAAATAAGCAGTTTTCTTGTAGTGAAAGGATCAGAACTAACACTATTTTATACTACCGAACCTTGTAAAAAATAATACTTCTTTTTTTTTTTTTACAAGGACTATTACTAATGGTAGTAAGTGGTATTTGTTGCGGCTTGAGTCCATGAAATCAGCAAAGCCATTTGGCTGCAAACGGGTTGTTCCCACCATACATCTTCGTAGAAAATACATCTCATTTTCCATGATGGAGAAGGAATCCAACCAGTATCCTCCTTACACGGAGAAGAGTTCTTTTTTTCTGCATCTGAACCTGTAAATTAAACTGACTTATTCTGACAAATCATGTTTGTGAGGGGTAATAATACTTTTTTCGGCAAGTTATTTGCAGCGAGTGACCTCTGAGCTTTTTTGTTGGGAAATAACACACAAAAATGGTCATTTTGCCACGAACTAGCTCCACGAACTAGAATGTCAAGCTATAGCCCAACGTACGGCTCCACATATGAAGAAGACAACATACTCGGTTCCTTGGACAAGCTCCTATCTTCTACAAGAATTATGGGCTTTTGCCATGAATGTTTTTCCCAAGACACACGGTGGTGGCAAATAATTACCGAATCACACGAAAACCATTCGTGGAAAATAAAACAAGCCTTTTCCCACAAAATTCTGTTGGCAAGTAAAAATTTGTGGGGAAAACATGTTATTACGGCGAAAAAGGGTTTATTGTGGCGATATGTGTTCGCCGCAATAAGTTTGGGAAAATATTTGATCCGTTCGTGGGTTATAATCTTGTTACGGGCGACATAATGTCGCCGCAATTAAACTAACCTGGGATGTTTGGTTTTGCGGCGATATTGTCGTATCTTGTGGCGAGTAAAAGTTGCCGCAAAAGATGATAAAATTAATACGCTCGTGTTTTCCCTCTTTCCCTTTCTTCCCCCATCCCCCCCACCCCACCCCACCCCGCGTTGCTCTCGTCTCTCTCTCTCTCCCTGCGATTGTGACCGCAACCTCACGGCCTGTCTCTCGTTGCGACTACGACCCTCTCCCCCTGCCGCGAGACCTCACCCAGTCACCTAGAGGCAGTCCCCCCACCCATCGTGACCTCACGCAGTTTGCCACCCTTCCCCAACCACCTCCACTTGCCGCAGTCCAATTGACGCACTAGGTTGACTCGGTGAGCCTCCCTCTCTTCTCCCTTCCTCTTCTCTCTGTGTAATTTGTAGATTTTCTTGATTGTGTAATTTGTGAATCTGTGTAATGTGAATCTGTGAATTTTGTGTTGATTCTATTGTGTAATGTGTAATCTGTGTAATTTGTGAATCTGTGTAATGTGAATCTGTGTATATGATTGTGTAACATATTGTGTAATTTGCCATCATATGGTTGTGTAAAATCTGTCTATGAAGAGGATGATATATGGTTGTGTAAAACATATTTCCATAAATTTCGAAGACTGAAATCCAGCCTTTGTTCTGATTGAAAAGTTATATACTAGGGAAGGACTGAGTCTCGTATTATTTTATGTTTTTGGTATGCTTTGTTTCTACACGTTTCTCCTAAAGACAGATCCTTAAACCATTTTACATCATTATTACTTCCTTTAGTTCAGTAGCTTTTGACATCTGCTCCAGCATATCTGGTTCTACTGAACTGCTCTTTGAATTATGACCTATTTACTTCATTGTCCTCTTGCAAGTCTTCACCAACTCAGTGAAGCATTATGCCCTAAGCCACACAACACAAGAAGGACACCTCACTTGCCTTAAATCCCTACAATCCTATATATATATATATATATATATATAAATTTTCATGCATTGAATAATTCAACATTATTTTGTAGACTGTGTATGATCTGAATGTTCTAGTGCCATAATTTTTCAATTTTGTTGCATCTGAATTAATTAGCCTATGTGAAGCCCAAATCTTTGAGGTCTTTATTTCTACATCTATGTCGAGTTCTATATTTTAGGTACCGTATAGGTAATTTAATCAACTACATCACACTTTCTTGGATAAAAGAGCACAATAGAGTTGGATTTGACCACACCTTGGTATATGTCTGCTTGTTAGCGATGAGCAACATATAACTTGATATGTTCATAAGACTGTTCCTTGATATTTTCTAAATTTAGTGCTCAACTATAATGCCATGAGCCATAAGATCTGTTTATATAGATTTTTTTAAGAGTTTAATTTGTTATACTCTGATAACACAGGTCATGTACGAAGTTTGTGTTATCTGGTCTATGTGCCTGATGAAAACTTCTTGTTTGAGGGTATGCTTTCATAGTGTCAATGAAAGTAGGTTATGGATGGAGAAGGAATTTGTATTTTCTCTTCACCAGCTTTTTTAATTAAGGAAAATGCTACTTTGACACCTAAATTTGACACCTCATTTTGACACCTCCTTTATTTTGATTTTCCTTATAATATATATATATATATTTTTTACTTAATGGTTAAGAAAGTAACTATTAGTGTATTGATATTTTTTAAAGATTTTTTAAAATGATAAAAAAAAATTTATGAATAATATGAGTTGGAAAAAAATAAAAAGACCAATTTGGCCTAGCGGTCAATTGGATTGGTGCTACTCAAGCGGCAAAGTAGCACCGCTCTTTAATTAATGGTAGGATTATGGGAAATATTTGAACATTTTTTTTTCTTTCTTTGTTCACATGGTTTTTCCCTCTTCTTCTCCCAAGCTGCCAGAAGACCACACATGTATGATTGTACTTGTTTTGCTGCTTCATGGCATTGGCTTGAGTAGTTTTCATCCACAATCGTCTATTTTTTGTGCTTGGCTTAGTAACTTGCAGTGATATCGGTTGATCTATTTCCATGTCAACATCTTATAAATCACCAATATTAATGCCTCCTTTTGTCCGAGTTTGGTAAATCTCACATATTTTGGTGTATGTAGTGAGCTAGGGTGGCCCCATATATGTATGACAAATGAGCGAATTAATTAAGGTAACACCCGTTAGATTTGTAACATGTCATGATTGCCATCTCAAAGAATATATAAACATAAAAATAATGTTGGAAGTACTAAGTTTTACTACATATATAGGCTTCACAAATTGAAGTTTGGCCAATTAAAAGTGACTATAAAGAAAGAGTCAAATCAATGTTTATTAATTACATTTTGTATGCAAGATACCTCAAAGGCAGTGAAGAGATTCTGCACCCCAGTAAGTTAGCCAAAACTTATAAATGTAGCAAAACTGCAGCCACATACATCAATTTCAGACTTGGATAATTTATGCCTCCAAACCCTGAATCAGCTTCAAAACACAGCAATAGTGCCCGAGACACATGTAAATTATCAGAATTAGGCGAACTAAAAAACATGTATCATCAGCCAATAATAAATTACAAATCTTTAGACTTTCTCCTTGTCTCATTCACCCACCACACAACTGGACATAAAATTACCCTCCACAACCTTCTCAATCATATCACGTCATGGCATCCATAATCATAACTTCATGAAATAAAGGGGGAAATGGGATCGCCTTGCCTCAAACAACGAGAACTACAAAAGAAACCAGCCAGTTCTTCATTCACCAAAATAGAAAATTCTGAAGTTGATACACAATACTTTATCCAACAGCACCATTAAACTCCAAAGCCATATCTCCTCAACAGATAATCAAGAAAATCCCAGCTTGCCCTTTGGCATAAGCTTTTTCCATATACATACGTCAAATCTGGCAATCAACATTTTCTTCTCAATTTAGTTTGTAAGAACAAAATGGTAGCTAGATATAGAGATACTTAGTACTGGCTATTGTGTTTATAGGTAAAAATGAAACATAATTAGAAAGACGTAAAGTTTTCCATGCAATTTGATTGTTCTTTGTTGTAGTTCACCCCCAAGCAGTTTAGATATGTGAGTAAGAATAAAAAATCTAAGCTAGTTCAAGTGAAAAAGGGATAAGATTGAATCTTGTTACCCCACAATTGAATAAACCTTTTGAGGTATGTCGTATTGGCACGTTTCCCTTGTTTAATGCTCATCAGAAACAATGAGCATTGTCTGAAAACACGTGCAGCTATTTCATGTCCCTTATTCTCATGTCTTTGAATTCCAAAGCTTGTCTCCAAGTATGGAGACTAATGTTTACACTTTTAGTCCTGCCTAGTCGTTGCACTAAGTCTTCTTGGACCTAACAATCTCTTTTCTACTAGTTGGTCACCTACATAAGATGGATAAGGCTTGGATGCATATCGAAGATAGATTGCAGTCCAATGAGTATGCTGAAGGTGTTAGACAATTCCTGGCTATGGCGCAAGCCAACACACTCGAATTTGATCACATTAGGTGTCCATGTAGGAGATGCCGGAATAGATCTTTCTACTCTATTCATATAGTCGAAGATCATTTGTTCATCATAGGGATTGATCCTACTTATACGGAATGGATATTCCATGGAGAAGATGATCCTTTCCTAGATGCTACATTTTCTGACGAAGAAGCAGATGATGCATCTACTTACAGTGAGTACATTCATTTATGGATAATTCAACTAGATATGAAGGAAATGCAACCCACATGACCAACCATCCACCTCGTATACTCCAACAAACCTTAATTTTGAGGAGTTGGTAGCCGATACACGACGTCCACTTTATCCTTCATGTGATAAGTTCTCAAAGCTATCATTCATCGTCAAGACTCAAGTTGCTTCACATCAAGAGCATTGGTGGTTGGACCGTCAAGTCATTTGACATGGTGATAAGGCTCTTGCAAGCTGCATTTCCCAATGCTCTATTCTCTGACACATATAACGATGCTCACCGCTTGGAGCGTGGATTGGGCTTTAGTTACAAAAAGATACATATGTGCCCAAATGATTATGCCTTGTTTTGGAAGGAAAATGCATCGTTAAATGAGTGCCCTAAATGTAACGCATCTAGGTGGACTGTATGCATAAGTAAGCAACGAAGGATACCACAAAAAGTTCTCCGATATTTCCCCTGAAGCCACGCTTGCAAAGGCTATTTATGTCAAAGAAGACAGCCCAAGCCATGAGATGGCATGTAGAAGCTCGGGTTGACGATTCGACATGCATGCGACATCCAGCAGATTCTAGTGTATGGAAAGACTTTAATCACAAACATGAGAGGTTTTCCCAAGATTCTCGCAATGTTAGACTTGCTTTGGCGAGTGATGGGTTTAACCCATTCAATAACTTGAGCAAACTATACAGCATATGGCCGGTACTACTTGTTCCTTACAACTTGCCCCCTTGGTCATGCATGAAAGATCCATACACCATGTTGTCCTTGTTAATCCTTGGCCCTAAGTCACCAAGGAATGATATTGATGTGTTCTTACGTCCTCTTGTCAATGAATTGAAGGAGTTATGGGAAGAGGGTATTCATACCTATGATGCGTATAGTGGGCAAATGTTTAGGTTGCATGCAGCGCTACTTTGGACTATCAATGACTTCCCTGCATATGCCAATCTTTCCGGTTGGAGCACAAAGGGCAAGATGGCATGCCCTTCATGTATAGTTGACACAAATTCACAATGGTTGGTCATGGGTGCAAACATTACTATATGGGTCATCGACGATGGTTGCCACCAGATCACATTTGGAGATAGAAAAAAAGTTCTTTTAATGGGTACGAAGAGCATCGACTCCAACCATCAAGGGTCGAGGGAAAGGATTTGCTAGAACTATTATGTGGAGTGTCACATGTCCAGTTTGGTAAATCTTCTTTGAAGAGGAAACGAACTCCCAATCAACTAAATTGGACAAAAAAATCTATATTTTTTGAGCTTCTGTACTGGTTAGACTTGGAGTTGAGACATAACTTGGACGTTATGCATATTGAGAAAAACATATATGATAACATGTTGGGAACTTTGCTCAATATTGATGGGAAAACTAAGGACTCCGCCAATGCACGTAGGGATTTGGCTAATCTTGGATTAAGAAAAGAATTGCATTTACAACATGATGGCGATCGTATTTCTATGAGTCTTGGTTGGTACATGTTAAATTTAAATGAGCGAAGGAAATTTTGTGCATGGTTGTCAGAAGTGAAATTCCCGGATGGTTTTGCCTCAAACATTGCACGGTGTGTTAGTGTTAGTGATGGAAAAATCAAAGGAATGAAGAGCCATGATTGTCATATCTTTATGCAAGCACTGTTGCCGGTTGTTATTTGTGGGTTCTTACGACCTGATGTGCATCAAGCCTTAATAGACTTAGGCTCGTTCTTCAAAGAATTATGTTCACGAACTTTGCCCTTATCAGTGTTGCATCAGCTTCAAGCTAATATTCCTATTATCCTTTGTAAACTGGAAATGATATTCCCTCCCGCATTTTTTGATATCATGGTGCCCCTAGCCATTCATTTGCCAGAGGAGGCATTGCTAGCAGGACCAGTGCAATATAGATGGATGTACTCTTTTGAAGGTATCTAGAGAAGTTCAAGTGGTACGTTCGCAACAGAGCCCGTCCAGAAGGCTCAATTGCTGTGGCATATGTTCATCTCGAGTGTCTTACATTTTGCTTTATGTATCTTCTCGATATTGAGACTAGATATAACCAAGAGGAACGCAACAGTGACGTTGTTGGTGGTTCGAATGAGTCAGGAAATGAGCCTTGTTTATCTGTTTTCTCACAAAAGGTTCGACCACTGGGGACAGCAAGCTCTAAGAAATTGTCTAACACACTAATGGCCAAGGCCCGATGGTATTTACTTAATAATTGCACGGAGGTTGAACGATACATAGAGTAAGTACAACATACTTGGAAAGTTTTTGCATTAACTTCAATTTATAGTTTTAACTCTCCTGGTAACGTTTGCTCACACATATGCAGGGAGCACTATAACATATTGAAAGAAGAGAACCCTCATAACATCGATCGTAGGCACCAGAGTCAATTCCCATCATGGTTCAAATCACATGTAAGATACCAAACTACTTGGCATACAGATGTTTCCCTTCTATATATAATGATGGAAAAACTATTGTTTTGTGTTTTCTTATGTCCTAGATTCGAGAGTTGCGTGCAATCAGGCCAAGTGAGGTAACCGGTGACATATATGCATTAGCATGTGATCCAGATCCGTGGGTCGCATCATATGCCAGATGCATAATGAATGGTGTTCGCTTCCATACGAAAAAGCGTGAAAGGCATCGACGCACCCAAAACAGTGGGGTGGTGGTTCATGGCGAGCACCATGGATCCCCTGTTGACTTCTATGGAGTGTTGCATGATATTATAGAATTACGCTATATGGGTTGGCGCAAGGTTTATCTGTTTAGTTGTGCTTGGTATGACGTTGGTGACCCGAGAAGGGGGATACGTGTGAGGGACCACTTGACGATAGTGAATACTGCTAGGCACATGTATAAAGATGAGACTTTCGCCCATGCATGCCAAGCATTGCAAGTGTTTTATCTCACGGATCTAACATTGGGGGGAAGTTGGCAGGTTGTACATAATATTACAAATAGGAATGTTTACAACATTCGTTTAATGACTACTGTTGATGATGAGAATGATGATGACGACTCGTCTGGGGGTGAAGCAGAAGATGATGGTTACACAAATCACCATAACTATCCCCCTATTCTCGAGAGTGAATCAGCCATGGGCAATCTATTGAATCGAGTTGATGAAGAGAATTTGCCCATTGATCCAGCAATCATATCACGTCGAGTCCCGTCCGAACCAGTTGACGATAATTCATTTACTGATGATGACCCACTAGACGATGAGCTGGGGATGGATGACATAAATGATGATGATAACTCCAGTAGCGAGTCTGGGCAACATCTTCATGAGGAGACAGATGATGATGACGGTAAAATTAATGATGTATTGAGTACGTTAATTTAAGTTCAAATTCATAAGGCAGACATGAGTTGCTCGATATATAGTCTATTGAATTTAGAGCAACATGATATATAATCCATATGTGTGATGAATAGTTGGGTTGCCTGCATCCACTCTCTCCCTTCATGCATGAATAAACCATCCATGAGCACCCATTGTGGTACCATGCATTATTGTCATGATTTCCATTTCACAACCCATGATATCAGTAAAATTGTTATCTACAACTTACTAATGTATTTATAACCTATTCTATTAGCTGACTACTGTATACGTGGCTATCGCAGACATCGCATGACTTCAATTGTCGATATTGATGAAGGTGGGTGAGATGTAAGTGTAAGAACCAAGTTGTGACAATTGATCGCCAATACATCAGGTATTTTATAATTAACTACATGAGTACTATTATTCCTATCTTGTTGTTGGTTCATCCTTGGGGGTAGGTTTTGTGTAAAACATGTTATTATCTTTAGGGGAAGTTTGTGGATTCAAGAACTGTTTAGCTAATAGCCTCTCGGGAGAAACACGTGGGATTCGTGTATTATATATTGTATAAGTCTTGGTTGGATATCATATGTCCAGACATCTAAGTTTACCAGATGAGTTTAGATGAGTGTTGCGTCTAGGCTATTGGTAGATATTAAATTTTACTAGAGGCTGTACAAAAGTGTTGTTTTACATTTAAGAAGAGCTGTAACATGTGCCTATAACATGTTAATAGGGATATGGATGAGGAAAGACAAATCTTGCATTGGAATTTTAAACTTAGGAAGTATACGAGGTTGTTAGCTACTTAAAGGAAGTAAAGAATTACTCATGTGATTCTAAATTACATTGTGTGTAGATACAATGGTTACTTTAAATCAAGAGATGTTCTTGGTCCACCTACTTCAAAGGTCGAGGCATGAAAGTTGTTGCAGTGGGATGATAAGCGATTTCTTTGAAGTGACAGCTAGGGGATGTAAGAGATCCACATGTTTACCATGCAATATTTCGTTAAATGGAGTAATATGGTCACAAAATGGGGATGATGTGTAAATGTATAAGTGAATAATATTCAAACTGCATATGATGACATAGTATCTAGATTGCACTCCAGATGGATAACATAGATTGTCACAGGGGGTTGGAAAATTAGGCTAGACTTTTTGAAAAAAGGGTTGGGAATGCAAATAAGGAAATGCAAACACAGTAGAGCTATATGCAAAAACCCCAAAAGTCCATAGATATTTTGGTGTGGTTAAGCTGGCTGAACCAAGAATATAAACAAATCTCCTAAGCACATAATTTAAGAAGAGATCTCAAAATGAAAGCAACTTAAACTTCATACACCTAACCATATATGTTATTAATGTAAAACATGTTAATTTTTAACATATGTCAATAAAAATAAGAAAAGACACATTAAATATGAGGTTTTGCTGGCTGAATCAGGTATTATGGACAAATCTAGAATAGACAAAAATTAGGCATGTATTACAAATGAAATAAATTTAATATTCATGCACCTAAATCTTTTTTCACACTGCAGTAAAATTTATGTATAAAGATGTATTACGTTATATTATGTACAAATTTAATACTCATGTATTACGTTATATTATGTACAAAGGTGTTGTACAAATTAGGCTCAAAGGCAAAAATGATAAATTTTTTTTGAGACTGCAGTCTAATTTATGCAAAACAGAATTTTATAAATTATTTTGGTAAATATTGCAATGCAAGGTGCAAAATGAGAATTTGGCATATAACTTTGAATTCGTGCAAATCTTTAGAGCAGTGGATAAATTTACATGTATAAAGAGGTGGGAGATTGTATAAGGGCAGGATAGTAATTTTATTTTGGGGGGGGGGGGGGGGAAATGGCACCAGGGGTCATATCCTAGAGCAGATGGGTTCCTTTGTTTCCTGGACAACTGGCAGTTTCTTGATGGTTTGGTTGGACTTAATATGTAATCTGCTTTTCCATGAAGAGAAACGGAGTGAAGTCATTTTGGTAGTCTAGAAAAGAAAGCTCATTTGCCATCATTCTTGTTCTAGCGAGAAAGCTCCCAGTTCCAGTGGTTAAAGCTTGAGGCTGTCTTCATTTCCACCAAGAAGAGCTGCTTCTCTTCTTCCACTAAATAGAGAATATGAAGTACATTCTCTCCTTGAGTCAGGTACACACAACCCATACCCAAAACAAGGTACAAGCAGTTTTGCTTTTCTAATTTATTCCTTATCCTCCTTCTCTCTTGATTGATAATTTATGCACAATATTTAGCTATGTTTTACATAGTATAACTACATATTTGCTGCTTCATTTCAACTGTTTTTTGTTTCATGACTTTGGGATAAATTAGAATATTGGGCTGCAAATGCAAGTCTGCCAACACACTTTTAGACATTTTCAGTTTCAAATGTTGCATTTCAAAAAGGTATAGAACACAGATGTGCCAGCACTTTTGGCATTTGGAAAAAAATCTTATTGGGTATCAAATAGATACCGTAAAAGCTAGTTGAGATTATTGGTTGTTTTCTTAGATGTTTCCCTACAAAGATGAGATTTCAGTAGAGACTATAAAGTGTCATCCACCTCTATTTAATACATAGATGTAAGATACATGGTTGATTGTTAAACAAAAACAAAACTTCATGGCAGTTTTGGGTTTGAAACTTTGCTCAATATGTAACAGTAATACACTTTATAAGAAGTTAGTAATTAAGTTAAAATCTACTTATAAAAAGAAAAAGTTAAAACCTAATAGACATTCTCAATGGACGGAAAAACCACAAGTATATAAAGTTATACATCCAGCATAATTAGTCTTTTGGTAGATTAAGAGCTTCAGCATAAGAAAATAAATGCAACACATATGGAACTTGCCTCTAACTTTTATCGATTTGACAATAACTTGAAAGGCACTTCAGAATCCTACAAGGGGGCAACATTTGCACATTCCCATTACTATTGATTTATCTATGAACCCCACAAAATGAATTACAATAGGAATTATATCCATTAAAGCTTCTTAGTTAATAAATGTATGATCTAAGGTGGGTGAATATTACTTGCAATATTAGTAATATTCTAGATACATATATGTGTAGTAGTGAACATCAAACATTATAAATCAGTTCATCTATAAAGGCATGCTCTCTAATGGTCTATTTATAATGATTTACTCTATATCCAGAGGCTGGATGATCTATTATCTGGGTTTAGTATGTAAATAGTATATTGATAAGTGCTTACTAGTGTTTTGTTTGGTACATGTTATAACGTTCTTCAGTTGAATTCAAGCAAAGGCAAGGATGTGGAGATCTATAAAGAGGGGAAGGAGAGGGTGACTCTGACACTCAAGACCGATCATATGTAGCACTCCAGATTCAGAAGCATTGCCTTCGAGAAATATTTTACGAGACGAGGTGGACCCAAATGAATCGACTCAGGCAGTAGGAGGTGTAGGCGTACAAGAGAAGGATTTGGAAGAGAAGGTTTGTGCCTTTTATGATGTATTTAGTGAGTATTATAAATATGAAGAGACTTGAATATTAACATATATGGTTAATGATATGTGGTAGTGGGAGACAACACCAAATATGGTCGATTTCTGTAAACAAACACATTGGTCAGCACGGAAGGGTAAATTCTTGAATGTCACAACTGAACACAATTATGTGGGAAATACTTGTGTTGAATTAACTTGTGTTAGACTATAAATTAGATCAAAATTAACAGGATATTTGATTTTCTTTCATATTATTTTCAGAATATCATGGTGGAGAGATTGAATGAAAAGGATCCCGAGGAGGACTATGATGAAGCGGTGGCTAACATTTTCAAAGACGTGTTAGGGGTCAAATCAGGGTACTCACAGGGGATGGGGCACATGGTCATTCCTGACCCCTCTCCTTCAATGAAGAAGAACAAAGCTTTTATGCGTCTAGCGGAGGAAAATGAACAAAATAAGAGTGATGCGGAAATGTATAAGGCCAAACTAGACCAGATGATGGCTGATATTGTGGCATTAAGGAGGAATTTTTCTAAATACGAGAAAGAAATGAACTTTCGGGTATCGGAGTTGGAGCAAAATACTGAGTCTCATAAAGAGACTCAGCAGGATGCTTAGGCATCCTAAGTCCAGTATATATTTTTTGTGGACTTTTTTTGTAGATGAAACAATCCAATGGCCATTGGGTTTGTAGAAATGCAAATATTTTCCTATTTGCAATGAATATCACTATTTGTTAGGTTGGGTATGTTAGAACCAGTGCAGGAAAATTAATAGGAGTTTTGGTATATTTTTTGCATGCATTTTGTATTGGGATATGATATGTAAGTCAATGACTTGTGAATGTCTTGCTGCTTCAGAGAGACTTGTGGTTATGAATGGGTAATTCCTGGCTATAATTTGTGCATATTATTATCAGTTTTGTAGACTGTGTGTATATTAAACCAGACCATGTAGGCTAATATGATGTTTGCTTTCAATGTATGCAGGTTTAAGCTGTCTCAAGTATAACTTAACTGGAAAATTGATGGAAGGATAGAACAAAAGTTGGTGGAGATACAATAAGTTAAGGTTGTTGGCAACATTCGCATTGGAAGGATTTGATAGCAGTAAGTATTATTTTTTCAGCCCATTTCTTATTTTTTATTCAAGTTAATCATGCTTCTCTACAGGGTGGATGACTTGTCATACTACTTCCTTGGTTGGCACATATATGAAGGTGTTAAGGTGCAGAATGGAGTTTGGTTAGTGTTATTCCCATCTTATTATAAGACTATGGTTCTCAAGTAGCTTAGACCAACTTCAAACTAGTTGGATATGCACTCTGGTAAGAATATAACTCTATTTTGGTCTCTCTCTCAGTAGATATAACGTTCACATGTTACATTCAGGTTGTAATTCAAATATACATTTCGGACATGGTCAGTAGTAAAGTTTACATTATATATAGATGTGTATATATATTGATAGTTGAGCCAAAGTTACATGAGACTAATGGCCATGTAAAAAAGATATAGTTTCATAGCTTTATTCTATTATCCTGGAGAGACCTGTGGTTATTATGTTGATTATGGTAGGTGTTAGAAAATTCATGATTGGTTGTTATTGACATTTACAGATACTTAACTGAAATAATTTGTAAGCCATTGGGTGGTTTGGTTGGTTTAAACTAGTTGGTTTGTGGGGGCACCAAGCTCAAAGACTATTCCATGCATGCTTTAATTACCTGCATTAAGTCACCCAGATTAGCCATGCATGATGATCTGTTTTTCTTAATTTGGTCCATGCTTGATGACTTCTCAGCCATGAGAACCATAACTAATTGACAAGAAATATCTAGTGACGGGTAGGACCAAGTATTCTGCTATAGCAGAATAAATTGAAGAAATCATCATGTATACGTCACTACAGTATTTAAAATAGCATAAAAGTTGGTAGATATATATATATATGTATCTATATATACTTTCATGCTTTATATGAATACAATAACTTATTTGTAATACCCTGCTCCTTCCTTCTTACGTACGCTTCTTCTTTCTGACGTATGTTCCGTCTTTATGACGTAAGCAAATCCCAAAGGTAGAGATTATGTGATCATCTGCCTTTCTCACTAGCAACTGCGAGCCACGTTATGCGTGTCGAACCATGATAGCATGTCTCGAAAGATATCGTGTGACTTCTAGGGCACGCTCAGTGTTTTAAATATGCTGTAAATATTTATAAGGAATATTTCCAGTGTTATTGAATTAAGATTTGATCTTAAATACGACAATCATAATATTCATGAAGAGCTCCAAAAATATTATAATTGCCGGAAATTATTTTAATATTATTATTAAAATGATTTCAATTATTTAAGATATTATGAGATTTAAATTATGTTGAGAACGTTTATTAATTAAATGGTTTAATCCTTTTAAATATGTTAAGTGAGACTTCATCATTTTATTAATGATGAAGAATATTATTTTATAAACTAAAGTTAGTTTAAAATAATATTCTACCTTAATTCCTTTAAGCGCTTTTAATTAAGTTAATGTTTTACGCATGTTCAAATTAGTGTTTTAATCCCTCGCGCTTAGATCGTTACGTGGATCCCTAGACGAAGGGACTGGGTTAAATACCCAGACCCCCTCTCTTTCTCCCTCACTTTTTCCCCAACCCTCTCTCTCTCCTCCCTCTCTCATTCGGGGTACATAGTACGCAGCCCCTACTCCCGAACTGCTTCAAAGCCTCAGCCCGGCACCGCCGTGCGCTGCCAGCTCTCACTGCCGGCACCATTGGCCCGTATGGGCTTGGTGCGCGTAGCGCCGCCGTCCTCCGGTGCCACCACTGCCACAGCAGCTTCCTCTACCACCGGTCAACCTCCTCCGGCAAGCCCGGCCTCCACCGTGCAGTCCTCCCTCTCCCTCATGGCAAGTAGCCGAAATATTTCCCCACTGTGTGCCGCCGTACATGGCCACCCACGGCCACCAAGCGCCACCATGGACTTCCCTCTTCCTCCCCCTTCCTCCTCCACGTGACCTGAGGCCCATAGCCTCTCTCCACCACAAGGGTTTCCCCCTCATGCACGCACGGGTTTTACACCTCCCACCGCCGTGCACCACCACCCACGGCCGGTAACCACCACCTCCAGCCTCCTCAGGCCGCCACCAAGCCAACCCAACCTCCCACGGCCCTGATCTGCCACCCACGAAAGCACACTCTCCCACACTCTCTCACGGGTTTCCCTTCCCCTTTACACGGCAACTCCTCCCTCCTCCGCCGTGAGCCACCGTGGCGCCACCCCAGTGCCACCACGAGCTCCACCAGCAACCCCTTAGCCCAACCTTAGGTCCAAACCACCACTTTGAGTGGTGGGTAGTCACTGCACGTGATGGACAGTCACTGCGCGTGACTGACCGTCACTGTACACGGCTAGATCCGCCGTGTTACGCTCCTTACCACCATCACAAGGCCATCACGAGCCATTCCATGACCACACCTAGCTATCCAAGCGCCCAAACGGTTCCCGTACGTGGGTTAGCCACCACGTACGACCCTTCTGACGTTATCGACTGTGACGGTCAACGGGCAACGCATGGGTTACCCCGTCAATGGTATAACTCTCTATCCCTTTTAATTATGTTAGATATTGATTAGTTGAATAGGTTGTGGACTGTGTTTTTGATTTTGTAGAGTTGTGGTATTGTGATGTGGTGCTGTGTAATGAAGTGTTGGGCATTCTGTGTAGTGAAGTGTTGGGCATATCTATGTTGGATGGAGATGTATTGTGCCATGTAATGTGCTGTGAAGTGTTGGCTGTAATTGGGTAATGCGCTGTGTAGTGTTGTGGACCCTGTTGTAATGGTGGCTTGGTGTATGTGGAATGGGAAGAGTACACGCTGAGTGTACTCTGTGTGGTGTAATATGCATGCAGGGAGAACTTTGGAAATGTACTCCAAGTGGCGGAGTGATGTACCATGTGGCGGATATGCCGTGATGGTGATGTGGCATGTGGAGCGAGATAAGTACGAGTAGAGTGTACTTCATGGCGTAGTGCGTGTAAATGGAGTATGTGTACTCCATGTGGATTAGTGATGCACCATATGGCGGGTAGGCCATAAGGGTAATGTGCCGTAGTGTGTATGAAGGGAGTACACGATGAGTGTACTTTGTGTGGGGTATGGTATATGTGGGAAGTACATGTGGAATGTACTCTATGTGGTGGACGATGCACCATATGGCATGTATGCCATAGTGGTGATGTGGCATAATGTGCATGGAGTATATATAGAGTGTATTCCATGTAGTGGAGTGACGCATCATATGGCGGGTATGCCATAATGGTAATGTGGAGTGGTGTATTTGGAACAGGAAGAGTACACGATGAGTGTACTCTGTATGACGTGATGAGTATGAAGGGAGTACATGTGGAATGTACTCCGTATGATGGTAGGATGCACCATATGGCGGATATGCCATAATGGTGATGTGGCGTGATGTGTATGAATGGAGTACATGTGGAATGTACTCCGTATAACGGATTGATGTACCATATTGCTGTATGCCATAACGGTGATGTGTATGTGGAATGGGACGAGTACACGATGAGTGTACTCTGGGTGGTGAAGTGATGTATAGTGATGATGTGGTGTAGCATGTGAGAAGAGAGTACGCAGGGGATGTACTCCATGAGGTGTAGCGATATGCCGTGTGGCGTGTCGTAGTGATAAGGATGGTTGTGTGATTGATGGGCGTGGAACGTGATGAGTAGTGTTGGGAACTGTGGAACAGTATCCCAGGGTAATTAAGGTGTAGCCTGTAGTCTAAGGTGACAAGTGTCACCGTGTTGGACTTACGGCTGGGAATAAGGATGAAGTAGCAGAATAAGTGTAAGAGTACGCAGTGGAAGCATGACTGGGCAACGTCACGTCGTGACGTGGTTACTGACAGTCGTGCTTGCCATGTGGTGAAGTGATAGGGTATGAATGGCGTAATGGGAACGTGACAAAATGTCACGATGTGTCAGGAGTACGTAAGAAATCGTACTCATGATGAGTTAGGAATTTATGTACCAGAGTGTTGGGTAATGCGACAAGGTCACGGTGTAGCTTGGGAATAGTCTCGAGCTGTATGACATGGCATAAGACATGGTTATGATTGGCGTCTTATCGTGTTAAGTGTTGGGATGAACTGTCAAAGGGACGGGTAGCATGAGGAGTCATGCTAGCCGGGTTAAGAGAAGGTTGGTATCGGAGTATGACCCTTGTCCCTCGGAGCTGGTGATCAACGTGTTATATATATGTTGATCTTAGGTGATAAGGGGTAGAGTACATGTGTAATGGTTAGACACATGTGTCGGATGGATTCACCATATGTAATGGGTAATCTATCCTGAGTATAGTTACACGGTGCTTAAATCTCAGAGTTGGCTTAGAGGCGTGTGGCTTGTCTAGATGGGAATGAGGATTAGTATGCGCTAAGGTGCATGAAGATAGTGACGAGTGTACTGTCTAAAAACGGGTTGCGTGACTTAGTTAGTTTAAGTCATGCGTCGGAATGAGGTTAATGAAAAGAATGAGACAAAGGTCTTCGTGTCTTAATCCTAAGGTGAGTCATGGATCCACTTTAGTGAATAAGCACTGGAGGCAAGACCTTGAGTTGGAAGATGGGGTGACCGTAATGGGTCCCCGAAGGTTTTAACATAGTAAAGGGCACGTAAGTGCATGAGATAGAAGGAGAGTGTTCCAAGTATAGTGTCGTTCTATTTATAGTTCAAGTTGCTTATGTACTAGATAGAGAATGACGTTAAGGTATGTGTATGCATGTAGGTTGCCATCTGACAAGCATGAATGGACTGCATGACATGCAAGTAGAATGGAGTCCAGGTAAGTGTTACGTTCATACTCTTCCTAGAGTTTTCCAAGATACAAGAAACGCTTTTCCCTTAAGATGCTCACGAAAAGAAACGAAAGACGTTTTAAGAAAGAAAATGCTAAGTGTTCAAATGTATAAGTATGTACGGCCCCTCCTTGGCAGCCCCTTTTTACGCACCCCAAAGTATTAATTGTACGCATGTGAATAGATGACTATACGTTGTATCTATTGTATGTATTTTCTAAGAAAATCCATAAACTGATGAAGATGCATGAAGGGCATGACAACGGATGCTTTTATGGATCCTACGAACCGACGCTCTCATGTGCGCCATGAGGTGGCACTCGTGGATGCCATGATTGACGACGATCAAGATGACGCTTATGGGATGCCATGAAAGCTGACGTTTAAGTATGTTCTCAAATGAAGTTTTCAAGAACGAACTGTTAAAGAAAGGATTGAACTGAAAAATGAAAAGACCATTTTCGGGCTTACACCCCAAACGATATTTTCTCATGAAAAGAAAGGACTGTTAAATGAAAGAAAGAAAAGAATGAAAGCTCCAGCTCTTTCGAGCTGACATGAACGAATGAATGAATGAATGAAAAGCAAAGAAAGAAATGAAAGCATGAATGTATGAAGATACGTAACGGCCACATGAATGAAGGAAAAGGGTACCAATGAATGGGCAGATTGCAATGCCGGGTAAGTAGTACTGGAAGTGCACCCAGTGCTGCCCCCTATGAAAGGGATTCCCAACTTGTGGCCACGAGCGGAATCCGGGTCCAAAGGAAGACCACTAACCCCAAGCACACGGGGCGTAACAGTGTGTACTGGCCTATGAAAGTGATAAGAACGAATGGATGTATGCATGTATATATGAACGCACAAATGCACGAATCTTTAAGAAATGAAGGCACTGACGGGAGACACGTTTTAAAGAAAGCAAAGTCTTTAGAAAGAAAAGCCCCGTCCAGTGCCCTTTTCAAAAGAAAGCACGTAAACATGCACGAACTCTTGAAGAAATGAAGGCACTGACGGGAGAAACATTTTACGAAAAGGAAGCCCATGTTTAAAAGAGAAAAACCCCATCCAGTGACTGTTTCACGTATGCACGCACGTAATAGTATGTACGAATGATTAATGCATGAATGAAAACCTATATTGTTGTATTTTAACCGTATGAAGTAATGCTTACGAGTCTTCAACTCATTTTAGTTTTTATGCATGTCCCTCCCCCACAGGAACTGCATGATCAGGATGGACACAACCCATGGGGAAGAGCACGGAAGTCTAGGCACGAATTTTAAACGTACGAGAGGCATTTTTATTTCAAGATTTATGTTTTCCGCTGTAAACCTCTTTTATTGTCAAAGCAAGTTCTAATTTATAAACGTGGAGTCTTGCACCCTGGGTATGCAAGTGAAAAGTTTTAAATCGGACGGTAATTCCCGTCGTCCTTTCTAAAAATATTTATAAAAAGTCTCACTATAAGGACGGGCGTTACATTATTACTTATAAAAAAAAAGCATATATATCTACCAACTTGGTCGAAATTATTTTGAGATTCAACTCCCACGACATTTGGCATTTTCCATGCATGACCCTAGGATATTCTTTTTGGGAAGCCTCATGATTTGTGATTAATGCACTATGAAAATAATTAAACCTGTGTACAACATGTTACAACAGTTATCATGTTACAACAAAACTTAAATGGATCATTAAGCCTCATTATTTGTGATTCAACTCTTGATATCATTAGTAAGCTTCTCATCAATGGACATAGTTCTCATCAGAAACATTTCTCATCAATTCCCAACATGAATGGCTAGACTTAGGAATTGGTGTATGAAATGAAGGGGGATTCAGAAGAAAGATGTTAGCTTTTATTTGGCCAGTTCTTTAATATAATTGTTAACCATTTGCTGTAATTTGCCTTTGGTAGTGGCTATTGTAATTTTCTAGCTACTACCTTTGCCTTAAATAAATATTTACTATTGGCTAATACAGGTAAGCATGGATGACAATTTTTTCAGGAGGATTTTAGGACACCATGCTTTGTGGATCAAGAGGGGAATATTAATGATGTTTTCAAGAATGAAGACTATCTCAGTGAATCAGCATTACTGTCACATGAGAGGTTTATTACAGTGATGTCTTTTAGTCCCAAACATATCATCCATGCTTTTGGGCTGTACTTTGGTTATATTTGCAGACATAATTGTATTTTGATGGCCTTAATTGACTTGTTAACCGAGAGGACAGATTTGTAAAGTACAATATTAATTATGTATAATATATGTTGGTAATCTGAATTTTTGGTTGGATTAGCCTTTTGGGTGTTGGTTACATTTGTTGATGGATTATTGTATTGAGAGAGGTTCAATACAGGCCTATTTGTGGGATAAATGTAGGAAGAGTTTATTTTTGGTTAGATTGTTTGTGGGATTGATTGGTAGGAAATTGACTTTTTTCATAGTGCCAGACAGTAATCCGTAAAAACTTTTTAAGAAAAATTGATTTGGTGGGAAAACAGGTTACTGAAACAATTGTATTTCTTGCGACTATTATTCCTGGGTAATTATCTTTTTCGACCGATGATGATGATGGAAAATATATAACAAAACTGAGTAAAAAATTTTATTCCCACCGACAATTGTAATGAGAAAACCTCTTTTACCATGAAAAAATACCCATGGCATATAGTAATGATTGCTTTTACTATGAAATGAGCTTAATCGATAATAACCATTTACAATCACTTCAGTTCATAACATGTGCTCTTTTCCCACCAATTGATTGTGGTGGGAATACCCTATTTCCACAATAAGTCACCATCCGGAGTAATTTTTTCCCATGAATAAATTGGTTGGTAAAACTTAAAATACATGACTTTTGCCACGAAGTAAATTTATGGATATAGTAGATTTTCCACGAACATTTTCATTATGAGCTAGTTATTCATCAACATGGATTTAGCTTACCAAATAATTGGATTCAAAGCAATTGTTGGATTCAAAGTGAATTCTTTGGAACAACCCAAGTGAGCACCAAGGAGAGCAAAAATGTTTGCCCCCGCGCAAGCACTATGTAGAGCAAAATAGATTATATACTTTCTTGTTTGGGCTGTTCCAAAATAGACGAGAGACTTTAGAAATATGTAAACATTTCAATTAACTTCCTGTATTAACATTAGATATGAAGTCACATTTTTCGTAAATTTGAATTTACCCTTCTTGGCAATAGAATTAGTTTTCATTTTCATGAAAATGCATATATTTATCTATCTTGAAAAAATAGAGCATAACCAAGTGGTAATAATATTTGTTATTACTTTCTTGTAGTTTTTAGTTTAGCTTTTGGTGTCTACTTTTGTTATCGTAGGCTTATTTAGCTTTTGGTTTTGATGGTCTTTAGAAAAATCTCAACCCCGTCTCTTGCTTACACTTTGTTTAGTTGCTAAATTGGTATAACAAAAACGATGGTGGTAAAATGAATGCTCATTGTGAGTTAACTTCCTATGTTCAATTTGGTTTTATTTTGCTCAACTATTTTAATTCTTTTTAGAAAAGAGAATATCAGTTTACCCATTTGGGCTTCTCAATTAGTTTGCAGGGAAAGGAGGATAAGGTTCTAATTAATGGACCTAAAGGACCAATGGTTGCATTATGCTCATTGCTTTTTTTCCTAATTCAAAATTGTCATCTCGATTACAAGATATAAAGGTACAATGACAAGGCTTGACTAGATATAAAGAGAGGACAATATATAAAGCTAGAGGACAAGAATAAAGCAAGAGGAAGGGACTTGAAGGGGGGAGATGGCTAGACTGTTGAGCGAGGGATCTACTTCTCTTGAGGCTACCTTGGAGCTGGGAATCACATGGAAGGAGGAAAGGAAGAGAATGAAAGGGCTCTTAGACGATTGTCGAGAGCTTAGTCAGAATTGAGAGCTTGTATTGAGCCATGTTTGTATTGGATTTTACAAACAAGAGCTGTGGATGTAGGCCTCATTGCTGAATCACATAAATGCTTGCTTTCTTGATTTTCAACCATTTATCGCTAGCCATGAATGAGTATTATGAATTTGAAAAGTGCTCACCCCTAGACGAGCACTATGAAGCGCAAAAGTGCTTCCCACACAGGCGAGCATTGGGGAAAGGCAAAGTGCTTGCCCCCTTGGTGAGCACCATGGAGAGTATGAAACTCGCTACTTTGACAAGCATTGTGGAAAGGAAAACTACTGCCCAACCATGCAAGCACCATGAAAAGGCAAAGTGCTTATCACGTAGGTGAACACCATAAGGAGCAAAAGTGCTCACCGCCCTAGCGAGTAACATGGAAAGACAATGTGCTCGATCCTAGGAAACCATCGAGATAGCAAAAATTATCACCCAAGGCGAGCACTATAAAGAGCGAAGGTGCATGGCACCCAAGCAAGCACCACTAAAAGGCAAAGTGCTCACCCCTGGTAAGCACAACTTAGAGCATAGTGCTCACCACCTTGGTGTACCATGGCAAATCATGGTGTTCACCCCATATGAGCACCAGGGAGAGCAAAAGTGCTTGCCACTTCGATGAGCAATGTGGAAAGGTAAATTGCTCGCCCCTAGTAAAAATTCATGAAGAGCAAAATGGAAAGCCCCTAGGTTAGCACCAAGGAGAGTAAACATGCTCATCACTTGGCCAGCAACGTGAAGGAGCTTGAAACTTGCCACCTTGACGAGCATGATGGAAACACAAAATGCTCATCCCTAGTAAGTTATAGGGAGAGCAAAAGTGCTTGGCGCCAGCTGAGCACCAGAAGAGCAAAAGTGCTCATCCCCAACTGAGCACTAGGTAAAGTAAAAGTGCCCATTGCCAGTTGAGCACTAGGTAGAGAAAAAGTTGTGAGGATCGTGCCAACAAAAGAGGATAGACCACCTTCTGGGAGTAAAGGGAAGGCGAAGAAGAGAGCATTTCATTGGCAAGTGGAAGGCAAAGTTGATTCTCTCTCATTTGTTTGGTGAAAAATGAGGAAAAGTGGTCTACTTAATGCAGCTAGTCCAATGAAAAAGTAAGCGGCACCATCTAGAAAGCCTGGCAGACGCATCCCAGCATAGGCTGTAACAAGGACTTTCATCCCGTGCCAAGTGAGCAAGTACCTAGGAAAAGAACGAAGAGCTGAAGAGGCTCATAGTTCTACAAAAGGCTCCATTCTTACAAAGGGGAGGAAGGCTGGTACTGAAAGGCGAGCAACGGTGAAGGAAAAGACCCATGCGGATGTATGAGATTTCTGGGATAACATGGAAACACTTAGATGGAATGGCATGGTAGGCCGGTGGTACTATAGACGATACTGTCTAAACCTATAGATTTGATTGGGTACCACTTGGGAGACCCTCATTCAAGGAGAGACTATTGATTGCACCCAAGGCAGGCCGTAAGGACATGTGTGCCTTAACCGAACAGTCTGTCTCTGTCATGCTGCAGTGGGATGACCGAGACCAAAGGGCTCTTATTCAAGCATGCCTAGAGTCAGAAAAACATCAGAAGGACAACTAACGATCACGTTCTATAAATGGCTCTAGGAAAAAGCCAAGATTTCACTTTTGAGAAACTAAGGGTTCGAGTCTTTTGGAAGTTGAAGTCTTCGAAGGGAATGAGTAACTTTGGACAAACAACAGTGAATGGAGCAGTGCAATACTGCCATAGCATTTATAGTACTGTGAGGTAGGTTAACTTCTAAAATAGTACTGGGAAATGCGAGGAAAATGTTGTGGGTATGTTATGGGATTTGCATTGCATACCATGTAACCCTTTCTTTTATGTTCATGAATTAATAAATGTGTTACTTTATTATATTTACTTTGTGATTGTAAGATCTTGACGTTTGAATGGCTCGGACTTGTGATATGGTAATTTCGGGTGTGAATGTGTGTTCGTCTTACTATGTGTCAATCATCATGGATGGGTAGACATTTCCTCAGGCCATTCCTATGAAACGTTGCCACCGATTTCATATGGGAAGGAAAATGCCTCGTGATGAATGGGGTGAAACATTTTCATATTGGCCTCACTTGTTAGACGAGAAGGAGAATATCACCGGGTGTACCTTGTGTGGTGTCTTCGAGTTGGTTGGCCTGACTGATATGCTCTCTTTGTGCAACATGTATATCTCTGTGTAAGAATGGATGAATTGAAACAGGCAAATTAACTTGCTCGTTGGTCTAGTGAGAGTGATTCCCCAATTTTGAACGGTGAAGTGATTTCCCTCTATTTGACTTATCTCTATATGAGATGTGATGAGGTTTTGTGTGATGAGATTCTCTCTAATGCAATACGTTGAGTTTTACAGGCTTGAGAAGTGGGTGATTCCTCGCCTTGGCGATATAGATATTGGCACACTTGAGTTTTGCATAAAGGATAATTCCTTAGAAGGAGATTCCTCGCCTTGCACTATGCATGTGTTCACAGTCTTTTTTACATAAAATTGTGCATTATATCATCACGTACATTGTCTTGCATTAGCAATCTTGTCATAATTGTTTAATGTACCTATGATTTCACTTATCGAAACCGTAGACTTTGATACAGAGTTAGCTCCAGCAGAGTTACCCAAGGAAGAAGGACCATCCTGGCCCGAGCATAGAGAAAGAGGCATGTCTCTATTATTAGTAATTGAATTTTCCCACCGTAGTTGTGTTAATTAGCCCGGCGAACAGTTGTGTTTGCTTTATCGTATTTGGATATAGGGATCAAACATATGGTTTTGTATTATTATTTTAGGAAATGAAGTGATATATGGATATTTGAGAGTTTATGAACCTATTTTTGGTCTAAACTCTAGTACAAATAGCACTTGTGGCGCCCCCAATCCCCCTTATATAAACACACGGGGATCGAGACACCAGGATGGTGACAACACGGTCATACATCCCAACGAAGTGCCAGTGTGTGTACATGCAACACTGTACAATAAAAACAACCCAGCGGATTAGTCAACTAAGTACCAGAATTTAAAAACATCTAAACATCAGTAGAGGTTTAAAAGCAGTTATATAGTCATCCCAAAATAAAGTTTAACACATGTCCTGAAATACAAATAAGTAAAATAGAATAATAAAGCCAGTGATCCCAAATCACTCCTCGGGCGGAGCCGTCTCCTCAGGCTTGCCCTCCTCCCTCTCATCTACATCAAAATCTGCGTTACCACAGAATGGTACTGCAGGTAAGTAAAACTCAAATAATCCTCAGGAAAGAAATGCATTAAATGCAACCAACATGCATGCATATGATGAAATATGCATTTTTCCTCAAAACATCATTTTCCCTGAAAATGACAATTTTCCAACACACGCCAAAATTCCATTGGCCCAAATATCCGTAAAACATTTTTTCAGAAAATGATTTACACAAAATCCAACGCACACTATTTTCCCAGAAAATAGCCAATTAATCCGTTATTACCCTATGCACCATGGCCTCCCCTAGGGACCATCCGCACGTCCTGGCTTCGTAGCGATGCTCAGTTCCGCGCCTAGAGCGTTCATGGCCGAGCACCCACTACGCAACAAGCGATGGCCAGGTCCGCGCCCAGCGCTTACATGGCCAGACATCCTCTAGTCCCCGCCAGCAGAAGGACCACGGAGTCGGCACGAATCTCTCGTCCGATCCCATTGTCGCCCGGTGACAATCCAGGGGACGTTACTCAGTTTATTCCACTCCCGAGTAACCAGAGGAGCTTCTCCGAGATAATGCCCCATCTCGGCTTGGGGTCGTGATACACACGCACCCAAAAATATTCTCACATAAAATAATAACTTTCCAAATCACACATGAGCATGAATGCACTACACGAAAACCCAGTTTTCTTTACAAACATGATCATGCATGAAATAATGAAATGCACATGTACAAACACCAATCCAAAATCCATCAATGACCAATCCATCTGACCCCCGTACTCCTCGGACTCAGTCCGGCAAAACCAATCAGTAGATTAAATACAGTGAAATGCGTTAGTGCAAAAATACATTAAATTCACAATAATTCTTTGGAGAAATACTTACAGTGCAATAAAGCAATTTCCGAAGGATCACAAAGTTAAAAAATGCGACGTCTGAGCAACACCACAGTGTAACTGTGGCCGTGGGTCACAAATACCAACTTTTCAACGGAGACAAACGAAGACCCAAAAATGGTAGAGTAGGGCCTAGAGAGGTCGGTGAAGCCAATGGTGGTGGTGGTTTGCCGTGGGTGGCGGCGCAAGGTTTGTTTTTAGGCCAAAAAAGTCAAAATCGGAGATGGACTTGGTTGTACTTCACCGGTGACGGATCGGAGCCGGGGTTGGGTCCATTGGGTTGCCAAGAGGTCGGGGATGAAGTGGTAAGAAGATGGTGGCCGGAGGTGGTGCGACGGTGACGCTGGAGCGAAAGTGACGCCGTGGCTTGAAGTGGTGCGTGGAGGAGAATGGTGGCGCGGATGGAGGTGAGGTTGGTGGGGTGAGGTCACCGGCGGCAGGGGAACCGAATGGGGTGGGTGGTGTCGACCACGACGGCTCGACGGCGGCGGGCTGGGGGGAGTGGACGGACGCACGGGGAGAGAAAGAGAGGGGGCTCGCGCGGGGAAGAAAGAAACCGAAGGAGTAATAAGGGGAAAAAGAAAAGAAAGGGACAAGAAAAGGAGGAAAGAAAAAATAGAGGGAAAAGAAATTAGGTCCAATTCTCATAACTTGGGTCACAAAAATGATCCAACGGAAACGATTTTAAAACCACAAGTTAAATAAAATAATTTAAACGTAAGGGTAAAGTCAAATTGAAATAATTAAATCCCACAGTAATTAATTTAAATATTAAACGCAATTTAAATGCATAATAATAAATGAATATTAAGAAAGCACATAAAAATAATTTTCACCAAATTAAAATCATAGAAATGAACTCACTAAAAATCAACCAATTTTAAAATAAGAGAATAAATTTTTTAATAAATAAAAAAATAATCCTTCAGTAAAAATACACTAAAATACGGGGTGTTACATCCTCCCCCCTTAAATAAAATTTCGTCGTCGAAATTAGCAAGGTCAAACTTTAAACTAAGACAGGATTAAGATTCAACTAAGAGCAGACTTAGAACATACCGTCCAGATCAATCGAATAAATATGGATATTGCTCTCTCATATCAGCTTCTCTTTCCCATGAGAAATCTTGAGCCAACGGATCACCCCATGACAACTTCACCAAAGGTATTGTCTTGGACCTTAATCCTTGCTCCTTCCAATCCACAATCTGTGTCGGGGCAACTTCATAAGTAAGGTTAGGCTGCAGTTGAATGCGTTCAGGGTCAACAACACGTGGCTCTTGCTGTCCAAAACTCTTCTTCAACGATGACACATGAAACACATCATGAACATCCCCAAAATAATCCGGCAAGGCAACTCTATAAGCAAGAAGCCCAACCTTCTCTATGATCTGAAAAGGGCCAACATATCTTGGACTAAGCTTTCCTTTCTTACCAAAGCGCTTAACGCCTTTCATAGGAGAGACTTTAAGATAAACCCAATCAGCTTCTTCAAAGGATAAGTCTCTTCTTCTTGTATCTGCGTAACTCTTCTGGCGACTTTGCTCTTCAGTCATTTTCTTTCTTATAAGCTGAACTTGATCTTTCATTTCTTGAATTATCTCAGGCCCAATTATTTTACTCTCGCCGACTTCATCCCAACACAAAGGCGATCTACACTTCCTTCCATACAAAGCTTCATACGGAGCCATCTGGATGGAATAATGAAAACTGTTATTATAAGAGAACTCAATAAGCGGCAGGAGATTCTCCCAACTTCCTTGAAATTCCGTGACACAAGACCGCAACATATCCTCTAGAGTCTGAATAGTACGCTCTGATTGACCGTCTGTTTGAGGGTGATATGCAGTACTAAACTTCAACTCAGTGCCTAAAGTTGCCTGCAAGCTCTTCCAAAAACGGGATGTGAACCGCGGATCCCGATCCGACACAATACTCTTGGGTACTCCATGCAAACGCACTATCTCCTTGACATATAACCGAGTCAACTTACCCAAAGAGTCAGTATTATTAACAGGCAAGAAATGGGCACTCTTGGTCAACCGATCAACAATCACCCAAATTGAGTTCTTTCCACTAGGAGTCCTCGGCAAACCCACAACAAAATCCATAGAAATATCATCCCACTTCCACTCAGGAATAGGGAGAGGTTGAAGTCTACCGGCAGGTCTTTGATGCTCAGCCTTCACTTGACGGCACGTGTCACATTTCTCAATAAACAAGGTGATATCCAACTTGATTCCTTCCCACCAGAAATTTCTCTTTAAATCTCTATACATCTTTGTGCTTCCTGGATGAACTGAATAAGGAGCCGCATGAGCTTCTGCCAAAATCCGCTCTTTAAATTCAGAATCTCGAGGAATCACTCTACGGTCTCGAAACCGAAGAATACCATCCTTATCCAAGCTATAATGCAAGGGTCCTCTAGACTTCTTGACTCTTTTCCTGATAGCTAACAACTCAGGATCCCTTCTTTGAAGAGTCTTCAATTCTTCAAAATCCACTACTCGGACATCCAAAACTGAAGATAATAATTCCTCTTGCTGTGAGCACTCGATAAGAAGTCTCCTCATTCCACAAAGGAGAGAGTCCAAATCTGATGACTCTGCTTCAACCACTTGTTGAGACTTTCTACTCAAAGCATCAGCGACTAGATTTGCCTTTCCTGGATGATACTTGATCTCACATTGATAGTCGCTAATAAGCTCTAACCACCGTCTCTGCCTCATATTGAGATTCTTCTGAGTAAACAGATGCTTCAAGCTCTTGTGGTCAGTATAAACTTCACAGGCTTCGCCATACAAATAATGCTGCCAACTCCAAATCATGGGTGGGATAATTCCTTTCATGAACTTTCAGCTGACGAGATGCATAAGCTACAACCCGTCCCTCTTGCATAAGAACGTATCCCAACCCGAATTTGGATGCATCACTAAAAATCACAAACGGCTTGTGTGGCTTCGGAAGTGCTAAAACAGGTGCCGTTGTCAATCTTCTCTTCAACTCTTGAAAACTTCTCTCACATTTGTCAGACCATACAAACTCAACATTCTTCCTTGTCAAGGCAGTGAGATGTCCTGATAGCCGAGAAAAACCTTCCACAAATCTTCGGTAGTAACGGGCAAATCCCAAGAAACTTCGTATCTCACGAACTGTTGAAGGGCGAGGCCATGACAAAACAGCTTCCACTTTACTAGAATCCACAGCCACCCCTTCTTGGGAAATCACATGCCCAAGAAACTCAACTTCTTCTAACCAGAATTCACACTTGCTTAGCTTAGCATACAACTGATGCTCTCTTAATTTCCCAAATGCCAGACGAAGGTGACAAGCATGCTCTTCCAAGTCTCGAGAATAAATCAGAATGTCATCGAGAAATACCACCACAAAAGAATCCAAAAAAGGTCGAAACACCCGATTCATTAAATCCATAAAAGCGGCATGAGCATTCGCTAACCCAAAAGACATCACTTTAAATTCATAATGCCCATACCTCGTTCTGAAAGCAGTCTTGGGCACATCCTTATCCCTTATCCTCAGCTGATGGTACCCTGATCTCAAGTCAATCTTCGAAAAGACAGAAGCTGGTCAAACAAATCATCAATCCTAGGTAGAGGATACTTGTTCTTAATAGTCACCTTGTTAAGCTCCCGATAATCTATACACATTCTGAGCGTACCATCTTTCTTCTTGACAAACAATACGGGCACTCCCCACGGCGAAGTACTAGGCTGAATAAATCCTTTATCAACCAATTCTTTCAATTGAGTCTTCAACTCTTTTAACTCCGCCGGTGCCATGTGGTAAGGAGCCTTATGCACAGTAGCCGCCCCAGGTTCCAGATCAATAACTAATTCCATATCACGAACGGGAGGCAATCCAGGTAACTCATCCACGAACACATCGGGAAATTCTTCCACCACTGGAATATCCACTAAAGATTTCTTCTCAGATGGTGTAGACACGACTTGAACCAAAAAAGCATCTGCCCCACAAGCTATATCTCTCTTAGCTTGAATTGCTGATATAATTGATGGTCTTGCCTTTAACTTACTTCCCACGAATTCTAAATAATCCTCATCCAAGAGTTGAAAATCAATTACTCGTCTTCTACAATCAATATTCGCAGAATAGCGATACAGCCAATCCATACCCAAAATTATATCAAAACCAAGCAACTTGAATACAATCAAATCTGCATCCAGTGTCCTTCCACCAAAATCCAAAGGACAACCCAAAGCAACCTTGGAGCAACACACAATCTCGCCATTGGGAAGAGCCACAACTAAGGATTGTGGTAGAGGTTCTGTAATCAAATTGCACATCCGTGCAAACGTGGCAGACACAAATGATTGGGACGCCCCAGAATCAAATAAAGTACAAGCATAAAAATCATATAGACGAACGCTTCTTGAGGCAAACACAACCACCAGACAAATTGAAAAAACCCAACCACACCAAACATTAAATCGAAATAAAAACAACTAAATGCATACCAGTAATCACCCTAGCGTCGTGGGTCTCAGGAGCCTCATAGTCCACATCACCAGGAGTCACTACATAAACCCAGGCTTGTACCAATTGTCTCTGACTGCCCCTTCCATCTCGTCGACTTCCTCGCGCTCCTTGCCCTCCTTGAACTAGACTAGGACACTCCCGAGCAAAGTGACCCGGCTGACCACATCTATAACACTGAATTCCTCTTTGACTGCAGTCGCCCTCATGGGCTCTACTACATCTAGGGTACACTGGAGTCCGGCCTCCTGCACGAACACCGGAGGTTGTCTGTGAACGGGCCCCGGTCCTCTAAACAAATTTCTGTGGCTATCCAGAACTACTTCCTTCACCAAGATAACTCCGCCTCTTCGGACCAGGAGGGGAGCCTACTCCAAAACTATTTTCCCGCTCTGCAATGCTGGCCAAATCCACTAACTTCTGAAATTCCGTAATCTAAAGGCAAACCACATGTCTGCGTATTTCGGGGCACAGACCCTCCAAGAAACGCTCAATCCGCAATTCTTCAGTAGCAATAAGGTGAGGAGCGAACCTTCCAAGTTCCATGAACTTCCTTGCACCAAATTATTGAACTCTCGAGCCTTTTGTCGTCTCACCGAAACAGGGAAGAATCGATCATCAAATTCTTTCTTAAACCGCTGCCAAGACACAGCAGCCAAGGATCCCAACTCCATTTCTAAAAGTGGCCGCTTGGTCATCCACCAGTTTGCCGCTTCACCTTGCAACATATAGCTTCCATATAAAACCATCTGGGCCTCGGTGCATCCACATACTTCAAATGTTCTTTCCAGATCTTGAATCCACCTCCTAGCTCGCATTGGATCCTCCTCTCCAGTAAAGGCAGGAGTCCTATGCGTCGGGAAGAGCTCATAAGTGCACCCAACTTGGACCGCTCTATTTGGATCTACTTGCGGCGGTCGAAAATTCTATTGGAGGAACTCCGTCATCCTATTCAATGCCCTCGCCATGGCATAATTTCCATCACCCCTGGGTAGCTCATCCTCGGGCACGTCAGCTTGTGTTATTGGTCTCACCATATTCCTGTCATAGAGCAATCTCCAACCCCGCTTAAATCCAGACAAAACCAAACTCAACCAAAAGCAACACAAAATACAATAAGATAAAATTAAATTAAATTAAATAACAATAAACTCATAAAATAAAATAAATAACTTAACTTACCATACTTAAAAAAAATATTTTAAAATAATAAAACAATTTCTGGTACTATCCTAAGGGACATCTGGTTTTACCCAGAGCAACGAAGTGCCAGTGTGTATACATGCAACAGTGTACAATAAAAACAACGCAGCGGATTAGTCAACTAAGTACCAGAATTTAAAAACATCTAAACATCAGTAGAGGTTTAAAAGCAGTTATACAGTCATCCCAAAATAAAGTTTAACACATGTCCTGAAATACAAATAAGTAAAATAGAATAATAAAACCAGTGATCCCAGATCACTCCTCGGGCGGAGCCGTCTCCTCAGGCTTGCCCTCCTCCCTCTCATCTGCATCAAAATCTGCGTTACCACAGAATGATACCGCAGCTAAGTAAAACCCAAATAATCCTCAGGAAAGAAATGCATTAAATGCAATCAACATGCATGCATATGATGAAATATGCATTTTCCTCAAAACATCATTTTCCCCGAAAATGACAATTTTCCAACACACGCCAAAATTCCATTGGCTCAAATATCCGTAAAACATTTTTCCAGAAAATGATTTACACAAAATCCACCGCACACTATTTTCCTAGAAAATAGCCAATTAATCCGTTATTACCTTATGCACCATGGCCTCCCCTAGGGACCATCCGCACGTCCTGGCTTCGTAGCGATGCTCAGTTCCGAGCCTAGCGCGTTCATGGCTGAGCACCCACTACACAACAAGCGACGCCCAGTTCCGCGCCCAGCGCATACATGGCCAGACATCCTTTAGTCCCCGCCAGCAGAAGGACCACGGAGTCGGCCCGAATCTCTCATCCGATCCCATTGTCGCCCGACGACAATCCAGGGGAGGTTACTCAGTTTATTCCGCTCCCGAGTAACCAGAGGAGCTCCACCGAGACAATGCCCCATCTCAGCTTGGGGTCGTGATACACACGCACCCAAAAATATTCTCACATAAAATCATAACTTTCCAAATCACACATGAGCATGAATGCACTACACGAAAACGCAGTTTTCTTTACAAACATGATCATGCATGAAATAATGAAATGCACATGTACCAACACCAATCCAGAATCCATCAATGGCCAATCCCAACAAATCCAACCAAACAACTCCAATCAACAATCCATCTGACCCCTGTACTCCTCAGACTCAGTCCGGCAAAACCAATCAGCAGATTAAATATAGTGAAATGCGTTAGTGCAAAAATACATTGAATTCACAAGAATTCTTTGGAGAAATACTTACAGTGCAATAAAGTAATTTCCGAAGGATCACGAAGTTGAAAAAGGCAACGTCTGAGCAACACGACAGTGTAACTGTGGCCGTGGGTCACAAATACCAACTTTTCAACGGAGACAAACGAAGACCCAAAAATGGTAGGGTAGGGCTTAGAGAGGTCGGTGAAGCGAATGGTGGTGGTGGTTTGCCGTGGGTGGCGGCGCAAGGGGTGTTTTTAGGCTAAAAATATCAAAATCGGAGATGGACTTGGTTGTACTTCACCGGTGAAGGATCGGAGCCGGGGTTGGGTCCATTGGGTTGCCAAGAGGTCGGGGATGAAGTGGTAGGAAGATGGTGGCCAGAGGTGGTGCGACGGCAGCGCTGGAGCGAAAGTGACGCCGCGGCTTGAAGTGGTGCGTGGAGGAGAATGGTGGCGCGAATGGAGGTGAGGTTGGTGGGGTGAGGTCGCCGGCGGCAGGGGAACCGAATGGGGTTGGCGGTGTCGACCACGGCGGCGGGCTGGGGGGAGTGGACGGACGCACGGGGAGAGAAAGAGAGGGGGCACGCGCGGGGAAGAAAGAAACCGAAGGAGAAATAAGGGGAAAAAGAAAAGAAAGGGAAAAGAAAAGGAGGAAAGAAAAAATAGAGGGAAAATAAATGAGATCCAATCCTCATAACTTGGGTCACAAAAATGATCCAACGGAAACGATTTTAAAACCATAAGTTAAATAAAATAATTTAAACGTAATGGTAAAATCAAATAGAAATTATTAAATCCCACAGTAATTAATTTAAATATTAAAGCAATTTAAATGCATAACAATAAATAAATATTAAGAAAGCACATAAAAATAATTTTCACCAAATTAAAATGATAGAAATGAACTCACTAAAAATCAACCAATTTTAAAATAAGAGAATAAATTTTTGAATAAATAAAAATAATCATTCAGTTAAAATACACTAAAATACGGGGTGTTACAACACTTGACCTTATTTATTCCATAGTGGTTTAAATGACCATTCACTGACATGCACACTTCCTTGTGAATATTATGTTGAGAGGTGGCTTGATTGTTGTTGAAAAAATGCCTTTCTAGATTGTTTGCTCGAGCCATGGATTTGCTACTCGAGCGAAACTTCAGACAGATTGTTAGATCAACAGTTGCTTGACAGTCATCTTGAGAGAGATCCAATACAAATTGTTCACTCGACACTTAGTTTGAACGAGATCCAGGTAGAGTGTTCACTTGACATTATGCTTGAGCGAGTTCTAGACGTATTGCTTGCTCGAGATTTGCTTGACACTCTGGTCGAGTAAATGTTCGTAATTAGGATTTTTTGCACCGTTCAGTATAAATACATGCTTATTTTCACTGTATTGTACATTACAACAGCCAGGATACAGAGAGAGAAAAAAAATCATTTTGTGAGAATCTTGAGAGTTTATTGTGTCTATTGGGACTTTGTGATTGAGGATTTTGTGATTGATATTTTGTGCTCCAACTTTGTTTGATAGTGAGTTCATTTAGACCGATCCCGCTAGAAGACTTAGGATTACTCTGAGCCGAACCACTTAAATATTTTGTTTGCTTCCACTTTTAGACTTCAAATTAGCCTCTGATAACTAGTTAATCCGAACAAACTGGTATTAGAGTGCTAGGCTCTGTGGAAGGTCTTGAGGGATGGCTATGAAAAAGTTTGAGGTGGAGAAATTTGATGGTCAGAATAATTTCAGTCTATGGCGCATCAAGATAATGGCTCTACTACGACAACAAGGTTTGTCAAAGGTCTTGGATGGGAAAGTGTGGGATGATTCTCCTGCACTGAGAAGGGAAGAAGAAGAGAAAGCACAGAGTACTATTCTGTTGTCACTATCTAATGGAGTTTTGGGAGAGATTTATGATGAAAAGACCACTGTTGGTCTTTGGAAGAAACTTGAGAGCCTGTATATGAAGAACTCTCTCACAAACCGTTTGTATCTGAAGCAACGGTTATACATGCTCAAAACGAAGGAACGTGCTCATATCACTAAACATCTAGATGAATTTAATAAGATTATTATGGTATGGATTTGAGGAATATTGACATTAAGTTTGAAGAAAAAGATCAAGCCTTAAGTGTTTTGTGTTTTTTGCCTATGTCATTTGACAATTTTGTGAACTATGTCGTATGGTAGATATACTATTTCCTTGGCAGATGTGGAATCTGTTTTGAATTCTAAGGAGTTGATAACTAAGTTAAATTTGAAGGGCACAGATAATCAAGCTGGTGGTTTGTTTGTTAAGGGTTCCTCTAGCTAGGGCAGATCTAGTGAAAGGGGTTCAGAGAAGAGTATGGCTAAATCCAAGGGCAGTTCACAGTCAAAGTTTAACTAGAAAAATATAAGTGTCATTACTATCAGAAATTTGGTCATTACAAAAATGAGTATCCTAGACTGAAGAATAAGGAGGAAGGTAATAGTTCCTTTAATGTCTTTAGCGTTGCTGATGATAAGTCTAACGACTCAGATATTGTCTTAGCAATAAGCGGCTCCAACAATCGCTTTGGTGACAAGTGGGTTATGGACTCATCTTGTACGTTTCATATGTGTCCCAAGAGAGACTGGTTCACTTCCTATGAACTAGTCATAGTGGCTCCGTTCTAATGGGAAATGATATGGCTTATAAAATTGCTAGGATTGATTCAGTTAGGATTAAAATGTCTGAGAGGGTTGTCAGAACTTCATTAATGTTTGACATATCCCAAATCTGAAGAAAATCTTATTTCTTTGGGTGTTATTGATTATCTGGGTTTTCGGTACACCGGTGAAGGTGGAGCTATGAGAGTTAGTATTATTGTAATGAAAGAAGATACAACTGATGGTCTTCATTTCCTTCAAGGAAATACAGTGACAAGTGCAACTGTAGTATCTGTTTCAGATGATCTAGACTCAGACAATACCCGTTTATGACACATGCATCTGGGTCATATGAGTGAAAAATATGTCTATTCTAAGTAAGTAGGGTTTGTTGTGTTATAAGAAGATAGAGAAACTTGACTTTTGTGAGCATTGTGCCTTTGGAAAACAGTGGAAAGTTCAGTTTACTAGAGTTGCTCACAAAACCAAACATACTGTGGACTATATTCATTTGATATTTGGGGTCCATCTTCTGTTCCATCAAAAGGTGGTGCTTAGTATTTACTCACATTTATTGATGATTACCTAAGAATGGTCTGGGTTTATTTTCTGAAACAAAAGAGTGATGTATTTGCTAACTTTAAATAGTAGAAGATTTTGATTGAAAATCAGACAGGCAAGAAGGTAAAGCAACTCTGAACTTTCGAACTGACAATGGAATGAAATTTTGTAGAGGTGAGTTCGATGAATTCTACAAAGATAGATGTATTGTCAGGCACCGTACAGTTAGACACACTCCAAAACAAAATGGAGTAGTTGAATAGATGAATTGGAACCTCTTGGAGAGAGACCACAGTATGCTTTTGAATGTGAACTTGTCTAAAGATTTCTAGACTGAAGTAGTCAACACAACTGCAATTTGGTTAACCTCCCTCCAGCCACAACTATTGAATTCAAAACTCAAAATGAGCTATGGTCTAGAACTCTTGCTAATTATTCCAACTTGAGAATTTTTTGTTGTCCTGCATATTTTCATGTTAGTGTAGGAAAACTTGAGCCAAGGACCAAGAAGGGCATATTCATTGGATATGCTAGTGGGTGAAAGAACTCAGATTGCAGTGTACTTATCCTAAGGCACCCAAGTTTGTAATTAGCATGGATGTTGTATTTGACGAACAATCTTTGCTTAATCTAAGAAGAGAGTTTGTTGTGTATATAGGTGAAGAGCGGAGTAATGGCAAGAAGGTGGAGTTACACATTGAAGGGTCACAAGGAGTGCCAGGTGGCACTCAGGATCATGCTATTGCTCATGAGCATGATTTTGATTTTGATAGTGGCGTAAAAGGTGAGCAAGATTACAGTATAACTACTGGTAGACAGAGAAGGCAGATCATGCTATCTCAAAGATATACTCATGCAAACATGGTGATGTATGCACTTACTATGGTAGAGGACATTGATGGTTAGGAGCCTTCCACTTATTCGGAAGCTGTCAAGCGTAAGGAGTCTACATAGTGGTGTGCAACAATGATTGAAGAGATTGAGGGCTCGTTTGGATATAGAAACCATCTCATCTCATCTCATCTTTTCTCATCATTACAACTTTATCAAATTCTCACACAAAATATAACAAAAAATTTAATTTTTTCAAATCCCAAAACAATAATAATATTAAAAAATAATATTCTAATAATATTTTTTTCAACTCATCTAAAATCATCTCATCTCATTTCATCTCTCCATAAGAACCAAACCAGGAATTTGGTTAAGTTGCCTAAAAAGACAGATTGTTGGATACAAATGGGTCTTCAAAAGGAAAGAAGGAATCTAGAGTGTTGCAGATGCGAGGTACAATGCACGCTTAGTTACAAAGGGCTACAGTCAAAGAGAAGGTGTGGACTTCGATGAAACTTTCTCTCCAGTTGTGAAACACAGCTTAATCCGCGTGTTGCTTGCCATGGTTGCATTGTATGATCTAGAGTTACAACAACTTGATATTAAAACGAAATTCCTACATGGTGAGCCTAAGGAGACCATTTATATGCATCAACTAGATGTATTCATTGTTGAAGGTAAAGAAGATCATGTGCGCAGAATGAAGAAATCACTATATGGTTTGAAGCAGTCTCCGAGGCAATGGTATAAGCGTTTTGATACTTTTATGATTAATCATGGTTATTGTAGAAGTAGCTATGGTAGTTGTGTTTACCATAGACAGTTGTTTGATGGATATTTCATTTATTTGCTACTATATCTTGATGACATGCTTATTGTTGCTAAAGACATGTTTGACGTTAGTTTGTTAAAAACTCAACACAGTAGTGAGTTTGAAATGAAAGATCTGGGTGCTACAAAGAAGATTTTGAGGATGGAAATCCACAAAAATAAGAAAGCTGAAAACTTGTACTTATTCCAGGGAAAGTATATTGAGAAAGTTCTTAAGAGATTTGGAATGTCCAATTTCAAACCAGTAAGTACACCACTTGCTACATATTTTAAACTTTCAGCATCCCTATCTACTCAGACCGACGAGGGGAACAATTCATGTCAAGTGTTCAATATTCCAGTGTAGTGGGTAGTATTATGTATGCAATGGTTTGTACTCACCCAAACATTTCACAAGCAGTAAGCGTTGTTAGCAAGTATATGGGTAATCCAAGTAAGGTTTATTGGCAGGCTTTGAAATGGATACACAGGTATTTGAAACACTACAATTCATTGTTGCTTTATCAACGATAGAAGCAAAATACATAGTAGCAATAGAAGCAATGAGTGAGGCCATTTGGTTAAAAGTTCTGATCAGTGACTTGGGACTACAGCAAGATGGAATCTCTGTATTTTGTGACATCCAGAGTGCAATACATTTGACCAAAAATAAAATGTCTCATGAGAGAACCAAACACATTGATTTCATGTATCATTTTCTTCGAGAGGTTGTTATAGAGGGTGTGATAACAATTCAGAAGATTGCTACCACTGAGAATCCAGCCCATATGATGACCAAGCTAGTTCTTGTATACAAGTTCAACCTTTGTTTGGTCTTGATTAGTGTTTGGAGTTTGTGATTCGCTTAGGAGATTTGGTGAAAGGGGTCAGCTCTTGGTTTAATGAATTTTGTTTAGGCTTGACAAAATTCAAGCTAAGGTGGAGATTTGTTGAGAGGTGCCTTGATTCCTATTGAAAAAGTGTCTTTCCAGATTGTTCACTAACGCTATGGATTTGCTGCTTGAGCGAAACTTTAGACAGACTATTAGACTGACAGTTGCTCAATAATCAGCTCAAGCGAGATCCAATATAGATTATTCACTCAACACTCGCTTGACAAGTGATATCCAGGCAGATTGGCCCCCGTGACCATCATCACCACCCCGCCCACCCTGTACCCTCGGTGAAAAATAACCAAAAAAGCTAAAAAAATCCAAAACAACCAAAAAACAATAATGAATCGACAAACCATCATTAAAATTCAAAGATCTATCATCCAATAACAAATCCAAGAAATTACAAATAGTCAAACATACCTAACAAAAACAAATCATGGCCACAACAAGACCCCAATGCGGCCGTGGACCGTGACGCTTCAAATTTAAGGAGAAGAGAGAACGACGGGGGAGAGAGTCTAAGAGAGAAAAGAGGAGAGGAGAAAAGTAAGAATCGCGGAAGGAGAGAGAGAAAGAAAGAAGAGATGATAGGAAAATTTGGATTTTTGGCTTAAATATACTCACTTGTTATACTTACGAATTTGTTTTGTGTATGTATATATATAAAATTTTTCCCGGCAAATGGGGTAAACCCTTGGCCTAGGCCCAGCCTGGGTCCTGACCCCCAGTAGCCAAAAGTGTGCGGGCATCTGCCCTCGTTCCCTGCCCGTCTACGAAAGGAGACCTCTTTCCTGGCCTAGTAGGGTTTGGAGGGGGTGGCAAGGGTGGTGGGTCGTGTTGACGCCCCCAACCTCCGCCTAGGATGGAACAGAGACTTGGAGCATCGGGACATGCAATACATGGTTACGTACACCCGTTCATGACAATTAATATGCAATGCATCTTAGTAGGCAACTAGTAGTATGCAATAATCGTAGCAGAATATAAAGAGTGACTTAAAATAATTGATGCCAGAATGAACTAAACATCTCAAAATATTAATTAACCATAAAAAAGAACTTTCTCACTTAAGAGATTCACATGAGATCTCAGTAAATTAAACAACCAATTTGCACAAAGATAAAATATGCATGATTAATGATAAACATGAGATGTATGCTATCCAGATAAAAATATTCGTATTTTTCTCCCACCTTGATTCCTCAAAACCCTTTAGGAAAAACTTTAATGCACATTTTCTTACAGAGAATATTTCACTTCATCTTTTCAAGACATAATACTTCATCGTTATTAAAGCCATCAATATCATTAACATATGTATGGTATCGTCATAGCTCTCCATTATGCAATTTGAATGTCGCCCTGTGACTATAGTACAACTCATGTTGAAACTACGTTATCTGCAGACTCGTTCCTAATGCATTGGTAACATATCATTTCATCATAACATATGAACCCACTAGCGTTAGGTGCCATAAATGAGTTCGCTCCGACATTCTTTAAAAGAATCCATTCGAAACTCGTTGTCAGTTCTTTGTCAACCCAGAGATTTCCATTCCATTCTAGCATTTGGGGTCGTGATAAAATTTCTTTTGCATGCTATGTTTGAAAATATTTTTCATGGCATGTGCTTGTGAAGTATGCTTTATGTAAAAATGACAATTTCATATAATATGCTAAAATGGTGAAAATTACACATGTCATGTAAGCAAGTAATTAAATACTCAATGTATCATATAACATGATGTTTTATGCTCAAAATGACATTCATATCATGAGTGTCATTTATACATAAATCATAAATAAATTATCTATGAGTGAGTTAAAAGGTAACTTACAAACTTTTTGGGTGTTAAGAAATTGATGCGTATGCAATTAAAGGTATTATAAGTTAGGAATTGCATAACTAGGAAGATGTTTATAATCAAAAGGGTTAAAAAATTAGTATTTGCAAAATTGCCCCTATATTTACCCGAAATTACCACTTAGGCCCTAAATTTTTACTATTTACAATGTCCCCAAATTTTACAACCCCATATTTTCTATGTTCTAAATCCATATATTCCCTTATAATTGCAAAAATCAATTCACAACTATGCCAAAATAAGTCAACCTGTAGCATGTGTACTCAAATTCCATCAAGTGACAATGATGAATATGATCTTAGGGACAATTTTATACAGTTCTCACGAATTCATCCCAACACTTATGCATAGATTAAAATCAAATTATCACAAAACCATCAAAAAGAGCATATGCATGATGTTTCTAACTTTTCCTTATCAAACAGAGGTTTAAAATATAAATGAATCATGCCCAAGCTGCCAAGTGATCATGCTTGGGTAGAAAATGCAAGAGATGAAAAGAGAGGTGGTTTAGCCAAGTGATTCAAATGTGTGCCTCTTCAATTGCCAATCGGTTTCACTGGCATAGGGAGATAGTTGGACAAGCAAGCACTTGAATGCTTTCAAGCACTTGGATGCTTTGAAGCACTTCCAAGGAATAAAATGAAAATGGTGGTGGCGTGGGGGAGGGTGGCTGTTTTGGTGCATAATTCTTTGAAGAGCTAAGGGTACCTGGTTTGAATTCAACTTACTTCCTAGGTGAATGGTTAGGTTTTTGTTTTTGTTTCTTGGAACTATTTTGTACACTAGCTAGGTCTTATTTTGGGGTGCTATCATGAGGATCTAAGGGTTATAAATCCTCTTTTAAATTGGTTTTGGGGTGATTTGAAGAAGGGTACTCGGTTTACTTCAAGTGAGCCGATCGATGGTTTAGTTGGCATTGACATGTCTTTGGTTCATGTGACAAGGGTTGGGTTAATCCTAACCTTCAAGAGTTGTCTGAGAGTGATGCAAAACAGCAAAAGACAATAATTTTAGATTTTAAAAATTATGAAGAAAGAGTTTCAAGAAACTATGCAAGAGCATGATGTTTGAGTTACTATTCATGGGTGAGATGAATAATGATCTTAACTCAACTTAAAAACTTAACCAAGGTTGAATTTGGAACCCTAGGGGCATGTGATTGAGTTGTGGAAGAAGGAAAACCAATGGTATGGTGTATGTTGGTCCCATTTGAAAGAATGAAATAAAATACAAAGCTTGGGCTTCGTGGGTTGGGCTTTTATTGGGCCATATGAATAATCCTTGGTTGTGGGCCTAGGAGTGAGCTTATCCATGGGCCTTGTGTTCAATTTTATTGGGCCTATCCTTGGCCTCAATAGTCCACTAAGTTGGGTCTCAATCTTTGAGTCTTTCCTCAATTGGGCCAATAGCCTTTACTCTCACTAAGTTGGGCCAATAATCTTATGCTTATTAGGTTGGACCTAATATCAAATACCTAATAAGATAGACCCATAGCCTTGTGTCCAACAAGTTGGGGTTGAGCCTTAGTGTATCTCCTAAGCTTTTATATTTAAAAAGCTTGGGCCCTTAATAAACCATTATCATGGGTCTTCCTAGATCCATTTAGTAATTAACCCAAATTACTTAGCCCATTAATATGCCATGTGTCATTCTTCCATTGGCCTCTTGGCATTAATCCTCAAAATTTATAAAGCTTTAATAATTCTACTAATCCAAAGGTGCGAGCTCTTATGCCAATCAAGCTCTAAAATTTTCCTTCTTCTCAATTATCACAACTTCTACTTAGTTAGGGTTAAAGCTATTAGGGTTGAGGCCTAAGGTATTTTTAAGTAGGGTGTTACAGGCCACAGAGCCCCACAGCTCACCCTTACTACTGTATAGATTTTAGTACTGCTATTTTATGATCCTACTAAACTTGACATAGTAGATAGTTAAATCGATCACTTATTATATATATAAGCTATTACAAAGCCAAAACAGCACAGTAGGTAGACATGGCATTTTACAAAGCCAAAACTGACAAAAGCCTTTCGGGGAATTCGAAACGGATTTTACAAATTCCGTTTAATTTCTTGGTTTACGAAATATTGTATAGTTGACAAATTGAAAACGAGTTCTAGCTAGGTGGCCAGGCTGGTTGCTATATATATATATATCTTGAGGGAAACCTATATTCCATTATTTTTCTTTCAAAAAGAGGACAAGTATTCTATATTTTATATTTTTAACAAGTGGGAGTTCGAACTTTGAAGATGTATTATAAGGATGTGATAATTCAAGAAGAAGTACTTTTGCAATTAATTACGTACTATATATCTTGAGGAAAACCTAAAAGCTAGGCCCGAGAAGTTTAATAATTTTCATTACCCATGTTGCGTTATGAATCTAGGCTCTAGCTAGCTAGCGTAGCACTTACCTCTCTGGCTCTTCCTCTAGATCTATTTGTTTGTGGACTGTGGACCATAGACACTGTGTCGACATGGGCTGTTTTTTGTGGAACATGTAATGCCCCGTCTTCGAGAGTCTGGGGAGTTAACTCATGTCACCTAAAAATCATTCCATCCACATAGAACATATTCTAATTTTTCTCTAACGTACAAAATATTTATTAATTCACAACAAATACTCCAGTATAATTATTCTAAGACAAAACAAAGTCTTAATATAAATATCAATCTCCCAACAAATCATATCATCAGAGCACAACAAGCTTACTGAATAAAAATCCTCAATACTCATATAAACCTTCTATGTTTAAACCATCATTCTTAACTCCTCTCACCCATGCTCCATATTCTTGATCCTCAATTGGAATATTCAAATCATCTGAAAAATATTGTAGAGATAAGTGGTGAGTTATCAACAACTCAGTAAGCAGAGAACATATACTAGTATGTAAACATGAGCCTTTTCATAAAGTTCAGAATGCAGAAACAAAATATTTTATTTTTATATGCAGATCTAAAAAAAAAACAGTATCATGTGGTGAACTTCCCTTTTTTTAATTTCGGAGCCCCGAGTGTGCACACAGGAAAGAACACGTAAAAGACCACTTTGTTTCCAAAGTAGGTGCACTCATATCATATCATATCATGTTAGTACCAACTATATCACGTGAACTAGTATCATCATTTCAGAACCATATTCAGAATCAGATCCAGAACAGATAAGTATGCCAAAGTTTTATCCTATCCATATCATATCAAAACACGTGCGAACATATTCATATCATTTTCATTTGTTAAAAAACAGATTCAATACCACATGCATAAAAATCTCAATAATATCATATTCGCTCTTTTGCATATTTCAAAAACATGTCAAATATTACTCATGTCTACACATTTCATGTCAAAAACATTTCTTTTCTCTTTCATACGTATCTCATGAGTGAATGCGAAACATATGCTGAGGTTGTTTTCACTTTTTCATTTTAAAACAACATGCACATTTTTACAAACCAACCTCAGTTCATTTCTTTTTATGCAAATCTAGCATAGGAACCCCGCTTACCTGGACAACTTAGCTTTTTAGAATTTTCCTCAAAATGTCGAGTCAACTATAACTCGTCAACTATAACTCGTCAACTATAAAAATAATAACATAATTTTCGTAAGTTTTCAATCAATCACAGATTTCAATATAAGTTAGCGTAGAAATACATTTAAATCTCAAAAGTTCTTTGAGAAAATACTTACAATGCTATAATATAATTTTTGAAATATCACAGAGGTGGTAGAAGTGGCAGCACGGCAACGGAATAGTGCAAACTGCACTGTGGCAGTAGGTCTCAAAAACCCACTTTTGAAAGGGGACAAACCAAGACCCGAGATTGATAGGGTAGAACTTAGAGATGTCAGTGAAGCTAGTGGTGGTGGTGGTTGGCCGGGGGTGGCGGCGGTTGGCCGGGGGTGGCGGCGTAGAGGGTGGTTGAAGTGCAAAAATACCCAAAACGAAAATGGAGTTGGATGTATTTCACCGGTGGCGGATCGGAGCTGGGGTTGGGTGCATTGGGTTGCTAGGAGGTCGATGATGAAGTGGTGAAGAAATGGTGGCCGGAGGTGGCGCGACTGCGGCGCAGCGGCGCAAGGAATGTTGCGGCTTGGTGTTGCGTGTGAAAGCAAATGGCGGCACCGGAGGAGCTGAGATGTAATGCCCGTCCTTGAGGTGGGACTTTTTTCAAAATATTTTTATAAAAAAGAACGACGAGAATTACCGTCCGATTTAAAACTTTTCACTTGCATACCCGGGGTGCAAGACTCCACGTTCATAATTTAAAATGTGCTTTTATCATAAAAAAGGTTTACAGTGGAAAACATAAATCTTGAAATAAAAAGGTCTCGTACGTTTAAAACTCGTTCCTAGACTTCCGTGCTCTTCCCCATGGGCAGTGTCCGTCCTGATCGTGCAGTTCCTGTGAGGGGGAGGGATATGCATAAAAACAATAATGAGTCGAAGACTCGTAAGCATTATTTCATACCGTTAAAAATATAACAATATAGGTTTTCATTCATGCATTCATCATTCGTACATACTATTACGTGCGTGCATACGTGCGTTCGTTTGAAAACTTCACTGGACGGGATTTTCTCTTTTAAACATGGGCTTCCTTTTCGTAAAACGTTTCTCCCGTCAGTGCCTTCATTTCTTAAAGATTCGTGCATTCGTGTGTTTGTACATGCGTGCATACATCCATTATTTCTTATCACTTTCATAGGCTAGTACACACTGTTATGCCCCGTGTGTTTGGGGTTAGCGGTCTTCCTTTGGACCCGAATTCCGCCCGTGGCGACAGGTGGGGAATCCCTTTTCATAGGGGGCAGCACTGGGTGCACTTCTAGTACTACTTATCCGGCATTGCAATCTGCCCATTTATTGGTACCCTTTCCTTTCAGTCATGTGGCTGTTACGTATCTTCATACATTCATGCTTTCATTTCTTTCTTTCTTGCTTTTCATTCATGCGTTCATTCGTTCATGTTAGCTCGAAAGAGCTGAGGCTTTCGTTTACAGTCCTTTCTTTTCATGAGAAAATATTTCTTTTTGTGAGAAAGCATTTCTTTTTGTGGATAAACATTGTTTGGGTCATAAGCCCAAAATGGTCTTTTCATTTTTTTTTCAGTTCATTTCAGTTCTATCTTTTCTTTAACAAGTCGTTCGTGGAAAACTTCATTTAAGAACATACATGGGCTTAAACGTCAGCTTTCATGGCATCCCATAAGCGTCACCTTTGAACGTCGTCTCTCATGGCATCAACGAGAGTCACCTCGTGGTGCACATGAGAGCGTCGGTTCGTAGGATCCACAAAAGCATCCGCTGTCATGCCTTTCATGCATCTTCATCAGTTTATGGATTTTCGCAGAAAATACATACAATAGATACATCATATATTCATTTATTCACATGCATACAATTAATACTTTGGTTGCGTAAAATGGGGCTGCCAAGAAGGGGCCGTAAATACTTATACCTTGTAACAATTAACATTTTCTTTCTTAAAACGTCCTTTGTTTCTTTTCCTGAGCATCTTAAGGAAAAAACGTTTCTTGTATCTTTGAAAACTCTAGATGAGTATGAACGTAACACTTACCTGGACTCCATGCTACTTGCATGTCATTCAGTCCATTCATGCTTGTCAGATGGCAACCTACATGCATACACATAACCTTAATGTCGTTCTCTTTCTAGTACATAAGCAACTTGAACTATAAATAGAACTACGCTATACTTGGAACATTCTCCTTCTATCCATGCACTTACGTGCCCTTTACTATGTTAAAATCTTCGGGGACCCATTACGGTCATCCCATCTTCCAACTCATGTCTTGCCTCGAGTGCTCGTCCACTAAAGCGAACTCACGATTCACCTTAGGATTAAGACACTAAGGCCTCTGTCTCATTCTTCTCATTAACCTCAATCCAACGCATGACTCAAACCAACTAAGTCAAGCATCCCATCCTTAGACAGTACACCCGTCACTTTTTTCATGCATCTTAGCCCATACTAATCCTCATTCCCATCCAGACAAGCCATACGGCTCTAAGCCAACTCTGAGGCTTAAGCATCGTGTAACTATACTCAGGATACAGTACCCATTACATATGGTGAATCCATCCGGCACATGTGTCTAACCAGGCTACACATGTACTCTACCCCTTATCACCTAAGATCAACATATATAACACGTTGATCACCAGCTTCGAGGGACAAGGGTCATACTCCGATACCAACCTTCTCTTAACCCTACTAGCATGACTCCTCATGCTACCCGTCCCTTTGATAGTTCATCCCAACTCTTAACACGACAAGACTCCAATCATAATCATGTCTTATGCCACGTCATATAGCTCGAGACTGCTCCCAAGCTACACCGTAACCTTGTCGCATTACCCAATACTCTGGTACATAAATTCCTAACTCATCACGAGTACGATTCCTTACGTACTCCCGACACAACGTGACATTTTGTCACGTTCCCATCACGCCATTCATACCCTATCACTTCACCACATGGCAATCACGACTGTCAGTAACCACGTCACTTCGTGACGTTGCCCAGTCATGCTTCCGCTGCGTACTCTTACACTTGTTCCGCTACTTTGCGCATATTCCTAGTCATAAGCCCATCACGATGACACTTGCCACCTCAGACTACAAGCTATGTCATAACTACTTCGGGACACTGTTCCACAGTTCCTGACACTATCCATCACGTTCCACGCCCATCAATCACGTAACCATCCTTATCTCTACGACACGCCACACAGAGTGTCGCTGCCACGTGGAGTACACTCCACGTATACTCCCTTCATACATACTATGCCATATCACCACTATGGCATACTCGCTATATGGTACATCACTATATCACATGGAGTACATTCCTTGTGTACTCCATCCACATGCATTACGCCACATCACTATTAGAGCATATCCGCCACATGGTGCATCTCACCATCACATGGAGTACACTCCGCGTATATTCCATGCACTTACGACACATCACCACTGTGGCATACCCACCGTATGGTGCGTCACTCCATCACATGGAATACACTCCGCGTATATTCCATGCACTTACGACACATCACCACTACGGCATACCTGCCGTTTGGTGCGTCACTCCATCACATGGAATACACTCCGCGTATATTCCATGCACGTTACGCCACATCACCACTATGGCATACATGCCATATGGTGCATCGTCCACCACATAGAGTGCACTCCACATGTAATCCCCACATACGCTCCATCACCACTATGGCATACCCGCCATACGGAGTACATTCCACATATATCCCCTTCATATATCATACCCCACACAGAGTACACTCAGCGTGTACTCTTCCCGTTCCACATACACCACGCCATATCACCATTATGGCATACACGCCATATGGTGCATCAATCCACCACATGGAGTACATTCTACATGTACTCTTTTTACACGCATTACCCACAAAGTACACTTCTCCGTATACTCATCCCGTTCTACCATATGCCAGGAGGGTATATTTTACATATACTCTCCTTGTCTCACATTACGCCACATACAAAGTACACCCAGCGTGTACTCTTTCCATTCCACACAACGCCACGCAGAGCACAACCACTCCATAATTACAGCACAGTCCACAACACTTCACAATACACCCAACACTTCACAGCACACTACACAGCACAATGCACCTCCATACAACACAGAGAAGCCCAACACTTCACTACACAGAATGCCCAACACTTCATCACACAACTCCACATCACAATGCCACAACTCCATTAATACTAACAGCACAATCCACAACCTAGTCAACTAATCAATATCTAACATAATTAACGAGGGATAGAGAGTTATACCATCGACGGGATAACCCGTGCGTTGCTCGTTGACCGTCATAGCCGATGATGTCGACAGTGTCGTACGTGGCGGCTGACCCACGTATGTTAACTGTTTAGGCATTTGGATAGCTACTTATGGTCTTGGAAGGGCTCGTGGTGGCCTTGTGATGGCGGTGAGGGGCATAACACGGTGACTCTAGCCGTGTACAGTGGCGGTCAACCACGCACAGTGGCTGTCCATCACGTGCAGTGATTACCCATCACATAAAGTAATAGTTTGGACCTAGGGCTTGGCTAAGGGAGGTGCGGTGAATCTCATGGTGGCGTCAGGGTGGCGCCACGATGGCTCACGGTGGCGGATCTGGCCATTCCGCGGAGGAGAAGCCGTGGGAGAGTGTTCTCTCGTGGGTGGCAGATCGGGGCCGTGGGAGGTTGGGTTGGCTTAGTGGCAGCTTGAGGAGGCTGGAGGTGGCGGTTACCAGCCGTGGGTGGTGGTGCTCGGTGTGCAACCCTTGCGTTGAGAGAGGGAAGAACCCGTGTGGTGGGGGAGATGCTATGGGCCTCGGGTCACGTGGAGGAGCTCGGGCAAGGGGAGAGGAGGTCCATGGTGGCCATGGGTGCTGTGCACGGCAGTGCTAGAGGCCGTCGGTGGCCTTGAAGCTGTGCGAAACCCATAAATGGGTTTCATGCGTGCGTGTGTGCGGTGGAGAGAAGGTGGCTGCATGGGAGGGGCTGACTTTGCCGGTGAGGGGTCGCCAGCGTGGGAGGAGGTCGATGGTGGTGGAGGTGGAGCTATTGGGCGGCGCACGGCGGCGTTACACGCACCAAGCCCATACAGGGCCTTGGCTTCCAACGGAGAGGAAGAGAGAGCGTGAGGGGGAGGAGCTGCCATGGTTGAGCTCGTCGGTGGTGCCAGTGGTGTGGCCTGGCGACGCACAGCGGCGCTAGGCTGTGCGTTGGAAGCTTCGGCGTGGAGGAGATGCGTACTACGTACGCCGAATGAGAGAGGGAGGAGAGAGAGGGTTACGGGGAAATGAGAGGGAAAGAGAGGGGGTCTGGGTATTTAACCCAGTCCATTCGTCTGGGGATCTACACAGCGATCTAATGACGAAGAATTAAAATACTGATTTGAAGATGCGTAAAACATTAACTTAATTAAAAGCGCTTAGAGGAATTAAGGTAAATATTATTTTAAACTAACTTTAGTTTATAAAATAATATTTCTTCATCATTAATAAAATGATGAAGTCTCACTTAACATATTTAAAAGGGTTAAACCATTTAATTAATAAAAGCTCTCAACATAATTTAAATCTCATAATATCTTAAATAATTGAAATCATTTTAATAACAATATTAAAATGATTCCCAGCAATTATAATATTTTTGGAGCTCTTCAAGAATATTATGATTGTCGTATTTAAGATCAAATTTTAATTCAATAACAATGGAAATACTCCTTATAAATATTTTTAGCATATATAAAACACTGGGCGTGCCCTAGAAGTCACACGATATCTTTCGAGGCACGCTATCATGGTTCGACACGCATAATGGGACTCGCAGTTGGTAGTGAGAAAGGCAGATGATCACATAATCTCTACCTTCGGGATTTGCTTACGTCATAAAGACGAAACATACGTCAGAAAGAAGAAGCGTACGTAAGAAGAAGGAGCTGGGTATTACAATGATCAGAGGGGAAGTGTAGCTGGCAGGTGGGGAAGAAGGTGGGCTGGGTGGTGTCGGTCACCGGCGGCGGGCTAGGTGGAAGAGAAGCGACGCACGGGAGAGAAAGGAGAGAGCGTCGCGTGGGAGAGCCAAGGAGAAAAAAGAAAAAAAAATGAGGAGAAAAGAAAAAGAGAAAAAGAAAAAGTGAGGGAAAGAAATGAGGTCCAATCTTCACATCTTGGGTCACAAAAATGATCCAACGGAAACGATTTCAAAACAGCAAGTAAAATAAAATAATTCAAACGTAGTGATTAAAATGAAAATAAATAACAAAATCCAACAACAAGTTAATTTAATATGAAACGAAATTTAAATGCATAACAATAATTAATATTAAAGAAACATGTCAAATTTAATTTTCACAAATTAAAAATCATAAAAATAAACTTACTAAAATCTAAAAATTTAAAATAAGAGAATCAATTTTTAAATTAATAACAAATAATCATTCAATTAAAAATATACTAAAAATACGGGATGTTACATAATACGTCTTTACTTTTGTATGAAAAATGTTAGCCGCGTGGAGTACCGGGGGGTTGCTCCCTTGGCTAATCCATCGATATAGATTAATTGTGTTTATGAATTTCTGTGAAAAATATTTCCATATACCTACTGATCAAAAGATATGCATCATTACTTTAAAAGGGGTAGGTCTCAAATTTAGTTATGCTTGAAAGTGGACGATCTGATCATGAGGAACGTATGCAACCAATAACGTAAGTTATATATACGTGCAAGATACGTGTTTTTCATCCAACTATTCAAAACTCAATTGTAATTAAACCCAAATCATGCACGTCTGATCGCAGGGACTGCGCGCATGCTCATATTTTATTCCCATTTTCCCAGTATTTTCTTGTCAACGAAACCTTCAATGAATCGATTATATATTCAAGTGGTATAAGTAGATAAAATGTCATGCAGTCAATTTATTTGTTTAATTTTGGCGGTTACACAATTCACGATTGTAAATATATTTTTTCAGGAATATATTAGGTTCACGTTTGAGACAAATTGCTAGGACCCTAAATGAATAAATTCTGATACATACAGTTATTTTTGCATGAAAAAAGATATTTGCAAACGTGAATTGTGTAACCGCCACGTAATCGTTTTAAAAAAAATAAATAAAACATGGGACCCACATGAAAAAAATTAATTTTTTAATAGTGGACCCCACTCTTTTACAAAGCGATTACGCGGCGGTTATACAATTTACGATTGTAAATATATTTTTTCATGCAAAAAAAACTGTATGTATCAGAATTTATTCAATTAGGCTCCTAGCAATTTGTCTCAAACGTGAACCTAATATATTCCTACCATCAACTATTCAGATCAAATGAATTAACTTCAATTCATCTTCCTATATATGAATTTTCTAACTTTAAGGTCAACCCAAGATTTTAATATTTAAGGCACCTCAACTTAGATAGTTTTATTTCACTACAGCTAATGTTAGGTTACACTAACCATTAAAATATAAAACGTAACAAATTAGGGCTTAGATCGAATACAATCAAATGGATGGACTGCAATTCAATTAAAATAAAAAAAGACAACTTGCTTAGGAAAAACAAAGTTTAGTCTAAAAGAGACACTACAACAGAATGTGTGTTTTGTGACAGAGGAAACTGTCACAAAAAAATGGTAAACCGTCACTAAACATATTTGGTGACGGTTTGAAACCGTCACCATGACCGTCACCTAAAGTGCGTCACAGAAAACATTTGGTGACGGTTTACTGTTCAACCGTCACAAAAAATATTTTTAGTGACGGTTGGAAGTGTTTCGTTCTGTACAACGTTCGAACGTTCCTTTTTTTGTGACGGTTATGAACTGTCACAGAAAATAACGTTCGGAGGTAAAATTAAACGTTCGGACGTTATACCCGACCGATTGGCGTTCGAATGAGAGAAGTTGACGTTTGTTGTATATCGTTCGAACGTATCATATTTACGTTCGAATGTTAATGCGTCCGAACGTTAATTACAATAAACGTTCGAACATTTGTTCGAACGTAAACGTAAATGTTCAAACGTAGCGCGTTTAATGTTCGGACGTTATTTCGAATGTAAACGAAGGAGCGTCCGAATGCAAGTTCTTTGTTCGAACGTTAGTCGGTTTAACGTTCGAACGATTCAATTGTATTTACGTTCGAACGTTTGTTACAGTGTGAACCAACGTTCGAACAATTTTTATTTACATTCGAACGTACAGATCAGAAATACTAATTTCGTAAAATTTAAAAACAAAATACCAATGGAATCATATTACATACCCAATTAACAAGTAACAATGTCTTATAAAAGTACAAAATTAGATATTAAAACTAGTCAGAAATATTGATAAAATTTATTTCTTCTTTTTCCCTCGCCCACGGGGATTCTGTTGCAACGACATAACATGCTCCATTTGCACCATCATCTCTCGTTGCACTTGCTCTTGCACTTCACTGCGTATTCTTTCCTCTTGGTCTCTCTGTTGGTCCTGCAAACGCGTCTCTAAATGAGACTGTCGTTCTAAGAGAGACTCTAACTCTTGCTGTCTCGACCTCATATACTCATTCTCACGCCGTGCAGCTTCTAAATCTGCTGTAAGATTATTAATTTGTGAATTCGATGAGGTTGAGGAGGATGAACATTTATGCTTGATAGATCGTCCCAAACCTCTTGCCATACTAGACTGCGGCCCGAGCACTTGGGTGAATATGTCTATGTCACTAGGAGAGGATTCCACAGAAGTCGACTGCATCTCCAACATTTTGCTCTGCAATTTAAAAGGTAATGATCGTAAATAATTAGTAACGTATTAAAAGAAATAGAAATAAAAAATAAACTATTAAAATGTTCTATAAAAAATTTATTTAACAAAATTAAAACTGCTTACATAATTATCTACAGCGACAGGATCCATCCACTCACTATGCTCATTAGTGTGAGCAGCAGCATAGACATGAATGAGGGAAAAGTTTTCAGGATCATCACGTTTCTAACAAAGCGACAATATTAGCAATTTTAAAAAGATAATGTTAGTACTTATCAGAAAGAATATCAGGAAAATAAATGAATTCTATAATTTTTTAATTACCATTTTTTCAGCAAGACGGTGGAATGACCTTGAACCGGCACGATGGTGGACAGTCAGAACGGATCTATTCTGTGCATTTGTAGAACTCAAGTGCTACAAAATATATTAAAAATGTTAATTGTAATATGTATACATATAATGTATAAAACGAATATGAATGTAAATAATTAAAAGATATAAATGTAAAATACCTGATAATCTGGAGATGCGAAAAGATCACAACACTTTCTCCAATCATCTAACTTCATCTGCTGAAAAGGAGACTGCGCAGCCTCTTCCAACGTCTCAAACTTCTTGAAGTGGTCATGACATCGTCCTTTGTGACGTCGGAATAGTGTAGCCATCAACTCATTCACGGTTCTCAAATCCTCGCTACGGCCAAAGTCGAGGTCGAATTCATCCTAACAAGGGAATCAGGTAAAAAATATAATATATTAATCTAAGTGAAAAAAATGTACTGAAAAGTAAACTCACCAGCACACGACTTCGAATGTGCTCCTTAATCTCATTCGGAACATCTCGCCATGAGTGCACATAAAATGGAGCATAAGCTCGAACTACTGTGCCAATATAGGAGGAAAGCGCTGCTGCACTATCATCCACTCCTCCAGTGGAATTATCAGGAATTGTGATCTTCAGTTTACCGTGCCTTCTATTTTTTTCAAGAGAGATTCCACGTGTATAGCCACGACCGCGACGTGCAGATGCATGAACTACATGATAATAATAGATATACTATAATTATAATTATATAGTTATTGAGAAAAAAGTATTAACTATATATATAATTATCAACGACAATATTTCCTTACTGGTAGGTGTCGACTGGCTGTTGTTCTCTTCTGTGTTAGCTTGATCTTCAGGAACGGATTCCTCGAGTGGGGAGTCCTCAATGGATTCAGGACTTGGACTTGACGGAGGGACATTTCTTCGTTGTCGTTTTGGCGGCATTCTTTAAAATAATTAATTATATCAAAGAAAATTAATTAGAAGAAATTATGAAAATTTAAGATATTTTATAGTCACCTATATAAATAAAATACTTAGTACTTTTACTTTTCAGATGAATTTTCCATGCTTGTTTCAGAATCCCCATCAATAACATCTTCATCATCATCATGCACATCTTCTTCATCATCTTTATCCACCTCCTGCCCGGATTCTGATTCATATTCATCTTCTGACTCGTCTTCTTCATCTTCCTCTAAACTGACTTGAATTGAATGATCATTTAATACAGACGGGTCGAGATGTACGGGTGGGACATCATCTCTACACAAGGAGACCAACTCGAGTGCACCGAGGTCAACAAACAAGTTAATACCCTCTCCATCTTCCTGGTATGCCTCAACAATCAGATTGTCATCTTCATCTCCACTATTCTCGTAATCTGCACTCGTTCCTGCTTCATATATATTTCGAGGAACAAATTTTTGTACGACTCGCCAAGTTATCTCCCCACTATCTTCATCAGCACTTTTCATTGGATCAATCAAGTAATAGACTTGGGTAGCTTGACAAGCCAATACGAATGGATCATCTTCGTACCATTTAGATGCAGTATTGACACTCGTAAAGTGATTATCCCTATGTATCGAAACCCGACCACCGCCTAGATCCCACCAATCACATTTGAAGACATGTTACAGACCCACCCAGATATTTCAATCCGATAATATCACGTATGACACCATAATAGTCAATATCATATGTTCCATGACTCCCCTTGACCAACACACCACAGTTTTGAGTCTTTCTATTACGTTCGCGGTCCAAAGTATGGAATCTATAACCTCGAACTGTGCATGCAGTATATCGAAGTGCTCTATTTGAGGGACCATGGGCCAATGCATACAATTCAGAAGAAATTGATCCGGGATCACGAGCACGTTGTTCCAAAATCTAAAAATTGAAATAGTATATATTTATTATTTTATTATCCAGAGTTAAAAATTTCACAATATAACATATATATAATTTTAGTTCATACACGTTCTTCAAACCATCCGGGAAATTCTTCCCGTGTCTTGCCTCTATATTTTCTACGCCTTCCGTTCTAAGTTTGTCCATGTGGTCACTGTTATAACATGTTGCAAAAGAAGTATATTTTGAGCACAACAATTCTAATTAATTTAAAGAAAACTATAATTATTCAAATAAATTAAATGACATACCTAAGATAATCATCAATCTCTCGGCAGTTATTTAGCACATACTACCGAACTTTACCCAACTCTCCATCAATTAAATCGTAACCTGTTTGTGCACCCAAGGGTCGTACATTCTGGGAAAACACTGATAGTTCACGAGGAGGCGGAGTAGCAAGATCAGCATTTCGCTCTTGACGACTAAATCGTGTCTCAACACCACGAAGATATAGAGAGCAAAATGTTAACCATTCATCGTGTATATAAGCCTCTACTATTGAACCCTCAGCTTTGGCTTTATTCCCAACAGTGCGCTTCAATCGACCCAAATATCTTTCAACTGGATACATCCAACGGAACTGCACCGGTCCACCCAGAAGTACCTCTCGCGGTAAATGTATTGCTAAATGGACCATGACATCAAAAAATGATGGTGGAAAGATCTGCTCGAATTTACATAGTATATTAGCAATGTCTTCTTCCAATTTCGACAACACATCTCGATTTACTACCCGAGCGCACAAATCCTTGAAAAACATACATAGTTCAGATATGGCGACACGTACATTAGATGTCAGCTTCCCACGAATTCCCACAGGTAATAACTTCTGCAAAAATACGTGACAATCATGACTTTTCAATCCATTGATTTTCCAATCATCAGGACTCACGCATCTACCAATATTTGAAGCATAACCATCTGGCAACTTCACACCTTGCAACCATTTACAGAAATCAATCCTCTCCTCCCTCGTCATCGTAAAACATGCATGCGGCATGACCACCCTGTTGCCTTCCACCGGCAAATGCAGATTATGTTTAATTCTCATTCTCTCAAGATCTTTCCTCGTCTTGATCGTGTCTTTCGTCTTTTTGTTAATACTCATCAATGTACCCAGTATATTATCACAAATATTCTTCTCTATGTGCATTACATCCAAACTATGTCGCAACTTGCATGACGACCAATACGGCAAATCAAAAAAAATACTACGCTTTGTCCAATTCAATTCTGATACGGCTCGTTTTCTCTTGTTCTTTCCCCGACCTTTGCCAAAATTGTTCGCTCTAACATGTTGCAGTTGTTCCACTATCTCTTCTCCAGACAACTCTTTTGGTGCAATCCTATCCTCTACTCTCCCATCAAACTTGGCACATTCTCTTCTCTATGCATGATTTGCTGGTAAATAACGTTGATGACCCATGAAACACAACTTCTGAGAAAATTTTAGCCACTCACTAGTAGTTTCTTTATTACACGTCGGACACGCTAACTTCCCCTTCGTACTCCAGCCGGAAAGATTCCCATATGCCGAAAAATCATTTATGGTCCACATTACCGCAGCATGCATCTGAAAAGATGTCGACGTAGATGCATCATAAGTTCTAACCCCTGTTTCCCATAACTCTTTCAGCTCTTCAATCAACGGCTGCATGAATACGTCAATATCATTCCCAGGTGATCTAGGGCCAGGGATGAGTAAAGTTAACAAAAATTTTGGCGCCTTCATGCACCTCCATGGTGGAAGATTGTACGGAATCAATACAACGGGCCAAGTGCTATAACTTGTACTCATATTCCCAAAAGGGTTGAATCCATCGGTTGTGAGTCCCAGGCGCACGTTCCGAGCTTCTAACCCGAACTCTGGATACTGATTATCGAAAGACTGTCACGCAAGTGAATCAGCTGGATGCCTCATATACCCGTCATTCTTAACTCTTTTCTCCTCGTGCCACCTCATATCATGAGCTGTTTTCTTACACATATATAGTCTTTGCAACCTAGGTTTCAAGGGAAAATACTGCAACACCTTAACCAGCACGTTTTTCTTACCTTTCCACCTCGACTCTCCACATACAGGAATGCTTGTTTCTCCTCGTTCTCCTTCCAGAACAATACACAATCATTCTTGCATGCATGTATGGACTTGTACTCAAATCCTAATCTCTTTCTCAACTGTTTCGCTTCATAAAAGTTCTTAGGCAATGCAGACCCTTCGAGAAGCACCTCGTTAAATAAGTCCAATACCATGTTTATTGCTTTTGTCGACATCCCACACAATGATCTTATGTGAAGCAACCGCACAATAAACGACATTTTGGAATGTTTTGTACAACTTGGGTAAAGCTCGCGCTTTGCATCTTCCCACAGTGAAGGAAAATTTTCACAATCAGTCCCTGATCCACCACTTGAGGCATTGTCGTTAACCTCATCCATAAACATCCCAGCTCCAATGTCACCCAACATCTCCTCCATCTCATCATGCTCATAATCATCATCCATGTGCCGTAAATAATTGTGATGATCGACCAATACATCTGCTGACCCTTCATACGGCTCACCATGCAGTACCCATCGCGTATACCCCAGATCCATACCGTTCACAAATATATGACGCTCTACTTCATCCAATCCTATCGCACATAAATTTTTACACCCTCGACATGGACACTTAATGTAACCACGACTATCAGCAGAGGCCCATGCAAAATCAATGAAAGTTCTTACTCCACATGCATAGGGTACGTAATCCTTTCCAAGTCTATCGTCCAGACGCATCCAATTTTTGTCCATTTCTAAAAACATCCAGATATTAATAACACGTACATTGAAAATTCAAATGCATGTCTTGCCTCCAATTCTCATTACTTTTTTGATAAGGTAGTTGGTCCTATCCCATTCGAGATTATATTCTCCATATTACACAAATCTCGTCACTCTACTAATTTCCACGTTAGTAGAAATTCCGGCAGCACCTCCCCATAATTCTCCAAGTATACATGTTCAAATATCAGGATTGTGGCCCTACGAACAGTATACCCGAAGAACAGTAGAAGAAGATACCGAAACTTCATATTAAACGTGGAAAGTAGCGAGTAACAAAAATGTGTAATACAGATAATATAATCTCAAACTGTCCACACTGGACAATTCAGGAATCAGTGGACACATAAATGTACACTGATTCCCAAACGGGTCTAAGGGTATTTATGCAATGTCACACGCATCTAGCAAAAAATCATACAACAATATCTCCATGTTGTTTAAATTAACAATGTCACCTTCAAGTAGTGTTATATTGTTAAACTAAAGAGGGATTGAAGATTATGTGACCCTACGTTTCGTGTCTTGTACACAACGAGGGAGAATGATCTTGAAGAAATGTTTAAATTTTAGTCTAATTACTTAACCGTCACAAACTGTCCGACCTTGACAACTCTCAAGGCCGAAGAGACTATGACAGTCAAGCAATTAAATTGAAATTTCAACATTTCTTCAAGATCATATTCCCTCGTTGTGTACAAGATCATTATTCTTAAAGTATAATTTTAATTGTTATACTTAATTTCAAAGGTTATACTATAATTTTAATTATTATAATTCTTAAAGAGTTACTTTTATGCTTGTTATTACTTAATTTCAAATATTATTATAAATATTTAATTATCATACTTAAATTTCAAAGGTTATACTATAATTTTAATTATTATAATTCTTAAAGAGTTACTTTTATGCTTGTTATTACTTAATTTCAAATATTATACCCAAATATTTAATTATCATACTTAAATTTCAATGGTTATACAATAATTTTAATTATTATAATTCTTAAAGAGTTACTTTTATTTGTTATTACTTAATTTCAAATATTATTATCACAATTTTTCAAATCCATATCACAACATATTCACAATAACTCACAATATATTTACAAAATAACATGCCACATGTATTAACAAAGCCTAATGACAATATATTTCTAATAATATTTCAAATTTATATCACAACATATTATTATAACTCACAAACTATTTAGAAACTATACAAACAATAATCACAATATGATAAAAAGTAAGCATAAAATAACATGCCACATGTATTAACAAAGCTTAAGGACAATATATTTGTAACAATGTAAACATATTCAAACGTCATTCACAAATAATAATTTAAATATTTCAAGTCCATATCACAATAACTCACAATATATTCACAAAATAACATGCCACATGTATTAACAAATTTCAAAACTTTAGTAAGCAATAAACATGTATTAACAAAGCCTAATGACAATATATTTCTAATAATAAATACAATATTTCAAATTTATATCACAACATATTTAAAATAACTCACAAACTATTTACAAACTATACAAACAATAATCACAATATGATAAAGAGTAAGCATCAAATCACAACAACATATTGATAAAGTTTAGAAATATACCTAGCACTCACAATATCCTCTTACAAATCAAAATCTTCAAACTTCCCAAAACAAGCGATCCTTCAAAAAAATGCAACACTAACTTATTAGAAATATTCTATAACAAAAACACATTCTATAAATATCATAAAATTTAAATAAAGACAAGAAATAAAAATATTATCTTACCAAAACTCAACTCTCTCTCACTCCAAAACTCAACTCTCTCTAACTCAACTCTCTCTCACTCTAACTCTCTCTCTCCCTCTCTCTCTCTCTCTCTCTCTCTCTCTCTCTCTCTCTCTCTCTCTCTCTCTCTCTCTCTCTCTCTTTCTGTTGCGCGCACGGGAGAAGAAGAAATAATGCGCTTCCTCCCGTGCGCGTACTGATTAAGTTCTAAAATTATTAGTTTAAACGTTCGAACGTTTAATTTTTACGTCCGAACGTTATATTCTAAAATTATTCCCGCCCAGAACGTTCGGACGTTTACAATACACGTTCGAACGTACCCTTCTTATGATAACATAAAATCTAGCGGGAAAGTTCCCGCACTTTCCTCATATATGTTCGAATGTATCACAATTTTTCGTTCGAACGTTCGTAGATTTATAGATAAACGTTCGAACATTTAACTTAAACGTCCGAACGTACATTTCATGAAAGTGTTACCATATTTGAGCGGGAAATCTCCCGCACTAATTTAACTAACGTTCGAACGTTGACAGATTTGGTGTTCGAACGTATAGTATAAACGTCCGAACGTCTGAATAATCACACAGATACCTTAATCGAGCGGGAAAATTCCCGCCTCTTAGTTTAACATTCGAACGTTAACTTGAAACGTTCGAACGTACGATTCCTACTATACTTAACTTATAGTATAATATATATACTACATTTTATATATCTATAACTATATACTACATTGTATAGTATGATAGCATAATATAATTTAAATGATAAACTATACCATATATATAAATCAATAATATATATTAAATTGTTACTTATTAAATTCTTTATTATATACTAACTTATAGTATAATATATATACTACATTTTATATATCGATAACTATATACTACATTATATAGTATGATAGCATAATATACTTTAAATGAGAAGATCAACGTATATAATATATAGACTATACCATATATATAAATCAATAATATATATTAAATTGTTACTTATTAAATTCTTTATTATATACTAACATATAATATAATATATATACTACATTTTATATATCTATAACTATATACTACATTGTATGGTATGATAGCATAATATAATTTAAATGAGAACATCAACGTATATAATATATAAACTATACCATATATATAAATCAATAATATATATTAAATTGTTACTTATTAATTCATCAATAAACACCATAAACTCATAAACTATTCACAAAATTTACAAACAATAATCACAATTATTTCAAGAGTAAGCATAAAATCACAACAACATGTATAAACATATTGCTAAACTTTATAAATATAACAAGCACTCACAAAAAAACCAATAATCTAATTGTCAATAATATTATATAACATCTTAATATATAACTTAAACATTTATAATATAATATATTATACTTAAAATTTTGGAAATTAAATTGACAAACGTTCGAATGTAATAATAAGTACGTTCGAACGTTCTGTGTATATAAGGCCAAAACCGAACGTCGAAACGACATTTCCCTGCCCGTTACCATCGTCTTCTCCGTTATTTGCCACCACGCCTCCGTCACCGCCGCTGTCAACTCCGCCATAACCGTCACTAAAATGTAGGCATTCATCTTTTATGCAAATAACATGTATTTTTTTGAGATTTAGATTGAGATTTGGATTGAGTTTTGTTTAAAACCGGATAAATATTACCGGATTTTCAACTTCATTTTCCGGCCACCACGGCCAGTCATTGGCCGAATAGTCACCGTAGAAATGTTTCTTGAAGTGTATACTTCATTTACATGGTTACATTTCGGCATTTAGACCCTTGTAGAGAAATTTTCGAGATTTCAATAATGGCTGAGTCGACTCAGCCATTCTGCGTCGAAACGTTCGAACGTTTCACCGTGACATTCGAACGTACGACGTTTAAATTACAGAGCCGTTACGGCTTCCACGTTCGAACGTTAATCATCTTACATTCGGATGTGAATATTATTAAACGACATACGTTCGAACGTGAATATTTACTTTCGCACGTAAATCACATACGGTCGGACGTTTAATTATAACATCCGAACGTAGTGATTTTCTACATTATTCATGCTTCGACGTTCGGACGTTCATATTTACGTTCACAGGTAAAACAAATACGTTCGAACTTAAATTCGAACGTATTTGTTTATTGCTTATGTTCGAACGTACATTTGTACATTCGAACGTATTTGTTTTACGTTTGAACGTAAATTTATTTACATTATTTTACGTGCGAACGTATAAATTAACGTCTGAACGTTTTTATCTTTAACGTTCGAACGTTAACAATAAAACGTTCGAACGTTAATACAGAGCATCTTAAAATTAATACAAAAAAATGCATTATTGTAAATTTTTTTTTTTTTCCTTTTCTATTTTCAGGATATGGCTCTTCCACTGCATACACGAAAACGAGGGAGGGAAGGAGCCACGTCGGACACTGCCCTTATCGGAGCTCGTACTGTTATGGTAGAGAGAGAGGTCTTAATTAATGAGTTCGACGAACTCTGTTGGTAGCAGACGAACCTAAGAGATGTTTTCCTCAGTAGAGGCTGGGGAAATATCTGCACATTGAGGGGGAAGGTATACCCCTCAATGGTTCAAGAATTCTATATGGGGATGTGTGACATGCCTCCGGATGCATCCTCTCACACCGTGACTGTACGCGGTGTTTCTATTGAGGTATCGGCAGATGGCATCGGCGAGCACTTCGGGATTCATCGAGGTGCTCAGACATTTACACACTCAACACCCCGTGAGGATGTAGGCACTTCTACATCATCTACTGGCCGGGGATGTGAGCCAGCATCAGCCAGAGATGCAGGCCAGTCAGAGGCTGAGGATACTGGCGTCGAGGCTCGGGATGATGACCGAGACGAGGATTTCTACATCCTCACCAGGAGGGATCGCATGCAGATCGAGCGGAAGAACACCTTCAACCAGATCCATCTGCTGCATTTCTTCCGCTTGTTGCACCTGATTGTTGCAATAAATGTCGATCCTGTGGCTCATAAAACCACATTTAGTCGGCTTCGGGCACAATTTTTTATACGAGTGGCACGTGGAGATCCTATAGATTTGCCACTGCACATTTTTTAGAGGATCCGTTACGAGGTGAGCATCGTCTCCACGGATAATCTCCCATATGGTGTCCTCATCAGCCGACTATTACTTGCACGGGGAGTGCCGACCCAGCCAGAGGAGCGGGTCAAAGATCAGATGAGCCCCCTCGACATGACCACGCATCGGCGTAGCATTGGACAGGCGAGGGGACGTCAGCCACCCCCTGTAGAGGATCTAGTTCCTCCGACGCAGCCTGAGCCAGGTCATGTCGGGAGTACTAGTCAGCATACGCCGAGTACATCTGCAGGAGATGTGCGGCCTGCTTGGGTTGATGCGGTCATATCACAGCTGACTGCGCATATTGATCATAAGATCGATTGATCGCTCGAGGCTATATCGGCGTCTGTTGCCGAACTCACCCATCGTGTAACTATCCTCAATGACAAGGTTGATACCTTGACTGAGGAAGTACGGAGTTCGACTTTTGCAGATAACGTTATCATCTGACTGTTGTTTACTACGTTCTATCATTTTTTGTATTTTATTTTTAATATTTGTAACGAAAAATATTATTGAATATTTTTATCGTTTTTTAATTTCAATTTTTAATCTTCTTTGATGTTATAATTTCCAACTTTAATACTAAATCACTGCATTTCAAATATATATAAATCAATAATATATATTTATATATTACAAAGTGTGTGTATATAAATATATACAATTCAATTTTTTAGACTTGTTCACAAATTATGCACAATAAAAATCACATAATTTTTAAATTAAAGTCATTTAATTTAAATTTACAATAAATGTTCGAATGTTATTACTTAACGTTCGAACATTGGTGCAAAAATTTTACGTTCGAACGTAAAATTAATAACATTCGAACGGTTGCGCCAAAACACTTTACGTTCCAACGTAAACAGACATAACGTTCGAACGTATATGTGACGTTCGAACGCATATGTCCCATACGTTCGAATGTAAAAAAATCTCATTCTATCTTTAGTGACGGTTTCCAAAAACTGTCACAGAAAATGCCTTTTAGTGACGGTCTAGGGACTGTCACAATTTCCCAACCGTCACTAAAAAGCAATTGTGTTGTAGTGAGACATAGTACCAGTCCTAATTAAGACCCATTCCCATGCATGCGTAGCTAGGCGAAGAGATTTGCATGCTTTCGGGAAATATTAATATGTCGTCTCAGTTTGTTCCATCAATTTGACCAATCATATATTTTACTTTAGTTTTTTAATTTATGTTTCACTTAATTGTTAAGAAAGTAATTATTAGTGTTGTGATGTTTTTATTTTATTTTTTAAAAATTTTTTAAAGAAAAAAAATATATAATTTGCACTAGAGACACACCCAGTGGTCAAATCTAAGCAGCATATTTTGTAGCACTACCTTTTACTCTTAGGATACATTTGGGTAATGAGATGGCATGAAAAATTTTGAAAACCTCTCACAATTTTCTTCTCAAACATCATTTAAATACAAAATACTTTTCAATTTCAAGTATTCAATTTTTTCATATGATCATTTTCTAATCATTACAACTTTTACAAATTTCAAAACAAAATAAAAAAACCAATACCATTTTTTCAAGCTAAAAAATATTATATTAAAAACCTATATTCAAACAATTTTTTAACTTTATAACATATTTTTATTCAACTTTTTCTTTCTCATTTTCTTAAACCTAATAAAACATCTTAACTCAAATCATTTTACTACTATTCACAAACTATTTCACTACTATGTTTTAAAATAAGTGTATTTTTTTGTAAAATAATATTACTTTGATGAGGATTTTAGAAAAATATACCTCATTTTAGAATATAGTTGTGCAAAGTGCTGTGAAAAGTACTGTATTTATCAGTTTTCTTCACAAAATTATTAGAAACTCCAAGTGTCCAAATGAGCCCTTAGTATTCTAACATAGTGCAATCAAATCTTGTGATTTGATTCATTAATTGGTTGGTTGATTCGCTATTAGTTTAAATAGTCCAATAAATTTGGAAAAAACTAATGAAAAATGCTATATACAATCGCTCGGAGTAACCTTTGGGGGACCGCTGCCCATGTGGAGATGAAACGCCCCGTTTCATTTGTTGACTCAAAGCGGACCATTTTCTTTCACTCCTTCCCCTGTTTCGAAACTCACTCCAGACTTCGTCTCTTCATCTTCCCTTCGTCTTCTCTGCCTCTCCCCTTCGTCTTCAACAATTTCACTCCACCAGCGATCCATCATCTTAATCAATTTTCCCTCCAACAATTTCACTCCAGACTTCTGTTCGCACCCATCTTAATGAAATCTTCACACAACAAATCAAGATCAAAACAAAACCATAAAGAAAACCAACAAAATGAGAAAATTACTATGAGTTTGAGCAAAACATAATAAAGAAATCTCTTCTTCCAAACCCTAGATCGAACAGAGCCGAGTTTTTCTTCCCAGACCCAAGATTGAAATGAGTTTTTCTTCCGAAACCCAGACGACGCGATCTACGGTTCCCAGACCCAGGCGGCGAAATCTCTTCTTCCAGTTCAGAGATCGAGCAGAGCAGATCTTTTCTCCCCTTATTCCAGACGGCACAACCTCCAGCTTCCCTCTTCAACAATTTTCCCTCCCTTTTCATTGTGTTTTGTTTTCGTTTTCATGGTTACAAGAGCCAATGGTATACAGTTGGAAATGAGATGAAGAAGGGAGCTTCATGGGTCTGTGGAGAAGACGAAGGGGTTAGCTTCGTGGGTCTGTGGAGAAGAGGAAGGGAGCTTCGATGGTGGCTTCGTGGAGACCAGATTTTAGTGGAGAAGAGAAGGGGTTTCTCTAGTGGAGATGATGAGGTCTTCGATGGTGGCTCTGTGGAGACAGCTGGGGTGGAGAAGACGAAGGGATTTGCTTGGCTGGAGTGGAGAAGACGAATGGAATGGGAGGGGCGTTTGGGTCAACAAATGAAATGGGGCGTTTCATCTCCACGTGGGCAGCGGTTCCCCAAACGTTACCCCGGGCGGTTGTATATAGCATTTTTGAAAACTAATTCACCCTCTAGGTGTATTTGGGATCTGAACCATTGGTTTTTCAGACGGATGCTTCCTTTATGTTGAGAATTATTTAATCTGGCCGGGTTTGATCTTGTTGAAATTTGATTCAATATTAGTTATAGGATGCTTATTTTATAATAAGATAAAGAAACATGTGTTCTTTAGCCAATAAATTTATTTACTCTTTGTTGAAACTAGACCCAAACCATACTCTATCCTTTGCTTGCGAACCCCGATTAAATTTTCATTGAAATTGGCTTGGTCATGGGTCTAATTGTTAATAAATCTATTGAATGGATAGCGTCATGATGTATGTCTTATAATATTATTAGTAAAGATATAAGATGTGTGACTTGGTGTAAATTCAACCAGTCGAATTCGAGTCATTTTATTTTGCTTTGTTTAATTATGTCATTCCATAAGTAATTCTACATACAACCATGAAATGCATAAACGCCGCATAATCGTTTCGAAAAAGAGTGAGGTCCACTATTAAAAAATTAATTTTTTTCATGTGGATCCCATGTTTTATTCACTTTTTTCAAAGCGATTACGCAGCGGTTACACAATTCACTTTTTTCATGCAAAAATAACTGTATGTATTAGAATTTATTCATTTAGGCAACTAGCAATTTGTCTCAAACGTGAATCTAATATATTCCTACCATCACCTATTCAGATCAAATGAATTAACTTCGATTCATCTTCCTATATATGAATTTTCTAAATTTAAGGCAACCCAAGATTTTAATATTTAAGGCACTCAACTTAGATAGTTTTATTTCACTACAGCTAATGTTAGGTTACACTAACCATTAAAATATAAAACGTAACAAATTAAGGCTTAGATCGAATACAGTCAAATGGAAAGACTGCAATTCAACTAAAATAAAAAAAGACAACATGCTTAGGAAAAAGAAAGTTTAGTCTAAAAGAGACAGAGTACCAGTCCTAATTAAGACCCATTCCCATGCATGCGTAGCTAGTCGAAGAGATTTGCATGCTCTTGGAAAATGATAATATGTCGTCTCAGTTTGTCCCATCAATTTGACCAATCATATATTTTACTTTAGTTTTTTAATTTATGTTTCACTTAATTGTTAAGAAAGTAACTATTAGTGTAGTGATGTTTTCATTTTAGTTTTTAAAAATTTTTGAAAGAAAAAAAAAATATAATTTGCACTAGAGACACACCCAGTGGTCAAATCTAAGCGGCATATTTTGTAGCACTACCCTTTACTCTTAGGATACATTTGGATAATGAGATGGGATGAGAAATTTTCAAAACTTCTCACAATTGTCTTCTCAAACATCATTTAAACACAAAATACTTTTCAATTTCAAATATTCAATTTTTTCATCTGATCATTTTCTAATCATTACAACTTTTACAAATTTTAAAACAAAATAAAAAAATCAATACCATTTTTTCGAGCAAAAAAATATTATATTAAAAAACTATATTCAAACAATTTTTTAACTTTATAACATATTTTTATTCAACTTTTTCTTTCTCATTTTCTTAAACCTAATAAAACATCTTAACTCAAATCATTTTCCTATTATTCACAAACTATTTCACTACTATGTTTTAAAATAAGGGTATTTTTTGTAAAATAATATTACTTTTATGAGGATTTTAGAAAAATATACCTCATTTTAGAATATAGTTGTGCAACATGCTGTGAAAAGTACTGTATTTATCAGATTTCTTCACAAAATTATTAGAAACCCCAAGTGTCCAAATGAGCCCTTAGTATTCTAACATAGTGCAATCAAATCTTGTGATTTGATTCATTAATTGGTTGGTTGATTCGCTATTAGTTTAAATAGTCCAATAAATTTGGAAAAAACTAATGAAAAATGCTATATACAACCGCCTGGAGTAACCTTTGGGGAACCGCTGCCCACGTGGAGATGAAACGCCCCATTTCATTTGTTGACTCAAAGTGGACCGTTTTCTTTCACTCCTTCCCCTGTTTCGAAACTCACTCCAGACTTCGTCTCTTCATCTTCCCTTCGTCTTCTCTGCCTCTCCCCTTCGTCTTCAACAATTTCACTCCGCCAGCGATCCCTCGTCTTAAACAATTTTCCCTCCAGTAATTTCACTCCAGAATTCTGTTCGCACCCATCTTAATGAAATCTTCACACAACAAATCAAGATCAAAACAAAACCATAAAGAAAACCAACAAAATGAGAAAATAAGTATGAGTTTGAGCAAAACATAATAAAGAAATCTCTTCTTCCAAACCCTAGATCGAACAGAGCCGAGTTTTTCTTCCCAGACCCAAGATCGAAATGAGTTTTTCTTCCGAAACCCAGACGACGTGATCTACGGTTCCCAGACCCAGGCGGCGAAATCTCTTCTTCCAGTTCAGAGATCGAGCAGAGCAGATCTTTTCTCCCCTTCTTCCAGACGACACAACCTCCAGCTTCACTCTTCAACAATTTTCCCTCCCTTTTCATTGTGTTTTGTTTTCGTTTTCATGGTTACAAGAGCCGATGGTATACAGTTGGAAATGAGATGAAGAAGGGAGCTTCGTGGGTCTGTGGAGAAGACGAAGGGGTTAGCTTCGTGGGTCTGTGGAGAGACGAAGGGGCTAGCTTCGTGGGTCTGTGGAGAAGAGGATGGGAGCTTTGATGGTGGTTTCGTGGAGACCAGATCTTAGTGGAGAAGAGAAGGGGTTTCTCTAGTGGAGATGATGAGGTCTTCGATGGTGGCTTCGTGGAGACAACCGGGGTGGAGAAGACGAAGGGATTTGCTTGGCTGGAGTGGAGAAGACGAATGGAATGGGAGGGGCGTTTGGGTCAACAAATGAAATGGGGCGTTTCATCTCCACGTGGGTAGCGGTTCCCCAAAGGTTACCCCGGGTGGTTGTATATAGCATTTTTGAAAACTAATTCACCCTCTAGGTGTATTTGGGATCGGAACCATTGGTTTTTTAGACGGATGCTTCCTTTATGTTGAGAATTATTTAATCTGGCCGGGTTTGATCTTGTTGAAATTTGATTCAATATTAGTTATAGGACGCTTATTTTATAATAAGATAAAGAAACATGTGTTCTTCAGCCAATAAATTTATTTACTCTTTGTTGAAACTAGACCCAAACCATACCCTATCGTTTGCTTGCGAACCTCGATTAAATTTTCATTGAAATTGGCTTGGTCATGGGTCTAATTGTTAATAAATCTATTGAATTGATAGCGTCATGATGTATGTCTTATAATATTATTAGTAAAGATATAAGATGTGTGACGTGGTGTAAATTCAACATGTCGAATTTGAGTCATTTTATTTTGCTTTGTTTAATTATGTCATTCCATTTTATTAATCTTTACTACTGACTTTCACGTCGGTACTCGGTTAGTATCTGGTATCCAGGAACATTCTCTCTCAGAGTAATTCTACACACAACCGTGAAATGCGTAAACGCCGCGTAATCGCTTTGAAAAAGAGTGAGGTCCACTATTAAAAAATTAATTTTTTTCCTGTGGGTCCCATGTTTAATTCTTTTTTTTCAAAGCGATTACGCGGTGGTTACACAATTCAGGATTACAAATACCTTTTTTCATGCAAAAATAATTGTATGTATCAGAATTTATTCATTTAGGCTCCTAGCAATTTGTCTCAAACGTGAACCTAATATATTCCAATCATCAACTATTCAGATCAAATGAATTAACTTCGATTCATCTTCCTATATATGAATTTTCTAACTTGAAGGTCAACCCAAGATTTTAATATTTAAGGCGCCTCAACTTAGATAGTTTTATTTCACTACAGCTAATTTTAGGTTACACTAACCATTAAAATTTAAAACGTAACAAATTAAGGCTTAGATCAAATACAGTCAAATGGAAGGACTGCAATTCAATTAAAATAAAAAAAGACAACTTGCTTAGGAAAAAGAAAGTTTAGTCTAAAAGAGACATAGTACCAGTCCTAATTAAGACCCATTCCCATGCATGCGGAGCTAGGTGAAGAGATTTGCATGCTCTTGGAAAATGATAATATGTCGCTTCAGTTTGTCGCATCAATTTGACCAATCATATATTTTACTTTAGTTTTTTAATTTATGTTTCACTTAATTGTTAAGAAAGTAACTATTAGTGTAGTAATGTTTTTATTTTATTTTTTTAAAATTTTTGAAAGAAAAAAAAATAATTTGCACTAGAGACACACCTAGTGGTCAAATCTAAGCGGCATATTTTGTAGCACTACCCTTTACTCTTAGGATACATTTGGGTAATGAGATGGGAAGAGAAATTTTCAAAACTTCTCACAATTTTCTTCTCAAACATAATTTAAACACAAAATACTTTTCAATTTCTAATATTCAATTTTTTCATCTGATCATTTTCTAATCATTACAACTTTTACAAATTTTAAAACAAAATAAAAAAAAGCAATACAATTTTTTCAAGCTAAAAAATATTATATTAAAAAACTATATTCAAACAATTTTTTAACTTTATAACAAATTTTTATTCAACTTTTTCTTTCTCATTTTCTTAAACCTAATAAAACATCTTAACTCAAATCATTTTACTACTATTCACAAACTATTTCACTACTATGTTTTAAAATAAGGGTATTTTTTGTAAAATAATATTACTTTTATGAGGGTTTTAGAAAAATATACCTCATTTTAGCATATAGTTGTGCAAAGTGCTGTGAAAAGTACTGTATTTATCAATTTTTTTCACAAAATTATTAGAAACTCCAAGTGTCCAAATGAGCCCTTAGTGTTCTAACGTAGTGCAATCAAATCTTGTGATTTGATTCATTAATTGGTTGGTTGATTCGCTATTAGTTTAAATAGTCCAACAAACTTGGAAAAAAACTAATGAAAAATGCTATATACAACCGCCCGGAGTAACCTTTGGGGAACCGCTGCCCACGTGAAGATGAAACGCCCCATTTCATTTGTTGACTCAAAGCGGACCGTTTTCTTTCACTCCTTCCCCTGTTTCGAAACTCACTCCAGACTTCGTCTCTTCATCTTCCCTTCGTCTTCTCTGCCTCTCCCCTTCGTCTTCAACAATTTCACTCTGCCAGCGATCCTTCGTCTTAAACAATTTTCCCTCCAGCGATTTCACTCCAGACTTCTGTTCGCACCCATCTTAAGGAAATCATCACACAACAAATCAAGACCAAAACAAAACCATAAAGAAAACCAACAGAATGAGAAAATAAGTATGAGTTTGAGCAAAACATAATAAAGAAATCTCTTCTTCCAAACCCTAGATCGAACAGAGCCGAGTTTTTCTTCCCAGACCCAAGATCGAAATGAGATTTTCTTCCGAAACCCAGACGACGCGATCTACGATTCCCAGAACAGGCGGCGAAATCTCTTTTTCCAGTTCAGAGATCGAGCAGAGCAGATCTTTTCTCCCCTTCTTCCAGACGGCACAACCTCCAGCTTCCCTCTTCAACAATTTTCCCTCCCTTTTCGTTGTGTTTTGTTTTCGTTTTCATGGTTACAAGAGCCGATGGTATATTGTTGGAAATGAGATGAAGAAGGGAGCTTCGTGGGTCTGTGGAGAAGACGAAGGGGTTAGCTTCGTGGGTTTGTGGAGAGACGAACGGGTTAGCTTCGTGGGTCTGTGGAGAAGAGGAAGGGAGCTTCGCTGGTGGCTTCGTGGAGACCTGATCTTAGTGGTGAAGAGAAGGGGTTTCTCTAGTGGAGATGATGAGGTCTTCGATGGTGGCTTCGTGGAGACAACTGGGGTGGAGAAGATGAAGGGATTTGCTTGGCTGGAGTGGAGAAGACGAATGGAATGGGAGGGGCGTTTGGGTCAACAAATGAAATGGGGCGTTTCATCTCCACGTGGGCAGCGGTTCCCCAAAGGTTACCCCGGGCGGTTGTATATAGCATTTTTGAAAACTAATTCACCCTCTAGGTGTATTTGGGATCTGAACCATTGGTTTTTCAGACGGATGCTTCCTTTATGTTGAGAATTATTTAATTTGGCCGGGTTTCATGATCTTGTTGAAATTTGATTCAATATTAGTTATAGGACGGTTATTTTATAATAAGATAAAGAAACATGTGTTCTTCAGCCAATAAATTTATTTACTCTTTGTTGAAACTAGACCCAAACCATACTCTATCCTTTGCTTGATGAACCTCGATTAAATTTTCATTGAAATTCGCTTGGTCGTGGGTCTAATTGTTAATAAATCTATTGAATTAATAGCGTCATGATGTATGTCATATAATATTATTAGTAAAGATATAAGATGTGTGACGTGGTGTAAATTGAACGAGTCGAATTCGAGTCATTTTATTTTGCTTTGTTTAATTATGTCATTCCATTTTATTAATCTTTAGTATCAGGTATCCAGGAACCTTCTCTCTCATGGGTGTTTAATATATCTAGATTCTCGCATTCATACACGGGATGGTTGACCCAAGAAACCTGTAGGAAATTTCCCTTTTCGTTCCCGAGTACTGTACAAACCAATCTATATATATTAGAGACCCTGGTCCTTAATTTGCCACAGCATACCTCCAACAGAAAAGCTGCATTTTCTCCAAACCTGCACCAGTGGTTTTCTCGAAACTCTTTTGCGCCAAGGTTTGCAAAGCATGAAGAATCCAAGCAAATCGATCTTTATATCAAGCGTTTTGTTCTTTGTAGTTCTTTTCTCACATCTAACGTCAACCGCATCTCAGGAAGTCGGTAATGCATGCAGAAGATACACACATATTATATACATGTGTCATTTGCTTTCCTTTTTATTTTCTCCTTATATAAGTTTTCCCTTCCGAGTTGTTCACTTTGCTATCTATATCTGTGAATCATATGCTGCAGAGGATGAGAGAGAGTTTGATTATTTGGAAGGTAGCGAGATGGGGCCACGTCATTGGGGAGACATCCGGAAAGAATGGGCTGCATGTAAGAAAGGAGATATGCAGTCTCCCATAGATTTGTCAAGTCGGAGAGTGAAATTGATTCCCAAGTTGGGGGAACTAAAAAGGAGCTACAAACTTTCTAATGCCACCGTCAAGAATAGAGGGCATGATATTTCGGTAAGGAAGGAAAGCTGCCGTCTTTTCACTTCATGCATACAACTAGATCCATGCATACAACTAAATGCTAATAGAAGATGACCACTATAAAAGATCGAGTTTGATTTCATGTATCTTTTCCGGTTTATATCCATTGAACTTGAGTTAATTTTCCGGGCGATCTTGTTCTTCATTTTAGATTTTATTACATCTAATCATAGTTGCTGATGTTTTATATTTTAAATGATTTTATATATTTATTATATAAATTTCATATCGACTTAAAATATTGTGATTGCAAATGAAGAGAGTTTAAAATGATCAAGAAAGATAATTAATACTGATGTTCAGTGAGGTGGACCATCTGCAAGCTAGGGTACTAAAAACGCTTCCTTACTTCCCGGCGGCCTCGGAAAATGATGGCCCTATCATATATAGTGGAGATCATCAAGCTCGACGCCATCCTAATGGGGTAACTTAAGTGCTTACTATGCAAAACGTCAACTCCACTAGCTAGCTATCATATCAGATTTACTATTTTTTTTTTCAATTCCTTTCCTGAGCAAGTAGCATTTTGACAACCAAATACAAGTATAAATTGAAAGAAGGGAGATATTAATGAGTAGAACATTTCTAGCTAGCTAGCTTGGCTATAAAAGGACAATATCATATTGGGTGTGGAGTTTTATCACGTTGATCCAGAGCTTGTTGCAGATCGTATAGGGTAAGAGTAATGCTATGATTTTGACATATTATAAATTAAAACTGACGTCATAGGACATGCATTCGTAAATGTACACTAGTATAAATTGGCTGTCCCGCACCAGCAATGAAGACAATTATTTGCTTGTTTATAAAATGTCAATGTCATGGATGCAGGTGCAATGGGTAGGTGATGCCGGCTCCATACAGATCAACGGCACTGATTACTCTCTCCAACAAGGACATTGGCACTCACCTTCCGAGCATTCCATCAATGGCAGGAGGTCACTCTCTCTCTCTCTCTGTACATCCTTCTTCTTCTACATGATCTGGAAGAAATAGGAGTTGCTGAACAAGTTCATGGACTTTTTCTTCTTTCTTTTTGTCTTCTTGTTAAATCAGGTATGACTTGGAGCTGCATATGGTTCACTTAAGCCAGGACATCAACATGAAAAATAAGATTGTTGTTGTTGGACTTTTCTATAAGATTGGTCGACCAGATGCTTTCCTCTCAAAGGTTCAAATACTCCCCCAGGATTCCTAAATTTATACGTTTGCCATTTTTTCCTCTGGTTAATTGATATGTAGCACAAAACCTTAAAAGGTCAACAAGAAGGGGAAAAAAAATAATTTTTTCATTGTTATGATCAAATTAAGAAATTAAGTGGAAGCAATGAGACAGGACAATCTTCCAAGGAATTGGCCAATTTCAATGAAAAACGACAACGATACAAGTACTCTTGAAACATGTGGGAAGATGATCATCAAATGGATGTCACCTACGATTCAAGTTTTTTTTAAAAAAAAAAAACCACTATCCCCAATCAAAAGATGATATTGTTTTGCCCTAGCTGTGTTCCAAATTGTGGTTTAACATGTTATTAATTCGAATTTCAGTTGATGAGAAACATAACATCCATGGCCGATGAAAAGGCAGAAAGAAATATGGGGTTGATTGATCCTACAGAAATAAAAATGGGTGGAAAGAGGTACTACAGATACATGGGCTCTCTCACTGTTCCTCCATGCACTGAAGGTGTTACTTGGATAATCAATAAGAAAGTAAAGCCCTTGTTCCTTAACTTGTAAATTCTTCATGAGTTTTTTGTTTTTAGGTTTTCTTTTGTTTTTGTTAGGCTAGAATGTTTGATTATATTTAAAATACACCCACAGGTAAGGACTGTCTCAAGGAAGCAAGTAAAGTTACTCAGAGAGGTGGTCCATGATGTAAGTAACAACACTGTTTTCATCTAGCTATTTATATATAATCAATTGTGTCATGTATTACATCCTCGTCTTATTTTCATCCCATTGTGTTCATATCATATTGACACTGATCAACAGATCCAATTTTTTTATATAAACCAAAAATAACAAAGAGATGTGTTTTATACTACACTCTCGTTTCATTTTGATAACATTGTGATGACGTGACATTAATTATGCATTAAAAATTATATCAATTCTTATTTTTTTTAAAAAAAATTAATGATTGATAGATAATATCACATGATCATCACAATATGATAGGTGTATAATTTCAATGTTGTATATAGAATTTTCCAATAATAAAGTAAGAGCAAATGAACACGAGTAACACAAAAGTGAGATGGAGGTGTAATATATAACCTTTCATTTTACAATTTAAGGCAAAAAGCACAATGAAATTAAAGAGTTGATGAGTCATTAGTTTAATTAGTTAGCTACATGACCAAAAAACATATCTTCTAACTTTCTAAATTTTATGATTTACTAATTAATTGCAGTATGCTGAGATGAATGCAAGACCAGTTCAACCACTCAACCGTCGTGAGGTCCACTTATATGGTCAAACGTTAAGAAGAACAAAAAACTAAGTACTACAAGATCACAGAGTATTCGGAAGATGATTTATTCTAATTTTTGTCCAATATTGTATAATAGTTCTAGAAACAGTTTTTTGAGCACTACAATGTTGAAGCTAGTTAAGTGTAGTAGTACAATGCATCTATATGCATTTTATAAATAAAAATACCATCAGCTTCATTACCATGCCATTAATGCTATAGTAAACTATACTATATATATGATAGTATATATACTATACTATACCATAGATTACTAAACTATACTGTAATATATATTACTATATATTATATATTATATGCTATATGATATTATATGTATGATATATCATATAGTAATTTCAAACATAAATACTATAATATATAATATTAGTCTATGCTAATAATAATATAGTATATTAGTATATAGTACTATATATATTAGCATATGCTGATCACAATATATTTATATAACTGTATATAGTAATGTTTGTAAAAAAAAAAATCATATATAGTAATAAATTAAAACGTATAGTGTAGATATTAGACTATAATAAAATATTTATTAATATACGTTCGAACGCTATGGCATACCGTTCGAATGCTTAATCAGTGATTGAATGTTTTTATGTAACATCCCGTATTTTAGTGTATTTTTAATGGGAGATTATTTTTAATTATTCAGAAATTTATTCCCTTGTTTTAAAATTATTGGATTTTTAGTTGGTTGAAAATTATTTTGAAGTGCTTTCTTAATATTATTTATTGTTATGCATTTAAATTCTTTTCATATTTAAGTAACTTATTATTGGGTTTAATTATTTATTTTCATTTTAATCATTACGTTTGAATTATTTTTTTTACTTGCTGTTTTAAAATCGTTTCCGTTGGATCATTTTTGTGACCCAAGATGTAAGGATTGGACCTCATTTCTTTCCTTATATTTTCTCTTTCCTCTTTTCTTTTTTCCTTCATTTTTCTTTTCTTCCTTTCTTTTCTTTCTTTTCCTTTTCTTTCTCTGGTTCCTCCCGCGCGAAGCCCAACCCCCCTCCCTCTCTCTCCGTCCGTTCTTCGTCTCCACCCAGAGCCACCGTGCGCCAGCGGTGGTCAACACCGCCCAGCCCGTTAGCCTCCCTAGCCGCCGGCGACCTCACCCTACCCACCTCAGCTCCATTTGCGCCGCCATTAGCCACCACGAGCCTCTCCAAGCTACGACACTCTTTCTACCGCTGCGCCGCCGTCGCACCACCATTGGCCACCATCTTCTCACCACTTCATTCTCGATTTTTTAGCAACCCATTAGACCCAATCCCAGCTCCAATCCGTCACCGGTGAAGCACAACCAACCCTATTTCTGATTTGGGTGTTTTTGGTCTTCTACCGCCACCCACGCCGCCACCCACGGCCAACCTTCACCACTACTAGTTTCACCGACCTCCCTAGGCCCTACCCTATCAATTTTGGGTCTTCGTTTGTCTTCTTTGAAAAGTAGGTATTTGAGACCCACGGCCACAGTGCATTTTACACTGTTACGTTGCTCAGACGTCACTTCTTGCAGCTTCGTGATCCTTCAGAAATTGCTATATCGCACTGTAAGTATTTTCCAAATAACTCTTGTGATTTAAATGTATTTTTGTACTAACACTTTGCACTGGACTATTGGTTGGTTTTGCCGGACTGAGTCCGAGGAGTACGGGGGTCGGATGGATTGGAGAACGAAGTTGCTTGTGTGATTGTATTGTGTTGACATTGTTGATTGTTGGTTATTGTTGTCGTGTTGTGTTCATTCATTTGCACGCATGCTCATGTTTGTAACTGAAAACTGGGTTTTCGCATAATTGCATGCATGTTCACGTGTTTTATTTGAAATGTTTGGATTGACTGGTTTAAGGAAAAGGGAAAGAGACTGTAAGGATGGTGGTAAGCAGGGATGGTGGTAGAGTCCCGCCTACGGTGCATGAGGTAGGGATGGTGGAAAACAGGGATGGTGGTTGTGTCCTGCCTGTGATTCCCACCTACGGTGCATGCAGTAGGGATGGTGGTAGAGTCCCGCCTGTGATTCCTGCCTACAGTGCTCTGATATGTATTCATTGTGTGGAAAAGAACTGTAGGGATGGTGGTGTAGTCCCGCCTGCGATTCCCGCCTACAGTGTCTATTAAATGATTGAGTTTTGTATAAATCATTTTCTGGGAAAATATTTTACGGATTATTTTGGGCCAGATGAGATTTTAGCATGTGTTGGAAAATTACTCGTTTTTGGGAAAAAATGAGGTTTTGTGATCTGTTAGTTGGTTGCTTTAAAACGTTTTTATCTTGAGGGTTGTTTGGATTTTTTACTTACCTGCGGTACCGTTTTTATGGTATCGCAGATTTTGATGCAGATGAGGATAACTAGCCTTAGGCTTTGGCTCCATTGGAAGAGCGATCTGGGATTGCTCTCGTGTATCGAGATTTATTATCCTACTCTTTTATGTATTTATCTTTTGTAATATATTTGGGATGACTGTATAGCTCTTTTAAAGGTAAATTATTTTGGATACTTGTATTTAAATTTCTGGTGCTTACTTGACTTATTATATTATCCGCTGCGACTTTTGTTGTGCACTTTTGCATGTTGCACACACTTGGGCACATTTCGTTGGGATGTGTGACCATATTGTCATCATCTTGACGTCACGATTCTCGCGTTCCTGTACGTGGGAGTCGGGGCGTCACATTTTAGCCATGAAGATCTGCGTTTGAACATTTTCTAGGGTTTTTGGTGCGTCTGAAATAGTGGCGGGAATGTCTCCCGCCAACCCCTAAGCAATGAAGTAGCATTCAAATGGTATTTTATTACCATTCGAATGTGAGCTCGAAAATTTGACAAGCAAGAAAACATTCGCTGTGAATTATTTTCATGTTCGAACGTATAATATTTACGTCCGAACGGTAAACAACTTAACAAGGTGTGCATGTGACATCTTTTTTCGCCTTAATAGGAGAAGTTTTAAGTTGGACGACAACTTTTCGTGCACTTTGAACTTATTACAACGACAATTTTGGTCGTAATAACTTTGAGATGGAAAGAAACTCATGTGAGATGGAAAGATCGATCGAAAATTTGTTGAGTGAGAGAAAGGCAAGAAAAGATCACTCAGAGACTAAAGTTCCGACTTCAAAGAATGACCCTCTTAGGTAAGAGTCACAAAGTCTGAAATCTTCAATTGACGCTCTAATAAGATAGTCCTCTCTCAAACTATTTCGATGGAAGGTTGACTTGGTTTTGCACGCCTACATCCCCTACGATACATTATCAACCTGAAATTGAAAAAATAAAATATATATTCAACATTAGTTATAAAATATAATACATAAATATTCAAAAAATTATATACTAATTAAAACAATTAGAAACTATTTTCAGTTATACCGTTCAATCAAATTCATAACTGTTTGAACGTATAAATTTTTACATCCCCATTCGAACGTGTCTTATATACGTTCGGACGGTGATATTAAATTCTGTTCAAATGTATGGTGAACCGCTCAAACGTTCGAGGTTTGAGTTCCTACCGTTTGAATACAACATCATTCGAATGGTTTCTGGATCAAACTCAGCGGCCATGGAAACGAAAGGAATCCATTTCTTCCACAAATATCAACTACACAATGCTGGGTAAACAGCCTGCGGTGGATTTCTGGTCACCTATGGTGGCTATTGACAGAAAGTGGTATTTTTCCTATTTTTTACAAATAATCTAACAAAACTTACTTAGAATAACCCAAACGAGGTATATAAGGAGTGTACCACTAGAAATGAATGACTCTTCGACGACGACAACGTTCGACTGTCTATGGGGTCCATTCAAGCGGGTTTGAATTGTTGTTTGTGGGCAGCAGTGGCATTGAAAAGCCTTTCTCAATACCTTATATGTACAAAACCGTTTGAACGGTTTTGACTTACCGATCAAACAGTATTATTGACCGTTTGAACTGTGTTCATTTCAAATTTAGTAAATTAATTGATTTTTATATTTAATATATTATATACCATATGATATTATATGTATGATATATCAAATAGTGATTTCATATATAAATATTATAATATATAGTATTAGTATATGCTAATTATAATATAGTATATTATCATATAGTATATTAGAGTATACTATATGATAATATATTATATGATATTATTATCACATGCAAATATATTATATACATATTATATGTTATATGTATATCATAGTATATGTATGTATGTTATAATATATCATATATACCATATTATATAATATTTATGTATAGTATATCACTATATGATATATATCAGTATATCAGTATAGTATATATCATATATCACTATAATATATATCAATATAGTATATATCATATATACATATAGTACATATATTAGTATTATATAGTACATTTATATAGTGTATATAGTACATGTTGAATTTTCTTAAATTTTTGTAAAAAATTATCTTTTTCTATTTTTTTTCCTTAAATTTTACTTCCTACATCATATTCATTGTTTTCCTATGGGCATCCATGCACATAAAACGCTCCAAGAATGCTGCTTTCTTCTTGAAAGTTCTTCTTGAGACTTCGTTTTTTAGTTTATTGACTAGGGTGGTTTCCAGTTTTCACGTAAGGTTGTATGGCAGCCGCTGAGAACGTAGGTCGATGTCTGTTTATGGATCTGGTATCGGTGGTTCCTCAGCCTCTTCCAGAATTGTCTATGGCATACCGTGTGCCGAAATCCAAGGATGGTGAAATGTTCTTTCAGTTCTCTAAGGAGGAAATACTACGCTCGGCAGAACCTTTTAGGTTTTCTATCGTCTTGAAATTTCTTTGAAATCGTCCCTCCTTGGATGCCATTCGGGCATTCATTCAAAAGCGCTGGAATCTTGATGGCATTCCAGTTGTTTCTAGTATGATGCATCCTCGGAACTTGTTTATAAGAATGACTTCGGAAGAAGACTACATGAAGGCCCTTTCACATGAAGTTAGTGATATAGATGAGATTCCATATCGTCCATTCCACTGGACTCTAGATTTTAAGGAAGAATAAGAACCATCTATTGTGCTGGTTTGGATCGTCTTACCAGGTTTGCCTCCTAACTATTATCATGAGTCTTTTCTTAAAATTCTTACAGCCCCAATAGGTAGATTTATTAGCCATGATAATCCCACTCGTTGTGCCACTCGCACTGATGGTGCCCTTATTTGTGTGGAGATGGATGCTGCAATCGAGCTTTTACCTCATTTTTGGATTGGGACTCCTGGACTGGGGTCTAGCCGCAAGCAAGAGATAATTTATGAAACTCTGCCGGCGTTTTGTTCCAAGTGCAAAATACAGGGGCATAATGCAAGGACATGTCGTACTGGGAAATAGATTATTGGAAGAAAGGAATGTGTTCGGCAACATGAACTTGTTGTGGAAGAACCGAAGTAAAAAAATAAATCCACCAGTTATCGAGGAAAAAGAAGTTGAAGCAAATTAGGATTCTGAGGTAAATCTGGTAATAGGTGAATCCTGCACACCTTTGATTGAGGAGTTGGAAACATAAAAAGATCATGGTGAGTCTCCTGATATTGAGGTTCCTGCAGAGGAAATGAATAATAAGGTGTCGGCAGAGAGGAATGACGAAAGACTAGAATGTTCTACTCGGTCGAATGAGGCGGAGTTGGCCATGGACATGAGGAAGGTGGAAGTACTTCCTAGTACAGAGGAGAGGGAGGATGATACATTACAAGAGGAAGAGGTTTTCTTGGAAGAGGGGTCGATGTCTGATCCAGAACCTGAGATACATGCGGAAGTCTTTCTGCAGGATAAGGAATATCATACGGAAATAGAGGATGAAGTAGGAAAGAGAAAATACCGTAAGAGGTAGTTTGAGAAAATCAGGAGTTCTAAGAGGGTGCTCACTCGAGCCAAAAAATTTTCTCAGTGACAGGTTCCATATGAGTCTGGAATATACGGGGAATAGGTACTTCTAAGGGACGTTTAATGTGTCTGCTGAACAAATGTCAACCAAAGATGGTAGTGTTGCTGGAACCGTTTCAGAGTGTTGATAAAATTCAGATGTATATGCGGGTGTTTCAATTTGAGAAGGTAATAACTAATGAGGATGTTGGTGGGAAAATCTGGGTGTTTTGGAAAAATGAAAAGGACGTGTAGCTGGTCCGAATGGGATCGTAGTATTTGTCTTTACGTATAGACGACGGATCTTCTCATTTTTTGGGTAATTTTATCTATGCTAAGTGTAATAGAAATGAAAGGCAGATGCTTTGGGAGGAGCTGAGTTCAGCTAGAATGGGTGTGGAGCCTTGTTTGTTTGCTGGAGATTTTAATATAATTCGTTCGGATGTGGAAAGGTGTGGTGGTCAACCAAGGACAAGAGCTGCAATGGATGACTTCAATGAATTCACAGGGGAGAAAGTTTTCATGGTGCAATGGTCAGCATGGATTACTAGAGCTTGGGCTAAAATTCAGTGGAGGATGGAAGGTGATCGGAACTCAAAATTCTTCCATGTTTGGTTATCTAATAAAAGGCGTAGGAAAATTCATAAGTTGAGAACTACGGACGGGTTGGAGTTCAATTCACCGGAAGAAATTCATCTTGGTGCCATTGAATATTTTTCTCAGTTCCTACAACAGTCAAATCAGCCAAGAGAGTTGCCGGATTTAACAAACTTGATATCGCCGGTTATTGAAGAAGAGGATTGTGTCCGGCTTTGTTGCATCCCTTCTTTGGATGAAGTTAAAGAGGCTCTCTCGTCTATTCCTATAAATAGTTCTTCGGGGCCAGATGGTTTTGGTGCGGGATTTTTTATGAGCTGCTGGGAGGTGGTAAAAATGGATGTTTTGGGAGCTATCTCAGAATTTTTTCTATCTAAAAGTCTTCTGAGATTTTATTCGGCTTCTTTCATTGTGCTTATTCCAAAGGTAGATGTGCCTTTGGGGTTTGATAAATTTAGGTAGATAAGCCTTTGTTCAGTTTTCTATAAAATTTGCTCGAAAATTATTGTGAATCGTCTAACAGGTCTTCTTCCCAAATTCCTATCTCTTGAGCAATGAGCTTTTATACCTGGGAGGAGTATATTTGAGAATATTAGTCTTACTTAGGAAATGGTTTATTCAGTGAAGAAGAAGTCACATGGTGGTAATATTATGATTAAAGTTGACATGGCAAAAGCATATGATCGGGTGGAGTAGAATTTTTTACTGGAGGTATTGAGGTGTTTTGGTTTCCCTTTATCCTTTTTGTGAATTAATTCATGCTTGTATTTTGAATGTTTGGTACTCTGTGATACTAAACAGAATGACGAAAGGATTTTTTCAAGGGGGTCGGGGACTACGCCAGGGGGATCCCCTTTCACCTTACCTCTTTATTATTCTTCAAGGGGTACTCTCTAGACTTTTGAAACATAGCTTTACGGCAAAAAGGATTGGAAAATTTTCCCAAGCTAGAGGCACTCTTTAGATTTCTCATCTTATATACGCTGATAACATTGTGATTTTTCTGAATGGAGGAAAGAAGTCGGTGAGGGAACTGCTATGGGTGTTTGAAAAGTATGAACATTGGTCAGGACAGAAAATTAATAAAGAAAAGACGACCATATTTTATTCTCCAAAAATTTCGTTGGTTCGAAAGAAAGCTCTTAAAAGGCTGACAGGGTTCTTGGAATGCTTGTTTCCCTTTAAATATCTAGGGGTTTCGATCGTCTTGGGGCGTCTTAAGCATAAGCACCTGGAGGAGATGGTTAACGAAGTCTGGAACAAAATCAGTGCTTGGCAAATGAAAATCCTATCATCGGGAGGCCGTTTGATTCTTCTTCGGCATGTGCTTTCTTGCATGGCTTTACATATATTTTCGGTTTTGCAGGTCTCTCAATCTATTATTAAAGAATTAAACCGAATGATGAGCACACGTTTTTGGGGTGAGGTGAATGGTAAAGGAAAAAAGAAAGTGGGTGGCATGGGATAGTATTTGTAAGCCAATAGAGGATGGTGGAATGGGTTTGCGTAATTTGGAGGATATGCAAAAAGCATTGCATAAGCGGTTTGCATGGAACTTAATTCAAGGAGAGTCCCTGTGGGCTAGGTTCTTTAAGGGAAAATATGTGGGCTCTTCACCTTGGTCTCTCATTGACATGAAAAAAGGAACGAGGTTTTGGAAAATGATTGTTAAAAGTATTCCTAGTATCCTTAATAATGCAAAGTGGAGAGTTAGAGATGGGAACATTTTATTTTGGTAGGATAAATGGAGAGATGGGGGTTCGTTAATTGATGAGTTCCAGATAGTGGGTAATCCAATGCTTAAAGTTAAAGAGTGCAAGTTGTCCAATAGTTGGGATGTGGAGCTGTTGAGTACGTTAGTGGGACAGGATAATGTGGAGGAAATTATTGAGGCTTTGGCCGGCTGTAAGGGAGGGTCTGACGTGTTGATCTAGATGAAGCATGAGGGTGGGAGTTTTTCTACTAAATTCGCTTGGGATTGCATTCGAATACAAGGTTCTAGTATGGAGTGGCATCATTAGATGTGGCATAAGTTGCTCCCACTTAAAATTTCGGTTTCGATGTGGAAAGCATGGAACATGGCTTTGAGCGTTGATGATTGTCTTTGACGTATTGGGATCCTAATAGTTTCTCGTTGTGATTGTTGTGACGGAGGTAAGTATGAAGACCAAAACCACGTACTTTTCGAATGTGAGTTTGCAACGAAAATATGTCATTATTATGGAGCTACCTTTGGTCTTCCTCTTGGTCTTACTTGGAGGGAGACGGTAACAATTTGGTTTCGACGTGAAGCCTCAGACTCTCAAGTGGGGCTCATAGTGGGGCTTCTACCTTCTATTATTACTTGGCACCTTTGCCATAGAAGATGTAATGCACGCATGGAGGGTAGTATTCAGTCTATTAGTTCGGTTTGGCATTCTATTAGAAGTGGATGGGTTTAGTAAGTCGAGATATGAAAAAGATTAGTAAATGTTCTAGGCATGACTCACAGATTTTACAGATATTGAATATTCCAGCGTTGGTTCCCGATAGGAAGTATCTAAAGCTAGTTGCTTGGCAAAAGCCAGCTCAAGGGTGGTTTAAGTTGAATATAGACGGTAGTAGTCTTGGTAACCCAGGTTCTTCAGGGGTGGGTGGTATTATTAGAAATGATCGAGGTCATTCGGTTCACACCTTTGATTCTTATATTGGATTCGGTTCAAATAATAGAGCTAAATTGTTAGCTATTTTGTAGGGTCTCAAAGCCTGTAATTTTGTGGAAACTGAATTAGATTCTCGAGTGGTGAGCTCGTGGTGGAATAGGTGGAGGTGTGGGATTTGGTACTTGGAAGATTTTTGGTAAGATACTCTAGCCCTTATGGATTCTATGGTGTGCATATTAGACATGTTTATAGGGAGGGAAATAAAGTTGCTGATTAGTTGGCTCGGAGTGGTGCGACTGGTCTTAACTCTTAATGGAGATTTCTCAAGGATGTGCCTAGGTTGCTTTGAGGATTAATCCATTTGGATATACTGGGTTTGCCATCTTTGCATTGTTCCTAGCATCATTTTCAGGTGGCTTTTTGTCCTCAGGTTGGATTGGTAAGATTTTATGATTTTATGTTTTGAGTTAACGTTGTTTGTGGTTTCTTTTACAGGAATGGTTTACTTTGTAGCATTTTAGTACGTCTTGTCTTGATTTTTTTTTCTTTTGGTTAGAGGCTCCTAGTACTTTTGACACCTGATTTAGGAACTTTCTTGCTTATCTTGTAACCCCAGGTGCCGATTTGTAACCACTGTTTTCCTCCGCCATAAGTGAGGGTTTATTAATAAAATTTGGGACGAGGTCACTCATGGACAGGTGAACCTTGGCTCTTCTAATAAAAACAAAAAAAAAATAGTACATGTTATACTATAGTATATGATAATATTATATCACTATATGATATGTAGTATATATCACTATATGATATATATTATATGCTTATATATTCTTATTTCCTCTTGTACCAAAAGAAATTAACTTTTTAAAGGAAGTTTCATTAACCAGATAAATTAATTTTTTAACAAAAAATAGAATTAGAAGAAAAGAAAAACAGATAAGCTTCTTAAAACAAGAATTAAAATATAAAAGGATTCAAGAAAAATTAAAAAACATACTGGAAGGAAAAGTTCATACCCGGACTTTCATATTACTTCGTCCAAAAGGTACGAGAATCATTAGTAAAATCAGATGGTACTATTGACTTTCATAATCTCACATATGATGATATAATAACTATTATTAATAGAACTAGTTTAACTATGTGCAACGATTTAAGATTAAAAAAGCAAATGGAGAAAGAAAAGAAATTCGTTAAACAAGAATTAGGTATCTTTTGTGAGCAGTTTGGTTATACTTCATTATTAGCCCCTTCAAGAAGACACAAAAAAGTAAAAAGAATTTATAAGAATTATTCTAACAAAAAATGAAAATACAAAAAGTTCTATAAAAGGACAAAAGATAAACAAATATATAATAAACCAATAAAAAATCCTAAAAACACGAATAAAAAGAAAAAATAAATTTTTTGTTATAAATACGGAAAAGTTGGACATTATAAATCGAATTGTAAAGTCAAACAACAAATTAATGAACTAGATATATATGAAACATTAAAAAAAAATATTAGACATTTTTATAATACATTCAAGTGAAGAGGAAGAAAGCTCTTCAGAAGAGGAAGAAATATATTAATTAAAATAATCAAGTTTTTCAGAGCAATCTTCTGATAGTGAATATGAAGAAGATGAGATACAAGTCTGCAATTGTTTCGATAAGAATAATTGTATTTGTAGTAAAACCATTAATGTATTTTCAAAACAAGAAGATATTATATTAGAATTAATAGACAAAATCAATGATCCTCAAGAAAGAAAAGAATACTTAGAAAAATTAAAAGATACTTTTAATAGTCAAAACACTTCAGTAACATCTTGAGCACCTTAAACCTTTTCAGAAATAGTAGGAAGATTCAAATCAGAAAAATGAAAAATTACAGTACAGGATCTACAATAAGAAATTAATGAGATAAAACAAGAAATTTGAAATTTGAAAACATTCAATCTTAAACTAGTAGTTTCAAATGAATAATTACTACAAGAAATTATATTATTAAAAATAGATAAAAATGTAAAAAATCTTCATAATAAAAAACATAATAAAGAACATCATTCACAGTGCCCTTTGGACATTATGAATGGAATGTTATCTTGACTATATAATGCTACGGTATTTTTAAAATTTGACATGAAAAGTGGATTTTGACAAATCCAAATTGCTGAAAAAGACCGTTATAAAACATCATTCACAGTGCTCTTTGGACATTATGAATGAAATGTTATGCCCTTCGGATGAAAAAATGGTCCTAGTGAATTTCAAAATATTATGAATGAGATATTTACCCCTTTCACTCATTTTTCGATAGTTTATATAGATGATGTATTAATATTTTCTTCATCTATTGAACAACATTGGAAACATTTAAATACTTTTGTCCAAATTATTAAACAAAATGGATTAGTTGTGTCATCACCAAAAATAAAATTATTTCAAGACAAAATTATATTTCTTGGACATGAAATTTATCAAGGAACTATTACACCAATTAACAGAGCAATATAATTTGCTAATAAATTTTTAGATGAAATAAAAGACAAGCAACAACTACAAACATTTTTTGGAAGTCTCAATTATGTTGCAGATTTTTATCAATTTCTCAGGCCAATATGTAAACCATTATTTAAAAGATTTAAAAGAATCCACCTCTATGGCCTGAAAAACATACCAAGATTAGAAAATAAATTAAGGCTCATGTTTAGAGATTACCTTGCTTGGGACTCCCATCTCCTCATACTTTAAAAATTGTTGAATTAGATGCCTCTGATCTTGGTTATGGAGGAATTATGAAACAAAAATTATCAACTGATTCAGAATAGATTGTTCGATTCCATTCAGGATGTTAGAATCCTGCCCAAATTACAATATTATTAAAAAAGAATTTTAGCTATTGTATTATGTATTTCTAAATTTCAAGATGATTTGTTGAACCAAAACTTTTACTTAGAATAGATTGTAAATCAGCCAAGGAAGTTTTGGTTAAAGATGTGAAAAACCTGGTTGCTAAACAAATATTTGCTAGATGGCAAGCTATATTAAATATTTTTTTACTTTCATATTGAACATATTAAAGGAGAATCTATTTCTCTTCTTGATTTTCTATCCCGAGAATTCTTACAGGGAAAATCATGTCAACCTCAAAGTCAAAAGTAAAGTCCAAATCTTCATATGCATGGCCACCATCTCCTCCCTATCCTTCACCTTGTCCTTCTGCAACTCCAAGACCATATACAGTATTGGGGTCATTACTACAAAACATTAGACCATCTTTTAACCCATTCTCACTATTAGCTTCTCCAAAATTACCAACCTATTCCAAAGTTGTTTCCTCTCATTCTTTTTATCATTCTCAAATTATTAATCCTCCATTATTATCTCAGCCTTCTACATCTCCTATTATCATTAAATCTCACTGGCACCCAGTCATCCTCATCGAAGCTGAAATTCAACACCTGTCTGACTCCTAAAAATTACTTGATGCATTTCTTTTACCAGATTGACATTATGTTCCACAAAATATTAAGAAAACTCAACATTTTTATGAATTCATATCAGTAGACACTAACTCAATTATTCTCTCTGAGATCCATTGTTCCCTTCAAACTCAACTTTCTCCACCTACATCTCTAATTATTGATTTTCATAAAGTCACTATTAAACAGGTTCTCACTTTGGAACAATGGGGAAAAAATCCCTATTTAATAAGGAAGTCTTTTCAGAATGGACAAAAATGTTCCTAAAACAGAACAAAAATTTACGTCATTCGTGGTTCCTTCATTTTAACAAATTACAAGAAATCAATACACTTCCAAGATGGTTTTCACTATGGTGGGACCATTATGGACCTGAACGTCTTCTCCTTCCTCTCCCCCTGTAGGAAAGCCTACGGATTTTTACTTCATAAGACGACAGCCCACCAACATTAAGCCATTGTTCACCACTTCTTCTCTTCTTCCTCAAAACAAAATTAAATTGGATTATGAAATGGGAATACGTTATCAAACCTCATCTCTCTCTCAAAACCATTATGTTTCTAACCCGCTAAGTTTCTGTCAAATGGTGGAAAAAAATATAATTATGATCATGTCTTAAAAATGTTTTCAGAAATTACCAAAACTCCAGAAGTTCTAGTCTAACGGAGCATATTTCAGGTACAATTAGCATTTATTACCAACAAGAAAGACTTGAAAAAATTAGCCAAACCAATGTCACAAATTTCAGATAGCGATGATGAAGAAGAAGCACATCATTCAGCCAGATTATCTCCGTTACAGCAACCTGCATTATCACCAGCCCACCAGGCCTCTCCTTCTCAACATGCCTCTCATTTTCAGGGAAACTCAGCCGCCTCTCCTCTCAAGATTACTCATCCTACCATCCAGTACATCTTATGGATTCCCAAGAGCCGTTTGATATGGAACTAGCAAATTATTATCTCCAGATTACGTAATTCCAGAAGATTACTAGTATCTCAATTAGTCAGCATGACAGAAAAAAGTTGTCAGGAATATTATCTCCTCAGAAGATTATTATTCATGTCAGATTATTGTCGCTGCCCAGAATTATTGTAAAAAAAAATTATATATAGTAATACATTAAAACGTATAGTATAGATATTAGATTATAATAAAACATTTCTTAATATTCGTTTGAACGTTATGTCATACCATTCGAATGCTTAATCAGTGATTGAACATTTTTAGTCATGAAAAAGTACGTTCGAACGTTTTCTAGGGTTTTTGGCGCGTTTGAAATAGTGGCGGGAATATCTCCCGCCAATACCTGAGCAATGAAGTAGCATTCGAATGGTACTTTATTACCGTTCGAACATGGGCTCGAAAATTCGTCAAGCAAGAAACATTTGCACCAAGTTATTTTCACATTCAAACGATAAACAACTTAACAAGGCATGTAGGTGACAACTTGTTTCCCTTAATAAGAGAAGTTTTAAGTTGGACGACGGCATTTCATGCACTTTGAACTTATTACGACATTTTTTGTCATAATAAGTTCAAAAATTCTACACGAACTTTTTTTTTATATATATAGGAATCATAACATTTCATTAATAAAAGAAAGTTTACAGATAGTTTTCAAGCCAAATAGCTTGAGAAATAAAATCTGGAAAACAATCCCACCACATTGAGATATCTTCAACATTCCAAGCAAACCAAGCTAATTTGTGAGCAACCCCATTGCCTTCTCTATGCACATGTTGAAATTTGCACTCAGCAAAAAGACATTGAAGCTTTTTGATTTCCTGCACTAGTGGATCTAACATAGCAACAGTTTCAAGCTCATTGTTGAGCACTTGTACAGCCATCAATCAATCTGACTCAACAACATCATTTGGATTCCCATGTTAGCACACAGCTGTAACACTTGTAGGATGGCTAGTAGTTCAATGGCTTCAGCATCTTGCACTTCAAACTCTATCTTACAGCTGCCAATATAACATCTCCCTTCCCATCTCTGAGCACCAACCCATTCCTGCTCTGTTGATCTCACCAAAAACAGCTCCATCAAAATTTAATTTCAACCAGTCAATAGGTGGTGGTTTCCATTCATAGTAATCTCGAACCTTAGGCTTTGGCAATTGTTTGAGATCTATGAAAGACCTTTCGACAGAAAGAGCATAATCAATAACTTGTTGTAAAGCTATAACTTTCTGCTCATGAATCATTTGGTTCCTTCTCCACCAAAAACCCCATGCCACAGAGAATAATAAGGAGAGCTTATCTTCTTTTCCCTTCTCAAAAACATGCATTGCAATCTGCATTACATTTAAGTCCTTATCCAGAGTTTTCATTAAGGGAACATATGGGAACCAACCAGAATGTATAGATTGATAGTAAAACAATGCATGTGCTATGTCTTCACTCCCTTGCCTACAAAAACAACAAGATCCCTCAATATTAACATGCCTTGTGAGCAGATTCTCCTTTGATGGTAACCCCTTTCTATAGGCCCTCCATGCAAAAATCTTTATTTTATTTGGAACTTTCATTTTCCACAAAGCCTTCCAAAGAACCTGTTGTTGTCTTGCATTCGAACATTCACCTCCACCACCCCTTATCTTCTCTTTAAAAAATCTGTAGCGGCTCTTACACTAAACTTGCCATGTCTTTCTTGGGACCATATCATCTTATCGGGTTGCTCAGTAGAATAAATTAGTACTTTCAGGATATCAGTAACCATACTTTGATTGAATTGAGCTCTAAACTGATCCACCTGCCATCCTTAAGTAACAGGATCTATCAATCTTTCAACAAGAGCTTCTTGGAATTCATCCATAACACAAATGTCTTCCTGCATCAAAGCTTGGTCACCTGAGATCCAAGGGTCCTTCCATAGCTTTGCTATTTTACCATTCCCTATCCTCCATATACAACCCTGTTCCAATAGTTTCTTTGCCTCTCAAATATCTCACCATGCAAAAGATGGTTTTTTGCCTAGACCAGCCTTCAAAAAAACTTCATTAGGAAAATATTTTGCCTTGTACACTCTATGAAGCAATGAATCTGTATCCTGCATGATCCTCCATCCTTGTTTGGCTAACAAAGCCAAATTGAATATTCTCAAGTCTTTGAACCCAAGTCCCCTTTTCTCTTATGGCACACATTTTTTGCCAACTTATCCAATGAATTATTCTTTCATCCCTCCTTTGTCCCCACCAAAACTTTGCCATCATGGCTTCTAATTCTGAGCATAGACCAATAGGTAGCAGCTCATTGAGTATGTAGGCATTGAAAGGGCTACTGCTTTGATAAGAATTTCTCTCCCACCATGTGAGAGCAAATTTTCCTTTCAACTTTGAAACTTCTGCCATACCCTTTGCTTTATTTAAGTGAAATCCTTTGTTTTAGTCTACCCACAGTAGGAGGTAGTCCTAAATACCTCTCATATTGTTGAACCCCAATTACACCCCATAGCTGCAGCAACTCCTTTTTCCTGTCAACAGATACATTTCCACTAAAAATCATGGAAGTTTTGTCCATGTTAATTTTTTGACTAGAGGCTTGTTCATATCTTGCCAACAGTGCTTGTATCTTAATATTTTCCCCCATATCAGCCTTGTAAAAGATCACACTATCATCTGGGAAGAGAAGGTGATTAATATAGGGAGCACTTCTGCAGATATTTCAGTGATCAAAATCTGCCCAAGTGCTCACTGTATTAATCACCTTCTCTTCGCAGATGATAGTGTGATATTTTGCAAGGCTGATATGGGGGAAAATATGAAGATACAAGCAATGTTGGTAAGGTATGAACAGGCCTCTGGTCAGAAAATTAACATGGACAAAACTTCCATGATTTTTAGTGGAAATGTATCTGTTGACTGGAAAAAGGAGTTGCTACAGCTATGGGGTGTAATTGGGGTTCAACAATATGAGAGGTATTTAGGACTACCTCCTGCTGTGGGTAGATCTAAAACAAAGGATTTCACTTAAATAAAGCAAAGGGTATGGCAGAAGCTTCAAAGTTGGAAGGAAAATTTTCTCTCACAAGGTGGGAGAGAAATTCTTATCAAAGCAGTAGCCCTTTCAATGCCTACATACTCAATGAGCTACTACCTATTGGTCTATGCTCAGAATCAGAAGCCATGATGGCAAAGTTTTGGTGGGGACAGAGGAAGGATGAAAGAAGAATTCATTGGATAAGTTGGCAAAAAATGTGTGACCATAAGAGAAAAGGGGACTCGGGTTCAAAGATTTGAGAATATTCAATCTGACTTTGTTAGCCAAGCAAGGATGGAGGATCATGCAGGATACAAATTCATTGCTTCATAGAGTGTACAAGGCAAAATATTTTCCTAATGAAGTTTTTTTGAAGGCTGGTCTAGGCAAAAAACCATCTTTTGCATGGTGAGGTATTTGGGAGGCAAAGAAACTGTTGGAACAGGGTTGTATAAGGAGGATAGGGAGTGGTAAAACAACAAAGCTATGGAAGGACCCTTGGATCCCAGGTGACCAATCTTTGATGCAGGAAGACATTTGTGTTATGGATGAATTCCAAGAAGCTCCTGTGGAAAGATTGATAGATCCTGTTACTTAAGGATGGCAGGTGGATCAGTTTAGAGCTTAATTCATTTTCTGACGAATAAGCAGATGATGCATTTGCTTACAGTGAGTACATTGATGATGTTGACCAGATGTTAGATGACATTCGTCATGGGTCATTTATGGATAATTCAACTAGATATGAAGGGAATGCAAACCCACATGACCAACCATCCACCTCGTATACTCCAACAAACCTTAATTTTGAGAAGTTGGTAGCCGATACACGACATCCACTTTATCCTTCATGTGATAAGTTCTCAAAGCTATCATTCATCGTCAAGTTGCTTTACATCAAGAGCATTGGTGGTTGGATCGTCAAGTCATTTGACATGGTGATAAGGCTCTTGCAAGCTGCATTTCCCAATGCTCTATTCTCTGACTCATATAACAATGCTCGCCGCTTGGAGCGTGGCTTGGGCTTTAGTTACAAAAAGAAACATGTGTGCCCAAATGATTGTGCCTTGTTTTGGAAGGAAAATGCATCGTTAAATGAGTGCCCTAAATGTAATGCATCTAGGTGGACTGTATGCACAAGTAAGCAACGAAGGATACCACAAAAAGTTCTCCTATATTTCCCCCTGAAGCCACGCTTGCAAAGGTTATTTATGTCAAAGAAGACAGCCCAAGCCATGAGATGGCATGTAGAAGCTCGGATTGACGATCCGACATGCATGCGACATCCAGCAGATTCTAGTGTATGGAAAGACTTTGATCACAAACATGAGAGGTTTTCCCAAGATCCTCGCAATGTTAGACTTGCTTTGGCAAGTGATGGGTTTAACCCATTCAATAACTTGAGCAAATTGTACAGCATATGGCCGGTACTACTTGTTCCATATAACTTGCCACCTTGGTCATGCATGAAAGATCCATACACCATGTTGTCCTTGTTAATCCCTGGCCCTAAGTCACCAGGGAATGATATTGATGTGTTCTTACGTCCTCTTGTCGAAATGTTGAAGGAGTTATGGGAAGAGGGTATTCATACCTATGATGCGTATAGTGGGCAAATGTTTAGGTTGCATGCAGCGCTACTTTAGACCATCAATGACTTCCCCGCATATGTCAATCTTCCGGTTGGAGCACAAAGGGCAAGATGGCATGCCCTTCATGTACAGTTGACACAAATTCACAATGGTTGGTACATGGGCGCAAACGTTGCTATATGGGTCATCGACGATGGTTGCCACCAGATCACATTTGGAGACGGAAAAAAAGTTCTTTTAATGGGTACGAAAAGTATCAACTCCAACCATCAAGGGTCGAGGGAGAGGATTTGCTAGAACAATTATGTGGAGTGTCACATGTCCAGTTTGGTAAATCTTTTTTGAAGAGGAAACAAACTCCCAATCAACTAAATTGGACAAAAAAGTCTATATTTTTTTAGCTTCCGTACTGGTTAGACTTGGGGTTGAGACATAACTTGGACGTTATGCACATTGAGAAAAACATATGTGATAACGTGTTGGGAACTTTGCTCAATATTGATGGGAAAACCAAGGACTCCGCCAATGCATGTAGAGATTTGGCTAATCTTGGACTAAGAAAAGAATTGCATTTACAACATAATGGCGATCGTATTTCTATGAGTCTTGGTTGGTACATGTTAAATTTAAATGAGCAAAGGAAATCTTCTGCATGGTTGTCAGAAGTGAAATTTCCGGATGGTTTTGCCTCAAACATTGCACGGTATGTTAGTGTAAGTGATGGAAAAATCAAAGGAATGAAGAGCCATGATTGTCATATCTTTATGCAAGCACTGTTGCCGGTTGTTATTGGTGGGTTCTTACGACCCGATGTGCGTCAAGCCTTAATAGACTTAGGCTCGTTCTTCAAAGAATTATGTTCATGAACTTTGCCCTTATCAGTGTTGCATCAGCTTCAAGCTAATATTCCTATTATCCTTTGTAAACTGGAAATGATATTCCCTTCCGCATTTTTTGATATCATGGTTCCCCTAGCCATTCATTTGCCAGAGGAGGCATTGCTAGCAAGACCCGTGCAAGTGGTACATTCGCAACAGAGCCCATCCAGAAGGATCATAGGCTGAGGCATATGTTCATCTCGAATGTCTTACATTTTGCTTTATGTATCTTCTCGATATTGAGACTAGATATAACCGAGAGGAACGCAACAGTGACGTTGTTGGTGGTTCAAATGAGTCGGGAAATGAGCCTTGTTTATCTGTTTTCTCACAAAAGGTTCGACCACTGGGGACAGCAAGCTCTAAGAAATTGTCTGACACACTAATGGCCAAGGCCCGATGGTATGTACTTAATAATTGCACGGAGGTTGAACGATACATAGAGTAAGTACAACATACTTGGAAAGTTTTTGATTAACTTCAATTTATAGTTTTTACTCTCCTGGTAACGTTTGCTCACACATATGCAGGGAGCACTATAACATATTGAAAGAAGAGAACCCTCATAACATCGATCGTAGGCACCAGAGTCAATTCCCATCATGGTTCAAATCACGTGTAAGATACCAAACTACTTGGCATACACATGTTTCCCTTCTATATATAATGATGGAAAAACGATTGTTTTGTGTTTTCTTATGTCCTAGATTCAAGAGTTGAGTGCAATTAGGCCAAGTGAGGTAACCGATGACATATATGCATTAGCATGTGTTCCAGATCCGTGGGTCGCATCATATGCCGGATGCATAATGAATGGAGTTCGCTTCCATACGAAAAAGCGTGAAAGGCATCAACGCACACAAAACAGCGGGGTGGTGGTTCATGGCGAGCACCATGGATCCCCTGTTGACTTCTATGGAGTGTTGCATGATATTATAGAATTACGCTATATGGGTTGGCACAAGGTTTATCTTCTTAGTTGTGCTTGGTATGACGTTGGCGACCCGAGAAGCGAGATACGTGTGAGGGACCACTTGAAGATAGTGAATACTGCTAGGCACATGTATAAAGATGAGCCTTTCGCCCTTGCATGCCAAGCATTGCAAGTGTTTTATATCATGGATCTTACATTGGGGGGAAGTTGGCAGGTTGTATACAAGATTACAAATAGGAATGTTTACAACATTCGTTTGATGACTACTGTTGATGATGAGAATGATGATGACGACTCGTCTGGGGGTGAAGCAGAAGATGATGGTTACACAGATCTCCATAACTATCGCCCTATTCTTGAGAGTGAATCAGCCATGGGCGAGCTATTGAATCGAGTTGATGAAGAGAATTTGCCCATTGATCCAGTTGACGATGATTCATTTACTGATGATGACCCACTAGACGATGAGTTGGGGACGGATGACATAAATGACGATGATAACTCTAGTAGCGAGTCTGGGCAACATCTTCATGAGGAGACAGATGATGATGACGGTAATATTAATGAAGTATTGAGTATGTTAATTTAAGTTCAAATTCATAAGGCAGACATGAGTTGCTCGATATATAGTCTATTGAATTTAGAGCAACATGATATATAATCCATATGTGTGATGAACAGTTGGGTTGCCTGCATCCACTCTCTCCCTTCATGCATGAATAAACCATCCATGAGCACCCATTGTGGTACCAAGCATTATTGTCATGATTTCCATTTCACAACCCATGATATCAGTAAAATTGTTATCTACAACTACTAATGTATTTATAACCTATTCTATTAGCTGACTACTATATACGTGGCTATCGCAGACATCGCATGACTTCAATTGTCGATATTGATAAAGGTGGATGAGATGTAAGTGTAAGAACCAAGTTGTGACAATTGATCGCCAATACATCAAGTATTTTATAGTTAACTACATGAGTACTATTATTCCCATCTTGTTGTTGGTTCATCCTTGGGGGTAGGTTTTGTGTAAAACATGTGATTATCTTTAGTGGAAGTTTGTGGATTCAAGAACGGTTTAGCTAATAGCCTCCCGGGGGAAACACGTGGGATTCGTGTATTATATATTGTATAAGTCTTGGTTGGATATCATATGTCCAGACATCTAAGTTTACCAGATGAGTTTAGATGAGTGTTGCGTCTAGGCTGTTGGTAGATATTAAATTTTACTAGAGGCTGTACAAAAGTGTTGTTTTACATTTAAGAAGAGCTGTAACATGTGTCTATAACATGTTAATAGTGATATGGATGAAGAAAGACAAATCTTGCATTGGAATTTTAAACTTAGGAAGTATAGGAGGTTGTTAGCTACTTAAAGGAAGTAAAGAATTACTCATGTGATTTTGAATTACATTGTGTGCAAATACAATGGTTACTTTAAATCAAGAGATGTTCTTGGTCCACCTACATCAAAGGTCGAGGCACGAAAGTTGTTGCAGTGGGATGATGAACGATTTCTTTGAAGTGACAGCTAGGGGATTTAGGAGATCCACATGTTTACCATGCAATATTTCGTTAAATGGAGTAATATGGTCACAAAATGGGAATGATGTGTAAATGTATAAGTGAATAATATTCAAACTGCATATGATGACATAGTATCTAGATTGCACTCCAGATGGATAACATAGATTGTCACAGGGGGTTGGAAAATTAGGCTAGACTTTATGAAAAAAGGGTTGGGAATGCAAATCAAGAAATGCAAACACATTAGAGCTATATGCAAAAACCCCAAAAGTCTACATAGATATTTAGGTGTGGTTAAGCTGGCTGAACCAAGAATATAAACAAATCTCCTAAGCACATAATTTAAGAAGAGTTCTCAAAATGAAAGCAACTTAAACATCATGCACCTAACCATATATGTTATTAATGTAACACATGTTAATTTTTAACATATGTTAATAAAAATAAGAAAAGACACATTAAATATGAGGTTTTGCTGGCTGAATCAGGTATTATGGACAAATCTAGAAAAGACAAAAATTAGTCATGTATTACAAATGAAATAAATTTAATATTCAGGCACCTAAATCTTTTTTCACACTGCAGTAAAATTTATGTATAAAGATGTATTACGTTATATTATGTACAAAGGTGTTGTACAAATTAGGCTCAAAGGCAAAAATGATAAAAAAATTTTGACACTGCAGTCTAATTTATGCAAAGCAGAATTTTATAAATTATTTTGGTAAATATTGCAATGCAAGGTGCAAAATGAGAATTTGCTATATAACTTTGAATTTGTGCAAATCTTTAGAGCAGTAGATAAATTTACATGTATAAAGAGGCGGGAGAATGTATAAGGGCAGGATAGTAATTTTAATTTGGGGGGGGGGGAATGGCACCAGGGGTCATATCCTAGAGCAGATGGGTTCCTTTGTTTTCTGGACAACTGGCAGTTTCTTGATGGTTTGGTTGGACTTAATATGTAATCTGCTTTTCCATGAAGAGAAATGGAGTGAAGTCATTTTGGTAGTCTAGAAAAGAAAGCTCATTTGCCATCATTCTTGTTCCAGGGAGAAAGCTCCCAGTTCCAGTGGTTAAAGCTTGAGGTTGTCGTCATTTCCACCAAGAAGAGCTGCTTCTCTTCTTCCACTAAATAGAGAATATCAAGTACATTCTCTCCTTGATACAGGTACATGCAACCCAGACCCAAAACAACGTACAAGCAGTTTTGCTTTTCTAATTTATTCCTTATCCTCCTTCTCTTTTGATTGATAATTTATGCACAATATTTAGCTATGTTTTACACAATATAACTACATATTTGCTGCTTCATTTCAACTGTTTTTTGTTTCCTGACTTTGGGATAAATTAGAATATTGGGCTGCAAATGCAAGTCAGCCAACACACTTTTAGACATTTTCAGTTTTAAATGTTGCATTGCAAAAAGGTATAGAACACAGATGTGCCAGCACTTTTGGCATTTGGAAAAAATCTTATTGGGTATCAAATAGATACCGTAAAAACTAGTTGAGATTATTGGTTGTTTTATTAGATGTTTCCCTATAAAAATGAGATTTCAGTAGAGACTATAAAGTATCATCCACCTCTATTTAATACATAGATGTAAGATACATGGTTGATTGTTAAACAAAAACAAAACTTCATGGCAGTTTTGGGTTTGAAACTTTGCTCAATATGTAATAGTAATACACTTTATAAGAAGTTAGTAATTAAGTTAAAATCTACTTATAAAAAGAAAATGTTAAAACCTAATAGACATTCTAAATGGATGGAAAAACCACAAGTATATAAAGTCATACATCCAGCAGAATTAGTCTTTTGGTAGATTAAGAGCTTCAGCTTAAAAAAATGTTCAATGAGCAAGAAAAAAAAATAACAACTATATTTTTCAAGGTTTAATAATAAATGCAACACATATGGAACTTGCCTCTAACTTTTATCGATTTGACAATAACTTGAAAGGCACTTCAGAATCCTACAAGGGGGCAACATTTGCACATTCCCATTACTATTGATTTATCTATGAACCCCACAAAATGAATTACAATAGGAATTATATCCATTAAAGCTTCTTAGTTAATAAATGTATGATCTAAGGTGGGTGAATATTACTTGCAATATTAGTAATTTTCTAGATACATATGTGTAGTAGTGAACATCAAACATTATAAATCAATTCATCTATAAAGGCAAGCTCTCTAGTGGTCTATTTATAATGATTTACTCTATATCTAGAGGCTGGATGATCTATTATCTAGGTTTAGTATGTAAATAGTATATTGATAACTGCTTACTAGTGTTTTGTTTGGTACATGCTACAACGTTCTTCAGTTTAATTCAAGCAAAGGCAAGGATGTGGAGATCTGTAAAGAGGGGAAGGAGAGGGTGACTCCGGATCATTTGTAGCACTCCAGATTCAGAAGCATTGCCTCCGAGAAATATTTTACGAGACGAGGTGGACCCAAATGAATCGACTCAGGCAATAGGATGTGTAGGGGTAAAAGAGAAGGTTTTGGAAGAGAAGGTTTGTGCCTTTTATGATGTATTTAGTGAGTATTATAAATATGAAGAGACTTGAATATTAACATATATGGTTAATGATGTGTGGCAGCGGGAGACAACACCAAATATTGTAGCACCCGAACCCAAAATTTGTGTAGTTGGACTTTAGATTGTTTATTTTTTTATTTATTGGAGCTTGGTATTTTATGTTTTTATTTTACAAACTGGAGTAGTAATTTTATTTTATTTTATTTTCTTGACACTTTATGTTTTCCCGTATGTTTCTTTTTTTATTTTCCTTCTTTTCTGGTCCCTATCTCTTTACCCGTAAGTTTATTTTTTTGTTTCTCTTTTAGTTCACGTCGTGCATGCACACACACATCCCGCGTCCGTTTGATTTTTCATCTAGGGTTTTCTTTTCTTGCTCAATCGTCTATTTATATTCATACGAAGAGTACTCGCGCCGCTGACTTCCCACGCGGAACCATAGCCAGTTTTTTCCTCCTCAGCCTCCATCCCCTCGGTTCCTCGCACCCCGAGTCGTGCAGCACCCCAAAGCTCATCCGCGTGCCGCAACGCCGCCAAGCACCGTCCGCACTGTACCCACACGAAACCACCGAGCCCACTGCCCAGTCATGCGAAGCTGCCACCAGTGCCCGTGAAGCCTCTGTTTCACGCCTTGGCTTCCACCAGTTGTGACATCCGAAAAACACAGTTTTCCAACCACCATAAATCACTGCAACTCACCCTCCACCGAGAGCTCCACCGCGTGGTGTTTCCACCTCACGAAGGCCACCACCGCGAGCCACCCCTCTCACGGAAGACTCAACAACTTTTTCCCCTATTTTTGGCCTCCCGAAACAGAGTCCCACACACTGACCACTACGCTGCACCGCACGGCTCGAGCCACTCCAGGCCGTCGCCACCCGCGGCCGAACACCCTCAGGCCACCCCAGTCGTAGCACCCTCACGGTGAGTACCTCCCTCGGTTACTCCCTCCTTTCTCTCCGCCCTCTCTCGCTCACCTCTCCCTCCCTTTGTCTCGTGCCCAGCGCTGCTCGACGGAAGCTTTGCCGCGCTCCTGCTCTTCTGCCGCACCACTGCAGTCCCTCCAACCAGCCCGTCGCGCCTCGGTTTCCCTTGGGTAGTTTCCGCCGTGCATGTTTTCAGTTACGTAGGTTTTATTTTGGTTTGTCTTCAAATTGCCGTAGTGCCCTTCACTGCTTATATTTTGGGCTTTTATTTTTTATTCTGTATTAGTAAACTATTATTTATTTATGATTACCGAAAACTATTTTTAATATGTTATTAAGTGAAGATTTATGTTAAGAGTAAATAATATTGTTGTATTGTTATTTCTACATTTTAAATATATTTTAGTCTTTTTAATAATAGTTATGGCTTATTTTAAAATATTTTGGGATAATTATATTACTTAGTATTTAGTTTCATAAGTTGGTTTCATTACTAAATTTAGTCATAGTATTAAATTAGCATTGACGATTTTAGAAAGTGATGATTGGTAATTTTAGGTTTGAGGAATTAAATAGATTATTTTATAAGCTTAGGATTAAATATCGAAATACGTGATTAATTGAAAATTTATGAGAATTACGTGATTATTTTATAGGTGACGATTAATTATTGTCCGACGTTTTTGAGGTATTTCGAACAAACTAAGAAGTTCAGGTAAGCGGGGTTCCTATGCTAGACTTTGCATATAAAATAAAATGAGCTGAGGTTATTTTTGGAAAATATATATATTTGATGTTGAAAAGAAATTTGAACTGCCTCAGTTATTTGTTCTGCATTACTCGTGAGATTCTGTTTAAGAAGAAATTATTTTCTGTCATGACTTGTGTAGACAAGAGCTTATTTCTGACATTCTGTTTCTGAACCCTGAAAAATAGAGCAAATATGAAATTTGTGCAAAAATTATGTTGTGATGTGATTTTTGTTATGTTCTGAAGATTTTCTGTACTCTGATATGATCTGATGTGATTTCTGAAAACCTCTGGCATAACATTCTGTTTCTGTTTCTGTTTCTGTTCCGTTCTGACCTCACCACGGGTGTAAAACTGTGGCCTCTGTTCGGGTTGGTACCAACTTTTCTGTTTCTGGTGCACCCACTTTGGAAACAAAGTGGTTTTCTGCGTGGTCTTTCCTATGTGCACACTTGGGGCTCCGAGAATGAATAAGGGGAAGATTCACATTCTGTTTCTGCTCGGTTAGCTACCGGGGTTTGCACAACCCTACCACAGGGGTTAAACATGGTATTTGTTCTGATTTGATAAGATAAGATATGATGTTTCAGTTTATGCTATGCCAAAGAGATTTTTTATTATGAATATTTTTGAACTATCGCTCTGACATTTTTGATAACATGTTCTGACGTTGCATTTTGAAACATTATTCTGATTCTGCATTCTGAAATGAAATATTTTGTTCTGCATTCTGTTTTCTGTAAATGCTCATGTTTACACACTAGTATATGTCCTCTGCTTACTGAGTTGTTGGTAAATCACCCCTTATCTCCATATATTTTTCAGCTAATTTTGATGATTCAGCTGGAGAACAAGAGTAGAAAGTTTAGCAAGGTGTGATGATTGTAGTGAAATAAGTGCCTGAGGGTACAAATGCTTATTTGAGAGTCGTAGTTAGTAGCTGATTTTATTTTTCGGGTATTTGATTTGATAAGTTGAGGATGTGTTCGAGGTTTTGGAGAATTTTTAATTTATGTTATTGGGGATTTCTTTATTGTCGCCATGGAGAAACTTAGATTTTTGGTTTGATTAAGTGTATTAATATTTTATGGGTCTTTTTTCTGGAGTTTATAGTTGTGTTATTTAAGTTAATTTTAAGTATTAAGAGCTAACTCTCCGGACCTCTGGGAACGGGGCGTTACAAATATGGTCGATTTCTATAAACAAACACATTGGTCAGCACGGAAGGGTAAATTCTTGAATGTCACAACTGAACACAATTATGTGGGAAATACTTGTGTTTGAATTAACATGTGTTAGACTATAAATTAGATCAAAATTAACAGGATATTTGATTTTCTTTCATATTATTTTCAGAATATCATGGTGGAGAGATTGAATGAAAAAGATCCTGAGGAGGACTATGATGAAGCGGCGGCTGACATTTTCAAAGACGTGTTAGGGTTCAAATGAGGGTACTCATAGGGGATGGGGCACATGGTCATTCCTGACCCCTCTCCTTCAATGAAGAAGAACAAAGCTTTTATGCGTCTAGCGGAGGAAAATGAACGGAATAAGAGTAATGTGGAAATGTATAAGGCCAAACTAGACCAGATGATGGTTGATATTGTGGCATTGAGGAGGAATTTTTCTGAATACGAGAAAGAAATGAACTTTCGGGTATCAGAGTTGGAGCAAAATACTGAGTCTCATAGAGAGACTTAGCAGGATGCTTAGGCGTCCTAAGTCCAGTATATATTTTTTGTGGATGAAACAATCCAATGGCCATTGGGGTTTGTAGAAATGCAAATATTTTCCTATTTGCAATGAATATCACTATTTGTTAGGTTGGGTATGTTAGAACTAGTGCAGGAAAATTAACAGGAGTTTTGGTCTATTTTTTGCATGCATTTTGTATTGTGTTATGATATGTAAGTCAATGACTTTTGAATGTCTTGCTGCTTCAGAGAGACTTGTGGTTATGAATGGGTAATTCCTGGCTATAATTTGTGCATATTATTCTCAGTTTTGTAGACTGTGTATATATTAAACCAGACCTTGTAGGCTAATATGATGTTTGCTTTCAATGTATGCAGGTTTAAGCTGTCTCAAGTATAAGTTAACTGGAAAATTGATGGAAGGATAGAACAGTAGTTGGTGGAGATACAATAAGTTAAGGTTGCTGGCAACATTCGCATTAGAAGGATTTGATAGCAGTAAGTATTATTTTTTCAGCCCATTTCTTATTTTTTATTCAAGTTAATCATGCTTGTCTACATGGTGGATGACTTGTCATACTACATCCTTGGTTGGCACATATTTGAAGCTGTTAAGGTGCAGAATGGAGTTTGGTTAGTGTTATTCCCATCTTATTATAAGACTATGGTTCTCAAGTAGCTTAGACCAACTTCAAACTAGTTGGATATGCACTCTGGTCAGAATATAACTCTATTTTGGTCTCTCTCTCAGTAGATATAACGTTCACATGTTACATTCAGGTTGTAATTCAAATATACATTTCGGAAATGGTCAGTAGTAAAGTTTACATTATATATAGATGTGTATATATATTGATAGTTGAGCCAAAGTTACATGAGACTAATGGCCATGTAAAAAAGATATAGTTTCATAGCTTTATTCTATTATCCTGGAGAGACTTGAGGTTATTATGTTGATGATGGTAGGTGTTAGAAAATTCATGATTGGTTGTTATTGACATTTACAGATACTTAACTGAAATAATTTGCAAGCCATTGGGTGGTTTGGTTGGTTTAAACTAGTTGGCTTGTGGGGCACCAAGCTCAAAGACTATTCCATGCATGCTTTAATTACCTGCATTAAGTCACCCAGATTAGCCATGCATGATGATCTGTTTTTCCTAATTTGGTCCATGCTTGATGACTTGTCAGGCATGAGAACCATAACTAATTGACAAGAAATATCTAGTGACGGGTAGGACCAAGTATTCTGTTATAGCAGAATAAATTGAAGAAATCATCATGTATACGTCACTGCAGTGTTTAAAATAGAATAAAAGTTGGTAGATATATATATATATATATATGTATCTCTATATATACTTTCATGCTTTATATGAATACAATAACTTATTACTTATAAAAAAAAGCATATATATCTACCAACTTGCTCGAAATTATTTTGAGATTCAACTCCCACGACATTTGGCATTTTCCATGCATGACCCTAGGATATTCTTTTCGGGAAGCCTCATGATTTGTGATTAATGCACTATGAAAATAATTAAACCTATGTACAACATGTTACAATAGTTATCATGTTACAACAAAACTTATATGGATCATTAAGCCTCATTATTTGTGATTCAACTCTTGATATCATTAGTAAGCTTCCTTGGCCATGTCACTTCCTTGGCCATATAAGTATTAATATCAATGGACATAGTTCTCATCAGAAACATTTCTCATCAACTCCCAACATGAATGGCTAGACTTAGGAATTGGTGTATGAAATGAAGGGGGATTCAGAAGAAAGACGTCAGCCTTTATTTGGCCAGTTCTTTAATATAATTGTTAACTATTTGCTGTAATTTGCCTTTGGTAGTGGCATATTGTAATGTTCTAGCTACTACCTTTGCCTTAAATAAATATTTACTATTGGCTAATACAGTTAAGCATGGATGACAATTTTTTCAGGAGGATTTTATGTAACGCCCGTCCTTATGGGGGGACTTTTTCCAAATATTTTTATAAAAAGGACGACGGGAATTACCGTCCTGTTTAAAACTTTTCACTTGCATACCCAGGGTGCAAGACTCCACGTTCATAATTTAAAATGTGTTTTTATCATAAAAGAGGTTTACAACGGAAAACATAAGTCTTATAATAAAAAGGTCTCTCGTACGTTTAAAACTCGTGCCTAGACTTCCGTGCTCTTCCCCATGGGCCGTGTCCGTCTTGATCGTGCAATTCCTATGAGGGGGAGGGACATACATAAAACTAAAATAAGTCGAAGACTCGTAAGCATTACTTCATACGTTTAAAAATATAACAATATAGGTTTTCAATCATGCATTCATCATTCGTACATACTATTACGTGATTGCATGCGTGTGTTCGTTTGAAAACTTCACTGGACGGAGTTTTTCTCTTTTAAACGTGGGCTTCCTTTTCGTAAAACGTTTCTCCCGTCAGTGCCTTCATTTCTGCAAGAGTTCGTGCATGTTTACGTGCGTTCTTTTGAAAACGTCACTGGACGGGGCTTTTCTTTCAAAAGACTTTCCTTTCTTTAAAAACGTGTCCCCCGTCAGTGCCTTCATTTCTTAAAGATTCGTGCATTCGTGCGTTCGTACATGCGTGCATACATCCATTCATTCTTATCACTTTCATAGGCTAGTACACACTGTTACGCTCCGTTTATATGGGGTTAACGGTCTTCCTTTGGACCCGGATTCCACCCGTGGCCACGGGCGGGGAATCCCTTTTCATAGGGGGCAGTACTGGGTGCACATCCAGTACTACTTACCCGGCATTGCAATATGCTCATTCATTGGTACCCTTTCATTTCAGTCATGTGGCCGTTACGTATCTTCATACATTTATGCTTTCATTTCTTCTTTCTTGCTTTTTGTTTCATGCGTTCGTTCGTTTATGTTAGCTCGAAAGAGCTGATGCTTTCGTTCGGTTCTTTCTTTCATTTACAGTCCTTTCTTTTCGTGAGAAAACATTTATTTTCGCGAGAAAATATCGTTTGGTGCGTAAGCCCAAAAATGGTCTTTTCGTCTTTTAGTTCATTTCAGTTCTATCTTTTCTTTAACAGTTCGTTCGTGGAAAACTTCATTTAAGAACATACATGGGCTTAAACGTCGGCTTTCGTGGCATCCCATAAGCGTCACCTTTGAATGCCGTCTCTCATGGCATCAACGAGAGTCACCTCGTGTCGCACATGAGGGCGTCGGTTCATAGGATTCACAAAAGCATCCGTTGTCATGCCCTCATGCATCTTCATCAGTTTATGGATTTTCTTAGAAAATACATACAATAGATGCGTATAGTCATCCATTCACATGCATACAATTAATACTTTGGATGCGTAAAAAGGGGCTGCCAAGGAGGGGCCGTACATACTTATACCTTTTAACAATTAGCACTTTCTTCCTTAAAAACGTCTTTCGTTTCTTTTCGTGAGTATCTTAAGGAAAAGCGTTTCTTTATCTTTGAAAACTCTAGAAGAGTATGAACGTAACACTTACCTAGACTCCATGCTACTTGCATGTCATGCAGTCCATTCATGCTTGTCAGATGGCAACCTACATGCATACACATAACCTTAATGTCATTCTCTATCTAGTACATAAGCAACTTGAACTATAAATAGAACTACGCTATACTTGGAACACTCTCCTTCTATCCCGTGCACTTACGTGCCTTTTACTATGTTAAAACCTTCGGGGACCCATTACGGTCACCCCATCTTCTAACTCATGTCTTGCCTCGAGTGCTCATCCACTAAAGTGAACTCATGATTCACCTTAGGATTAAGACACTAAGGCCTCTGTCTTATTCTTCTCAATAACCTCATTCCGACGCATGACTCAAACCAACTAAGTCACGCATGCCGTCCTTAGACAGTACACCCGTCACTTTCTTCATGCATCTTAGCCCATACAAATCCTCATCCCCATCCAGACAAGCTATACGGCTCTAAGCCAACTTTGGGGCTTAAGCACCGTGTAACTATACTCAGGATAGATTACCCATTACAGACGGTGAATCCATCTGGCACATGTGTCTAACCAGACTACACATGTACTCTACCCCTTATCACCTAAGATCAACATATATAACACGTTGATCACCAGCTTCAAGGGACAAGGGTCATACTCTGATACCAACCTTCTCTTAACTCGGTTAGCATGACTCCTCATGCTATCCGTCCCTTTTGACAGTTCATCCCAACACTTGACACGACAAGACTCCATTCATAACTACGTTTCATGTCACGTTATATAGCCTGAGATTGCTCTAGTGCTACACTCTGACCTTGTCGTGTTACCTAGCATTCTACTACATCACTCCTAACTCATCACGAGTACGATTCCTCACGTACTCCCGTCACCTCGTAACATCTCGTCACATTACCGTTACACCATTTTTACACTTTAACACTTCACCCATCATAAGCATGACTTCCAATAACCACGTCACTTTGTGACGTTGCCCAATCATGCTTCCGCTGCGTACTCTTATACTTATTTCACTACTTCACCCATCACAAGCACGACTGTCATTAGTCAATGTCACTTCGTGACATTCCTCAGTCATGCTTCCGCTGTGCACTCTCATACTCGCTCTGATACTTCATGTATACTCCCAGCCATAAGTCCATAACAGTGACACTTGTCACCTCAGACTACAGGCTATGCCATAACTATTTCGGGACACTGTTCCGTAGTTCCCGACACTATCCATCACATTCCACACCCATCAATCACATAACCATCCTCATCTCTACGACACGCCACACGGAGTGTCGCTGTTACATGGAGTACACTCCATGTATACTCCCTTCATACATACCACATCACCATTATGGCATACCTACCATATGGTACATCAATCCATCACATGGAGTACGTTCCACATGTACTCCCTTTACATACACTCCATCACCACTATGGCCTACATGCCATATGGTACATCACCCATCATATGGAGTACGTTCCACTTGTACTCCCTTTACATACGCTCTATCACCACTATGGCCTACACGCCATATGGTGCATCACTCATCATATGGAGTACGTTCCACTTGTACTCCCTTTACATACACTCCATCACCACTATGGCCTACACACCATATGGTACATCACCCATCATATGGAGTACGTTCCACTTGTACTCCCTTTACATACGCTCCATCACCACTATGGCCTACACGCCATATGGTGCATCACCCATCATATGGAGTACGTTCCACTTGTACTCCCTTTACATACGCTCCATCACCACTATGGCCTACATGCCATATGGTACATCACCCATCATATGGAGTACGTTCCACTTGTACTACCTTTACATACGGTCCATCACCACTATGGCCTACACGTCATATGGTGCATCACCCATCATATGGAGTACGTTCCACTTGTACTCCCTTTACATACGCTCCATCACCACCATGGCCTACACGCCATATGGTGCATCACCCATCATATGGAGTACATTCCACATTTACTCCATCCATACACACCATATCACCACTATATTTTTCGCCATATGGAAAATATAGTGGTTAACCGAGTGGACATATTTGTAAAGTACAATATTAATTATGTATAATATATATTGGTAATCTGAATTTTTGGTTGGATTAGTCTTTTGGGTGTTGGTTACATTTGTTGATGGATTATTGTGTTGAGAGAGGTTCAATACTGGCCTATTTGTGAGATAAATGTAGGAAGACTTTATTTTTGGTTAGATTGTTTGTGGGATTGATTGGTAGGAAACTGACTTTTTTCATAGTGGCAGACAGTAATCCGTAAGAACTTTTTAAAAAGAGTTGATTTGGTGGGAAAACAGGTTAATGAAACAATTGTATTTCCCGCGACTATTATTCCTGGGTAATTATATTTTTCGACCGATGACGATGATGGAAAATATATAACAAAACTGAGTAAAACATTTTATTCCCACCGACAATTGTAATGAGAAAACCTCTTTTACCATGAAATAATACCCGTGGGATATAGTAATGATCGCTTTTGCTACGAAATGAGCTTAACCGGCAATAACCATTTACAATCACTTCAGTTCATAGCAAGTGCTCTTTTCCCACCAATTGATAGTGGTGGGAATACCCTATTTCCACAAGAAGTCACCATCCAGAGTAATTTTTTCCCATGAATAAATTGGTGGGTAAAACTTAAAATACATGACTTTTGCCACGAAGTAAATTTATGGATATAGTAGATTTTCCACGAACATTTTCATTATGGGCTAGTTATTCATCAACATGGATTTAGCTTACCAAATAATTGGATTCAAAGCAATTGTTGGATTCAAAGTGAATTCTTTGGAACAACCCAAGTGAGCACCAAGGAGAGCAAAAATGTTTGCCCCCACGCAAGCACAATGGAGAGCAAAATAGATTATATACTTTCTCGTTTGGGCAGTTCCAAAATAGACGAGAGACTTTAGAAATATGTAAACATTTCAATTAACTTCGTGTATTAACATTAGATATGAAGTCACATTTTTCATAAATTTGAATTTACCCTTCTTGGCAATAGAATTAGTCTTCATTTTCATGAAAATGCATATATTTATCTATCTTGAAAAAATAGAGCATAACCAGGTGGTAATAATATTTGTTATTACTTTCTTGTGGTTTTTAGTTTAGCTTTTGGTGTCTACGTTTGTTATCGTAGGCTTATTTAGCTTTTGGTTTTGATGGTCTTTAGAAAAATCTCAACCCCGTCTCTTGCTTACACTTTGTTTAGTTGCTAACTTGGTATAACAAAAACGATGGTGGTAAAATGAATGTTCATTGTGAGTTAACTTCCTATGTTCAATTTGGTTTTATTTTGCTCAACTATTTTAATTCTTTTTAGAAAAGAGAATATCAGTTTACCCATTTTGGCTTCTCAATTTGTTTGCAGGGAAAGGAGGATAAGGTTCTGATTAATGGACCTAAAGGACCAATGGTTGCATTGTGCTCATTGCTTTTTTTCCTAATTCAAAATTGTCATCTCGATTACAAGATATAAATGTACAATGACAAGGCTTGACCAGACATAAAGAAAGGACAATATATAAAGCTAGAGGACAAGAATAAAGCAAGAGGAAGGGACTTGAAGGGGGGAGATGGCTAGACTGTTGAGTGAGGGATCTACTTCTCTTGAGGCTACCTTGGAGCTGGGAATCACATGGAAGGAGGAAAGAAAGAGAATGAAAGGGCTCTTAGACGATTGTCGAGAACTTAGTCAGAATAGAGAGCTTGTATTGAGCCATGTTTGTATTGGATTTTACAAACAAGAGTTGTGGATGTAGGCCTCATTGCCGAATCACATAAATGCTTGCTATCTTGATTTGCAACCATTTATCGCTAGCCATGAATGAGTATTATGAATTTGAAAAGTGCTCACCCCTAGTCGTGCACTATGAAGAGCAAAAGTGCTTCCCACACAGGCGAGCATTGGGGAAAGGCAAAGTGCTTGCCCCCTAGGCGAGCACCATGGAAAGTATGAAACTCGCTACTTTGACAAGCATTGTGGAAAGGCAAACTGCTGCCCAACCATGCAAGCACCATGAAAAGGTAAAGTGCTTTCTCCCAGGTGAGCATTGCGAGATTGCAAAGTGCTTATCACCTAGGTGAACACCATAGAGAGCAAAAGTGCTCACCACCCTAGCAAGTAACATGGAAAGACAATGTGCTCGATCCTAGGAAACCATCGAGATAGCAAAAATTATCACCCAAGGTGAGCACTATAAAGAGCAAAAGTGCATGGCACCCAAGCAAGCACCACTAAAAGGCATAGTGCTCACCCTTGGCAAGCACAACTTAGAGCATAGTGCTCACCACCTTGGTGTACCATGGAAATCGTGGTGTTCACCCCATATGAGCACCAGGGAGAGCAAAAGTGCTTGCCACTTCGATGAGCAATGTGGAAGGGTAAATTACTCGCCCCTAGTGAAAATTCATGAAGAGCAAAATGGCAAGCCCCTAGGTTAGCACCAAGGAGAGTAAACATGCTCATCACTTGGCCAGCAACGTGAAGGAGCATGAAACTTGCCACCTTGACGAGCATGATGGAAACACAAAATGCTCATCCCTAGTAAGTTATAGGGAGAGCAAAAGTGCCCAGTGCCAGCTGAGCACCAGAAGAGCAAAAGTGCTCATCCCCAACTAAGCACCAGGTAAAGTAAAAGTGCCCATTGCCAGTTGAGCACTGGGTATAGAAAAAGTTGTGAGGACTGTGCCAACAAAAGAGGATAGACCACCTTCCGGGAGTAAAGGGAAGGCGAAGAGGAGAGCATTTCATTGGCAAGTGGAAGGTAAAGTTGATTTTCACTCATTTGTTTGGTGAAAAATGAGGAAAAGTGGTCTACTTAATGCAGCTAGTCCAACGGAAAAGTAAGCGGCACCATCTAGAAAGCCTGGCAGACACATCCCAGCATAGGCTGTAACAAGGACTTTCATCCCGTGCCAAGTGAGCAAGTACCTAGGAAAAGAACGAAGAGCTGAAGAGGCTCATAATTCTACAAAAGGCTCCATTCTTACAAAGGGGAGGAAGGCTGGTACTGAAAGGCGAGCAACGGTGAAGGAAAAGACCCATGCGGATGTATGAGATTTTTGGGATAACATGGAAACACTTAGATGGAATGGCATGGCAGGCCAGTGGTACTATAGACCATACTGTCTAAACCTATAGATTTGATCGGCTGCCACTTGGGAGACCCTCATTCAAGGAGAGACTGTTGATTGAACCCAAGGCAAGCCGTAAGGACATGTGTGCCTTAACCGAACAGTCTGTCTCTGTCATGCTGCAGTGGGATGACCGAGACCAATGGGCTCTTATTCAAGCATGCCTAGATTCAGAAAAAAGTCAGAAGGACAACTGACGATCTCGTTCTATAAATGGCTCTAGGAAAAAGCCAAGATTTCACTTTTGAGAAACTAAGGGTTCGAGTCTTTTGGAAGTTGAAGTCTCCGAAGGGAATGAGTAACTTTGGACAGAGAACAGTGAATGGAGCAGTGCAATACTGCCATAGCATTTATAGTACTGTGAGGTAGGTTAACTTCTAAAATAGTACTGGGAAATGCGAGGAAAATGTTGTGGGTATGTTATGGGATTTGCATTGCATACTATGTAACCCTTTCTTTTATGTTCATGAAATAATAGATCTTGACGTCTGAATGGCTCGGACTTTGATATGGTAATTTCGGGTGTGAATGTGTGTTCGTCTTACTATGTGTCAATCATCATAGATGGGTAGACGTTTCCTCAGGCCATTCCTATGAAACGTTGCCACCGATTTCATATGGGAAGGAGAATGCCTCGTGATGAATGGGGTGAAACATTTTCGTATTGGCCTCACTTATTAGACGGGAAGGAGAATATCCCTGGGTGTACCATGTGTGGTGTCTTAGAGTTGGTTGGCCTGACTGATATGCTCTCCTTGTGCAACATGTATATCTCTGTGTAAGAATAGATGAATTGAAATAGGCAAATTAGCTTGCTCATTGGTCAGGTGAGAGTGATTCCCCAATTTTGAACGGTGAAGTGATTTCCCTCTATTTGACTTATCTCTATATGAGATGTGATGAGGTTTTGTGTGATGAGATTCTCTCTAATGCAATACGTTGAGCTTTACAGGCTTGAGAAGTGGGCGATTCCTCACCTTGGCGATATAGATATTGGCACACTTGAGTTTTGCATAAAGGATAATTCCTCGGAAGGAGATTCCTCGCCTTGCACTATGCATGTGTTCACAGTCCTTTTTACATAAAATTGTGCATTATATCATCACGTACATTGTCTTGCATTTGCAATCTTGTCATAATTGTTTAATGTACCTATGATTTCACTTATCGAAACCATAGACTTTGATACAGAGTTAGCTCTAGCAGAGTTACCCGAGGAAGAAGGACCATCCTAGCCCGAGCATAGAGAAAGAGGCATGTCTCTATTATTAGTAATTGAATTTTCCCACCGTAGTTTTGTTAATTAGTCCGGCGAACAATTGTGTTTGCTTTATCGTATTTGGATATAGGGATCAAACAGATGGTTTTGTATTATTATTTTAGGAAATGAAGTGATATATGGATATTTGAGAGTTTATGAACCTATTTTTGGTCTAAACTCTAGTACAAATAGCACTTAACCTTATTTATTCCATAGTGGTCACTTAACCTTATTTATTCCATAGTGGTTTAAATGACTATTCACTGACATGCACACTTCCTTGTGAATATTGTGTTGAGAGGTGGCTTGATTGTTGTTGAAGAAATGCCTTTCTAGATTGTTTGCTCGAGCCATGCATTCGCTACTCGAGCAAAACTTCAGACAGATTGTTAGATCAACAGTTGCTTGACAGTCATCTTGAGAGAGACCCAATACAAATTGTTCACTCGACGCTTAGTTTGAAGGAGATCCAGGTAGAGTGTTCACTTGACATTCTGCTTGAGCGAGTTCTAGACGTATTGCTTGCTCGAGTTTTGCTTGACACTCTGCTCGAGCAAATGTTCGTATTAGGATTTTTTGCGCCGTTTAGTATAAATACATGCTTATTTTCATTGTATTGTACATTACAATAGCCAGGATACAGAGAGAGAAAAAAAATCATTTTGTGAGAATCTTGAGAGTTTATTGGATCTATTGGGACTTTGTGATTGATCTTTTGTGCTCCACCTTTGTGAGTTCATTGAGACCGATCCCACTAGTAGACTTAGGATTACTTTGAGCCGAACTACTTAATATTTTGTTTGCTTCCACTTTTAGACTTCAAATTAGCCTCTAATAACTAGTTAATACGAACAAACTAGTATTAGAGTGCTAGGCTCTGTGGAAGATCTTGAGGGATGGCTATGAAAAAGTTTGAGTTGGAGAAATTTGATGGTCAGAATAATTTCAGTCTATGGCGCATCAAGATAAAGGCTCTACTACGACAACAAGGTTTGTCAAAGGTCTTGGATGGGAAAGTGTGGGATGATTCTCTTGCACTGAGAAGGGAAGAAGAAGAGAAAGCACATGGTGCTATTCTGTTGTCACTATCTGATGGAGTTTTGGGAGAGATTTATGATGAAAAGACCACTGTTGGTCTTTGGAAGAAACTTGAGAGCCTGTATATGAAGAAGTCTCTCACAAACCGTTTGTATCTGAAGCAACGGTTATACATGCTCAAAATGAAGGAACGTACTCATATCTCTAAACATCAAGATGAATTTAATAAGATTCTTATGGTATGGATTTTGAGGAATATTGACATTAAGTTTGAAGAAAAAGATCAAGCCTTAAGTTTTTTGTGTTTTTTGCCTATGTCATTTGACAATTTTGTGAACTCAATGTCGTATGGTAGATATACTATTTCCTTGGCAAATGTGGAATCTGTTTTGAATTCTAAGGAGTTGATAACTAAGTTAAATTTGAAGGGCTCAAAAAATCAAGCTAGTGGTTTGTTTGTTAAGGGTTCCTCTAGCTAGGGCAGATCTAGTGAAAGGGGTTCAGAGAAGAGTATGGGTAAATCCAAGGGTAGTTCACAGTCAAAGTTTAACCAGAAAAATTTAAGTGTCATTACTGTCAGAAATTTGGTCATTACAAAAATGAGTGTCCTAGACTGAAGAATAAGGAGGAAGGTACTAGTTCCTTTAATGTCGTTAGCATTGCTGATGATAAGTCTAACGGCTCAGATATTGTCTTAGCAATAAGCGGCTCCAACAATCGCTTTGGTGACAAGTGGGTTATAGACACATCTTGTACGTTTCATATGTGTCCCAAGAGAGATTGGTTCACTTCCTATGAACTAGTCAAAGTGGCTCCGTTCTAATGGGAAATGATATGGCTTGTAAAATTGCTGAGATTGGTTTAGTTAGGATTAAAATGTCTGATAGGGTTGTCAGAACTTTATTAATGTTTGACATATCCCAAATCTGAAGAAAATCTTATTTCTTTAGGTGTTTTTGATTATCTGGGTTTCCGGTACACTGGTGAAGGTGGAGCTATGAGAGTTAGTAAGGGTTCCATTATTGTAATGAAAGAAGATAAGACTGACGGTCTTCATTTCCTTCAGGGAAATACAGTGACAAGTGCAACTGCAGTATCTATTTCAGATGATCTAGACTCAGACAATACCCGTTTATGACACATGCATCTGGGTCATAAGAGTGAAAAATGAATGTCTATTCTAAGTAAGCAGGGTTTGTTGTGTTATAAGAAGATAGAGAAACTTGACTTTTGTGAGCATTGTGCCTTTGGAAAACAGTGGAAAGTTCAGTTTACTACAGTTGCTCACAAAACCAAACGTAGTGTGGACTATATTCATTTTGATATTTGGGGTCCATCTTCTGTTCCATCAAAAGGTGGTGCTCAGTATTTACTCACATTTATTGATGATTACCTAAGAATGGTCTGGGTTTAATTTCTGCAACAAAAGAGTGATGTATTTGCTAACTTTAAATAGTAGAAGGTTTTGATTGAAAATTAGACAGGCAAGAAGGTAAAGCAACTCCGAACTTTCGAACTGACAATGGAATGAAATTTTGTAGAGGTGAGTTCGATGAATTCTACAAAGATGGATGTATTGTCAGGCACCGTACAGTTAGACACACTCCAAAACAAAATGGAGTAGTTGAACAGATGAATTGGAACCTCTTGGAGAGAGCCCACAGTATGCTTTTGAATGTCGACTTATCTAAAGATTTCTAGGCTGAAGTAGTCAACACAACTGCAATTTGGTTAACCTCCCTCCAGCCACAACTATTGAATTCAAAACTCAAAATGAGCTATGGTCTGGAACTCCTGCTAATTATTCCAACTTGAGAATTTTTTGTTGTCCTGCATATTTTCATGTTAGTGTAGGAAAACTTGAGCCAAGGGCAAAGAATGACATATTCATTGGATATGCTAGTGGGTAAAAGGATTCAGATTGCAGTGTACTGATCCTAAAGCACCCAAGTTTGTAATTAGCATGGATGTTGTATTTGATGAACAATCTTTGCTTAATCCGAGAAGAGAGTTTGTTGTGTATATAGGTGAAGAGCAGAGTAATGGCAAGAAGGTGGAGTTACACGTTGAAGGGTCACAAGGAGTGCCAGGTGGCACTCAGGATCATGCTATTTCTCATGAGCATGATTTTGATTTTGATAGTGGCGTAAAAGGTGAGCAAGATTACAGTATAACTACTGGTAGACAGAGAAGGCAGATCAGGCTATCTCAAAGATATACTCATGCAAACATGGTGATGTATGCACTTACTACGGTAGAGGACATTGATGGTCAGCAGCCTTCCACTTATTCGGAAGCTGTCAAGCGTAAGGAGTCTACATAGTGGTGTGCAACAATGATTGAAGAGATTGAGGGCTCGTTTGGATATAAAAACCATCTCATCTTTTCTCATCATTACAACTTTATCAAATTCTCACACAAAATATAATAAAAAATTTAACTTTTTCAAATCCCAAAACAATAATAATATTAAAAAATAATATTATAATAATATTTTATTAAACTCATCTAAAATCATCTCATCTCATTTCATCTCTCCATAAGAACCAAACCGAGAATTTGGTTAAGTTGCCTAAAAAGACGAAGATTGTTGGATACAAATGGGTCTTCAAAAGAAAAGAAGGAATCTAGAATGTTGCAGATGCAAGGTACAATGCACACTTAGTTACAAAGGGCTACAGTCAGAGAGAAGGTGTGGACTTCAATGAAGCTTTCTCTCCAGTTGTGAAACACAGCTTAATCCGCGTGTTGCTTGCCATGGTTGCATTGTATGATCTAGAGTTACAACAACTTGATATTAAAACAAAATTCCTACATGGTGAGCCTGAGGAGACCATTTATATGCATCAACCAGATGGATTCATTGTTGAAGGTAAAGAAGATCATGTGCGCAAAATGAAGAAATCACTATATGGCTTGAAGTAGTCTCCGAGGCAATGGTATAAGCGTTTTGATACTTTTATGATTAATCATGGTTATTGTAGAAGTAGCTATGATAGTTGTGTTTACCACAGACAGTTGTCTGATGGATATTTCATTTATTAACTACTATATGTTGATGACATGCTTATTATTGCTAAAGACATGTCTGATGTTAGTTTGTTAAAACCTCAACACAGTAGTGAGTTTGAAATGAAAGATCTGGGTGCTACAAAGAAGATTTTGAGGATGGAAATCCACAAAAATAAGAAAGCTGAAAACTTGTACTTATTCTAGGGAAAGTACATTGAGAAAGTTCTTGAGAGATTTAGAATGTCCAATTTCAAACCAGTAAGTACACCACTTGCTACATATTTTAAACTTTCAGCATCCCTATCTACTCAGACCGACGAGGGGAACAAGTCATGTCAAGTGTTCAATATTCCAATGTAGTGGGTAGTATTATATATGCAATGGTTTGTACTAACCCAAACATTTTACAAGCAGTGAGCGTTGTTAGCAAGTATATGGGTAATCCAAGTAAGGTTTATTGGTAGGCTATGAAATGGATACTCAGGTATTCAAAACACTACAATCCACTGTTGCTTTATCAACTATAGAAGCAAAATACATAGCAGCAATAGAAGCAATGAATGAGGCCATTTGGTTAAAAGGTCTGATCAGTGACTTGGGACTACAACAAGATGGAATCTCTGTATTTTGTGACATCCAGAGTGCAATACATTTGACCAAAAATAAAATGTCTCATGAGAGAACCAAATACGTTGATTTCATGTATCATTTTCTTCGAGAGGTTATTATAGAGGGTGTGATAACAATTCAGAAGATTGCTACCCCTGAGAATCCAGCGCATATGATGACGAAGCCAGTTCTTGTATACAAGTTCAACCTTTGTTTGGTCTTGATTAGTGTTTGGAGTTTGTGATTCGCTTAGGAGATTTGGTGGAAGGGGTCAGTTCTTGGTTTAATGAATTTTGTTTAGGCTTGACAAAATTCAAGCTAAGGTGGAGATTTTTTGAGATGTGGCTTGATTCCTATTGAAAAAGTGTCTTTCCAGATTGTTCACTAAAGCTATGGATTTGCTGCTTGTGCGAAACTTTAGACAGACTGTTAGACCAACAGTTGCTCGACCGTCAGCTCAAGCGAGATCCAATACAGATTGTTCACTCAACACTCGCTTGACAAGTGAGATCTAGGCAGATTGGGCCCCATGACCATCATCACCACCCCGCCCACCCAGTACCCTCGGTGAAAAATAACCAAAAAAGCTAAAAAAATCGAAAACAACCAAAAAAACAATAATAAATCGACAAATGATACTTAAAATTCAAAGATCTATCATCCAATAACAAATCCAAGAAATTACAAATAGTCAAACATACCTAACAAAAAAAAATCATGGCCACAACAAGACCCCAATGCGGCCGTGGACCATGACTCTTCAAATTCAAGGAGAAGAGAGAACGACGGAGGAGAGAGTCTAAGAGAGAAAAGAGGAGAGGAGAAAAGTAAGAATGGCGGAAGGAGAGAGAGAAAGTAAGAAGAGATGATAGGAAAATTAGGATTTTTGGCTTAAATATACTCACTTGTTATACTTACGAATTTGTTTTGTGTATGTATATATATAAATTTTTCCCCGACAAATGGGGTAAACCCTGGGCCTAGGCCCAGCCTGGGTCCTGACCCCAGTAGCCAAAAGTGTGCGGGCATCTGCCCTCATTCCCTACCCGTCTACAAAAGGAGACCCCTTTCCTGGCCTAGTAGGGGTTGGAGGGGGTGGCAAGGGTGGCGGGTCATGTTATCGCCCCCAGCGTCTGCCTAGGATGGAACGGAGACTTGGAGCATCGGAACATGACATGGTTACATACACCCGTTCATGACAGTTAATATGCAATGCATCCTAGTATGCAACTAGTAGTATGCAATAATCGCAGCGGAATATAAAGAGTGACTTAAAATAATTGATGCCAAAATGAACTAAACATCTCAAAATATTAATTAACCATAAAAAAGAACTTTCTCACTTAATAGGTTCACATGAGATTTCAGTAAGTTAAACAACCAATTTGCACAAAGATAAAATATGCATGATTAATGATAAACATGAGATGTATGCTATCCAGATAAAAATATTCGTATTTATCTCCCACCTTGATTCCTCAAAATCCTTTAGGAAAAACTTTAATGCACATTTTCTTACAGAGAATATTTCACTTCATCTTTTTAAGACATAATACTTCATCAGTATTAAAGCCATCAATATCATTAACATAATGTATAGTATCATCATAGCTCTCCATTATGCAATGTCAGTGTCGCCCTGTGAGCATAGTACAACTCATGTTGAAACTACGTTATCTGCAGACTCGTTCCTAATGTATTGGTAACATATCATTTCATCATAACATATGAACCCACTAGTGTTAGGTGCCATAAATGACTTCGCTCCGACATTCTTTAAAAGAATCCATTCGAAACTTATTGACAGTTCTTTGTCAACCCAGAGATTTCCACTCCATTCTAGCATTTGGGGTCGTGATAAAATTTCTTTTGCATACTATGTTTGAAAATATTTTTCATGGCATGTGCTTGTGAAGTAATGTCATGTAAGCAAGTAATTAAATACTCAATGTATCATATAACATGATGTTTTATGCTCAAAATGACATTATATCATGAGTGTCATTTATATATAAATCATAAATAAATTATCTTTGAGTGAGTTAAAAGGTAACTTACAAACTTTTCGGGTGTTAAGAAATTGATGCGTATGCAATTAAAGGTATTATAAGTTAGGAATTGCATAACTAGGAAGATGTTTATAATCAAAAGGGTTAAAAAATTAGTATTTGCAAAATTGCCCCTATATTTACCTGAAATTACCACTTAGGCCCTAAATTTTTACTATTTACAATGTCCCCAAATTTTACAACCCCATATTTTCTATGTTCTAAATCCATATATTCCCTTATAATTGCAAAAATCAATTCACAACTATGCCAAAATAAATCAACCCGTAGCATGTGTACTCAAATTCCATCAAGTGACAACCATGAATATGATCTTAGGGACAATTTTATATAGTTCTCACGAATTCATCCCAACACTTATGCATAGATTAAAATCAAATTATCACAAAACCATCAAATAGAGCATATGCATGATGTTTCTAACTTTTCCTTATCAAACAGAGGTTTAAAATATAAATGAATCATGCCCAAGCTGTCAAGTGATCATGCTTGGGCAGAAAATGCAAGAGATGAAAAGAGGGGTGGTTTAGCCAAGTGATTCAAATGTGTGCCTCTTCAATTGCCAATCGGTTTCGCTGGCATAGGGAGATAGTTGGACAAGCAAGCACTTGAATGCTTTGAAGCACTTCCAAGGAATAAAATGAAAATGGTTGTGGCGTGGGGGAGGGTGGCTGTTTTGGTGCAGAATTCTTTGAAGAGCTAAGGGTACCTGGTTTGAATTCAACTTACTTCCTAGGTGAATAGTTAAGTTTTTTTTTTTTTTCTTGGAACTATTTTGTACACTAGCTAGGTCTGATTTTGGGGTGCTATCAGGAGGATCTAAGGGTTATAAATCCTCTTTTAAATTGGTTTTGGAGTGATTTGAAGAAGGGTACTCGGTTTGCTTCAAGTGAGCCGATTGATGGTTTAGTTGGCATTGACATGTCTTTGGTTCATGTGACAATGGTTGGGTTAATCCTAACCTTCAAGAGTTGTCTGAGAGTGATGCAAAACAAGTGTAAAAGACAATAATTTTAGATTTTAAAAATTATGAAGAAAGAGTTTCAAGAAACTATGCAAGAGCATGATGTTTGAGTTTCTATTCATGGGTGAGATGAATAATGATCTTAACTCAACTTAAAAACTTAACCAAGGTTGAATTTGGAACCCTAGGGGCATGTGATTGAGTTGTGGAAGAAGGAAAATCAATGGTATGGTGTATGTGGATCCCATTTGAAAGAATGAAATAAAATACAAAGCTTGGGCTTCGTGGGTTGGGCTTCTATTGGGCCATATGAATAATCCTTGGTTGTGGGCCTAGGAGTGAGCTTATCCATGGGCCTTGTGTCCAATTTTATTGGGCCTATCCTTGGCCTCAATAGTCCACTAAGTTGGATGAGTCTTTCCTCAATTGGCCAATAGCCTTTACTCTCACTCAGTTGGGCCAATAATCTTATGCTTATTAGGTTGGACCTAATATCAAATACCTAATAAGATAGACCCATAGCCTTGTGTCCAACAAGTTGGGGTTGAGCCTTAGTGTATCTCCTAAGCTTTTATATTTAAAAAGCTTGGGCCCTTAATAAACCATTCTCATGGGTCTTCCTAGATCCATTTAGTAATTAACCCAAATTATTTAGTCCATTAATATGCCATGTGTCATTCTTCCATTGGCCTCTTGGCATTAATCCTCAAAATTTATAAAGCTTTAATAATTCTACTAATCCAAAGGTGCTAGCTCTTATGCCAATCAAGCTCTAAAATTTTCCTTCTTCTCAATTATCACAACTTCTACTTAGCTAGGATTAAAGCTATTAGGGTCGAGGCCTAAGGTATTTTTAAGTAGGGTGTTACAGGCCGTAGAGCCCCACAGCCCACCCTTACTACTGTATAGATTTTAGGGTGTTACAGGCCGTAGAGTCAACTATAACTCGTTAACTATAAAAATAATAATATAATTTCGTAAGTTTTCAATCAATCACAGATTTCGATATTTAAGCATAAGCTTATAAAATAACCTATTTTAATTCCTCAAAACTTAAAACCCTCATAATCCCAAAATATATCTTCACTTCCTAAAATCACCAATGTCCATAATAACCAACGTCAAACTCATAACATCAACATTTAAACCCGAAACAATCAACAAATCTAATAGCATAAACCAATCACACAAACAACTTCATCATCCAATCCAACCGACCCCCCTTAGTCCTCGGACTCAGTCTGGCACAATCAACCAATTCACAGTAAATATAAGTTAGCGTAGAAATACATTTAAATCTCAAAAGTTCTTTGAAAAAATACTTACAATGCTATAATATAATTTTTGAAATATCACAGAGGTGCTAGAAGTGGCAGCACGGCAACAGAATAGTGCAAACTGCACTGTGGCCGTAGGTCTCAAAAACCCACTTTTGAACGGGGACAAACCAAGACCTGAGATTGATAGGGTAGAACTTAGAGATGCCAGTGAAGCTAGTGGTGGTGGTGGTTGGCCGTGGGTGGCGGCGTAGAGGGTGGTTGAAGTGCAAAAATACCCAAAACGAAAATGGAGTTGGATGTATTTCACCGGTGGCGGATCGGAGCTGGGGTTGGGTGCATTGGGTTGCTAGGAGGTCGATGATGAAGTGGTGAAGAAATGGTGGCCGGAGGTGGCGCGACTGTGGCGCAGCGGCGCAAGGAATGCTGCGGCTTGGTGTTGCGTGTGGAAGCAAATGGCGGCACCGGAGGAGCTGAGATGTAACGCCCGTCCTTGAGGTGAGACTTTTTTCAAAATATTTTTATAAAAAAGGACGACGGGAATTACCGTCCGATTTAAAACTTTTTACTTGCATACCCAGGGTGCAAGACTCCACGTTCATAATTTAAAATGTGCTTTTATCATAAAAAAAGTTTACAGCGGAAAACATAAATCTTGAAATAAAAAGGTCTCGTACGTTTAAAACTCGTTCCTAGACTTCCGTGCTCTTCCCCATGGGCCGTGTCCGTCCTGATCGTGCAGTTCTTGTGAGGGGAAGAGATATGCATAAAAACAAAAATGAGTCGAAGACTCATAAGCATTACTTCATATCGTTAAAAATATAACAATATAGGTTTTTATTCATGCATTCATCATTTGTACATACTATTACATGCGTGCATACGTGCGTTCGTTTGAAAACTTCACTGGACGGGATTTTCTCTTTTAAACATGGGCTTCCTTTTTGTAAAACGTTTCTCCCGTCAGTGCCTTCATTTCTTAAAGATTCGTGCATTCGTGTGTTCGTACATGCGTGCATACATCCATTATTTCTTATCACTCTCATAGGCCAGTACACACTGTTATGCCCCATGTGTTTGGGGTTAGCGGTCTTCCTTTGGACCCGAATTCCGCCTGTGGCGACAGGTGGGGAATCCATTTTCATAGGGGGCAGCACTGGGTGCACTTCTAGTACTACTTATCCGGCATTGCAATTTGCCCATTTATTGGTGCCCTTTCCTTTCAGTCATGTGGCTATTACGTTTCTTCATACATTCATGCTTTCATTTCTTTCTTTCTTGCTTTTCATTCATGCGTTCATTCGTTCATGTTAGCTCGAAAGAGCTAAGGCTTTCGTTTACAGTCCTTTCTTTTCATGAGAAAACATTTCCTTTTGTGAGAAAGCATTTCTTTTTGTGGATAAACATTGTTTGGGTCGTAAGCCCAAAATGGTCTTTTCATTTTTTTTTTCAGTTCATTTCAGTTCTATCTAATGGTCACCTCGTGGCGCACATGAGAGCGTCGGTTCGTAGGATCCACAAAAGGATCCGCTATCATGCCTTTCATGCATCTTCATCAGTTTATGGATTTTCTCAGAAAATACATACAATAGATACATCATATATTCATCCATTCACATGCATACAATTAATACTTTGGTTGCGTAAAATGGGGCTGCCAAGAAGGGGCCGTACATACTTATACCTTTTAACAATTAACATTTTCTTTCTTAAAACGTCTTTTGTTTCTTTTCCTGAGCATCTTAAGGAAAAAAACGTTTCTTGTATCTTTGAAAGCTCTAGATGAGTATGAACGTAACACTTACCTGGACTCCATGCTACTTGCATGTCATTCAGTCCATTCATGCTTGTCAAATGGCAACCTACATGCATACACATAACCTTAATGTCATTCTCTTTCTAGTACATAAGCAACTTGAACTATAAATAGAACTACGCTATACTTGGAACACTCTCCTTCTATCCATGCACTTACGTGCCTTTTACTATGTTAAAATCTTCGGGGACCCATTACGGTCACCCCATCTTCCAACTCATGTCTTGCCTCGAGTGCTCGTCCGCTAAAGCGAACTCACGATTCACCTTAGGATTAAGACACTAAGGCCTCTGTCTCATTCTTCTCATTAACCTCAATTCAACGCATGACTCAAACCAACTAAGTCACGCATCCCGTCCTTAGACAGTACACCCGTCACTTTTTTCATGCATCTTAGCCCATACTAATCCTCATTCCCATCCAGACAAGCCATATGGCTCTAAGCCAACTCTGAGGCTTAAGCATCGTGTAACTATACTCAGGATACAGTACCCATTACATATGGTGAATCCATCCGGCACATGTGTCTAACCAGACTACACATGTACTCTACCCCTTATCACCTAAGATCAACATATATAACACGTTGATCACCAGCTTTGAGGGACAAGGGTCATACTCCGATACCAACCTTCTCTTACCCTACTAGCATGACTCCTCATGCTACCCGTCCCTTTGATAGTTCATCCCAACACTTAACACGACAAGACTCCAATCATAACCATGTCTTATGCCACGTCCTATAGCTCGAGACTGCTCCCAAGCTACACCGTGACCTTGTCGCATTACCCAATACTCTGGTACATAAATTCCTAACTCATCAAGAGTACGATTCCTTACGTACTCCCAACACAACGTGACATTTTGTCACGTTCCCATCACGCCATTCATACCCTATCACTTCACCACATGGCAATCACGATTGTCAGTAACCACGTCACTTCGTGACGTTGCCCAGTCATGCTTCTGCTGCGTACTCTTACACTTGTTTCGCTACTTTGCGCATATTCCTAGTCATAAGCCCATCACGATGACACTTGCCACCTCAGACTACAGGCTATGTCATAACTACTTCGGGACACTGTTCCACAGTTCCTGACACTATCCATCACCTTCCACGCCCATCAATCACGTAACCATCCTTATCTCTACGACACGCCACACAGAGTGTCGCTGCCACGTGGAGTACACTCCACGTATACTCCCTTCATACATACTATGCCATATCACCACTATGGCATACTCGCTATATGGTACATCACTATATCACATGGAGTACATTCCTTGTGTACTCCATCCACATGCATGACGCCACATCACTATTAGGGCATATCCGCCACATGGTGCATCTCACCATCACATGGAGTACACTCCGCGTATATTCCATGCACTTACGACACATCACCACTATGGCATACCCACCGTATGGTGCGTCACTCCATCACATGGAATACACTCCGCATATATTCCATGCACTTACGACACATCACCACTACGGCATACCCGCCGTTTGGTGCGTCACTCTATCACATGGAATACACTCCGCGTATATTCCATGCACGTTACGCCACATCACCACTATGGCATACATGCCATATGGTGCATCGTCCACCACATAGAGTGCACTCCACATGTACTCCCCACATACGCTCCATCACCACTATGGCATACCCGCCATACGGAGTACATTCCACATATATCCCCTTCATATATCATACCCCACACAGAGTACACTCAGCGTGTACTCTTCTCGTTCCACATACACCACGCCATATCACCATTATGGCATACACGCCATATGGTGCATCAATCCACCACATGGAGTACATTCTACATGTACTCTTTTTACACGCATTCCCACAGAGTACACTTCTCCGTGTACTCATCCCGTTCTACCGTATGCCAGGAGGGTATATTTTACATATACTCTCCTTGTCTCACATTACGCCACATACAAAGTACACCCAGCGTGTACTCTTTCCATTCCACACAACGCCACGCAGAGCACAACCACTCCATAATTACAGCACAGTCCACAACACTTCACAATACACCCAACACTTCACAGCACACTACACAGCACAATGCACCTCCATACAACACAGAGAAGCCCAACACTTCACTACACAGAATGCCTAACACTTCATCACACAACTCCACATCACAATGCCACAACTCCATTAATACTAACAGCACAATCCACAACCTAGTCAACTAATCAATATCTAACATAATTAACGAGGGATAGAGAGTTATACCATCGACGGGATAACCCGTGCGTTGCTCGTTGACCGTCATAGCCGATGATGTCGACAGTGTCGTACGTGGCGGCTGACCCACGTATGTTAACTGTTTAGGCATTTGGATAGCTAGGTGTGGTCTTGGAAGGGCTCGTGGTGGCCTTGTGATGGCGGTGAGGGGCATAACACGGCGACTCTAGCCGTGTACAGTGGCGGTCAACCACGCACAGTGGCTGTCCATCACGTGCAGTGATTACCCATCACATAAAGTAGTAGTTTGGACCTAGGGCTTGGCTAAGGGAGGTGCGGTGAATCTCATGGTGGCGTCAGGGTGGCGCCACGATGGCTCACGGTGGCGGATCTGGCCATTCCATGGAGGAGAAGCCGTGGGAGAGTGTTCTCTCGTGGGTGGCAGATCGGGGCCGTGGGAGGTTGGTTTGGCTTAGTGGCGGCTTGAGGAGGCTGGAGGTGGCGGTTACCAGCCGTGGGTGGTGGTGCACGGTGGTGCTCGGCGTGCAACCCGTGCGTTGAGAGAGAGAAGAACCCGTGAGGTGGGGGAGAGGCTATGGGCCTCGGGTCACGTGGAGGAGCTCGGGGAAGGGGAGAGGAGGTCCATGGTGGCCATGGGTGCTGCGCACGGCAGTGCTAGAGGCCGTCGGTGACCTTGAAGCTGTGCGAAACCCATAAATGGGTTTCATGCGTGCGTGTGTGCGGTGGAGAGAAGGTGGCTGCATGGGAGGGGCTGACTTTGCTGGTGAGGGGTCGCCGGCGTGGGAGGAGGTCGATGGTGGTGGAGGTGGAGCTATTGGGCGGCGCACGGCGGCGCTACACGCACCAAGCCCATACGGGCCTTGGCTTCCAAAGGAGAGGAAGAGAGAGCGTGAGGGGGAGGAGCTGCCATGGTTGAGCTCGTCGGTGGTGCCAGTGGTGTGGCCTGGCGACGCACAGCGGCGCTAGGCTGTGCGTTGGAAGCTTCGGCGTGGAGGAGATGCATACTACGTACGCCGAATGAGAGAGGGAGGAGAGAGAGGGTTACGGGGAAATGAGAGGGAAAGAGAGGGGGGGTATTTAACCCAGTCCCTTCGTCTGGGGATCTACACAGCGATCTAACGACGAAGAATTAAAATATTGATTTGAAGATGCGTAAAACATTAACTTAATTAAAAGCGCTTAGAGGAATTAAGGTAAATATTATTTTAAACTAACTTTAGTTTATAAAATAATATTTCTTCATTAATAAAATGATGAAGTCTCACTTAACATATTTAAAAGGGTTAAACCATTTAATTAATAAAAGCTCTCAACATAATTTAAATCTCATAATATCTTAAATAATTGAAATCATTTTAATAACAATATTAAAATGATTCCCAGCAATTATAATATTTTTGGAACTCTTCAAGAATATTATGATTGTCGTATTTAAGATCAAATCTTAATTCAATAACAATGGAAATACTCCTAATAAATATTTTCAGCATATATAAAACATTGGGCGTGCCCTAGAAGTCACACGATATCTTTTGAGACACGCTATCATGGTTCGACACGCATAACGTGACTCGCAGTTGGTAGTGAGAAAGGCAGATGATCACATAATCTCTACCTTCGGGATTTGCTTACGTCATAAAGACAAAACATACGTCAGAAAGAAGAAGCGTACGTAAGAAGAAGGAGCTGGGTATTACAATGATCAGAGGGGAAGTGTCGCTGGCAGGTGGGGAAGAAGGTGGGCTGGGCGGTGTCGGTCACCGGCGGCGGGCTAGGTGGAAGAGAAGCGACACACGGGAGAGAAAGGAGAGAACGTCGCGCGGGAGAGCCAAGGAGAAAAAAGAAAAAAAAATGAGGAGAAGAAAAAGAGAAAAAGAAAAAGTGAGGGAAAGAAATGAGGTCCAATCTTCACATCTTGGGTCACAAAAATGATCCAACGGAAACGATTTCAAAACAACAAGTAAAATAAAATAATTCAAACGTAGTGATTAAAATGACAATAAATAATTAAATCCAACAACAAGTTAATTTAATATGAAACGAAATTTAAATGCATAACAATAATTAATATTAAAGAAACATGTCAAATTTAATTTTCACAAATTAAAAATCATAAAAATAAACTTACTAAAATCTAAAAGTTTAAAACAAGAGAATCAATTTTTAAATTAATAACAAATAATCATTCAATTAAAAATATACTAAAAATACGGGATGTTACATAATACGTCTTTACTTTTGTATGAAAAATGTTAGCCGCGTGGAGTACGGGGGGGTTGCTCCCTTGGCTAATCCATCGATATAGATTAATTGTGTTTATGAATTTGTGTGAAAAATATTTCCATATACCTACTGATCAAAAGATATGCATCATTACTTTAAAAGGGGTAGATCTCAAATTTAGTTATGCTTGAAAGTGGACGATCTGATCATGAGGAACGTATGCAACCAATAACGTAAGTTATATATACGTGCAAGTTACGTGCTTTTCATCCAACTATTCAAATCTCAATTGTAATTAAACCCAAATCATGCACGTCTGATCGCAGGGGAACTGCGCGCATGCTCATATTTATTCCCATTTATTTTCCCAGTATTTTCTTGTCAACGAAGCCTTCAATGAATCGATTATATATTCAAGTGGTATAAGTAGATAAAATGTCATGCAGTCAATTTATTTGTTTAATTTTGGCGGTTACACAATTCACGATTGCAAATATATTTTTTCAAGAATATATTAGGTTCACGTTTGAGACAAATTGCTAGGAGCCTAAATGAATAAATTCTGATACATACAGTTATTTTTGCATGAAAAAAGATATTTGCAAACGTGAATTGTGTAACCGCCGCGTAATCGTTTTAAAAAAAATAAATAAAATATGGGACCCACATGAAAAAAATTAATTTTTTAATAGTGGACCCCACTCTTTTACAAAGCGATTACGCGGCGGTTACACAATTCACGATTGCAAATATATTTTTTCATGCAAAAATAACTGTATGTATCAGAATTTATTCAATTCGGCTCCTAGCAATTTGTCTCAAACGTGAACCTAATATATTCCTACCATCAACTATTCAGATCAAATGAATTAACTTCGATTCATCTTCCTATATATGAATTTTCTAACTTTAAGGTCAACCCAAGATTTTAATATTTAAGGCACCTCAACTTAGATAGTTTTATTTCACTACAGCTAATGTTAGGTTACACTAACCATTAAAATATAAAACGTAACAAATTAGGGCTTAGATCGAATACAATCAAATGGAAGGACTGCAATTCAATTAAAATAAAAAAAGACAACTTTCTTAGGAAAAAGAAAGTTTAGTCTAAAAGAGACATAGTACCGGTCTTAATTAAGACCCATTCCCAAGCATGCGTAGCTAGGCGAAGAGATTTGCATGCTTTGGGGAAATATTAATATGTCGTCTCAGTTTGTCCCATCAATTTGACCAATAATATATTTTACTTTAGTTTTTTAATTTATGTTTCACTTAATTGTTAAGAAAGTAATTATTAGTGTAGTGATGTTTTTATTTTATTTTTTAAAAATTTTTTAAAGAAAAAAATATATAATTTGCACTAAAGACACACCCAGTGGTCAAATCAAAGCGGCATATTTTGTAGCACTACCCTTTACTCTTAGGATACATTTGGGTAATGAGATGGCATGAGAAATTTTCAAAACTTCTCACAATTGTCTTCTCAAACATCATTTAAACACAAAATACTTTTCAATTTCAAATATTCAATTTTTTCGTCTGATCATTTTCTAATCATTACAACTTTTACAAATTTCAAAACAAAATAAAAAAATCAATACCATTTTTTCAAGCTAAAAAATATTATATTAAAAAACTATATTCAAACAATTTTTTAACTTTATAACATATTTTTATTCAACTTTTTCTTTCTCATTTTCTTAAACCTAATAAAACATCCTAACTCAAATCATTTTACTACAATTCACAAACTATTTCACTACTATGTTTTAAAATAAGGGTATTTTTTTGTAAAATAATATTACTTTCATGAGGATTTTAGAAAAATATACCTCATTTTAGAATATAGTTGTGCAAAGTGCTGTGAAAAGTACTGTATTTATCAGTTTTCTTAACAAAATTATTAGAAACTCCAAGTGTCCAAATGAGCCCTTAGTATTCTAACATAGTGCAATCAAATCTTGTGATTTGATTCATTAATTGGTTGGTTGATTCGCTATTAGTTTAAATAGTCCAATAAATTTGGAAAAAACTAATGAAAAATGCTATATACAATCGCTCGGAGTAACCTTTGGGGGACCGCTTCCCATGTGGAGATGAAACGCCCCGTTTCATTTGTTGACTCAAGGCGGACCATTTTCTTTCACTCCTTCCCCTGTTTCGAAACTCACTCCAGACTTCGTCTCTTCATCTTCCCTTCGTCTTCTCTGCCTCTCCCCTTCGTCTTCAACAATTTCACTCCACCAGCGATCCATCATCTTAATCAATTTTCCCTCCAACAATTTCACTCCAGACTTCTGTTCGCACCCATCTTAATGAAATCTTCACACAACAAATCAAGATCAAAACAAAACCATAAAGAAAAACAACAAAATGAGAAAATAAGTATGAGTTTGAGCAAAACATAATAAAGAAATCTCTTCTTCCAAACCCTAGATCGAACAGAGCCGAGTTTTTCTTCCTAGACCCAAGATTGAAATGAGTTTTTCTTCCGAAACCCAGACGACGCGATCTACGGTTCCCAGACCCAGGCGGCGAAATCTCTTCTTCCAGTTCAGAGATCGAGCAGAGCAGATCTTTTCTCCCCTTATTCCAGACGGCACAACCTCCAGCTTCCCTCTTCAACAAGTTTCCCTCCCTTTTCGTTGTGTTTTGTTTTCGTTTTCGTGGTTACAAGAGCCAATGGTATACAGTTGGAAATGAGATGAAGAAGGGAGCTTCGTGGGTCTATGGAGAAGACGAAGGGGTTAGCTTCGTGGGTCTGTGGAGAAGAGGAAGGGAGCTTCGATGGTGGCTTCGTGGAGACCAGATTTTAGTGGAGAAGAGAAGGGGTTTCTCTAGTGGAGATGATGAGGTCTTCGATGGTGGCTTTGTTGAGACAACTGGGGTGGAGAAGACGAAGGGATTTGCTTGGCTGGAGTGGAGAAGACAAAAGGAATGGGAGGGGCGTTTGGGTCAACAAATGAAATGGGGCGTTTCATCTCCACGTGGGCAGCGGTTCCCCAAACGTTACCCCGGGCGGTTGTATATAGCATTTTTGAAAACTAATTCACTCTCTAGGTGTATTTGGGATCTGAACCATTTGTTTTTCAGACGGATGCTTCCTTTATGTTGAGAATTATTTAATCTGGCCGGGTTTGATCTTGTTGAAATTTGATTCAATATTAGTTACAGGACACTTATTTTATAATAAGATAAAGAAACATGTGTTCTTCAGCCAATAAATTTTTTTACTCTTTGTTGAAACTAGACCCAAACCATACTCTATCCTTTGCTTGCGAACCTCGATTAAATTTTCATTGAAATTGGCTTGGTCATGGGTCTAATTATAAATAAATCTATCGAATTAATAGCGTCATGATGTATGTCTTATAATTTTATTAGTAAAGATATAAGATGTGTGACGTGGTGTAAATTCAACCAGTCGAATTCGAGTCATTTTATTTTGCTTTGTTTAATTATGTCATTCCATAAGTAATTCTACATACAACCGTGAAATGTGCAAACGCCGCATAATCGTTTTAAAAAAGAGTGAGGTCCACTATTAAAAAATTAATTTTTTGCATGTGGATGCCATGTTTTATTCACTTTTTTCAAAGCGATTACGCGGCGGTTACACAATTCACGATTGCAAATATCTTCTTTCATGCAAAAATAACTGTATGTATTAGAATTTATTCATTTAGGCTCCTAGCAATTTGTCTCAAACGTGAACCTAATATATTCCTACCATCACCTATTCAGATCAAATGAATTAACTTCGATTCATCTTCCTATATATGAATTTTCTAAATTTAAGGCAACCCAAGATTTTAATATTTAAGGCACCTCAACTTCGATAGTTTTATTTCACTACAGCTAATGTTAGGTTACACTAACCATTAAAATATAAAACGTAACAAATTAAGGCTTAGATCGAATACAGTCAAATGGAAAGACTGCAATTCAACTAAAATAAAAAAAGACAACATGCTTAGGATAAAGAAAGTTTAGTCTAAAAGAGACAGAGTACCAGTCCTAATTAAGACCAATGCATGCGTAGCTAGTCAAAGAGATTTGCATGCTCTTGGAAAATGATAATATGTCGTCTCAGTTTGTCCCATCAATTTGACCAATCATATATTTTACTTTAGTTTTTTAATTTATGTTTCACTTAATTGTTAAGACAGTAATTATTAGTGTAGTGATGTTTTCATTTTATTTTTTAAAAATTTTTGAAAGAAAAAAAAAATATAATTTGCACTAGAGACACACCCAGTGGTCAAATCTAAGCGGCATATTTTGTAGCACTACCCTTTACTCTTAGGATACATTTGGATAATGAGATGGGATGAGAAATTTTCAAAACTTCTCACAATTGTCTTCTCAAACATCATTTAAACACAAAATACTTTTCAATTTCAAATATTCAATTTTTTCGTCTGATCATTTTCTAATCATTACAACTTTTACAAATTTTAAAACAAAATAAAAAAATCAATACCATTTTTTCGAGCAAAAAAATATTATATTAAAAAACTATATTCAAACAATTTTTTAACTTTATAACATATTTTTATTCAACTTTTTCTTTCTCATTTTCTTAAACCTAATAAAACATCTTAACTCAAATCATTTTACTATTATTCACAAACTATTTCACTACTATGTTTTAAAATAAGGGTATTTTTTGTAAAATAATATTAATTTTATGAAGATTTTAAAAAAATATACCTCATTTTAGAATATAGTTGTGCAACATGCTGTGAAAAGTATTGTATTTATCAGATTTCTTCACAAAAATATTAGAAACCCCAAGTGTCCAAATGAGCCCTTAGTATTCTAACATAGTGCAATCAAATCTTGTGATTTGATTCATTAATTGGTTGGTTGATTCGCTATTAGTTTAAATAGTCCAATAAATTTGGAAAAAACTAATGAAAAATGCTATATACAACCGCCCGGAGTAACCTTTGGGGAACCGCTGCCCACGTGGAGATGAAACGCCCCGTTTCATTTGTTGACTCAAAGCGGACCGTTTTCTTTCACTCCTTCCCCTGTTTCGAAACTCACTCCAGACATCGTCTCTTCAGCTTCCCTTCGTCTTCTCTGCCTCTCCCCTTCGTCTTAAACAATTTTCCCTCCAGTAATTTCACTCCAAAATTCTGTTCGCACCAACCTTAATGAAATCTTCACACAACAAATCAAGATCAAAACAAAACCATAAAGAAAACCAACAAAATGAGAAAATAAGTATGAGTTTGAGCAAAACATAATAAAGAAATCTCTTCTTCCAAACCTAGATCGAACAGAGCCGAGTTTTTCTTCCCAGACCCAAGATCGAAATGAGTTTTTCTTCCGAAACCCAGACGACGTGATCTACGGTTCCCAGACCCAGGCGGCGAAATCTCTTCTTCCAGTTCAGAGATCGAGCAGAGCAGATCTTTTCTCCCCTTCTTCCAGACGGCACAACCTCCAGCTTCACTCTTCAACATTTTTCCCTCTCTTTTCATTGTGTTTTGTTTTCGTTTTCATGGTTACAAGAGCCGATGGTATACAGTTGGAAATGAGATGAAGAAGGGAGCTTCGTGGGTCTGTGGAGAAGCGAAGGGGTTAGCTTCGTGGGTCTGTGGAGAAGAGGATGGGAGCTTTGATGGTGGTTTCGTAGAGACCAGATCTTAGTGGAGAAGAGAAGGGGTTTCTCTAGTGGAGATGATGAGGTTTTCGATGGTGGCTTCATGGAGACAACCGGGGTGGAGAAGACGAAGGGATTTGCTTGGCTGGAGTGGAGAAGACGAATGGAATGGGAGGGGCGTTTGGGTCAACAAATGAAATGGGGCGTTTCATCTCCACGTGGGTAGCGGTTCCCCAAAGGTTACCCCGGGCGGTTGTATATAGCATTTTTGAAAACTAATTCACCCTCTAGGTGTATTTGGGATCGGAACCATTGGTTTTTTAGACGGATGCTTCCTTTATGTTGAGAATTATTTAATCTGGCCAGGTTTGATCTTGTTGAAATTTGATTCAATATTAGTTATAGGACGCTTATTTTATAATAAGATAAAGAAACATGTGTTCTTCAGCCAATAAATTTATTTACTCTTTGTTGAAACTAGACCCAAACCATACTCTCATCCTTTGCTTGCGAACCTCGATTAAATTTTCATTGAAATTGGCTTGGTCATGGGTCTAATTGTTAATAAATCTATTGAATTAATAGCGTCATGATGTATGTCTTATAATATTATTAGTAAAGATATAAGATGTGTGACGTGGTGTAAATTCAACAAGTCGAATTTGAGTCATTTTATTTTGCTTTGTTTAATTATGTCATTCCATTTTATTAATCTTTACTACCGACTTTCATGTCGGTACTCGGTTAGTATCTGGTATCCAGGAACATTCTCTCTCAGAGTAATTCTACACACAACCGTGAAATGCGTAAACGCCGCGTAATCACTTTGAAAAAGAGTGAGGTCCACTATTAAAAAATTAATTTTTTTCCTGTGGGTCCCATGTTTAATTTTTTTCCAAAGCGATTACGCGGTGATTACACAATTCACGATTACAAATATCTTTTTTCATGCAAAAATAATTGTACGTATCAGAATTTATTCATTTAGGCTCCTAGCAATTTGTCTCAAACGTGAACCTAATATATTCCAATCATCAACTATTCAGATCAAATGAATTAACTTCGATTCATCTTCCTATATATGAATTTTCTAACTTGAAGGTCAACCCAAGATTTTAATATTTAAGGCGCCTCAACTTAGATAGTTTTATTTCACTACAGCTAATGTTAGGTTACACTAACCATTAAAATTTAAAACGTAACAAATTAAGGCTTAGATCCAGTCAAATGGAAGGACTGCAATTCAATTAAAATAAAAAAAGACAACTTGCTTAGGAAAAAGAAAGTTTAGTCTAAAAGAGACATAGTACCAGTCCTAATTAAGACCCATTCCCATGCATGCGGAGCTAGGCGAAGAGATTTGCATGCTCTTGGAAAATGATAATATGTCGCTTCAGTTTGTCCCATCAATTTGACCAATCATATATTTACTTTAGTTTTTTAATTTATGTTTCACTCAATTGTTAAGAAAGTAACTATTAGTGTAGTAATGTTTTTATTTTATTTTTTAAAAATTTTTGAAAGAAAAAAAAATAATTTGCACTAGAGACACACCTAGTGGTCAAATCTAAGCGGCATATTTTGTAGCACTACCCATTACTCTTAGGATACATTTGGGTAATGAGATGGGAAGAGAAATTTTCAAAACTTCTCACAATTTTCTTCTCAAACATAATTTAAACACAAAATACTTTTCAATTTCTAATATTCAATTTTTTCATCTAATCATTTTCTAATTATTACAACTTTTACAAATTTTAAAACAAAATAAAAAAAAGCAATACAATTTTTTCAAGCTAAAAAATATTATATTAAAAAACTATATTCAAACAATTTTTTAACTTTATAACAAATTTTTATTCAACTTTTTCTTTCTCATTTTCTTAAACCTAATAAAGCATCTTAACTCAAATCATTTTACAACTATTCACAAACTATTTCACTACTATGTTTTAAAATAAGGGTATTTTTTGTAAAATAATATTACTTTTATGAGGGTTTTAGAAAAATATACCTCATTTTAGCATATAGTTGTGCAAAGTGCTGTGAAAAGTATTCTATTTATCAATTTTTTTCACAAAATTATTAGAAACTCCAAGTGTCCAAATGAGCCCTTAGTATTCTAACATAGTGCAATCAAATCTTGTGATTTGATTCATTAATTGGTTGGTTGATTCGCTATTAGTTTAAATAGTCCAACAAACTTGGAAAAAACTAATGAAAAATGCTATATACAACCGCCCGGAGTAACCTTTGGGGAACCGCTGCCCACGTGGAGATGAAACGCCCCATTTCATTTGTTGACTCAAAGCGGACCGTTTTCTTTCACTCCTTCCCCTGTTTCGAAACTCACTCCAGACTTCGTCTCTTCATCTTCCCTTCGTCTTCTCTGCCTCTCACCTTCGTCTTCAACAATTTCACTCTGCCAGCGATCCTTCGTCTTAAACAATTTTCCCTCCAGCGATTTCACTCCAGACTTCTGTTCGCACCCATCTTAAGGAAATCATCACACAACAAATCAAGACCAAAACAAAACCATAAAGAAAACCAACATAATGAGAAAATAAGTATGAGTTTGAGCAAAACATAATAAAGAAATCTCTTCTTCCAAACCCTAGATCGAACAGAGCCGAGTTTTTCTTCCCAGACCCAAGATCGAAATGAGATTTTCTTCCGAAACCCAGACGACGCGATCTACGATTCCCAGAACAGGCGGCGAAATCTCTTTTTCCAGTTCAGAGATCGAGCAGAGCAGATCTTTTCTCCCCTTCTTCAACAATTTTCCCTCCCTTTTCGTTGTGTTTTGTTTTCGTTTTCATGGTTACAAGAGCCGATGGTATATTGTTGGAAATGAGATGAAGAAGGGAGCTTCGTGGGTCTGTGGAGAAGACGAAGGGGTTAGCTTTGTGGGTTTGTGGAGAGACGAACGGGTTAGCTTCGTGGGTCTGTGGAGAAGAGGAAGGGAGCTTCGCTGGTGGCTTCGTGGAGACCTGATCTTAGTGGTGAAGAGAAGGGGTTTCTCTAGTGGAGATGATGAGGTCTTCGATGGTGGCTTCGTGGAGACAACTGGGGTGGAGAAGATGAAGGGATTTGCTTGGCTGGAGTGGAGAAGACGAATGGAATGGGAGGGGCGTTTGGGTCAACAAATGAAATGGGGCGTTTCATCTCCACGTGGGCAGCGGTTCCCCAAAGGTTACCCCGGGCGGTTGTATATAGCATTTTTGAAAACTAATTCACCCTCTAGGTGTATTTGGGATCTGAACCATTGGTTTTTCAGACGGATGCTTCCTTTATGTTGAGAATTATTTAATTTGGCCGGGTTTCATGATCTTGTTGAAATTTGATTCAATATTAGTTATAGGACGGTTATTTTATAATAAGATAAAGAAACATGTGTTCTTCACCCAATAAATTTATTTACTCTTTGTTGAAACTAGACCCAAACCATACTCTATCCTTTGCTTGATGAACCTCGATTAAATTTTCATTGAAATTGGCTTGGTCGTGGGTCTAATTGTTAATAAATCTATTGAATTAATAGTGTCATGATGTATGTCATATAATATTATTAGTAAAGATATAAGATGTGTGACGTGGTGTAAATTGAACGAGTCGAATTCGAGTCATTTTATTTTGCTTTGTTTAATTATGTCATTCCATTTTATTAATCTTTAGTATCAGGTATCCAGGAACCTTCTCTCTCATGGGTGTTTAATATATCTAGATTCTCGCATTCATACACGGGATGGTTGACCCAAGAAACCTGTAGGAAATTTCCCTTTTCGTTCCCGAGTACTGTACAAACCAATCTATATATATTAGAGACCCTGGTCCTTAATTTGCCACAGCATACCTCCAACAGAAAAGCTGCATTTTCTCCAAACCTGCACCAGTGGTTTTCTCGAAACTCTTTTGCGCCAAGGTTTGCAAAGCATGAAGAATCCAAGCAAATCGATCTTTATATCAAGCGTTTTGATCTTTGTAGTTCTTTTCTCACATCTAACGTCAACCGCATCTCAGGAAGTCGGTAATGCATGCAGAAGATACACACATATTATATACATGTGTCATTTGCTTTCCTTTTTATTTTCTCCTTATATAAGTTTTCCCTTCCGAGTTGTTCACTTTGCTATCTATATCTGTGAATCATATGCTGCAGAGGATGAGAGAGAGTTTGATTATTTGGAAGGTAGCGAGATGGGGCCACGTCATTGGGGAGACATCCGGAAAGAATGGGCTGCATGTAAGAAAGGAGATATGCAGTCTCCCATAGATTTGTCAAGTCGGAGAGTGAAATTGATTCCCAAGTTGGGGGAACTAAAAAGGAGCTACAAACTTTCTAATGCCACCGTCAAGAATAGAGGGCATGATATTTCGGTAAGGAAGGAAAGCTGCCGTCTTTTCACTTCATGCATACAACTAGATCCATGCATACAACTAAATGCTAATAGAAGATGACCACTATAAAAGATCGAGTTTGATTTCATGTATCTTTTCCGGTTTATATCCATTGAACTTGAGTTAATTTTCCGGGCGATCTTGTTCTTCATTTTAGATTTTATTACATCTAATCATAGTTGCTGATGTTTTATATTTTAAATGATTTTATATATTTATTATATAAATTTCATATCGACTTAAAATATTGTGATTGCAAATGAAGAGAGTTTAAAATGATCAAGAAAGATAATTAATACTGATGTTCAGTGAGGTGGACCATCTGCAAGCTAGGGTACTAAAAACGCTTCCTTACTTCCCGGCGGCCTCGGAAAATGATGGCCCTATCATATATAGTGGAGATCATCAAGCTCGACGCCATCCTAATGGGGTAACTTAAGTGCTTACTATGCAAAACGTCAACTCCACTAGCTAGCTATCATATCAGATTTACTATTTTTTTTTTCAATTCCTTTCCTGAGCAAGTAGCATTTTGACAACCAAATACAAGTATAAATTGAAAGAAGGGAGATATTAATGAGTAGAACATTTCTAGCTAGCTAGCTTGGCTATAAAAGGACAATATCATATTGGGTGTGGAGTTTTATCACGTTGATCCAGAGCTTGTTGCAGATCGTATAGGGTAAGAGTAATGCTATGATTTTGACATATTATAAATTAAAACTGACGTCATAGGACATGCATTCGTAAATGTACACTAGTATAAATTGGCTGTCCCGCACCAGCAATGAAGACAATTATTTGCTTGTTTATAAAATGTCAATGTCATGGATGCAGGTGCAATGGGTAGGTGATGCCGGCTCCATACAGATCAACGGCACTGATTACTCTCTCCAACAAGGACATTGGCACTCACCTTCCGAGCATTCCATCAATGGCAGGAGGTCACTCTCTCTCTCTCTCTGTACATCCTTCTTCTTCTACATGATCTGGAAGAAATAGGAGTTGCTGAACAAGTTCATGGACTTTTTCTTCTTTCTTTTTGTCTTCTTGTTAAATCAGGTATGACTTGGAGCTGCATATGGTTCACTTAAGCCAGGACATCAACATGAAAAATAAGATTGTTGTTGTTGGACTTTTCTATAAGATTGGTCGACCAGATGCTTTCCTCTCAAAGGTTCAAATACTCCCCCAGGATTCCTAAATTTATACGTTTGCCATTTTTTCCTCTGGTTAATTGATATGTAGCACAAAACCTTAAAAGGTCAACAAGAAGGGGAAAAAAAATAATTTTTTCATTGTTATGATCAAATTAAGAAATTAAGTGGAAGCAATGAGACAGGACAATCTTCCAAGGAATTGGCCAATTTCAATGAAAAACGACAACGATACAAGTACTCTTGAAACATGTGGGAAGATGATCATCAAATGGATGTCACCTACGATTCAAGTTTTTTTAAAAAAAAAAAAACCACTATCCCCAATCAAAAGATGATATTGTTTTGCCCTAGCTGTGTTCCAAATTGTGGTTTAACATGTTATTAATTCGAATTTCAGTTGATGAGAAACATAACATCCATGGCCGATGAAAAGGCAGAAAGAAATATGGGGTTGATTGATCCTACAGAAATAAAAATGGGTGGAAAGAGGTACTACAGATACATGGGCTCTCTCACTGTTCCTCCATGCACTGAAGGTGTTACTTGGATAATCAATAAGAAAGTAAAGCCCTTGTTCCTTAACTTGTAAATTCTTCATGAGTTTTTTGTTTTTAGGTTTTCTTTTGTTTTTGTTAGGCTAGAATGTTTGATTATATTTAAAATACACCCACAGGTAAGGACTGTCTCAAGGAAGCAAGTAAAGTTACTCAGAGAGGTGGTCCATGATGTAAGTAACAACACTGTTTTCATCTAGCTATTTATATATAATCAATTGTGTCATGTATTACATCCTTGTCTTATTTTCATCCCATTGTGTTCATATCATATTGACACTGATCAACAGATCCAATTTTTTTATATAAACCAAAAATAACAAAGAGATGTGTTTTATACTACACTCTCGTTTCATTTTGATAACATTGTGATGACGTGACATTAATTATGCATTAAAAATTATATCAATTCTTATTTTTTTTAAAAAAATTAATGATTGATAGATAATATCACATGATCATCACAATATGATAGGTGTATAATTTCAATGTTGTATATAGAATTTTCCAATAATAAAGTAAGAGCAAATGAACACGAGTAACACAAAAGTGAGATGGAGGTGTAATATATAACCTTTCATTTTACAATTTAAGGCAAAAAGCACAATGAAATTAAAGAGTTGATGAGTCATTAGTTTAATTAGTTAGCTACATGACCAAAAAACATATCTTCTAACTTTCTAAATTTTATGATTTACTAATTAATTGCAGTATGCTGAGATGAATGCAAGACCAGTTCAACCACTCAACCGTCGTGAGGTCCACTTATATGGTCAAACGTTAAGAAGAACAAAAAACTAAGTACTACAAGATCACAGAGTATTCGGAAGATGATTTATTCTAATTTTTGTCCAATATTGTATAATAGTTCTAGAAACAGTTTTTTGAGCACTACAATGTTGAAGCTAGTTAAGTGTAGTAGTACAATGCATCTATATGCATTTTATAAATAAAAATACCATCAGCTTCATTACCATGCCATTAATGCTATAGTAAACTATACTATATATATGATAGTATATATACTATACTATACCATAGATTACTAAACTATATTGTAATATATATTACTATATATTATATATTATATGCTATATGATATTATATGTATGATATATCATATAGTAATTTCAAACATAAATACTATAATATATAATATTAGTATATGCTAATAATAATATAGTATATTAGTATATAGTACTATATATATTAGCATATGCTGATCACAATATATTTATATAACTGTATATAGTAATGTTTGTAAAACGTATAGTGTAGATATTAGACTATAATAAAATATTTATTAATATACGTTCGAACGCTATGGCATACCGTTCGAATGCTTAATCAGTGATTGAATGTTTTTATGTAACACCTCGTATTTTAGTGTATTTTTAATGGGAGATTATTTTTAATTATTCAGAAATGTATTCCCTTGTTTTAAAATTATTGGATTTTTAGTTGGTTTATTTTATGATTTTTAATTTTGTGAAAATTATTTTGAAGTGCTTTCTTAATATTATTTATTGTTATGCATTTAAATTCTTTTCATATTTAATTAACTTATTATTGAGTTTAATTATTTATTTTCATTTTAATCATTACGTTTGAATTATTTTTTTTACTTGCTGTTTTAAAATCGTTTCCGTTGGATCATTTTTGTGACCCAAGATGTAAGGATTGGATCTCATTTCTTTCCTTATATTTTCTCTTTCCTCTTTTCTTTTTTCCTTCATTTTTCTTTTCTTCCTTTCTTTTCTTTCTTTTCTTTTTCTTTCTCTGGTTCCTCCCGCGCGAAGCCCAGCCCCCCTCCCTCTCTCTCCGTCCGTTCTTCGTCTCCACCCAGAGCCACCGTGCGCCGGCGGTGGTCAACACCGCCCAGCCCGTTAGCCTCCCTAGCCCCCGGCGACCTCACCCTACCAACCTCAGCTCCATTTGCGCTGCCATTAGCCACCACGAGCCTCTCCAAGCTACGACACTCTTTATGCCGCTGCGCCGCCGTCGTACCACCATTGGCCACCATCTTCTCACCACTTCATTCTCGATTTCTTAGCAACCCATTGGACCCAACCCCAGCTCCAATCCGTCACCGGTGAAGCACAACCAACCCCATTTCCGATTTGGGTGTTTTTGGTCTTCTACCGCCACCCACGCGGCCACCCACGGCCAACCTTCACCACTATTAGTTTCACCGACCTCCCTAGGCCCTACCCTATCAATTTTGGGTCTTCGTTTGTCTTCTTTGAAAAGTAGGTATTTGAGACCCACGGCCACAGTGCATTTTGCACTGTTACGTTGCTCAGACGTCACTTCTTGCAGCTTCGTGATCCTTCGGAAATTGCTATATAGCACTGTAAGTATTTTCCAAATAACTCTAGTGATTTAAATGTATTTTTGTACTAACACTTTGCACTGGACTATTGGTTGGTTTTGCCGGACTGAGTCCGAGGAGTACGGGGGTCGGATGGATTGGAGAATGAAGTTGCTTGTGTGATTGTATTGTGTTGACATTGTTGATTGTTGGTTAGTGTTGTCGTGTTGTGTTCATTCGTTTGCACGCATGCTCATGTTTGTAACTGAAAACTGGGTTTTCGCATGATTGCATGCATGTTCACGTGTTTTATTTGAAATGTTTGGATTGACTGGTTTAAGGAAAAGGGAAAGAGACTGTAAGGATGGTGGTAGAGTCCCGCCTACGGTGCATGCGGTAGGGATGGTGGAAAACAGGGATGGTGGTTGTGTCCTGCCTGTGATTCCCACCTACGGTGCATGCAGTAGGGATGGTGGTAGAGTCCCGCCTGTGATTCCTGCCTACAGTGCTCTGATATGTATTCATTGTGTGGAAAAGAACTGTAGGGATGGTGGTGTAGTCCCGCCTACGATTCCCGCCTACAGTGTCTGTTAAATGATTGAGTTTTGTATAAATCATTTTCTGGGAAAATATTTTACGGATTATTTTGGGCCAAATGAGATTTTAGCGTGTGTTGGAAAATTACTCGTTTTTGGGAAGAAATGAGGTTTTGTGATCTGTTAGTTGGTTGCTTTAATACGTTTTTATCTTGAGGGTTGTTTGGATTTTTTACTTACCTGCGGTACCGTTTTTATGGTATCGCAGATTTTGATGCAGATGAGGATAACTAGCCTTAGGCTTTGGCTCCATTGGAAGAGCGATCTGGGATTGCTCTCGTGTATCGAGATTTATTATCCTACTCTTTTATGTATTTATCTTTTGTAATATATTTGGGATGACTGTATAGCTCTTTTAAAGGTAAATTATTTTGGATACTTGTATTTAAATTTCTGGTGCTTAGTTGACTTATTATATTATCTGTTGCGACTTTTGTTGTGCACTTTTGCATGTTGCACACACTTAGGCACATTTCGTTGGGATGCGTGACCATATTGTCATCATCTTGACGTCACGATTCTCGCGTTCCTGTACGTGGGAGTCGGGGCGTCACATTTTAGCCATGAAGAACTGCGTTTGAACATTTTCTAGGGTTTTTGGCGCGTCTGAAATAGTGGCGGGAATGTCTCCCGCCAACCCCTAAGCAATGAAGTAGCATTCAAATGGTATTTTATTACCATTCGAATGTGAGCTCGAAAATTTGACAAGCAAGAAAACATTCGCTGTGAATTATTTTCATGTTCGAACGTATAATATTTATGTTCGAACGGTAAACAACTTAACAAGGTGTGCATGTGACATCTTTTTTCACCTTAATAGGAGAAGTTTTAAGTTGGACGACAACGTTTCGTGCACTTTGAACTTATTACAACGACATTTTTGGTCGTAATAACTTTGAGATGGAAAGAAACTCATGTGAGATGGAAAGATCGATCGAAAATTTGTTGAGTGGGAGAAAGGCAAGAAAAGATCACTCAGAGACTAAAGTTCCGACTTCAAATAATGACCCTCTTAGGTAAGAGTCACAAAGTCTGAAATCTTCAATTGACGCTCTAATAAGATAGTCCTCTCTCAAACTGTTTCGATGAAAGGTTGACTTGGTTTTGCACGCCTACATCCCCTACGATACATTATCAACCTGAAATTGAAAAAATAAAATATATATTCAACATTAGTTATAAAATATAATACATAAATATTCAAAAAATTATATACTAATTAAAACAATTAGAAACTATTTTCAGTTATACCGTTCAATCAAATTCATAACCGTTTGAACGTATAAATTTTTACATCCCCATTCGAACGTGTCTTATATACGTTCGGACGGTGATATTAAATTCTGTTCAAATGTATGGTGAACCGCTCAAACGTTCGAGGTTTGAGTTCCTACCATTTGAATACAACATCATTCGAATGGTTTCTGGATCAAACTCAGCGGCCATGGAAACGAAAGGAATCCATTTCTTCCACAAATATCAACTACTCAATGCTGGGTAAACAGTCTGCAGTGGATTTCTGGTCACCTATGGTGGCTATTGACAGAAAGTGGTATTTTTCCTATTTTTTACAAATAATCTAACAAAACTTACTTAGAATAACCCAAACGAGGTATATAAGGAGTGTACCACTAGAAATGAATGACTCTTCGACGACGACAACGTTCGACTGTCTATGGGGTCCATTCAAGCGGGTTTGAATGGTTGTTTGTGGGCAGCAGTGGCATTGAAAAGCCTTTCTCAATACCTTATATGTACAAAACCGTTTGAACGGTTTTGACTTACCGATCAAACAGTATTATTGACCGTTTGAACTGTGTTCATTTCAAATTTAGTAAATTAATTGATTTTTATATTTAATATATTATATACCATATGATATTATATGTATGATATATCATATAGTGATTTCATATATAAATATTATAATATATAGTATTAGTATATGCTAATTATAATATAGTATATTATCATATAGTATATTAGAGTATACTATATGATAATATATTATATGATATTATAATATAATATCATATAATATATACCATAGTATATCACATGCATATATATTATATACATATTATATGTTATATGTATATCATAGTATATGTATGTATGTTATAATATATCATATATACCATATTATATAATATTTATGTATAGACTATATGATATATACCAGTATATCAGTATAGTATATACCATATATCACTATAATATATATCAATATAGTATATATCATATATACATATGGTACATATATTAGTATTATATAGTACATTTATATAGTGTATATAGTACATGTTGAATTTTCTTAAATTTTTGTAAAAAATTATCTTTTTCTATTTTTTTTCCTTAAATTTTACTTCCTACATCATATTCATTGTTTTCCTATGGGCATCCATGCACATAAAACGCTCCAAGAATGCTGCTTTCTTCTTGAAAGTTCTTCTTGAGACTTCGTTTTTTAGTTTATTGACTAGGGTAGTTTCCAGTTTTCACGTAAGGTTGTATGGCAGCCGCTGAGAACGTAGGTCGATGTCTGTTTATGGATCTGGTATCAGTGGTTCCTCAGCCTCTTCCAGAATTGTCTATGGCATACCGTGTGCCGAAATCCAAGGATGGTGAAATGTTCTTTCAGTTCTCTAAGGAGGAAATACTACGCTCGGCAGAACCTTTTAGGTTTTCTATCGTCTTGAAATTTCTTTGAAATCGTCCCTCCTTGGATGACATTCGGGCATTCATTCAAAAGCGCTGGAATCTTGATGGCATTCCAGTTGTTTCTAGTATGATGCATCCTCGAAACTTGTTTATAAGAATGACTTCGGAAGAAGACTACATGAAGGCCCTTTCACATGAAGTTAGTGATATAGATGAGATTCCATATCGTCCATTCCACTGGACTCTAGATTTTAAGGAAGAATAAGAACCAACTATTGTGCTGGTTTGGATCGTCTTACCAGGTTTGCCTCCTAACTATTATCATGAGTCTTTTCTTAAAATTCTTACAGCCCCAATAGGTAGATTTATTAGCCATGATAATCCCACTCGTTGTGCCACTCGCACCGATGGTGCCCTTATTTGTGTGGAGATGGATGTTGCAAACGAGCTTTTACCTCATTTTTGGATTGGGACTCCTGGACTGGGGTCTAGCCGCAAGCAAGAGATAATTTATGAAACTCTGCCGGCGTTTTGTTCCAAGTGCAAAATACAGGGGCATAATGCAAGGACATGTCGTACTGGGAAATAGATTATTGGAAGAAAGGAATGTGTTCGGCAACATGAACCTGTTGTGGAAGAACCAAAGTAAAAAAATAAATCCACCAGTTGTCGAGGAAAAAGAAGTTGAAGCAAATTAGGATTCTGAGGTAAATCTGGTAATAGGTGAATCCTCCACACCTTTGATTGAGGAGTTGGAAACAGAAAAAGAACATGGTTAGTCTCCTGATATTGAGGTTCCTGCAGAGGAAATGAATAATAAGGTGTCGACAGAGAGGAATGACGGAAGACTAGAATGTTCTACTCGGTCGAATGAGGCGGAGTTGGCCACGGACATGAGGAAGGTGGAAGTACTTCCTAGTACAGAGGAGAGGAAGAGGTTTTCTTGGAAGAGGGGTCGATGTCTGATCCAGAACCTGAGATACATGCGGAAGTCTTTCTGCAGGATAAGGAATATCATACGGAAATAGAGGATGAAGTAGGGAAGAGAAACTACCGTAAGAGGCAGTTTGAGAAAATCAGGAGTTCTAAGAAGGTGCTCACTCGAGCCAAAAAATTTTCTCAGTGACAGGTTCCATATGAGTCTGGAATATACGGGGAATAGGTACTTCTAAGGGATGTTTAATGTGTCTGCTGAACAAATGTCAACCAAAGATGGCAGTGTTGCTGGAACCGTTTCAGAGTGTTGATAAAATTCAGATGTATATGCGGGTGTTTCAATTTGATAAGGTAATAACTAATGAGGATGTTGGTGGGAAAATCTGGGTGTTTTGGAAAAATGAAATGGACGTGTAGCTGGTCCGAATGGGATCGTAGTATTTGTCTTTACGTATAGACGACGGATCTTCTCATTTTTTGGGTAATTTTATCTATGCTAAGTGTAATAGAAATGAAAGGCAGATGCTTTGGGAGGAGCTGAGTTCAGCTAGAATGGGTGTGGAGCCTTGTTTGTTTGCTGGAGATTTTAATATAATTCCTTCGGATGTGGAAAGGTGTGGTGGTCAACCAAGGACAAGAGCTGCAATGGATGACTTCAATGAATTCACAGGGGAGAAAGTTTTCATGGTGCAATGGTCAGCATGGATTACTAGAGCTTGGGTTAAAATTCAGTGGAGGATGGAACGTGATTGGAACTCAAAATTCTTCCATGTTTGGTTATCTAATAAAAGGCGTAGGAAAATTCATAAGTTGAGAACTACGGACGGGTTGGAGTTCAATTCACCGGAAGAAATTCATCTTGGTGCCATTGAATATTTTTCTCAGTTCCTACAACAGTCAAATCAGCCAAGAGAGTTGCCGGATTTAACAAACTTGATATCGCCGGTTATTGAAGAAGAGGATTGTGTCCGGCTTTGTTGCATCCCTTCTTTGGATGAAGTTAAAGAGGCTCTCTCGTCTATTCCTATAAATAGTTCTTCGGGGCCAGATGGTTTTGGTGCGGGATTTTTTATGAGCTGCTGGGAGGTGGTAAAAATGGATGTTTTGGGAGCTATCTCAGAATTTTTTCTATCTAAAAGTCTTCTGAGATTTTATTCGGCTTCTTTCATTGTGCTTATTCCAAAGGTAGATGTGCCTTTGGGGTTTGATAAATTTAGGTAGATAAGCCTTTGTTTAGTTTTCTATAAAATTTGCTCGAACATTATTGTGAATCGTCTAACAGGTCTTCTTCCCAAATTCGTATCTCTTGAGCAAGGAGCTTTTATACCTGGGAGGAGTATATTTGAGAATATTAGTCTTACTCAGGAAATGGTTTATTCACTGAAGAAGAAGTCACATGGTGGTAATATTATGATTAAAGTTGACATGGCAAAAGCATATGATCGGGTGGAGTAGAATTTTTTACTGGAGGTATTGAGGTGTTTTGGTTTCCCTTTATCCTTTTTGTGAATTAATTCATACTTGTATTTCGAATGTTTGGTACTCTGTGATACTAAACAGAATGATGAAAGGATTTTTTCAAGGGGTCGGGGACTACGCCAGGGGGATCCCCTTTCACCTTACCTCTTTATTATTCTTCAAGGGGTACTCTCTAGACTTTTGAAACATAGCTTTACGGCAAAAAGGATTGGAAAATTTTCCCAAGCTAGAGGAACTCTTTAGATTTCTCATCTTATATACGCTGATGACATTGTGATTTTTCTGAATGGAGGAAAAACGTCGGTGAGGGAACTGTTATGGGTGTTCGAAAAGTATGAACATTGGTCAGGACAAAAAATTAATAAAGAAAAGACGACCATATTTTATTCTCCAAAACTTTCGTTGGTTCGAAAGAAAGCTCTTAAAAGGCTGACAGGGATCTTGGAATGCTTGTTTCCCTTTAAATATCTAGGGGTTTCGATCGTCTTGGGGCGTCTTAAGCATAAGCACCTGGAGGAGATGGTTAACGAAGTCTGGAACAAAATCAGTGCTTGGCAAATGAAAATCCTATCATCGGGAGGCCGTTTGATTCTTCTTCGGCATGTGCTTTCTTGCATGGCTTTACATATATTTTCGGTTTTGCAGGTCTCTCAATCTATTATCAAAGAATTAAACCGAATGATGAGCACTAGTTTTTGGGGTGAGGTGAATGGTAAAGGAAAAAAGAAAGTGGGTGGCATGGGATAGTATTTGTAAGCCAATAGAGGATGGTGGAATGGGTTTGCGTAATTTGGAGGATATGCAAAAAGCATTGCATAAGCGGTTTGCATGGAACTTAATTCAAGGAGAGTCCCTGTGGGCTAGGTTCTTTAAGGGAAAATATGTGGGCTCTTCACCTTGGTCTCTCATTGACATGAAAAAAAGAACGAGGTTTTGGAAAATGATTGTTAAAAGTATTCATAGTATCCTTAATAATGCAAAGTGGAGAGTTAGAGATGGGAACATTTTATTTTGGTATGATAAATGGAGAGATGGGGGTTCGTTAATTGATGAGTTCCAGATAGTGGGTAATCCAATTCTTAAAGTTAAAGAGTGCAAGTTGTCCAATAGTTGGGATGTGGAGCTGTTGAGTATGTTAGTGGGACAGGATAATGTGGAGGAAATTATTGAGGCTTTGGCCGGCTGTAAGGGAGGGTCTGACGTGTTGATCTAGATGAAGCATGAGGGTGGGAGTTTTTCTACTAAATTCGCTTGGGATTGCATTCGAATACAAGGTTCTAGTATGGAGTGGCATCATTAGATGTGGCATAAGTTGCTCCCACTTAAAATTTCGGTTTCGATGTGGAAAGCATGGAACATGGCTTTGAGCATTGATGATTGTCTTTGACGTATTGGGATCCTAATAGTTTCTCGTTGTGATTGTTGTGACGAAGGTAAGTATGAAGACCAAAACCACGTACTTTTCGAATGTGAGTTTGCAATGAAAATATGTCATTATTATGGAGCTACCTTTGGTCTTCCTCTTGGTCTTACTTGGAGGGAGACGGTAACAATTTGGGTTCGACGTGAAGCCTCAGACTCTCAAGTGGGGCTCATAGTGGGGCTCATAGTGGGGCTTCTACCTTCTATTATTACTTGGCACCTTTACCATAGAAGATGTAATGCACGCATGGAGGGTAGTATTCAGTCTATTAGTTCGGTTTGGCATTCTATGAGAAGTGGATGGGTTTAGTAAGTCGAGATATGAAAAAGATTAGTAAATTTTCTAGGCATGACTCACAGATTTTACAGATATTGAATATTCCAGCGTTGGTTCCCGATAGGAAGTATCTAAAGCTAGTTGCTTGGCAAAAGCCAGCTCAAGGGTGGTTTAAGTTGAATATAGACGGTAGTAGTCTTGGTAACCCAGGTTCTTCAGGGGTGGGTGGTATTATTAGAAATGATCGAGGTCATTTGGTTCACACCTTTGATTCTTATATTGGATTCGGTTCAAATAATAGAGCTAAATTGTTAGCTATTTTGTAGGGTCTCAAAGCCTGTAAGGATCTAGGGATTAATTTTGTGGAAACTGAATTAGATTCTTGAGTGGTGAGCTCGTGGTGGAATAGGTGGAGGTGTGGGATTTGGTACTTGGAAGATTTTTGGTAAGATACTCTAGCCCTAATGGATTCTATGGTGTGCATAGTTAGACATGTTTATAGGGAGGGAAATAAAGTTGCTGATTAGTTGGCTCGGAGTGGTGCGACTGGTCTTAACTCTTAATGAAGATTTCTCAGGGATGTGCCTAGGTTGCTTTGAGGATTAATCCATTTGGATATACTGGGTTTGCCATCTTTGCATTGTTCCTAGCGTCATTTTCAGGTGGCTTTTTGTCCTCAGGTTGGATTGGTAAGATTTTATGATTTTATGTTTTGAGTTAACGTTGTTTGTGGTTTGTTTTACAGGAATGGTTTACTTTGTAGCATTTTAGTACGTCTTGTCTTGATGTTTTTTTTCTTTTGGTTAGAGGCTCCTAGTACTTTTGACACCTGGTTTAGGAACTTTCTTGCTTATCTTGTAACCCTAGGTGCCGATTTGTAACCACGGTTTTCCTCCGCCATAAGTGAGGGTTTATTAATAAAATTTGGGACGAGGTCACTCATGGACAGGTGAACCTTGGCTCTTCTAAACAAAAAAAAAAAAAAAATACTACATGTTATACCATAGTATATGATATATATTATATGCTTATATATTCTTATTTCCTCCTGTACCAAAAGAAATTAACTTTTTAAATGAAGTTTCATTAACCAGATAAATTAATTTTTTAACAAAAAATAGAATTAGAAGAAAAGAAAAACAAATAAGCTTCTTAAAACAAGAATTAAAATATAAAAGGATTCAAGAAAAATTAAAAAACATACTGGAAGGAAAAGTTCATACCCGGACTTCCATATTACTTCGTCCAAAAGGTACGAGAATCATTAGTAAAATCAGATGGTACTATTGACTTTCATAATCTCACATATGATGATATAATAACTATTATTAATAGAACTAGTTTAACTATGTACAACGATTTAAGATTAAAAAAGCAAATGGAGAAAGAAAAGAAATTCGTTAAACAAGAATTAAGTATCTTTTGTGAGCAGTTTGGTTATACTTCATTATTAGCCCATTCAAGAAGACACAAAAAAGGAAAAAGAATTTATAAGAATTATTCTAACAAAAAATGAAAATACAAAAAGTTCTATAAAAGGACAAAAGATAAACAAATATATAATAAACCAATAAAAAAATCCTAAAAAGACGAATAAAAAGAAAAATACATTTTTTGTTATAAATGCAGAAAAGTTGGACATTATAAATCGAATTGTAAAGTCAAACAACAAATTAATGAACTAGATATATATGAAACATTAAAAAAAAAATCTTAGACATTTTTATAATACATTCAAGTGAAGAGGAAGAAAGCTCTTCAGAAGAGGAAGAAATATATTAATTAAAATAATCAAGTTTTTCAGAGCAATCTTCTGATAGTGAATATGAAGAAGATGAGATACAAGTCTGCAATTGTTTCGATAAGAATAATTGTATTTGTAGTAAAACCATTAATGTATTTTCAAAACAAGAAGATATTATATTAGAATTAATAGACAAAATCAATGATCCTCAAGAAAGAAAAGAATACTTAGAAAAATTAAAAGATACTTTTAATAGTCAAAACACTTCAGTAACATCTTGAGCACCTTAAACCTTTTCAGAAATAGTAGGAAGATTCAAATCAGAAATATGAAAAATTATAGTACAGGATCTACAATAAGAAATTAATGAGATAAAACAAGAAATTTGAAATTTGAAAACATTCAATCTTAAACTAGTAGTTTCAAATGAATAATTACTACAAGAAATTATATTATTAAAAATAGATAAAAATGTAAAAAATCTTCATAATAAAAAACATAATAAAGAACATCATTCATAGTGCCCTTCGGACATTATGAATGGAATGTTATCTTGACTATATAATGCTACGGTATTTTTAAAATTTGACATGAAAAGTGGATTTTGACAAATCCAAATTGCTGAAAAAGACCGTTATAAAACATCATTCACAGTGCTCTTTGGACATTATGAATGAAATGTTATGCCCTTCGGATGAAAAAATGGTCCTAGTGAATTTCAAAATATTATGAATGAGATATTTACCCCTTTCACTCATTTTTCGATAGTTAATATAGATGATGTATTAATATTTTCTTCATCTATTGAACAACATTGGAAACATTTAAATACTTTTGTGCAAATTATTAAACAAAATGGATTAGTTGTGTCATCACCAAAAATAAAATTATTTCAAGACAAAATTATATTTCTTGGACATGAGATTTATCAAGGAACTATTACACCAATTAGCAGAGCAATATAATTTGCTAATAAATTTTTAGATGAAATAAAAGACAAGCAACAACTACAAACATTTTTAGGAAGTCTCAATTATGTTGCAGATTTTTATCAATTTCTCAGGCCATTATGTAAATTATTATTTAAAAGATTTAAAAGAATCCACCTCTATGGCCAAAAAAACATACCAAGATTAGAAAATAAATTAAGGCTCATGTTTAGAGATTACCTTGCTTGGGACTCCCATCTCCTCGTACTTCAAAAATTGTTGAATTAGATGCCTCTGATCTTGGTTATGGAGGAATTATGAAACAAAAATTATCAACTGATTCAGAATAGATTGTTCGATTCCATTCAGGATGTTAGAATCCTGCCCAAATTACAATACTATTAAAAAAGAATTTTAGCTATTGTATTATGTATTTCTAAATTTCAAGATGATTTGTTGAACCAAAACTTTTACTTAGAATAGATTGTAAATCAGCCAATGAAGTTTTGGTTAAAGATGTGAAAAACCTGGTTGCTAAACAAATATTTGCTAGATGGCAAGCTATATTAAATATTTTTTTACTTTCATATTGAACATATAAAGGAGAATCTAATTCTCTTCTTGATTTTCTATCCCGATAATTCTTACAGGGAAAATCATGTCAACCTCAAAGTCAAAAGTAAAGTCCAAATCTTCATATGCATGGCCACCATCTCCTCCCTATCCTTCACCTTGTCCTTCTGCAACTCCAAGACCATATACAGTATTGGGGTCATTACCACAAAACATTAGACCATCTTTCAACCCATTCTCACTATTAGCTTCTCCAAAATTACCAACCTATTCCAAAGTTGTTTCCTCTCATTCTTTTTATCCTTCTCAAATTATTAATCCTCCATTATTATCTCAGCCTTCTACATCTCCTATTATCATTAAATCTCACTAGCACCCAGTCTTCCTCATCGAAGCTGAAATTCAACACCTGTCTGACCCCTAAAAATTACTTGATGCCTTTCTTTTACCATATTGACATTATGTTCCACAAAATATTAAGAAAACTCAACATTTTTATGAATTCATATCAGTAGACACTGACTCAATTATTCTCTATGAGATCCATTGTTCCCTTCAAACTCAACTTTCTCCACCTACATCTCTAATTATTGATTTTCATAAAGTCACTATTAAACAGGTTCTCACTTTGGAACAATGGGGAAAAAATCCCTATTTAATAAGGAAGTCTTTTCAGAATGGACAAAAATGTTCCTAAAACAGAACAAAAATTTACGTCATTCGTGGTTCCTTCATTTTAACAAATTACAAGAAATCAATACACTTCCAAGATGGTTTTCACTATGGTGGGACCATTATGGACCTGAACGTCTTCTCCTTCCTCTCCCCCTGTAGGAAAGCCTACGGATTTTTACTTCACAAGACGACAACCCACCAGCATTAAGCCATTGTTCACCACTTCTTCCTCAAAACAAAATTAAATTGGATTATGAAATGGGAATACGTTATCAAACCTCATCTCTCTCTCAAAACCATTATGTTTCTAACCCGCTAAGTTTCTGTCAAATGGTGGAAAAAAATATAATTATGATCATGTCTTAAAAATGTTTTCAGAAATTACCAAAACTCCAGAAGTTCTAGTCTAACGGGGCATATTTCAGGTACGATTAGCATCTATTACCAACAAGAAAGACTTGAAAAAATTAGCCAAACCAATGTCACAAATTTCAGATAGCGATGATGAAGAAGAAGCACATCATTCAGCCAGATTATCTCCGTTACAGCAACCTGCATTCTCACCAGTCCACCAGACCTCTCCTTCTCAACATGCCTCTCATTTTCAGGGAAACTCAGCCGCCTCTCATTTTCAGGGAAACTCAGCCGCCTCTCCTTCTCAAGATTACTCATCCTACCATCCAGTACATCTTATGGATTCCCAAGAATCGTTTGATATGGAACTAGCAAAGTATTATCTCCAGAGTACGTAATTCCAGAAGATTACTATTATCTCAATTAGTCAGCATGACAGAAGAAAGTTGTCAGGAATATTATCTCCTCAGAAGATTATTATTCATGTCAGATTATTGTCGCTGCCCAGAATTATTGTAAAAAAAAATTATATATAGTAATACATTAAAACGTATAGTATAGATATTAGATTATAATAAAACATTTATTAATATTCGTTTGAACGTTATGTCATACCGTTCGAATGCTTAATCAGTGATTGAACATTTTTAGTCATGAAAAAGTACGTTCGAACGTTTTCTAGGGTTTTTGGCGCATTTGAAATAGTGGCGGGAATATCTCCCGCCAATACCTGAGCAATGAAGTAGCATTCGAATGGTACTTTATTACCGTTTGAACATGGGCTCGAAAATTCGTCAAGCAAGAAACATTCGCACAAAGTTATTTTCACATTCAAACGATAAACAACTTAACAAGGCATGTAGGTGACAACTTGTTTCCCTTAATAAGAGAAGTTTTAAGTTGGACGACGACATTTCGTGCACTTTGAACTTATTACGACATTTTTCGTCATAATAACTTCAAAAATTCTACACGAACTTTTTTTTTTATATATAGGAATCATAACATTTCATTAATAAAAGAAAGTTTACAGATAGTTTTCAAGCCAAATAGCTTGAGAAATAAAATCTGAAAAACAATCCCACCACATTGAGATATCTTCAACATTCCAAGCAAACCAAGCTAATTTGTGAGCAACCCCATTGCCTTCTCTATGCACATGTTGAAATTTGCACTCAGCAAAAAGACATTGAAGCTTTTTGATTTCCTGCACTAGTGGATCTAACATAGCAGCAGTTTCAAGCTCATTGTTGAGCACTTGTACAGCCATCAATCAATCTGACTCAACAACATCATTTGGATTCCCATGTTAGCACACAACTGTAACGCTTGTAGGATGGCTAGTAGTTCAATGGCTTCAGCATCTTGCACTTCAAACTCTATCTTACAGCTGCCAATTTAACATCTCCCTTCCCATCTCTGAGCACCAACCCATTCCTGCTCTGTTGATCTCACCAAAAACAGCTCCATCAAAATTTAATTTCAACCAGTCAATAGGTGGTGGTTTCCATTCATAGTAATCTCGAACCTTAGGCTTTGGCAATTGTTTGAGATCTATGAAAGACCTTTCGACAGAAAGAGCATAATCAATAACTTGTTGTAAAGCTATAACTTTCTGCTCATGAATCATTTGGTTCCTTCTCCACCAAAAACCCCATGCCACAGAGAATAATAAGGAGAGCTTATCAGTGATCAAAATCTGCAGAAGTGCTCCCTGTATTAATCACCTTCTCTTCGCAGATGATAGTGTGATATTTTGCAAGGCTGATATGGGGGAAAATATGAAGATACAAGCACTGTTGGTAAGGTATGAACAGGCCTCTGGTCAGAAAATTAACATGGACAAAACTTCCATGATTTTTAGTGGAAATGTATCTGTTGACAGGAAAAAGGAGTTGCTGCAGCTATGGGGTGTAATTGGGGTTCAACAATATGAGAGGTATTTAGGACTACCTCCTGCTGTGGGTAGATCTAAAACAAAGGATTTCACTTAAATAAAGCAAAGGGTATGGCAGAAGCTTCAAAGTTGGAAGGAAAATTTGCTCTCACAAGGTGGGAGAGAAATTCTTATCAAAGCAGTAGCCCTTTCAATGCCTACATACTCAATGAGCTACTACCTATTGGTCTATGCTCAGAATCAGAGGCCATGATGGCAAAGTTTTGGTGGGGACAGAGGAAGGATGAAAGAAGAATTCATTGGATAAGTTGGCAAAAAATGTGTGACCATAAGAGAAAAGGGGACTCGGGTTCAAAGACTTGAGAATATTCAATCTGACTTTGTTAGCCAAGCAAGGATGGAGGATCATGCAGGATACAGATTCATTGCTTCATAGAGTGTACAAGGCAAAATATTTTCCTAATGAAGTTTTTTTGAAGGCTGGTCTAGGCAAAAAACCATCTTTTGCATGGTGAGGTATTTGGGAGGCAAAGAAACTATTGGAACAGGGTTGTATAAGGAGGATAGGGAGTGGTAAAACAACAAAGCTATGGAAGGACCCTTGGATCCCAGGTGACCAATCTTTGATGCAGGAAGACATTTGTGTTATGGATGAATTCCAAGAAGCTCCTGTGGAAAGATTGATAGATCCTGTTACTTAAGGATGGCAGGTGGATCAGTTTAGAGCTTAATTCATTTTCTGACGAATAAGCAGATGATGCATTTGCTTACAGTGAGTACATTGATGATGTTGACGAGATGTTAGATGATGTCATGGGTTATTTATGGATAATTCAACTAGATATGAAGGGAATGCAAACCCACATGACCAACCATCCACCTCGTATACTCCAACAAACATTAATTTTGAGGAGTTGGTAGCCGATACACGACATCCACTTTATCCTTCATGTGATAAGTTCTCAAAGCTATCATTCATCGTCAAGTTGCTTTACATCAAGAGCATTGGTGGTTGGATCGTCAAGTCATTTGACATGGTGATAAGGCTCTTGCAAGCTGCATTTCCCAATGCTCTATTCTCTGACTCATATAACGATGCTCGCCGCTTGGAGCGTGGCTTGGGCTTTAGTTACAAAAAGAAACATGTGTGCCCAAATGATTGTGCCTTATTTTGGAAGGAAAATGCATCGTTAAATGAGTGCCCTAAATGTAACGCATCTAGGTGGACTGTATGCACAAGTAAGCAACGAAGGATACCACAAAAAGTTCTCCGATATTTCCCCCTGAAGCCACGCTTGCAAAGGTTATTTATGTCAAAGAAGACAGCCCAAGCCATGAGATGGCATGTAGAAGCTCGGGTTGACGATCCGACATGCATGCGACATCCAGCAGATTCTAGTGTATGGAAAGACTTTGATCACAAACATGAGAGGTTTTCCCAAGATCCTCACAATGTTAGACTTGCTTTGGCGAGTGATGGGTTTAACCCATTCAATAAATAACTTGAGCAAATTGTACAGCATATGGCCGGTACTACTTGTTCCATATAACTTGCCCCCTTGGTCATGCATGAAAGATCCATACACCATGTTGTCCTTGTTAATCCCTGGCCCTAAGTCACTAGGGAATGATATTGATGTGTTCTTACGTCCTCTTGTCGATATGTTGAAGGAGTTATGGGAAGAGGGTATTCATACCTATGATGCGCATAGTGGGCAAATGTATAAAGATGAGCACTTGACGATAGTGAATACTGCTAGGCACATGTATAAAGATGAGCCTTTCGCCCTTGCATGCCAAGCATTGCAAGTGTTTTATATCACAAATCTTACATTGGGGGGAAGTTGGCAGGTTGTATACAAGATTACAAATAGGAATGTTTACAACATTCGTTTGATGACTTCTGTTGATGATGAGAATGATGATGACGACTCGTCTGGGGGTGAAGCAGAAAATGATGGTTACACAAATCTCCATAACTATCGCCCTATTCTTGAGAGTGAATCAGCCATGGGCGAGCTATTGAATCGAGTTGATGAAGAGAATTTGCCCATTGATCCAGTTGACGATGATTCATTTACTGATGATGACCCACTAGACGATGAGTTGGGGATGGATGACATAAATGACGATGATAACTCTAGTAGCGAGTCTGGGCAACATCTTCATGAGGAGACAGATGATGATGACGGTAATATTAATGAAGTATTGAGTATGTTAATTTAAGTTCAAATTCATAAGGCAGACATGAGTTGCTCGATATATAGTCTATTGAATTTAGAGCAACATGATATATAATCCATATGTGTGATGAACAGTTGGGTTGCCTGCATCCACTCTCTCCCTTCATGCATGAATAAACCATCCATGAGCACCCATTGTGGTACCATGCATTATTGTCATGATTTCCATTTCACAACCCATGATATCAGTAAAATTGTTATCTACAACTACTAATGTATTTATAACCTATTCTATTAGCTGACTACTGTATACGTGGCTATCGCAGACATCGCATGACTTCAATTGTCGATATTGATAAAGGTGGATGAGATGTAAGTGTAAGAACCAAGTTGTGACAATTGATCGCCAATACATCAAGTATTTTATAGTTAACTACATGAGTACTATTATTCCCATCTTGTTGTTGGTTCATCCTTGTGGGTAGGTTTTGTGTAAAACATGTGATTATCTTTAGTGGAAGTTTGTGGATTCAAGAACGGTTTAGCTAATAGCCTCCCGGGGGAACACATGGGATTCGTGTATTATATATTGTATAAGTCTTGTTGGATATCATATGTCCAGACATCTAAGTTTACCAGATGAGTTTAGATGAGTGTTGCGTCTAGGCTGTTGGTAGATATTAAATTTTACTAGAGGCTGTACAAAAGTGTTGTTTTACATTTAAGAAGAGCTGTAACATGTGTCTATAACATGTTAATAGTGATATGGATGAAGAAAGACAAATCTTGCATTGGAATTTTAAACTTAGGAAGTATAGGAGGTTGTTATCTACTTAAAGGAAGTAAAGAATTACTCATGTGATTTTGAATTACATTGTGTGCAGATACAATGGTTACTTTAAATCAAGAGATGTTCTTGGTCCACCTACATCAAAGGTCGAGGCACGAAAGTTGTTGCAGTGGGATGATGAACGATTTCTTTGAAGTGACAGCTAGGGGATTTAGGAGATCCACATGTTTACCATGCAATATTTCGTTAAATGGAGTAATATGGTCACAAAATGGGAATGATGTGTAAATGTATAAGTGAATAATATTCAAACTGCATATGATGACATAGTATCTAGATTGCACTCCAGATGGATAACATAGATTGTCACAGGGGGTTGGAAAATTAGGCTAGACTTTATGAAAAAAGGGTTGGGAATGCAAATCAAGAAATGCAAACACATTAGAGCTATATGCAAAAACCCCAAAAGTCTACATAGATATTTAGGTGTGGTTAAGCTGGCTGAACCAAGAATATAAACAAATCTCGTAAGCACATAATTTAAGAAGAGTTCTCAAAATGAAAGCAACTTAAACTTCATGCACCTAACCATATATGTTATTAATGTAACACATGTTAATTTTTAACATATGTTAATAAAAATAAGAAAAGACACATTAAATATGAGGTTTTGCTGGCTGAATCAGGTATTATGGACAAATCTAGAAAAGACAAAAATTAGTCATGTATTACAAATGAAATAAATTTAATATTCAGGCACCTAAATCTTTTTTCACACTGCAGTAAAATTTATGTATAAAGATGTATTACGTTATATTATGTACAAAGGTGTTGTACAAATTAGGCTCAAAGGCAAAAATGATAAAATTTTTTTGACACTGCAGTCTAATTTATGCAAAGCAGAATTTTATAAATTATTTTGGTAAATGAGAATTTGGTATATAACTTTGAATTTGTGCAAATCTTTAGAGCAGTAGATAAATTTACATGTATAAAGAGGCGGGAGAATGTATAAGGGCAAGATAGTAATTTTAATTTAGGGGGGGGGGGAAATGGCACCAGGGGTCATATCCTAGAGCAGATGGGTTCCTTTGTTTTCTGGACAACTGGCAGTTTCTTGATGGTTTGGTTGGACTTAATATGTAATCTGCTTTTCCATGAAGAGAAATGGAGTGAAGTCATTTTGGTAGTCTAGAAAAGAAAGCTCATTTGCCATCATTCTTGTTCCAGGGAGAAAGCTCCCAGTTCCAGTGGTTAAAGCTTGAGGTTGTCGTCATTTCCACCAAGAAGAGCTGCTTCTCTTCTTCCACTAAATAGAGAATATCAAGTACATTCTCTCCTTGATACAGGTACATGCAACCCAGGCCCAAAACAACGTACAAACAGTTTTGCTTTTCTAATTTATTCCTTATCCTCCTTCTCTTTTGATTGATAATTTATGCACAATATTTAGCTATGTTTTACACAATATAACTACATATTTGCTGCTTCATTTCAACTGTTTTTTGTTTCCTGACTTTGGGATAAATTAGAATATTGGGCTGCAAATGCAAGTCTGCCAACACACTTTTAGACATTTTCAGTTTTAAATGTTGCATTGCAAAAAGGTATAGAACACAGATGTGCCAGCACTTTTGGCATTTGGAAAAAATCTTATTGGGTATCAAATAGATAACGTAAAAACTAGTTGAGATTATTGGTTGTTTTATTAGATGTTTCCCTATAAAAATGAGATTTCAGTAGAGACTATAAAGTATCATCCACCTCTATTTAATACATAGATGTAAGATACATGGTTGATTGTTAAACAAATACAAAACTTCATGGCAGTTTTGGGTTTGAAACTTTGCTCAATATGTAATAGTAATACACTTTATAAGAAGTTAGTAATTAAGTTAAAATCTACTTATAAAAAGAAAAAGTTAAAACCTAATAGACATTCTAAATGGATGGAAAAACCACAAGTATATAAAGTCATACATCCAGCAGAATTAGTCTTTTGGTAGATTAAGAGCTTCAGCTTAAAAAAATGTTCAATGAGCAAGAAAAAAAAATAACAACTATATTTTTCAAGGTTTAATAATAAATGCAACACATATGGAACTTGCCTCTAACTTTTATCGATTTGACAATAACTTGAAAGGCACTTCAGAATCCTACAAGGGGGCAACATTTGCACATTCCCATTACTATTGATTTATCTATGAACCCCACAAAATGAATTACAATAGGAATTATATCCATTAAAGCTTCTTAGTTAATAAATGTATGATCTAAGGTGGGTGAATATTACTTGCAATATTAGTAATTTTCTAGATACATATGTGTAGTAGTGAACATCAAACATTATAAATCAATTCATCTATAAAGGCAAGCTCTCTAGTGGTCTATTTATAATGATTTACTCTATATCTAGAGGCTGGATGATCTATTATCTAGGTTTAGTATGTAAATAGTATATTGATAAGTGCTTACTAGTGTTTTGTTTGGTACATGTTACAACGTTCTTCAGTTGAATTCAAGCAAAGGCAAGGATGTGGAGATCTGTAAAGAGGGGAAGGAGAGGGTGACTCCGGATCATATGTAGCACTCCAGATTCAGAAGCATTGCCTCCGAGAAATATTTTACGAGACGAGGTGGACCCAAATGAATCGACTCAGGCAATAGGATGTGTAGGGGTAAAAGAGAAGGTTTTGGAAGAGAAGGTTTGTGCCTTTTATGATGTATTTAGTGAGTATTATAAATATGAAGAGACTTGAATATTAACATATATGGTTAATGATGTGTGGCAGTGGGAGACAACACCAAATATTGTAGCACCCGGACCCAAAATTTGGGTAGTTGGACTTTAGATTGTTTATTTTTTTATTTATTGGAGCTTGGTATTTTAAGTTTTTATTTTACAAACTAGAGTAGTAATTTTATTTTATTTTATTTTCTTGACACTTTATGTTTTCCCGCATGTTTCTTTTTTTATTTTCCTTCTTTTCTGGTCCCTATCTCTTTACCCGTAAGTTTATTTTTTTGTTTCTCTTTTCGTTCACGTCGTGCATGCACACACACGTCCCGCGTCCGTTTGATTTTTCATCTAGGGTTTTCTTTTCTTGCTCAATCGTCTATTTATATTCATACGAAGGGTACTTGCACCGCTGCCTTCCCACGCGGAACCATAGCCAGTTTTTTCCTCCTCAGCCTCCATCCCCTCGGTTCCTCGCACCTCGAGTCGTGCAGCACCCCGAAGCTCATCCGCGTGCCGCAACGCCGCCAAGCACCGTCCGCGCTGTACCCACATGAAACCACCGAGCCCACTGCCCAGTCACGCGAAGCTGCCACCAGTGCCCATGAAGCCTCTGTTTCACGCCTTGGCTTCCACCAGTTGTGACATCCGAAAAACACAGTTGTCCAACCACCATAAATCACTGCAACTCACCCTCCACCGAGAGCTCCACCGCGTGGTGTTTCCACCTCACGAAGGCCACCACCGTGAGCCACCCCTCTCACGGAAGACTCAACAACTTTTTCCCCTATTTTTGGCCTCCCGAAACAGAGTCCCACACACTGACCACTACGCTGCACCGCACGACTCCAGCCACTCCAGGCCATCGCCACCCGCGGCCGAACACCCTCAGGCCACCCCAGTCGTAGCACCCTCACGGTGAGTACCTCCCTCGGTTACTCCCTCCTTTCTCTCCGCCCTCTCTCGCTCACCTCTCCCTGCCTTTGTCTCGTGCCCAGCGCTGCTCGACGGAAGCTTCGCCGCGCTCCTGCTCTTCTGCCGCACCACTGCTGTCCCTCCAACCAGCCCGTCGCGCCTCGGTTTCCCTTGGGTAGTTTCCGCCGTGCATGTTGTCAGTTACGTAGGTTTTATTTTGGTTTGTCTTCAAATTGCCGTAGTGCCCTTCACTGCTTATATTTTGGGCTTTTATTTTTTATTCTGTATTAGTAAACTATTATTTATTTATGATTACCGAAAACTATTTTTAATATGTTATTAAGTGAAGATTTATGTTAAGAGTAAATAATATTGTTGTATTGTTATTTCTACATTTTAAATATATTTTAGTCTTTTTAATAATAGTTATGGTTTATTTTAAAATATTTTGGGATAATTATATTACTTAGTATTTAGTTTCATAAGTTGTTTTCATTAGTAAATTTAGTCATAGTATTAAATTAGCATTGATGATTTTAGAAAGTGATGATTGGTAATTTTAGGTTTTGAGGAATTAAATAGATTATTTTATAAGCTTAGGATTAAATATCAAAATACGTGATTAATTGAAAATTTATGAGAATTACGTGATTATTTTATAGGCGACGATTAATTATTGTCCGACGTTTTTGAGGTATTTCGAACAAACTAATAAGTTCAGGTAAGCGGGGTTCCTATGCTAGACTTTGCATATAAAATAAAATGAGCTCAGGTTATTTTTGGAAAATATATATATTTGATGTTGAAAATAAATTTGAACTGCCTCAGTTATTTGTTCTGCATTACTCATGAGATTCTGTTTAAGAAGAAATTATTTTCTGTCATGACTGGTGTAGACATGAGCTTATTTCTGACATTCTGTTTCTGAACCCTGAAAAATAGAGTGAATATGAAATTTGTGCATAAATTATGTTGTGATGTGATTTTTGTTCTGTTCTGAAGATTTTCTGTACTCTAATATGATCTGTTGTGATTTCTGAAAACCTCTGGCATAACATTCTGTTTCTGTTTCTGTTCCGTTCTGACCTCGCCACGGGTGTAAAACTGTGGCCTCTGTTCGGGTTGGTACCAACTTTTCTGTTTCTGGTGCACCCACTTTGGAAACAAAGTGGTTTTCTGCGTGGTCTTTCCTATGTGCACACTCGGGACTCTGAGAATGAATAAGGGGAAGATTCACATTCTGTTTCTGCTCGGTTAGCTACCGGGGTTTGCACAACCCTACCACAGGGGTTAAACATGGTATTTGTTCTGATTTGATAAGATAAGATATGATGTTTCAGTTTATGCTATGCCAAAGAGATTTTTTATTATGAATATTTTTGAACTATCGCTCTGACATTTTTTATAACATGTTCTGACGTTGCATTTTGAAACATTATTCTGATTCTGCATTCTGAAATGAAATATTTTGTTCTGTATTCTGGTTTCTGTAAATGCTCATGTTTACACACTAGTATATGTCCTCTGCTTACTGAGTTGTTGGTAAATCACCCCTTATCTCCATATATTTTTCAGATAATTTTGATGATTCAGCTGGAGAACAAGAGTAGAAAGTTTAGCAAGGTGTAATGATTGTAGTGAAATAAGTGTCTGAGGGTACAAATGCTTATTTGAGAGTCGTAGTTAGTAGCTGATTTTATTTTTCGGGTATTTGATTTGATGAGTTGAGGATGTGTTCAAGTTTTTTGAGAATTTTTAATTTATGTTATTGGGGATTTCTTTATTGTCGCCATGGAGAAACTTAGATTTTTGGTTTGATTAAGTGTATTAATATTTTATGGGTCTTTTTTCTGGAGTTTATAGTTGTGTTATTTAAGTTAATTTTAAGTATTAAGAGCTAACTCTCCGGAACTCTGGGAACGGGGCGTTACAAATATGGTCGATTTTTATAAACAAACACATTGGTCAGCACGGAAGGGTAAATTCTTGAATGTCACAACTGAACACAATTATGTGGGACATACTTGTGTTTGAATTAACATGTGTTAGACTATAAATTAGATCAAAATTAACAGGATATTTGATTTTCTTTCATATTATTTTCAGAATATCATGGTGGAGAGATTGAATGAAAAAGATCCTGAGGAGGACTATGATGAAGCGGCGGCTGACATTTTCAAAGACGTGTTAGGGTTCAAATGAGGGTACTCATAGGGGATGGGGCACATGGTCATTCCTGACCCCTCTCCTTCAATGAAGAAGAACAAAGCTTTTATGCGTCTAGCGGAGGAAAATGAACGGAATAAGAGTAATGTGGAAATGTATAAGGCCAAACTAGACCAGATGATGGTTGATATTGTGGCATTGAGGAGGAATTTTTCTGAATACGAGAAAGAAATGAACTTTCGGGTATCGGAGTTGGAGCAAAATACTGAGTCTCATAGAGAGACTTAGCAGGATGCTCAGGCGTCCTAAGTATAGTATATATTTTTTTGTGGATGAAACAATCCAATGGCCATTGGGGTTTGTAGAAATGCAAATATTTTCCTATTTGCAATGAATATCACTATTTGTTAGGTTGGGTATGTTAGAACTAGTGCAGGAAAATTAACAGGAGTTTTGGTCTATTTTTTGCATGCATTTTGTATTGCGTTATGATATGTAAGTCAATGACTTTTGAATGTCTTGCTGCTTCAGAGAGACTTGTGGTTATGAATGGGTAATTCCTGGCTATAATTTGTGCATATTATTCTCAGTTTTGTAGACTGTGTATATATTAAACCGGACCTTGTAGGCTAATATGATGTTTGCTTTCAACGTATGCAGGTTTAAGCTGTCTCAAGTATAACTTAACTGGAAAATTGATGGAAGGATAGAACAGTAGTTGGTGGAGATACAATAAGTTAAGGTTGCTGGCAACATTCGCATTAGAAGGATTTGATAGCAGTAAGTATTATTTTTTCAGCCCATTTCTTATTTTTTATTCAAGTTAATCATGGTTGTCTACATGGTGGATGACTTGTCATACTACATCCTTGGTTGGCACATATTTGAAGCTGTTAAGGTGCAGAATGGAGTTTGGTTAGTGTTATTCCCATCTTATTATAAGACTATGGTTCTCAAGTAGCTTAGACCAACTTCAAACTAGTTGGATATGCACTCTGGTCAGAATATAACTCTATTTTGGTCTCTCTCTCAGTAGATATAACGTTCACATGTTACATTCAGGTTGTAATTCAAATATACATTTCGGAAATGGTCAGTAGTAAAGTTTACATTATATATAGATGTGTATATATATTGATAGTTGAGCCAAAGTTACATGAGACTAATGGCCATGTAAAAAAGATATAGTTTCATAGCTTTATTCTATTATCCTGGAGAGACTTGTGGTTATTATGTTGATGATGGTAGGTGTTAGAAAATTCATGATTGGTTGTTATTGACATTTACAGATACTTAACTGAAATAATTTGCAAGCCATTGGGTGGTTTGGTTGGTTTAAACTAGTTGGCTTGTGGGGCACCAAGCTCAAAGACTATTCCATGCATGCTTTAATTACCTGCATTAAGTCACCCAGATTAGCCATGCATGATGATCTGTTTTTCCTAATTTGGTCCATGCTTGATGACTTGTCAGGCATGAGAACCATAACTAATTGACAAGAAATATCTAGTGACGGGTAGGACCAAGTATTCTGCTATAGCAGAATAAATTGAAGAAATCATCATGTATACGTCACTGCAGTGTTTAAAATAGCATAAAAGTTGGTAGATATATATATATATATGTATCTATATATTCTTTCATGCTTTATATGAATACAATAACTTATTACTTATAAAAAAAAGCATATATATCTACCAACTTGCTCGAAATTATTTTGAGATTGAACTCCCACGACATTTGGCATTTTCCATGCATGACCCTAGGATATTCTTTTTGGGAAGCCTCATGATTTGTGATTAATGCACTATGAAAATAATTAAACCTATGTACAACATGTTACAACAGTTATCATGTTACAACAAAACTTATATGGATCATTAAGCCTCATTATTTGTGATTCAACTCTTGATATCATTAGTAAGCTTCCCTGGCCATGTCACTTCCTTGGCCATATAAGTATTAATATCAATGGACATAGTTCTCATCAGAAACATTTCTCATCAACTCCCAACATGAATGGCTAGACTTAGGAATTGGTGTATGAAATGAAGGGGGATTCAGAAGAAAGACGTCAGCCTTTATTTGGCCAGTTCTTTAATGTAATTGTTAACTATTTGCTGTAATTTGCCTTTGGTAGTGGCATATTGTAATGTTCTAGCTACTACCTTTTCCTTAAATAAATATTTACTATTGGCTAATACAGTTAAGCATGGATGACAATTTTTTCAGGAGGATTTTATGTAACGCCCGTCCTTATGGTGGAACTTTTTCCAAATATTTTTATAAAAAGGACGACGGGAATTACCGTCCTGTTTAAAACTTTTCACTTGCATACCCAGGGTGCAAGACTCCACGTTCATAATTTAAAATGTGCTTTTATCATAAAAGAGGTTTACAGCGGAAAACATAAGTCTTACAATAAAAAGGTCTCTCGTACGTTTAAAACTCGTGCCTAGACTTCCGTGCTCTTCCCCATGGGCCGTGTCCATCTTGATCGTGCAATTCCTATGAGGGGGAGGGACATACATAAAACTAAAATAAGTCAAAGACTCGTAAGCATTACTTCATACCTTTAAAAATATAACAATATAGGTTTTCAATCATGCATTCATCATTCGTACATACTATTACGTGCGTGCATGCGTGTGTTCGTTTGAAAACTTCACTGGACGGGGTTTTTCTCTTTTAAACGTGGGCTTCATTTTTGTAAAACGTTTCTCCCGTCAGTGCCTTCATTTCTGCAAGAGTTCGTGCATGTTTACGTGCGTTCTTTTGAAAACGTCACTGGACGGGGCTTTTCTTTCAAAAGACTTTCCTTTCTTTAAAAACGTGTCTCCCGTCAGTGCCTTCATTTCTTAAAGATTCGTGCATTCGTACATGCGTGCATACATCCATTCATTCTTATCGCTTTCATAGGCCAGTACACACTGTTACGCCCCGTGTGTATGGGGTTAACAGTCTTCCTTTGGACCCGGATTCCGCACCTAGCCACAGGTGGGGAATCCCTTTTCATAGGGGGCAGTACTGGGTGCACATCCAGTACTACTTACCCGGCATTGCAATCTGCTCATTCATTGTACCCTTTCATTTCAGTCATGTGGCCGTTTCGTATCTTCATACATTCATGCTTTCATTTCTTCTTTCTTGCTTTTTGTTCATGCGTTCGTTCGTTTATGTCAGCTCGAAAGAGCTGATGCTTTCGTTCGGTTCTTTCTTTCATTTACAGTCCTTTCTTTTCGTGAGAAAACATTTATTTTCGTGAGAAAATATCGTTTGGTGCGTATGCCCAAAAATGGTCTTTTCATCTTTTAGTTCATTTCAGTTCTATCTTTTCTTTAACAGTTCGTTCGTGGAAAACTTCATTTATGAACATACATGGGCTTAAACGTCGGCTTTCGTGGCATCCCATAAGCGTCACCTTTGAATGCCGTCTCTCATGGCATCAACGAGAGTCACCTCGTGGCGCACATGAGGGCGTCGGTTCGTAGGATTCACAAAAGCATCCGTTGTCATGCCCTCATGCATCTTCATCAGTTTATGGATTTTCTTAGAAAATACATACAATAGATACAGCGTATAGTCATCCATTCACATGCATACAATTAATACTTTGGATGCGTAAAAAGGGGCTGCCAATTTGGGGCCGTACATACTTATACCTTTTAACAATTAGCACTTTCTTCCTTAAAAACGTCTTTCGTTTCTTTTCGTGAGTATCTTAAGGAAAATCGTTTCTTTATCTTTGAAAACTCTAGAAGAGTATGAACGTAACACATACCTAGACTCCATGCTACTTGCATGTCATGCAGTCCATTCATGCTTGTCAGATGGCAACCTACATGCATACACATAACCTTAATGTCATTCTCTATCTAGTACATAAGCAACTTGAACTATAAATAGAACTACGCTATACTTGGAACACTCTCCTTCTATCCCGTGCACTTACGTGCCTTTTACTATGTTAAAACCTTCGGGGACCCATTACGGTCACCCCATCTTCTAACTCATGTCTTGCCTCGAGTGCTCATCCACTAAAGTGAACTCATGATTCACCTTAGGATTAAGACACTAAGGCCTCTGTCTTATTCTTCTCATTAACCTCATTCCGACGCATGACTCAAACCAACTAAGTCACGCATGCCGTCCTTAGACAGTACACCCGTCACTTTCTTCATGCATCTTAGCCCATACAAATCCTCATCCCCATCCAGACAAGCTATACGACTCTAAGCCAACTTTGGGGCTTAAGCACCGTGTAACTATACTCAGGATAGATTACCCATTACAGATGGTGAATCCATCTGGCACATGTGTCTAACCAGACTACACATGTACTCTACCCCTTATCACCTAAGATCAACATATATAACACGTTGATTACCAGCTTCAAGGGACAAGGGTCATACTCTGATACCAACCTTCTCTTAACTCGGTTAGCATGACTCCTCATGCTATCCGTCCCTTTTGACAGTTCATCCCAACACTTGACACGACAAGACTCCATTCATAACTACGTTTCATGTCACGTTATATAGCCTGAGATTGCTCTAGTGCTACACTGTGACCTTGTCGTGTTACCTAGCATTCTACTACATCACTCCTAACTCATCACGAGTACGGTTCCTCACGTACTCCCATCACCTCGTGACATCTCGTCACATTACAGTTACACCATTTTTACACTTTAACACTTCACCCATCATAAGCATGACTTCCAATAACCACGTCACTTTGTGACGTTGCCCAATCATGCTTCCGCTGCATACTCTTACACTTATTTCACTACTTCACCCATCACAAGCACGACTGTCATTAGTCAATGTCACTTCGTGACATTCCTCAGTCATGCTTCCGCTGTGCACTCTTATACTCGCTCTGATACTTCATGTATACTCCCAGCTGTAAGTCCATAATAGTGACACTTGTCACCTCAGACTACAGGTTATGCCATAACTATTTCGAGACACTGTTCCATAGTTCTCGACACTATCCATCATGTTCCACGCCCATCAATCACATAACCATCCTTATCTCTACGACACGCCACACGGAGTGTCACTGTTACATGGAGTACACTCCATGTATACTCCCTTCATACATACCACATCACCATTATGGCATACCTGCCATATGGTACATCAATCCATCACATGGAGTACGTTCCACATGTACTCCCTTTACATACGCTCCATCACCACTATGGCCTACATGCCATATGGTACATCACCCATCATATGGAGTACGTTCCACTTGTACTCCCTTTACATACGCTCTATCACCACTATGGCCTACACGCCATATGGTGCATCACCCATCATATGGAGTACGTTCCACTTGTACTCCCTATGATGGAGTACGTTCCACTTGTACTCCCTTTACATACACTCCATCACCACTATGGCTTACACACCATATGGTACATCACCCATCATATGGAGTACGTTCCACTTGTACTCCCTTTACATACGCTCCATCACCACTATGGCCTACACGCCATATGGTGCATCACCCATCATATGGAGTACGTTCCACTTGTACTCCCTTTACATACGCTCCATCACCACTATGGCCTACACGCCATATGGTACATCACCCATCATACGGAGTACGTTCCACTTGTACTACCTTTACATACGGTCCATCACCACTATGGCTTACACGCCATATGGTGCATCACCCATCATACGGAGTACGTTCCACTTGTACTCCCTTTACATACGCTCCATCACCACCATGGCCTACACGCCATATGGTGCATCACCCATCATATGGAGTATGTTCCACTTGTACTCCCTTTACATACACTCCATCACCACCATGGCCTACACGCCATATGGTGCATCACCCATCATATGGAGTACATTCCACATTTACTCCATCCATACACACCATATCACCACTATGGCATCCCCGCCATATGGTATATCACTCCACTACATAGAATACACTGCATATACTCCATGCATGTTACGCCACATCACCACTATGGCATACACGCCATATGGTACATCAATCCACCACATGGAGTACATTCCACATGTACTCCTTTTACACGCACTATCCACAGAGTACACTTCTCCGTGTACTCATCTCGTTCTACCATATGCCAGGAGGGTATATTTTATATATACTCTCATTGTCTCACATTACGCCACATACAAAGTACACCCAGCATGTACTCTTCCCATTCCACATACACCACGCCATCTACACAACACATGCCCACAACTACACTGCACAACACCACCACTCCATAATTACAGCACAAACCCCACAACTGCATTACACAGTACAGTCCACAACACTTCACAATACACCCAACACTTCACAGCACCCTACATGGCACAATGGACTTCCATACGACATAGATAAGCCCAACACTTCACAGTGCACTACGCGGCACAATGCACCTCCATACAACACAGATAAGCCCAACACTTCACTACACAGGATGCCCAACACTTCATCACACAACTCCACTTCACAATGCCACAACTCCATTAATACTAACAGCACAGTCCACAACCTAGTCAACTAATTAATATCTAACATAAATACGAGAGATAGAGGGTTATACCATCGACGGGATAACCCGTGCGTTGCTCGTTGACCGTCATAGCCGATGATGTCGAAAGAGTCGTACGTGGTGGCTAACTCACGTACGGTGACTGTTTAGACGTTTGGCTAGGTGTGGTCTTGGAAGGACTCGTGATGGCCTTGTGATGGTGGTGAGGGGCATAACACGGCGGCTCTAGCCATGTGCAGTGGCGGTCAACCACACGCAGTGACTGTCCATCACGTGCAGTGATTACCCATCACATAAAGTGATGGTTTGGACCTAGGGCTTGGCTAAGGAAGGTGCGGTGAATCTCGTGGTGGCATCGAGGTGGCGCCACGGTGGCTCACAGTGGCGGATCTGGCCATACCGTGGAGGAGAAGCCATCAGAGAGTGAGAGAGAGTGTGAGAGGAAGAGATTGGCATGGATGGACTCGCCGAAGGGAGGGAAGGCCAATGGTACCGGCGGTGAGGGCTGAAGGCGCACGGCGGCGCCGTGTTGTCCGTTGGAAGCTTCGACATGGGGTGGAGGCTGCCTACGTAGTACGCTGGGGAGAAGGAGGAGAGAGAGGGTTACGGGGAAAATGAGAGGGAAAGAGAGGGGTCTGGGGATCTACATAACGATCTAACGACGAGGAATTAAAATACTAATTTGAAGATGCGTAAAACATTAACTTAATTAAAAGCACTTAGAGGAATTAAGGTAAATATTATTTTAAACTAACTTTAGTTTATAAAATAATATTCTTCATCATTAATAAAATGATGAAGTCTCTCTTAACATATTTAAAAAAGTTAAACCATTTAATTAATAAAAGCTCTCAACATAATTTAAATCTCATAATATCTTAAATAATTAAAATCATTTTAATAATAATATTAAAATGATTTCCGGCAATTGTAATATTTTTGGAGCTCTTCAAGAATATTATGATTGTCATATTTAAGATCAAATCTTAATTCAATAATGATTGAAATACTCCTTATAAGTATTTCCAGCATATTTAAAACACTGGGCGTGCCCTAGAAGTCACACGATATCTTTCGAGACACGCCATCATGGTTCGACACGCATAACGTAACTCGCAGTCACTAATGAGAAAGGCAGATGATCACATAATCTTTGCCTTCGGGATTTGCTTACGTCATAAAGACGAAACATACGTCAGAAAGAGAGAAGCATACGTAAGAAGAAGGAGCTGGGTATTACATTTTAGGACACCATGCTTTGTGGATCAAGAGGGAAATATTAATGATGTTTTCAAGAACGAAGACTATCTCAGTGAATTAGCATTACTGTCACATGAGAGGTTTACTACATTGACGTATTTTAGTCCCAAACATATCATCCATGCTTTTGGGCTGTACTTTGGTTATATTTGCAGACATAATTGTATTTTGATGGCCTTAATTGACTGGTTAACCGAGTGGACATATTTGTAAAGTACAATATTAATTATGTATAATATATGTTGGTAATCTGAATTTTTGGTTGGATTAGTCTTTTGGGTGTTGGTTACATTTGTTGATGGATTATTGTGTTGAGAGAGGTTCAATACTGGCCTATTTGTGAGATAAATGTAGGAAGACTTTATTTTTGGTTAGATTGTTTGTGGGATTGATTGGTAGGAAACTTACTTTTTTCATAGTGGCAGACAGTAATCCGTAAGAACTTTTTAAAAAGAGTTGATTTGGTGGGAAAACAGGTTAATGAAACAATTGTATTTCCCGCGACTATTATTCTTGGGTAATTATATTTTTCGACCGATGACGATGATGGAAAATATATAACAAAACTGAGTAAAACATTTTATTCCCACCTACAATTGTAATGAGAAAACCTCTTTTACCATGAAATAATACCCGTGGGATATAGTAATGATCGCTTTTGCTACGAAATGAGCTTAACCGACAATAACCATTTACAATCACTTCAGTTCATAGCAAGTGCTCTTTTCCCACCAATTGATAGTGGTGGGAATACCCTATTTCCACAAGAAGTCACCATCCAGAGTAATTTTTTCCCATGAATAAATTGGTGGGTAAAACTTAAAATACATGACTTTTGCCACGAAGTAAATTTATGGATATAGTAGATTTTCCACGAACATTTTCATTATGGGCTAGTTATTCATCAACATGGATTTAGCTTACCAAATAATTGGATTCAAAGCAATTGTTGGATTCAAAGTGAATTCTTTGGAACAACCCAAGTGAGCACCAAGGAGAGCAAAAATGTTTGCCCCCACGCAAGCACAATGGAGAGCAAAATAGATTATATACTTTCTCGTTTGGGCAGTTCCAAAATAGACGAGAGACTTTAGAAATATGTAAACATTTCAATTAACTTCCTGTATTAACATTAGATATGAAGTCACATTTTTCATAAATTTGAATTTACCCTTCTTGGCAATAGAATTAGTTTTCATTTTCATGAAACTGCATATATTTATCTATCTTGAAAAAATAGAGCATAACCAGGTGGTAATAATATTTGTTATTACTTTCTTGTGGTTTTTAGTTTAGCTTTTGGTGTCTACGTTTGTTATCGTAGGCTTATTTAGCTTTTGGTTTTGATGGTCTTTAGAAAAATCTCAACCCCGTCTCTTGCTTACACTTTGTTTAGTTGCTAACTTGGTATAACAAAAACGATGGTGGTAAAATGAATGTTCATTGTGAGTTAACTTCCTATGTTCAATTTGGTTTTATTTTGCTCAACCATTTTAATTCTTTTTAGAAAAGAGAATATCAGTTTACCCATTTTGGCTTCTCAATTTGTTTGCATGGAAAGGAGGATAAGGTTCTGATTAATGGACCTAAAGGACCAATGGTTGCATTGTGCTCATTGCTTTTTTTCCTAATTCAAAATTGTCATCTCGATTACAAGATATAAATGTACAATGACAAGGCTTGACCAGACATAAAGAAAGGACAATATATAAAGCTAGAGGACAAGAATAAAGCAAGAGGAAGGGACTTGAAGGGGGGAGATGGCAAGACTGTTGAGCGAGGGATCTACTTCTCTTGAGGCTACCTTGGAGCTGGGAATCACATGGAAGGAGGAAAGAAAGAGAATGAAAGGGCTCTTAGACGATTGTCGAGAGCTTAGTCAGAATAGAGAGCTTGTATTGAGCCATGTTTGTATTGGATTTTACAAACAAGAGCTGTGGATGTAGGCCTCATTGCCGAATCACATAAATGCTTGCTATCTTGATTTGCAACCATTTATCGCTAGCCATGAATGAGTATTATGAATTTGAAAAGTGCTCACCCCTAGTTGTGCACTATGAAGAGCAAAAGTGCTTCCCACACAGGCGAGCATTGGGGAAAGGCAAAGTGCTTGCCCCCTAGGCGAGCACCATGGAAAGTATGAAACTCGGTACTTTCACAAGCATTGTGGAAAAGCAAACTGCTGCCCAACCATGCAAGCACCATGAAAAGGCAAAGTGCTTTCTCCTAGGTGAGCATCGCGAGATTGCAAAGTGCTTATCACCTAGGTGAACACCATAGAGAGCAAAAGTGCTCACCACCCTAGCAAGTAACATGGAAAGACAATGTGCTCGATCCTAGGAAACCATCGAGATAGCAAAAATTATCACCCAAGGTGAGCACTATAAAGAGCAAAAGTGCATGGCACCCAAGCAAGCACCACTAAAAGGCATAGTGCTCACCCCTGGCAAGCACAACTTAGAGCATAGTGCTCACCACCTTGGTGTACCATGGAAATCGTGGTGTTCACCCCATATGAGCACCAGGGAGAGCAAAAGTGCTTGCCACTTCGATGAGCAATGTGGAAGGGTAAATTGCTCGCCCCTAGTGAAAATTCATGAAGAGCAAAATGGCAAGCCCGTAGGTTAGCACCAAGGAGAGTAAACATGCTCATCACTTGGCCAGCAACGTGAAGGAGCATGAAACTTGCCACCTTGACGAGCATGATGGAAACACAAAATGCTCATCCCTAGTAAGTTATAGGGAGAGCAAAAGTGCCCAGTGCCAGCTGAGCACCAGAAGAGCAAAAGTGCTCATCCCCAACTAAGCACCAGGTAAAGTAAAAGTGCCCATTGCCAGTTGAGCACTGGGTATAGAAAAAGTTGTGAGGACCGTGCCAACAAAAGAGGATAGACCACCTTCCGGGAGTAAAGGGAAGGCGAAGAGGGAGCATTTCATTGGCAAGTGGAAGGTAAAGTTGATTTTCACTCATTTGTTTGGAGAAAAATGAGGAAAAGTGGTCTACTTAATGCAGCTAGTCCAACGGAAAAGTAAGCGGCACCATCTAGAAAGCCTAGCAGACACATCCCAGCATAGGCTATAACAAGGACTTTCATCCCGTGCCAAGTGAGCAAGTACCTAGGAAAAGAACGAAGAGCTGAAGAGCCTCATAATTCTACAAAAGGCTCCATTCTTACAAAGGGGAGGAAGGCTGGTACTGAAAGGCGAGCAACGGTGAAGGAAAAGACCCATGCGGATGTATGAGATTTTTGGGATAACATGGAAACACTTAGATGGAATGGCATGGCAGGCCAGTGGTACTATAGACCATATTGTCTAAACCTATAGATTTGATCGGCTGCCACTTGGGAGACCCTCATTCAAGGAGAGACTGTTGATTGAACCCAAGGCAAGCCGTAAGGACATGTGTGCCTTAATCGAACAGTCTGTCTCTGTCATGCTGCAGTGGGATGACCGAGACCAATGGGCTCTTATTCAAGCATGCCTAGATTCAGAAAAACGTCAGAAGGACAACTGACGATCTCGTTCTATAAATGGCTCTAGGAAAAAGCCAAGATTTCACTTTTGAGAAACTAAGGGTTCGAGTCTTTTGGAAGTTGAAGTCTCCGAAGGGAATGAGTAACTTTGGACAGAGAACAGTGAATGGAGCAGTGCAATACTGCCATAGCATTTATAGTACTGTGAGGTAGGTTAACTTCTAAAATAGTACTGGGAAATGCGAGGAAAATGTTGTGGGTATGTTATGGGATTTGCATTGCATACTATGTAACCCTTTCTTTTATGTTCATGAAATAATAAATGTGTTACTTTATTATATTTACAGATATCCTTCTTTGTGATTGTAAGATCTTGACGTCTGAATGGCTCGGACTTTGATATGGTAATTTCGGGTGTGAATGTGTGTTCGTCTTACTATGTGTCAATCATCATAGATGGGTAGACGTTTCCTCAGGCCATTCCTATGAAACGTTGCCACCGATTTCATATGGGAAGGAGAATGCCTCGTGATGAATGGGGTGAAACATTTTCGTATTGGCCTCACTTATTAGACGGGAAGGAGAATATCCCTGGGTGTACCATGTGTGGTGTCTTAGAGTTGGTTGGCCTGACTGATATGCTCTCCTTGTGCAACATGTATATCTCTATGTAAGAATAGATGAATTGAAATAGGCAAATTAGCTTGCTCGTTGGTCAGGTGAGAGTGATTCCCCAATTTTGAACGGTGAAGTGATTTCCCTCTATTTGACTTATCTCTATATGAGATGTGATGAGGTTTTGTGTGATGAGATTCTCTCTAATGCAATACGTTGAGTTTTACAGGCTTGAGAAGTGGGTGATTCCTCACCTTGGCGATATAGATATTGGCACACTTGAGTTTTGCATAAAGGATAATTCCTCGGAAGGAGATTCCTCGCCTTGCACTATGCATGTGTTCACAGTCCTTTTTACATAAAATTGTGCATTATATCATCACGTACATTGTCTTGCATTTGCAATCTTGTCATAATTGTTTAATGTACCTATGATTTCACATATCGAAACCATAGACTTTGATACAGAGTTAGCTCTAGCAGAGTTACCCGAGGAAGAAGGACCATCCTAGCCCGAGCATAGAGAAAGAGGCATGTCTCTATTATTAGTAATTGAATTTTCCCACCGTAGTTTTGTTAATTAGTCCGGCGAACAATTGTGTTCGCTTTATCGTATTTGGATATAGGGATCAAACAGATGGTTTTGTATTATTATTTTAGGAAATGAAGTGATATATGGATATTTGAGAGTTTATGAACCTATTTTTGGTCTAAACTCTAGTACAAATAGCACTTAACCTTATTTATTCCATAGTGGTCACTTAACCTTATTTATTCCATAGTGGTTTAAATGACTATTCACTGACATGCATTCGCTACTCGAGCAAAACTTCAGACAGATTGTTAGATCAACAGTTGCTTGACAGTCATCTTGAGAGAGACCCAATACAAATTGTTCACTCGACGCTCAGTTTGAAGGAGATCCAGGTAGAGTGTTCACTTGACATTCTGCTTGAGCGAGTTCTAGACGTATTGCTTGCTCGAGTTTTGCTTGACACTCTGCTCGAGCAAATGTTCGTATTAGGATTTTTTGCGCCGTTCAGTATAAATACATGCTTATTTTCATTGTATTGTACATTACAATAGCCAGGATACAGAGAGAGAAAAAAAAATCATTTTGTGAGAATCTTGAGAGTTTATTGGATCTATTGGGACTTTATGATTGATCTTTTGTGCTCCACCTTTGTGAGTTCATTGAGACCGATCCCACTAGTAGACTTAGGATTACTTTGAGCCGAACTACTTAATATTTTGTTTGCTTCCACTTTTAGACTTCAAATTAGCCTCTAATAACTAGTTAATCCGAACAAACTAGTATTAGAGTGCTAGGCTCTGTGGAAGATCTTGAGGGATGGCTATGAAAAAGTTTGAGTTGGAGAAATTTGATGGTCAGAATAATTTCAGTCTATGGCGCATCAAGATAAAGGCTCTACTACGACAACAAGGTTTGTCAAAGGTCTTGGATGGGAAAGTGTGGGATGATTCTCTTGCACTGAGAAGGGAAGAAGAAGAGAAAGCACATGGTGCTATTCTGTTGTCACTATCTGATGGAGTTTTGGGAGAGATTTATGATGAAAAGACCACTATTGGTCTTTGGAAGAAACTTGAGAGCCTGTATATGAAGAAGTCTCTTACAAACCGTTTGTATCTGAAGCAACGGTTATACATGCTCAAAATGAAGGAACGTACTCATATCTCTAAACATCTAGATGAATTTAATAAGATTATTATGGTATGGATTTTGAGGAATATTGACATTAAGTTTGAAGAAAAAGATCAAGCCTTAAGTTTTTTGTGTTTTTTGCCTATGTCATTTGACAATTTTGTGAACTCAATGTCGTATGGTAGATATACTATTTCCTTGGCAAATGTGGAATCTGTTTTGAATTCTAAGGAGTTGATAACTAAGTTAAATTTGAAGGGCACAAAAAATCAAGCTAGTGGTTTGTTTGTTAAGGGTTCCTCTAGCTAGGGCAGATCTAGTGAAAGGGGTTCAGAGAAGAGTATGGGTAAATCCAAGGGCAGTTCACAGTCAAAGTTTAACCAGAAAAATTTAAGTGTCATTACTGTCAGAAATTTGGTCATTACAAAAATGAATGTCCTAGACTGAAGAATAAGGAGGAAGGTACTAGTTCCTTTAATGTCGTTAGCGTTGCTGATGATAAGTCTAACGGCTCAAATATTGTCTTAGCAATAAGCGGCTCCAACAATCGCTTTGGTGACAAGTGGGTTATAGACACATCTTGTACGTTTCATATGTGTCCCAAGAGAGATTGGTTCACTTCCTATGAACTAGTCAAAGTGGCTCCGTTCTAATGGGAAATGATATGGCTTGTAAAATTGCCGGGATTGGTTTAGTTAGGATTAAAATGTCTGATAGGGTTGTCAGAACTTTATTAATGTTTGACATATCCCAAATCTGAAGAAAATCTTATTTCTTTAGGTGTTATTGATTATCTGGGTTTCCGGTACACTGGTGAAGGTGGAGCTATGAGAGTTAGTAAGGGTTCCATTATTGTAATGAAAGAAGATAAGACTGACGGTCTTCATTTCCTTCAGGGAAATATAGTGACAAGTGCAACTGCAGTATCTATTTCAGATGATCTAGACTCAGACAATACCCGTTTATGACACATGCATCTGGGTCATAAGAGTGAAAAATGAATGTCTATTCTAAGTAAGCAGGGTTTGTTGTGTTATAAGAAGATAGAGAAACTTGACTTTTGTGAGCATTGTGCCTTTGGAAAACAGTGGAAAGTTCAGTTTACTACAGTTGCTCACAAAACCAAACGTACTGTGGACTATATTCATTTTGATATTTGGGGTCCATATTCTGTTCCATCAAAAGGTGGTACTCAGTATTTACTCACATTTATTGATGATTACCTAAGAATGGTCTGGGTTTAATTTCTGAAACAAAAGAGTGATGTATTTGCTAACTTTAAATAGTAGAAGGTTTTGATTGAAAATTAGACAGGCAAGAAGGTAAAGCAACTCCGAACTTTCGAACTGACAATGGAATGAAATTTTGTAGAGGTGAGTTCGATGAATTCTACAAAGATGGATGTATTGTCAGGCACCGTATAGTTAGACACACTCCAAAACAAAATGGAGTAGTTGAACAGATGAATTGGAACCTCTTGGAGAGAGCCCACAGTATGCTTTTGAATGTCGACTTATCTAAAGATTTCTAGGCTGAAGTAGTCAACACAACTGCAATTTGGTTAACCTCCCTCCAGCCACAACTATTGAATTCAAAACTCAAAATGAGCTATGGTCTGGAACTCCTGCTAATTATTCCAACTTGAGAATTTTTTGTTATCCTGCATATTTTCATGTTAGTGTAGGAAAACTTGAGCCAAGGCCAAAGAATGACATATTCATTGGATATGCTAGTGGGTGAAAGGATTCAGATTGCAGTGTACTGATCCTAAAGCACCCAAGTTTGTAATTAGCATGGATGTTGTATTTGATGAACAATCTTTGCTTAATCCGAGAAGAGAGTTTGTTGTGTATATAGGTGAAGTGCAGAGTAATGGCAAGAAGGTGGAGTTACACGTTGAAGGGTCACAAGGAGTGCCAGGTGGCACTCAGGATCATGCTATTTCTCATGAGCATGATTTTGATTTTGATAGTGGCGTAAAAGGTGAGCAAGATTACAGTATAACTACTGGTAGACAGAGAAGGCAGATCAGGCTATCTCAAAGATATACTCATGCAAACATGGTGATGTATGCACTTACTACGGTAGAGGACATTGATGGTCAGCAGCCTTCCACTTATTCGGAAGCTGTCAAGCGTAAGGAGTCTACATAGTGGTGTGCAACAATGATTGAAGAGATTGAGGGCTCGTTTGGATATAAAAACCATCTCATCTTTTCTCATCATTACAACTTTATCAAATTCTCACACAAAATATAATAAAAAATTTAACTTTTTCAAATCCCAAAACAATAATAATATTAAAAAATAATATTTTATTAAACTCATCTAAAATCATCTCATCTCATTTCATCTCTCCATAAGAACCAAACCGAGAATTTGGTTAAGTTGCCTAAAAAGACGAAGATTGTTCGATACAAATGGGTCTTCAAAAGAAAAGAAGGAATCTAGAATGTTGCAGATGCAAGGTACAATGCACACTTAGTTACAAAGGGCTACAGTCAGAGAGAAGGTGTGGACTTCAATGAATCTTTCTCTCCAGTTGTGAAACACAGCTTAATCTGCGTGTTGCTTGCCATGGTTGCATTGTATGATCTAGAGTTACAACAACTTGATATTAAAACAAAATTCCTACATGGTGAGCCTGAGGAGACCATTTATATGCATCAACCAGATGGATTCATTGTTGAAGGTAAAGAAGATCATGTGCGCAAAATGAAGAAATCACTATATGGCTTGAAGTAGTCTCCGAGGCAATGGTATAAGCGTTTTGATACTTTTATGATTAATCATGGTTATTGTAGAAGTAGCTATGATAGTTGTGTTTACCACAGACAGTTGTCTGATGGATATTTCATTTATTTGCTACTATATGTTGATGACATGCTTATTATTGCTAAAGACATGTCTGATGTTAGTTTGTTAAAACCTCAACACAGTAGTGAGTTTGAAATGAAAGATCTGGGTGCTACAAAGAAGATTTTGAGAATGGAAATCCACAAAAATAAGAAAGCTGAAAACTTGTACTTATTCCAGGGAAAGTACATTGAGAAAGTTCATGAGAGATTTAGAATGTCCAATTTCAAACCAGTAAGTACACCACTTGCTACATATTTTAAACTTTCAGCATCCCTATCTACTCAGACCGACGAGGGGAACAATTCATGTCAAGTGTTCAATATTCCAGTGTAGTGGGTAGTATTATATATGCAATGGTTTGTACTAACCCAAACATTTTACAAGCAGTGAGCGTTGTTAGCAAGTATATGGGTAATCCAAGTAAGGTTTATTGGTAGGCTATGAAATGGATACTCAGGTATTCAAAACACTACAATCCACTGTTGCTTTATCAACTATAGAAGCAAAATACATAGCAGCAATAGAAGCAATGAATGAGGCCATTTGGTTAAAAGGTCTAATCAGTGACTTGGGACTACAGCAAGATGGAATCTCTGTATTTTGTGACATCCAGAGTGCAATACATTTGACCAAAAATAAAATGTCTCATGAGAGAACCAAATACGTTGATTTCATGTATCATTTTCTTCGAGAGGTTGTTATAGAGGGTGTGATAACAATTCAGAAGATTGCTACCCCTGAGAATCCAGCGCATATGATGACGAAGCCAGTTCTTGTATACAAGTTCAACCTTTGTTTGGTCTTGATTAGTGTTTGGAGTTTGTGATTCGCTTAGGAGATTTGGTGGAAGGGGTCAGCTCTTGGTTTAATGAATTTTGTTTAGGCTTGACAAAATTCAAGCTAAGGTGGAGATTTTTTGAGAGGTGGCTTGATTCCTATTGAAAAAGTGTCTTTCCAGATTGTTCAATAAAGCTATGGATTTGCTGCTTGTGCGAAACTTTAGACAGACTGTTAGACCGACAATTGCTCAACCGTCAGTTCAAGCGAGATCCAATACAGATTGTTCACTCAACACTCGCTTGACAAGTGAGATCCAGGCAGATTGGGCCCCATGACCATCATCACCACCCCGCCCACCCAGTACCCTCGGTGAAAAATAACCAAAAATGCTAAAAAAATCGAAAACAACCAAAAAAACAATAATAAATCGACAAATGATACTTAAAATTCAAAGATCTATCATCCAATAACAAATCCAAGAAATTACAAATAGTCAAACATACCTAACAAAAAAAAATCATGGCCACAACAAGACCCCAATGCGGCCGTGGACCATGACTCTTCAAATTCAAGGAGAAGAGAGAACGACGGAGGAGAGAGTCTAAGAGAGAAAATAGGAGAGGAGAAAAGTAAGAATGGCGGAAGGAGAGAGAGAAAGTAAGAAGAGATGATAGGAAAATTAGGATTTTTGGCTTAAATATACTCACTTGTTATACTTACGAATTTGTTTTGTGTATGTATATATATAAATTTTTCCCCGACAAATGGGGTAAACCCTGGGCCTAGGCCCAGCCTGGGTCCTGACCCCAGTAGCCAAAAGTGTGCGGGCATCTGCCCTCATTCCCTACCCGTCTACAAAAGGAGACCCCTTTCCTGGCCTAGTAGGAGTTGGAGGGGGTGGCGGGTCATGTTATCGCCCCCAACGTCTGCCTAGGATGGAACGGAGACTTGGAGCATCGGAACATGACATGGTTACATACGCCCGTTCATGACAGTTAATATGCAATGCATCCTAGTAGGCAACTAGTAGTATGCAATAATCGCAGCGGAATATAAAGAGTGACTTAAAATAATTGATGCCAAAATGAACTAAACATCTCAAAATATTAATTAACCATAAAAAAGAACTTTCTCACTTAAGAGGTTCACATGAGATTTCAGTAAGTTAAACAACCAATTTGCACAAAGATAAAATATGCATGATTAATGATAAACATGAGATGTATGCTATCCAGATAAAAATATTCGTATTTATCTCCCACCTTGATTCCTCAAAATCCTTTAGGAAAAACTTTAATGCACATTTTCTTACAGAGAATATTTCACTTCATCTTTTTAAGACATAATACTTCATCAGTATTAAAGCCATCAATATCATTAACATAATGTATGGTATCATCATAGCTCTCCATTATGCAATGTCAGTGTCGCCCTGTGAGCATAGTACAACTCATGTTAAAACTACGTTATCTGCAGACTCGTTCCTAATGTATTGGTAACATATCATTTCATCATAACATATGAACCCATTAGTGTTAGGTGCCATAAATGACTTCGCTCCAACATTCTTTAAAAGAATCCATTCGGAACTTATTGACAGTTCTTTGTCAACCCAGAGATTTCCACTTCATTCTAGCATTTGGGGTCGTGATAAAATTTCTTTTGCATACTATGTTTGAAAATATTTTTCATGACATGTGCTTGTGAAGTAATGTCATGTAAGCAAGTAATTAAATACTCAATGTATCATTTAACATGATGTTTTATGCTCAAAATGACATTTATATCATGAGTGTCATTTATATATAAATCATAAATAAATTATCTTTGAGTGAGTTAAAAGGTAACTTACAAACTTTTCGGGTGTTAAGAAATTGATGCATATGCAATTAAAGGTATTATAAGTTAGGAATTGCATAACTAGGAAGATGTTTATAATCAAAAGGGTTAAAAAATTAGTATTTGCAAAATTGCCCCTATATTTACCTGAAATTACCACTTAGGCCCTAAATTTTTACTATTTACAATGTCTCCAAATTTTACAACCCCATATTTTCTATGTTCTAAATCCATATATTCCCTTATAATTGCAAAAATCAATTCACAACTATGCCAAAATAAATCAACCCGTAGCATGTGTACTCAAATTCCATCATGTGACAACCATGAATATGATCTTAGGGACAATTTTATATAGTTCTCACGAATTCATCCCAACACTTACGCATAGATTAAAATCAAATTATCACAAAACCATCAAATAGAGCATATGCATGATGTTTCTAACTTTTCCTTATCAAACAGAGGTTTAAAATATAAATGAATCATGCCCAAGCTGTCAAGTGATCATGCTTGGGCAGAAAATGCAAGAGATGAAAAGAGGGGTGGTTTAGCCAAGTGATTCAAATGTGTGCCTCTTCAATTGCCAATCGGTTTCGCTAGCATAGGGAGATAGTTGGACAAGCAAGCACTTGAATGATTTCAAGCACTTGAATGCTTTCAAGCACTTCCAAGGAATAAAATGAAAATGGTGGTGGCGTGGGGGAGGGTGGCTGTTTTGGTGCATAATTCTTTGAAGAGCTAAGGGTACCTGGTTTGAATTCAACTTACTTCCTAGGTGAATAGTTAGGTTTTTGTTTTTGTTTTTGTTTCTTGGAACTATTTTGTACACTAGCTAGGTCTTATTTTGGGGTGCTATCATGAGGATCTAAGGGTTATAAATCCTCTTTTAAATTGGTTTTGGGGTGATTTGAAGAAGGGTACTCGGTTTACTTCAAGTGAGCCGATCGATGGTTTAGTTGGCATTGACATGTCTTTGGTTCATGTGACAAGGGTTGGGTTAATCCTAACCTTCAAAAGTTGCCTGAGAGTGATGCAAAACAAGTGCAAAAGACAATAATTTTAGATTTTAAAAATTATGAAGAAAGAGTTTCAAGAAACTATGCAAGAGCATGATGTTTGAGTTACTATTCATGGGTGAGATGAATAATGATCTTAACTCAACTTAAAAACTTAACCAAGGTTGAATTTGGAACCCTAGGGGCATGTGATTGAGTTGTGGAAGAAGGAAAACCAATGGTATGGTGTATGTGGGTCCCATTTGAAAGAATGAAATAAAATACAAAGCTTGGGCTTCGTGGGTTGGGCTTTTATTGGGCCATATGAATAATCCTTGGTTGTGGGCCTAGGAGTGAGCTTATCCATGGGCCTTGTGTTCAATTTTATTGGGCCTATCCTTGGCCTCAATAGTCCACTAAGTTGGGTCTCAATCTTTGAGTCTTTCCTCAATTGGGCCAATAGCCTTTACTCTCACTAAGTTGGGCCAATAATCTTATGCTTATTAGGTTGGACCTAATATCAAATACCTAATAAGATAGACCCATAGCCTTGTGTCCAACAAGTTGGGCTTGAGCCTTAGTGTATCTCCTAAGCTTTTATACTTAAAAAGCTTGGGCCCTTAATAAACTATTCTCATGGGTCTTCCTAGATCCATTTAGTAATTAACCCGAATTACTTAGTCCATTAATATGCCATGTGTCATTCTTCCATTGGCCTCTTTGCATTAATCCTCAAAATTTATAAAGCTTTAATAATTCTACTAATCCAAAGGTACGAGCTCTTATGCCAATCAAGCTCTAAAATTTTCCTTCTTCTCAATTATCACAACCTCTACTTAGCTAGGATTAAAGCTATTAGGGTCGAGGCCTAAGGTATTTTTAAGTAGGGTGTTACAGGCCGTAGAGCCCCACAGCCCACCCTTACTACTGTATAGATTTTAGTACTGCTATTTTATGATCCTACTAAACTTGACATAGTAGATAGTTAAATCGATCACTTATTATATATATAAGCTATTATAAATCGTATTTACGTCCTTTGCATCGTGCATGTATTTCATTAACATAAATAAATCTTTTTTTTTTCTCTTACTTATTTTTACTGATCACATTTGACATGGGGAGCAGCACACGTGCTGTTCTCATTCGTTTTGACGATAAAGGAATTTATTTTTATTCTTTCTCTTTTACCTAACAGCATATATCATGAATTTCTTGTGAACTACACAAATGTCCCATATTAATGCCTGAAAAAATGACCATATTCCCAAACTCTCTGCAAAACAGCACAGTAGGTAGACATGGCATTTTACAAAGCCAAAACTGACAAAAGCCTTTCGGGGAATTCAAAACGGATTTTACAAATTCCGTTTAATTTCTTGGTTTACGAAATATTGTATAGTTGACAAATTGAAAACGAGTTCTAGCTAGGTGGCCAGGCTGGTTGCTATATATATATATATCTTGTGGGAAACCTATATTCACTACAACAAATTTGAGATTTTGGGACGAAATTTAAATTTCGTCTTAAAAAAGTGATGACTTTACAAAATAGTTTGAACGTTAAAATAACCGTTCGAACAGTATTTTCTGTGACGAATTAAATCGTCTCAAAAAAATTTTCTCGTTCGAACAGTAAAATTTGGCGGAGAATTAATTTATTATGGCGGAGAAAGTTCAAAAACATTCGAACGATAATTTTTTTTGTTCGAACGGAAAATATTTGGTGGCAAATCCTGGCGGGAATGTTTCTAAACCGTTCAAACGGAATATATTTAGTTAGAACATATTCAAGCACCACATTTATACATTCGAATGTATAATATTAATCTCGGTACGAAACTCAAAATATAAAAAATATATATCATATATACAAATTCATTAATTAATTTTATGTAATTAATTTTAAAATATTTTAATGATTTCTTTTATGTTAAATAAGATTTTTAATTAAATAAATATTATCAACCACATATATATTAATCAACCAAATAAAGCAAATTATCAAAACACCATATATATTGTTCATCACTATAACAAAAGAAAATATAAATAAAAAATAGAAACTACTGTGTTGCGAGGTCTCTACATACATCCTCGACTGCAGCTAATTGTGTCTCTACCTGTGTCAGTCAAGTACTGAGCATGACCTGAGTTGCATTATTGGCATTAATCGCTGTACGTAGCTCATTAACCTCTGTACGTAACCCAAAGATGGTAGCCATAATCTCTGTACGCAACTCAGACATGGCAGTATGCACTGCATCAATCACTGCTGATGTGTGTACGCCGATCTCAGCACGCAATATGCCAGCCATCTCCTCGCGAATAGATGTGCGTGATGCCTCAGCCTGTGTAGATGTCTCACTAGCCGATACTCCAGTATCTCCCGGCTGTGCATCTCTCTGAATCTCAGCCCTGTCAGGAACAACCCCATGAAAAAGAAATCTAGAGTGTCCAGTGCTCTGTGACAGGGTGGTGCTGTTGATCGGTGCCATCAGAAATCGGGAACGCTTGGTAGGTTCGGACACGACGCCGGCATGTAGCAAAAATCGAGTGATGAGGATCCCAAACGGCAGTATATCTATCGTAATGAATTGTGCCGCTGATCGAATCCTCTCAAATATATAACCAACGAGGTCGATCGGGATGTCACGAGCGACCCGTATCATAAATCTCGCTCGATCCATGCCGACCTTTGTGACTCCCCCAAATTCCGCTTGGGATCAGACGGACATTTGAAGTGTCGAGACATGCAACACAAGGTTACCTGCTCTTGTTCATGACATATAAGATGCAATGTTCCTAACATGCATCTAGCATTATGCAATATTCGCAGCGGATATTTTTTTTTTCTTTAGCAATACTAAGCACCAAAGTAAAATATCTCAAATACTTAAAACATACTTCATACTTAACGACATACTAAACAACTAAGATCACAACAATAGTCTCTATGGTTATGATCAAAAGAGTGCTGGAGATTGAACTCCACAAATACAAGTAGTAATCTGAGGTAACTACTATACTACCATCTACGTCGCACAATCGCTTAGTCGACCGTTTCCAATTGGTCGATTCCCGATTCTCCTTCAGATCCTGTAACAAAATCTACCATTCGGGGGGAATGGTAGTTGAGACTACCACAGTGAGATTTGATTACAAATCTCAGCAAGTTCACAGAAAACTTCCACACAGGTTAATGATTCATGCATTTAGGGTTTGGGGAAACCGTTTAGGATTTCGGTTTCAACCAAGCTTTTCGAGTTTCAATTGGATTCCAACCATTTAGAGTTTTGCTAGGGTTGAAACCCTCTTTGGTTTGGCACAATTTGGTTGAACAGATGAAACACAGCTTTGCTTAGGTGGCATGATCTCACACCTTGATTCCTTCACAAATCTATCTAATGGTTCCTCTTTGTACCAAGTCTCTAATATTATTCACTATGTGTGGGTAAGATGTTGCCAAGTGTCCAAATAAAACTTCTCCAACCTAATTTGGACATTTCACACTGTGATTTTGAAAACACTACACTGGGTACGCTTATCGATGTTACTATTCACTCAAAAAAATTTATAATAAACTTAGTACTGAAAAATTCTAAATATTCATATTACCCTATAGTGAAAGTCGTTTAACGAAATTGAACCCCGAAGTGCCCCTAAAAATAATTTCACAATTTTCAACAGACGTTTCGTCCGGAATTATGAAAATAGGCTATTGCGCCATAAAATCCTAAATAATCCACTAAGTCTAATGGTGTAGACCATAACGCATTCTGACACATCTAACTATCTCAAATAATTAAACTCATATTTCTAGCACCATAGTGAGTGATAACTCTGACTATGTTGACAGACTAAAACCTGTGCGATTGGTCGATTCATAAAAACTTATGGAATTTTTATGAGATTCCTAAAGTCAATAGAAATTCCACCAATGAATTTCTAGCTGGCTGTTACAACCTTGGTCTTGTGTTGCCGTGGGTCAATATTGTTGGCAATGATCAAATTCATGATCTTGAAGAATGAAGATAAATCTGCCTGCCTAATACTCTTCTTCCCATCGTACACTGGAACATCTGGACCAACAATCAAGTCTCTGACCTCATGATCAGCAAGTGTATCGATCTCATCTGTGTAATCTGGTCCCTCGTCTTGAGACATAGTTGCATCACCTGAAGGATCAGACTCTCTAGACGGCAGGTTTTGATAGGCATCAAGAAGCCTAGGAATACCCAGATATGCAGCGAGTTCATCCGCTGAAAACATAACAGGTGCTCCTCCGACACAGATCCTGTATGCCCCTCCATCGTCTGGGCTGGCAGCACCGACCTCATTATAGAACTTAGTAACGATCTCAATAAAGGAAACGAGCTCCATTCATTCTTCTCGCTGATCTAAGATTGGTGCCCAACCACGATCATTGAATACTGACGGGAGGGAATGACCCTCCCATATAAGAGCTACAAAATCAGACAGTTTTACCTGTCGCTCAAGTAAAACAGTCCGCTCTCGAACTGTTTGGATGGAAGGTTCTCCTGATCTACCACGTTTACGGCCCCGATAAGACATTATTATGATCCTGAAATTTTAAAAATAAAATATACATTCAATATTAGTGATAAAATCTAATTACGACAAAAAGATTTACAAAATTATATACTAATAGCATTTTTAAAAAATAAATTGATAGAACTTATAATCAATTAAACGATGAAAACAATTTAATCAGCTAATACAATGTAAATGGACTGAATTTAATAATACGCGTTCGAATGCCTAAATATATGGTCGAACGGACCATTAAGAACGTTCGAACATTTAAAAATTGTTCGAACGGACAGGTTAAATCGTTCGAACGGAAACCATACCTAACTCGGCCATAGCTGAGTCAACTCAGCAGCCATGAAAACACCCAAAATAGCATCGATTCGTGGTTTCTTCGACAAAAAACATAGTACCCTTCATTTCTAAACATCTTACGGTAGATTTATGATGTTCTACGGTGACTATTGATGAAAAAATCTAATTTTTTAAAAAAAAAACAAATAAAACCATAAAATTATAAAATAAACGGTAAAATGAGTTTGAAAATACATACCTTCACTTGGGAGGAAAAGTGATTGATGTAGGTGCTGATTACGGCGGCGATTGTAGTGCGTTCAAACGTTTTCTCACTTTTTCAAACGGAGGGGACGGCGGCGTGAGAGAAATCTCTGCCCGCGATAACTTATACGTGCATAACCGTTAATATAAAACCGTTCGACCGTTAATATTTTACGTTCGAACGAAAGTTTTTTAAGTTTAGTAAAAATTATATTAAATGTATATTATATTTACAATCGTATAAATTAATATAATATATATACTATTATAGTAGATTATATATACTGTAATATATGTAATATTATAATATATATTATGATAGTAGAATACTTTAAATGAAAACATAATAACTTATATATATATTTTTATAGTATAAAAGTAATATATCATAATACTTTACTATCAAAGTGTTATATATGAGGTTGTAATATATATATAATACTATATGATAGCATATAGTACTATATGGCATGAGTTTATACTTAACTAATATATGTCATTCTATATATTCCATTATACTTTACTATATAAGTTATATATGATACTATACAACATATATATATATAGAGTATAGTTTACTAATATACTATCATCTTATAAATTTCTCTATATTTTATTATGTGACCTTAGTATATTTGAGGCTATATATATGTGAGTATATATTACTAATACATATGATAGTATAGATCACTATATATATGATAGTATATATTACTATATATACTATATATTTAGTATAGATTACTATATATGTGATAGTATATATAATTAATACATATGATCTTATAATACTTTTCATTTAATGATAAAAAAAATTATATTTAAACATAAAGGTTATGTGTTCGAACGGTACTCGTAAACCGTTCGAACACATATTTGGCATTTGAACGTATGAAACAAACATTCGAACGGATTATTGCAATGGTGGGAAAACATCATGCCAATGAAAGACTGCTGGATTACCGTTCAAACGTACTTTGTTATAGTTCGAACGGATTATTGCAGTGGTGGGAAAACATCCCGCCAATTAAAGATTGCTGGATTACCGTTCGATCGTAATTTGTTATAGTTCGAACGGATTATTGCAGTGGTCAGAAAATATCCCGCCAATTAAACAATAATATCATCTAATATGTCTATATATATTAATGTTGTTCTTTTATTCAAAGGTATAATGAAAAAAAATATTAATAAACATTTACAATACCGTTCAAATAGTTAAAAATAAAAGTTGTTCGAACAGTTAATTTTTGAGCGGGAATAATTCAATAACGTTCGAACATACTATTTATACGTTCGAACGGGAAAATCTAGGAGGGAATTCTCCCGCTAAATATTTTCACGTTCGAACATGAAATCTTCTGCAAAAATACAACAGAACCTCACAATATTTTCGTTCTCCTCCCTCGTTCTCCTCCTGCGCGCCCTAGCTCTCAGTGCCGAAGTTTACCCCATTCGCGTACCAGATGTATTCTTCCTCAAACTAGCCCCCAAACTCAAAACAATCTCCATCTCACTCAATTATTCTCGGATTACTACTTGTAGGGGAGCTTCTTCGCACCACATATCACCATCTCCTTCCCTTTTCATCTCCAAAAATTTAGGTATACCTTTTATATTCTCATGCATGGTTTGAACTTAATATTTTGCAATGTTAGAAATTTGTATGCTTTGATATTGTTGTTTGTGTTGCTGTGAGTTTGTGATTAATGGGGTTTTCAGCGTTGTTGAAGACGACTGAAATCTAGAACGAATACGTTCGAACAGTTAGGATTATCGTTCGAATGTATTTATTATGTTCGAACATAGGTTAGTATCGTTCGAACATCAACATTACATCAATGTATTTACATTTAGAATACAAATATATAAGGATAGTTGTAAATTATATATACTACTAAATCTTTAAATTAAAATACAAATAATTAGGATTTGATATCACTTAAATAGTTAATTCTAAATTAATAAAATTAATATTTAAATTAAAATACTATTAAATCTTTAAATTAAAATACAAATGTATAAGATTTAATATCACTTAAATAGTTAATTCTAAATTAATGAAATTAATATTTAAATTAAAATACAAATAGCTAAGATTTAATAATACTTAAATACTTAATTCAAAATTAATAAAATGAATTTTGTAAATTAAAATACTAATAAATCTTTAAATTAAAATACAAATAGTTAAGATTTAATAATATTTAAATACTTAATTCTAAATTAATAAAATGAAGTTTGTAAATTAAAATACTACTAAATCTTTAAATTAAAATACAAATAGTTAAGATTTACTAATACTTAAATCCTTAATTCAAAATTAATAAAATGAAGTTTGTAACTTAAAATACTACTAAATCTTTAAATTAAAATACAAATAGTTAAGATTTAATAATACTTAAATACTTAATTCAAAATTAATAAAACTAATATTTAAATTAAAATCTGGAATAAATATTGAAATAATACCTACTAATTAGGTTTTTCTTGTATTGCTGTATAAATAATATGTTGCTATTGTTTGACATATGTTAGCATATCTTGCATTGTTTGTTCATCAAAATAAACCTTAGACTCGTTTGAGAGTTATCAATCTGGATGAATGCTTGATTGATAACTCTTGAATTGTCCAGAGTGGACAGTTTGGGATTGTAAGATCATTCTTGCAAACTATAGAACTATATCTGTTGTCGTCCAACATTATGATTTTGGTAGATTCATCCATTGTTCTCTGAATATGCAGTTTCGGTGATGGTGCAACGACGTGTTAATCGTCAATGCACACAACCAAACGAGCATATTTGGAGAACTATGGGGAGATGCTGTCGAATTGTTGTTGGACGTGACAGATAATAGATCATAGGTTGGCGGCTATGACCTTACAATCCTGAACGGGATAGGACCAACTACCCGGTGAAAGGTGGCATACTCATTAATTGGTACATGATACATGATTGTTTGCTGATGCACACATGATTGTTTGTAATTAATTTAGTCGGCATGGATAAGAGTTGGATGAGAGTTAGCGATCGATTGGGTCAGAATTATAATGTATATGCTGAAGGTGTTAAGAAATTCTTGGAGTTTGCATTGGGTACATGTGATAGTGATGTGTGTATCAGATGCCCATGCAGAGAATGCAGGAATTTGCGTTCTCATAAGATAGACTTGGTGAGAGAGCATCTGTTTGTCAAAGGTATTGATAAGGGTTATACTGATTGGGTCTTACACGGCGAACCATATCCAACTTCATTTGAGGCTCCACATGAAGAAGAAGAGATCGATGAATATGTACAACCAGAGAATGTTGGAGATGAATACGATGAGGATATGGAGTAAATGTTAGGTGACATCGGTGCGGGAATGTTTATGGATGAAGGTGACACGGACACATCAAGCTCAAATGATGGGGGACATAACACTTTTGCACGCTTGTGGAATGATTCACAGCGTGAGCTATATCCAGGATGCAGAAGACACAGTAAGTTGTCATTTACCGTAAGATTGCTACACATAAAATCAATGTGTCGATTATTTATTAAGGCAGTCAATATGTTACTTGAGCTGTTTAAAGAGGCACTGCCGACAGACAATACTTTACCTCGTAACTTCTATGAAGCAAAAAATTTGAAACAAGGACTTGGATTTGATTACAACGTAATACATGCATGTAAGAATGACTGCATATTATTTTGGCAAAAGAATGAGCAGTTAAACGAGTGTCCTATATGCCACGAGTCAGGATGGACATCGGACAAGGCAAATGTTCCGCAAAAGGTTGTATGCCACTTTCCATTGATACCTAGATTACAACGATTATTTATGTCACGTGCAATGGCTGTAGACATGACATGGCACTCATCGGACAAAATAAAGAACGATGATATTTTGTCACATCCTACTGACTCCCAGTGTGGAAGGAATTTGATCAGGAACACCCATGGTTTGCTGAAGAACCGCGTAATGTAAGACTTGGGTTGTCAACAGATGTATTTAATCTGTTTGGGAACATGAGTAGTAGTCATAGTACTTGGCTAGTTATACTTATGCCATATAATCTACTACCGTGGAAGTGTATGAAAGATCCATATTTCATGATGAGTTTGCTCATTTCAGGTCTGAGGTCACCGGGAAATTATATAGACATACACTTATAGCCATTGATTGCAGAATTGAAAGATTTATGGGAGAATGGGGTTGTCACATTTGATTCGTTAACAGGCAAGTCCTTCAAGATGCATGCTGCGGTGTTGTGGACAATAAATGATTTTCCTACTTATGGAAATTTGTCAGGTTGGAGTATTAAGGGGAAAATGGCGTGTCCAACTTGTAACAAACATACCAAATCTGAATGGCTTACATACGAGAGGAAATTATGTTTCATGGGTCATCGTCGATTTTTACCTAATGACCATAGATGGCGTGGAAATTCTAGAATGTTTGATGAAACTGTTGAATGGGGCCAACCTCCACCATATTTGTCTGGCGAAGATGTACTTGCACAATTTATAGATATTGGTTGTAATAAATTTGGTAAAAAATAACGAAAGAGAAAACGCGCTACGAATGAGTTGAATTGGACAAAGAATAGTATATTTTTTGAACTCCCGTACTGGTCGAAGTTAAAATTGTAGCATAGCCTTGATGTTATGCATATTGAAAAAAATATATGCGAATCCGTATTGGGAACATTGATGTCAATTGAAGGAAAAACAAAGGATACAATAAACTCAAGGAAGGATTTGAAGCAGTTGGGAATACGACGGGAAATGCAATTGCAAGAAATTGGTTCGTCAGTCTACATGCCGATTGGGTGCTATACATTGTCAAGGAATGAAAGGGTTACATTTTGTGAGTGGCTAATGAAGATAAAATTACCGGACGGTTATGCCTCAAATCTAACAAGGTGTGTGAGAACAAATAATTGAAAAATAACTGGATTAAAAAGTCATGATTGTCATGTTTTCTTACAGCATATCTTGCCTGTTGGTATCCGTGGGTACTTGACCAGATATGTGCGTGTGGCTTTGACAGAGTTAGGTGCATTTTTAAAGACTTATATGCTAGGACGTTGAATGTAGAAGTTTTGGATCGAATGGAACGAGAAATTGCCATAATATTGTGTAAGCTAGAAAGTATTTACCCACTGTCATTCTTCGACGTCATGGTTCACCTAGCCATTCATTTGCCACGTGAGGCTCGGCTTGTAGGACTAGTTCAATATAGATGGATGTATCCCATTGAACGATTTCTTGGAAAGTTGAAATGTATAGTGGGTAACAAGGCCCATCCAGAAGGATCAATTGCAGAAGCATATATTGATGATGAGTGGCATACCTTCTATTCCAAATATTTCCACGGAGTTGACACTTGGTTTGATCGGCCAGAAAGAAACTTTGACGTTGACCGAGCAAGACAACGGAATGTGTTTTCTGTGTTTTCCCAACAAGTTCGTCCAATTGGTGCAGTGCGTGGTTATGACTTGTGTGGAAGAGAGTTCAAGAAAGATCAGTGGTACGTGCTGAACAATTGCCCTGAGATAGAGAACTACTTGAAGTAAGTTTTAACTTTTTCTTCATTTAAATTCCCTCATTTACTTTTAAAAAAGTCTAAGAATATAAAAGATTTGTGGTAATCATCAATTTCAGTGATCATATTAACGTGCTCAAGGAACTAGGAGTAAATGATATAAACCAGATATATGAAGAGGAGTTCCCGAGATGGTTTGAGGAACGGGTAATGACATACATATGCTTTACTCAATAACCAATGAAAAAATATTAATTTCAATTTTGATATAGTATATGCTTTACTCAATATGTAGGTTGTACAAATGCATGCGAATAATCCAGATGATATATCGGATGAACCGTATGCATTGCCACGTGGCCCATCGAGACGCGTTACTCGATATTCTACATGTATTTCTCGGGGAAGTAGGTATCACACAATGGATCGAGATTGTTATAGGAAAACCCAAAATAATGGTGTTATAGTCGAAGGAAGTCATGATGGAGAAAATATTGATTTATATGGGGTTATTGTCGATATAATTGGAATGAAATATTTGGGAGAGCTTGCGATGTATCTGTTTAAGTGTGATTGGTGGGATTTAAGCAATCCTCGTACTGGAGTCCGTGATGATGAATATTTTTTGAGTGTTAATACATCAAAACAATGGTATGAAGATGATCCTTTTATTTTGGCTTCTCAAGCATTTCAAGTATTCTACTTAGATGACTCGAAGTTAGGAAATCAATGTTGAGTAGTACAACAATATTCTCCAAGAAATATATATGATGTTATCCCTCAAGCAGAATGACAAGATGAAGAAGAAGATGACCATCTATTCAAGAAGCATACCAAGAGAGTCAACTCGCCTTAAATTTGTTTGTGGATTTGAGCCAGTATGAGATGATTCTATTAAATAGAGAAGATATTGAGGCTGAAATTGTTGATGCAACAGTTGAGGAAAATGTTGAATCATCTGAAGTATCTACAGATGATGAAAGTGAATTGTCAAATGAAACTGATACAGATTATGATTGACCAATTATGTGTTAACATTACACTTGATGACAAATATTTTACTTATTGAATGTATCAGTAGTTTGAAATTATGCCGCCAAAGAGGAAGGAAGTTCGCAACCCATCTCCACCTGTTCCTAGCTCTCCTTTAGACTCACCATTAAAGATTGACTCTACAGAACAAGGTAAAAATCTAATACTCATAAAAGTTATTAATTAAGGTCCTACAATAGACATATAAATGAAATTGATTACAATATTATATTTTATAGAGTCTACTGTACAATCTCGTCAAGGTCGAGGCACCACTAGAGGGGTGACATTAGAAAAATATCGGAAGGTGGGTAAGATCAACGTTAACATTCCTGATGAACATATCGAGGGCGAAGGACAACCAGCAACTTGGCTTGCATCGCATGTCGGTGCTCTTACACGAACTTACGCACCTTTGGCAACGACTTCATGGAAGAAAGTCCCTTAAGATGTTAAAGAGCTTATCAAGAAGCGTTGTTTGGTAATGTTTAAAACATTGATTTAGTAGAATAAATTTCTATATTTTACTTAAATTTAGAATATTATAAATGATAATGTGTTTGTGACTAATTTTTTCAATGATGATTTCGAATTAAATTTTAGTCAGAGAGATGAGCATAAGACTGTGGAAGAACTTATGGGTAATGCATTCCGCAAATATAAGGCGAGGTGTCATGAGCATTATAATAAGTTTGAGAAGAATGAAGATGCACACTAACATCCTTTTCAGGATGTCCGACCTTCTGAGTGGGAAAAATTTTGTGACATGTTTGAGGATCCATCATATTAGGTATAATTAAATTTAATTATTTTACTTGTCCTATTTGTCATTTCGCTTCATAATATTTTCAATTTCTTCGCAAGAGTGAAGTTCTATAAACAAAAAAAATATATCAAAATTGAAGATTAATCATCATGCAGGCTCAAGATCTTTCCATCGCTTTCTAAGAAATTGGTATTGCTATTTTTGTTCCCCGATATAGTTAATTATTTGGATGAATCATAATGAATTTATATCTTAACACATTTATTGTAGCAAGATTCAGATACTAATTATGATCTGACAAAATTATATGCTGCATCGCACACTGATCGTAATGGAGAGTGGACTCATCCTGATGCCCGTGAAAATTATATAAGTATTATAACCTGTTTTAATTAAATATATTAGAATATTTATGACGATATTAATTCTTTATCTTATATATGTCTAGGATAAAATGGTTGCCCTACGTGTTGAATCTGCGTCAGATCAAAATTCCTCAACAAGTAATATTGATATTTTTACACAAGTCTTGGGTCAACGTTCAGGATATTTGAGGGGTTTGGGTCGCTGTGTAAAGCCTGATCCCTCTTCCTCTTCTTCTGGGAATGCATCTATGACTTCTATAGCGCTAGAGAATGCGAATTCCAGAATCGAAGAATTGATTACAAGGCAGCATGAGTTAGAGGCTCAATTGACAAAACAAGCAGATATGAAGATGCGCCTCAAACAACATGAAGAACAACAAGAAGAGTTCAGAAGACAGATGCAACTCCAAATGCAGCAGCTTATGCAACAGTACAGGCCTCCAAGCAACTGATGGCTTTTTTATGTACAGATTTTGGGATTATCTATTTATGTACGAACAATGCCCGTCTCGACTGTTATTTATTTTGTTTACGCTTATTATAACACTTTTGTGAGTGTTAAACAGTTTCTAATATATTTTTTCAAATATTATGAATGTCTATTTTGTTTTCTATTATTGTTTTAAATTAAAGAGATTTCGTTCGAACGAATATAAAACGTTCGAACTCTATGTTCGAACGACAATAGCGTTCGAACGTTAACATGATGTTCGAACGAAATTTATGTTCGTAGAGTTTGAACGATCACACAACGTTCGAACGTCATTTATTTCAGTCGTGTTCGAACATAAACTATACCGTTTGACCTGACCATTTAACGTTCGAACACAAAGATAAATTCATACCGTTCGAACGAATTCATGTTTGTTCGAACATATTTCTCAATTGTTCAAACACGTCACTACTGTTCGAACTTAAAATTGTTTCCGTTCGAACGATATTCTGGGACGAATTTCAACCGTGACAAAAAGAAAGGGTGATTTTTGTCCCAAAATACCTTTTGGCACAGTGATGTTGGAACAACCTTGGGACGAATTTTTTTCATCCCAAAAATTTTTCTGGGATGAAATTGGGGTCTTTTGGGATGAAAAGTTTCGTCCCAAAAGACCTTGTCTATTGTAGTGATTCCATTATTTTTCTTTAAAAAAGAGGATAATTATTCTATATTTTATATTTTTAACAAGTCGGAGTTTGAACTTTGAAGATTTATTATGTGATAATTCAAGAAGAAGTACTTTTGCAATTAATTACGTACTATATATCTCGAGGAAAACCTAAAAGCTAGGCCCGGGAAGTTTAATAATTTTCATTACCCATGTTGCGTTATGAATCTAGGCTCTAGCTAGCTAGCTAGCGTAGCACTTACCTCTCTGGCTCTTCCTCTAGATCTATTTGTTTGTAGACTGTGGACCACAGACACTGTGGACATGGGCTGTTTTTTGTGGAACACGTCTTTACTTTTGTATGAAAATGTTAGCCGCGTGGAGTACTGGGGGGTTGCTCCCTTGGCTAGCTATTACTGCACTCATAATTAAAAGGTCTCTTTTTTTTTTTTTTTTTTTTTTTTGGTTGATGCCAACTACCCTATTTGATCTGCCAGACTGCCACTTGCTCTTTCTCGGTGGAAAGGGGGGCCAACCACTGGCTGCCAGTGCAATTTAGAAGCCAGAAGTCAGAGTTGGCCATATCTTTTTGGGGGCCTGGGGTTGATGCCTAGACTCCCTGTCTCCGCCACTTTCTCCAACGCAGGTGGGTGGAAAATGTTTCCTTGACCCTTGAGGCCAGTTGGCCAACAATCCATGAAACGTGGCCAGGTTGTTTCTTCGCCATGCATACAGGCAGGCACAAGAAGCTCATCCATCGATATAGATTAATTGTGTTTATGAATTTGTGTGAAAAATATTTCCATATACCTACTGATCAAAAGATATGCATCATTACTTTAAAAGGGGTAGGTCTCAAATTTAGTTATGCTTGAAAGTGGACGATCTGATGATCATGAGGAACGTATCCATGCAATAACGTAAGTATATACGTGCAAGATACGTGTTTTTCATCCAACTATTCAAATCTCAATTGTAATTAAACCCAAATCATGCACGTCTGATCGCAGGGGAACTGAGCGCATGCTCATATTTTATTCCCATTTTCCCAGTATTTTCTTGTCAGCGAAGCCTTCAATGAATCGATTATATATTCAAGTGGTATAAGTAGATAAAATGTCATGCATGCATGGATTTATTGTCCGTGTACGTACCTAATTCATAGTCAGTATCAAAGTCAGATTTGGCACCCCATGCAGCAAAAGTCAATTAGGAGAGGTTTGGATTAGAGATGAGTTGAGATGGTTTGTGAATAGTAGAATAAAAGTTGAATTATTTATTATATTTGGTGTGGGAATTTGGGAAAGTTGTTTTGGGATTTGAAAAAGTTGAATTGTTTATTATATTTTGTGTGAGAATTTGAAAAAGTTGTAATGATGATATGAGATGAGTTGAGATGAGTTTTGAATCTAAACATCTCCTTAATTTGTTTTACCTTGGCCGAGAAGGTAATGACGTCGATGCTTGTGTACGTCCACATAATTAGAAACTTTACACATTAATTAATGTTATGATCTTGGGTACGAGTACTCCATCCATTTCATTTACAAAAATATGTACAGTTATTTTTACGTACTTTTTACGTACTTATCTGTAAATATAATTATCATTTTTTTAAATATAAAATAAATGTATAAAGAATATGCAAAAATAACTGTATGTATCATAATTTATTCATTTAGGCTCCTAGCAATTTGTCTCAAACGTGAAACTAATATATTCCTACCATCAACTATTCAGATCAAATGAATTAACTTCGATTCATCTTCCTGTATATGAATTTTCTAACTTTAAGGTCAACCCAAGATTTTAATTAAGGCGCCTCAACTTAGATAGTTTTATTTCACTACAGCTAATGTTAGGTTACACTAACCATTAAAATATAAAACGTAACAAATTAAGGCTTAGATCGAATACAGTCAAATGGAAGGACTGCAATTCAATTAAAATAAAAAAAGACAACTTGCTTAGGAAAAAGAAAGTTTAGTCAATAAGAGACAGAGTACTAGTCCTAATTAAGACCCATTCCCATGCATGCGTAGCTCGGCCAAGAGATTTGCATGCTCTTGGAAAATGATAATATGTCACCTCAATTTGTCCCATCAATTTGACCAATCATATATTTTACTTTAATTTTTTAATTTAGGTTTCACTTAATTGTTAAGAAAGTAACTATTAGTGTAGTGAGGCTTTTATTTTATTTTTTAAAAATTTTTGAAAGAAAAAAAAAGTATAATTCGCACTAGAGACACACCCAGTGGTCAAATCTAAGTGGCATATTTTGTAGCACTACCCTTTACTCTTAGGATACATTTGGGTAATGAGATGGGATAAGAAATTTTCAAAACTTCTCATAATTTTCTTCTCAAACATCACTTAAACACAAAATACTTTTCAATTTCAAATATTCAATTTTTTCATCTGATCATTTTCTAATCATTACAACTTTTACAAATTTCAAAACAAAATAAAAAAATCAATACTATTTTTTCAAGCTAAAAAATATTATATTAAAAAACTATATTCAAACAATTTTTTAACTTTATAACATATTTTTATTCAACTTTTTCCTTCTTATTTTCTTAAACCTAATAAAACATCGTAACTCAAATCATTTTACTACTATTCACAAACTATTTCACTACTATGTTTTAAAATAAGGGTATTTTTATAAAATAATATTACTTTTTTGAGGATTTTAGAAAAATATACCACATTTTAGAATATAGTTGTGCAAAGTGCTGTGAAAAGTACTGTATTTATCAGTTTTCTTCACAAAATTATTAGATACTCCAAGTGTCCAAATGAGCCCTTAGTATTCTAACATAGTGCAATCAAATCTTGTGATTTGATTCATTAATTGGTTGGTTGATTCGCTATTAGTTTAAATAGTCCAATAAATTTGGAAAAAACTAATGAAAAATGCTATATACAACTGCCCGGAGTAACCTTTGGGGAACCGTTGCCCACGTGGAGATGAAACGCCCCGTTTCATTTGTTGACTCAAAGCGGACGTTTTTCTTTCACACCTTCCCCTGTTTCGAAACTCACTCCAGACTTCGTCTCTTCATCTTCCTTCATCTTCCCTTCGTCTTCTCTGCCTCTCCCCTTTATCTTCAACAATTTCACTCCGCCAGCGATCCTTCTTCTTCAACAATTTTCCCTCCTGCGATTTCACTACAAACTTCTGTTCGCACCCATCTTAATGAAATCTTCACACAACAAATCAAGATCAAAACAAAACCTTAAAGAAAACCAACAAAATGAGAAAATAAGTATGAGTTTGAGCAAAACATAATAAAGAAATCCCTTCTTCCAAACCCGAGATCGAACAGAGCCGAGTTTTTCTTCCCAGACCAAAGATTGAAATGAGTTTTTCTTCCCAAACCCAGACGACGCGATCTACGGTTCCCAGACCTAGGCGGCGAAATCTCTTCTTGTAAGGCCCGGTATCTTCAGCAGTGGCCCGAACCATGCGTGTGAATGGCCCAGCCATTTTAGTGTTTAGTAGGGGTCCCAACGGCGTCGTTTTATGGAGGTGAGTGTGTCTTCTTCACTTCCGTTTCCTTCTCTCCTTTCTTTCCGCATGAGTTGTTGCATTTTCAGTTTCTTCCGTATCTCTCTCTCTCTCTCTCTCGCACGTCTCTCCACTTCGTTTCTCACCCCTTTCGGTCACTCTCCTTCATAACTGTTTTTCTCTATCGCACTGCTCCAGTTTCTGCAGATTGGGTGTCCCTCTCTCTTATCTTTTCAGTTTTCCATTGGTTCTCTTCTCCTTGTGCAAGATTTCATCGTCAGGTATAACTTATCCTCTTTCCATATTTTTGGTTGTTCTGCAACAAGACTATTTTTAGTGCATCCTCTCAGCCGATTCTCTCACTCCTTTTCATTTACTGCAGTTTCTGTTTTGGTCCTTACCGTGAGTTTTAGTAGCTTTTTGTGAGTTTTTCTGATTGTTATGTGTGGTGAGTACTTCGGGTTGGTGTTTTGTCCTAGGTTTGGATTTTTTTAAGTTACATTGTTTTGGATTTGGGAATGGAAAGAAGAGTGCTTTGTGTAGTGTAAACTGGTTAAATAGGCGAAATCTGCGTAATTGGCTCGAGCAGAGTGTCGAGCGACACTCGAGCGAAGCTCTCTGACTTGCTTCCGCTCGAGCAGAGTGTCGAGCGACACTCGAGCGAAGCTCTCTGACTTGCTTCCGCTCGAGCAGGGTGTCGAGCGAGACTCGAGCGAACCTCTCTGACTTGATCTCGCTCGAGCGGTCTGTCGAGCGAGGATCGAGCGAAGTTGGCTCGAGCCAACTTTCAGACAACACTTTTTCAGCTCCAAACCAGTCTCCACTTATAGCCAACATACTGAGTTTGGTATAGAATATTTTGGGTCGAAGTTTGGGCTGTCCGGATTGTTTTTTTGGCTAGTTAAGTTTGATTAAAACTCGTTGAATTATGGTCTAGAGTTTGAGTCTTGAATTGTTTAAGAACAATTGGGTGTTTTTGGACTTTAATATTTAGTTTATGTTATTTTTATGAATAGGTGACGAGATTGATAGAGATCATTTTCAAGGCTTAGATAATACGCTGCAGGAGTCAGGTAAGCGGGGTTCCTATGCTGGGTTTTATACAAGTTAATAAGACTGAGGTTGATTTTATGAAAACTTGCATAATTTGTGTTGTGTTGGAACTTGTGAAAACAAAGATCAATCTCGGTCTCTTATCAGCATTATTCATGAAATCTGTGTGAAAAAGGAAAATATATTCTGACATGCATTGTGTAGACATGAGCTAAATTCTGTCATGTGATTTCTGGAATCTGAAAAAGAGCGATATTGAGAATATGAAAAGTTGTGCATTTATTTGTTCTGGCTTTTGTGTTCAGCGTGTGTAAACTGTTCTGATTCTGTTTTGGTACTCTGTATTATTTTGATATAACATCTGAAAACCTTTGGCATGGTGTACTGGTTTTCGTATCTGACTCTGTCTCTGCTTTGCTCTGCTCTGCTCTGTTATGCTCTGCTCTGTTTGGGTTGGTACCAACTTCTCTGTCTCTGAGTGCACCCACTTTGGAAACAAAGTGGTTTATTTGTGGTCTTTTCCTGTGTGCACACTCGGGGCTCCGAGAAGAATAAAGGAAAGATTTCACCTCTGTCTCTGCCTGGTTTGGCCACCGGGGTTAGCACAACCCTACCACGGGGGTGAAACATGGTCTCTGCTCTGTTTGATGCTCTGTTTTGATCTGATAATGATACTAAGTTTATGTTATGCCAAAGTACCATGGGTTTTACTTGTTTTAAAACCATCGCTCTGTTATTTTGAAAATATGTCCTGTTCTGCATGTTAACTCTGGAAAATATTTTGTTCTGCATGTTCTACCTTGTAAATGCTCATGTTTGCACGCTGGCATATGTTTCCTGCTTACTGAGTTGTTGATAACTCACCCCCTTATCTTTATAATATTTTTCAGATGATGTGGTAAGTCCAAATGAGGACCTGGATTAGAATGCTGCTTGTGTTTAAGCTGAGAGGGACTTCTGGTGTTCTTAGTCTTAAAGTCTTTGGGTTTTATGAGTTTAGTAAGATTTATGAATTATTTAGTTGATTTGTTATGACTACCGAAAGGTTATGGACCTCTTTGATTATTATTATTGCTTTTAAGATTGTGTGGAGTTTGTAATGAGATTATTGAGAAGATTTGAGATTGATTTCATTTATGAAGTTTATGAAGATTTTTCTTTGGATGTATTGGGAGACATGTTTATGAGTGACAAGTAGTAATTCACCAAGCCACCCGGGCTTGGGGCGTTACATTTGGTATCAGAGACAGGTTTGAATTCTGCATACTATAAACCTTGGAGGTTTAGATTTCTGTGGGTTCATAGGATTGAATATTGTTGAACTGGGAAGTCTTAGAATTCGTAGGCTTTAGGAATAGCTATGGAGTGTGGTATATCACAGGTCTATGAACTAAATACATGTTGATTAAGGTTTAGTCTAGTAACGGAGCCTTCTTAAATTCTCAGAGGGAGCAAGATGTTAAATTTTGGGGAGATTGACTATTACTATCATTGTGCGTTCCTTTTTCGTCTCTGTTATAGATATTCTTATATATTGAATTCTAATATATATACGCTTTGTTTTTACAAATACCACTAATCTTCTATGTTCTTTTAAACTTTATTTTCGAAGCGATTATTTAAAATTCTAGTTATATTGTCAGGATGCCACCTCGTCGTAGAGAACGAAGCATGTCGGATCTGAATGCGAATGAGAATGAAAGGGAAGCAAACCCGAGTGCTTCCGAGGTACTGCGAGCGGCTGCACATCAATTCATTGATGACCTTGTGCAGAATCCTGCGGGTCGCCAGCGTAACTTCAATGAAGGGGGTTGTACTGTCGAACAATTCAATCGAATGCACCCTCCTTTGTTTGATGGGAGAGGCGATCCAACTTTGGCAGAGGATTGGATACAGGACATTGAGGAGATTTTTCGAGTCCTAACCTGTACTGAGGAACAAAAAGTGGCGTTCGCCACATTCAAGCTTACTGGGGAAGCAAAGAGGTGGTGGATCTCTGAAAGATCTATTAGGGAAGCAGAGGGGACAGAGATAATCAGTTGGCTGCACTTCAAGCAGATTTTTCTTGAGCGCTTTTTCCCTAGCTCATTCCGTGAGGATAAGGCTATGGAATTTGCCACCCTGGTTCAGGGAACCATGACGGTTCATCAGTATGCTGCCAGATTTACTGAGTTATCCCGCTTTGCTATTTATTTGATTCCGGATGAGGAAAAGAAGGCACGCAAATTCGAGCAAGGACTGAATGAGAAACTGTACGAGTGTGTGGTGGGTTTCCAGATTCGGAACTTCTCCGAATTGGTGAACAAAGCAACAGTTTTTGAAAGAACTCTTCAAAGGAGTGTTGCGTTGCACGAACAGAGGAAAAGGACTATTCCCACCGAGTACCATTCTGGCAAGGACCAAGGACCGTGGAAGAGGAGGAGTGAAGGTGGTAGTTCGGGAAAAAGGCCTGTTCAGAGTAATCAACAGCCCTACCAGTGTAGGACATGCAATCAAGTGCACTCCGGAGAGTGCAGGAAAGGGGCGGGATTGTGTTTCCGTTGTGGCAAATCAGGACACTACATCAGAGACTGCCCAACGCAAAATAGTAGCAACCAGAGGTTCATACCGCCACCTCCGAGGAATGAAGTATCAGCTCGGGGCAGCAATCAACGTCCTACTGCGCCTGCTCGAGTCTTTGCATTAACACCTGGAGAGGTTGAGGGCAGGAATGACGTGATCACTGGTATGACTCTTTTGTTTTACTTTAAGGATTTATATTTTCTATTGTTTTCTTTTCTTTGGTTGGTTCTGGTTAAGATTTTGAATATTCTTGGTTCATGGATGAGTTCGAATGTGATCACAGGTACTCTTTCCTTGTTTTCTAATAATGCTTTTGTGTTATTTGACTCGGGAGCGACACATTCTTTTGTTTCCACGACGTACTCTAGATTCTGCACGTTAGATACTGAAAGGTTGAGGAACAAGTTAGTGGTTGCGACCCCAACAGGAACTTCTGTAGTTTGTAGTGAGATTCTACCTGGGTGCCCTCTTTCTATAGAGGGAAGATTGATGCCAGCAGATTTAATAGTCTTCCACATGGTAGGGTTTGATGTTATTTTGGGTATGGATTGGCTGGCTTCCTATCACGCCAGTATTGATTGTGCTAAAAAGGAAGTGGTTTTCAGACCCCCCAATGAAAGTGAATTTCGGTTCATAGGGTCAAAAGTGAGGTTGACTCCACCCATCATTTCTGCCATTCAGGTTGGAAAACTGTTGCGTGATGGTTGTCAGGGATTCCTAGCCTGTGTGGTAGAAACACCAAAGGGGGAAGTGATGTTGGAACAGATACCTGTTGTGAGAGAATATCCAGAGGTTTTCCCCGAAGATTTATCGGGACTTCCACCCGAGCGGGAGGTAGAGTTTGCTATTGAGTTAGTTCCATGCACGGCACCCCTTTCAAAAGCACCTTATCGCATGGCGCCGTCGGAATCAGCGGAACTCAAAGAGCAGTTGCAAGAATTGTTAGACAAGGGTTTCATCAGGCCCAGTGTTTCACCTTGGGGAGCTCCAGTTCTTTTTGTGAAGAAGAAGGATGGATCGATGAGAATGTGTATCGATTATAGGGAACTTAATCGGGTGACCATAAAGAATAAGTACCCGCTACCCCGTATAGAAGATTTGTTTGATCAGCTCCAGGGTGCTCAAGTATTTTCGAAGATTGATCTTCGATCGGGTTACCACCAGTTGAAGATCAGAGCTGAAGACGTGGCTAAGACGGCGTTTAGGACCCGTTATGGCCATTATGAGTTTTTGGTCATGCCTTTTGGCCTGACAAACGCCCCAGCTGTATTCATGGACTTGATGAACAGGGTGTTTCATGAGTTTTTGGATAAGTTTGTGGTTGTCTTTATTGATGATATATTGATATACTCCAAAAGCGAGACCGAGCATGAAGAACATTTGAAGTTGGTACTTGGGACACTTAGAGACAAGCAGCTGTTTGCTAAGTTGAAGAAGTGTGAATTTTGGCTTGATTCAATCACGTTTTTGGGACATGTAGTGTCGAAGGACGGAATTTCAGTAGACCCAGGGAAAGTGGAAGCAGTGGTTAATTGGTCGGCACCGAGGAATGTTCATGAGGTTAGAAGCTTCTTGGGATTGGCGGGGTATTACCGTCGTTTCATTGATGGGTTTTCGAAGATAGCAGTTCCTCTCACTGCACTCACCAGAAAAAATAATAAGTTTGAATGGACAGCAAAGTGTGAAGAAAGTTTCCAAGAGTTGAAACAGAGATTAGTGACAGCTCCGGTGTTATCAGTCCCCACAGCTAGAGGCGGATTTGTTGTTTATAGCGATGCTTCTAGGCTTGGTTTGGGGTCTGTACTGATGCAACATGGGAAGGTTATAGCTTACGCCTCACGCCAATTGAAAGTGTATGAGCAGAATTATCCCACTCATGATCTGGAACTCGCGGCAGTTATTTTTGCACTCAAACTTTGGAGACACTACTTGTATGGGGAAAAGTGCGAAATTTATACGGATCACAAGAGTTTGAAGTATTTCTTTACCCAAAAAGAATTAAATATGAGACAAAGGAGGTGGCTTGAGTTGATCAAGGATTATGATTGCACCATTAATTATCACCCTGGCAAAGCTAATGTAGTAGCCGACGCTCTGAGTAGGAAGTCAATCGGACCGACAGTTGCAGCCATTACCACTCAGCATAGGTTGTTGATGGATTTAGAAAGAGCCGGTATTGAAGTCTCGTCTAGTGATACAAATGCTGTCATGGCCAGTTTAATGGTTCAACCTGTTTTGATAGATAGAATCAGAGCTGCTCAGAAAGTGGACTCAGAGTTGGTGAAGCTAATGGAAGGGATCAAAAACGGGGACAAGCCTGATTTTTGTGTTTCCAAGGATGGAGTTTTGAGGTTTAGGGGTAGAGTATGCGTACCTGCTGATGAGGAACTAAAAAGGGTAATTCTTGAAGAGGCACACCGTTCTTTGTACACTGTTCACCCAGGGAGTACCAAGATGTATCGGGATTTGAGAGAGTCCTTTTGGTGGAATGGCATGAAAAGAGAAATTGCTAAATTTGTAGAACAATGCCTGACTTGCCAACAAGTGAAGGCGGAACATCAGAGACCTTCAGGATTATTACAGCCACTCCAGATTCCGGAGTGGAAATGGGAACATATCTCCATGGATTTCGTGACAGGTCTACCAAGAACCGTAAGCGGACAAGATGCTATATGGGTAATCGTGGATCGTTTAACGAAAACCGCCCATTTTGTGCCCATTAAAGTTTCTTATAAACTAGAGAAACTAGTTGAACTGTATGTGCGGGAGATAGTGAGGTTGCATGGAGTGCCGGTATCTATTGTGTCGGATAGAGATCCTCGTTTTACCTCTAAGTTCTGGCGAAGCTTACAAGAGGCAATGGGTACTCAGTTAAGTTTCAGTACTGCTTTTCATCCTCAGACAGATGGACAATCCAAAAGAACTATTCAGATTTTAGAAGACATGTTGAGGGCATGCTTGATGGACTTCAAGGGATCTTGGATGCAACATTTACCATTGGTTGAGTTTGCATATAACAATAGCTTCCAGGCTAGCATTGGGATGGCACCTTATGAGGTTTTGTATGGCAGGAGATGTAGGTCTCCTTTGTATTGGGATGAAGTAGGTGAAAGAAAACTTCTAGGGCCAGAGATTATTCAGCAGACCACAGAAAAGATAGATATCATTCGGGCTAGAATGAAAGCAGCTCAAAGCCGACAGAAGAGCTATGCAGATAAGCGCCGCCGTCAGTTAGAATTTGCGATGGGAGATAAGGTATTCTTGAGAATTTCACCAATGAAAGGAGTTATGAGATTCGGAAAGAAAGGTAAGTTGAGCCCTAGATACATTGGACCGTTTGAGATTCTTGAACGGATTGGACCGGTGGCATACAGGGTGGCTCTACCACCGGCGTTCTCGGGAGTGCATAATGTGTTCCATGTGTCCATGTTGAGGAAGTATATCCATGACCCCACTCACATCATAGATCATGAAACCTTGCAGATTCAAGAGGACATGACCTACACCGAGGAACCATTGCGGATTCTGGACAAGAAAGAGCAAGTGTTGCGGAATCGAACTATTTATTTGGTTAAAGTATTGTGGGATAATCATGCTATCAATGAAGCATCTTGGGAATTCGAGCAAGAGATGCGAGTAAAGTATCCGCACTTGTTCGAAGAGAGTTCTTATAACTTGTAGCGAATTCCGAGGACGGAATTCTTGTAAGGGGAGGAGGATGTAAGGCCCGGTATCTTCAGCAGTGGCCCGAACCATGCGTGTGAATGGCCTAGCCATTTTAGTGTTTAGTAGGGGTCCCAACGGCGTCGTTTTATGGAGGTGAGTGTGTCTTCTTCACTTCCGTTTCCTTCTCTCCTTTCTTTCCGCATGAGTTGTTGCATTTTCAGTTTCTTCCGTATCTCTCTCTCTCTCTCTCTCTCGCACGTCTCTCCACTTCGTTTCTCACCCCTTTCGGTCACTCTCCTTCATAACTGTTTTTCTCTATCGCACTGCTCCAGTTTCTGTAGATTGGGTGTCCCACTCTCTCATCTTTTCAGTTTTCCATTGGTTCTCTTCTCCTTGTGCAAGATTTCATCGTCAGGTATAACTTATCCTCTTTCCATATTTTTGGTTGTTCTGCAACAAGACTCTATTTTTAGTGCATCCTCTCAGCCGATTCTCTCACTCCTTTTCATTTACTGCAGTTTCTGTTTTGGTCCTTACCGTGAGTTTTAGTAGCTTTTTGTGAGTTTTTCTGATTGTTATGTGTGGTGAGTACTTCGGGTTGGTGTTTTGTCCTAGGTTTGGATTTTTTTAAGTTACATTGTTTTGGATTTGGGAATGGAAAGAAGAGTGCTTTGTGTAGTGTAAACTGGTTAAATAGGCGAAATCTGCGTAATTGGCTCGAGCAGAGTGTCGAGCGACACTCGAGCGAAGCTCTCTGACTTGCTTCCGCTCGAGCAGGGTGTCGAGCGAGACTCGAGCGAACCTCTCTGACTTGATCTCGCTCGAGCGGTCTGTCGAGCGAGGATCGAGCGAAGTTGGCTCGAGCCAACTTTCAGACAACACTTTTTCAGCTCCAAACCAGTCTCCACTTATAGCCAACATACTGAGTTTGGTATAGAATATTTTGGGTCGAAGTTTGGGCTGTCCGGATTGTTTTTTTGGCTAGTTAAGTTTGATTAAAACTCGTTGAATTATGGTCTAGAGTTTGAGTCTTGAATTGTTTAAGAACAATTGGGTGTTTTTGGACTTTAATATTTAGTTTATGTTATTTTTATGAATAGGTGACGAGATTGATAGAGATCATTTTCAAGGCTTAGATAATACGCTGCAGGAGTCAGGTAAGCGGGGTTCCTATGCTGGGTTTTATACAAGTTAATAAGACTGAGGTTGATTTTATGAAAACTTGCATAATTTGTGTTGTGTTGGAACTTGTGAAAACAAAGATCAATCTCGGTCTCTTATCAGCATTATTCATGAAATCTGTGTGAAAAAGGAAAATATATTCTGACATGCATTGTGTAGACATGAGCTAAATTCTGTCATGTGATTTCTGGAATCTGAAAAATAGCGATATTGAGAATATGAAAAGTTGTGCATTTATTTGTTCTGGCTTTTGTGTTCAGCGTGTGTAAACTGTTCTGATTCTGTTTTGGTACTCTGTATTATTTTGATATAACATCTGAAAACCTTTGGCATGGTGTACTGGTTTTCGTATCTGACTCTGTCTCTGCTTTGCTCTGCTCTGCTCTGTTATGCTCTGCTCTGTTTGGGTTGGTACCAACTTCTCTGTCTCTGAGTGCACCCACTTTGGAAACAAAGTGGTTTATTTGTGGTCTTTTCCTGTGTGCACACTCGGGGCTCCGAGAAGAATAAAGGAAAGATTTCACCTCTGTCTCTGCCTGGTTTGGCCACCGGGGTTAGCACAACCCTACCACGGGGGTGAAACATGGTCTCTGCTTTGTTTGATGCTCTGTTTTGATCTGATGATGATACTCAGTTTATGTTATGCCAAAGTACCATGGGTTTTACTTGTTTTAAAACCATCGCTCTGTTATTTTGAAAATATGTCCTGTTCTGCATGTTAACTCTGGAAAATATTTTGTTCTGCATGTTCTACCTTGTAAATGCTCATGTTTGCACGCTGGCATATGTTTCCTGCTTACTGAGTTGTTGATAACTCACCCCCTTATCTTTATAATATTTTTCAGATGATGTGGTAAGTCCAAATGAGGACCTGGATTAGAATGCTGCTTGTGTTTAAGCTGAGAGGGACTTCTGGTGTTCTTAGTCTTAAAGTCTTTGGGTTTTATGAGTTTAGTAAGATTTATGAATTATTTAGTTGATTTGTTATGACTACCGAAAGGTTATGGACCTCTTTGATTATTATTATTGCTTTTAAGATTGTGTGGAGTTTGTAATGAGATTATTGAGAAGATTTGAGATTGATTTCATTTATGAAGTTTATGAAGATTTTTCTTTGGATGTATTGGGAGACATGTTTATGAGTGACAAGTAGTAATTCACCAAGCCACCCGGGCTTGGGGCGTTACACTTCTTCCAGTTTAGAGATCGAGCAGAGCAGATCTTTTCTCCCCTTCTTCTAGACGGCACAACCTCCAGCTTCCCTCTTCAACAATTTTCCCTCCGTTTTCGTTGTGTTTTGTTTTCGTTTTCATGGTTACAAGAGCCGATGGTATACAATTGGAAATGAGATAAAGAAGGGAGCTTCGTGGGTCTGTGGAGAAGACGAAGGGGTTAGCTTCGTGGGTCTGTGGACAAGAAGAAGGGGTTAGCTTCGTGGGTCTGTGGAGAAGAGGAAGGGAGCTTCGATGGTGGCTTCGTGGAGACCAGATCTTAGTGGAGAAGAGAAGGGGTTTCTCTAGTGGAGATGATGAGGTCTTCGATGATGGCTTCATGGAGACAACCAGGGTGGAGAAGACGAAGGGATTTGCTTGGCTGGAGTGGAGAAGACGAAGGGAATGGGAGGGGCGTTTGGGTCAACAAATGAAACGGGGCGTTTCATCTCCACGTGGGCAGCGGTTCCCCAAAGGTTACCCCGGGCGGTTGTATATAGCATTTTTTAAAACTAATTCACCCTCTAGGTGTATTTGGGATCTGAACCATTGGTTTTTCAGACGGATGCTTCCTTTATGTTGAGAATTATTTAATCTGGCCGGGTTTCATGATCTTGTTGAAATTTGATTCAATATTAGTTATAGGACGCTTATTTTATAATAAGATAAAGAAACATGTGTTCTTCACCCAATAAATTTATTTACTCTTTGTTGAAACTAGACCCAAACCATACTCTATCCTTTGCTTGATGAACCTCGATTAAATCTATTGAATTAATAGCGTCATGATGTATGTCATATAATATTATTAGTAAAGATATAAGATGTGTGACGTGGTGTAAATTCAACGAGTCGAATTGGAGTCATTTTATTTTGCTTTGTTTAATTACGTCATTCCATTTTATTAATCTTTACTACCGACTTTCACGTCTGTACTCGGTTAGTATCAGGTATCCAGGAACCTTCTCTCTCATGGGTGTTTAATATATCTAGATTCTCGCATTCATACACGGGATGGTTGACCCAAGAAACCTGTAGGAAATTTCCCTTTTCGTTCCCGAGTACTGTACAAACCAATCTATATATATTAGAGACCCTGGTCCTTAATTTGCCACAGCATACCTCCAACAGAAAACCAGCATTTTCTCCAAACCTGCACCAGTGGGTTTTCTCGAAACTCTTTTGCGCCAAGGTTTGCAAAGCATGAAGAATCCAAGCAAATCGATCTTTATATCAAGCGTTTTGATCTTTGTAGTTCGTTTCTCACATCTAACGTCAACCGCATCTCAGGAAGTCGGTAATGCATGCAGAAGATACACACATATTATATACATGTGTCATTTGCTTTCCTTTTTATTTTCTCCTTATATAAGTTTTCCCTTCCGAGTTGTTCACTTTGCTATCTATAATCTGTGAATCATATGCTGCAGAGGATGAGAGAGAGTTTGATTATTTGGAAGGTAGCGAGATGGGGCCACGTCATTGGGGAGACATCCGGAAAGAATGGGCTGCATGTAAGAATGGAGATATGCAGTCTCCCATAGATTTGTCAATTCGGAGAGTGAAATTGATTCCCAAGTTGGGGGAACTAAAAAGGAGCTACAAACTTTCTAATGCCACCATCAAGAATAGAGGGCATGATATTTCGGTAAGGAAGGAAAGCTGCCGTCTTTTCACTTCATGCATACAACTAGATCCATGCATACAACTAAATGCTAATAGAAGATGACCACTATAAAAGATCGAGTTTGATTTCATGTATCTTTTCCGGTTTATATCCATTGAACTTGAGTTAATTTTCCGGGCGATCTTGTTCTTCATTTTAGATTTTTTTACATCTAATCATAGTTGCTGATGTTTTATATTTTAAATGATTTTATATATTTATTATATAAATTTCATATCGACTTAAAATATTGTGATTGCAAATGACGAGAGTTTAAAATGATCAAGAAAGATAATTAATACTGATGTTTAGTGAGGTGGACCATCTGCAAGCTAGGGTACTAAAAACGCTTCCTTACTTCCCGGCGGCCTCAGAAAATGGTGGCCCTATCATATATAGTGGAGATCATCAAGCTCGACGCCATCCTAATGGGGTAGCTGAAGTGCTTACTATGCAAAACGTCAACTCCACTAGCTAGCTATCATATCAGATTTATTTTTTTTTTTTTCAATTCCTTTCCTGAGCAAGTAGCATTTTGACAACCAAATACAAGCTGTATAAATTGAAAGAAGGGAGATATTAATGAGTAGAACATTTCTAGCTAGCTAGCTTGGCTATAAAAGGACAATATCATATTGGGTGTGGAGTTTTATCACGTTGATCCAGAGCTTGTTGCAGATCGTATAGGGTAAGATCAGTAATGCTATGATTTTGACATATTATAAATTAAAACTGACGTTATAGGACATGCATTCGTAAATGTACACTAGTATTAATTGGCTATCCCGCACCAGCAATGAAGGCAATTATTTGCTTGTTTATAAAATGTCAATGTCATGGATGCAGGTGCAATGGGTAGGTGATGCCGGCTCCATACAGATCAACGGCACTGATTACTCTCTCCAACAAGGACATTGGCACTCACCTTCCGAGCATTCCATCAATGGCAGGAGGTCACTCTCTCTCTCTCTCTCTCTCTCTGTACATCCTTCTTCTTCTACATGATCTGGAAGAAATAGGAGTTGCTGAACAAGTTCATGGACTTTTTCTTGTTTCTTTTTGTCTTCTTGTTATATCAGGTATGACTTGGAGCTGCATATGGTTCACTTAAGCCAGGACATCAACATGAAAAATAAGATTGTTGTTGTTGGACTTTTCTATAAGATTGGTCGACCAGATGCTTTCCTCTCAAAGGTGCAAATACTCCCCCAGGATTCCTAAATTTACACGTTTGCCATTTTTTCCTCTGGTTAATTGATATGTAGCACAAACCCTTAAAAGGTCAACAAGAAGGGAAAAAAAAATCATTTTTTCATTGTTATGATCAAATTAAGAAATTAATTGGAAGCAATGAGACAGGACAATCTTCCAAGGAATTGGCCAATTTCAATGAAAAACGACAACGATACAAGTACTCTTGAAATTAAACATGTGGGAAGATGATCATCAAATGGATGTCACCTACGATTCAAGTTTAAAAAAAAAAAAAAAACACTATCCTCAATCAAAAGATGATATTGTTTTGCCCTAGCTGTGTTCCAAATTGTGGTTTAACATGTTATTAATTCGAATTTCAGTTGATGAGAAACATAACATCCATGGCCGATGAAAAGGCAGAAAGAAATATGGGGTTGATTGATCCTACAGAAATAAAAATGGGTGGAAGGAGGTACTACAGATACATGGGCTCTCTCACTGTTCCTCCATGCACTGAAGGTGTTACTTGGATAATCAATAAGAAGGTAAAGCCCTTGTTCCTTAATTTGTAAATTCTTCATGAGTTTTTTTGTTTTTAGGTTTTCTTTTGTTTTTGTTAGGCTAGAATGTTTGATTATATTTAAAATACACCCACAGGTAAGTACTGTCTCAAGGAAGCAAGTAAAGTTACTCAGAGAGGTGGTCCATGATGTAAGTAACAACACTGTTTTCATCTAGCTATTTATATATAATCAATTGTGTCATGTATTACATCCTCGTCTTATTTTCATCCCATTGTGTTCATATAATATTGACACTGATCAACAGATCCAATTTTTTTATATAAACCAAAAATAACAAAGAGAAGTGTTTTATACTACACTCTCGTTCCATTTTGATAACATTGTGATGACGTGACATTATGCATTAAAAATTATATCAATTCTTCTTTTTTTTTTAAATTAATGATTGATAGATAATATCACATGATCATCACAATATGATAGGAGTAGAATTTCAATGTTGTATATAGAATTTTCCAATAATAAAATAAGAGCAAATGAACACATGAGTAACACAAAAGTGAGATGGAGGTGTAATATATAACCTTTCATTTTACAATTTAAGGCAAAAAGCACAATGAAATTAAAGAGTTGATGAGTCATTAGTTTAATTAGTCTAACATTTTAAATTTTATGATTTACTAATTAATTGCAGTATGCTGAGATGAATGCAAGACCAGTTCAACCACTCAACCGTCGTGAGGTCCACTTATATGTTCAAACGTTAAGAAGAACAAAAAACTAAGTACTACAAGATCACAGAGTATTCGGAAGATGATTTATTCTAATTTTTGTCCAATATTGTATAATAGTTCTAGAAACAGTTTTTTGAGCACTACAATGTTGAATCTAGTTAAGTGTAGTACAATGCATCTATATGCATTTTATAAATAAAAATACCATCAGCTTCATTACCAAGCCATTAATACTATAGTAAACTATACTATATATATGATAGTATACTATAGTATACCATATATTACTAAACTATACTATAATATATAATTATAGTATAATACTAATATAATCACCAATGGCTCTGATACCAAAGGCGTATATCCCAGGTAATAAGTAGATAATATAATCAATATTAAGATGCTAATATAATGAATAATAGGCAGTAAAACCGACCATATGCATGATAGCAGATAGGGCAGGCGGAATAACTGACCATATGCATGAGGAAGTAAATAATTTAGAAAATAGATATGAAATAAACTTCTTCATTAAAAACATAATACTTACAAGGAGTCTAATTCTCAAAGGAGTTGGAAGCTGAAGACATAAGGGAATGAAGATTGGAAAATTTATAGAGTGGGGAGGACTAGAGAGGTTTGGGCGAGAGAGGAAGGGATTTCAGATTGGAATTCTGAATGCCCTTCTTCCCTCGTGAACCCCTTTATATAGACATTAGAACAGTACAAAACAGTAAGTCTAATAATACATGAACAGTACCAGACGACACTAAAAACAAGAACAGTACAGGACACGTAAACTTGTATGTACAGAGACATTTGTTGTTTTGCTGAACAATAATCTGTCATGGATAATAATCTTCTGGAGAGATAATATTCCTGACAACTTCGTTTATCATGCTGACTAATCGAGAGTAGTAATTCTGTTGGAGTTACATATTCTGAGGGTTATAATTTGCTAATTCAAGTTCAAACGGATCTTGAGAATCCATCAGATGTACTGGATAGGGTGAGTAATCTTGGGAAGGAGAGGCGGCTTGGTTACCCTGAAATTGAGGGGCCTGTTGAGAAGGAGAGGCCTGATGAGCTGGTGATAATGCGAGTTGCTGTAGTGGAGATAGTCTGGTTAAATGTTGCGCTTCTTCTTCATCATCACTGTCTGATACTTGTGGCATTGGTTCTGCTAATTTTTTCAAATCCTTCTTATTGGCAATGGATGCTAATTGTGCTTGAAATCTGCTTCGTTGGACTAGAACTTCTGGAATTTAGGTAACTTTTGAAAACATCTTTAGTACATGATCATAATTGTATTTTTCCCACCATTTGACGGAAACTTGGCAGGCTAGAAACATAATGGTTTTGAGAGAGGGATGAGGTTTGATGACGTATTCCCATTTTATAATCCAATTTAATTTGGTCTTGAGAAAAAAGAGCAGAAGTGGTGAACAATGGTTTAATGCTGGTGGACTGTCGTTTTGTGAAATAAAATTTCGGAGACTTTCTTGAAGGGGAAGAGGAAGGAGAAGAGGTTCGGGTCCGTAATATTCCCACCATAGTGAGAACCATTTCGGGAGTGTTTTGATTTTTTATAATTTGTCAAAATGAAGGAACCATGAGTGATGCAAGTTTTTATTTTGTTTTAGAAACATTTTTTTCCATGCGTGTTGGTAATCATAATAAGGAGGATCATAAGGATGAGAGGACTTTCTTGTTAAATAGGGATTTTTTTCCCATTGTTCCAATGTGAGGACCTGTTTAATGGTGACTTTATGAAAAACAATAATTGGAGATGCAGGTGGAGAAGGTTGAGTTTGAAGGGAACAAGGAATTTCAGAGAGAATAATTGAGTCGGTATCTACTAATATGAATTCATAAAAATGTTGAGTTTTCTTAATATTTTGCAGAACATAATGCCAATCTGGTAAAAGAAATACATCAAGTAATTTATGGGAGTCAGGCAGGTGTTGAATTTCAAATTCAATAGGAAAGACTGGGTGCCAATGGGATTTAATGATAATAGGAGATGAAGAAGGCTGAGATAATAATGGAGGATTGATAATTTGGGAAGGAGAAGAGGAAGAGGGAGAAACTGCTTTGGAATAGGTTCATATTTTGGAGAAGTTAATGGTGAAAATGAATTGTAAGAGGGTCTAATGCTTTGAGGTAATAACCCCAATACCGTATATGGTCTTGGAGTTACAGAGGGACAAGGTGAAGGATAAAGAGGAGATGGTGGCCGTGCATATGAGGATTTGGACTTTACTTTTGACTTTGAAGATGACATGATTTTCCCTGTAAGAATTCTCGGGATAGAAAATCAGGAAGAGAATTAGACTCTCCTTTAATATGTTCAATATTAAAATAAAAAATACTTAATATAGCTTGCCACCTGGCAAATATTTGCTTAGCAGCCAGGTTTTTTACATCTTTAATCAAAACTTCCTTGGCTGATTTACAATCTATTCTAAGTAAAAACTTTTGATTCAACAAATCATCTTCAAATTTGGAAATACATAATACAATAGCTAGAATTTCTTTTTTAATAGTACTATAATTCTTTTGGGCAGGATTCCAACATCCTGAATGAAATCGAACAATCTGTTCCAAATCAGTTGATAATCTTTGTTTCATAATTCCTCCATATCCAATATCAGAGCCATCTGTTTCAATAATTTTAAAAGTATGAGGAGATAGAAGTCCTAAGTATGGTAATTTCTTAACATGAGCTTTAATTTGTTTTATGATATTAGTATATTTTTCCGTCCAATGAGGTGAATTATTTTTTAATCTCTTAAATAATGGTTTACATAATGGTCTGAGAGATTGATAAAAATCTGCAACATAATTGAGACTTCCTAAAAATCTCTGTAATTGATTTTTCTCTTTTATTTCATCTGAAAATTTGTCAGCAAATTCTATTGCTCTACTAATTGGTGTAATAGTTCCATGATAGATTTTATGTCCGAGAAATCTAATTTTTTCCTGAAATAATTTTATTTTCGATGATGAAACAACTAATCTGTTTTGTTTGATAACTTGAACAAAGTATTTAAATGTTTCTAATGTTGTTCAATAGATGAAGAGAATATTAATACGTCATCTATATAAACTATTGAAAATTGTGTAAAAGGGGTAAATATCTCGTTCATAATATTTTGAAATTCACTAGGTGTATTTTTTAATCTAAAAGGCATAACATTCCATTTAAAATGTCTAAAGGAAACTGTAAATGTTGTTTTATAACGGTCTTTTTCAGCAATTTGGATTTGCCAAAATCCACTTTTCATGTCAAAATTTTGAAAATATTATGGCATCATATAATCGGGATAATAAATCTTTTTTATTAGGAATTAGGTATCTAATCCATTGTAATACTTTATTTAAGGGTTTGTAATTTAATCCCCTAAGAGGAACTTCTCTTTCTAATTCTACTTGTTTTTTAACATAAAATGCAGCACAACTCCATGGTGATTTATTTTTCCTTATTAATCATTTTGTTCTTAAATCTTTAATTTCTTTTTTGCAGTATTCTAATAATTCATTATTCATTTGGATAGGTCTAGCCTTGGTTCGAATATTTTTCTTAGAAAATTCTTTTTCATAAGGTAATTCAACTATATGTTGTTTTATGTTCCAGAAAGCATTAGTCAAGTTAGAGCCTACTTCATTTTCAATTATGGTCTTAAAATTATCAAATTTTTGGGTTAATAATGGGTCTTTTAACTGTTCTTGAATTCTTTTATATTTTAATTCTTGTTTTAAGAAATTTATCTGGTTTTATTTTCTTCTGATTCTATCTTTTGTTAGAAAATTAATTTATCTGGTTAACGAAATTTCTTTTGATACTGGGGGAAATATGAATTTAAATTGAATTTCATGTCCAAGTATTTTAGTAAACATTCATTCTTCTGTTACAGAGAAAGGGTAAAGCAGGGCAAGAAAGATATTTCTTAATATAACTTTAGTGTTAATATTTTTTACTAAAATGAATGTTATTTTAAAAAAAATTCCATTATTACAGATATGTGTATTGGATAATTTATAATTTATATTTAATTTTGTTCCATTGGCTTGGGATAATGTTTCTTTTGTTTTTTTTAAATATTTAGAATGTATTAGTCCCTCTTGTATACAATTTAAGTCTGCTCCTATGTCTAATTGGGCAATTGTAGTAAAAGAGAATTCTTGATTAATTGAAATTGTTATTTCAGTATATCATTTTTGAAAATTTATCTTATCAAGAATATTAATAAAATTGTCTGTTTCATCTTTTATAGCTAATGTTGAACATTCTCCTTGTTCTATATTATGTTCTTTATCATGAAGATTTTTTCCATTTTTCTCTATTTTTAATAATATAATTTCTTGTAATAATTGTTCATTTGAAACTTCTAATTTAAGATTGGATGTTTTTAAGTTTCTAATTTCTTGTTTTATCTTATTGATTTCTTGTTGTATATCTTGAATCGTAATTTTCTGTTTGTCTGTTTTAAATCTTCCTATTATTTCTGAAAAATTGTAGGGTGTTGAGGATGATATTACTGAAGTGTTTTGATTATTAAAAGTATCTTTTAACTTTTCTAAATAATATTTTCTTTCTTGAAGGTTACTAATTTTATCTATTAATTCTAATATAATGTCTTCTTGTTTTGAAAGTACATTAATAGTTTTGTTACAAATACACTTATCCTTATTTAGACAATTACAAATCTGTACTTCATCTTCCTCTGAGTCACTAATAGAAGATTGTTCTGAAAAACTTTATTCTTTTAATTGATAAACTTCTTCTTCTTCTGAAGAACTATCTTCCTCTTCACTTGAATGTATTATAAAATATCTAATAATTTATCTTTTAATGTTTCGGATATATCTAATTCATTAATCTGTTGTTTGACTTTACAATTTGATTTATAATGTCCAACTTTTTCGCATTTGTAACAAACAATCTATTTTTTCTTTTTATTAGTCTTTTTAGGACTTTTTAGTGGCTTATTATATGTTTGTTTATCTTTTATCTTTTTATAGGGTTTTTTCTATTTTTGTTTTTTATTAGAATAATTCTTATAAACTCTTTTCTCTTTTTTGTGTCTTCTTGAGGGGGCTAATAATGGAGTATAACCAAATTGTTCATAAAATGTACCTAATTCCTTTCTAGCAAATTTCTTTTCTTTCTCTATTTGCTTTTTTAATCTTAAATCGTTGTACATAGTTAATCCAGTTCTATTAATTTTACTTATTATATCCCTATATGTGAGGTTATGAAAATCAATAGTACCATCTGATCTTAATAATGATTCTCGTACCTTTTGGGCGAAGTAATATGGAAGTCCGGCTATGAACTTTTCCTTCCAGTATGGCTGTTGGCAATCATTTCTGATCATAACTTTAGTTAGAAATACATCTTTATGAGATTTATTTCTAGAGATTGATGTAAGAACAGATCTAGGTGTATGATAACTGGAGGGTGCCGGAGAGAAATAATGTGAAAAAGATCTTCTAAAAGGTTGAGAAGCTATTTGGACTGTTCCGTCTGCTTTTTGATCTATATATTCAAGATCATCCTTAGAATTATTTTCTATTGACGCAAGTTTTTATTTTGTTTTAGAAACATTTTTGTCCATGCGTGCTGGTAATCATACCTGGGATATACGCCTTTGGTATTTATATGCTATATGATATTATATGTATGATATATCATATAGTGATTTCAAACATAAATACTATAATATATAATATTAGAATATGCTAATCACAATATATTTATATAACTGTATATAGTAATGTTTGTAAAAAAAAAATTCATATATAGTAATAAATTAAAACGTATAGTGTAGATATTAGACTATAATAAAATATTTATTAAGATACGTTCGAACGCTATGGCATACCGTTCGAATGCTTAATCAGTGATTGAATGTTTTTAGCCATGAAGAAGTGCGTTTGAACATTTTCTAGAGTTTTTGGTGAGTCTGAAATAGTGGCGGGAATGTCTCCCGCCAACCCCTAAGCAATGAAGTAGCATTCAAATGGTATTTTATTACCGTTCGAATGTGGGCTCGAAAATCTGACAAGTAAGAAAACATTCGCGGTGAATTATTTTCATGTTCGAACGTATAATATTTACGTTCGAACGGTAAACAACTTAACAAGGTGTGCATGTGACATCTTTTTTCGCCTTAATAGGAGAAGTTTTAAGTTGGACGACAGCGTTTCGTGCACTTTGAACTTATTACAACAACATTTTTGGTCGTAATAACTTTGAGATGGAAAGATCGATCGAAAATTTGTTGAGTGAGAGAAAGGCAAGAAAAGATCACTCAGAGACTAAAGTACCGACTTCAAAGAATGACCCTCCTAGGTAAGAGTCACAAAGTCAGAAATCTTCAATTGACGCTCTAATAAGATTGTCCTCTCTCAAACTGTTTCGATGGAAGGTTGACTTGGTTTTGCACGCTTACATCCCCTACGATACATTATCAACCAGAAATTAAAAAAATAAAATATATATTCAACATTAGTTATAAAATATAATACATAAATATTCAAAAACTTATATACTAATTAAAACAATTAGAAACTATTTTCAGTTATACCGTTCAATCAAATCCATAACCGTTTGAACGTATAAATTTTTACATCCCCATTCGAACGTGTCTTACATACGTTCGAACGGTGATATTAAATTCTGTTCGAATGTATGGTGAACAGCTCAAACATTCGAGGTTTGAGTTCCTACCGTTTAAACGAATACAACATCGTTCGAATGGTTTCTAGATCGAACTCAGCCATGGTCGAGTCAACTCAACGGCCATGGAAACGAAAGGAATCCATTTCTTCACAAATATCAACTACACAATGATGGGTAAACAGCCTACGGTGGATTTCTGGTCACCTATGGTGGCTATTGACCGAAAGTGGTATTTTTCCTATTTTTTACAAATAATCTAACAAAACTTACTTAGAATAACCCAAACGAGGTATATAAGGAGTGTACCACTAGAAATGAATGACTCTTCGACGACGACGACGTTCGACTGTCTATGGGGTCCATTCAAGTGGGTTTGAATGGTTGTTTGTGGGCAGTGGTGGCATTGAAAAGCCTTTCCCAATACCTTATATGTACAAAACCGTTTGAACGGTTTTGACTTACCGATCAAACATAATTATTGACCGTTCGAACTGTGTTCATTTCAAATTTAGTAAATTAATTGATTTTTATATTTAATATATTATATACCATATGATATTATATGTATGATATATCATATAGTGATTTCATATATAAATACTATAATATATAGTATTAGTATATGCTAATTATAATATAGTATATTATCATATAGTATATTAGTGTATACTATATGATAATATATTATATGATATATATCATATATCACTATAATATATATCAATATAGTATATATCATATATACATATAGTACATATATTAGTATTATATAGTATATTTTTATAGTATATATAGCACATGTTGAATTTTCTTAAATTTTAGTAAAAAATTATCTTTTTCTATTTTTTTTTCCTTAAATTTTACTTCCTACATCATATTCATTGTTTTCCTATGGGCATCCATGCACATAAAACGCTCCAAGAACGCTGCTTTCTTCTTGAAAGTTCTTCTTGAGACTTCATTTTTTAGTTTGCTGACTAGGGTGGTTTCCAGTTTTCACGTAAGGTTGTATGGCAGCCACTGAGAATGTAGGTCGACGTCTGTTCGTGGATTTGGTATCGGTGGTTCCTCAGCCTCTTCCAGAATTGTCTATGGCGCACCGTGTGCCGAAATTCAAGGATGGTGAAATGTTCTTTCAGTTCTCTAAGGAGGATTTCTATCATCTTGAAATTCCTTCGAAATCCTCCCTCCTTGGATGCCATTCGGGCATTCATTCAAAAAGCGCTGGAATCTTGATGGCATTCCAGTTGTTTCTAATATGATGCATCCTCGGAACGTGTTTATAAGAATGACTTCGGAAGAAGACTACATGAAGGCCCTTCATGTGAAGTTAGTGATATAGACGAGATTCCATATCGTCCATTCCACTGGACTCCAGATTTTAAGGAAGAAGAAGAACCATCTATTGTGCTGGTCTGGATCGTCTTGCCAGGTTTGCCTCCTAACTATTATCATGAGTCTTTTCTTAAAACTCTTACAGCCCCAATAGGTAGATTTATTAGACGTGATAATCCCACTCGTTGTGCCACTCGCACCAATGGTGCCCTTATCTGTGTGGAGATGGATGCTGCAAAGGAGCCTTTACCTCATTTTTGGATTGGGACTCCTGGACTAGGGTCTAGACGCAAGCAAGAGATAATTTATGAAACTCTGCCGTCATTCTGTTCCAAGTGCGAAATACAGGGGCATAATGCAAGGACATGTCGTACTGGAAAAAGATTACTGGAAGAAAGGAATGTGTTTAGCAACAAGAACCTGTTGTGGAAGAACCGAAGTAAAAAAATAAATCCACCAGTTGTCGAGGAAAAAGAAGTTGAAGCAAATCAGGATTCTGAGGTAAATTTGGTAATAGGTGAATCCTCCACACCTTTGATTGAGGAGTTGGAAACAGAAAAAGATCATGGTGAGTCTCCTGATATTGAGGTTCCTGCAGAGGAAATGAATAATAAGGTGTCGGCAGAGAGGAATGACGGAAGACTGGAATGTTCTACTCGGTCGAAGGAGGCGGAGTTGGCCACGGACATGAGGAAGGTGGAATAGTTCCTAGAATAGAGTAGAGGGAGGATGATACATTACAGGAGGAAGAGGATTTCTTGGAAGAGGGGTCAATGTCTGATCCGGAACCTGAGATACATGCGAAAGTCTATCTGCAGGATAAGGAATATCACACGGAAATAGAGGATGAAGTAGGGAAGAGAAAATACCGTAAGAGGCAGTTTGAGAAAATTAGGAGTTCTAAGAGGGTGCTCACTCGAGCCAACAAATTTTCTCAATGACAGGTTCCATATTAGTCTGGAATATAAGGGGAATAGGTACTTCTAAGGGAAGTTTAATGAGTCAGCTGAACAAATGTTAGCCAAAGATGGCAGTGTTGTTGGAACCGTTTCAGAGTGTTGATAAAATTCAGATGTATATGCGGGTGTTTCACTTTGATAAGGTAATAACTAATGAGGATGTTAGTGGGAAAATCTGGATGTTTTGGAAAAATGAAATGGACGTGCAGCTGGTCCGAGTGGGATCGCAATATTTGTCTTTACGTATAGACGACGGATCTTCTCATTTCTTGGGTAATTTTATCTATGCTAAGTGTAATAGAAATGAAAGGCAGATGCTTTGGGAGGAGCTGAGTTCAGCTAGAATGGGTGTGGAGCCTTGTTTGTTTGCTGGAGATATTAATATAATTCATTCGGATGTGGAAAGGTGTGGTGGTCGACCAAGGACAAGAGCTGCAATAGATGACTTCAATAGATGGATTCACCAGGGCGGGTTGATTGAAATGAATTCATAGGGGAGAAAGTTTTCATGGTGCAATGGTCAGCATGGATTATCTAGAGCTTGGGCTAAAATTAAGTGGAGGATGGAAGGTGATCGGAACTCAAAATTCTTCCATGTTTGGTTATCTAATAAAAGACATAGGAAAATTCATAAGTTGAGAACTACAGACGGGTTGGAGTTCAATTCACCAGAAGAAATTGATCTTGGTGCCAATGAATATTTTTCTCAGTTCCTACAACAGTCAAATCAGCCAAGAGAGTTGCCGGATTTAACAAACTTGATATCGCCGGTTATTGAAGAAGAGGATTGTGTCCGGCTTTGTTGCATCCCTTCTTTGGATGAAGTTAAAGAGGCTCTCTCGTCTATTCCTATAAATAGTTCTTCGGGGCCAGATGGTTTTGGTGCGGGATTTTTTATGAGCTACTGGGAGGTGGTAAAAATGGATGTTTTGGGAACTATCTCAAAATTGTTTCTATCTAAAAGTCTTCCGAGATTTTATTCGGCTTCTTTCATTGTGCTTATTCCGAAGGTAGATGTGCCTTCAGGGTTTGATAAATTTAGGTCGATAAGCCTTTGTTCAGTTTTCTATAAAATTTGCTCGAAAATTATTGTGAATCGTCTAACAGGTCTTCTACCCAAATTGGTATCTCTTGAGCAAGAAGCTTTTGATACCTGGGAGGAGTATATTTGAGAATATTAGTCTTACTCAAGAAATGGTTCATTCACTGAAAAAGAAGTCACATGGTGGTAATATTATGATTACAGTTGACATGGCAAAAGCATATAATCGGGTGAAGTGGAATTTTTTGTTGGAGGTATGAAGGTGTTTTGGTTTCCCTTCTCCTTTTTGTGAATTAATTCATGCTTGTATTTCAAATGTTTGGTACTCTGTAATACTAAACGAAACGACAAAAGGATTTTTTCAAGGGGGTCGGGGACTACGCCAGGGGGATCCCCTTTCACCTTACCTCTTTATTATTCTTCAAGAGGTACTCTCTAGACTTTTGAAACATAGCTTTACGGCAAAAAATATTGGAAAATTTTTCCAAGCTAGAGGCACTCCTCAGATTTCTTATCTTATATACGCTGATGACATTGTGATTTTTCTGAATGGAGGAAAGAAGTCGGTGAGGGAACTGTTATGAGTGTTTGAAAAGTATGAACATTGGTCAGGACAGAAAATTAATAAAGAAAAGACGACCATATTTTATTCTCCAAAAATTTCGTTGGTCCGAAAGAAAGCTCTTAAAAGGCTGATAGGGTTCTTGGAAGGCTCGTTTCCCTTTAAATCTCTAGGGGTTTCGATCGTCTTGGGACGTCTTAAGCATGAGCACCTGGAGGAGATGGTTAACAAAGTCTGGAACAAAATCAGTGCTTGGAAAATGAAAATCCTATCATCGGGCGTCCGTTTGATTCTTCTTCGGCATGTGCTTTCTAGCATGGCTTTACATATATTTGCGGTTTTGCAGGTCCCTCAATCTATAATTAAAGAATTAAACCGAGTGATGAGCACACTTTTTTGGGGTGAGGTGAATGGTAAAGGAAAAAGTGGGTGGCATGGGATAGTATTTGTAAGCCAATAGAGGAGGGAGGAATGGGTTTGCGTAATTTGGAGGATATGCAAAAAGCATTGCATATGCGGTTTGCATAGAACTTAATTCAAGGAGAGTCCCTGTGGGCTAGGTTCTTTAAGGGAAAATATGTGGGCTCTTCACCTTGGTCTCTCATTGACATGAAAAAAGGAACGAGGTTTTGGAAAATGATTGTTAAAAGTATTCCTAGTGTCCTTAATAATGCAAAGTGGAGAGTTAGAGATGGGAACATTTTATTTTGGTATGATAAATGGAGAGATGGGGGTCCGTTAATTGATGAGTTCCAGATAGTGGGTAATCCGATGCTTAAAGTTAAAGAGTGCAAGTTGTCCAATAGTTGGGATGTGGAGCTGTTGAGTACGTTAGTGGGCAGGATAATGTGGAGGAAATTATTGAGGCTTTGGTCGGCTGTAAGGGAGGGTCTGATGTGTTGATCTGGATGAAGCATGAGAGTGGGAATTTTTCTACTAAATCCGCTTGGGATTGCATTTGAATACAAGGTTCTAGTATGGAGTGGCATCATTGGATGTGGCATAAGTTGCTCCCACTTAAAATTTCGGTTTCGATGTGGAAAGCATGGAACATGGCTTTGAGCGTTGATGATTGTCTTCGACGTATTGGGATCCTGATAGTTTCTCGTTGTGACTGTTGTGATGAAGGTAAGTATGAAGACCAAAGCCACGTACTTTTCGAATGTGAGTTTGCAACGAAAATATGTCATTATTATGGAACTACCTTTGGTCTTCCTCTTGGTCTTACTTGGAGGGAGACGGTAACAATTTGGTTTCGATGTGAAGCCTCATACTCTCAAGTGGGGCTCATAGTGGGGCTTCTACCTTCTATTATTACTTGGCACCTTTGGCGTAGAAGATGTATTGCATGCATGGAGGGTAGTATTCAGTCTATTAGTTTGGTTTGGCATTCTATTAGAAGTTGGATGGGTTTAGTAAGTCGAGATATGAAAAAGGTTAGTAAATGTTCTAGGCATGACTCACAAATTTTACAGATATTGAATATTCCGGCGTTGGTTCTCGATAGGAAGTATCTAAAGCTAGTTGCTTGGCAAAAGCCAGCTCAAGGGTGGTTTAAGTTGAATACAGACGGTAGTAGTCTTGGTAACCTAGGTTCTGCAGGGGTGGGTGGTATTATTAGAAATGATCGAGGACATTTGGTTCACGCCTTTGATTCTTATATTGGATTCGGTTCAAATAATAGAGCTGAATTGTTAGCTATTTTGTAGGGTCTCAAAGCTTGTAAGGATTTGGGGATTAATTTTGTGGAAATTGAATTAGATTTTGTAGTGGTGATCTCATGGTGGAATAGGTGGAGGTGTGGGATGTGGTACTTGGAAGATTTTTGGGAAGATACTCTAGCCCTTATGGATTCTTTGGTGTGCATAGTTAGACATATTTATAGGGAGGGAAATAAAGTTGCTGATTAGTTGGCTCGGAGTGGTGCGACTGGTCTTAACTCTTAATGGAGATTTCTCAGGGATGTGCCTAGGTTGCTTCGAGGATTAATCCATTTGGATATACTGGGTTTGCCATCTTTGCATTGTTGCTAACGTCATTTTCTGGTGGCGTTTTGTCCTCAGGTTGGATTGGTAAGATTTTATGATTTTATGTTTTTGAGTTAACGTTGTTTGTGGTTTCTTTTACAGGAATGGTTTACTTTGTAGTATTTTAAGGTGCGTTTGGATGTTAAATTGAGTTGAGTTAAGTTGAGTTGAGATGATAAAATATTGTTAGAATATTATTTTTTAATATTATTATTATTTTGAGATTTGAAAAAGTTGAATTGTTTATTATATTTTGTGTTGAGATTTGAAAAAGTTGTAATGATGAGTTGAGATGAGTTTGGTAACCAAATGTATCTCTAGTAAGTCTTGTCTTTATGTTTTTTTTTTTCTTTTGGTTAGAGGCTCCCAGTACTTTTGACTCCTGGTTTAGGGACTTTCTTGGTTATCTTGTAATCTCAGGTACTGGTCTGTAACCACGGTTTTCCTTCACCATAAGTGAGGGTTTATTAATAAAATTTGGGACGGGGTCACTCTTGGACAGGTGAACCTTGGCTCTTCTTAAAAAAAAAAAAAATAGTACATGTTATACAATAGTATATGATAATATTATATCACTATATGATATGTAGTATATATCACTATATGATATATATTATATGCTTATATATTCTTATTTCCTCCTGTACCAAAAGAAATTAACTTTTTAAAGGAAGTTTCATTAACCAGATAAATTAATTTTTTAACAAAAAATAGAATTAGAAGAAAATAAAAACAGATAAGCTTCTTAAAACAAAGAATTAAAATATAAAAGGATTCAAGAAAAATTAAAAAACATACTGGAATGAAAAGTTCATACCTGGACTTCCATATTATTTCGCCCAAAAGGTAATAGAGAATCATTAGTAAATCAGATGGTACTATTAACTTTCATAATCTCACATATGATGATATAATAACTATTATTAATAGAACTAGTTTAACTATGTGCAACGATTTAATATTAAAAAATCAAATGGAGAAAGAAAAGAAATTCGTTAAAAAAGAATTAGGTATCTTTTGTGAGCAGTTTGATTATACTCCATTATTAGCCCCTTCAAGAAGACACAAAAAAGGAAAAATAATTTATAAGAATTATTCTAACAAAAAATGAAAATACAAAAAGCCCTATAAAAGGACAAAAGATAAATAAATATATAATAAACCAAAAAAAAATCCTAAAAAGACGAATAAAAAGAAAAAATAAATTTTTTGTTATAAATGCGGAAAAGTTGGACATTGTAAATCGAATTGTAAAGTCAAACAACAAATTAATGAACTAGATATATATGAAACATTAAAAAAAATTATTAGACATTTTTATAATACATTCAAGTGAAGTGGAAGAAAGCTCTTCAGAAGAGGAATAAATATATCAATTAAAATAATCAAGTTTTTCATAGCAATCTTTTGATAGTGAATATGAAGAAGATGAGGTACAAGTCTGCAATTGTTTTGATAAGAATAATTATATTTGTAGTAAAACCATTAATGTACTTTCAAAACAAGAAGATATTATATTAGAATTAATATACAAAATCAATGATCCTCAAGAAAGAAAAGATTACTTAGAAAAATTAAAAGATACTTTTAATAGTCAAAACACTTCAATAACATTTTCAGCACCTTACAACTTTTCAGAAATAGTAGGAAGATTCAAAACAGAAAAATGAAAAATTACAGTACAAGATCTACAATAAGAAATTAATGAGATAAAACAAGAAATTTGAAATATGAAAACATTCAATCTTAAACTAGAAGTTTCAAATGAACAATTACTACAAGAAATTATATTATTAAAAATAGATAAAAATGTAAATAATCTTCATAATAAAGAACATAATAAAGAACAATGAGACTGTTCAACAATAGTTATAAAAGGCGAAACAGATAATTTCATTAAAATCCTTGATAAGATAAATTTTAAAAAATGGTTTATTGAAGTAACAGTCTCAATTAATCAAGAATTTTCTTTCACCACAATTGCCCTATTAGATACCAGGAGCAGACTTAAATTGTATACAAGAATGATTAATACCTTCTAAATATTTTGAAAAAAATAAAAGAAACATTATCCCAAGTTAATGGAACAAAATTAAACATAAATTATAAATTGTTTAATACACATATTTGTAATAATGGAATTTTTTTTAAAATAACGTTTATTTTAGCAAAACATATTAATACCAAAGTAATATTAGGAAACCATTTCCTTACCTTACTTTACAATTTCTCTGTAAGAGAAAAATGAATCTCTACTTAAATACTTGGACAAGAAGTTCAATTTAAATTCTTATTTCATCATGTATCAAAAGAAATTAACTCTTTAAAGGAAGTTTCATTAACCAGAGAAATTAATTTTTTAACAAAAAATAGAATGAAAAGAAAAGAAAAACAAATAAGCTTCTTAAAACAAGAATTAAAATATTAAAGGATTCAAGAACAATTAAAAGACCCGTTACTAACCCAAAAAATTGATAATTTTAAAAGTATACTTGAAAATGAAATATGCTCTAACTTGACTAATGCTTTCTGGAATATAAAACAATATATAGTTGAATTACCCTATGAAAAAGAATTTTCTGAGAAAAATATTCCAACTAAGGTTAGGCCGATACAAATGAATAATGAGTTATTAGAATATGTAAAAAGGAAATTAATGAATGGAATATTATGCCCTTCATATTAAAAAATATTATGCCCTTTGGATATTATGAATGGAATATTATGCCCTTCATATTAAAAAATGGTCCTAGTGAATTTCAAAATATTATGAATGAGATATTTACCCCTTTCACTCATTTTTCGATAGTTTATATAGATAATGTATTAGTTTTTTTTTCATCTATTGAACAACATTGGAAACATTTAAATACTTTTGTCCAAATTATTAAACAAAATGGATTAGTTGTGTCATCACCAAAAATAAAATTGTTTCAAGACAAAATTATATTTCTTGGATATGAAATTTATCAAGGAACTATTACACCAATTAGCAGAGCAATATAATTTGCTAATAAATTTTCAGATGAAATCAAAGACAAGCAACAACTACAAATATTCTTAGGAAATCTCAATTATGTTGCATATTTTTATCAATTTCTCAGGCCATCATGTAAACCATTATTTAAAAGATTAAAAAGAATCCACCTCTATGGCCAGAAAAACATACCAAGATTATAAAATAAATTAAGGCTCATGTTTAGAAATTACCTTGCTTGGGACTCCCATCTCCTCATACTTTAAAAATTGTTGAATTAGATGCATCTGATCTTGGAATTATGAAACAAAAATTATCAACTGATTCAGAATAGATTGTTCGATTCCATTCAGGATGTTGGAATCTTGCCCAAAAGAATTACAATACTAATAAAAAAGAATTTTAGCTATTGTATTATGTATTTCTAAATTTCAAGATGATTTGTTGAAACAAAAGTTTTTACTTAGAAAAGATTGTAAATCAGCCAAGGAAGTTTTAATCAAAGATGAGAAAAACCTTGTTACTAAACAAATATTTGCTAGATGACAAGCTATATTAAATATTTTTTTACTTTGATACTGAACATATTAAAGGAGAATCTAATTCTCTTCCTGATTTTCTATCCCGAGAATTCTTACAGGGAAAATCATGTCAACCTCAAAGTCAAAAGTAAAGTCCAAATCTTCATATGTACGGCCACCATCTCTTCCCTATCATTCACATTGTCCTTCTGCAACTCCAAGATCATATACAGTATTGGGGTTATTACCACAAAACATTAGACCATCTTTCAACCCATTCTCACCATTAGCTTCTCTAAAATTACCAACCTATTCCAAAGTTGTTTCCTCTCATTCTTCTTCTCCTTCTCAAATTATTAATCCTCCATTATTATCTCAGCCTTCTACATCTCCTATTATCATTAAATCTTACTGGCACCCAGTCTTCCTCATCAAAACTGAAATTCAACACCTGTCTGACCCCCAAAAATTACTTGATGCCTTTCTTTTACCAGATTGACATTATGTTCCACAAAATATTAAGAAAACTCAACATTTTGATGAATTCATATTAGTAGACACTGACTCAATTATTCTCTCTTAGATCCATTGTTCCCTTCAAACTCAACTTTCTCCACCTACTTCTCTAATTATTGATTTTCATAAAGTCACTATTAAACAGGTTCTCACTTTGGAACAATGGGGAAAAAATCCCTATTTAACAAGAAAGTCTTCTCGTCCTTATGATCTGTCGTATTATGATTATTATGATTACCAGCAAGCATGGACAAAAATGTTCCTAAAACAGAACAAAAATTTACGTCATTCGTGGTTCCTTCATTTTGACAAATTACAAGAAATCAATACACTTCCAAGATGGTTTTCACTATGGTGGGACCATTATGGACCCGAACGTCTTCTCCTTCCTCTCCCCCTCTAGGAAAGCCTACGGATTTTTACTTCACAAGACGACAGCCCACCAGCATTAAGCCATTGTTCACCACTTCTTCTCTTCTTTCTCAAAACAAAATTAAATTGGATTATGAAATGAGAATACGTTATCAAACCTCATCCCTCTCTCAAAACCATTATGTTTCTAACCCGCCAAATTTATGTCAAATGATGGAAAAAATACAATTATGATCATGTCTTAAAAATGTTTTCAGAAATTACCAAAACTCCAGAAGTTCTAGTCTAACGGAGCAGATTTCAGGTACAATTAGCATCTATTACCAACAAGAAAGACTTGAAAAAATTAGCCGAAGCAATGTCACAAGTTTCGGATAGCAATGATGAAGAAGAAGCACATCATTCAGCTAGATTATCTCCATTACAGCAACCTTCATTATCACCAGCCCACCAGGCCTCTCCTTCTCAACATGCCTCTCATTTTCAGGGAAACTCAGCCGCCTCTCCTTCTCAAGATTACTCACCCTACCATCCAGTACATCTTATGGATTCCCAAGAACCGTTTGATATGGAACTAGCAAATTATTATCTCCAGATTATGTAATTCCAGAAAATTACTAATATCTCAATTAGTCAGCATGACAGAAGAAAGTTGTCAGGATTATTATCTCCTCAGAAGATTATTATTCATGTCAAATTATTGTCGCTGCCCATAATTATTGTAAAAAAAAAATTATATATAGTAATACATTAAAATGTATAGTGTAGATATTAGGCTATAATAAAACATTTATTAATATACGTTTGAACGTTATGGAATACCGTTCGAATGCTTAATCAGTGACTGAACGTTTTAGTCAGGAAAAAGTACGTCCGAACGTTTTCTAGGGTTTTTGGCGCTTTTGAAATAGTGGCGGGAATATCTCCCCCCAATACCTGCGCAATGAAGTAGCATTCAAATGGTACTTTATTATCGTTCGAACGTGGGCTCGAAAATTCGGCCAGCAAGAAAACATTCGCCCCAAGTTATTTTCACGTTCGAACGATAAACAACTTAACAAGGCATGTAGGTGACAACTTTTTTCCCTTAATAAGATAAGTTTTAAGTTGGACGACGGCATTTCGTGCACTTTGAACTTATTACGACATTTTTCGTCATAATAACTTCAAAAATTCTACACGAACTTTTTTTTTTATAGGAAACATAACATTTCATTAATAAAAGAAAGTTTACAGATATTTTTCAAACCAAATAGCTTGAGAAATGAAATCTGGAAAACAATCCCACCACATCGAGATATCTTCAACATTCCAAGCAAACCAGGCTAATTTGTGAGCAACCCCATTGCCTTCTCTATGCACATGTTGAAATTTGCACTCAGCAAAAAGACATTGAAGCTTTTTGATTTCCTGCACTAGTGGATCTAACATAGCAGCAGTTTCAAGCTCATTGTTGAGCACTTGTACAGCCATCAATCAATCTGACTCAACCAACATCCTTTGGATTTCCATGTTAGCACACAACTGTAACGCTTGTAGGATGGCTAGTAGTTCAATGGCTTCACCATCTTGCACTTCAAACTCTATCTTACAGCTGCCAATATAACATCTCCCTTCCCATCTCTGAGCACCAACCCATTCCTGCTCTGTTGATCTCACCAAAAACAGCTCCATCAAAAGTTAATTTCAACCAGTTAATAGGTGGTGGTTTCCATTCATAGTAATCTCGAACCTTAGGCTTTGGCAATTGTTTGAGATCTATGAAAGAACTTTGGACAGAAAGAGCATAATCAATAACCTGTTGTACAACTATAACTTTCTGCTCATGAATCATTTGGTTCCTTCTCCACCAAAAACCCCATGCCATAGAGAATAATAAGGAGAGCTTCTCTTCCTTTCCCTTCTGAAAAACGTGCATTGCAATCTACATTACATTTAAGTTCTTATCCAGATTTTTCATTAAGGGAACATATGGGAACCAACTAGAATGTATAGATTGATAGTAAAACAATGCATGTGCTATGTCTTCACTCCCTTGCCTACAAAAACAACAAGATCCCTCAATATTAACATGCCTTGTGAGCAGGTTCTGCTTTGATGGTAACCCTTTTCTACAGGCCCTCTATGCAAAAACCTTTATTTTATTTGGAACTTTCATTTTCCACAAAGCCTTCCAAAGAACCTGTTGTTGTCTTGCATTCGAACATTCACCACCACCACCCCTTATCTTCCCTTTAAAAAATCTGTAGCGACTTCTTACACTAAACTTGCCATGTCTTTCTTGGGACCATATCATCTTATCAGGTTGCTCAGTAGAACAAATCAGTACTTTCAGGATATCAGTAACCATACTTGGATTGAATTGAGCTCTAAACTGATCCACCTGCCATCCTTAAGTAACAGGATCTATCAATCTTTCCACAGGAGCTTCTTGGAATTCATCCATAACACAAATGTCTTCCTTCATCAACGATTGGTCACCTGGGATCCAAGGATCCTTCCATAGCTTTGCTATTTTACCATTCCCTATCCTCCATATACAACCCTGTTCCAACAGTTTCTTTGCCTCCCAAATACCTCACCATGCAAAAGATGGTTTTTTGCCTAGACTAGCCTTCAAAAAAACTTCATTAGGAAAATATTTTGCCTTGTACACTCTATGAATCAATGAATCTGTATCCTGCATGATCCTCCATGCTTGCTTGGCTAACAAAGCCAAATTGAATATTCTCAAGTCTTTGAACCCAAGTCCCCTTTTCTCTTATGGTCACACATTTTTTTGCCAACTTATCCAATGAATTCTTCTTTCATCCTTCCTCTGTCCCCACCAAAACTTTGCCATCATGGCTTCTAATTCTGAGCATAGACCAAGTGGTAGTAGCTCATTGAGTATGTAGGCATTGAAAGGGCTACTGCTTTGATAATAATTTCTCTCCCACCTTGTGAGAGCAAATTTTCCTTCCAACTTTGAAGCTTCTGCCATACCCTTTGCTTTATTTCAGTAAAATCCTTTATTTTAGATCTACCCACAACAGGAGGTACTCCTATATACCTCTCATATTGTTGAACCCCAATTACACCCCATAGCTGCAGCAACTCCTTTTTCCTATCAACAGATACATTTGCACTAAAAATCATGGAAGTTTTGTCCATGTTAATTTTTTGACCAGAGGCCTGTTCATATCTTGCCAACAGTGCTTCTATCTTCATATTTTCCCCCATATCAGCCTTGCAAAAGATCACACTATCATCTGCGAAGAGAAGGTGATTAATACAGGGAGCACTTATGCAGATTTTGATCACTGAAATATCATGTTTAAAAGTAGCCTCCTTTAATAAAGAGATAAGCCCCTTAGTGCACAACAAGAATAGATAAGGGGACAATGAGTCTCCTTGTCTAATTCCTCTACTTGGGACAATGTGACCCCTTGGTTCACCATTAACCAATACTGAAAAAGAGGCAGTCTGAATATAGCCCATAATGAAGTCAATCAACTTCAAATCAAACCCCATAATACTCATCACTTTTTTCAAAAAGCTCCACTCAACTCGGTCATATGCTTTACTTATATCCAGTTTGAGGGACATGTAGCATTTTTTTAATTGCTTCTTCATCTTCAAATAATGGACCAGCTCATAGGCCACTAGTACATTGTCTGTGATTAGTCTACTAGGAACAAAGGCACACTGAGAATCTGAAAATATGAGGCAACACCTTCTTAAGTCTATTAACAATGACTTTTGATATCAATTTATAGACCACATTGCATAGGCTAATTTATCTAAAATCTACTACTTTCACAGGGTTCTTTTTCTTTGGAATTAATGAAATAAAAGTATTATTCAAAGATGGGGGGAAACTACTAGTATTCAAAACATCAAGAGCTGCATTCGAGACGGATTTTCCAACACAAGGCCAATAGCTTTGAAAAAACATAGGGGCCATACCATCTGGTCTTGAGCTTTTGTTGGATCCATCTGCTTCAAGGCCTCAAAAACCTCAGCCTTTGTGTATATATTGGACAAACCAGCATTCATATCACTAGTCACCTTCCCTGCCAGGGCTCTTTAAAAAATCACTAGCACCTCTTTGAGTTGATGATGTGAATAAGTTCTGAAAATAATCAATGATCAACTTGTCCCTCAACTCCCCTTGCCAAACCCCATCCACATTTTGAATTTTTCCAATTTGATTTTTCTTCTTTCTGTGAGATGCTTTTGTAATGAAACATTTGGAGTTTTGGTCCCCTTCCCTTAGCCATAATGCCTTGGATCTCTGCCTCCACATCACCTCATCACGTTCTAGCCACCACTGAGGATTACCAAAAAATCTATCAAGACGTTCACTAATACTTGAAATAGCCTCCCTCCTATTACACTAAGTGAATTTTGGACCCCAAAAACCAATGTCTCTGAGTAAACAGTCATTAACCACATTTCTAAAATTCACCATTTGTCTCTCAGACCTTTCTCTCCCACCCCATTTCTCATGCTGATAAAGAATTTCATTAAAATCCCCAAAAAACATCCACGCCTCATCCTCCCTTCTGCATAGTGATTGAATTAAATCCCATGTTTGATATCTAGAATCAGGGTGTCCATAAATACCAGTAATGAAATACTTCATTGTTCTACTCCCCTCCTCCTTAACTCAAGCATCAATATGAAATTTGGAGTAACTCAAAATTGATAGATTAATTTCCCTCCCCCATAACATTGCAATTCCCCCACTTCTACCATCACAATCCACCACCAAGTAGTTTCCAAACCCAAGCTTAAATTTACAAACATCAAATTTAAGTTCCTTTAGTCGTGTTTCTTGAAGAAACACATTGTCGAGAGCTTCCTTCTTGATTAAATCACGAAGGGTGCGAATGCCTCGTGGGTTCCCAAGCCCACGAGCATTCCAACTGAGACATTTCATTGCCTATTGTGATGTCTCCAAAACATTCTCTGGAGTTGTTGTCGTAACCCTTCTCTTGAGCAGTCTGCCCGTAGCCTCTTCATTATCAATCTTCTCCTTTTGTTTTCAAGTAGAATTCAACCGTTGGTGATTTTCTAAAAAGGGTTGATTCTGTTTATTGATTCTCGATAGACATTTCCACTTATGCCCTTCTGAGACATCAGGCCACTTTCGTGGGCCCTCCTCCTACACTACACTAATTAACTCTATTGGCCCATCTCCTAGGCCCTTCTCCCCCTCCACTAATTCGACTAAAGAGTTTTGCACGTCCACACAATCAACTTCCTAAGTTTCCTTAACAACTTCATCATCCTCCATCAATTCCTGCGAAAAAGAAGCCCCCGTTTCCTTTGCAGACGCTGCTATATTGATGGATTTCAACTTTTGCTTGTGTTAGGGAGATTCCTCCATTACATCAGGAACCTGATCCTTCTCCGTAACTACTTCTGTAATTACCACACCTGAAATGACTCTGAGTTTTCCTCCATTATCGTTAGCAATATTAACTGCATCAGTATCAGTCGTCGGAATAGTCACCGGATTACGGCTTCCACTCTCACGTTGCATGTCCTGACGATTTCGCTGTCTAGTTTCTTGATTTCCTGCTCACAACCAACCTCCAAATGGAAAACCATTCTATTCAAACTTGGTCTGATGACATTGCCATTGATCACAATCCAGATGACCATGATTTAGAAGACCACAACAATAAAAAAAATTGGGTAGTCTTTCATAGGAGAACCTAATCCAAACAGGATCACCAGAGCCCAGGTTCATCATCTTACCTCGTAACAGAGGTTTCGTTACATCAATATTGATCCATACATGCATAAACTCCCCCACACCATTTCTCCCTATTCAATATCGACTTCTTTAACCATACCAATCTTGTTCCCAATCAGATGGCCAATATATTGATTTCGTGCAATGAATGGCAAATCATGGAAACACACCCAGAACAAAGCCTCAGTGAGCTGAATCTTATGGACTTGTTGATGCCTTTTGACTTCCTTTATCAGCACCAAATGTTTGTCAAACGACCAGGGACCGTCTCTGATAACTCGATCCTTATCATGTTCATCTTCGAACTCTATCGGCATAATCATAGGGCTCAATTCCCTGAACTTAATATTCATGACCAACCTTCATGCTTTCTTCATCCTCTGCTTAAAAGCCCCCTGATTGTAATGACGCTCTGTAAGAAGTTTAACCAACAAACACTTACCGCCATAGAGAACTGCATCTTGCAGTTTATGTAATTCAACATGACCCTCCTCACTCTCCTTCTCTGTAAGAGAAAGTTTCTTATACATCTCTTCCAACCTCGCCTCCATCATGCCCACTCGTACAATGCAAATAAACTTCCACAATGAAAAACCTGTACAACGACAGGGAAAAAGCCTCTACACAGGTAAACCCAAAAAACTCTACACGAACTTAAATACCCCACAACACCCCTTATTCTCGTTCATCCCCTATTCTCTTTCAACCCAGCACCGCTCCCTCATTCCTTCATTCTTCTCCCCACACTACTTCATTCTTCTCCCATTTCGATTAGAGAGAGACAAAGAGTGACATACAGATAGAAATAGAGTGCCTTAGATTGACTCACATTGCAAAGAGGGTTGCACACGAATTTTTCAAAGGTACGTTATTTGTTCATTGAAATAAAGTGAGTTAGTTTATGTTCACTGATTTTATTGTTTTACATGTTGTGTAGGTGTTTTATTGTGGGTTGAATTGTTTGGAATTGCATTTAAGGTAAATTTCATGTTTTATAGTTTATAGTTTATTCATTATAATTGATGTATTTGTGTGCTTGTCAATATTGTGCATGATTTTTGAGATTGTGTTTGAGGATTGTAGTTCTTGATATTGTTCTGGGTTTGCGTCTGGAATCTGTGTTGAATTCATTCGAACGTATATATGTTACCATTCGAATGGTACTGTTTCATTCGAACATATGTTTTATACGTTCGAAAGTTAACTTGCATTGAATACAAATTACATAATAATAATTAATAGTTAAAAATAATAGTTAACATAATAATAATTAATAGTGAAAAAATAATAGTATAAATAGTTAAGAAATAATTAATAGTTAACATAATAATAGTTAACATAATAATAATTAATATTTAAAAATAATAGTTAACATAATAATAATTAATAGTTAAAAAATAATAGTAAAAATAGTTAAAAAAAATAATTAATAGTTAACATAATAATAGTTAATATTTAAAAAATAATAGTTAACATAATAATACTTAATAGTTAAAAAATAATTGCATACATAGTTAAAAAATGATTAATAGTTAACATAATAATAGTATTAAAAATACTTAAAACATATTAGAAAATACTTAATACTTAACGATACTTAATACTTAAGAAAAATTCAAAAATGCTTAATACTTAATAACGTGTTAACTTATTCTAATAACTAAGCCCTAAATTTAATCTAAAGATTGATAATTTTGTTAGTTGTTATTTGATATATTCTCGTATCATGCATTGTTGTTGTGTATTACTCTCGTGTCTTGTATGTTTCATCAAAATAAACTTTAGACCCATTCAAGAGTTATCAATCTCGAGAACGCTTGATTGATAACTCTTGAATTGTCCAGAGTGGACAGTTTGGGATTATAAGATCATTCTCGCAAACTATCCAATTGTATCTGTTAGTGTCCGACATTATGATTTTGGTAGAGTGATCCCTTCTTGTTCTTTGGATATGCAGTTTCGGTGATGGTGCCTCGATGTGTTATTCGTCAGTGCACACAATCAAATGAGCATATTTGGAGAACTATGAGGAGATGTTGCCAAAATTTCGCTAGACGTAAAAGATAATAGTTGATAGGTTGGCAACTATGATCTTTCAATCCTGAATGGGATAGGACCAACTACTTGGTGAAAGTAAGAAATTGATAGTATTTTAGATACATGCTTGCTTATTGATGCCCACATGACTGTTTGTAATAGGGTATTAGGCATGAATAAGAGTTGGATGCGAGTTAGAGATCGCTTGGGTGATGATTACAATGTATATGATGAAGGTGTTAGGAAATTCTTGGAGTTCGCATATTGTACAATTGATAGTGACGAGCATATTAGATAGCATTTGTTTGTCAAAGGTATTGATCAAGGTTATACTGATTGGGTCTTACACGATGAATCATATCCAATACCATTCGAGCCTCCACATGAAGAAGAAGACATCGATGAAGATGTACCGGCAGGGGTTGTTGGTGATGAATACGATGAGAATATGAAACAAATGCTGGGTGACATTGATGCGAGAATTTTTATGGATGAAGGTGATACAAAAACATCAAATTCAAATGATGTGGGCCATAACACTTTTGCACACTTGTGGAATGATTCACAGCATGAGTTATATCTAGGATGTAGAAGGCATAGTAAATTGTCATTTACAGTTAGACTGCTTCACATAAAATCCATGTGCCGATTATCTATTAAGGCTATCAATATGTTACTCGAGCTATTTAAAGAGAACTGGACAATATTTTACCTCTCCACTTCTATGAAGCAAAACAGTTGAAACGAGGACTTGGGTTTGATTACAACGTAATACATGCATGTAAGACTGATTGTGTATTATTTTGGAGAGAGAATGAGCAATTGAACGAGTACCCCATTTGCCATGAATCAATATGGACATCTGAGAAGCAGAACGTGCTGCGAAAGGTCGTACGCCACTTTCTATTAATACCTAAATTACAACGGTTATTTATGTCATGTGCAATGGTTATCCAAGGCTATCAATATGGTTTGCTGAAGAACCTCATAATGTGCGACTTGGGTTGGCAACAGATGGATTTAATCCATTTGGGAACATGAGTACTAGTCATAGTACTTGGCCAGTTGAACTTATGCCATATAATCTTCCACCGTGGAAGTGTATAAAAGATCCATATTTCATGATGAGTTTGCTCATTTCAAGTCCAAGATCACCAGCAAATGATATAGACGTACACTTATAGTCATTGATTGCAGAATTGAAAGATTTGTGGGAGAATGGAGTCCTAACATTTGATTCAGCAATAGACAAGTCGTTCAAGATGCATGCTGCCATGTTATGGACAATAAATGATTTTTCCGCTTATGGAAACTTGTTAGGTTGGAGTACTAAAGGGAAAATGGCATGTCCGATGTGACGACCAAGACTTTCTAGGTTTCTGTGTGATTGTTTTTTCCTTTCATAAGCTCTTGAGAGTTTCGGCCTTTGTAGGAATTAGGATTTTGAAGCCCAAAGGAATTAGGCCTCATGCCCAACTTAAGTTCTAGCATGTTACTTGTCATCCATAGAGCTATGACAAGGGCTTGATGAATCTAGAAGGAAATGATTAGGATTATGGAAAAGTTGAACCTTGGGAAAGGCCAAGAGGCCATGGATGGCAACCATGGAGAAAGAGGTTTGCTTTATTTTTGCCATGTGTCATACATGCATAAAGGAAAGAATTTGTCTTGGGAAAGGGTAAGATCAAGGTTGGAAGAAAGCCTTACACGCCTAGGGCCTTAGGGCCTTCTAGAAGGAAAATCTTATGTAAGAACCCCTTGAGGTGGATGGCTAGGGCAAGGATCTTTGTGCAAAATGGAACCAATTACATGCTTGTCCAAAAGTATGGTGAAAAGATCTCCTAGGGAAGAGAAGGGTAAGGCAGCCCATGCACACACACACACACTCACTCCTCACATGCCACTTGGCACTCAAGCACACATGTAAGAGATCGAGGAAGGTTTGGGCTTGATAAAAGACCTTATAGCTACAAGATACATTGAACCAAAACATGAAATGTAGGGAAAAATGAGAAGTGAGCGCTGGTTTTGGAGGAAGGAGGCGCCACATGCACAAAGGTGCTTATGGGTTTCCAACTCAATCAAATGATGAGCTAGAGGAAGAGGTCATAGGGCTACATGCCCCTTGGTGTCCATACATGAGCTTGGCTCATTCAAGAAGCTTTTAGTGTCTACAAAAGGGAAGCAGCCGAAAATCCTAGGACGTTTGGCCATTTAGTGCATTTCTCTTGAGGGTTCCGGTCATCACCATTTCCTCCAAGTTTCTATCACTTTCCACCAACCAAACAGTTTCCACAATATTCTCTTCCCACCCAAACATTCTTTCAAGGATAAGCAAAGTGAGAAGATACTTTTAAAAAGGGAAACATAGAAGGTATGAAGCCAAGTTTTCTTTTGTTACACACAAATGCACGACTTGAAGGAAGACAAGTTTCAGTTTAAGCAAAGTTCATCTAGAACTTATGCTCTAACACCCACACACTTGAGCTAGAAGGAGTTAGGTTGTGTTTTGAAAGGTTCTTCCTTATGAACCCACGCCTTCACTCACATGGTTAGATTAGGGTTTTCTTCAAAGAAAGATAAATGTTACCCTACTTGTTTTGAGCCTTAAAGCATGGTGTGTTTGGGATTAAAAGCCACAACACTAGTGTTTCTTTATGATAGGGTTTTGTTGAACTTCAGTTTCGGATTCAAGGGGGAAGGGTCCGAATGCTTGGAATCTTCTTCTTGAAAAAGAAAAAGATGAAAAGGGCACTACACTGGAACACATGGGTTAGGGTTTTTCTTGAATAATGATCCTAACTGTGATTTTTCAGCTTGCTTGCTATAAATATATTTCAGATTTTTGTAAGTAAACCTCTAACTTGTACATCGATATTTTATGTATATGTCATGATAACTTGTTGGTTGATTCAGTTTTATGTGGTTGTTCATGACTTTCATGTTCTTCCATGTGCTATGAACTTCCCTACGTATGATTATTTTAAAGCATGATTAGAATGGTCTATGGAAGGTGTGTTATGAAAAAGGAGTAAGAAGCCATGCTAGGGTTTCGGTTTGTACTATGTTGTTTGTACATGAATATTTGTTACTTACCTGATTTTAGTATGAGATTGAAATCATAAAAATGTTGTCCATGACCACTAAGGTTTTCAGCCATCCATGAGTATTCTTTATTAAAGTGTTTGCTCAAAACATTAGAAGATTCTAAGTTCATGAAAATTAAATAGAATGCATGATTTTCAAACATATGAGGTTTCGGCGAACCCCATGGATGAAGTATGATCACTAATGTTTTAGGTTTAATGAGCTAAGAATGATGCTTGGATATGTTAGGGTTTGTATGTCTCAGCCCCTACATGGAAAGTGTTGAATGTTTGTCTTTTTTGGTTGATGTTCGATGCACTATAATTGTTATAAAAGAACATGTTTGCATGTTCTAATATTTGCAAGCCGTAATGCGATATGTATTGCATGCATGAATGTCTTATGGTTATAATGAAGCATTTTGGCATTTCATGTGTCTCATGAGAGTTTTAAGTTTCATTGTCATGTCACATGCATTGGGATTGTGAAAACCCTTTGAAAGGAAAATAGTCTTTTTAAAAGTAAAGTTTTTATCACGACCCCAAATGCTGAGATGGGGGAATGTCCTAGTGGAACTCCTTTGTCATCTCTGGAGTGTTTAAAATGGAGGGATACCCCCTAGGTCGGTGAAGTACTGTTGGCGGGTCTCGAATGGTTCTTAAAAGAAAAGGACACCGGAGCGGTCGTACCTAAAACTAGTGGGTGCACCTACAATGAAGGTGAATTACAAACTACCGTATATGAAAGATGAGACGTAGTCACCTTTGTCAAAGTGTTCAATGGTTTATGCGGAAACTAGCAGGGAACACACGGTACATAAGGGAGCCGTGAGGTATCCAATTATATGTTATAAGTCAAGAACGGCCTTGAGCTCATAAGTATGTAAAAATAACAAGTACGAAAAGAAGAAAGAATGTTTATGAAAGTAAGGTCGTGAAAGTCATGTTTTAAACGATAGTTTTTGAAAGGTCAAATTCATAAGTAAAGTCTCATATCCATGCATTCACTGTTAAGTTTGCTTTCATATGCTTACGATATCTGTTACATGTTATCTGTTTACTTATTGAGATTTCTCGAATTCTCACTGTTGTATTTTCCCCACTATCATTCCCCTACTCGGAATGGTAGAAGCTGTGCTAGGTACGCAGGACCCCTAGACATGGACGGGATCTGTGAGATAATTGAGGATGAGTTCACGGTGGAGGCTCGTCGTCAATCTACCATGGAATTGCTTAAGGTGTTAGCTCAACGACTCAAAACAATTTTGGCTAATCTGAATGAGTCCGATGCTGGAGTTTCAACCCTGGACCCTCAAAGGACGTTAAGATCTAAGCAAGACATCTAAAGCAAGCTAAGAACTCTGTTGTAGAAGCCAAGGAATTAGCCACGGAGTTGGGCTTGGACATAGACATCCTACCATCTTGGGGAAAATTCTTAATTCTGTTTGAGAATGAGACCTTGGTTTTGACCCATTCCACTTTTGGGAAATGACTTTCTGCTTAGCTTTAATGCTTTGGTCCCGTGTTTTCTTGAGTTCTTTGGAAACTCGTAACAACCATGATGACTCTTATGGATTATGAAGTACTTTTCGGATTTTATGTTTCTTTTTCGGTACCATGACTATTATTCCATTATTTGACTTAGATTGACTTTTTGCTGCGATATATTGCATACTGCTAGTTATCATTAAGTGCATTACATCTTGTTTGTCATGTATAAGGGGCAGGTAACCCTGGTGTTGCATGGCCCGACATTTTAGTTTTCGCCAAATCCCAAACAGGGGCTACAAGCACCACATCGAATGGTATCAGAGCGATTACGTCTCTGGGTAAAACCACAAGATGTCCTAGGAATACATGGTACTTGATGATAGGATTGGACTCTGATAGTTATAGGCTTGAATTCTGTAGCTATAGGTTTGAATCCTTAAAGAGAAATGTTGGGAAGCTAAGTATGCGATTGAAAGCTACTGTGAAGTGATGAAAGAATAGAACTCTACCTTTAGGAGGAGCTAATGTTGATACATTCGTTTTGTGCATTTCAGGAGGAAAGGACCTATGGTACGCAGACAACGTGACGATATATCTCCAAGGTCATGAGGCCAGGAGGCCAGGAACCCTCCATTGGAAGGAGGTCAGGCTATCGCAGAAGCTATATGGAAAATGACAAAGGTGGTAAGACACCAAATAGGCAAAATATGAGACAAGAGCCGCCTAGAGGCGAGAACAGAGGATTCCCGTTTGCAAGATATTTTTTTTCTTTTTCTTTTTTTTTTAAGAAGAGCCGGTAGCCACACAAATAGCGGCCCCGTCACAAGTTTATTAATAAGCCCTTACTTATGGCGGAGGAATACCGTGATAAAATCATTACACTTAGGGGTTTACAAAATATAATGCTATAAACTAACCCAAAACCAAGTGTCAAAACAAGCCAATAAAATCATAATAAAACTAGCAAAAATCAAATTCTAACAAGCCTAAAACAAATAACCATCAATACTCGAAAAAACAAAACAAGCTTGATTAAAAAAAAAAAAAAACTGACGCTCTTATTCTATCCATAAGCACCTTATTGACCGCCTGTAAGCGAATATCATGAAGACCAACTTTATCAACTTTCAAAATCTCTTTTAGCAAATAAGGCACTTCATTGTAATTATGCCACTTACCATTTTTCTGATCTGAAGCCCAATGTGCCAAGAAATATGCTCCTTGTGACGCCCTCGGATTCTGCTTGGGATCGGAAGGACATCTAAAGTATCGGGACATGCAACACAAAGTTACCTGCCCCTGTTCATGACATATAAGATGCAATGTTCCTAACATGCATCTAGTATTATGCAATATTCATAGCAGATAATTTTTTTTTGAGAAATGTTAAGTACCAAACTTATAATATCCCAAATAGTTAAAACATAACCCATGCATACTTAATGAAATAAACATCCACGATTAGAGCACAGACTCAGAAGACTGTAATCTCTAAACAACGGAGACCTGGCTCCATAATGACATTGCCAAAATACACTATTGGGCTAGTTCGTTGAGTAATTCGCGTAACTCGACTAACAATGTCGGAATGCTATCCAAAGACCTAACTATGGAGGCTGCAAGCTTCGCATTGCATTTACGGCGTCTAGTCAACCTCCTCTAGTCTACCAGTGTCTGTTCCCTGCTCTGATCTTGATACATCGCCTACCATTCGAGGGGAATGGTAGTTGGAATTACCACGGTGAGATTTGATTAAAATCTCAACAAGTTAACGAGAAACTCCCACACAGGTTAATGATGCATGCATGACAGTAAAAGTATGAATGCATAATCAAAGTCGTAAGTAAGCATAGCATAACTTGACATATAGCATGGCATAAATGACATAACTTGAACTAAAACTGAAACTTAGCTTGACGTGACATGACATGTACGTGAACTTAAAACATAACATGGACTAGCAACATAGCATGAACGTGAACATATATAATTTGAACATGAACTTGAGCATAACATGAACATGAACCTGAGCATAACATAATATAAACATGAACTTGAAACATAACGTGAACGTGAACATGACATAACATGAATGTGAACATAACCTGACATGATCGTGAACTTGAAACATGATATTAACTTGAAACATAGCATGAACGTGAGCATATATAACATGAACGTGAACTTGAATATAACATAATGTGAAACATGACTTGAATGTGAAAGTTGACCTACGGGTGCTACACGAGTCCCCTTGAGCCGTGTCCCTGCCGATTACCACATCACTACACAGGTATCTATACCAGTTATGAGTGCGTTAATACGTACTCCACAATTGCTGTGGCTCCACATATTATACATGTCACAATCGTTGTGTCTCACGTAGTGTATGCTCCACAGTTGATGTGGCCCATACTTCATGCTCCATAGTTGTTGTGACCCCATGAATTGTTTGTGCCACACTTGCTGTGGACACACGTAAAATAAAGTGTGGCTCCATCGGCGTTAGTGCCTAGCACACTCCGGTGACCAGCTAGTTAGGCCCCATTCGCAATCTATTGATTGTACTTTGTCAACCCAAGGAATTTCACACCTATTTAGATGCTCTAGCGTGAACAAAGTAGTTCTACAAAGGAACTATAAGAGGGTATTTTAAAAGTTAGAAATTTAATTACTAACAATTAAAAATGTGAAAAGAGACAATTTAGAGTAAAATTACTATTTTACCTTTTACATGTGGGAAAATGACCATTTTATCCCTAAATTAAGGATTTCACATCCTAACTCCAAAATTTACATTCCTTATGTAAATTTTGTCGTAGACTCAAATATCAACTCATAAAAATTTAAAACCAATCACAACTATACAAAACTCACTATGGTTGAAACATTCATAGGCCATTTCTCTTGATTTTGGTTGCAATTTCTTCCATCTTCAAAACCCATGATTAAACCAAAATTTTGTAACAAAGATCTTCCTATCCTAATTTTAAAAACATAATTAAAATATCCATTAAGAAAAAGCTAATCATCAACACCAAACTTTTTGTAAGAAGACCCAAACTTTTTAACAAAAAGCAAACCCTTAAATCACAAGTTTTCAACTTAATAAAAACATCTCTAAGAATTACAAAAAATCAAATCTTACTTCTAACATATTCATAACATCATCCTAAGATCAACCATGCTTCAAATTATCAAACACAAGCCACCAAAAATCACAAAACAACACTTAGAGTTTTTGGTCTTAAACTTAGTCCAAAAACATAAACTATCCTCCCAACTAATTTTGATCAATCTCTTGATCCATGGCTTAAAGACATGTGATCTTCAAACTGAAACATCACATGGTTTAAAGATGTGTCCTAAAGAAGATCCAACCATCAAACTTGAAATCACATTTCTAAAAATCAATAAAACATGGATCTAACTCAAAAACATCAAATCTTAGGCCTAACCGAAATCCTCTTGCATAGAAAAATCATATCTTTAAAAATAATACTAAATATCTTCAAAATAATATTCTAACATGTATATAAGAGGCTTAGGATCATCACATAAAAATATCAAAACCTTTGGAGTAAGATTAAACCACGAAATATTCAAACATTCTCAAAACAAAAACTGCTTTTCCACTTTCAGTTTTCATGTTTCTAGATCTCGGAAAATCTATTACCAAAGCTTTAGTCATGTAGTAAAACCTCAATTAACATTCATAAACACATGCTAACAACACTCCTTAAAATTATCGGACCAAGATATGTCCATTAGCTTGGTCAAAAATTCCAAAACATAACATAATCTCCAGTTTCACGCCCAGAATGACATTCTCATGGTTAAAAATACTTTTGACCGACCAAATGAGCATAGAATGAAACTAAGATATCCACAGAAACTACAGTCCAATATGAACAACTTTTATGAAGGAGTCATCTTTGAAAATACTTATAAAGGGTCTAAAAGCTACAATAGAAAAGACCCAGAAATCTGCCCGAGAGAGCTCTTTTGAGTCTCTCTCTAAGAACGGGGTGAAGAAGTGATTAAAGGGAGTGAAATGTGTCTTGCATGACTTTAAACTTCTGGAGGGGGAAGTTATGGGCTTGAGTAACCCTTGATTGGAGGTGGCTATGTGACATAAAGTGGAGAATAGTGAGGGGCAAGGACTGCCTGCAGCAGCTGTGAGATATGGAGGTTCATGGGGTGGATTTCTCCTTCTCATCAAGGCACTATTGGGTGCAGCCAATGGCATGGATGGTCTGCCATGTGGGGGTGGAAACTTTTTCAAGAAGCTTTGCCAAGGTGGCCAAATTCGTGGGCCTCAACCAAGTGGGCTTCAATTTGGGGTTTGAAGGGGTTTGCTTAGGGTTTGAGGTGCTATCAAGCCCAAATCCAATTTTCTTGGCCCAATCAAATTTTCAAGGTTTAAAAGGTTGGATAATGATGTCATAACAATGATTGATTAATTAATAACATGTGGAAGTGATTTAATCAAGTGATTAAACACAATGTTAGAAATCGGATTAAAAAGGGTTTGGAGGCCAACTTTAGGGCTTGGGAAAACCGTTTAGGGTTCAGCTTCAACCAAGCTTTTGGGGTTTCAATTGGATCCCAACCATTTAGGGTTTCGCTAGGATTGAAACCCTATTTGGTCTGGCACAAATTGGTTGATCAGATGAAACAACGCTTTGCTTAGGTGGCATGATCTCACACCTTGATTTCCTTCACAATTATATCTAATGGTTCCTCTTTGTGCCAAGCGTCTAATACTATTCACTATGTGTAGCTAAGATCTTGCCAAGTGTCCAAATAAAACTTCTCTAACCTAATTTGGACATTCAACACTGTGATTTTGAAAACACTGCACTGGGTGTGCTCATCGAGGTTACTATTCAATCAAAAAAATGCATAATAAACTTAGTATTGAAAAATCCTAAATATTCATATTAACCTATAGTGGAAATCGTTTACCGAAACTTAACCCCGAAGTGCCCCTAAAAATAATTTTTCAATTTTAAACTGACGTTTCGTCCGAAATTATGAAAATGGATTATTGCGCCATAAAATCCTAAATAATCAACTGAGTCTAATGGCATAGATCAAAACACATTCTGACACTTCTAATTACCTCAAATAATTAAACTCATATTTCTAGCACTATAGTGAGTGATAACACTGATTATTTTGACAAACTAAAACCTGTGCGATTGGTCAATTCGTAAAAACTTATGGGATTTTCACGAGATTCGTAAAGTCAATAGAAATTCCACCAGTGAATTTCTAGCGGGCTGTTACACTGCTGCATTTCCTTCTCTATAAATATGTCTTACCTTAACTTCATAGGTAGAAAGAAGAGTTTGTATCTTTTCCCAATAATTTTCAAGATACCATATACCACAACTCCCTTTTTCTAGCCATTGAACCACTAACAAAGCGTCTAATTCAATCTCCACTCTTTGAATAGCCAAATCCTTACAATATTGAAGACCATAGAAAAGTGCAATGAGCTCAGCTTCATTATTAGGGCCATACCCCAATTCTTTAGCAAAAGCCCAATTAAGATTCCCCTTATAATCTCTAATTAAACCACCTGCACCCATACGACCTGGATTTCCCAAAGAACTCCCATCCACATTTAATGTAAATCAGCTCGAGATCGGTTTTATCCATTACACAAGACAAGATCTTTGTCTCTTAACAGGTTTAATAAGAATAGAGAAGAAATCCCCCACTTTTTCCTCACCATCATTCATCTTTTTACTCGCACGCAAGCAAAGTCCCACCCATGCAATAGCAGACTTAATCGAAACCCACAGAGAGCTCGCAGAAATCCTTTTACCTTCCATATGTGCTTTACATCTCCAAACCCAAAGAGACCAAGTCACAATAATAGGAACAAGAGCAAGCAATGTACCTTTTTTAGTCGAATGAGCAGCTCGCTGAAACCATAACTCCATAGTTTCTTTCCATGATCTAATCGAGTCATACGGCATCCCTAGCTATAAAGAGACACGCCTCCAAATATCTACTGCAACCATCCCATTGGCAAGGACATGATCTTGATCTTCCACACACCCCTGAGTACAACATTCACATCTTGAAGCCAAAGGAATGCCTAGAGAACTGATTCGACTATCAATAGTAAGGCTAAAATTAAAAGCCTTCCAAATGGTAACCGAATATTTTTTAGGAAGTGTTGAATGCCAAATCCAAGAAGCCCATTCAGAGTTTGGTGCACGAACAAGAACACAATCAACAAGTCTTCTCCATCTTTTTGTTCACCTAGGCAAGTCAGAATTTCTTCCATTTTGGAATCCCCCAACAATCTATGTAGCAGGTCCACATCCCAACCATTATGAAGCCTACATTCCCTTACTTTAAGAAGTGGACGATCAAATATCTCACAAGAATTTAAAAGGACACCTCATTTCAGCCAAAGATCTCACCAAAATGAGACATGTCAATCCCGAACCCACCACCAGGAATTGCCTAAAATCTTTGGAACCATATCAACAATATGTTTCCAAAATAAAGTTTCTTTCCAATGGTCCACCAAAGTCACATGCTTATCTTTAACATACTTATTCTTGAAGAAATTAGCCCATGAAGAATCGTCTGTCAATAAATTCCAAGCGAGCTTCATAAATAAAGAATCTTGAACTTCCTCTAATTTTCAAAGACCCAAACCCCCTTCCTGAATCGAGGAGCAAACTTTCTGCCAAGCAACCCACTTACGCTTTTATTTTCCGTTCGAGGATCCCCAAAAATAATTGCTCATGATCCGATTTAAAACTACCATAACAGTGTTAGGAGCATGCAGAACATAGAACAAATGAATTGGTGTACTAGCAACAACATGTATCAATAAAAGAAGGCGAGCACCAGAGGATAAAAATCGGTTCTGCCATCCTTCCAATTTCCGTCAAATGCAATTCAATAAATCCTCGAAATGCAAAACTTTAATCCGATCTACCATAAAAGGAACACCCAAATATTTAACCAAAAAAATGCCTTCAGAAAAAGACGTCAACATCAAAGAACTCCTTTTCCGAGCATTAGTGGCATGTTTAGAAATGAAAATGGAGGATTTTTCTTTGCTCACGACCTGACCAGACCAATCTTCATATAAAGCAAAAGTATCTCTGATTGCTTGAAGAGAAGGTCTTCCCCCATTTGCAAAAAGCTCAATATCCTCAGCATATAATAAGTGGGAAAGGAACAATGTTACCAATAGCAAAGTTATGCTTTAACAATCTGGAGAGCACCTCATCAATGAGAATAAACAAGTATGGTGAAAGTGGAACACCTTGACGCAAGCCATGTCCACTAGCGAAAAACCCTTTTTGCCTAACCATTCATAACCAAAGAGAACCAAGGAGTCGATATACAATTCCTAATCAAATTATATAAGAAGCATAAAAAGCCAAAGGAAACCATGACATTAATTAAAAAAATCCCATTCTATGCTGTCAAATGCCTTAGCCATGTCAACTTTGATGACAATGTTACCACCCCTAACTTTCTTATTAAGCATGTGTATCATTTCTTGGGCCAAAGAAATATTTTCAAAAATACTTCTCCCAAGAAGAAAGGCACCTTGTTCTGAAGAAATAATTTTGTTAAAGATGGGTGACAATCTTCGAACCAAGATTTTAGAAAAAACTTTGTACACCACTGAGCATAGGCTTATAGGGCGAAACTTATCAAAATCAATAGACTTCTAGATTTTCGGAATGAGAACAATATAAGAAGCTGAGTAAAATCTACGCATCAGGGTTCCAAGAAAAAACTCCCGAATAGCTGCCACCACATCAGCTTCAACAACATCCAAGCACGATTTATAGAAACCAAAACCAAAACCATCTGGGCTCGGGCTACTATCAACATGAATGGAAAACATAGCCTCTTTAACCTCTTAGATCTAAGGGAGCTGAAGGAGTTGAGCATTTTCCTCCTTAAGAACAGAACCTTGCACCTACATCGACAAATATGGAAGATCTCTATGAGCTCTAGCTCGAAGAAAAGAACTGAAGTAATCCACAGCACCTGAATAAATAGCTTCCAGAGTAGCCAAACAAGTCCCATCTCAGAACCTCATTTCGTGCACTATAGGCTGAGCTAAAGGAGCAAAAGTTTTAAAGAACTGAGCCGAAGCCTCTCCTTTTTCCAAGGAAGAACTTGCTATTTGGATGCAAAGAGAAGAAGTTGACTTTCTAATTGTTCAATTGGATTTTCCAAAGATTGGATATTAGTTTCAGTGCGCCCAAAAAACTCGACGGTTCCAATCTTTCAATACCACTTTCAATTTTGTCAACTTAGTAGCAAGACCGAAAATCCCCATAGTACCGTTCATTCCAAGTATCTTTTACCACGTCCCTACAATTAGTATGGGACACCCACATTTGCTGCAATTTAAAGGAGGAAGCACCATAACGAGTTTCTGAGGCCTTTAAAATAGAAGACAATGGGGCTTGATCCGATGTTGATCTTGCCATATACTTGCAAAAAGCATCTGGCAATAAACCTGCAGCCACAACATTCATCAAGCATCTATCTAATTTCAGCCAACTTCTAGATAAACCCCTCTAACCATTACACAATGAGAATTTACTCCCAACAGATTTCATGTCAATGAATCCACAATTATCAATAAACTCGTTAAACTCATCTATGGCAATCCTCAATCTCAGTCTACCATCACGATGTTCCTCCTCCCCATGAATAATATTAAAATCACCCAGGCATAACCAAAGTGTCTCTTGGACTGCATCTAGCTATAACGATCTCCAAAGTTCTCTCCTTTCTAAATGATTACATTTAGCATACACCATAGAAACAAAAAATTGTCGAGCATCCATACACAAAGAAATAGTCACATGCTGAGCACTATAGCTAATGACTGATATAAGCCTTCTTTCCATAACAACCAAAGTTTACCACCAACACAAAGATTAGAAAAACAATTCTCAAAATCCAACAAATGCTTCAGACTAACCATTCTATGATCATCTACAAATGGTTCAACTAACATAATAAAATTCAAATGTAATTTTCTAACCAACTTACAAAACCTTCTCCGAGATGATCTAAGGCCCCGGATATTCCAAAACATAGGAGTGCAAATCATAAATTCATATGCACGGGTTTGCTAGGAACTCAAGTCGAACTTCTGAGCAATCTTCCCCCTTTGGCCAAGTTTTTTTCCATTTTGGGTATCACTATCCGAGTGATAGTCTTTGTTTTTGCAAAAATGTTCCCCACACTCTTTTTCTGGATTAGACCCACAATCTTTCCATTCTCAAAGAATCCGAACCCTCTTCTGCCGGGTTTCCAGCATACTGAACATCCTGTCCTACTAACACATTTTCCACCACCACATCGTCAATCAACTCCTTAATCACAACATTACCATGACTCTTTGACATCACGTGGTGATCCCCTGCTTTGTTACCAACCTCAGAGACAGGTGGTTCCAAAACGAGGGATTAAGCTTCGGCATTGACAATAGCCCCAACATCACTATTCAAATTCTAATTACTATACAATCTTGAAATATTTTCAGTTGTTTGGGCCTCTATTTCATGATTATCGAGCACCCTCGCTACAATATTCAATTCAGGAACTGGCACATTTTCCTTTCCAAATCCTTATGTATTAACAACATCATTTACCTCTTTCGAAAAACTGAGTCCAGCCTCACCTTCATGCTCCAATCTCACCATGGACCCAACCTCAATTGCTTGTTCCTCTTTATGGTCTTGAGATTTCAGCTTCCAAACCTGCAACTGCTTATCACCTCCTTTCAACTTCCGATCAATAACTTTCTTTGTCCCCTCCTTCCATTTACACAATTTCAAATGATGAACCTGCATTTTGCATCTAGTACAAAAAGTAGGCATAGTTTCATATTCAACTTCAACATACCAACTCAATTCATGATGAGGGGTACTGATCCAAATTCCATGAACAGGTTCTTTTGCAGCATCAATTTCCTAACAAACTCTAACCCCATCGATTTTGGTAGCACATTTTGTAGCATTATCATGACGTAGAAATCGACCAACCGGAGTAGTAATATTTGTCAAGCAAGACTCATGGTAAAAGTTAAGAGGCAATCCTGAGAGGAAAACCCATACCGGCACCGTCTAGGGTTCAGATTCCTCATCAAAATCTGGTTTCCAATGAAATCGATAGTATGGCACTCCATCTATGTTAGTTGCTTCCCTTGAAAGAGCCTTCACGAAGTCAACTTCATTCGTAAATCTCACGAACACATTACGGGCCTTGCGCATCGCCGAGACAACGGGTTGAGAATCCATCCCCCATCTACTTCGTATGAACGCCCGAATCACATCAAGAGAAGGTTGCTGCTTAAGGAATTTAAGAACCATGGAGAATCTGAAAGGAGCAGCTGATCTCTCAATTTCCTCTTCACACTCAACTTGCCATCTAACAATTTGGCCGGATGAAAAGGGATATCCACCTCCAATAAGGGTTGCGGAGTCTACACCACCATTTCAGCGAAGGTCCACAACCACCCAGATGATGCCGATGGCCCAGGGAGACCCTCGGTGGCAGCCATGGGGCACGGACAAGCAATCCCTATCAAAAGCTAATCGTATAGAGAAAAAGGGTAAAACCATCAAAATATAAGATCCGTACCCCATTTGAAAGATTTTTGGTATGTCGATACCCGAATTTCATAGGTACTATGGGAGCCTTAAGAGCCAATAAGTGGCTTATCGACTTAGATAGAACTTTCGACATAAGTGGATGTATGCAGAATCAGAAGGTCCAATATGCCGGACATTTACTTCAAGGAGAGGCTGGCATATGGTGGGACACAAAGATACAACTTTTAGCACAAGAACTGGGTGATATCGCTACTCTCACTTGGGAGTGTTTTAAAAGGGAATTTGACAGCCGCTTCTTCCCAGAAAAACCTAAACAACATAAAGTGTTAGAATTCACAAACTTGACCTAAGGGAATATGACAGTAGAGCAATATGCAGCTCGATTCATGGAGCTAGGAAGATTTGCTCCACATTTGATTAGTACAAAAAAGATGCAAGCTAAGAATTTCCAAGATGGATTACAGCCAAGGATTCGGAACCAGATTGCCTGCTTGCAGATTATGAGCTTTCAAGAGCTAGTAAATGTTACTTCAATAGCAGAGGTGGAGCATCAAAATCTGATTTCCCAAGTTCAAAACGACCGTAAAAGAGGACTTCCCTACTCTCCAGGGGGAAATATGGGAAAGAAGAAGGCCTCTTACACTCAAGATAAAGTAAAGGGGAAGGTAGTCAAAAATGTGGTGCCTATTACATTGCCACCATGTCATAGTTGTGGGCGAAGACATAGTGGTGAATGTCGATTCACCACAGGAGCATGCTTTAGATGTGGTCAAACTGGCCATATGATTTGGGACTGTCCACGTCATGTGACGAGAGGAGCACCTACGCCTGGAAACAAAGGAAAGACTCCATAGGAGGCTAAAGTCTATGCAATCACACTAGGAGAAGTAGACCTGGAAGCTGAAGAAGCTACGAGCACTAGAGTAATTACTGGTAATGATCTAACCTTATTATGGATGGTAGCTTGTGTTGTTAGGAATCCCTAGGTAATCCTAGTTACTTTTGTAGGTAAGATTAAGTTGATGCAACAATTGGTTTGTGCTCTATTTGACTCGGGAGCTTTGCATTCCTTTATATCATATGATTGTGTAAGAAGGTGTACGTTGAGTGCGGAATCTTTATCCCATAAGGTTCTAGTGACTATTCCGGATGGGAAGGTAGTTGGATGCACTCGGATAGTTAGGAATTGTCCGTTGGAAGTCCCAGGACTGACTTTGATAGCAGATCTAATTGTCTTCCATTTAATGGAATTTGACTTGATCCTAGGAATGGATTGGCTATCTAAGCACTATGCTAAGATAGATTGCCGAAGAAGGAAGGTGATTTTTGATTTACCTTCGAAAGACAAGATCTGTTATATGGGGGAAATAGTGAAGTTGGTTCCATCAACCTTGACAGTAGGATGTGTGAAGAAGGCTATGAAAGAATGAGCTAATGCATATCTAGTATTCATGACTAGTATAGTAGAGGAACCTAAAGGAGTTAAAGGGATTCCTGTGATAGAAGAATTTCTGGAAGTATTTGCCGATGATTTGCCTGGATTACCCCCAAATCGGAAACGAAGTTTGTAATCGAGTTGGAGCCAACTGCAGCCCCAGTATACAAGGCACCTTATCGAATGGCCCCAATTGAGCAGAAGGAGCTAAAGGTGCAAATCGAGGAGCTTCTTGAGAAGGGATTTATTTGCCCAAGTTCATCCCCATGGGGTGCACCAGTCCTTTTTTGTGAAAAAGAAGGATGACACTATGAGGATGTGTATTGACTATCTAGACTTGAATAAATTGACTGTGAAGAATAAGTACCATTTTCCACGAATAGACGATTTGTTAGATCAACTCCAAGGAGCGTTAGTATTTTCCAAAATAGACCTACGATCAGGATATCATCAGCTAAAGATTAATGATTAAGATGTACCAAAGACAACATTTCAAACTCGCTATGGACACTTTGAATTTTTGGTAATGCCTTCTGGATTGACAAATGCCCTAGCAACATTCATGAATTTGATGAACCAGATTTTTAGACAGTACTTAGACAGCTTTATAGTTGTGTTCATTGACGATATCTTGATTTATTCCCGAAGTGATGAAGAGCATAAGGAGCACTTGAGTATAGTATAAAAGACCTTGCAAGAGCACCAGAGTTACGCTAAACCCAGTAAGTGTGAGTTTTGGCTTAGAGAGGTGAAAATTTTGGGACATGTCATCTCTAGTGAAGGTGTGGCAGTAGACCCTGCTAAGAAAGAAGCAGTGATGGAATGACAGAAACCAGCTAATGCCCACAAAATACAGAGTTTTCTAGGTTTGGCAGGTTATTGTAGAAGATTCGTTGAAGGACTTTCTAAACTATTTGGTCCTCTAACGGCATTGACGAAGAAGAATGCCAAGTTCGTATGGTAATGAGTATTGTGAAAGGAGTTTTTAGGAACTCAAAAGAAGATTAACCATGGCACCGGTGTTGGCTTTTCCTGAGCCGCATAAGCCGTATGTGGTTTATAGTGACGCCTCTAAGATGGGATTGGGGTGCATTTTGATGCAAGAAGAACGAGTCGTTGCTTATGCTTCGCGGCAACTTAAGGACCATGAGTGGAACTATCCTACTCATGATTGGGAACTTGCTGCTGTAGTTTTTGCATTAAAGATCTCGAGACATTATCTTTATGGAGAAAAGTGTGAGGTGTACACTGACCATAAAAGTCTCACGTACTTGTTCAATCAGAAGAATCTGAATATGAGACAGAGAAGATGGGTTGAAATGATCAGCAATTATCAGTTTGAGATTAAGTATCATCCTGGAAAGGCCGATATAGTAGCAGATGCCCTTAGTCGTAAGACCCAGGCCGACATGCAATCGCTTCTAGCTATAATGAGGGAACTACTAATAGGAAGACTGCCAAGAGATGTTAGACTAACAGTGGTACAGGAGATCGTGCCATTGACCGACGAAGAAGTCATTGAGGGACAAGGTAAGGATGATAAATTGGAGAAATTGTGACAAAAATTCTATATTCCGAAGGACCACAACACTTCTCAATATGTAAGGATGGGATGTTACGTTACAAGGAGAGGTAATTGATTCCTAATGTTCCTGAATTGAAGGAAAGAATTCTGAAGGAAGCCAATTGTATGCATATACTGCTCATCTTGGTAGCACCAAAATGTACCAAGACTTGAAGGGACAGTTTTGGTGGGATGGAATAAAAATGGATGTGGCCAATTTTGTGGCAAAATGTTCAATTTGTTAGTTAGTAAAGGTTGAGTATTAGAGGCCAGCAGGAGAGTTACAATCTTTACCGATTCTAGAATGGAAGTGGGAGGACGTGTCTATGGACTTCATGGTAGGTTTACCAAGGACATCATCAGGAAATAATTTGATTTGGGTCATAGTTGATCGTTTGACCAAAAGTACACATTTCCTACCAATTGCTAATATAGATTCGTTAGACAAACTCTCATGAGTCTATGTTAAGGAAATAGTCAGACATCATGGAATGCCTGAGTTTATAGTATCTGATAGAGACACACGATCTACTGCACGTTTTTGGCAAAGTTTACAGAAAATGTTGGGCACAAATCTAAAGTTTAGTAGTGCCTATCATCCGCAGACAGATGGACAGACAGAACGAACTATTCAGACACTGGAAGATATGCTATGTGCTTGTGTAATGGAATTGAGTAGCGATTGGGAAAGTCATTTGCCATGGATAGAATTTTCTTACAATAATAGCTTTCAGGCTACAATATAGATGTCACCTTACGAGGCATTATATGGAAGAAAGTGCAGATCTCCACTGTATTAGGTTGAAGTAGGTGAAAGGAAGCTACTAGGACCAGAGTACTTGCAGGATGTGGTGAAGCAAGTGGAATTGGTTCAGGAAAGAATGAAAGTAGCTCAAAGTCGTCAAAAGAGTTATGCCGACAAGCGATGAAGAAATTTAGAATTTGATGTGGGAGATTGGGTGTACGTCAAGGTATCACCTATGAAAGGAGTAATACAGTTCGGAAAGATGGGGAAATTGAGTTCCAAGTATGTAAGACCATTCGAAGTTGTGGAAAAAGTCAGTGCAGTCGCATATCGTTTGGATCTATAAGTTGAAATGCAAGGAGTGCATAATGTCTTTCATGTATCTTCCTTAAAGAAGAGCTTTGGTGAAAGCAGCCTGTAGTGATGGAAGTCAGTAGTATACGACTTCAGCCAAATTTGTCTTATGAAGAATGGTCTGTTAAGATTGTGGATAGAAAATAACAAGAATTGAGAAACTGAAAAGTATCAGTAGTAAGGGTTCTTTGGAATAATCCAGCTTTTCAGGAGGCAACATGGGAAGGAGAGGATTCGATGAGGTCTAAATATCCTCATTTATTTGTAACCTAGAACTTATGTATTCTTGACTCTTATTATGAATGGTTGATTGATTGTATCTTGTTTCTTTAATTGTGACTGTCCCTGTGTTATCTGTGAAATTGTTTTAATGATATGTGTGTACCTACCATACCCGTGCACAGGGCATGGCTCGTAATAGGAATACCCCTCGTATGTCCGTATCTTTGGTAGCACAGATAAGAGCGAGACGTGAACGTAGTCGTCATAATTGACAAATAAGGATAGATCGAATGATGAGAGCTCATTGGTAGCAAATGGAAAGGTTTGAACATCATCTTACTCACGTGTTAGACACGGATCTTCGAAACAATATCATTTTAAGGAGAGCTCTGGCACATGAAGAGCGTCAACCCTCGCATGACCCATTGGTATGGAGAGAAGCTAATAGGTTATGTCTTCTAGGACTTAACCCTGAAGCAGAATCTAGTCACGCCGTAGAAGCTCGCGTTTTGAGACATGAGCATTTTGAAACCTCAAATACATTTGTTGATCATATCCGTTATTGTGAAGAAGGACAACCTATTGAAGACACTGAGCTTGAGATTGAGCATAGGCTAAATGAAATGCGTGTAAATATGTACTACGACTATGACTTGGACGTGATATTTTATTCCTCGGAAGATTCGATGACAAATGAAGAGGGCGAAGTGCCACAACCATCATCATCTGAAGAATCTACAGTCGCTTGTGCAAGAAGTAGTAAGGTGAATGGTTTATTTTCCCTCGCAAAATTTTAGTAAAACTATGATACCAATTTTGAGGACGAAATCTTTTTCTAAGGGTGGAGGATGTGACAACCAAGACTTGTAGAGCAAAACAAATCTAAGACCAGTCAAATGGCAGAATTTGAAATGGGAATATAAGCATATTTCTGAATTCAAAATCAGTTGAATATCGATAGAGCAAGAGATGAAAAGAGTTGAAACTAGAGGACTTCAATATCAGATTTGAGAAAAAAGAAAAAAAAAAAAAAAGAAAGAAAGAGTTGAACGAAAAGCCAAAGTTGAGGCCAAAAGGAAGAGATTTTGTTTTGAAAAGATAAGGACTATTGAAAATCTACTAAATGAAAATTCAAAAGGAAGAGGCTCATGATTACTATCCTACCTACCACATGAAAAAAAAAGGCTAGAGAGGGGAGGGAAAATAAAAAGGAAAAAGTAAAAAGTTTTGAAGAAAAACTGGAGAATGACGCTGCGACTTGAAGGACGATACTGTGGACTGTGAGGAGAGTATTTTTTCAGTATTCATTTCCTTTCATTCTTGTCTCAGAAAAATTAGGTGAAATCGATTTCTTAGAAGTTTTCTTTCTCATTGATTTGATCTTTGAACAACATCTTTATTTTCCTTTTGAGTATTTTCTTTGAATTAATTTTATTTTAAATTACAATTACAAAAATCTTAGTGACTTTTCTAAATAAGGTCGAGATTAGTATTATTTCGTTATTTGTCAAAAGTAAGTTACCAATCCCTGAGGACGATACTCTTCTCATCACTTTACTATAAAACTATGATACTGTGAACTTGCAGGTATCTCATTTAAAATACTCATGATGGAATCATTCTGATTGTCTGAGTATCTCTGACGGAATATGGTGGGCTAAATCATTCTGATTGTTCACTATTCCTGACAAAATGACTGACAAAATCATTTTTATTGTCAGAATTCAAGTCCAAATTCATGTTAAGTAAAGAATCAGTTCAAGTTCATGTAAAGTTAAGTTTTAGTTCAAGTTCAAGTTCTTGTTCATGTAAAGTTAAGTTTCAATTCAAGTCCAAGATCATGTTAAGTATCAGATCAAGTTCATGTCAAGTCAAGTCTCAGTTTAAGTCCAGTTCAGTTTAAGCAAGTCAAGTCCAGTTCACGCTTCAATTTAAGTTATATCAGTTATGTTATGTTGTATGTCAAGTTATGCTATGATTACTTATGACTTTGATTATGCATTCATACTTTCACTGTCATGCATGCATCATTAACCTGTGTGGAGGTCTTCTTTTTACTTGCTGAGATTTGTAATCAAATCTCACTATGGTAGTCTCAACTACCATTCCCCTTGAATGGTACATCTTGTTACAGGAACTGAATGAGAACCGGGGTTCGACCAACTAGACACGGTCGACTGAGCGATGGTGCGACGTCAATGTTAATATAGTAGTTAACTTAAATTACTACTTGTACTATGGAGTTGCATCTCCAGTACTCTTTTGATCATAATCATTTTAGACTAGTGTTATGATCACATCTGTTAGGAGGTCCTTTTGCATGAAGTAAGTTTTAAGTATTTGGGATATTTTCAGTTTGGTGCATGGTATTTCTAAAAAAAAGAATTATTTGCTGCAAATATTGCATAATGCTAGCTACATGTTAGGAACATTGCATCATATATGTCATGAACGGGGGTAGGTAATCTTGTATTGAATGTCTCGATGCTTTAAATGTCCGTCCAATCCCAGGTGGAATTTGGGGGCGTCACACATTAAGGCCTTAGGCCCATCTTGATGGACATAAGACTTTAGGCCTTATTCGATGGACATAAGGCTTTAGGCCTCTAATTCATTAAGGATGTGATGGGCTCATAATAGGTACCATAAGTCCTAGAGCAATTTGGGAGTTATAAGAATATAGGCCTTTCTTGTAGAACCTTAAAAGTTAAGCCCATTGTATAGAAGGCTTGAAGCCTTTGGACCTAACTTAGTAAGAGTGAAGGTATTAAGCCCAAGTTATTAAGCATGAAGGCTTAGAGAAGCAAGCCCATTAGTAATCCTATTAAAAACTTTAGAACCTTAGGAAATTTATGGGTCAATCCTCAGAAGCCCTAAAACAAGCCTCATAGGAGTGCAAGACTTGGTAGGATAGCCTTGGCCCAAGTATAAGGAAGACATAAGGCCTTTGGGCCAAGCTTGGTATAGATTTGACCCATGGCCAAATTATGTCAAGGTAAGCCTTTCAAGCCCCATCTTTGTGGATTTTGATGCCTCTTTTAATCCTCAAAACCTGGAAACAAGGCCCCTATTCACTCAAGTCCAAAAGCCCATGAGCCATTGGCCCACACTCATGGCCCTTTTAATTTTGCTTTATTTCACTCTTCAAATTGAAAGCCCAATACACCATACCATGGGTTTCCTTAAACCTATGTCATAGCCTAAGTACCCGAAATTAAGTTTTAAAATTGGTTAAAACCATTAATCAACTTACCCAAGATTAATAATCTTTAAACCATGTTTTGAAGCTTAATTTTCTTTCTTAATCTCTTTCTACCTTTTGACCTGAAAATTTATTATTTTATTACTCAATTACATCACTCTTGGATCATATTAGGACCCTAGATAACCGTCCACACATGTCATTAGAAGAAATGACATATCAAACTCCAAACTACACCAATCGGCACACATGTGTGCCCTTTGAGTGCATGAACAATTTTGCCCTCAAATCTAATCTTTTTGTGTCTTTTTCTCAAGGTCACTATGGTCCTTAGACACCTCATGAGATCCATTTGAACCCAGACCAAGCCTTGGACGAGTTTGGTTTCAAAACACCAAATCGATTGCACCTTGGGTGCTAGTTGGATGGAAACCAAGTTGGTTGAGTTTCAACCTCCCATTTGCCCTTGGCTGAGCCACCACCCCCACACCACCTCCATCACCACCCAATCACCAAGAGGTCCTCATGACCATCATGAGATTTTGAATAACTTTTCCCAGCCAAACAAAACACAAATCGAAATCTGCGCAAGGAAAATAACCCATTGAACCCATCTGCCCATGTATCATGTTTGTTTGTTTTTCTTTCTTTTTTTCAACACCATGACTAGACAAGCTTCTTTAGGCTCAATTTAGCTCCTGAATTGATGAGGTCATGGTTATTTTAGGCCACTATTCCCCCTGTACAAGATAACTCAAGCTGATGAAGGCAATTTGAAATTTCAGCACCTTACACCGCCACCAAAACCACCCAGTCCCAAGGGTTTAGGCCAACATCCCCTCCCCTCTTGAAGCCTATAAATACCTTCCTCACTTTTTCATTTCTCCACACCTCTCCTCCAAGACTTCTCTTGAGTCTTGAGAGCATTTCTCCCCCTTAGTGAGCAATAGAGTGAAACCAAGTGAAGTTCTTGAGTGTTCTCGAGTGAAGTTGTTTTGGGAGCATTAAGGGCTACAAGAATTGTAGGTTTTCTTGCCCTAGATCTTAGTTTACATGTCAAGCCTTGTGTTCAAGTGTTGGATTGAATTTTGGTTTAGTTTAGAAAAGGTTACCATGCTTAATTCAAAACCGTGTTCATTAAGGATGAATCAAGAGTTTAAATTGTTTAAAGTGAAACTTTTAGCTATGGCATGTCTTAGCATATTTTGATATGATTTTTTAATGTCTTATAATGATCATTCAATGTTTGATTTTATTAGAACCATGCCATGATAGGTTTTAATTCTACCTTGTGTTGATCATCAATCTTGCACGGTTTTGATTAAATCATGCGTATTTTATGAAGTTTTGATTTATTTCACCTAGGTTTGATCAATGAGAATTTAGAAGATCTTGTGATTGGGATAACAATGAAAATACATGTTTTGGATGAATTTTGAAAGCATGCCTTAGTGATTTAGGCTAATATCATCATGCTTGATTATTGAATGATTAATGAAGATTAATGTTTTTAGCCATGATTAAGTGTTGAGATGAACTTGCTCAGCTAAGATTTACCCTTTATCATGTCATTAAGGACTATAGTGATTATTTGTGATTTAAGAAAATTTCATATGCATACATTCATAGGAATCAATAGTTGAAAATATGCTTAGGCGTCAACTAGAGTGCAAGCCACGGGTTGTGTATGTTTTGAGTTAGTTCCACTTAGAATCTTACAATTCTAAGGGATAGTTGGTTTTATAATATGAAGTCCATGAAGTTTGGTTAAATTTGAGGTTTGTTTTCAAATAGTAAAAAATTAAGGCCTTAGTATTACAAATCCTAACTTAGTACGATTTTGATTTCAACCACTATGATATTTTCAAACTCGGGAAGTTTGTAAGTTAGCTTCAAATTTACTCTTAGATAATTTATTTATGATTCTTGTGTAAACGCAACATTCATATTATAAATGTCATTTTGAACATGAAACATCATATGATACATCATTGAGTATTTGATTACTTGTTTGCATGACAAGTGAAATTTTCACCATTTTAACATATTGCATCTATAAATATCATTTTTCATGAAAACTAGCTACATATACACATGTTATAAAATACATTTTTCAAGCATAGCATAAAAATGATTTTTGTCATGACTCCAAAGGGTAGGATGAGAAATTATCCTAGTGGAACTCCTCTGTCTACTCTTGAGTGTTTAAGAATGGAGTGGTAACCCCTGAGTTGACGAGGAACAGTCAAAGGGTTTGTTCTTTTCGAATGGGTGTACATGTTATGATGTTATGTTATGTTACCAATGCATTGAGAACAATGTCTACAGATAAAGACGTAGTGTCAACATGAGTTGAGCTATGGTCACCGGCAGGTGCTTGCGGTGCATATGGGAAACCGTGTTGCTACCATACGTATGTTTATAATGGCTTTAATAACAATGAAATGTTATGATTTTGAAAGTAATGAGGTATGAAATGTTCTCGTTCAAAATGTCATGCTTTTTAAATGAGAAAGTGAAAATATTCTCTAAAAGAGAAAGTGCATCAAAGTTTTTTTGAAAATTTTGAGGAACCTGGATGTTAGACAAATATAGTTTTTTTTCTACATTTCATTGCATGCATCTCATGTTTATCATTAATCATGCATATCTTATCTCTGTGCAAGTTGGTTGTTTAACTTACTAAGATTTCAAGTAAATCTCACCCTTGTGGATCCACTATCATTACCCGCAGAATGATAGAAGTTGTGTCAAAACCAGTAGAGGAAGAACATGAAGGACCATTGGATACAAATTGTTGAAGAGGAGCCGGGCCATGAGCGAAGACTAGATATAATTTTAATGCTCATAAGTATTGTCTCTTCATACTTCAGAGCGTATGAAATAACTGATCTAACCATGAAACTTAGATTAAGTATTTTGTATTAAGGAAATTATATCCTTAAGTTTTAACTTATGATGGTTATTAATGCTATTGAGATGTTTAAGTTCATTCTGGCATGAGTTATAGCTAATCACCCTTATTCCGCTGTGATTATTGCATACTGCTAGTTGCATACTAGGATGCATTATATATTAACTGTCATGAACTGGGATATGTAACCTTGTCTTACATGTCTCAATGCTCTAAGCGCAGGTTTGGGGGGTGGGATGAGACACAAAATTCTCATCTCATCTCATCTCATAATTACACATTTTTCAAATCCCTATATAAAATATAATAAACAATTCAACTTTTTCAAATCCCAAGACAATAATAATATTAAAACACAATATTTTAAACTCTAAAACAAAACACAAAATTATCGTCTCACCCCCAAACCTGCCCTAAGTCTCCATTACATCCCAAGCAGGGGTTTGGGAGCATCACAATTTAGTTTAGAGGGTCTTGGCGGTGGTTCTTGTGAATCAAAGGGTGTGAGCGGAGGAAGGCTTGGCATGTGTGAAGGGGCAACTGTGTATGATTATGTGTATGCCTCCACATATATATGCACTGAACAAGGGCTTCTGAAGGGCGTATACAATGACAACACCCTTAGGGAAGACGTATTGTGCATGGGCTGGCTAATATTTGGGTTGGGCCCTTATGTGGACCTTAGAGCTTCTCTTTGGGTCTTATTATGGGCATAGTAAATGACCTGACCATTTAGTGGGTCTAACCAAATTTCTTGGGCTTGCCTATATTTTCATGGTCAAGTCACTTAAAAACCGTAATGGGCTTACCTAAGATTTCAAAATAATCCAAACCATCCAATAAATACTTTGAGATTGAAAATAAATTCTTGAGCTATCACTCAATAAATATGGGTTCCCTTGCTCCATAAATAAGAAAAGGGCTTTAAATCCAATCATTGGGCCTGATAAAATTCCATAGTCATATAATAATGTTGGGCCTGTTGCCTATTTAAAGTTATCCAATAAACCTTAATTAGACTTTTAAAGATATTGGCCCACTAATATCGTTTCAAAATCATCTACTAAACCTTAACAAGCATTAAAAAATCAGGTTTATGACATTCTCTCCCCTTATAAAATCCCGTCTTCGAAATTTGCTTCATATAAGTATAGTTAATCACCAAGGACTCGTGAAGTCAAACACATTCTAGATCTCTTTCCAGTGGTTCATCCTATGTGACCATTTCTAATTGCTCAAGTAGCGCTTACATTGCCATCATAAAATAGTTCATATAATCCAAACATTCCCTTTTTCATAACGAATATCCTACGACACCAATGGTTTCTAATAATTATTACCTTCATAATTTTCACCGTGCTTTCCATTATTCACGCCTAAGCTTCGGCTTCCAAGCCACTATTGCACTCAACTTTTGTCACTTGCCTACCAACTGTTGTAATATTAACCATTAATGGCCATAAGTTGGTATTGCAACACGATCAACTACCATGAACTGTATACTTGCAAATTTTATTCCTAAGTGATCTCAAGTGAATACTATTCCTCTAGATTCTCATAAAATTTACTCTCAAACATCATGAAACTAAGTACCACGCTTCTGCTACGCCTTTTGATACCTTCATCGAAATTCCTAAATGTAAGATCTCTTAAATATATCACCATCGAGTCTGTTCTAGCTCAATACCAATGTGAGAACTTTGACTTCGATAGAAAATAGACTCATCTCCTAAAACCATGAACTCTCACACCTATTCCTAGAAAGTCTCACTACAAGGAATTTGGCCTTTAGCAGCTCTTCAACATCGTCGCTAAAAGTCCTAAAAACGCTACAAAATATTTTTTTTGACGTTTTTCTAATCGCTGCACAGTGGTTGCCAAAAAACGGATGCTGATTCTTATGAGCGTCGAATCACTATAAAACGCTGCAAAAAAAATTATTTGGAGCGTTTCCTAATATGTCGCAAATATGCATGTAGGCATTGCAAAAAAGGTCTCCACCAGCTGACTTTTTCCATTGCAAATACATAATAGTGTCATTAATAAATCCTCGCAAAAAATAAATAATCACTGCAATTAATGGAAATTGTGCCAGCATTTCACTGCATCAATGGGAATATTAATTTTATCTGCGTCGGTTTTTGTCACTGCTATAAGTTTTTGCACGTAAACGTCTCTGTCGCAAATATAGATGCAGCTGCTAGAAAAGAGGCCTCCACCAGTTGATGGATTGCGTTGCAAATTTCTGATAGCGTCCACTATCAGATCGCTGCAATTAAAGAAAAGGAATTGTGACGATCTGAAGAATCGATGGGAAGAAATTATTCCCGCAGTGGTTATAGGCGTTGGGAAAAAAAAGTCCTCGCTGGAAAAGCCCAATATTCTCGTCGAAATGTTTGTTGCTTGCCACTTCCAAATTCGGTCAAGCAGGTGTGAATGAATACAATGTTGCATTCTCGTTTCGCTGCAACTGTCCAATTATTCACATTTTTTTCCTGGCAATTCTGGATATATAAACCAACGTATAGCTCAATATATAATGTCACTTTGCCTCAATAACATTCATTCATGATTCTGGAAAGTCAATAATTTGTTAGGAACCTTGCTGGGACAATTCTGCTACACATGATACACTACTGGCATTAAACAATCTCCAACCTTTCATAAAGTGAGATAATATCACATATATAGCTGATTATATCACTTCTCTCGGAATATATATGAGGGAAATGAAACAACCACATGAGGCTGGTTGTTTCATGTGCCCAAACAATTAACCAGCATCCACAATATATAAAACATTCCCTGGCTAATAATTAAATACATTCATTCAGCAACTGTCATAAATCCACCATTAAATTACCTTCCCAGACAGTCAATATTTAGTAAGCCAGCATATTGTAGCCACTGACCATATACAACATATTAATACTAAGTTTGCCACTAAATCCAAAGTTACATAAACCTGGGTAGCAAGCAAATTAATATAATAGCGGGGCTGGCTGAGGCAGGAAAATCTTCACTTGAACAGCAGTCCATCATAGCAAAAATTTGTTGTACCACCATGCATGCATCTAGTTGAATTACATCTTCTACGTCAATCCGAGGCTTACACACAACATCTTAGCTCTGGCCTAGCTAAGATGATCAACAAAAGCAGCAACCAATATAGAAGAGGAACCATGTAGAAACAACCACCTAGTAGGACAACCAAGCAGTTAGAAGGAAAGCCACCGGAATCCTTTGTCAAGTAACCCAATCAAGTTATACTTTCTCAATCAACTATATACCTACCCTTTGGAAGAAACACACTGCCCAGGTTTATTTGAATCAAGAAAAAGATGTATAAAACTATTTTAAACCTCTTCAACATGCATCACATTTCCTGATCATCAACCCATAAGTAGCCATAACCCACTAACTAAAACTTTCATTATTAGTGGTTTTCATGATTCATTACTCTACAATATAAGAAACACATCGTGCTTCACACAACCCTTACATAAAAATCCTCATTCCATGCTCGGTTATAGTATTCATTCCCATACATCTATGCCCTTTTTATTTCCCAAATGTACTGGCAGCAATTTTACTCTTCATATGTAGTTAAATGTTCTCTCAATATGATGCAATATGAGGTAAAACTGATAGTGAGCTAGGCATTAATATAAATGAAAAATACCAAATGCATTACAGTATTAAATGCGTAACCTTGTCTCCACAACATCTGAGCTGTATGTATAGTCCACCAAGATTCTAGTGTCATCTTTGTCGCAAAACCACTATGCAAGCATTGCTTCTACCTGTAAGTGTAAGTAGAAACCTTTACATACACTTACAAACTATTACATAAATAGTTTGTCACCTGATTTTAGCTATAAAAAAATCAAAAATAGTTCATCACCTGATTGAAGATGAGTCAGGGCACATACCATATGACCAGATTATATATATCTTCTAACTAGTCATATGATCATGGCCCATACCAGATCACACTACTCTCAAAATTCTTATCCCAGTTCATGCATCCAAACGTACAGTTACCTATATAGACAACCACATACTATATCTTCTAATTACTTCATGCACTGACTGCCCAAGAACAGCCTGTTTCTCCCCCCAGAAAATCTGTGATGCCACAAAACAGTTTTACATATGGGCATTTCACCAACCAAAAAACCTCACAAAAAGCCCCCACAAAATTTTCTTTGTCTTCATTGCTGTCCTAAGCAGCTCCCTGAGTCTCTCTCTGAGACTCTCCTTGTGACATTCCTGACATTAGGCTGTACAATGTCTTCTCATACTCACGTAGCCTCTCTATAAGTACTTTAAATCTCCCCTTAACTCCTCAAACTGAGTCTTATAATACTCAGCATCCTTTTATATCTTTCCACTTCTTCAGCATGACGTTTCTCCCGTTCACGATCTTGTTGTCGTGTGGATGTGGGTATTACCATCTAGCCTAGACCTCTAGCATACCCTGGTCTATGGCCTAGTACCTCCCTAAATACAGAAGCTGCTGCCTCTTCAGTACGTTGCTCAGGTTCCATACCTTCCATCTTGTCAACCATTTGCTTCTGCACAGAGTATAGGTAATTGTGTAAATTAAACCATAACTTGTTCTGATCTTATTAAACCATAACTTGTGTAAAATAAACCATAACTTGTTCTACACATAGTATAGTAACTATGACAGTGAAGTTACTATAGAACCTTGTGTTAATTATAGACCATAAATTCAGGTAGTAGGTATATTAAAATTCTCACATAAAGCTCTTCTGTCGTGGATGTCACGAATTTGTCTTTACTCCTAGACCAACGAACTTCCTTGTAGAACTCGACCAAGTTTGATGTAGTCGAACGATGTGCAACAATGAAGCATAAAGAGAAATCTTACACACTAAAATCTTAATATTTCCTAGATGTATCCATATTTTACAACAAGCTGATTTTTCTATGTGCCGTTATTTGATTAGTGTGCAGTGTTGAAAATGTGATGACAAAACAAGCCATTAAATCTTAAATCTTGACACTAGTAGTATATAATACATTAGTCTTAATAAACATTAAGGCTATATATTTTCTAGCAGTGAAGTTCCAGTTAGGTTAAGATGGGTTTCCTGATTAGTGGTATTGAAATCTGGATCAATGTCATTTGTCTACTTGTGGTTTGACCCTACCAAAATATAGGTTCTTATGTTTTAGTATTTCACTATTTTTAGTCATTGATATACGACGATGAAGTTAATAAACATAATATACCTTCTCCTCCATAACTTTCACAAATGACTTCCTCCCAGCGGTGTGATTGGTTTTCAGCTTGTTGCGGTTCTCTTTGTTTTACTTTGACATTTTCTGCAAATACAACAAAAAATGGGAACTTTGAACATTGTTCTTTATAACTGAAGCAAATATTTTTCCAAACCCAACTATCATAAAAGCATATAGTTTTAATGGTTGCATATACTTTGAATGCCTCACTTTCCCATCTACAACATAACTTCACCCAAACTAAATTAGATACCAATCCAATCCCGCCAGCCAATGCTTCCTCATGGCTACCATATGACAAATATTTCTTGTGCAGCTGATGGTGGAAAGCATTGAATCGCTTACGCAACTGTTTCCACACTGTCTGTCTATGATTGGCCAAATCCCAATCCAAAATGAAGTCAGCCTAAACAAATCAAGTCATTAGTTTCAACTAGATATTCCATTTAATTCTGAACTGAACCACATCAGATGCAAGTTAAATAGAAGCTAACCCGAACACGTTCCATCAGTTCATCCTTCTCTACCGCCGGAACATCAGTCCATCGTGCGTGACTCATGTCCGCATGATGCTTTAATATCCAGGTGACCCTTGTGGTAAACATGTTCGCATTCTTACAACATGGAGCTGTTTGTCCATCATTAATTTTGAGTGGTATTTTTCCGTGCTTTCGAAGCTTATCAAACTCAATGCATTTGGCGGGACCTCGTCCACGTCTCTTTGGTCCAACATTTGTTAGTATCGGCTCCGGAACAACTTCACGTATAAGGAATATCAAATTTAATAAACTGTTGTTCTGACTTTTGAGGTAGAATTATAAGCCAAACATGTTTATAAACTTCATAAGATCCAGCACAATAGGTGAGTATAATAAAAGAATCAACCATCGTAACCTCTACTTGTGTGGGCATCCAATATTGGATGCACAACTTCTATCTCAGCAACTATACTTGGAGGCTGTGTTGAATCGTCAGAACTATCCTCGTTATCATTTTCGCTTGGGGTACATGATGAAATTCTTGGAGGATGTGGTGGTCTCCTGTAAGCCCTAGTTCGTCTGAAGCTGCCACCTACATCTGAACTCGCTTCCTCGTCCAATTAGTGCCATATTTCTTATACATGAACCTGCCTATTATAATCACAGTCCATATTTCATTAGTGAATATAGACATTTAAGAGCTGCGTGAGGGCCCATTCAGGGTGATTCAACTTCTAAAACAACCTAAATACAGCACATTTAATCTTATCAAACTAAAATCTGAATGTTGGTAAAGCTAGCATAAAGAGAGCAAGAAGCAAATATTAAGCCTCATCCTGATTTCAACATCTACATGAAGGTAAGAAGGAATACACTGCCACTTACGTATCACATTAAGAGATATTACAATGGCAAAAACATCAACCTTCCATTTAATGTGTTATATGTGAAAGCTATGTTAAAACCAAAAGAATATTCTTTTAAAAAAATTTGCAGGGTTGAAAATAATTTTTTTTAAAAATGGGATTGTTAATTCAGGCAGTAGCAACAGAAGCGTTGAATGCTGCTCCATTCACTATGCCAAATTTTGAAGGGAGGCTATCTTTGTGTGTGTGTGTGTGTGTGCAATTATCACATGTTAAATTAAGCAGGAAGCTAGTGCTATGTATCAATCATTCATTCATCATATGGATACATAGCTTTTTACAAAGAATTACATGCATCTATGACTGATCCATGCATGCATGCATGCAGGGACCTCCCTTCAACCTATATCCCCTAATATGGAGATATGATTCATGGCGCAAGCAGGAAAAAAAGTTGGCATCAAGTCACAGTAAATAGAGCCTCCTTTATAGATTTATAAACTGATTAACTACCTTTTCGAAACCAAGTACAAGATATCTCAATAATATTACCATATACAACAAGCACCAAAAAGCTACAGATTTATCACTTTGTGGGTAAAAGGGTTGAACACATACCTTGTAAGAGAAATATATCTTGCGTGACAGCAACCAAAAAAACCCGCTAGCTGCTGGTACTAGCAATATATTTGTAGAAGAGAAATCCTGGTTTCTTGAAGCTTCATGCACCAACCATGGCCAACGCCCACAAAGAGATGAAAACACTTCCACGAATCCCTACCAGAAGCTAATCCACTGGGTACAGAGAGTATTAGGTGATTTTCGGTTGTGTTCCCCACCCGTAAGGTTGCCTACTACCACTCTCTGGTTTGTACTAAGCTGTCACATCAGTTCACTAGGTAGCTGAACTCAGATTTTACGTCTTTGTCCTTTCATTTGGCTCAAGGCGGCAAAGTCTCCCGCCCAGTGAAGTCTCCCGCCCACTGCACTAGCCATATGTTTTCCAACTAACTGCACCTTAATTACTAACTTTAGTTAGGTCCTTATATTTTATAACAATGCAACGTAATATTTAGTTAAAGTCATACTTTCTAACACTTAAATAAAGTCATACTTTTTAGCAATTAATTTCATACTTTTTAGCAATTAATTTTACTTCACCTGACTAACTTTTACTTAATTACTTCATTTTATAATAATGCAACGCAATTTTTACTTTATTGTCATACTTTTTATATTCACCTTGCTAACTTTTACATAGGTCCTTATATTTTATAATAATGCAACGCAACATTTAGTTAAAGTCATACTTTTTAACACTTAATTAAAGTCATACTTTTTAGCAATTAATTTTACTTCACCTTACTAACTTTTACTTAATTACTTCATTTTATAATAATGCAACGCAATACAAGTGTGAAAGTCATACTTTTTATCAGTTAATTAAATGTGCAGTAGGTATATTGAAATTGCTAAGGTTTGAGCTTTGCAGTAAATTACTTAACATTACCTCTCCTTGCAATTGCATCGTTTAATTAGTCAGATTAAAGTTTTTAGATTTTTTTTCTTTTTTGTTTATTAGTATTTCTGATGCACCAGTTCCCATCAAAAAATATTTATGTTTATTTTCTTCTTTTATAAGTACCACCCTTGGATTATAATGCCCCATATCTTGTAGACACTATATAATTACCGAATGGTCCTTCTATTTACTTGAACTAATTAAACGTTGCTGTAGTGCTCTGGATATGACTCATGATTACTAACAAGTGCATGTTTTCACATTCCTGTTTAGTATGATTATGTTGATCCAAACATAGAAGCATATGAGGTTGGATTCCCAATTTGTATATTTGATATTCAAATTGTGAACTTTTAGAATAATGAGCAAGCTTGTTAAAATAGATGATCAATGCTACCCCATTATTATAGTAGAGTGATCATTAGAATGAGAGTGTGGTATGTACAACTCTCCAATTAAACTAGATTTAATTTTAACAACAATTATTTACGGACAACCTCAGAAGGCAAGTCCTCCCTATGATTAAATCTGAATTACATAAATGATCTCACAAAAATACTTTAATCCAAATGCCCATAAGGTTGAGCCTAGGCATTAGATAGATTCAATCAAAGATGTATCAAATGCCCATAGGGTTGAGCCTATTAAATGTGTGTTGGGTTCATATATGGCTGCTCCCTTAGCTTTTCCTAACTTCATAGAAATAAAACTAAACATGTGTTTGGTTCATAGATTGGTTAATTTGCAATCCTCAATCCAGAAAGTACTAATCAATCTGGGCATAAGCAACCCCATGTGCTCCCAACCAACATGCCTATATCTATTGACTACTTCATTTTATAAAACAAAAAATGAAGTATAAGTAAAAGTCAAACAAAACAAAGTGATATCTAGAATGCCATCTCATACATTAGAGTTGTGGGTATTAGGCATTTGATGGTGATTATACATAGCATTCATATTAACAATACAAGAACATATAAAAAGGTGGGGCTGCAACCATTCACGCTTCACATCTCCAGCGTAATTGATGGACCTGCCACAGGTGGGGAATACCTACAATTAGGTTAATTATTGTTGATTTTTAATTAAGCTAGCAACTAGAAACTAAACCTCTACTGCAATATGCATCATATGCAAGAAGAGTTTAAATAACGTTGTATTGCTATTAATAGCCTGCCTATGAGGCATGTAGCCATTAGAATCACTTGCAGGTGCATTAGAACTTCTTTGTACTCATCCAACTATCTTTCCAATTGACCAAGTTTAAAGTCTCCTATCACCAACACTCTTTGAAAGGGCCTGTATCATAAATACAAATCCTTATATAGCTAGGATGAAATTGTATATTCATCCTAGCTATATCGGAAGACCAGCTCATGTGTTAATTAAGGATGATGGGTTGCACAGAAAAACAAAAATTATGTCAAGTGCAAGTTGAAGTTGAGGAAATTAACCTTAACTCAGTAATTTGAAAATAAGTTTTTCTAGTCAGAAAGAGGATCAGAATCTGTGGTTGCCTCTGCATCGTCAATGAAATCACTGCCTGGTTGGTGCTGAGTAGACTTCACATTCATTGTTTATGCATCAAACTCGGTTGGTTCTATATCAGGCCTATGTAGTGGAGTTGCCACACCAACATCAGCACATTCAACATTTCTATGTACACTTTCAGATTCATCGTCTTGATAGGCATCATGGTCACTTTCAGATTCATGGTCCTCGGACATGTGCACCGGTGGGATGTCATATACATTCCTATTTGTGAACTTTTGTACAACATACCAACTACCTTTAACCCTTCTATCTTTGACATAAAAACATTGTTCAGCTCGGCATGCCAAGACAAACGGTTCATCCTTGTACCATATCCGGTTGACATTGGTACTAGTCATATGTGTATCCACTCGAACACCTCGTTTTGGATCACCAACATCAAACCATTCACATTTAAACAAGTAGACACGACGCCATCCCATGTAATGTAACTCAACAACATCATTTAGGACACCATAGAAGTCCAGATTGTTTGATGCCTCGTCACCAGTTACTAACACACCTGAATTTTGAGTCCGTCTACATTGCTCTTGATTCATTGTGTGGAACCTTTTTCCATTCACTATGCAAGCAGTGTACGATGCAACACAAAGGTCAGGGCCGCATGCTAAAGCATATAGATCATCAGAAGCTTCACCAGGGTTATCTTTATGCATAGTTTGGACCTGGCAAATTAAACACAAATGTCGATCAATCATTTAAGTCACGATAAGATTTAGTTTTGCGATATTGAACATTATGCATTGACTATATGGACAAGTTGGGCAACCTACACGTTTCTTGAACCATGAAGGGAATTCTATTTCATGAGTTCGCTCGACATGAGTTGGATTCTTTTGCTTACATATTCCATAGCGTTCCCTGCACACATGGAAAGAACAAATATGCAAGAAGATTTATGAGTGCAATATACTACCAAAATATGTATAGTAACCAAAATAACATCTTTAATCGAGTTAGTTAAAGAAGCCTATAGATGGAAAGCATCAAATGGGTTAAAGCATGCATACTCTATGTAGCCAGTAATCTCTATGCAATTGTTAAGCACGAACCAACAAGCTGAGGTGAATAGTTTTGGATCTAATTCCACAGATGATGCCATACCCAAAAGATGAACTTTATGGGTGAAAATCTTAAACCCATCACTCCCATCCGCTTCGCCACCATCAATGTTGCGGTCAACTCGGTTGAACCTCGTCTCAACATCTTCGAGATACATCGAGCAAAAAGTCCAGCATTCAACATGAATGTAGGCTTCTGCTATTGATCCTTCTGGACGAGCCTTATTTTTTACATACCGCTTGAATTTCCCAAGAAACCTCTCAAATGGGTACATCCACCAATATTGAACTGGGCCTGCAAGCAACACTTCACGGGGCAAATGGAGGGCTAAGTGGACCATCATATCGAAGAATGAAGGAGGGAAAATCATCTCCAACTTGCATAGAATGAGGACGATATCAACATCCAGTTGCGCTAAACGTTCTACATTTAACGTTCGGGTGCATATCTCTTTGAAGAAAGAGCTTAGTTCGGTCAAAGGTAAAGCAATATCATTTCTTAAGCAACCCCTACTGCAACAAGAAGTAGTCTTTGCAAGAAAACATGGCAGTCATGACTTTTCAACCCAGAGATCTTGCAGTCACGAATAGACACACAACGTGAAATATTGGCCGCGAAACCATCTGGAAATTTCACATCGGCCAACCACTGTCAAAATGCTGTCCTTTCAGCTCCATATAGCGTAAAAGCTGCTTGTGGCATTAAACACCGGTCACCTTGATGCATCAGATGTAATTCCTTTCTTATACCCAAAGCGGCCAGGTCACGGCGTGCATTAATATTATCTTTACTTTTTTCAGGAATGTTCATTAATGTGCCGAGTATGTTGTCACAATGTTCTTTTCAATATGCATAACATCAAGATTATGTCCAAGCTGAAGTGTGGACCAATACAGTACGTTGAAGAATATACTTCTCTTCGTCCAATTCAACTCTTCTTCAGTGCGTTTTCTCTTCTTATGGGATTTCCCAAATTCAACATCCCCAAGAAGAGTTAGTTGACTTAATATATTCGGCCCTGATAATACACTTGGAGGCATGCGATGATCTTCCCTACCGTTGAACAGAGATTTTTTTTTTTTCCGCCATACGTGGTTTGCCGGTAAAAACCGACGATGTCCCATGTAGGTGTGCTTTCGGCCAAAGTTTAACCAGCTTGAATCCGTACGTACATTACATGAAGGACAAGCTAATTTTCCTTTAGATGACCATCCTGACAGGTTACCATACACAGGAAAATTGTTTATTGTCCATAGTAAAGCATCATGCAATCTAAATGTTTCCTTCTTGAAAGCATCATATGTATGTACCCCATTTTCCCATAGATCATTCAATTCATCTACCAACGGCTGCAAGTATACATCAATATCATTTCCTGGTATTTTGGACCTAGAATAATGAGAGATGTGATAAAGAATTGATCTTTCATGCACAGCCACGGAGGCAAGTTGTACGTCACAAGAATCACAGGCCATATACTATAAGGTCTCGCAAGATTGTTGAAAAGATTGAAACCGTCACTCGCTAAACCAAGCCTGACATTGCAAGGATCTTTAGAAAACCAACTATGATCTTTATCGAATGTAGTCCACACTACTGAATCGGCAGGATGACTCATAATATTACCATCACTAACTCATTGCTCTTTATGCCATCTCATATCAGATGAAATCTTAGCAGACATATATAGCCGTTGCAACCTCGGCTTTAAAGGGAAATGACGCAACACCTTCTGAGGGATTAAACGGTTTTGTTTGACAACCACCTAGGGGCCTTGCATTTTGGGCATTGTCCTTCCAGAATAGAACGCAGTCGTTAGGACATGCATGGATTTTGTTGTAATTGAATCCCAACCCCCGCTCCAATGACCGTGACTCCTCGTATGAGTGAGGCAACTGAGCCTCGGGAAAAGCAAACCTCAACAAATCGAGCAGAAGGTCAAATGACTTTATTGACCAACCCCCAATGGTTTTAATGTGCAACAACTTCACAATAAATGAGAGCTTCGAAAACTTTTTACAGCCCACGAAAAGTGGACGTCGGGCATCATCCAATAGTTTATCAAATGACAAGGTTGGTGTAGGCTTGATTATAGGTGGTTGAGCTCCAGGATCGGTGTAGTTTGAGGGTGCATCCACGAACGTACCTTCCCTGATATCATCTAGCATATGCTCCATGTCATCAATCTATTCGTCTTCATAACTAGGTGAGGCACCATCATGGTCATCATTCACATTCAAAATTTCCTCCTCCCCATGAAATATCCACTGCTTGTAATTCGGGTTAATCCCATTTATGAATAAGTGGGTTTCAACCTCACTTATAGGTAGGAAGATATTATTATAGCACGAACGGCATGGACACCGAATGTTGTCACTTCCCACTACGTGGCTTCGTGCTAGTGTGAGGAACTGTTCAACCCCTTCACCATATTGTGCTGACATAACTCGATCATTAAGATCCATCCAACTCTTTTCCATCTAGAAAACATAGAAGTCGTTATTAGTACGACATATAGAAGGGGGAAGATAGGCCTAATGGCACAATGCAACATATGTTTTGGCAAGGAATCACCATCATTTGTCGAACACAATAAAAGTGGTTAGGCAAACATTTTGATTGGTAAATTATGAAAGGGCATCATAAAGTTCCAATATACTTGGTCAACTATATGACCAAGGTCGGTTGAACACCTTGTACTGTTAGACGAAGTACAAACATGTTCACGCGGACATGTGTAAATTTTAGAAATTGACACAGTACTGTTAATTTAGTAGACAAAGCATCTCCTTCGACAAAACTATCATCCCCTCTTGTCACAGTTAGCCATAAAGATACTTGAGGGCAGTTTCGTCAAAAATAGTCATAAGATGTAGCACTGTTTAGTCTCAAAATGACGTTAATAACCAGTTTTCTTTTGTTTCTTCCTGGGAAAATTTATTTAAGTATTTTTCTTCTATCTAAGCCCCCAAAAAAACATTATAGCATACTAACAAAATGAGATTTTGTTAATCATTTGGGAGGAATAAGCCTTATATCGATGAAAGATGATTGTAAACAGAGAATTAAGAATGAGAGGAGACCGATCAAGAAGTAAAAGGGACTCGACAGGAAACTGCACAAAGCTAGGAGGTGAATGTTCCAAGAGAGGTTGCGACGTATTTATATGGAAAGCTATTTCAGATGTTCTTCTTAATAAGATGAACCTGATTAAGAGAAGAGTTAGAGAAAAATTGCATAGGTTGCCTTAGGAACATCATAAGTTTCACAACATTGACAGATGATTTCAAACAGAGGAAGTTGATGGACACAGTCATGAAACAATCACATTTGCTATGGACAATTAGGTTAATTAACACAAAGGCAGAATATAGAGATATATATCGACACAGGATACATAAACATTTAAAATGCTGTCCAAATTGTTTCTTAGGACATGATGTGACTCACCTGAACAACAAGCGTTAAAACTAGATGAACCACTAATTAGACACATACAATTCGGACAAAATTAATAATTTTAGCAAAAATTTCAATTGAACATGTAGTCGCATGACCTGGTTGATAGAGGATCCAATCAGGGCATTATAATTAACGTCCAATATCTATTGACTAGACTGGAAATAGAGGTGATTAATGGATGCATGGATTAATTCAAAAAGAAATGGATGAAATGAATATTTAATAGGGATGAAACATTAGGCTGTACAAGGCGGTGCAACAAAAAAAATACCTTCACCGTAAGGGGATTTGTGAAAGTCGTTGTGGTCAATTCAGTAACACATTGATTCCTGGATGGTGGTCCTCTCGCTATTAATTAAAGATCCTTCCTCCAAGGGTATTAGGGAGCAAGTTGTTGATATTACCAATGATTCACCTAAAACAAACACAAAGAGTTTGGAGTCAAGAGTTAGCTAGCCTTGGGTTGAGAGAGATTTCCTGGATAATTAATTAATTTTGTTCATCAAATATTTAATCAGGGTTTGTGTATAATAGTAACACAATAACAGTACATCCATGTTATGCTAAAGCTCATCTCAGTTGCTTGCATTCACCAACATGTCACAGTGGACTTAATAATTGAGTGATAAAAGTATTTCCTGATTAATGAAAGCCACCATATTTTTTTCAAACAGTAACTAATGTATGAAAACATAAAGTACTGATGAAAGCTTATCAACGTATGCAGGGTTTTAACAAGCAGGTGGACAACTTCGGATTAGCGTTTATTAATCAGGGCCCATGAAAAAAAGAATTAGAAAATCTGGCTAGATTTTTATGTAATAATACTTGAAAGAAATTAGTTTTCTCATAAATAGTTTTAGCTACTTATATTTGGAAAATCTATTGATTAACTATAAGGAAGGGTATAAAAGTGAATATCATAAACAAATATTATAGCGGCCAAAAGATCCAAGTGAGAGGAAAAAAATACCATAACAGAAACCTTAACCTCAAAATTTTCCGGAAAGCAGGTGTGAATGAAAGTTTTATAGTATTGATAAGTAAGTGTGCATGAAAGTCCGTATGTAAGAAACTAAGAACAAGAGTGTGGGAAGCTATCTACTTACAAGTCTTATTGGGTCAATCAGCATAATCATCACTTATTTGTTTTGCTCCGTATCAAACCTGTGGACATAGGAAGGTATCAAGGTTCCATTGATTTCAACTTTAGCAACTAAAATACCAAATCCAGTACGCCCTGCACTTATGTACAACAAATTATATCTACTTATTTTTAGCAAATTGTTTTTTATCAAGGCACAATTTTATCTGACGTTATTATTCCAATAACATTGTCATGATGAAGTACAACTACTGCCCTTTAAACCATGATTTTGTGCACGCATACAACCCTTAGACATATATGTACTATGACCAGAACTATATTGTAGTAATAGTAGCAGCAGCTTAATTTTGTTGAATACATGAACGATTGAGCCTTTTATCGGCCAGAAAAAATGCTATAAAGAAAATCTAATTTTTTCCATATACGTTAAAAAAACAAATACATATAAGAAAACGGTACAATCATAAATTCGCTAGCTGATCACTATGCGGAAAGGAACTGGGATTGCACGTTAAGCGACTCCAAGTTAGGTATTGAGAATACTGACCCGCATTTCAGGTTCAAAATCTAATCACTCTAGCTCCTTGCCTTCCATGCATAATTTAAGAGGGATTTTTTTTCCCTGACCTCTTTTTCTTTTTATTGTTATAATTAGTTTCTTTAAACTTTTTTCTCTATTTTTACAGCTTCCCAACTATAGATTACACTTCCAGCAATAGACACTATATATATATATATATATATATATATATATATATATATCCATATATATATATATATCCATATATATATATATATAACCATATTGTTCTGAAAATAAAAACCATTAATTATAATGTGCATGCACAACACATCAATGATCTCCAACCATATAAACCTCATGAACAAAGCACTATATATTCCGCATAATGATCATCCCTGATGAGCATTACTTGTACCTCATCCCAAATACTCTTACATTAGAGGTCGAAAAAAGTTAATAAAATGTTTTCCCAGGAATCTGATCCTAGTACATTCATAAGCAAGTACTATTGTTATGTCTCACAATACATAATACTATAGTCACTAATACATGATTATCAAGCACATGATTCGAAATACACAACAAAAGCCTATGTTTAATCGACCCACTGATCCCTTATAGATAGAAGCTGCCCAAACCATCAAGTTTAATTTCATGCATCTCATTCTAAAGATAAGCTAAGATGATCATTAAGTTTTCAACCCACAAATCTCTAAACAATATAATGAAGTTAATCAACAAAAGCCCCATCTAGCTAACACGAGATCATTGAAGAGTTGGCTTGGCTCCATATATATAATTTATTCATGTAAAGTCAATAATTAATGGGTAATTACAAATACTAAAAGTGGTTGATAAATTAATGGGAAATTAATTTGCCTTGTACCATTAATTCGTGTGTACCCTGATCTGATACGTACACTAAAAGCCTTTTTTCAAAAAAAAAAAAAAAACAGAAAAAGGATTAAAACAAAAAAAAAAAACTGTTACACCTTTAGTTATTCCCAACTCTAACGTGTCCTAAGAATTAAGGTCCATATTAGATCATGTCGAAATCCAAGTAGACCAGCCCTAACCCGGTTAGTAGCCCTGGCTCACCTAAGGTTTAATTAAGTATGTTTACTTGACAAAATAGCAAAATGGTTGCAACTCAGTCTTGTATGTCTTTTGGTTTTGTTTTGCCTTATTTGATCCACTTTTTTGTTCCATATCTTTCCCTTGAATAGACAAACGATATGGGTGTTGGTTTGGATCTGTGTTGAATGGGAAAAATGCTTATCTTTTCCTGCAGTTATTGATATTGCTTGGTTATGACCTGATGATTTCGTGTTTTCTCCAGTGTGCAAAAATGACTGATATTCATTAATTTGCCTATATCTACTGCGGTTTTTCCCCCAAAATTTTTGCATCCATGGTTGAGATAATTGTCTATGATGAATTAGACTAGATATGTAATGATTTTTTCCTGGTGCTTATCATGCCCTGCCATTTGAGTTTAACAAAAACTGCATCCTTTCAGCAGAAAAGGAACTACTTCGATATGCATGACTATTTAATATGGTCAATCATGAACTATTCTTGAGAGTGATTGCCTATTGTTAGTAAGTTAGTAAATGGGTTATTGTATAGGATTAGTTATTTTTATGCTCTGGTCTGGGTAACTACTGAGTACATCAATCAATCACTCCTTGGAAAAGTGAGGCCACGAAATTAATTCCACACATGCATGCATGGAATTGATCTATCTATTGGGTGTATTTAGATGGGGAAATTAACGAGGAGATGTATATCATGTATCACAACTGATAGAAAAATGTACAAAATTGATAAACATAATGTCATAAAAATGATAAAAATAATGTGACAAACCCAACTCTACAAACCCAACTCTATAGCAACCCAACTCTACAAACCAATCCCTTCCTCATTACATCACAAGAATTTCACAACAGGTCTCAAAATATTGGATCTAAATATTCAATGAGTCTTTTTATGCAGTAAAAAAAATATCTTAATGCAGGATCCCACTACAAGGAAATCGGCTTTCTCGCTCCTCCCACAAATCAAAACGTGCTTTCCATCTTGGCTAATGGTGGGATCCTTTCCGACCAGTCTTGGCATGGTGATTTTGAAGGATATCTGTGTCGAATAGAGTGTAATTAAGATAAAACAAAAATTTCGAGAAAACAAGCCATAAACCCTAAGATTTTTTTACAGATTGAAGACAATGGAATGAACTAAAATGATCGAGATTTTCTGACGGTTACCTTATGATTCGGGGAACAAAACTTCAGTAAAAAAATTGGTAGAAGGCGTCTTCGATTTGGGAAGGGAACATCGAGGGAAAATAACGAAGGGAGGAAGATGATGGTGGGAAGCAACGGGACAATGAGCAGAACGGCAAAACACGATTGGCCATATCAAATTTGAGGAAAAATATATGTAAGTTTTATTGCGACGTTTATTAAAAACTTCGCCGTAATAAATTCTCTTTCGCGAAGAAGACTGCCGACAGCATAGATGAAAGTATATTGCGACGAAAAATTGGACATAATAAGTAAAAATGTCATCGCGATAAATAATTTTACTGTTCATTCACGCAATGTTAATGTCTGTGCGCTATTATTCAATGGCGACTTCGATGTTGTCGCAAAAAGGGACTATTTGCATCGTTTTCTTTTGCGAGAAATAAAAAAACACCACTAAAAGCCTTTTTCCTTGTAGTGTCTCTTTCATCCTTAGCTAAAATCAGTACTCCTCGAATATACATATATGATTAATGACCCCATACGTAATACCTAACAACCTAAACACAACAACCTGCATATATAACAATAATATCGCCATATCAATCAGGTAAAGTTTGATGGTAAACGGGGTGATCTAATAGGGTTTACCCAAAACATCATTTCCATCACTTTTTTTGAGTTGATACTAGGATCTCAAGAATCTATACACTAAGTGAATCCATTGAGATGGATAGGGTTGAGTGGTTAGAAAGGAGTATATTAAAACCAAACAAAGCGTTAGTATTTGGAATTTACTCGTATGCTTCCTATCGTGAGGGAGAGAAAACATAATCTAACGAATGAAGTCACCATTTGAAGAATTCACATTCAAGTAGCTCCTTGAATACTGGTACCAAAGATGTGTTCCGCCAAGCAACTAAGAAATGAATTGATTTGCATCGGAGATGGGATGATTGCAACAAAGTTGTTGGGTTCAAGGTTTGTCCTTCCATTGAATACATTTATTTTGACCAAAATACAATAAAAAAAAATTCTAAACATTCATAAAAGAACAATTGGTCAAAACTCTTGTCAAAGCACTACCTGAGTCGCCAAAAATATTTCATTAAGTTAGACAAAGAGGTTGACTTCCCAAAATAAGTGAATAAAATACATAGACAAAACAAAATAATAGTTTTTTTCTTCCTCAAAGTCCAATTCTAGAAAAGTTTACATGAACGGGATCCCACATTACTTGGGAATGAGAAGTCACATTTTGATTAGTGATAATGGAAGATGATGTATGGGATCCCACATTACTTGCGAATGAGAAGTCTCATTTCGATAAGTGATAAGGGTAGATGGTGTATGGAATCTCACATTGCTTAGGAATGAGAAGTTTTAGCTATTTATAATGTTGCAATACAACTCTAATTGTATCATTGACTAGTCTTTTTAGAGTATATATTTGGCTTGAGCCTTCCATTAAGGCATTACATGACACATTAAGAAATTCGGGATCCACATAAAATGCACTGCCATAGTAAGTAGAACTCTGATTGTTGAGGTTTTAATTATAGGACTAAAAAAGTTGGTGTCATCTACACCAATTTCCTGTTCAAATCCCTTAATTAGGAACCAATTGAGCTCTAAAACTTTCTACATTGCCGTAATGTTTTTGTTTAATTCTATAAACTCACTTACTTATATAATAACATTGTGTTAAAGGGATAGTAGGCATAAAGACCCACTACAAGAAAAATGGGGTTTCGCCACAACACAAAATCGTCCAAAATCGTCAAAAAAATCTTGAAAATCACTGCAAATAAGTATTTTTAGGGAATTTTTTTTCTCACGGCATGGCCATTGTTAAAGTTCCCGAAAAACTTTTTTGCGGAGATTTTTAACTGTTGTCAGAAATAATTCCTTTTCTGTGGCGATTTTTCTCACAGAAATAGGTGTTGAATAAAGTTGTAAAAAGCATGCCAAACCATGGGTAACAACGCCATGAATACCTTTTCCAGCAATTTTTCTCGCAAGAAATATTATTTCCAGCGATTGATATGTGCGGCAAAAGATTATTACTGGCGCTATTTATTGTGGGAAATAGATATTTGTGGCGGAGGTAAGTCGCCAGGAAAAAATCTTTTAAAAATTCAAAAACAAATTGTAAAATACGACCACATATGTACAACTCTCTCATTAATCCAAATACAACCCTCAAACCACAAAATTGGTTGTATGTACTTGTACTTGTGCATCTAGACGCAATAGTTAAATATTGACCAACCCATAGGGTGTTTTAGACATCCCATATATTGATGGTGATGGGGTGGGTTAGCAGGCCAGAACTAGTTATAAAGCAATAACTAGTTTTAGAGACCTAGACTACTAAAGAGGTAACTATTTTTCTCTTGCATATTATTTAGAAAGTAACATTCCTAAAGCATAAAAGACTAACACTAGTAAGGCTGGCATGAAAAGGTAGAAAAGACAAGATAGTATAGATTTTTTCATGAATTAAATGCATTCCATATGTTAATAGACTTGATTCAACTAAAAGAAATGACAAAATCAATTGTAATGACCAAATACAGGAACCATAGAGATCAGTTTTCCCAATACTCTTACTATCTAAAGCAGTTAAGTTTTCTAGAATGAAGAAATAGTTGTTTTAAAGCATCAATCAGTCAAGGTTTGCTTATGGCCTACTCACTTGGGCTAACAAGCATTACAGTTGCTCAATTGTTGAAAATTTTTGAACTAACCTTTAGACTGAATAAGCCAAAGAGATTAGATATGTATTGAGGTTTTTCCTTCAGTAGTGATTTGGCAGTGTCAAGATTGCTGACAAGAGCTCATAAAGACCCCCATTCCAAAAACTATAGCTAAGAAGTCACAAAGTTCTTCTCATGTTAAACTATAGCTAAGGAAGTTCAGAAAAAATAGAACTTGACAAAACCTTTCTTTATTCTACAATTCTAATCAAGAATATAACTTTTCCTGAAAAAAAATGCATAATTAGCTTTAGAAAAAGAAACATGCATAATTAGCTTTAGAAAAAAAAACATGCATAATTAGCTTTTCAAATAACCTTTTTGCAGAGCAGAAAAAGTCCTATAGGAATCCTATAGAACAGGATCACAATACATCGCATATAATGTTTCCATCCATTTCTCAACCTAACAAGTTCAGTGTTTTCAAAATTTAGTAGTTGGAAAACTGTAACACCCCCTTCCCGTAGGATAGGAGTGTCACGTGTTTTTCATAAAATTAACCCAGCGAGAGATCTCATATTTAATAAATGAAATTATGATTTATTTTGTAGAAAATGTCTAATAAAAAGTCTTCCAAAAATATTAAATGAATAAACTGAATAAAATTTATGTCATAAAAGCAAATTTTATTCTAGAATGTTTGAAACTAAATCAACTACTCTTTCTAATTCTGGCTTACCTACTCGTATTCATCATCCTCACCTGGGTGGTTAAAAATATGAAAACAAACTAAAATGAGTCGAAAACTCAGCAAGAAATCCATCACAACGTAAACATAATAAACATAAAGTTTTCATAAAAGTTTTCATACTGAAAGCTTAAAATTCATGACTATTCATATCGATGATGATGCTATACATGGCTGATTTATCTGAATTAACTAACTAATCTGACTTGCCAACACACTTAACCCTGTGTGTGAAGTTGTGCACCAGCCCCACATCCCGCGACTGCGATGGGAGCCGCTGATAGTATTCTGGCATGCTATGGTGGACAACATGCTATGCTATACATGCTATGTTGGATGACATGTTTGCATATGACATGGGTGGTGTATAAATAATGATTGTCAATGAACTAGCTTGAATAATACTTATATATAAGCTTAATTGTGATGATCCTAATTTGTAATCAAATTACTTATCTCGCTGTGCTTCTTCTTGAATCTTATTTCGTAACTTGTCACTTATACGCAGTATTAACTATTACTAATTCGGTCTAGGATCAACATGTACTAATATTCTAATCAATTAGATTCATAATCTAGAAAATAGTAGAATAAGTCTTTTGTTTCACACCATAATCAATAGATCCTGATATTTTAAATTACTTAAATACTAATAACATATTATAATTTAGTAAAATACTTTGGCTATTTTAAATAAGTCATAAAAATCCTCAATTCTTAAAATAGGTTTCCTTTGTTAACATAATTATTCAAAACTCATAACATATTTCTTAATTTTTCTATTTAAAGTATAACATAATAATTTCATTAAAAATCCTATTAAATAGACAAAGGAAATATTAACTAAAATATTAGGCTCAATAGTATACTTTAAAATATATTTCAAATTCTTTAAACACTTCCTTATAAAAATAAGGCTTTGACTAATATATATATATATATATATATATATTTAAGTAAAACATTCACCTTTAAAATATTAAGCCGAACAAAATTCGTAAAGCATATTAAGCCCAGATTAAAATATAAGTCCATTTAAAGATCATTAGAATCTTTAAGAGTTGCAATCTGGCCCATAATAATATTACTACATGAGTCCATCTGAATAAGCCCAGCACATGCACATAAGGGCTTAGGGCCCAAGGGCCCATCAAAAACTCAAGGGTTCCTCTGGAAATCAAAAAGCATGGGAGTCGGGACAAAAACCAGAGGACTCAGGAGACAGAGGCGTGCGATACTCACAGAGAGGAGGAGTTTATGCGCGGCGGTTCTGGCGACAAGCGGGGGTCACAGTGGTGCAACTAGATGGTCCTTTGGGCATGGTGGTTCGACGTAGTGAGAGAGAGAGTGTTAGAGAGAGAAACTATTAAACCGAGGGGAATAAAGGGAGGTGAGGGTGGCGGACGGTAGTGGGCTTACCAGAAGGGAGTGGGCTCGACGGGGCTGAGCTGGTCGGCTATTTCTGAGTTGTTCGGGGGGTGGTTCGACGTCCCTTGAGATGGTTGGCGACAACAGCACAAGTACACAGCCAAAGAGCCACTACAGATGAAGAGGGAGAGAGAAAACGACGAGGTTGGGCTGGTCGGCATTTTCTAGGCAGTCGGGATAGTGCTCCAACGTCTTCAGTGGTGGGTGGCAACATAACCTGTGATGACTCCCCATGGTGGCTTCCAGAGTGAGAGAGAAGTGCTTTGCTCAATGGGTGCAAAACAGGGTTGCGTCCGTGCATGTTTTAGGCTCACGGTGGTCGACTTTCGGAGCTGCTAGTGGCAGAGGTTTACGTGCATGGCGGGGTGTTAGAGTTCTTCGACTACAGTTCAGATCATGGGTGGCTCACTGGGATGGTGATCGGATTTTTCCACGGCATGGGTGTGCTCTGTGTTTTGCTTGTTCCATGCAACGGCGATTTGTTGTGAAGCAAGGTTGAGACGTGCATGGGGAAAGTCTGTTGTTTTGTGTTGTATTGAATATCAGTTCTGCTACAGGTATCCGACATTGGGTACCTTTGGGGGAATCGGTTGACGTGTCAGTTAGCCGATATATTTATAAAATTAAAAAAAAAAGGAACAAAAACACAAAAATATTGGGAAAATGAAACCCAGCTGAAGAAGAGAAAGGAGGGAGTGCCGTCATAAGTTAGATTTCTTGCCTTTTCTATGCCTCAGGTGCAACATTTCCATTTGGACTTTTATTTGTGCTTTGAAGGAGAATGCATTGATAGGCAGCTTGGGTGTTATTTATTTTAGATTTTTTTCGGAGGTATGCTATGTTTCCTTGATGAACTATAACTAGTTGTTTGCATAATATCATACTTTCATTTTCAAAGCCCAAAAACTGTGTTCACGAGCCTGTGCTTTGTATGTAGTGCCTTTCTAATGCTAGTTTGCTATTTACATCAATATTTTTACTAAAATAATTGATAAATCAAATAACAATACCTTGTTCTGTTCGTGGGTAGATGAAGAAGATGAGAAGAAGACCCAAAATCATCGAATCTGCTCTTCAGGGCATGCGACCACGTACTGCTCTTTAGGGCATGAGAAGAAGAAGATGAGAAGAAGACCTGCCCTTGCTCTGTTCTTGGGTAGAGGAAGAAGACAAACCTTGCTCTGTTCGTGAAAGTGGAGAACACACTCACGAGGTCATCATGGTTGAAAAATCAGATCTAGTCAATAGATACTCACCGTGTGCTCAAGATTGTGCTGGGAAATATTCCCTGCAATCGGCATGTTACATTAGAAGAGAAATTCTAACAAGATCATCTTAGTAGGTGAAAATTTTAGAGAGACGAAAAAAAAGCGCCAGACGAGTTGAATATGATATTTTCCATTGGTCCAATCTATTTAATTTGGCAAAATAGTGTAGCGTAGAATACTAGAGTGGCATTAATTCTAGTAAAATTGAATTCTCCATGAAGATGCGGAGAACCAAAACGATGTTAAAACCAACCATTTTTCTCAGCGACAAAATTCATTGGAAAAGAGAGAGAGATACCTTTTCTGAGGAGTGATAGGCATCCTCTGCAGCTGCTCTGGTAGCGGTGACCTGAGCAAAAAAGTGCAAAAGGAAGTCGTCAAATTCTCTCAAAAACGTTACCTAGAAGGAAAATGAGAGAGGGAGAGCGATGAAAGAGAATGAAGAGGGAAGGAATAATATTATGGTGTCGATCTTCAAGAAACCATCGACGATGAGGCTGAGGAAAGGGTTGCCCATGTCAATCGCAACGCCGACTTTAGGAGTAATCACAGAACCAGAAAACCTGCTCCGAGGCATCCTTCTCCACTTTCACACAGCACACTCTCGCTTAGTAACATGCGTTGGTGTTCTGTCATTTGGGTTAAACACAAAACGCGCCATTTCAATTTTTCCACGTGGAGGGACGGGCATGCGGGGGGTTCCCTCGCCTGGTGCAAGTAGACGTTTTGATTTAATATAGAGGCTTCATGAGATTTTATAAAGGGAGAATGGAGGATTGATAATAGGATTTGTGAGTTTGTTTTCCATTAGGATGATCAATTAGGAGATAAGAATGAAGATGAGATTAGGATTATTCAATCAAGAGATAAGAATGAGGCTTTTGGGTGGAGATAGGGAGAAATAAGGTTCAAATTCAAAACAAAACTCTAATGGCTATTGCAAAAAAATCGGGTCATAATAAAATACCAATAATAAAATGATAATAATCTTATTAAAATGAACAATGTAAAATCTGATGATGATGATGATAATAATAATAATAACAATAATAATAATAATAGTTATAGTTATATGAAAAATACATAAAACTTATCTTATGGCCTAATCTTAGGATCGGGTTGTTACAAAAACCAAAGAAAGCAAGACCTAACATATGATCAAACATTCAAGAGATTACATTTGGGTGGTAATATGCATATATCTTTCCAATCATCCATATATACAAATCAAGTCCATATCTAAATGACATTCATGTAGGCAAGGGAGATCTGGTTTTGCAGGATCGATATACCCAGTCATCAGAAGCAACTGTTAAGCATGTGCAAAAGAAGGGGGAGAAGCAAATAATAGGAAGAAAAAGAAGAAAACTAGGATATGTAATAATAACAACAGAAACAATTACACGAAAACATATTTGGACGAGAGAGAAATAGGATCGAAAGAGATTTTTTTTCTTAATAAGTTAGCAAAAATATAAGCAGGATTGATGTAGTCTCTCTTCCAGGATGCGTATAAGAATGACTCCCTTGAGAATTAGAATGCAAAATTAAGCTCATATGAATATTGATGTATAGGTGAAATAATATATAGGAAGCAACTAATTAATGTTAATCTATAGAATAAGCATTTCATAGAGAAGCCAAATATAATAGAAACAAGCCAATGCCCAAAGAGTTGAAATTGAAATTTAAGTGAGTGGTCGCCAAGAGAAGCTACATGCATTACTTCCACAAAAACCATATTCAATATAGAAATGTAAGTTTTACCATATGTAGGGTAAACAAAGTCTAATTAAATTGCATGTCATGTCTTGTTAAAAAGAAGCATTATTATATATATGAAATTTCTGCATGTCTTGTTAAAAATGTGTTTTTATCACTTTTGAACCAAAGAGTAATCTTTTGGCCTAGTGAGCTGTAATCCATTATTGAAGTGGGCAGAGATGGGGCAGATGAGGGGTCCGGGGGTAAAAACCCCACCCCCCGCCCATGCCGGACAAGGGGGCTAGTAGGGGGTTACCCCGCCCCGTAGGGTGTGGGTAGCACCCCTATTTCTTGCTCATTTAGATTCATTTTTCAAAAACCACTAATTTTGTAACCATGTAACAATATAACGATTTAACTAAATAAGAAGGTTCCATTTCTCATTATTCACTTGTAATCTCATTCCATATAACAATGTAGGTGGATATTTCATGGCTACCCCCAGGAACTGTGGGCTTCCTGCTACTTACCACATCACATTGACGGCCTTTTGACCAGGTGTGAGTATGTCTAAGTCAATATGATACGGAAATTCACAATTCGCCTTCACTGTATTTACAATATGATACGGTAGTTCCCAATTCACCTTCACCATATCTTTAATGTGTTGCACCCGCTAGCCTTAGGTGCGACTACTTCGCTCTATAATCATTTAAAAAGAACGTATTCAAAGTTCGTTAACCGTACTTCATTAGCTCAGGAGTTACCACTCCAATTTAGGCACTCTAGAGGGACAGGGAAGTTTCATTAGAATATCCCCCCATCCTAGCATTGGGGTCATGACAAAAACCTTTTTCTTTCAATGCACAATCCAAAAACATGTGACATGTATTTGTGATGAAACCATACAACTTTTCATGTAACCATCTCATGTACTTGTACTCAATATGCCAAGAATTGCACTACATGAACGAATTCAAATAATTAGAACATCGAGATACATATGAATGGATATAACACATGAAGACTCCAACATGGCATATATCACTTTCCAAAGCTCCAAGCAAGTCATTTGAACCAAAAACTCTAGCAAGTGTCATTTGAGCATAGAATGAATATATAGGGTATAAACCAATCATAGCATGTAACAAAATAACATTTCATTAATTCAAGATAAGCAACCAAAATGCAAAGTTCACACGAAACAATTCTCATTGGTTGAGATTGAGTTTGATGATTAGATTCGAGCATTGATCCTATTAGACTCATTGCCCAATAGTTGAGAGGCCATAAGGATGGCTGTGAGTAATTCTACCGGAAAGTCGAAGTTGAAGTTCGAAGACATACGAGATCTAATCCTAGTTGAGGAGGTGAGGATAAGAGATTTTGGTGAGATCAAGGGTTCAGATTTTGCCCTAAACGTTGATACTGAGGATGGGGGACATGATAGATCCAGGTTCAGGATTAGGAGCAAGAGCAAGTCAAGGTTTAGGCAACAAATGACTTGCTAGAATTGTGGTAAGATGGGTCACATCGAAAGAGATTGTCAGAATCAGAAAACTAAAGATGACGTTGTGAACGTAGTGACTAAAGAAATACAGGATGCTCTACTTCTTGCAGTGCATAGTTCACATAAACAATATTTATTTTATGGTGGTTCTATTTTTTTAAAATGAGTGCGCGAAATTTACACACCCTAAAATTACATCTACCATTATTTTTCTTTCATCATGAAACATTACTGTCATAAACATAATCTTTTTCTTTCATTTTTCTCTCGTCTTTATACTTCTACATAAAGCAACATTGCTACAGCCCGTCAAACCGCGCGTACAAGTGTCCTGGTTATGTCTATCGGCTCAAAGTACATAAACCCCCATGAACAGCCATTTTAACATGGTTCTCAGCTCGAGGTCCAAATACCCTGTCCATATATCCCAAAGTACTTAACCACTTCTATTGTAATTATATAAGCCTAATTTACAAATCTCTGCTTACAGATCAGCATCTTCAGACTTTTTGTCACTTTTCGGTCTTCTCTCGTCTTCTGTGTGGTTAATGTGAAAATTATTAGTGCACGATTTTAACCCTGCAAATACTTCTCTAAACCTCATAAGTAATGAAATATTATTTTTACCCATAACGTTTTCGTTTATTAACGGTGTTGCCATTAACATTTTTATTATTTGAATTTTGGCATCTAAACTTACTAAAATTGCACTCAAAGCTTTATCTTTACCATTTGTCACGAATCCTTTTCTTTACATTTCTTACCTATATTTCTTAATTAATCTTATATCTTATTAAGATTATAACACCAACAGGGTTACAGGAGGAACACCCAACCTAGACAAACACTACAACACAATTGGTTTTTAGTGACGGTTGAGAAATTGTGACAGTCCCTAGACCGTCACTAAAAGGTATTTTCTGTGACAGTTTTTGTAAACCGTCACTAAAGATAGAATGAGATTTTTTTACATTCGAACGTATGGGACATATGCGTTCGAACGTCACATATACGTTCGAACGTTATGTCTGTTTACGTTGGAACGTAAAGTGTTTTGGCGCAACCGTTCGAATGTTATTAATTTTACGTTCGAACGTAAAATGTTTGCACCAATGTTCGAACGTTAAGTAATAACATTCGAACGTTTATTGTAAATTTAAATTAAATGACTTTAATTTAAAAATTATGTGATTTTTATTGTGCATAATTTGTGAACAAGTCTAAAAAATTAAATTGTATATATTTATATATACACACTTTGTAATATATAAATATATATTATTGATTTATATATATTTGAAATGCAGTGATTTAGTATTAAAGTTGGAAATTATAACATCAAAGAAGATTAAAAATTGAAATTAAAAAACGATAAAAATATTCAATAATATTTTTCGTTACAAATATTAAAAATAAAATACAAAAAATGATAGAACGTAGTAAACAACAGTCAGATGATAACGTTATCTGCAAAAGTCGAACTCCGTACTTCCTCCGTCAAGGTATCAACCTTGTCATTGAGGATAGTTACACGATGGGTGAGTTCGGCAACAGACGCCAATATAGCCTCGAGTGATCGATCGATCTTATGATCAATATGCGCAGTCAGCTGTGATATGACCGCATCAACCCAAGCAGGCCGCACATCTCCTGCAGATGTACTCGGCGTATGCTGACTAGTACTCCCGACATGACCTGGCTCAGGCTGCGTCGGAGGAACTAGATCCTCTACAGGGGGTGGCTGACGTCCCCTCGCCTGTCCAATGCTACGCCGATGCGTGGTCATGTCGAGGGGGCTCATCTGATCTTTGACCCGCTCCTCTGGCTGGGTCGGCACTCCCCGTGCAAGTAATAGTCGGCTGATGAGGACACCATATGGGAGATTATCCGTGGAGACGATGCTCGCCTCGTAACGGATCCTCTCAAAAATATGCAGTGGCAAATCTATAGGATCTCCACGTGCCACTCGTATAAAAAATTGTGCCCGAAGCCGACTAAATGTGGTTTTATGAGCTACAGGATCGACATTTGTTGCAACAATCAGGTGCAACATGCGGAAGAAATGCAGCAGATGGATCTGGTTGAAGGCGTTCTTCCGCTCGATCTGCATGCGATCCCTCCCGGTGAGGATGTAGAAATCCTCGTCTCGGTCATCATCCCGAGCCTCGACGCCAGTATCCTCAGCCTCTGACTGGCCTGCATCTCTGGCTGATGCTGGCTCACATCCCCGGCCAGTAGATGATGTAGAAGTGCCTACATTCTCACGGGGTGTTGAGTGTGTAAATGTCTGAGCACCTCGATGAATCCCGAGGTGCTCGCCGATGACATCTGCCGATACCTCAATAGAAACACCGCGTACAGTCACGGTGTGAGAGGATGCATCTGGAGGCATGTCACACATCCCCATATAGAATTCTTGAACCATTGAGGGGTATACCTTCCCCCTCAATGTGCAGATATTTCCCCAGCCTCTACTGAGGCAAAACATCTCTTAGGTTCGTCTGCTGCCAACAGAGTTCGTCGAACTCATTAATTAAGACCTCTCTCTCTACCATAACAGTACGAGCTCCGATACGGGCAGTGTCCGACGTGGCTCCTTCCCTCCCTCGTTTTCGTGTATGCAGTGGAAGAGCCATATCCTGAAAATAGAAAAGGAAAAAAAAATTATTTACAATAATGCATTTTTTTGTATTAATTTTAAGATGCTCTGCATTAACGTTTGAACGTTTTATCGTTAACGTTCGAACGTTAAAGATAAAAACGTTCGGACGTTAATTTATACGTTCGCACGTAAAATAATGTAAATAAATTTACGTTCAAACGTAAAACAAATACGTTCGAATGTACAGATGTACGTTCGAACATAAGCAGTAAACAAATACGTTCGAATTTAAGTTCGAACGTATTTGTTTTACGTGTGAACGTAAATATGAACGTCCGAACGTCGAAGCATGAATAATGTAGAAAATCACTACGTTCGGATGTTATAATTAAACGTCCGACCGTATGTGATTTACGTGCGAAAGTAAATATTCACGTTCGAACGTATGTCGTTTAATAATATTCACGTCCGAATGTAAGACGATTAACGTTCGAACGTGGAAGCCGTAACGGCTCTGTAATTTAAACGTCGTACGTTCGAATGTCACGGTGAAACGTTCGAACGTTTCGACGCAGAATGGCTGAGTCGACTCAGCCATTATTGAAATCTCAAAAATTTCTCTACAAGGGTCTAAATGCCGAAATGTCACCATGTAAATGAAGTATACACTTCAAGAAACATTTCTACGGTGACTATTCGGCCAATGACTGGCCGTGGTGGCCTGAAAATGAAGTTGAACATCCGGTAATATTTATCCGGTTTTAAACAAAACTCAATCCAAATCTCAATCTAAATCTCAATAAAATACATGTTATTTGCATAAAAGATGAATGCCTACCTTTTAGTGACGGTTATGGCGGAGTTGACGGCGGCGGTGACGGAGGCGTGGTGGCAAATAACGGAGAAGACGATGGTAACGGGCACCGAAATGTCATTTCGACGTTCGGTTTTGGCCTTATATACACAGAACGTTCGAACGTACTTATTATTACGTTCGAACGTTCTTCAATTTAATTTTCAAAATTTTATCTATAATATATTATATTATAAATGTTTAAGTTATATATTAAGATGTTATATAATATTATTGACATTTAGATTATTGGTTTTTTTGTGAGTGCTTATTATATTTATAAAGTTTAGCAATATGTTTATACATGTTGTTGTGATTTTATGCTTACTCTTGAAATAATTGTGATTATTGTTTGTGAATTTTGTAAAAAGTTTATGAGTTTATGGTGTTTATTGATGAATTAATAAGTAACAATTTAATATATATTATTGATTTATATATATGGTATAGTTTATCATTTAAATTATATTATGCTATCATACTATACAATGTAGTATATAGTTATAGATATATAAAATGTAGTATATATATTATACTTTAAGAATAATGATCTTGTACACAACGAGGGAATAATGATCTTGTAGTTCATGCATCTGCACGTCGCGGTCGTGGCTATACACGTGGAATCTCACTTGAAAAAAATAGAAGGCACGGTAAACTGAAGATCACAATTCCTGATAATTCCACTGGAGGAGTGGATGATAGTGCAGCAGCGCTTTCCTCCTATATTGGCACAGTAGTTCGAGCTTATGCTCCATTTGATGTGCGCTCATGGTGAGATGTTCCGAATGAGATTAAGGAGCACATTCGAAGTCGTGTGCTGGTGAGTTTACTTTTCAGTACATTTTTTTCACTTAGATTAATATATTATATTTTTTACCTGATTCCCTTGTTAGGATGAATTCGACCTCGACTTTGGCCGTAGTGAGGATTTGAGAACCGTGAATGAGTTGATGGCTACACTATTCCGACGTCACAAAGGACGATGTCATGACCACTTCAAGAAGTTTGAGACGTTGGAAGAGGCTGCGCAGTCTCCTTTTCAGCAGATGAAGTTAGATGATTGGAGAAAGTGTTGTGATCTTTTCGCATCTCTAGATTATCAAGTATTTTACATTTATATCTTTTAATTATTTACATTCATATTCGTTTTATACATTATATGTATACATATTACAATTAACATTTTTAATATATTTTGTAGCACTTGAGTTCTACAAATGCACAGAATAGATCCGTTCTGACTGTCCACCATCGTGCCGGTTCAAGGTCATTCCACCGTCTTGCTGAAAAAATGGTAATTAAAAAATTATAGAATTCATTTATTTTCCTGATATTCTTTCTGATAAGTACTAACTAATTCTTTTTAAAATTGCTAATATTGTCGCTTTGTTAGAAACGTGATGATCCTGAAAACTTTTCCCTCATTCATGTCTATGCTGCTGCTCACACTAATGAGCATAGTGAGTGGATGGATCCTGTCGCTGCAGATAATTATGTAAGCAGTTTTAATTTTGTTAAATAAATTTTTTATAGAACATTTTAATAGTTTATTTCTTATTTCTATTTCTTTTAATACGTTACTAATTATTTACGATCATTACCTTTTAAATTGCAGAGCAAAATGTTGGAGATGCAGTCGACTTCTGTGGAATTCTCTCCTAGTGACATAGACATATTCACCCAACTGCTCGGGCCGCAGTCTAGTATGGCAAGAGGTTTGGGACGATCTATCAAGCATAAATGTTCATCCTCCTCAACCTCATCGGCTTCACAAATTAATAATCTTACAGCAGATTTAGAAGCTGCACGGCGTGAGAATGAGTATATGAGGTCGAGACAGCAAGAGTTAGAGTCTCTCTTAGAACGACAGTCTCATTTAGAGACGCGTTTGCAGGACCAACAGAGAGACCAAGAGGAAAGAATACGCAGTGAAGTGCAAGAGCAAGTGCAACGAGAGATGATGGTGCAAATGGAGCGTGTTATGTCGTTGCAACAGAATCCCCGTGGGCGAGGGAAAAAGAAGAAATAAATTTTATCAATATTTCTGACTAGTTTTAATATCTAATTTTGTACTTTTATAAGACATTGTTACTTGTTAATTGGGTATGTAATATGATACCATTGGTATTTTGTTTTTAAATTTTATGAAATTAGTATTTCTGATCTGTACGTTCGAATGTAAATAAAAATCGTTCGAACGTTGGTTCACACTGTAACAAACGTTCGAACGTAAATACAATTGAATCGTTCGAACGTTAAACCGACTAACGTTCGAACAAAGAACTTGCATTCGGACGCTCCTTCGTTTACATTCGAAATAACGTCCGAACATTAAACGCGCTACGTTTGAACATTTACGTTTACGTTCGAACAAATGTTCGAACGTTTATTGTAATTAACGTTCGGACGCATTAACATTCGAACGTAAATATGATACGTTCGAACGATATACAACAAACGTCAACTTCTCTCATTCGAACGCCAATCGGTCGGGTATAACGTCCGAACGTTTAATTTTACGTCCGAACGTTATTTTCTGTGACAGTTCATAACCGTCACAAAAAAAAGGAACGTTCGTACGTTGTACAGAACGGAACACTTCCAACCGTCACTAAAAATATTTTTTGTGACGGTTGAACAGTAAACCGTCACCAAATGTTTTCTGTGACGAACTTTAGGTGACGGTCATGGTGACGGTTTCAAACCGTCACCAAATATGTTTAGTGACGGTTTACCATTTTTTTGTGACAGTTTCCTCTGTCACAAAACACACATTCTGTTGCAGTGAAAATATTGTACAAAACAATCGTGAGAATCAATTAAGAGAATGGAATGTGAAAAAATTGCCAACATCTACATAGCTAGTAGTAATTCTTGGTATGACAGAATGTTTGTTGTTAGTGTAACTAGCCTACTCCTGTAACTCGAAATTGTAGAGAACCAAAAGCCAACTTACCCAATTAAGGAAGAGCAGTAGTACCAAGGAATGTCACGCTAACTTGAGTCTTCGCATGCATTGAGCCTTGAGGAGGATCACTGCTTATAAGAAATAGTCATGTCTTGAGAAAAATAAACATGTAAAAGCTAAGTAAAGCTCCTATTTAAGGAATTTTCATTAAATTATTTGTGAATGAAAAATGATATATGCTAAGGAATGGTAATTTTGTATCGGTCTAAGTCATGATATGCTACTGCACAACACCGATGATTAGGGCTTATATATAAACTGACCAAATCGGCTGTCACCGACGCAAACCGGCCGAAACTTGCAAAGAACCTATCGGCCGACCGGTGGTAGGAAAATGTTAAAACCGACGTCGGCCAATTCAATCTCGATTCGAACTTGGTTCAAACCACCAAACTGGCCGATAATATATATATATTTTAAATTATTTGTATATATTTGGTTTAATCAAAACGGCGTCGTTTCTATCTAGGGTTTAATAACCTCGCCCCCTCCCCTCCCTCTTCTTCTTCCTGATTCTCCTTTAGATTTCAGATTTGGGAGCACAATCAGATGTCATAACTATTGAAGATTGAAGACTGAAGATCAAGAATTATTGCAATTTATTTATTTTATGTTTTTCAGTTGCATTGTTGCTTACGATAATTTTTTTTTTATATGTAATGTGTATTAAACATCTAGTGGAGTTTTTATTTTTAAAGTTATCTAGTAATTAGTATAATAGTATATACTAATTAGTACTTACGCTATCATGGCATTACTATTTTACTATTGCTAATTAATTTTTTTAACCTAAGGCTAACATTACAAATGATATTAAAATTAAAATAAAACTTAACTCAACAAATTACGATTTGAAATCAACTCAAAAAAAATCCAAACCGACCAAACCGGCCAGAAACGGTCTTGTCAGTTTCCCGCCTCTACATTCGTCAGTTTCGGCCGATCTTCTCTATGTAAAATCACTAGTTGATCGGTTTCGGTTTTGGGCCAACACCGAACTGACTGGCTCTATTTTCAACCCTAATGATAGTATGGAGTGCAACCACTTGTCCATCACCAAACGTATTTTACTTGGTGGGCGCCTATTTATTTTACTGTTAATTCAATTTTATATATGCACTCTCTCAATAATATCGAAATTCAAAAATCTTTTAAGTTGAATATTTAGAGATGCAAATAAAGTTTTAACTGAAATTTTAATAAAAATAATAAATAAATATGTTTAACTCAACCTTTTTCAAAATGGTTGGGTGTATGTTTTAGAATTACAAGTTCAATTCATGAGATATGTTTTGAAAGTTTACATGTCAACCTTTACACTTCTAATTACCTAATAGTAGTTAATTTATTATGATTAAATGCTTGCTCCGAGTTTTCTATACTTTATTATGATGATTACATGTCAACCATTCTCTCTCCGATTCGGGTGTTACAACCAGTGTTGTGAATTTCGTACCGTACCGGCCGATACGGCCGAAATTTTTCGTACCGGCCGTCCGTCTGGTACAAGTACTATATCTATTTCGTACCAGCCAAAATACCGGTCATTTCGGCCTAAATTTTGGCCTGTACCGGCCTAAATTTCGGCATGTACCGACCTCAATTTCGGCTTGTACCAGCCGATATTTCAGCCAGTGTTTTTTTTTTCTTTTTTTTTTCAAACTACAAGCTTATCTTTTAATCCCTAATTCAGACTAGACTATTTATAATTTATATATATATGTATTTATATATAATTTTGGAATATAATTTATTTATATATCGACTATCCCGAAATGTTATCCCAAAATGTTATCCCGAAACGGTACCGGTACCGAAATATTTCGTTCAAGTGTCTTAACCGGTACGGTATTCAAAACATTGGTTGCAACCCAATTTCCAAAATATTGTGGATTTTTTTTTATATCAAGTAATGCTAGAATATCATATAGACTTAAAATGTGCAAGTTTCACGCATAGTCCATTTTAAAAGCAGGGCCCACCATGAAGGAATAATTTTTTCATACGTTTCTAGATATACTTCATTTTTTTAAAGGAATCACACGAAACTTACTCACCTTAAACTATATAAATTATTTTTCGTTTTAATTCCTAAGACTTAATGCACAAGAGAAGTAATAGAAAAATGGAAAGAAAGTCAAAATAAAAGACAATAATTTAGCGTGATCTTCGAAGATTGCCTATCTTCACCGTAACATGCAAGAATATATGTTTCAGCTAGTAGAAAAATATTATAATGATCTTCAGCCTCCCTATGGAAATGGGCTCTATTTATAGGTTAGAAAACTAAAGAGAACACTATATATGTATAGGTTGCACAATAATTTTAATCGGTTTGTTTTCTTGACAATTCTAAAAGAGTTTTAATGCCACGAAAACAGGCCGAATATTAGTAATTACTCATATTCTTAAGTGATAAATTGGGATGTACTGAATCCCAAAAGGGTTAGGGTTTTAGGAGATAAGAGTGAATTCTAATTTTAATATCAAACCATGCACACAGGGACGAATATTAGAATGGGGGGAAACATTTTTTTTAAGTATTTCCCAGATGCATGAGACTGTGCTGATGGTTTTGTTCGCCTACAAAAAACCTGGCCTCTCCTACATTAAAATCCTCGTTTCAACCCTGCCACACACTATATATATGTATATATGTATATATATGTATGTACATATATGTACATATATATCTATATATGTATATATGTATATATATATGTATATGTATATATATGTAAATAGAGTAGGCTCTACTCTTAGCTACGCAAAGAAAAATACGTACATTCCTGAGAGAAAAATTAAAACTACCAAATCTAGCTAGCTAGTTCATTGAGCTGTATAATCGAACTTATCAAGGAAGATTCATTATTTAAAGCTTCCCATCCTATAAGAAACGAAACTAGGATCAGCCAAACCCTAAAATAGACAAGGATTTTAAGAGCATTTTAAATGATTCGTGGAAAAAAAGAGACAATGTGATTAATTTGATGCGCCGAATAAGTAATCTGATGCATGCATGGACAAAAACTACGGCGTCAGCATTAACGCCAATATAAACGCATCAAATATCCTTTACATTTAGCATTATCTCAAGTAATTAAGAGTTGCTTTCGATCACTAATCTGCCTTTTAATTAGTTTCTCTTGAGACACTTGTTTTGGAAACATGAATAAGTACAACATAAGTACCATCTTCAGTTGTTGGCTTCTGTTGTTTCTTTCTCAGCAGGCAATATGCACTACAGCTCAAGTACCGCCAGCTGGTAATGCATGCCAAAGATATATATACATTATTATTTAAGAATTATATACTACTATTAATATTATAGTTATTATACCTATCATTTCAAATCATGGGGGTTGTAAGTATTTTCTTTCTTTTTACTGTCATTATTGAGATCGATCATGTTGATATCATGATCGTCTTCGTCGATATTTAATATTATTAGTGTTATTACTGCGATTATTGCGATGGTTCTGATATATATTGTGGTTGGAAATCGTGGGGACGGGCAGAGGTTGAAGGTGAGTTTGAGTATGACCCAGGGAGCAAGAGGGGTCCGGAACGCTGGGGATGCCTTAGGGAAGAATGGGCAAAGTGTAGGACTGGACGCAGGCAATCTCCCATAAACATTGTGAATTCGATAGTCAGAACAGTCCCCAACAGAGGGCAGCTAACGTTCAATTATAAGCCTGCTAATGCAATCGTACGTAATTCAGGTCATGACATCGAGGTAAGAGTAATGTACTCTGGATTTATAATGATATTGAGCATTGTTTCGAACACTGGGGAAAGAACTCGTGATTTTTATTTCAAAATTTCAATGATCTTCTGTTTGTTGCGTTTTGTTTTTCTTTTAAAATTGTAAGACACCAGCCTCTGTATTTGCCACTTAAAAAGTCTCTTCATTTCAAGTTCAATGTATGGATAATATGATCTATTGAATATTAGTGTGTGTATGTGTGTGTGTGTATATATATATATATATATAATATATATATAATATATATATATATATATATATATATATATATGCTGATGAGTTGATCCTATCCGTTAGTGAAATTATCAAAATATCTAATGTTTTATATTGAATTAGTACTACTAGGATTTTATCCCGTTTGCCACACTGAATTTGGTCTTAGTACTGAGATCTTAATTAATTGAGTGCATGGTCAATCTTGTAAGGAATTATTGCGGAATGAGATGAGATGAAAATTTTGTAAATAGTAGTAAGATGATTTGTGAATAATAGAGAGATGATTTGAGTTAATTATTTATTACGCTTTGAAAAGGGTGAGAGAAAAAGTTGAGTAAAAAATATTATTAAAGTTAAAATATTATTAGAATATAATTTTTGTTTTGAGATTTCAAAAAGTTGAAATATTTTTTATTTTTTATTTAAAGGTTTGAAAAAGTTGTAATAATTAGTTTGAAAAAAAATAGTAATTATGATCAAAATATATTCTTGATGCATGTTGTTTGTTAATAAATTCTGGAATATTAATTAAATATTATACATTAATAGTAGTTTAGGGAGAGATGAAGTATTCATCCGGTATAATAATAAAATGTCATGATCATCATCTAGATTCAATGGATTAATGGTGATGCCGGATCAGCTCAATTCAATGGCGTTAACTACTCCCTCGTACAATGCCACTGGCACTCACCCGCCGAGCATCTCATCGATGACAGGAGGTCTCTCTCTGATCTCTAGCTTATACACACATGTATATAAGTTCATTCATATCTTGTGTCAATAAATATTAGTTAATTGATTAAATCGGCATTAATTTGCAGGTATGACTTGGAGCTGCACATGGTTCACACAAACTCAAGCGGTATAGTCGCTCTTGTTGTTGCTAAGCTATACCAAATTGGCCGTACTCCCGATCCATTCCTCTCACAGGTTGGAGCAAAAAAACATGAAGAAAAGAGTACTAAATTAATGATGTTGTGAAACTTGAGTTCAAACTTAAGTATTTGGCATTTAAATGACAAATGTTTATATATATATATATATATATTGAATCGAAGCATTTCGGAGGAGAAAAAAAAAACAGAATTCAAAGATCATCATATATATGCTAATAATTACAAGTACTACTTGATCTAAAACTATAGTACTCTGATTAATTGCTCGCTTTATTAATTAATTAATTCCAGTTCACGGCGGAAATAACATCTCTGATTAACCAAGTGGGAAATAGGACAGCAGGCGTGGTCGATCCAAGAAGCGCAAGAACGGATTCTGCCAACGTGTATTACAATTACCTTGGCTCTCTCACTACTCCTCCCTGTAATGAAACTGTCATTTGGATTGTCAATCAAACGGTACGTATATTATAATTTCTGCCTGATCTGATTTTTCGAAATTAAAGTATGGATTCTAATTCAAAGTAATTCCAATGTCGTATCTGTTAATTTGTTATCGATCCTCAGATAAGTACTGTTGCAAGAGAACAAGTAGAGCTGCTTCGTGAAGCTGTTTTCGACGTACGTACCCATGATTGCACTATTTATAAGCTCAATCAATTTGTGTTAAATATTGTTTCTACCAGCTCCCTTTTTTATTCTTGATCTTAATTATTAATTTAATTAAGAGTGAGATTCTCTCTTATTACTTGATTAAATTTATGGATAATTATAATTTAATTAAAGAAATAGGTACAACTTTAAGAAGCGGTTTGGATAGTGAGTTGAGAGCATTAGCATTGGTTTATGCATATGCATATGCAAAGTCATATTTGGATAATATGACCCTAAAATCCTCCACATTGACTTATACATATCCAAATATTTAGTTACCTATGAACAGTGCTTATCCAAATTTGGATAACCACTATTCACCCTACAAATCATATTTTAATTATTATTTCTCTCTCCTTCCACTCTCTCTCTCACAATCCTTTCATTTTCTCCCTCCTTCAACAACATAACAAACATTCACTTACATATTCATTTTATTATTATAATATATTATATATATATATTTTTTTTTCATTTTATTATATTTTTAATATAATATATAAAAAAATTATATTTTTTATTATTGCATTTATATTATTAATGTTAAATGTATGTAGTGGATGCTAATTGTAAAATATATATAAAAAAATTGATTTTAGCAAAAAATTAATAATAATATTTTTTTATTATTTTGTCTCAAATATGCATAAGCCAATGCGAGAATTTTGCTTGAATGGCAAAGTGGTTATGCAAAAGAGGTGATTTTGCATATGCATATGCATAGACCAATGCTAATACTCTGAGATGAGATAAGTTGATATTAAAGTTGAAAGTTGAATAAAATATTGTTAAAATATTTTATATTTATTTAATATTATTATTATTTTGAGATTTTGAAAAAATTGAATTTTTTATTAAATTTTGTTTGAAAGTTTTTAAAAAATATAATGATGAGATAAAACATTTTTTATATCCAAACGGAACCTTTATTTATATGAGGTTTACACTGTCCGAAAATTTTATAGAGGCTGCATGGCATTAAATGTTGTATAGTGCATATATACGATGTGTCTATTTCTCTTTAGAATTGGATCGATCATGATCTGATTTGGTTAGAAAATTTGAGAGGATCACAATACTATATATTTCCATCAAGATACTTCTAATTACTATATACGTAAGTTAATTAATGCTTTGCTTAATTAATTGCAGTATGCGGAGATGAACGCAAGACCAGTGCAACCTCTCAATGGCCGGGAGATCCTCCTCTACCGCTAAGAATCAATATTGAAGTTGCGGATCATCAACTGTCATAAATTATATATTAGGCAGTTGCGTGGGGAATAAAGCAGAAGGCCAGGAATAAACAAGAAATCTACTAGCTAGAACAATAAAAACTTGTATTATCTTTTTATAATGTCTAAAAACTTCTGTTCGTATGGGTAATATTGCTTGTATTCGCTTTCGCCTGCATATTACAAAATCTGTATCGTATCAATTACCAAAACGGTGTTCATATTTGGATTAAATATCCGAACAATAAAACTAAATGATTTTTTAATAATTTGTATTGATAAACCCTAAACCCTAATCCAAAGAAGCATATATATTTTTATTAATTTGTAGGTTACCCTTAATAATATTTGGGAGTGATCTACGATCTATTGATTGTTACAAGAAAAATTTTGGTCAGCAACCATATTTCACACCTGTTTTTATTTTTTATATTTTTATTTTTTTCTCTCAATAGGTACTATGTGGCAATGTTTTGAATACCGTTTCGGTCGAGGCATTAGAATGAAATATTTCAGTATCAGTACCGTTTCATATACTATTTTGGAATAGTTTCTATATATAAATTATATTCCAAAATAACAACACTATAAGAACAAACTTAATAATAGTACTTTTCAATACAAGTTATCAATAATTTTAATAGAATCAATTCAATCAACTACCAAGTTACAATCTGCTTGACAGTTCACATCAATAGAATCAATTCAATCTAATAGCAAGTTACAACTACCAATCTAGTGTATTTTCAATAACCTATATAGTATTTTAATTTTTAAATTTAATGACCCATATAGATTTTGAAATGTGAATCTAATTTGAAAAAATAAAAAAGTAAAAACTCCCTTTCATGAGCCTAATAGAAATGGTACATAGAGAGAGAGATTGATAGTGAGAGAGAGTTGAGGTTTTGAAAAAATTAAAAATCGAAAAAGCCTTTCCTTTTGAGTACATCTTAATGGAAAGCTTTTGTTTTATTTACAAAATTGCCATCCACTAAAATCACGATTCACGTTATTAGATTTTATTTACATACCGGTCGAAATTCAAATACAGGCTGAAATATCGAAAACCGGCTTGTACTGTTTAAAATAGCCGGAATTTTACCTATATGAAATATAAACTTCCTCCATGCTAATTATTATTTCGGAACTATATATTTCGACCGTACCGGTCAATACCATACGATTTTTAAAACTTTGTCGTGCGTTGTAGGACTAATTAATAGAAGTGTCTGGTTGAAATTACAGACAATTATGACGTGTTTGATTCTGCAGGGAATCTGGATATATAAGAGTCAATCCTTTCTTAGGTCATTCTTTAATGCGAAGTTTACATTTTACGGGTTTCGGTGCTTATCTTCTGATTAAAAAACAAAAAGAAGAAATTAATACCTTAAATACCGTAGAACGATCGACTCTATTTTCCAAGAAAGTAATTACCTAGCTAGCTATACTACCAGCTATAGTACCAACTAACCAAAGGAATGACAAATTAAGAAGCAAACTGCATCATATGTTTTTTAGACTTAATATAAAGTATTTTGGAGTCTATTCCATTAAGTAATTCTCACAATTAGGGGTTGTGTTTGATCCTCTATGGAATATATATATATATATATATATATATATATATATATATATATATATATATATACTAGGTAAAAGTAACGTGCAATGCACGTTTGCTTAGTTTATATATATTTTTTTAAGAATTAATTTTTTATTAATAAGGACATAATTTTTTAGCTTAATTAAATAACGATGTAATATTTATGTCGTATAAATTAACATCACAAGCAAAAGAAGAGCATTAATAGAAGCTATAACATGGTCTTATAAATAAACGCCGTCCTTAGTCTTATGAAAGTTATTTGAGATAATTTTGATTCTAGGATAACGATCCAACATTTTTCTCATATTGCATTGCCTCAATAGAGAGGATATTATAATGCTTATATCTTTTCTCCTTCAGTTTCTCTGAATCTGCATAAACTTGAATCTTCCAGATTTTTTGTTGATAATTTATTTACAAAAAAAATTTGGTGAAAATTTTCGACAAGAAATTTCTGTAAGAATAGTATTTCTGAATAATTACATGCCTGCATAGTCCTTCCCCCATTAATGATGTCATTGGCTTCTTTCAATCAATAATTTACTGCATAATCAACAAAATGTAAGTATTGGATAATAATTACATGTCTGCATAGATTATAAAATTAAAACATTAGTTTAAACAGTAACATAGTCCCATATATAGTTATGATATCAATAGTTTTAGCAAAGTTATTTGTGATATGTTCAATACAACTTCAACAAACACATCAGTTTAAAATTTGATTTCCTTGATAATTCTATTGTGATCTATCTTTTTTGTCATCTTGTACGGCGTCAATAGAAATGACATTGAAATTCTTATACTTATGTTGCTTGATTCGGTCAGGATCTTCAAAAGTTGAATCATCCACTCTTTCTCTAAAACTTTTTTTGCAAGATTTTCTATATATTGCAAATGTTCCTACAAAATAAATTTTGATTAGCTTTGCATTATTAATAAAAACCAAAACAACTTAAATATTGAAATTTGAAGTATTGTAAATTAACACAAATCTTAAAATGGAATGTTTTTAATTAAATTATTATGGATGTTATAAATAAAACTAAAACTACTGCAACACACAAATATATAGAAATCAATTAAAATGATTTTTATTATAATTGCTTTTAATAGTTTTTTTTAATATAAACGTCAATATACTTATAGACAATGTAATAAATATCTCAAAATTACAAAATAGTCTTTTTTAATTCCAAACTCTATTTATTAACAAAAAATATAAAAAGATACCTCACTAGTATGATTCATAAGCTCAACTGCTGAACAACCTAATGTTTTTTCTGCAATTTCACCGAACATAATAGCATCTAGTACTTTTTCAATACCATCGTCAAGCTCAACATATGCTCGAGCACTATAAATGTAATGGAAATATCATCTTAAGTTAGAATTGATAAAAATTATACATTAAATTTGTCATAATTTATAAAATGAATTTGAATCATACGTACTATGACTATGAAATGCCTTGATTTTTGCAATGATAACAAATGAATGTTTCATTATATTCAAAATTTTAAATTGTTAAGAAGGAACTATTTGGATACATTAATGATCTATCATTTGCAAAGAAAATAAAATGGTTCTCGATTATTTTTTTCAGTGCTAGCTGCACCAAGCAATGTGGTAAATAATTTTTATTTTTTTAAAACAATGTGGTAAATAATTACACGTACAAGAAAAGTTCTATTTTGATCGACCAAGTCATTTTTTCTAAATTTAGCCGCATGTTACTTTAATAACCAGATGATGATATATATTACAAAAAAATGAAAGTTTAATTAATTAAAAGGAGAAAAATTGTAAATTTGATGATCATATCATCATCGTATATGTTGAAAAATAATCACGGCTTGCAAAGCCATAAAGCTAGCGTACCTGACCCTTTCCAGGAGACTGTTTAGTCATAGTGCACTATGTGTGTAGATAGAGTTGCCACGTTTTTTATAATAGGTACTGTACAGTTATTGGCGTGTACTGATCAACGTGAGTGCGTGGTTAAATCCTAATCCTAATTAATTAGCTAGATTGAGTACTGGAAACTATTTAGATTCTCACACCAATTTAAGGATCCTACTGTATCTTTTTCACGAAAAATTCTTCTTCACACTCTACTGTGTGAAGAAGCTCCAGCACACTTAACGTGCTGGGTTGAAAAAACAAAAAATAAAAATTTCTTCAATGTGGTGCAACTTATTGGCTCTTTCCAGAATTCCTCCTTTTTCCACATACCTAAGTCAGCTGTATCTGTACTCTGTACTCTGCTAGGGTTAGATACCATCTTCATTACTCATCAGAGAAACTTAGTGTTTCAAACAAGGCAATCCACTACGACACTCATGCAAAGCATGTATATCACACGCACCAATCACAACTCGTTTATGTGCAAAGGCATGGGCATCTTCAGCCTTACTTGACACGACAGGCACAATAAAAAAATGAATGTCCTCCTAACAGAGAGTGTAAATAATGCGTAGGTGGCAGAACAGTACATAACTGTCATGTGGGATCTGGGTTGAAGGCGAAGTGAAGTGGTTTGTAGGATTGGGAGTATGGATTCAGAAATAACCATATTAACCACCAATTCAATACGGTGCGTTGAGTGTTAATGAAACGGTTCGTTTGAGTTGCTGCGGGTTATGAAGAGTTGAGTCACATGGCGTCGTTTTGGTTTCTTGTTGAAATTTAGTAAGTTGTTACGAGTCAGTTAGTTAGTTCTGTTGAGATTTCTATAAAAGGAAAACAGAATGCAATGTAAAGGGTTGTTCATCTTAATTGAATTGTCATTGTATGGAGCTTGGAGGTTGCTCGAAAATCTCTCAATAGTTCAATAATTCTATGAGTCATTTCCGTGTCACATTTCTCTACTTCTGCCCTAATACTCTAATACTCCATTACTGTAAGTTCTTGGTGTGGTTCGTGAATTCTGGGAGGAGGAAGAAGAAGAACCATAACAATTGGTATCAGCAGTCAGCGATCCTTACAACAGACGTTCCGATGGCAGAAGGTACGCGTGGTGCAATGAAAGGTCAGCAAGATGCGTCTCAGAAACAGTATGAGGCTGTCCACTTACAGCTTCAACAGCATCAGCATTCGATCACAGGAATCACAGAAAGGTTAGATCAATTTTCAGATATGTTGAGATCTGTGGTAGAAACTGTGAATGTCATAGCTCGTAATGATAGGGAGGTATTTCGTGATAGAGATAATCCTCCTAGGAATCTTGAGGAAAGAGCTTATGTTCAGAAGGGATTTAGGTTGGATTTTCCTCGTTTTAGTGGTCTTGATCCTGCGGGATGGATCTTTAAAGCTAATCAATACTTTGATTGCTTTCAAGTACCTTTTCATCAGAAGTTAATGGTGGCATCACATCATATGGAAGGTGAAGCATTGGTATGGTACCAAAATGCCTTGGATTCGGGTCAATTTAATTCTTGGGAGACCTTAGTGGGGGCGATGCAAAGTAGGTTTGGACCATCAGCATTTGATGATCCAATGGAGGCTTTAATGAGATTAAAACAGACTAGCTCTGTTAGCTTGTATACTACACAGTTTGAGGCACTGTCTAACAGGTTAAAAGGTTTATTTGATAGACATAAGATGAGTTGTTATATCAGTGGATTAAAAGATGACATTAGAATTCCTGTCAAAATGTTCAATCCAATGAATTTAAGGGGCTGCCCTTGGCTTGGCCAAGTTACAAGAAGAGTACGTTTTGTCTTCAAGGAGACCTTGGAGGCCAAATCCTCATTTTGCTGAGAAGTGGCCAGTTAATAATAGTGCACTTAAAGATCTTGCTGAAGAAGGCAGCAAGAATGCTCTTCCTTGGAAGAGAGTAAATGCTTCCCATATGGATGAGAAGAGAAGGAAGGGTTTATGTTTTCATTGTGAAGAGAAATGGAATCCGAATCATGTGTGTAAAAAGACTAAGGTTTACTTTATTCAAGCTGATACTGATGACTTACCTCAGTCTGAAGAAGCAGGGCCTTTGTGCATTGAAGATGAAGAACATGATCCTACAGATTCTGATCCCTTGGAAGTTTCTGTCAATGCTATCTCAGGTTCTATCAGTGCGAATGCTATGAGATTGCATGGGTGTGTAGGTTCTTGTGCTGTTGAAATCTTGGTAGACTTGGGGAGTACACATAATTTTGTGGATCCTTTAGTAGTCCAGGATGCTAAATTGGTGTCCCAACAAGCCTCTACTTTGCAAGTTCGAGTGGCTAATGGTGAGAAATTGTTGAGTCAAGGCACTGGAATCGAGACTTTTAGAATTCAAGGCTCTAGATTTTCTGTGCCCTTCCATGTTTTGGCTTTGGGAGGTTGTGATGTTGTCCTTGGGGTTCAATGGTTGAAGACTTTGGGGTCTATCACTTGGAATTTTGTTGATATGACCATGCAGTTTGAGTGGGGTGGTAAAATGGTGAGCTTACAAGGTTTAAATTGTGCCAGTATACAGATGATGTCTGGTATGACAGGGTTTAAGTCTCACTTTGTGAATAAGCAAGGATGGTTGTTACAGTTGTTGCCTGTGGAGCAGCACCAGGTGCAAGAGTGTGTGAAGGGTCCAATGAATGACTTACTTGTGGAGTTCAGTGATGTTTTCGCTGAACCTGTTGGGTTACCTCCACGAAGAGTTTGTGATCATCCAATCAACCTCAAGGAAGGAGTTTCTCCTATTTCGGTTCGACCATACAGGTATCCTCATTATCAGAAATCTGAGATTGAGAAAATTGTCCAGGAATTGCTACAATCTGGAGTGATCAGGTCGAGCCAAAGCCCATTTTCTTCTCCTGTTTTGTTGGTTAAGAAGGCTGATGGCACTTGGCGTATGTGCATCGATTATAGGGCCTTAAACCAAGAAACCATCAAAGATAAGTTTCCAATTCCTGTTATAGATGAGCTACTTGATGAATTGTTTGGGGCTAGAATTTTCTCCAAGATGGATTTGAGAGCTGGATACCACCAGATTCGTGTGAGGGAAAGAGATATTCCAAAGACAGCATTCAGAACTCATGAAGGCCATTATGAGTTTTTAGTGATGCCATTTGGACTCACTAATGCTCCTGCTACTTTCCAAGGTCTCATGAACCACATCTTCAAGCCTTTTTTGAGAAGGTTTGTCTTGGTTTTTTTTTTTTATGATATTCTCATCTATAGTAAGGATATGACTGAGCATTTATTGCATGTGAGGACTGTTTTTGACTACATTGAGGCAACATACTCTTTATGCAAAGATGTCAAAGTGTAAGTTTGGTGTGCCAGAGGTTGAGTATTTGGGCCATATCATATCGGGGGAGGGTGTAAAAACAGATCCAGCTAAAACTGCAGCCATGGTTAATTGGCCTATTCCTAAAACCTTGAAATCATTGAAGGTTTTTCTAGGATTAACTGGCTATTATAGGAAGTTTATAAGGGCCTATGGATCTATAGCAGCTCCTTTACAACCTTATTGAAGAAAAACAATTTATGTTGGAATGAAGAAGCTGCTGTGGCATTTGAAGTATTGAAAACAGCAGTTAGCAATCCTCATGTATTGAGGTTACCTGATTTCACTAAAGCCTTTACCATCGAGTGTGATGCTTCTGGTTTGGGTATTGGGGCAGTTTTAATGCAGGAGTCTCAACCCATAGCCTTTTATAGTAAAGCTTTGAAGGGAAAAGCCTTGCTATTATCTACCTATGAAAAAGAACTTTTAGCTTTGGTTTCTGATGTTCAGAGATGGAGGCCTTATCTCTTGGGTCATCCTTTTAACATTAAGACTGATCAACAAGCTCTCAAGTTCCTGGTAGAACAGAAAATTGGTACTGAGGCACAACATAAATAGGTTTCTAAATTGATTGGTTATGATTTTACAGTGGATTATAAGAAGGGTAAGGACAATTTGGTTGCTGATGCTCTTTCTAGGAAAGAGGAGGAGGCTCAAGTTGTGCTAGCTATCATTTCTTTTCCCACTCCCTTGTGGATTGAAGAACTCAAGCAGAGTTATTGTTCTTTTCCTGATTATGTTGATTTGGTTCCTAGATTTCAGCAAGGTCCCAAACATTTTTCCACTCAGCAAGGGTTGCTACTAAGAAAGGGCAAGATAGTTCTGGTTCCATCTTCATCTATTATTTCCAAGATTTTGCAGTACATTCATGAGAATCCACAAGCAGGTCATGTTGGTTACCACAAAACTCTTCAGAGAGCTCGAAGGGATTTTTGGTGGCCAGGTATGAGAAAAGATGTGAAGAAGCTAGTTAGAGAATGTGAAACTTGTCAGATCAGTAAAAGTGAGAATGTGAAGTATCCAGGCATCCTACAACCCTTGCCTATTCCTGATTCTCCATGGTTGGATATATCAATGGACTTCATTGAGGGTTTGCCCCTTTCTAATGGCTTCTCTGTTGTGTTGTCTGTCGTGGACAGGCTCACTAAATTTGCCCATTTCTTTCCTCTTTCCCATCCTTACACTGCAGTTAAGGTAGCTCATATTTTTTTTAATAGCATTTTCAAGTTGCATGGCTTACCTCGATCCATAGTTTCTGACAGAGATGCAGTTTTCACAAGTTCCTTTTGGAAGCAGTTATTTCTCTTACAAGGTGTTTCTCTGGATTTTTCTTCTTCATACCATCCTCAATTTGATGGACAGACAGAAGCATTAAACAAGTGCTTGGAGGGTTATTTGCGACGTTACTGCAGTCAACAACCTAAGGAGTGGACTTCATGGATGACTATGGCTGAGTGGTGTTACAATACTACTCATCATTCTTCCATTCAGATGTCTCCTTTTGAGGCTCTTTATGGTTATGGTCCACCTCAACTTTTGTCTTATGTGCCTGGCATCTCTTATAATCATGCTGTAGATCAACAGCTGAGAACTAGGGATGAATTGTGGAGTTTGTTGAAGGAAAATATGGCTAAGGCTCAGCACAAAATGAAGTTTTTTGCTGATAAAGGAAGATCAGAAAGATCTTTTCAGGTTGGTGATTGGGTTTTCTTGAGACTTCAGCCTTATAGGCAAAAAACTATTGCTATGCGTCACAACATGAAATTAGCTCCATGATTTTATGGGCCATTTCAAGTTCGACAGAAGATAGGATCTGTAGCTTATAAATTGGATTTGCCTCCTTCTTCCAAAATTCACCCTGTCTTCCATGTTTCTTGTTTAAAGAAGAAAGTGGGGCAACATATCATTCCCTTACCAACTTTACCTCCCATTGATTCTAGTGGTCAATTGCAACCTGAGCCACGTGAGATACTGGATAGAAGAATGCAGAAGAAAAATAATCATGCTGTCACTGAAGTGTTAGTCAGTTGGGTGGGGACTGCTCCTGAGGACTCCTATTGGGAATCTCTTTGGAAACTACGACAACTCTACCCTCATTTAGTTGGCACTGTGTTGTAATTTGTGGGATCTGGGTTGAAGGCCTTGTGGGCAAGTCCTTTAAGAGGGGGAGAATGTCATGTGAGATCTGGGTTGAAGGCGAAGTGAAGTGGTTTGTAGGATTGGGAGTATGGATTCAGAAATAACCATATTAACCGCCAATTCAATACGGTGCGTTGAGTGTTAATGAAACGGTTCGTTTGAGTTGCTGCGGGTTATGAAGAATTGAGTCACACGGCGTCGTTTTTGTTTCTTGTTGAAATTTAGTAAGTTGTTACGAGTCAGTCAGTTAGTTCTGTTGATATTTCTATAAGAGGAAAACAGAATGCAATGTAAAGGGTTGTTCATCTTAATTGAATTGTCATTGTATGGAGCTTGGAGGTTGCTCGAAAATCTCTCAATAGTTCAATAATTCTGTGAGTCATTTCCGTGTCACATTTCTCTACTTCTGCCCTAATACTCTAATACTCCATTACTGTAAGTTCTTGGTGTGGTTCGTGAATTCTGGGAGGAGGAAGAAGAAGAACCATAACAATAACCCTTATCACCGACAATTTCATTTCGGAACCAACGTATCATAGTTTTTAATAAGAAAAATTTAAACATAAATCTCACGTTCTATTTAAAAATATATTTTTTATTTTTTTATCTACGTAATAAAAATAATTCCAGACATATTTATAAGTAAAATAGGATAAAAAAATAAAATAATATGTTTTTAAGTAGGTGTGCAGAATGTAAGGCTTATGGGTAGCACTGCTCCTTTAATAAAAAACTGTGAACTAATCCTCAGCATTCATTTCCCTCTCTCTCAGGTTTCATTTGTATCCTCAACTCATCATTATAACTTTTTAAAATTTCAGCACAAAATATAATAAACAATACAATTTTTTCAAATCTCAAAATAATAATAATAATAAGTAATAATATTCTAACAATATTTTATCATCTCAACTCAACTCAACTCAGTTCAACATCCAAACGCACCCTCACTCTCTCTCCTAAGAAGCACATTCCTTCTTCGTTCTCATGGTTTCTAGATTTCTCCATTCTCTCTCTTCATCTCTCTGTCTCACATCCACACTACCACGGCACACACAATGGTTTCGACTTCCTCTCAACTAATGATATTTTTATATTTTCTAATTTTTTTTCTCACTCTCTCTCTGTTTCTGGTAATCTTGAAAGCTCTGTCTTTGAGCTCCATGTTTTTGGTCCACCAACAAACACCAGAAAGATGAGATCCATTGGGTGTCACAGTGGATGGGTAAAACTTTCTTCCTTGTTTGTTTAAAGTTCAACAGATCTACACCTTTTAGTCTATATGTCTATTCTGTCATGAACTTGTGTAAATATCTTTTAGATGTAAATATTGGACTGAAAGTATCAAATACTTAAAAACATCTAAAATATAAATATTGGGTTGTATATATTGTATTTTTTTTCTTGGTTTGTGACCAAAATATTTCTGCCAAACTTTGGTGAGTAATCTGTTTAGGCCTAATAATTTTTTGCTTATCCGTAATTTCTACTTTCTTTGTGATGCATATGCCTATCCTCTTATCAATTTATGTAAATATTTTTTACATTTAATTATTGGGAATCAAAGAATTAAAGTTCAAATTTTTTGAACTTTAAAAAAATTTGTCTCCAAGAAACAATAAAAATGTATTATATTTTATACGTGAATATTGGGTCTGAAGATATGAAAATTGGAACTTCTTGATTACTAATCTTTTTAGGTTTAATTTTTATTTCTTATCTATAATTTCTCTGTCATGCATATGTCTATTCTGTTATGAACTTGTCTAAATATCTTTTAGATGTAAGTATTAGATCTGAAAGTATCAAATACTTAAAAAGATGTAAAATATAAAAATTGGGTTGTGACAAAAGTATTGTAAGTTTCTTTTGGTTTGTGACAAAAGTTAATTCTGCCAAATTTCTCCAAAACAAAGATTTAAAAACATAAATTCCTTTTTAGATAGTTTCATATGTTGTTGATTTTGTTCTAACAGAATACCATCCTTATACACAATACCAACGAAGCCATAAACACAGTATTAAACAGAAAAATAATAGATGAAAAAGAGAAATTTCGTTTAACATATGATTTTTAGAATGCGTTTTTAAATGATTTTTATGTTAGATTGTATATATTGAATGTTTTGCTTGGTTTGGAACAAAAATCATTCTTGCCAAATTTCTCCAAAACACTCATAATTCCAAAAAATAGGGAAAAAATTATATAACAAATGACTTTACAAAATAAATAATACCATACACTTATAAAGATTGTATCCAAAAATGTCCCGACTCCTCAACCAAAAGACCTGAAGAACTTGAAGACGAATGACAAAAACATTCATACAGAAGTTAATTACGATTGACCAAAAAACAATGTGAGGAAGCCATAAATAGAAATAAATAAAAAAATCTAGAAAATAGTTTATGTAGAAAAACTTTCAAAATTATTATACCGTACACTTGCGAAACAGAAATGTCGAATTCTGAAAGTCTTTAACCGATATGACTTGAAAATAAATCATAAAAAATAATACATAAAACAATAAGAATTGCAGTAACCAAAAAAAAAAAAAAAATACTATACTTAAAACCATAAATTTAAAACCATATTCACACAGATGATCAAACAAATAAACGGAAAAGAAGAAATGACAAATAAAATTAAGAAGTAAAAGTCTTTTTTCCAGAAAATCACCTGTGAATCACAGGAACAATATGCAGAAGCAAAAGAGAACAAGATGAAATCAGGAAAATGGCTCGTAATTTGACTAACCCACCAGAATCTTTTAATGTGCAGCGTCCTCTCCAAACGACGTGCCATCAACATCTATATATAATTGTTGGAACTATATATAATCGTTGGAACTATATATAATTGTTGGAATTATGTATCGTCGGACATAATGGCAATGGATGAGAATGAATTGACGTGGACCTCGGTCATGACAACTTCTCATTATCATGGCAGTGGCAGATGCATGAACTGACGGAAGAGATGCATTTTTTATTTATTTTTTATAATTTTTTTACTGTTCGGCAATAAAGTTACCATTTGCTTGTCAGTGTAAATCTTTCTTTTTCTTTTATTTCCGTGGATGAGTTGCGTATCTCGAGCATTTGAGTTTTTTTTCTAATTTTTTTTTTTAATAATGAATTGAAGTACATGATGCAGCGACTGCCAAACGAATTGCGTTAACAGAAAAATAACATAAACCGTTAAAACAAGACTTTCTATTTCATAGACGCTAAATATATATTAATAGATATATCTATACATATGAGTCATGTACCGTTTGTTAGGGGTACTTGACTCATATGTATATATATTTATACATATATATATATATATATATATATATATATCTTTGGAGCATGATGTGCTTTAATTTATTTATTATGAAAGCGGACTCAAACATGATATATAATGTAGTGCGTATGATCATGAGGATAATGTTTTTTGTTACATCAAATGATCAGAGTTCGTTAGAGCTAGTTTGTTTTTTGTTTTTTTATATATTAGCTTGGTTACTTCTAGTTTAGCGCAGAAATCTAATTATATGGTTAGATAAATTAATTAAAATATATTTTCTACCTTGTATATATAGATATTCTTTTTTAATCTTGATTTCTAATACGATCATTAGATTTTCTAATTAATTTATAACTAATATCTCTAAAAGATTAGAATTCTACTTGATTATTATTTCTAATATGATTAGGATATAATTATAGGAAAGAAAGAAAACCCATTATTCCAAAATATCAAAGTGACCTACATTCAAAAACTGAATCCTTCGGTCTATGTTAATATAATTAACATATAGTCATGAAGTAAATCAAAACTTTAAGTACTTGATTATATATAATGTCTTGCTTCCAACGTCAGAGAATACTGAATCATGGCTACAGAGGTCATCCGCTACCTTTCCTCACCTATTTCTTAATTAATTCCATATATATATATATATGACTAATTATGATAAACATATGATTAAAATTGTATCATTTTTAATTCCTTGTGTAGCTAATCGATCACTATTTATGAGTGCTAAACAAGATACAAAAAAATTCAGAACTATTGTTGTAGGAACACCATTTTCTGATCACATGTTTAGCCAATATATGAACAATATACCATATATTGTCACCAGCATCAATCCAACATGAAATATGACATAAAACTACTTCATATGTGAACAATGAATATGCATGACAACTCCAATATATAATTTCCTGCAACCACATCCCATTCGAATTGAGGGTACATTATTACATACTACCAATATTCCATGCAGCAAGGCCATCATGAAGGTCACCTCTGTTTTGCTATACACGTGAAAGACCAAAGTTGCTTCTTGCACAATCCTCATTTTAAATATTGAAAGCAAACCGATCTTAAGTTCTAACTTTATAATTTTTTTCCTTTCTTGTTTCAATCGCCTATATATAACTCAAAAATGTATAAAGATGTAAAATTTACATACTATACACACCATGTTAAAAAAGGAACCACGTCAAGTATTTTCACTACAAGAACTGACTCTTATCTTCCACAAACATCAGAACCACCTATTAATTCCAACTACTTATTCTTTCAATACACCAGTCAATACCAAAAACAAGATCTATTTTAAACAAACATTCATCTATCCTAAGATCTATATGCTAACATCATGCACTATGATTACGAGTACTAATAAACAAGAATAGATAAATTAAGCATATACCATCATTACAGGATCTGGAGCTCCTATCCATTTATATTTTTCACTTCTCTTTGTGAACTGGATTTCATGTTCAATTGTGATGGAACAGTTGTCATATACTAACAGAACTGTACACTGCTGGAACCATTCAAACTATGCAGCTACCTACAGGCATGCAGCAATATCCCTGGATAAAAAAAACAAAACTTGATCATTGTCAACTGTTCCCACTCACGTAAAGAATATACAGAGCCCTACAAACCATAATTATCATTGTATATGAGAAGATACACACTGATATTGCTGGTGAAAACCATTACCTAATGCATTCAATCACCAAACACTTGCCTTAACCTACTTCCATGAAGAAACCAGGTTACGATGCCCAATACAAAAGCCCACTTATATAACCACCTCCCACCCTTTCTATCAAAACACCCCCAACCTGCCCACAATACACATCTTAACCATTGACATTTAACACACTGCCATTTCCATAGGGGGAACAAAAAACACAAAAATCCCCAACACTCAAAAAATATTAACCATATTAGAGATGCCTAAGCATCTCCTGGAGTCTCTTGTTGAGACTCTCTATTTGACTCCAACTGTGAGTTTATTGTGTTTAGTTGTTTGTCATGCTCAGAAAACTGTTTGTGTAGATCAGCCATATCACCCAAAAGTGACTCTAGTTGAGTCTTGTAAATGTCTGCAAAGTCTTGTTTCATACATTCTCCTCTGCCAATCATTTAAATGATTTGTTCTTTTGCATAAAATGGGAGGGCTCAGGAATGACTGAGTGGCCCTGCCCTTGTGCATAGCCAGATTTATACCCTAAGACCTCTTTGAAAACAACAGCAGCAGCATCAGCATCACGAGCCTCTTCAGTTTCTTTCTCATTCAACCTCTCTACCATCAGATTCTGAAATTTCATAAAGAAAAATATCATTGCAGGCAGGTCAGCCATGCATAGTCGAACTAAATAATTAGAAATCATCATTGTATCAGCTAACTCACATAATTGTTTTCACTTGCTACATTGATGAATTTTCCCGTCTACCTAGATCAACGTGTTTCTTTGTAAAATGCAATCATATTCGGTGCCTCCTCCCCTTTCATGGATCAATTTATGTTAATTAAGGTTTAAAAGCATTATATGGACAGAAATACAGAACATTCACTTTAAACACTACATATCTTACCCTCTCTTCCATAATCCTGACAAATGATTTCCTTCCACCAATATGTTTGACCTTCTGTTTTTTCTTATTATTTGTGTTTCTACGAGATTGCTCCTGAAAGAATTCCAAATATTTATTGTCATGCACTTAAACACCGGTGCTCAATGCCTTAACAAAACTAAATATATATTGATGACACCTATAAGAGCAAAAATAAAACAATACTCAGTTTTCCCAACATGGATATAACACTATTCATACTTACCTTGAATGTCACGCTGGCCCACCTATCACATAGCCACTCCCAAACATGTGGCTCCACCGACTCTCTCCGACCAGCTAGTGCCTCCTCATGCGATGCATATTTAAGGAAGTGCTTGTCTAGTTTATAATGGTACGCATTGTACTTATCAGTGAGTGCGTTTACTACAGCCTCCCGATGATTATCTTTTGACCAATCCAAGACAAAATCACCCTGCAAAGCATTGTACAAGTTCACATACACGTTATCACTCAAAAAATCGCATGCATAATCATAAATAATAATGACTAGGCATATATATTAAACCCCTACTCTAACATGATTGATGAGCTCATGCTTCTCCTTGTTGTCTACCACACTCCAACTAGCATGTCGCATTTTAGCATGTACTCTTGTAATCCAGCTCACTCGACTACTGAATATAGTGGCATTTTCGCATGATGGACCCCTATGCCCATCCTTTATATTTAAAGGGATCTTACCAAACTTTCTCAACCTTTCAAATGATATACCCTTTGCAGGCCCTCATCCTCATTTTTTAATGCGTGGAACTGTATTAACGACATTAATAAACTTGTTAAATACACAGAATCATGGCTAAGGATTATAAACAGAAAAACTTGTAAAGATACATGTGGTGAACATCATAACCTTTACCTGCCAAGCCTGTGATGTTATCCCCCTCATTGCCATCATGTTGTACATCGTGATTGGACTCTTCTATGCCCACCTCTGGTATTGCATCAGTTGAGGCATCAACTATGGGATCCTCCTCATCTCTTAGGCTCCTTGTCGAAGGCACCAATTCAGGAACTTCGTCAATAGGGCTTGATACGATTTGCGGTCGTCTGTGTTGGAGACCCCGGCCTCTTTTTACTCTAATCACCATTGTTGTATTTCCTGTAATTACAACACAACAATCAATATCGAATATCTAACATAACCACATATGACTAGTTATCAACACTATACCAAGTTGTGTTAGCTTTTTCATAATTACTATCTACTTCTAATTTCCCACCAACATCATTGTGTAAGTTAACATCACTATGTGAATGTGCCTGAAAATATGCATGGCTTCCTCAGGTTACAAAACACTTTGCTATCGCACATAAAGTCACATTTTCACAAAAATAGCAACATGTTTACAAATTTTCCAAGGCCCTAACGCACTCATGTCATCTATTCTGAATAATTGGTAATGACATGCCATCTTAGCCTACTCATATAGCATAAATATACCTATTGTTCACTAGTCACCAATTAATACCCACTTATCACATGCAAATCCAATGAACACTCTTACTTCAACTTATGTTCAACCCAGAGACGACATTGTATAATCACATTATCTTAACATTCTAGCCTCTTCATCAAAGGAAGTGAATTTAAAAAACATTAAGGAAGTTATCACATTTTGTTCTCTTGTTAAAAAAAGTGACTTATCACATTTAAAAGATGTGAAAACATAAATATCTGATCTGAAGCCCTCTACTTTGACAAAAAAACATAAAGTAAAATATCGGAGGACTTTTTGAGGTATCCTCTGTTGGTTAGTTGTGCTTGAGGCCCACCTAGATGTATTACATTTAGGGCACTCATCTTTATCAGCATGATCCTTCCAAAACAAGGCACAATCATTTTGGCATACATGTATCTTTGTGTAACTAAAGCCCAAACCACATTGTAAGCAGTGAGCCTTGTTATATGAGGCAGGGAATAGAGCATGAGGAAATGCTGCTTGCAAAAACTTTATAACTATGCCAAATGACTTCACAGTCCAACCACTAATTGTCTTTATGTGAAACAATTTGACTATGAATGATAACTTTGAGAACTCTGTGGAGTTTGGATAAAGTGGCTTTCTTGCTTCATCTAGCAACTCGTCGAAGTTAGGGTGTATTGGAGTATCAGAGATGTGTTGTGAAGGCCCTACATCTCAATTAAATTATGTTCTACCAGAATTATCCATGAAGGATCCCACACGGATGTCATCTAACATCTCGTCTGCATCATCGTAGTCTTTGTAGCTATAGGCATCATCACCTTCTTCATCCGAAAATGTGGCATCTAGCAAAGTTACCTCCTCACCAGGGAATATACATTCCATTATAAGATGGATCAATACCTACAGTGAAAAAGTGATCCTCAACCATAGCAATAGGATGGAAAGTTCAATTTCGGCATCTCCTATATGGACACCTTATGCATTCCCTACCCAGTGCATGGACCTTCGCCATATCTATGAATTGTTTAAAGCTAATTGCATATTCGTTGAACGCAATCTATCTTCAATATGCATCCAAGCCTTATCCATCTAGTTGAGTAACAGGGAATTGTACAAGTTAATAAGGATATGAGGAAATTCTTGGTAGACTAAAGATACCCTTGAAAGTTTGTAATGGATTATCACGAAACTAGTTGAAGGAAGTCACTAGAGTATTGAAGGTAAAAAACTGTTTAAAGGGAGGCTTCTAGGCCAGACAGGTAAGAAGTGTTATGATTGTAGGGTGTCTCTTGATGATATGCCCAACTCTCTACTTCCAACCAAACATATATTAATTTGAATTGAACTTTGGTCAATTAATTCTTACATGGAAAAAAAAAGACTATTTGTCAATCAGTTCAACATTCCTAGCTACTTTCCTAGTAATTTCCATACACCATATACATATGACCAACTCAAAGAAATTAAGAGAATATATATGAGCAACAGATAGAAATTAAGAGAATTAAGAACAACTTCTACTTTATACATGATGTAGGTGAGGTCATGGCCTATATATATATATATATATGCAAAGTATTAAGAGTTAAAAGAAACTGCTTGCAGCAAGTAATAAATATGAAATGTACATTATTAATATAAATTATAAATATTAATAATATAACAAGAGAGACAATTCCCAAGCGGATTCCCAAGGGTTGGGAACCATGCATTAAAGTCTAGAGGGACCAGTTAGGCAGAGGTTTTCGGTGCATTAATAAAAATTACAACCTCAACAAAAAACTCTATTAATTTACAAAGCAACAAATATTTTGTACAAGTTTTTTCGTTGAGAACAAAATTATTTAATTATTCAATACACCAAGTCTTAGAAATCATATGAATGTGGGTTTGACAAAAAGGTCATCAGAATTTTAGGGCTCAAAAAATCAGTTGACATACCTACAACTATAACACCAAGGGCTCTGCAAAACCAGAAAGTGTAACCAATTCGAATGCTTGCCATTTGGTGTGGGTTGTAGAGGAAACAACCATTGTATGATTTAACCACATAGGCGATATCTATTACTTTACTATAGCTTTAAAAATTATTCTTCAATATGCACGACAAGAATGTTAAAAGAAAATTTGGGACATTGTTAAATCTAGAAACTGTAATGTCCATGGCATGATTTCTACAAAAAATCCTCATCACATACTAACATCAGTGCTACTCTTTTAAACACTTTTCATATTTATGATAAAGTATCAATATTTGCATATGGGATGATATCCCAGGGTTTAGTTTATGCATTGCAACATAGGCAAAAAAATAAATATTCAAAAAGAAAAAAGAAAATATATGGCATAGATAACTCAATATAAATAGTTTCAAAAACTTGAAGCAAAGGTGCCCTTTAAAGAGTCTCTGCTCTGTGTTGCAAAATAAACAGGAATTGAAACACCCCCAACCTGAAAAGCCAAAAAAGGGACGATGTGTAAGAAGAGAGCGTAAGTACAACCGCTATCAAAACAGAAAAGACCAAAGTGTACTTAGCTTAATATAAACTAATTAAAAAGTACATATTAAAACAATAAAGAATAAAGGACTGGAAGGCTATTTGGCTATGAAGAATGTACTATTTGTGCTATGAAGAGCTGAAAGGCTGTAAGAAATCAGTTTCAAAGGCCTAACTTGTTAATTTTTTATCAGAACCAGCCCAACTAAACTGACCCCCCCAACAAAAATATATAAATAACTGCAATAAAAAAGATGAATGTGAATAAAAGATAGGTGTTGAACATGTGAGTTTTTATTTCCATTAGGACTCTTTCTCTCTGTTGTGAAGAAAATTTGCACATAAATATACCACTAGTATACAAAACTGCATAACAGCCGACTAATGAGGGTTGGCCCGTAACATCCACATAAGGCACTAACCATAATTCCAGCATTTACACAGCAATGTGATACATGTATAATGAATAATGAATAAGAATGATGTTGAAGCATGGATCATGTAGTCTTCTAGCTAAACATTCCACAGATTTCACAAATAGAAAGCTTCAGGTTCTTCTCCTAATTATTACAAAAGAGCTATATCATTTCAAAATTACACAGCATAGAAGATCAAATGACAAAGCTAGCTTAGGAGACACATGCACGCATAGAAAGTCAGTAATAAGCTATGAGTACACACATGAAGACTGTCAATACATTTGATGTGAGCCAAATGTATATGTTGGTCTCCCAAACTCATGAATCCAATCAATTCAAACTATTTTACGAACCACAAAACCGACCACACCTTGAAGGGGTAAAATTTCATAACTCAATAATCTTTAGCACATAACATTCTAAATTTAAAGGCGATGAATCTAAATGCAGGAGTTAAAAGAGTTGGATTCACAAGGGATCAGAACCTAATTAATGGGACGCAAGTAATTGTCGAAATTATGTATATTCGTGGCTAAACAAAGACAATGAAAAACTGTGAAGAAGAAACGGGGCTCATGAACCAGAGATACACACACATAGAAGAGGTAGCAATAGGCAACAGATTTACCAAGGGGGAGAGGGAGAGACAGAGATTTGAGAAGAGAAATCATCAATAGGCAAAGATTTGAAAGAGAGATGCACATTTGTTGGAGTTGAAAGTAATCAACGCCCTGGTCGTGAGTGGTGGGAACTAGTGGCAATGAGGTTGGAGGGGGTGGCAATTATCGACAGTGAGTGGACATCGAAAGGTGGCGACGCACGGAAACCACCATCGGCAGTGAGCTTGCAAGGTGGAGGCAAAATCGCTAGTTGAGGGCTCGGTGAGTATAAATTGCGAAGCAATTAGAAGTGCAATCCATGGAATAAGCTCTTGTATAGGGCACGAAATTAGTAATTCCTAAAACCTTTTAACACGAATGAAATCTCGTCGCCTAAGGTCATTTTTCACCACGGGTTTTCACTCGACGCACGAAATCTCGTGTTATATGGCAACACTTATTGCGACGAAAGGGTTTTGTGCCATAATCCAACTATTTTCCACTAGCGGTAGTCATGGAGGAAAAAATCGTGGAAAAACAAAGTATTTCTTGTAGTGAAATTACTTACCTCGTTACGCTTCTTTCTTAATTCACTTCGTAGCTCGTCAACGTCACTAAATCTGTCTAGGAAAACGTGTCCTAATATCTCACTTAATTAAATTCATATCGTAGAACATAATCAAATAAATATATGTTTATCACGAAAATGAATGAATACTAATATTTTAGATTATTTAAATACTAACAACATATTAAAATTTAGAAGAATACTTGAGCTATATTCAATTCTAATATAAAGTAGTAGTGAAAACCTCAACTCTTAAAATAGGTTTACTTTCTTATAATTAACAATAATTATTCAATTTCACAATAAATATTCTTAATATATTTCTTTATTTTAAAAGTAAAGCTTCAATATCTTAAATATATCAAAGTCTATAATAAATTTGAAGTGTTTGAAGTTAAAGATGAAACATTTTACTATTTAGAAATCAAATTGTAAAAATTAATAATAACTAATATAGTTTAAACTCCTAAATTATTTACTATAGAAATATCAAGTTTCTATAAAATTAAGTTTCTGGATGAAGTAAAAGTAAGCTCAACTTAAAATATTACGTCCAAACCAACCTAAAAATGACGTAATATTCTCCATAATTAAAATAAAGTCATGTCCAATGTAAAAAATTAAGTCCAATCCATATAAATGAGACAAACTTAACATATACTTAAGTGTAAGGTTAGAAATGTAATTATTCTTAAAACAATCCCTCGAGATACTTCACAGAATACCAGACGGGAAGGGATTAAAAAGGGCATATTTTTGTAAAAACTCAAATCTGTACATGTTTTCAGAAAAAAGGAGTACGATCTACGCATGCTTTCTGAAAAGTCTAACTACTAAAAGTAAAAACTTAATAGGATAAAATTGTAATGTCACTTAAAATTCAACCCTAGCAGTACACGAGGAAGAACTCAAAATTCTACTTGGGCTAAGAATCACAATGGTTGCTATTCGGCTTCCTCTGTGCGTGGTGGTTACGTCGAGAGAAGAGAAATGCCACATGGTTGCTGCCATGACTGATGGTGGTGAGTGAGATAGCAGAGAGCGAGACAAGTAACGTGCGGAAAATCTAGGCTAACGGAGAGTGCTCAGACAGTGGTTTCCTTGGTTGTCTAAGTGGTTTCTAGCAAGATGGTTGGTGGGTGTATCAGTTTATTAGTATGGCCCCTCCTATGCTGGTTTTCAACATGCAAGTAGGCATGGGGTGGAAGAGACGCGGTTGGCCATTGGCTTACGGTGGCTATCCGAGGCATCGACGTATTCTGGGTGTATTCCAGCGGTGGCAATTTCTGGGCTATCCATAGCTGCTTCGGCATGGTGGAGAGTCGTTGGTTTCTCTTGAACACGGTGGTGCTCTATTTTGATGAAGAGAAAACAGGGGACTTATGTTGGCTGTTTATGGTGTTATCCATGGTTTCGGTTTGTTTGCTTGTGTTTGACTGTGTCTCCACTGTGATTTATGGCAAAGTAAGGGCTCAGACATGGGGGAAGGCTTGTTGTTTTGTTTGCCAGAGGAAGGACGTTGCTGCGTGACTATGGAGAGAGTGTTGCCGTGAGGATAATTATTGCCGTTTTTGGGAGAATTTCTGAAGGAAAGGAATAATCTAAAGATAAATACTAGTTTTAATTCGTCGGTTACGGAACTGAGTAACGTCGAGAGGAGAGGGAGAACGTGGAGTGGAGAGGAGGGAAAACGTGGAAGTTAAAAGTATAAGTCATCCTAATTACAAAAAAAATATCAATAGTAATAATAATAACAATACGATAATAATCCTATAAAATATAAAAATTTATTATTAATATAAAATATGATAAAATATGATAAATAATAATAATAATAATAATAATAATAAAATGTTTATAGTTATATGAAAATACATAAAACTCATCTTATGGCCTAATTTTAGGATCGGGTTGTTACACATTCTTTGGGCAGAGGGTGGTCTGACATGGGGGAGGGAAAACTTACTCAAGAAGCTTTGCCAAGTGGCTAAAATTTGTGGGCCTTAAACGAATGGGCGTCATTTGGGGTTTGGAGAGGGTTTGATTAGGGTTTGAGATGCTATCAAGCCCAAATCTAATTTTTATTGGCCCAATCAAATTTTCAAGATTTAAAAGGGTGGATAATGATGTTATAACATGAATTTGAAGAATTTATAGCATGTGGAAGTGATTTAATCAAGTGATTAAACACAATGCTAGAAATCGGATCAATTAGGGTTTTGGCATAGGTGGCTTGATCTCACACCTTAATTTCTTTCATAATCCATCTCATGGTTCCTATTGGCGACAAGTGTCCAATACTATTCACCAAATGTGGTTAAGATCTTATCAAGTATCCAAATAAAACTTCTCCAACCTAATTCTGACATTCCACACTGTGATTCAGAAAACACTGCTTAAGTGCTACTATTGAGATTACTATTCACTCTGGGAAAGTGTAGAATAAATTTTACACTGCGAAATCCTAAATATACATACTAAACTAATCGTAAAATTTGTTTATCGAAATTCACCCCGAAGTGCCTCGAAATAATCAAAACATGTTTTCGATTAAGCGTTTCGTCCAAAATTTGAAAATGAGATTATTATGCCATAGAAGCCTAAATAACCAACTGAGTCTAATGGCGCAGACCATATCGCATTCTGACACTTCTAACTATCTCAAATAAATAAAATCACGCTTCTGACACCACTATGAGTGGCAACACTGATTATGCAGACAAACTAAAACCTACGTGATTGATTAATTCGTGAAAACTTATTGAGTTCTCATGAGGTTCCTAAAGCCTAAAGAAATTCCACCATTAAATTTCTAGCGAGCTGTTGCAAGTCATCCTAGGTATTTCCTATCTTTGGATTCTTTCCTCTAAACGTCTACAAAATCTATCAACCTGGCTCTGATACCAATTTCTAACACTCCTTCCTGTAGGTTAGGAACATTACATATGTTCATAACATAATGCCAAGTAAAGAGTTTCCATCACATAAAATGTCTTATCTATTGGATCATAAAACTAACTTGGCATGTCAGTCTTCCATAACATAAAAGTCAAAACATAAAAAAAATTATATAAACTAATTCTCTGTGATACTAACATTGTTTGAATGTCTATATCATACACTAAGTCTTTGGAAATTCATTCTACTTCTGGCACTCCTGCTCTGTATCCATAAAATTGTCATCTGGGACATTAAAACATTAAAACATAAAATAGAGAAACAAACAAATGAGTCAAAGACTCTATAATAGCACATCATACTGTAAACTTAACTTAGTTTAACATTAGGCTTAATTTTGAAAACTTACATACATCATCACAATATACACATAACATCTAGATCATTCTTTAGTAGCATAAGCAGAATCCAACCAAATTATGGAAATACATGTAACATGGATGCATGAACGATTGACTCCATGCATTTCCTATCATTCATACATGACTTATTCATCTTGTCTTTCACTTATTTAGTGGCCATACTAACATGTGTGCAATGGTCGAAATGTCATTGATCGTACATAACATATCATAACATAGGGTGAACCACACTTGGGTCCTGGCACCTTATAATGTATCAAAACATGTAATGAAACACGTTTGTGTATGTGTTATCATGTATCATATGGTGAACCATGTTTGAGTCTATAGCACCTCATAATGTATCATAACATGTAGTGAAACACACTTGGGTCCGTGTTATCACATATCATATTGTGAACCACACTCGAGTCCGTGGTACCACATAACATAACCTATGATGAAACACGCTTAGGTCTGCGTCACGTCACCATCATAGCTTACATGTGGTGGACCACGTTTGAGTCTATGGCTTGCACATCCACCCATAACATAAGGCCAATTTTAAAGCTTACTTGTCATTCATGTGCATGTGAACATGTTTGACTTCATGAAATTACATAGCATGACATACTCTTGTGCAAGGCACAACATTAAACATGGCATATTAGCATGAGTGTTACACACATAGCATAGCATAGGCAAGGCATAACATCATCTAAACATTACATGGCATACATGTGATTTTCATAAACTCTCATCCATCTAACAAGAATCCATATCAACGTAGCATGCATAGTCTTATTCACAAGCATATCATCAAAATTTATCAAGGTTCATGAAAAGGGACTAACCTTGAATTGGCTTGTAGCTTAGAGTAGGTAAACATCACAATTTTCATGCAAAAACATGATATTTATAGCACACATAAAGTTATGATCATGCGTCTTACCTCTTAGCGCTACTTCCAAAAATCACTCCGTAGCTCTTGACTGAGAGAGGGAGAGAAGAACCATTACGACAGTGGATCTGGGTGGCTGGCCAAGGGTCACAATGGTGCAACTAGAGCGTCCCTTGGAATAGTGGGGATTCAATGGAGTTTGGTTGTTCTGTGATTTCTGGGCAGCGTGGGTTGTGCTACAACATCCTTTGTGGTCGATGATGGCGGTGGCATCTTCTGTGGTAGTTCCTGGCGAGGTGGCAATTTGGTATGGAGAGAAAGTTACGGTGGCTTCTATTTTCGACGTGGGGCTTGCTGGTTTGATGGAGGAAAAAGCGTTAGGAAAAAGAGAGGATTTAAGGGAGGGTTTTTTAGGTTTTTGAGGTGAGAGCTGGTTTCCAATCAGGAAACTATTCAAACAAGGAAATCAAACGGGAGGGATATATGGGCGTGCATAGAGGAAAATCCCAATCAAAATCACCACCAGAAAATGAAAATGAAACATAGATTTTATTAAAATACTATAAATACTAAAACTACTAATTTAGTAATAATAATAATAATAATAATAATAATAGAGCAGTGTTATTCATCATCCCAATTCTCATCATCCTCTTATCATCCTATGATGTGGCATTAGATGATTGGAGACTATTTATTTTATTTTATTTGTGAACCTATCGTCTACAACATCATGGGATGATGAGAGGATAATGAGAAAATGGATGATGAAAAGATTGTTTCATAATAATAATCTTAATTCTAAATCCTAAATTCAGACCCGTATGTTACTTTTTTAAAGCATGATGTTTCTTAGGATTGACTCATAAACATGTTCAGAGTATGTTTATGAACTTGAGGAGTCCTTGAAGTTTATTGGAAAGGAAATAGTCAATTTTCATCAAAGAGTTATTTGATTTGGTGTTCTAGCATTTTCTTAGCATGATGAGTTTATGATTTTTGTAAAATGCTTGTTTTATGGGCTTAGCATGATTTTAAACATAGGGTATGATTTTTATGAGTTGCATATAATGATTATAGCATGAAAGTTGCAGTTTGAAAGAATCGCAACAAAGTATTGATCTTGCCCTAGAGTGGTTCAAACGTAGTAAAGTACTTCTAGTTATAAATTTTTTAAAATTTTTCTAATTAGATACTTGGTATAAGGACAAAATTTACATGAGGAATGAAAATCTTGGTGAGTGTTGAAGTTAGAATGCAAAATCCTTATGTTAGGGGTAAAATGGTCAGTTCCCTACAAGTAGAGGGGTAAAATGGTAATTTTTATGGAGTCACTACTTTTATGTACCTAATTTTTTTAAATAAGTTTCTAACTCTTAGAAATATCTCCTTTCAATTCACGTTATTTTGTGCTAGTTTACGTCACACTTCAATCATTGTAAGTTAGCCTCTAACTTACTTTCAGGATATTGTGTATGTATGGTTGTAGGAAACCATCATTCATGATCATTGTTGTGATAACTCAGACTTAGCTAGATTTTTCATCTGTATTTCGTTGCCTAAGTTTTATTTTATTAAAGGTCATGGATTAGGCATAGAGTGATTAAGGCCTTGAGCCTCAATATTAGGCATTCAAAGCCCAAGAGAAGGGCCACTTAAGCCCTTGAATTGTCGGCCAACTAGGTGGGCTTAAGCCCTAAAGGATCATAGGTCACACCCAACACCATGTGGTTTGCGCCACTTGTTGCGCATGCACAACTTAATGTATCTGGACGTGATAATGGGCTAAGGGCAGAGAGAATAGGGTTTCAGGAAATCCAAGGGAGGCTTGCACGCCTACCCTAGTGACATGCCATTGGACTAGCCACTTGTCATCCATGCATGGAGGGTCTAGAAGAAACATCATAAGATTCACCTAGGGGAAGCCAAGGGCCACTCGGCCAACACGCCACTCACACTCCCAAGCACCTCCACCTCACGCCACTTTTCATTGTGAAGAGTCCCAACATATTTTTTATTTTTATTTTTTGCATGGGGAATGACACTTTGGGAAGAGCAAAGGTTGATCTTCCTAAGGATTTGCATGGGGAACACAAAGGGGCATTTCAGATTCTTAGGCCACACGCCCACCCAAGGGCATTTCCAGATCATTATGCCATTTGTCACTAACTCGTTGGTGGAAGAGATGTTCTAAAATATGTTTCTTAGGGAAATGGAAGAGGCACCACACGAAATTACCCTCCTAACCCTAGGATTTCGGCCACCACACTCACCCAACCATCCCTCCCTTGCCACATGTCATGTCTTGGGATTCTAGAAGACTTTGGGGATTGGGGGAAGTCACCTAAGGAACATGCATGGGGAAAAGTAAGAGACACGCATGGAGAAGAGGATGGATCCTCATGGGGAAAAGAGAAAGGGGGTGGCACACACATACCCTCTAGACTCCAATGCCACTTGGAATGCATGCACACAGTCCTTCTTGGGAAGATGATGGGGCCTTGTGTATTTTTATGTTTATGCACTTGAGGTACATTGAACTTGGATGGTTTAAAGAAGGGCAAGAAAGACTTTTTGGGGTCGACCTAGGGCAAGACACACACCACTTTCCAAGGTGGTCTTTGCTGGCTTTGCACTTCCCAAAGCCACCCAGTGATGGAAGATTTCGGCCAAAGGGAAAAGGGCAATGCCACTTGACCAACATGCATTATCCCTTGATCCACCAATCGGATTCATGAGGAAAAGGCCATGTGCCACACACCCATTCCTTTTCTCTCTTGCCATTTTTGGATTTCAACCATTTCTCTCTACACTCTACCTCGCTACACGAACACTTGTGATATTCTCACTTTCTCACACTTTACTTCCAACCAAACGACGACCAAACACTCTCCATACACAAGAAAGGCCATGGCTCCAACTAAAGAAGGAACTCCATGGTGAGATTCATGTTTGCATCATCTTTCTCACCAACACATACATGCCTACACCATGAAGATGAAAATCTCGAATGGGATGATCACCTAGAACACACACGTACTCACATGAAGGGTCATTTCATCTTTGAAATACCCTAGGATTCTCTAAAGGGAGTAGACCAAAAGTTTGAGGACTCATATCCTCAAGCCATTCGGCCATGACATACGCACACTACTCACATGTTCATGACCTAGCCACAGTCACATCAACTTGAAGGTCTTTGTGTTCTAAACCCTTGAACTGAATGTTTGAACCATCACCTTGAGCAAATGACAAACCCTAGCAACTCCATAACACACGCACACACGGAGTAGGGTTAGACCCTTGTTCTAATAAGTCGTATCAACTCTATTACATCTTGCAAGTGAAAATTTCGAAGGATTTTTTGTAAGTAAACCCTTAACCTATTTTCGGTTAACATATGTACATACTTGTGTGAATCTTTCGTCATGTTTGGTTTTGTTTATGCATGTTATTTCATGATTTTGTGAACAAATATCTTGTTGTAAGTTATAGAACATGCCATGATTATATGTTTCGGTTATGATGCCATGCAAAGACCACATGTGTATTAGGGTTTCGGTTTGCATGATGTTACGCCATGATTTTATGTGATTTAGGGTTTCGGCCAGAGATTAGGGTTTCGGCTTGTGTGATGAATTGTCATGTTTTCATGATTTGGATTATGTGATGTATAGTCTATTGTGTTTCAGTTTTAATTCATGTTAAAGATGAATTTCACTTGGTAATGAAGCCTTTAAGTTTCAGCCAAGCATGTTTATGTATGTTTGGTTTGAGCGTTTTGATGTTTTATTTGTAATATGCTTCAAATATTGCCTGTGTATCATGTTATGCTCATATATTACCATTCCATGAAACCAAATGTGATATGCTTGTTCATGCATACACGACATTTCATACATCACATGTCTTATGTAAGGAAAAAGAACATCTTAAGTCTCATGTCACATACATTTGAGTAAATGATATTTTGAAAAGTCAAGGGCAGGTTTTATCACGACCCCAAATGCTAGGATGAGGGAATATCCTAGTGAAACTCCTTTATCCACTCTAGAGTGCTTAAGAATGGAGTGGTAACCCCTAGGTCGACAAAGCATTGTCGGCATGCCTCAAATGGATCTTTTTGGAAAGGATGGCGGAGTGAGGTAGTACCTAACACTAGTGGGTGCTAGGACTAAGGCAAATAACTCGACAAAATACTGTCGTGTTATATGAATATGAATAAGACGTGTTGACCACGGTGTACGGACCGTTGGTGGTGCGGTAACTAGCAAGAACATGCGATGCTTAGGGGAGCCGTGATGTGTCCACCGTATGTTATATGAAATGAACAAGGTCATGAGCTCACATGAAATGATATGATATCAATGTTTAATGATCAACATGAAAATGATGTCAAAAGATATTTTTCAGAAAAGTCTAAGGATCTCTCTCTCATGTTTTGAAAAATGTCAAGTTGCATAAGTCAAGTCTTATGTCAAGTACATGTCCATGCACTCATTTCATGGTTTACCATTGCATGCTTATGTTAACTGATGTATGTTGTATGTCTACTTGCTAAGATTTCTCGAAATCTTATTATTGCAGTTTTCTCTACCATTCCCCACCCGGAATGGTAGAAGCGGTGACAGGTACCCAAGATCATGGACAGGATAAATAAGCTAGTAGAAGACGAGTTCATGATAGAGGCCCATTATAATTGTGGTGCCCTCGAACCCCAAGTGTGATTTGGTGGGAGTCGCGACACCAGGGTGATAACCACACGGGTCACACACCCCATCGCCAAGTGCAAGTGTGTGCGAACATTCAAAAAGTGTGCAATATATAATGCAGTGGAAAAAAAATAAAGAAGTCAAAAAATAAGTACTATAAAAGTTTAAGCAAATACAACCCAACAAAAGGTCCTCCAAGAGGTTAATACAGTCATCTAGCGGTATCAAAGAAAATGAATAAAAAGGTCAAACAACAATGACGGGTAAAGTCCAAGCCATCACTCCTGAGGTGGGGTCAGTCCCTCCTGCTCATACCCATCCTCTGCATCAAAGTTTACAGTGAATCGTAGGTACGAATACCATAATGAGATTTCGCAATCTCAGTAGATAAATCAACAGAATAACAATCAAGAGATTCAAACATGAAATTATACAAGTAAACGTGTTTAGTAGTCATGAAAGCAACTACCTAAAAATATCCATTTTTACAACCTTCCCAAAAACCATTTAATTACAGCCACTCACTCCAAAAATTCCATTTGTACCCAAAACACAACCATTTATTACAGTGTACGCCATGGTCTCCCCTTGTGACCACCCGCACACCCTGGCTCCTTTCGTCACACCACGCGTGTGACTTCATTATGAGCGATTCCTAGCTCTATGCCCGACGCGTAACATGACCAGACATCCTCTAACCCCCGCCAGTAGAGGGGCTTCGGAGTCATACCAAGAGCGTTACCATCTTAGCTGAGCCTGCTGTCGCTTAGCGACAACCCAGGGGACGACACTCAATTTTACAAGCTCCCGAGTGACCAGAGGAGCTCCACCGAGATAATACCCCATCTCTGTAACACCCGGACCCAGTCAAGCCCAATTTTCTCTCTATTTGATTTTTTTAAAACTCCCCACCTCTACACGCCTCTTTCCGTTAATCATGAGCATGCACGTACATAATGTATTTATTCACAACCTTGCACTTGCACGTCTCTAATGTTTTCACCCCTTTCATGCACATGCACGACTCCCTCTTCTCTCTAGGGTTTTTCCGTCACATTTATTTATACATGCTTCCTGCAAAACACCAAGCCGCAGCACCGTAACGCAGTTTATTCACACCACCCGAAAATCAGCCAACGCCTCCACCCACGCACGTACGTTCGCAGCATGCTTACACTGCGGCTCAGCCTCCACCCAAACCGCTCCAACCGTGCACCACCTACCCTGTCCTGCACCTCCACGTAACTGCCGCCAGCCACCAACCGCGGGAAAACAAGTAGAAGGCAGCCCCTATTTTAGACACCCGAAACAGAACCTCAGCCACCCCAAACTACCTACGCAACCCAGCCCCACGAGACCCTTGACGGAGCACCTGAAGCAACCGTAGCCTTCCTCTCCACCCTTGGAAATAGCCCAAACAGTTGCCACCATCAACGACTTCCGTGGGAAGCGGAAACTGCTATTGCCCTGTTTTGGAGCCGTGGAGATAGAGCATCCTCTTCCAAACCGAGAACCATGCCTTGCCTCAGTTGGGCAACGACGCCACCGTCAGCAGCACCAGACGACGCCGAAAAGCAAGCCCCCACAACCCAGTGATGTCCAGTGCCACCGTCCGAAGCCCCATGCAAGTCGCGTGATGCGTACAACTCTCACTCCCTCAGTGTTATCCCACAGCAAGCCACTGCAAACCACAGTCTTTCGCACCGGTAACCATCGTAAGATCAGCAGCAATCACTGGCTGCGAGACCCTCGGCACCCCATGCCGATTGCCCTTTGCCCCGCCGCACGTTTCACTTCTCTCTCGGTGAGCCTCCGTGAGGTTATTAGTTGTGTTTCTTTTCACAGTGTTTATAGGATTAGATTACGTCCACAAGTTTTTCTTTTCGAAGTGTTAACTTGATAGTTGAATTTTACCAGTTTTACCCCTATAATTTCCAGAAACATGTGTTCGACGAAGGGTATTTATTTATTATTTTTGTTGTTATGTTGAAATGAGTTTTGGTTTGTAAGTCTCATAAAAACATTATTTTTATGTGGAAAATATTTTAATAATATTGTTAACTAAAGGAAGTAAACTTTTTTTTTTAAGAGAGAAATTTTTCATGGTGTATTTCATAAGATTTTTAAGATAGTCTAAGTATTCTATTAATTTATAATACGTTGTCGGTACTTTAGATATTTTTAAATATTACTTTTTATTGAGTTCCGTAATTGTCTTAACACTTGCTTGATTAAGTTCTTATTCGGTACGAATTCGTTTAGGTGGATATTGATGATTTTGGGAAAAATGAGGGTATTTTGAAATTATGGGAATTTTAGGTTTTGAGGAATTAAATAGGTTATTTTAGAAGTTTAGGATTAAATATCAAAATAAGTGGTTGATTGAAAATTTACGATAATTATGTGTTTATTTTATAGGTGACGATTAATTATTGTTCGACATTTTTGAGGATTTCCGAAAAAGCTAAGAAGTTCAGGTAAGCGGGGTTCCTATGATGGGTTTTATACAAGCTAATGAGACTGAGGTTGATTTTTTGAAAACTTGCATAATTTGTGTTGTGTTGGGAACTTGTGAAAACAAAGATCAACCTCGGTCACTTATCTACATTATTCATGAAATCTGTGTGAAAAAGGAAAAATATATTCTGACATGCATTGTGTAGACATGAGCTAAATTCTGTCATGTGGTTTCTGAAATCTGAAAAAGAGCGATATTGAGAATATGAAAAGTTGTGCATTTATTTGTTCTGGCTTTTGTGTTCAGCGTGTGTAAACTGTTCTGATTCTGTTTTGGTACTCTGTAATATTTTGATATAACATCTGAAAACCTTTGGCATGGTGTACTGGCTTTCGTATCTGACTCTGTCTCTGCTTTGCTCTGCTCTGCTCTGTTATGCTCTGCTCTGTTTGGCTTGATACCAACTTCTCTGTCTCTGAGTGCACCCACTTTGGAAACAAAGTGGTTTTATTGTGATCTTTCCTGTGTGCACACTCGGGGCTCCGAGAAGAATAAAGGAAAGATTTCACCTCTGTCTCTGCCTGGTTTGGCCACCGGGGTTAGCACAACCCTACCACGGGGGTGAAACATGGTCTCTGCTCTGTTTGATGCTCTGTTTTGATCTGATGATGATACTCAGTTTATGTTATGCCAAAGTACCTTGGGATTCACTTGTTTTAAAACCATCGCTCTGTCATTTTGAAAATATGTTCCGTTCTGCATGATAACTCTAGAAAAATGTTTTGTTCTGCATAATCTACTTTATAAATGCTCATGTTTGCACGCTAGCATATGATTTCTGCTTACTGAGTTGTGATAACTCACCCCTTATCTCCATAACATTTTTCAGATATATTGGATATTTCAGCGAAGGTTCAAGGATAGGAAGCATGGATAAGGCCTTGTGAGCATAACCTATTAAATACAGAGAGGGTACTTATGATTGGAGAATTTCATTGAATAGTTTTGTTTGGCTCTATTGACTTAGTACTTTGGGAAGTTGACTTTTATGCTGAGATTTCGTTGTAATCTTAGTTATTTATTTTGGGGTAGATGGTTTAAAGAAATGAGGTCTACAAGTAAATGAGGAATTGGAGTTTACATTTGTACAATGAGATATGACTTTATGTGTTAAGAGGTAACTCTCCGATCCATCCGGGACCGGGGCGTTACAATCTCGGCTTGGGGTTGTGACTCGCATGCACCCACACAAAAATATATTTATGATGAAACCAAAAAAACCCAGTTTTCATATTACGCAACATAGCTCTGAACACTGCACAATTGAATAAGTCGTGGCAGATATTAATAACAATTAATATGCAGATGCATAACAAGCAGTTATTGGATTGCATGGCAAAGCACAAAGCAGTCAACCAAACAACAACACAAAAGTCACAATTCCATAGTTTCACAAATCCCACCTACACGCGTCTCCATCCAGCCCACTCGTCTCCATCCAGCCCTCGGCCCATATTTCCGACAACAACTACTTCATTAATATCCTAACACTTCACAGGGCCCTAGGCCACTTCTTAATCACAACCAAACTGCAACAGAGTTAGCGATAATTCCACTGTAGAAAATCAAGGGTCGATCTGGAGATTTACTTACTATGGGGAAGGCAAAATTCTAGATGATCGAGCGTGATGGCTTAAAGTGTCCCACGATCGAGCATGTGCACGTGTCGTGTTGTGGCGTCTAGAGGGGCGAAGCATGGCGGCAGCAGTGGTGAAATGAGGCAGAACATGGGGCTAAAATTGGGTTCTTTTAAAAAGGGTGGCAAATCTGATGTGCTAGTGGGCGAAGTAGGGAGTTTTCGTGGTGGGGATGTGGGTACGGGGAGATTTAGCTCACGAGTTGGATGGAACCAAGGGAGGAGGAAGGCGAGAACGGGAAGGGGAGGACAAGGAGGTGTTCGCAAAGCCAGAGAACACTGCCAGGAGTGGTGGCTCACAACGGCACTAGAGCAAAATCACTCCTAAAAGCTACGAAGGGTAGATCTGGAGGTCAGGGAGGCGATGGAACATGATTTGAAAGGAGGAGAGGATGCTTCAGGGATGCTTTGGGGTGGAGAGACACGACCTATTTATAAGCCAAGGGTTGGGGGTCGGTGTTCGCAACCGTGGCTGTGATTGGTGGTGGGGGATAGTGTGGGCTTCATGAGCGTTGCACGCATGGCTTGCAATGAGTGGTGGGCAGCATCGGTGAGCAGTTGCCATGGCCTTACGGGTTGCAAGTACTGAAGGGCGTGGGTTGGGCAAGGCACACGGTGGAGGCAGACGAAGGATAGGTGTTCTGACCGGCGAACACGTGGAGTTGAGGTGGTGGTGGTGGGGAGCGGTATTGCTGCTCACGGGGAAGGCATAGGGTTCACGGGTCTGTAGGTGGGAGAAAGAAGAAAAAGGAAAAACAAAAACAAAAGAAAAAGAAAAAGAAAGGGAATGGGAATGCAAGGGTCCTGCGGCGCAGGGGAAGGGAAAAAGGAAATTAGGGTTTTTACCCTTAGGCTCTAAAACGGCGTAGTTTCAAGTGGGGGAGGGGCTGGGTGTAACACCCCGCTCCTTCCTTCTTACGTACGCTCATTCCTTCTGACATAAGCAAGTTCTGAGGACATAAATTATGTAACAGTCTGCCTATTCTCTCTAGCAACTGTGAGTCTCGTTATGCGTGTTGAACCTCGATAGCGTGTTTTTAAAGATATTATGTGAATTCTAAAGTACGCCTAGTGTTTTAAAAGCACTAAAAATATTTATATGTGGTATTTCCAATGTTACTGAACTAAACTCGATTTTAAATACGACAATTATTATATTTTTGAAGAGCTCCAAAAATATTATAATTGTCAGAAATTATTTTAATATTATTAAAATGGTTTTAGTATTTAAAATATTATGGGAATTGAATTATGTTGCTAATTAAATAATTGGTTTTATCCTTTTAGAGATATTAAACAAGACTTCATCATTTATTAATGATGAAGGAATATTATTTTATAAACTAAAGTTTAGTCTAAATAATATTCTACCTTAATTCCTCAAAGTGCTTTTAATTAAGTTAATTTTTAAGCATTTTGAATCAGTGTTTTAATTCCCCACCGATAGATCGTTTTGAGGATCCCAAGATGAAGTGATCAAGATTAAAACCCAGACCCCCTCTCTTTCTTCCTCACTTTTCCCTTCCTCCTCCCTTTCACCGATTCTTCCCTCCTCCAGCCCAGCGCCGCTGCCCGCCGCCTGGCCTCACCGCCATCGACACCGCCACTAGCCTCCCTTATGCCGACGACATCCCACCGTCGAAGCCAGCCCCCCACAAGCAGCTCTCCCACCCATTTCTCTCCCCGTGCACCGTCGTACGCGGCCACCCACGGCCACCAAGTACAACCACGAGCTCCCCCTTCCCTCCCCCTTCCTTCTCCCCTTGACCCGTTGTCCATAGCCCTCTCTCATGCACAGGCTCTCACCCACCCTCACAGACAGGTTTCTCCCCGTCCATCTCCATACGCCGCCACCCATGGTGTCCAGCCACCGTCTTGAGCTTCCTCTGGCCACCATCGACCTACCCCAACCACCCACAGCCCTGATCTACCCCTCACGCATGCCCACTCTCTCTCACTCTCTCACGGACTCATCCTTCTTCCCAAGCTTGACCCGCCGTCATAGAGCCACTGTGGCGCCACCCCGACACCACCATCACCTCACCAAGGCCCTTCTGAACCCCTCCACGCTCAGCCCTTTCCAGGACCGCCACTGTACTCAGCTAGATATGCCATGTTCCGCCCCCTCACCGCCACCACAAGGCCACCATGAGCCCTTCCAAGACCACACTTAGCTACCCAAACGCCCAAACAGCCACTTTACGTGGGTTAGCCGCCACGTACGACCTTGCCGTCGTCATCAACCGTGACGGTCAGTGAACAAGCACAGGTCAATCCTGTCGATGGTATAACTCTCTATCCCTCGTTATTTATGTTAGATGTTAATTAGTTGATTAGGTTGTAGACTGTGCTGTTAGTATTTGTGGAGTTCGCTGTGTTGTGATGTGTTGTGTAGTGAAGTGTTGGGCGTAGTTGGGAATTGTGCTGCGAAGTGTTGTGGACTGTGCTGTGTTGTGTGGTTATGGAGCATGTGTTGTATGGGTGACGTGGCGTTGTGCAGATTGGGAAGAGAGTATGTACTCTCATGACGTAGTGTGGGATAAGGAGAGTATATATAAAATATACCCTCCTGGCGTATTGTGGAATGGGAAGAGTACATATTGAGTGTACTCTGTGTGTGGTGTAGTGTGTATGAAGGGAGTACACGCGGAGTGTACTCCATGTGATGGAGTGATGCACCATATGACGTGTATGCCATAGTGGTGATGTGGCGTAGCGTGTGAGAAGGAGTACACATGGGGTGTACTCCAAGACGTGCAGCGACACCCCCTGTGGCATGTCGCAGAGATAAAGATGGTTGTGTGATTGATGGATGTAGTGCGTGATGAGTAGTGTCGGGAACTGTGGAACAGTCTCACAAGGTAGTTAAGACGTGGCCTATAGTCTGACGTGACAGGTGTCACCGTGATTGACTTATGGCTGGGAATATGTGTGAAGTAGCAAAACAAGTGTAAGAGTGCGCAATAGAAGTATGACTGGGGAATGTCACGAAGTGACATGGTTACTGGCAGTCGTGCTTGTGATGGGTGAAGAGTTAGTGTAGGAATGGTGTAGCTGGAACGTGACGAGATGTCATGATGTGACAAGAGTATGTGAGGGACCGAACTCCTGATGAGTTATGAGTTGGTGTAGAATTGACGTAGTGGGATGTCAGGTGACGTGACACGGTCACGGTGTAGCTTGGGAGTAGTCTCGAGCAATATGACATGACGTAAGGCGTAGTTGTGAATGGAGACTTGTCGTGTTAAACATTGGGATGAACTGTCAAAAGGGACGAGTAGCATGAAGAGTCATGCTAGCCGGGTTAAGAGAAGGTTGGTATCGGAGTATGGCGCTTGTCCCTACGAACATGTAATCAACGTGTTATATGTTGGTCTCAAGTGATGAAGGGGTAAGGTACATGTGTAATATGGTGAGATGCATGTGCCAGATGGATTCACCATATGTAATGGGTAATCTATCCTAAGCATGGTTACACGATGCCTAAAACTCAAAGTTGGCTTAGAGCCGTGTGGCGTGTATGGATGGGAATGAGGATTTAGTGCGAGCTAAGGTGCATGGAGGTAGTGACGGGTGTATTGTCTAGGATTAGGATGCGTGACTCCGTAGGTCAGAATCATGCGTCAGAATGTGGTCAAGAGGAAGAGTAAGACGAATGTCTTAGTGTCTTAATCCTAAGGTGAATCATAGGTTCACTCTAGTGAATGAGCACTCAAGGCAAGACCTCGAGTTTGGAAGATGTAGTGACCGTAAGTTGATCCCGAGGGTTTTAGAATAGTAAAGGGCACGTAAGAGCACGGGATAGAAGGAGAGTGTTCCAAGTGAAGTGTAGTTCTACTTCTAGTTTAGTTGCTTATGCATTAGATAAAGAATGACGTTAAGGTTATGTGTATGCATGTAGGTTTGCATCTGACACGCACATGAATGGACTGCATGATATGAAAGTAGCATGGAGTCCAGGTAAGTGTTACGTTCATACTCTTCTAGAGCTTTCTAAAATATAAGAAATGAAAATGAAACTCTTTTTCCTTTACGATGCTTTGAAACGACACGAACGATGTTTTATGAATAACAATGCTAAGTGTTCAAAAGTATACGTATGTACGGCCCTCCTTGGCAGCCCTTTTTTATGCAACCAAAATATTAATTGTACGCATGTGAATAGATGACTATATGTTGTATCTATTGTATGTATTCTTCACAAAGAAAAGAAATGTTGAGGCCTGTGCCTCGAGCTTTAAACTAATGCTTTGGCTAACGCGAAGAAAGTGTTTCAAAAGGTCCCCATGAACTAATGTCAAAAATGCCCCATGAACTGATGCTTTATGGATGCCACGAGAGATGATGTTTAAGCCCATGCTTTTACACGATGTTTTTCCTTGAATGAACTATTAAATGAAGAGGACTGAAAAGGAAAGGACTGAACTGAAAGAAAAGACTGAACGTTTAATGTATGAAAATACATAACGGCCACATGAATGAGTAAAAAGGGTACCGAATGAATGGGTAGATTGCAATGCCGGGTAAGTAGTACTGGTAGTGCACCTAGTGCTGCCCCCTGACTGAAAAGGGATTCTCAAATCGTGGCCACGGGCGGAGTCCAGGTCCAAAGAAAGACCGCTAACCCCAACACACAGGACGTAACAGTGTGTACCGGCCAAAAAAGTGATAAAAAAGAATGTATGAACTATGATTGCATGAATGTATGAACGTATGCTTTTGGAGGTTAAGGGATTCCTCGAAGAACCCTAATGGCAATTTGTGATTTATAGGTTCCTTTTATCAAACACTTGTTCTACATCTTTTTCTTACACTTTAATTCATTCATTTTGTTCTTTTTCATCATCTATTACCTACAATCCAACCCAAACCCTTGCAATTGGTATCAGAGCGCCCACGGTCCTAATGACAGAAAACACTCGATCGACCAAGCAGAAGTAGGAAATGTTGGCCAGCATGACCAAAGCATAGTGAAGTTACAGGAGCAGATGCGGCAGATGAATGATATGATGAGAACCATTCTGATTACCCAAGATCCACAAGCAGAAGCTGAGCAAGAGCAGCAAGACCATCGTAGACCACTGACCAGGGGAATTAAAATAGAGTTTCCACACTTTGATGGGGAGGATCCAGCAGGTTTGATCTTCAAAGCTTCCCACTACTTTGACTTTCACCAAACACCTCCTGCCCATAGACTTCTCATGACTTCCTATCACATGAATGGTGAAGCCCTCATTTGGTACCAAGATGCAGCTGACACAGGCCAGTTTAATTGCTGGCAAACCTTCACACAGGCCCTCCAACTGAGGTTTGGACCCACTGCATATGATGACCCCATGGAGGCCATCACACGACTCAAACAGACTACCACGGTTGCAACATACAAAGGGTAGTTTGAAGCTCTCTCTAATCAACTCAAAGGACTGCCAGAGGCACACAAACTGAGTTGTTTTCTTAGTGGCCTCAAAGATGAGATCAGACTCCCTCTCAAAATGTTGAATCCCATCAACTTAAAAGCAGCATTTGGCCTCACACAAATTCAGGAGGAATAGTTGCTTAGCTCCAGGAAATCAGTAGGACATGGGGAGATAAAAACAATTCATCTTCATTTCATGGGGGTTACACAAATGACAGTCACAACAATTTCAACAAACCAATAGCTCCAACAAAGAAAGTTTATTTTATGCAACTGGATGAGAAGAGGTGCAAAGGGTTATGTTATCACTATGAAGAAAAGTGGAACCCCTTACATGTTTGTAAGTCCCCTAAAATTTAGTAATGCATGTTCTTGATGAAAATTCTGATGAGAAGACAGAGGAGGTTTTTTATGATTCACATGAATTAGTTGATAATGTACCCAACTTGATACCTGAAACCAACCCAAAAATTTGATTGAATGCCCTCACTGGTACACCTTGCCCTAACACTATGAGATTGAAGGGTAAAATTGGCACCTCTATGGTGGTAATTTTGGTGGATACATGAAGTACCTATAACTTCCTGGATCCTTCCATTATCTCAAAAAATAGCCTATGTATGGATGGGTCTGGTCAACTCAAGGTTAAGGTAGCTAATGGGGAGATTTTACAAAGTCCAGGTAGTTGTACTAGTGTGTTAACCTCTATACAGCAAACTACATTTAGCCCTTCATTTTTTATTTTGCTGCTAGCTGGTTGTGATGTTGTGTTGGGGATACAGTGGCTGAAAGGGTTGGGCTCTATTACCTGGAATTTGTCAAGTCTTAGTATGAAGTTTTAGTGGGAGAATGAAGGGGTGGAACTAAAGGGAATTCAGCCCAAAGCTTTTACCTTCACAAATGATGATGACAAGTCATTAGTGAGTACATTTCACAATGGTAAGGGACTTCTTTTGCAACTAATGGTTGTGGAAGTAGAAAGGCCAACAAAAAGTCGTTTCCCAGCAATCACCCAATTGCTAGACCAGTTTCACCAGGTTTTTCAAGAACCTGTGGGACTCCCACCTATCAGATCCCATGACCACAAAATAGTGCTGAAAGAAGGCACTAATCCCATTTCTACTCGACCATACAGATATCCTCACTACCAAAAAATCGAGATTGAAAAACTTGTATCTAATTTACTCATCCAATGGATTATTAGACCTAGCAACAGTCCCTTTTCATCACTAGTTTTGTTGGTCAGAAAGCATGATGGATGTTGGCACCTCTATGTTGATTACAGAGCACTCAACCAACAGACTGTGGAACAGATTTCCAATTCCAGTAATTGATGATTTACTAGATGAGCTGCATGGTTTTTTTTTTATGAAGAGCCGAGAATCACATGTCCACGAGTGATTCCGTCCCGATTATATTAAAAAACCCTCACTTATGGCAGAGGAAAACCGTGGTTACATACCAATACCTGGCGTTACAATATAAAAAATTCCAAAACCAGATATTTAAAAAAAAAAAAAAAAAAAAACCTAGTATTTCTAGAGACAAAACAAATCCTCACCTGCAAAAAAAACCATTAGCACAACAAGCATATACAATAGAAACAGAGATGCTTAATTCTGACAGCACCTCAAAGAAGGTAACCCAAGTTTATCCAACCGAAGTAAACCTCGAGGTATCCTAGGCAATTCTCCAACTATATTCCATTCCATATTAAGACCAGCTGCCCCACTCCGAGCCAACCAGTCAGCAACTTTATTACCTTCCCTATAAACATGCCTAACAGTGCAAACCATCGAATCCATAAGAGCAAGAGTATCCTCCTAGAAATCTTCCAAATACCAAATGCCACATCTTCTCCTATTCCACCAAGAGATTACCACTTGAGAGTCTAATTCTATTTCCACAAAAATAATCCCTAGATTTTTACAAGCTTTAAGACCCTGCAGCAGTGCTAACAATTCAGCTCTATTATTGGAACCAAAACCAATATAAGAATTAAAAGCATGAACCAAATGGCCTTGATCATTTCTAATAATACCACCCACCCCCGAAGATCCTGGATTTCCTAGGCTACTACCATCTGTATTCAATTTAAACCACCCTGGAGCAGGTTTTTGCCAAGCCACAATTTTTATAAACTGCCTCACGGGGGCTTTTGAAGTAATTTGCAAAGCATGTAAAATTTGTAGATCATACATAGAACATTTTTTTACCTTTTTCATATCTTGGCTGCAAGAACTCATCCAATTTACGATCATATGCAAAACCACACTAATAGATTGAATTCGTCCCTCCATACAGGCAGTGCATCTTCTACACCAAAGATGCCAACTAATAATCGACAGAAGTAACCCCACAAGAATCCCCACTTGAGAATCAATTTCCGTATGTCTTAACCAAGCCGTCACTGTCTCCATCCAAGTATGACCAAGAGGTAAACCAAAAATATTAGCACAATAACACCATATATTAAACGCAAACTCTCCTCCAAACAAAACATGATTTTGATCCTCATACTTACCTTCTTCACAGCAATCACAATGAGAGACAATCGGGACCCCAATCCTTCTAAGACTATCATCAATACTCAAAGCTATATTCCATTCTCTCCACATAAAAACCAAAATTTTAAGAGGTAAACACCTATGCCATATCCAAGGATGCCAATCCAAATTAGAACCTCTAATTCTAATACAATCCCATGCTGATTTAGTAGAAAAATTACCACTCTCGTGTTTAGTCCAGATTAGCACATCCGACCCCTCCTTACAACCGGCCAAAGCTTCAACTATATCATCAACATTATCCTGACCAACTAAAGAAATCAAAAGATCTATATCCCAACTATTATTCAGCATACACTCCTTTACTGTAATCCGCGGATTCCCCACCATCTGGAAGTCCTCCAATAAAGGACCCCTATCTCTCCATTTATCATACTAGAAAAAAAAATATTCCCCTCCCTCACTTTCCATCTTGAATTATTAAGCACATCAGGAATACTCTTCATAATCATTTTCTAAAATCTCGTACCTTTTTTTGTATCAATGAGAGACCAAGGAGAAGATCCCACATATTTTCCTTTAAAAAAGTTGCCCATAATGATTTACCTTGAATTAAATTCCATGCAAGCCGCATATGCAACGCTTTTTGCATGTCCTCTAATTTATGCAAGCCTAGGCCCCCTTCCTTTTCTGGCTTACAAATATTATCCCACGACACCCACTTTTTTTTACTTTTACCATTAACCTCCCCCCAAAAAAATGTACTCATCATACGATTTAAAACTTTAATAATTGATTGGGGAACCTGCAAAACAGCAAATAAATGTAAGCCAAACTAGAAAGCACGTGCCGAAAAAGTATTAGACGGCCACCTGATGAGAGTAGCTTCATTTTCCAACCACTAATTTTTTTCCAAACTTTATTAACCATTTCCTCCAAATGCACATGCTTTAGACACCCCAAAAAGATCGAAACCCCTAGATATTTAAAGGGAAAGGAACCTTCTGAGAACCCTGTCAGTCTTTTTAGGGCTCTCTTACGAGCAACATAAATTTTTGAAGAAAAATATATGGTTGTTTTCTGTTTATTAATCATTTGACCCGACCATGCTTCATACTTTTCAAATACCAATAAAAGTTCCCTAACAGATTTTTTACCCCGATTCAAAAAAATCACAATGTCATCTGCATACATAAGGTGGGAGATCTGAGGAGTACCTCTAGGTTGGGAGAAATTACCAATCTTGTGTGATGACACACTCTGCTTCAAAAGACGAGAAAGAACTTCCTGAATAATAATAAAAAGATAAGGCGATAATGGGTCCCCCTAACGTAACCCACGACCACCTTGGAAGAAACCTCTCATCGTTCCATTAAGCAAGACAGAATACCAAATATTCGAAATACAAGCACGAATTAAATCACAAAAAGAAGGAGAAAATCCAAAACAACGAAGAACCTCCAATAAAAAATTCCAATCTACTCGATCGTATGCTTTAGCCATATCAACTTTAATCATAATATTTCCTCCATGAGTGTCCTTGTTCAGGGAATGAACCATTTCCTGAGTAATACTAATATTCTCAAAAATATTCCTCCCAGGTATAAAAGCACCTTGCTCAAGGGATATTAATTTGGGAAGAAAATTTGCCAGACGATTTACAATAATTTTTGAACAAATTTTATAAAAAACCGAACACAGACTTATAGGCCTAAATTTGTCGAAACCAGTAGGCACATCTGTCTTCGGAATTAGCACAATAAAAGAAGCCAAAAAGAACCTCAGAAGCTTTTTGAAAATAAAAAATTCAAAAACGGCTGCAAAGACATCCATTTTAATCACCTCCCAACAAGTTTTAAAAAAACCTGCTCCAAAACCATCAGGCCCAGGAGAACTGTTTATAGGAATCGAAGAAAAAGCCTCCTTTACTTCATCCAATGAAGGCATACAACCAAGACATGTACAATCCTCAACATCAATAATTGGCGAAATCAAATCTGATAAATCGGGAAGTACTCGTGCCTGGTTAGTATTTTTAAGAAAGTCCGTAAAATACACAACAGCCCCATTATGAATTTCCTCTGGCGAATTAAACTCAATCCCATCCAGAGTTCTCATCCCTTTGATTCTTTTACGTCGTTTATTGGCTAACCATACATGAAAAAAATTTTGAATTACGATCACCGTCCATATTCCATTTTATTTTTGCCATTTGAGTTAATCTGATATCTTCCCTACGTCTCCAAGAACACAATTCATCCGAAGCCACCACAAGCTCCCTCTCGGCTTCAATATCCCACTCTCTTTGCAGACATCCTTCCAGACCCTCAACCTTTGCTTCCAAAGATTCAATATGGGCATTAGTCCTCCCAAACACTCGCTTATTCCATTCTCGAAGAGCCACTTTAACCTTTTTAAGCTTACAAGCAAGAATGACAGGCCCCGTTCCAACCACCGGCATAAACCACACCTGTTTAACAAAATCAATAAATTCTAGATGTTCAACCCACATTTGTTGAAATCTAAATGGAGGAGGACCATAGGAATAAGGATCCTTAATAAATTCAACCAGCATAGGGCAATGATCCGAAGTCGTCCTTGGTAAGTACGAACAAGAGGCCGTAGGGAACAAAGACAATAAATTTGCATCCAATAAAACACGATCCAACTTAGCCCAAGCTCTAGCTAAACCACTCTGGCCATTACACCAAGAAAAATTACTACCATGTGCACTTAAATCAATTAAACCACCCTCATGGATCCATTGGTTAAAATCATCCATCATCGCTATTGGCCTAGGACGACCACCCCGTCTTTCCGAATTCGTACGAATAATATTAAAATCGCCAGCAAACAAACAAGGATCCTCATTCATACTATTCCACCTCAAGTCCTCCCATAGAACCCGCCTATCCATCATATTACACTTTGCATAAATAAAATTAGCCAAAAATTTAAATTGACCCTCAACTATCCTTAGAGACAAAAACTGTGAGGTCATCCGCATAATCTGTACATTTAAATCATTCATCCACAAGACCCATATTTTCCCACCAACTTCTTCATTAGAAATTAGATTATCAAAATGAAGAGTCCGCATGTATGCTTGAGCTTTAACAAAATTCTGGAAAGGCTCCATTAAGACAATCATCTTACAATTCAACTTTCTTTGCAATATTTTTAAACGACCCATAGAGGAACCTAGTCCCCCAATATTCCACACCAAAATAGAACCTATCATAGGGACAATTTTGTGGCTCGAGTAATCACTCGATTAGAACTCCTAATATTCTGAAATTTTTTTCGTATATTTTCTCTTCCCAGTTTCTTCCTCTATGTCCGAGTGATACTCCTTATCCTGCGAAAAAACTTCTGCATGAAAATCAAGTTCCGGATCCGATAGTGACCCTTCTTCCAAACAAAAGGCATCATCAGTCCGCTGGGACTCTTCCGTAAGCATTGTTTCCACCACCGCCAAAGACTCTATTTCTGTGACCTGCTCAGTCTCTAGCCTCACTGCATCCGATTGCAAACTATCATCATTTTGCCTCACCTCAGCAAGACTCTCCGTATTAACTGCATCTCCAATTTCTGTTTCCACTACTAACTCCTCAAGCATCAAAGTAGAACCAGAGGCCCCTAAAACCAAATTAACATCCGCGTACTCTGCATCTACGTTTTCTACATTAAGACTTGGAAAAGCTAAAACCATAGACCCAGGAGCCAACTTGGATTGGTCTTCCACCCCAGGTTCCTCCATAAATGGTTCTTTAGGCTCTTCCAATACTAATTCTCTAGGCTCTTCCATTTCTTGTTCTTTATCATCATCTTTAGGTTGTTGCCGAACCCAAGTTTTCTTTTCTGGTTTTTTTTTTCCAGACCGACATGTACTCACATTGTGCCCCTGGATTTTGCATATAGAACAGAAAGCAGGCAGTGTTTCATACACAATCTCCTGCTTTCTGCTGGAACCCAACCCCGACATTCCAATCCAAAAATGGGAAATAGGCTCAATGGCCGCATCCATCTCCACACAGAGACGCGCACCATCAGTGCGAGTCGCACAACGTGTGGGATTATCACGCCTAATAAATCTACCGATTGGAGCTGTAAAGATTTTTAAGTAAAGATTCATGATAAAAGTTAGGAGGCAAACCTGGTAAAGCAATCCAAACCGGCACAATTGATGGTTCTTCCTCCTCCTTAAATTCTGGCGTCCAGTGGAAAGCGCGATAAGGAATACCGTCCATATCGCACACCTCCCTTGATAAAGCTTTCATGCAGTCCTCCTCTGAAACCAAACGAACAAAAACATTTCTTGGACGCCTCATGGTTGATACAACTGGAGTACCTTCCAGTCCCCATTGATTCCGAATGAAACTTCGGATAGCATCCAAAGATGGCCGGTCGCAGAGGAACTTCAGAACTATTGAGAACCTGAATGGTTCTGCCGAACGGAATATCTCCTCCTTGGATAACTGAGAGAAAAGTTCTCCATCCTTGGTTTTTGGCGCACGATGAAACACAACCAACTCAGGAAGAGGCTGAGGGACCACCGAGACTAAATCTACAAAACGTCTACCAACTTCATCAGCGGCTGCCATGCATGGTTCCTTAGTTTTCTCTATGCTATATCTATGTTATGGCTACCATCAAATACGGGTTGTTTCTGAAGATGTGCCCAAGATGGTCTTTCGTACACATGAAGGCCACTACGAATTTTTGGTAATGCATTTTGGGCTTACCAATGCCCCCCTCCACCTTTCAAGGGCTCATGAACACAGTTTTCAAACCATTTTCTGAGGAGATTTGTATTGGTTTTCTTTGATGACATCCTAGTATACAGCAAGTGCATGGAGGATCATCTTGGCCACTTAAAATAGGTCTTAAGGACCCTTCATAACCACTACCTATTTTCTAAGAGATCTAAGTGTCTATTTGGGGTACTAGAAGTTGGATATTTGGGCCATATTGTCACGGGTATGGGGGCAATAGCTTTTCTTAGCAAAGCTTTAAAGCGCAAGGCCTTAAACTTATTCACTTATGAAAAAGAGTTTTTAACTCTGATCACAACAGTTCATAAGTGGCACCCATATATGTTGGGCCAAACCTTTAAGATCAAGACAGACCAACAAGCACTCAAATACTTATTGGAGCAAAAAGTGGGCACATTGGCCCAACAAAAATGGATTACTAAACTCCTGGGGTTTGATTTCACCATCGATTACAATCAAGAGAAGGAAAACAAAGTTGCAGATGCCTTGTCTAGAAGACATGAAAATGATCATAGTATAGAAGGCTCCCTGGCAATTATTACCTTCCCTACCCACTGTGGATTGAGGTACTGAAGGGCACTTATGCAGCTTCTCAAGAACTACAAGAATTATTGTCAAAGTTTAATTCAGGTCAAGAGCTTCCTAAGGGTTACTCTATTTAGCAAGGCTTAATCTTAAAGAAGGGGAGAATAGTGGTGGATTCACAATCTGCCTTTAAGGGCAAGGCTCTAAAGTTTATACATGATGACCCTCATGCAGGTCATTTAGGGTTTCTTAAAACATATCTGCGTGCCAAAAGGGACTTCTTTTGGACAAGAATTAAGAAAGATATAAAAAAGACAATGCGTGAATGTGACATCTATCAGGCCAATAAAAATGAGATTGCCCCCTATCCTGGCCTACTCCAACCACTTCCTATACCTAATCAAGTGTGGGAAGCCATTTTATCTCGATTTTGTGGAAGGTTTACCTAAGTCCCAAGGGGCTACTGTTATACTAGTTGTGGTGGATTGACTGACCAAGTATGGTCATTTCGTTGCTCTCTCTCATCCTTATACTACAATGGTGGTGGCTCAAAAAAATTTTCAGGAAGTTTGCAAGCATCATGGCAAGCCCAAGGCCATAGTCTCAGACAGAGATCCTATATTTCTCAGCTCCTTCTGGAAATCTCTCTTTGAAATGCAGGGATCTACATTGAACTATAGCTCAACATATAACCCTGAGACTAATGGCCAAACAGAGGCCCTGAACAAAAACCCTAGAAGGATACCTTAGGTGCTATGCAGGGGCTAAGCCTAAGACTTGGGCTCAGTGGTTAACCATGGCTCAATACTGGTATAACACATCTTATCACTCAACTACTAAGGTATCACATTTGAAGCCCTATATGGCTACTCTCCTCCTAAGCTAACTACTTACATCCCCGGCACTACCCCAAATGCTTCAGTGAACAACCATTTATGCACCAGAGAACAACTTAAGACTCTACTCAAGCACAAGCTTATAGCAGCCCAATCAAGGATGAAACTTTATGCTGATAAAAGACGTATATATAGGGAATTTTCAGTGGGAGACTATGTTTACCTCCATTTACAACCTTACCGCCAGAAGTTAGGGGCTACTCGACAGAACCTAAAGTTCTCTCCGCATTTCTATGGCCCTTTTCGTGTACTCCAACGTCTTGGCCAAGTGGCCTACAAGCTTGATCTACCCCCAAACTCATGGATCCACCCAGTTTTTCACGTTTCATGTCTGAAATGAAAACTCGGGGCTCAGATCTGCCCTTTACCAAGCCTTCCACCCATTAATATCGACGATGAAGTTTCGCCAGAGCCTGAGGAAATTGTTGATAGGCATTTGAAGAAAACGAGCCATCGTGCCACCAACGAGGTGTTAATCAAATGGGTCGATACTGGCCATGAGGATGACAACTGGAGTCATCGTGGAAGTTGTGAGCCCTTTACCCACACCTTGTGGGCAAGGTGCTCTAAGGAAGGAGGATTGCTAGGGTTCTCTGAGGGAGATAGGATGAAGACAAAGGGAGAGCTCGAAGGTAAGGGAAGGAACATTCGGGAACTATGTCTAACTGAAGTGGAAGTTAGGGTTATGAGGAAACTCAATACGCACCGTTTTGTGTTAAGCTCGGAACGAACCATTTGTGGCAAGAAGGATATGCACCGTTTGAGTTAAGAAGGCTTGTCGTTCTGCTCATAGAGGAATTTCGTTTCATTGTATTTTACAGCACTGTCATTTTATGTCATTTTCAATATATGTTGTATTTCCTTTCTATTGTAATAAAGACACGTGTAAGAAGCTTAGTAGAGTAGTTTGTTAGGACTGCGTGGGTATGTAAACCGTAAAGGCAATGGTAGAGACTCATCTGGAAAAATTTGGAAGAATCTATTTGCTTTTGGAGGTTAAGGGATCCCTCAAAGAATCCTGATGGCAATTTGTGATTTATAGTTGCCTTTTGTCAAACCCAGACCCTTACATCTCCACAACCATTGGATTCTTCAAAAAGAAAAAAAAAATGGCTTAGTCTTCAGATGGGCAACCAATCCAGAAGGTGTGGTGGAATCTCATTATGCCCATTTACATGTGACACCTAGAGCAGGTACATCTTCCAACCAAATCAGAAGGGTCAAGGCGTGGGCGTGGACGAGGTTGGACTCCTTCTCTCATGTCCCTTCTAAAGTGGCTATTGGTGTAATCTCTTGTCTAATTGATCTTTCTAGCATTGAATAGGCTTAATAGGAGCTTATCATTTTCTGGAGATTGAGCAGACCTTCAAAGCTGAGAAAGTCCTTCAAGTTCTTTTTCGATGTAAGCATGTCTATTTGATATTCATCCACGTGCTCCTAAGCCCACTTGGTAATCTTTGGAGTCCCGTATTTCCCCTTAGCGAATAGAATGGGAGGAAATAGTGTATTTATATATATATATATATATATATATGTGCTTAATGGATGACAAGCACAAGAGGTTTTGAGGTTTTAGTTGATGTTACTAAAGGTATAACTGAGGTACTACTTCTTAATAGACTAGATATAGAATTTGGACGAGTACAATTGGAGAAAGGCGCGATGAATACAGAAAAATCATAACCCACAAGTCTTGGATCGTTGTAGTGTTTCAATTTTGAGGATTATTAAAAAAATGAATAGTCAAAGATCCCGAGAGAAGTGCAGTAAACGAGGAAAGAATGGACAAATAGCACTCATAAACTAGTGTAATGGAAGTATGGGACAAAAGTAGGTGTACTATGAAGGCACGACTTGAATTTTTCATGAATTGGGTATAAAATTGAGGACAATAGATTTGTACTACAATTGGCAATTAGTGCGCGAACGTGTATACATAAAGGATTAGGAGATATGTGAAGTATAAGATCAACCAAAATTGTAAACGATTAAAATCTTTCAATATTAAGTTTGTGGAGCAAACCCTCCAAGGCCAACCTCACATTGACAGCCAAAAGGAAAAAAAAAAAAAAAAAAAGAGTAAAAACAGAGTCTCTCTGTAGATGGAATCTCTCCAAAATTCAAATTCATCAACAAATGTCAACTGCCTTTGGAGAGGACATCCCGAACGGTTAGCCCCCACATGGGCCTGGACCTTTGCTCTAGCCTAAAGCATGCTCCATTACCAAAAACCCAATGTTATCAAGAAGACCCAGGCCACTACAAATACCGACTGGATTACCACCCAGCGACAATGAAGGATAAGAACGGTTATCATTTGAAGTCAAATAAGGGATAAACCTCCATCTCCAAATTTGAATTCGAATAATGGATAACTATTATCACCTAAGGAACAAAGGCAGTTCAGGGAGCTCTATATAAGGAGAGAACCCAGGTACGTAAAAGGGATCGGATTCTGGAGAATTACAATAATTATTTTCAATAACTGACTTAGGTATCAAAGGCTTTCTATCGAACCCCTAAGCCATCTACTCTTTGGTTGTAGGCGATCGTGTTGTGGCGGCGGTGAAACACGTCCAAAATAGTTGGCGCCATTTGTGGGATCTCTACGTCTCACAATCAGCGTACTTTTCACATGCCCACCACCACTAGGTCTCAGGCAACTTGAGATCAAGGGAGAAACTTCACAGAACATGAAAGGAAGATTTGCGAAAATGGAGGAGATGATAAAGAAGCTTACCATAGAAGTTGATTCACTGCGAAAGGAGATTGAGGCTCTGAAATCATGAAATGGGCTGTCAAGAGAGGATGCGACACCCAGTCAGGTTGACAGGGTAGAGATGGAAGCAAACCGAGCGGGTGTTGGTAAGGGCTCGAGAGAGGTGGAGGGCTCCGCTAGCATGGAGGAGCTCAAGGAAGAGTCGTGGTAGTCAGGGGAGGTGCTCGGTGGGGATAGAACTGACGCACGGCGGTGCTAGGGCCATTGGTGGCGGTAAAACTGTGTGAAACCCATTTATGGGTAGTGTGTGTGTGTGCGACGAAGAGGGAGAGGGAGGTTCGTGGTGGCTGGGTTCGGTAGAGGGTGGCTAGGGAAGACTCGTGGTGGTGCTCAATGGCCTAGGTGACCGCGTACGGCGGTGCAAGGGGCTGTGCATGGTGAAGCCATGCGTGAGGAGCTATGAGGCTAAGGGCAGCGCACGGCGGCGCCGGGCTGGGCTGAGGGAGAGGGGGCGTGCAGTGTAAGCTGAAGGGAGAGGGAGAGGGAGGAGAGAGAGGGAAAAGGGAAAGTAAGGGAGAAAGAGAGAGGGCTTGGGTATTTAATCTAGGCCCTTCATCTTGGGATCTTCAAAATGATCTAACGGTGGGGAATTAAAACACTGATTTAAAATGCGTAAACATTAACTTAACTAAAAGCACTTAGAGGAATTAAGATAGAATATTATTTAAACTAAACTTTAGTTTATAAAATAATATTCCTTCATCATTAATAAAATGATGAAGTCTTATTTAATATCTTTAAGAGAATGAAACCATCTAATTAATTAGAGTTTTCAACATAATTTAAATTCCATAATATTTTAAACAACTGAAATCATTTTAATAAAATGATTTTCTACAATTTTAATATTTTTGGAGCTCTTCAAAGATATTATAATTGTCTTAATTAAAATCATACTTTGTTCAATAACACTGGAAATACCCCATATAAATATTTCTAGAGCATTTAAAACATTCGAGGGTTCTAAAACACCGGCTTACTTTAGAAATCACATAATATCTTTAAAACACGCCATCAAGATTCGACACACATAACGAGACTCGTGGTGGTGCTCAATGGCCTGAGTGACCGCGTATCGCAGTGCAAGGGGCCGCGCATAGTGAAGCCATGCGTGAGGAGCTGTGAGGCTAGGGGCAGCACACGGCGGCGCCGGGCTGGGCTGAGGGAGAGGGGGCGTGCAGTGTAAGCTGAAGGGAGAGGGAGGAGAGAGAGGGAAAAGGGAAAGTAAGGGAGAAAAAGAGGGGGCTTGGGTATTTAATCTAGGCCCTTCATCTTGGGATCTTCAAAACGATCTAACGGTGGGGAATTAAAACACTGATTTAAAATGCGTAAATATTAACTTAACTAAAAGCACTTAGAGGAATTAAGATAGAATATTATTTAAACTAAACTTTAGTTTATAAAATAATATTCCTTCATCATTAATAAAATGATGAAGTCTTATTTAATATCTTTAAGAGAATGAAGCCATCTAATTAATTAGAGTTTTCAACATAATTTAAATTCCATAATATTTTAAACAACTGAAATCATTTTAATAAAATGATTTTCTACAATTTTAATATTTTTGGAGCTCTTCAAAGATATTATAATTGTCTTAATTAAAATCATACTTTGTTCAATAACACTGGAAATACCCCATATAAATATTTCCAGAGCATTTAAAACATTCAAGGGTTCTAAAACACCGGCTTACTTTAGAAATCTTACAATATCTTTAAAAACACACCATCAACATTCGACACGCATAACAAGACTCGTGGTGGTGCTCAATGGCCTGGGTGACCGCGTACGGCGGTGCAAGGGGCCGTGCATAGTGAAGCCATGCGTGAGGAGCTGTGAGGCTAGGGGCAGCACACGGCGGCGCCGGGCTGGGCTGAGGGAGAGGGGGCGTGCAGTGTAAGCTGAAGGGAGAGGGAGGAGAGAGAGGGAAAAGGGAAAGTAAGGGAGAAAAAGAGGGGGCTTGGGTATTTAATCTAGGCCCTTCATCTTGGGATCTTCAAAACGATCTAACGGTGGGGAATTAAAACACTGATTTAAAATGCATAAACATTAACTTAACTAAAAGCACTTAGAGGAATTAAGATAGAATATTATTTAAACTAAACTTTATTTTATAAAATAATATTCCTTCATCATTAATTAAATGATGAAGTCTTATTTAATATCTTTAAGAGAATGAAACCATCTAATTAATTAGAGTTTTCAACATAATTTAAATCCCATAATATTTTAAACAACTGAAATCATTTTAATAAAATGATTTCCTACAATTTTAATATTTTTGGAGCTCTTCAAAAATATTATAATTGTCTTAATTAAAATCATATTTTGTTCAATAACACTGGAAATACCCCATATAAATATTTCCAGAGCATTTAAAACATTCGAGGGTTCTAAAACACCGGCTTACTTTAGAAATCACATAATATCTTTAAAAACACGCCATCGAGATTCGACACGCATAACGAGACTCGCTGTGATGGCCCGAGTTTCGTCTAGGTTTGGCCCTTAGAATTGTTCTAGGTTGCCATAGTATTTTAGGAACCTTAGAAGCCTTTGATGTAGTAACTTAAGCCCAAGAGAATGGTGGCTCTAGTTTACTTAAGGATTTTGACCCTTACTTGGAAATTTAGGTCCAAAGGTTTAGGCCCATGATCCAATTCTAAATTTGCTAAGTGTTTTATGACTCAGGAATGTGAAAGTGGGCTCAGGGGGAAAAGAGGTGTAGGAAAGCACCCAGATGGGCTTACACGCCCAGCCCATTGCTTTTTGTCCAGAAATCGAGTTCCAAGGTAGGTTTCTTGGAAAGGGGGAAGGAGCCTAGGGAAGTGAAATGGTACTTTCTAGAAGCTTTGCATAGGAAACTGAAGGGAGGCCTTTGGGATTTCAAATTTTGTTAGGTTTTGCCCTGTGTCAAGCATGCACCAAGGTTCTAGAAGATTTTTGGATGAGACTTTTTGTCAAGGACAACTTTGCCCCTAGGATTTTCGGCTAGCATACCCCCAAGTATTCCATTTGCTTGCCACTTGTCACTTAGTGCATTTTGGATCAATGAAATGTGAAGGGTCACCGAGGGAATGAACTTTGGGAAGATGAAGCAACACCTTGGGAACTGAAAGTGATAGGGACGGCTAGGGCTATGGCACACGCCCATGCCACTTGTCCTCCATGCAAGAGTCTTTTGTTGGGAATAGGAAAGGTCATGCACAGTTTACCAAGTTACCCCTTGAGAAGATGTTGACTTGTTAAAGGAAAGAAAGGGTATAAGAGGGAAATGTGATTTTCGGCCAAGGAGGGAAGCCCACACGCTACCTCCAAGAATTGCCCCTTCCCAATGCAATCTAGTGGGGAACTCCAAGAGGTTTTCGGTTTTTGAGAGAGGAAGAAGAAGGAACCTTGCCACTTGTCTCTCATGCAAAGGTTTTGATTCAAACAAGGAGTGAAGTGAAGGGTCACTATATAAAGAGAAGGGTACACGCCTAGGAGGCTTTTCCCTTGCCATTTTTTGGATTCTTGCATGAGTTTCCACTCTCTTCACACAATTCTCTCAAGTTCCTTTGAAAGCTCTCTCTCATTTTTCTTGTGTTTTCTCACCAACCAAACAAGAAAGATCCTTGCAAGATAAGGATTTGGGCACTATCCAAGGATTTGCAAGATAAGATTCGGTTTTCCTAAGTCTTGCTCACACACACAAATCTTTTCTGAATCCAAAAATGAGATTTAAATCTCATTACGTTATGAGAAATGATAGAACACCCACTTTCTATTATTTTCATGGAAAATAACCTAGGGTTTCTCTTAGAAACCCTTGAGACCGAATAGTGAAGGGGGAATTTATCCTCCATGTTTCAACCATCACATATATTATTGGCTACTTTAGGTTTTGTTCTACCTTATGTGTGAAATGAACAAGGTTTTAACCTAATAACTCTAGAAGCCGACTGGTTTAAGACCAAGTGATGCCCTAGAAATACACACATGCACTCAAGAACATGAGTTAGGGTCTTAGATGCTCTTTCTAATATGGTATGTTCGGATTTTCAGCTTGCTAGTGTTTCTTTACAAGGGTTTTGTAAGTATACACTCAACCTACTCTTGATTAACACTTGTATATGATTGTGTAAATCTTTTCATTTCCATGTTTGTTTTGGCTATTATTTCTTGATTACTTGCTTGATTATGTTAATATGATCTTACATCAATCTATGGAAGGAATTATATGCTTTGAAATTGTGATGAATATGCCATGAAATACTTGTATATGTTTAAGTTTTCACATGTTAAGAATGATGGAAGGTGTATCATGATATTTCGGCCATAACATGTCTTGAATGATTCGGATCTTGGTCAAATGTTATGATTTCATGCTTTGTTTTACTAAACTATGATTTCTATGTTATTTGATTGAAGTTTGGAACATGTTTATGTGATGAATCTTCATGTTTTTGTGCCTATGAGTTTCAGCCTAAGCAAGTTTTTATGGTTCTATGCACATGTTTTAATATCTATCATGGTTTATGTGATCATGCTATGAAATGAATATGTTATGCTTCGTTGTTATATGCAAGGAATCTCATATGTCATAGGTCATGCATAAGTAAGCATGTTTAAGTCTCATGTCACATGCATTTGGGGAAAAAATGTTTTCAAAGTGTTTTCAAAGAAGTGTTTCAAAAGTGTTTTTGACGAAAATGTTTTCAAAGAAAAAGTTTTATTAAGACCCCAAGTGCTAGGGCAAGGAAATGTCCTTGTGGAACTCCTCTGTCCACTCTGAAGTGCTTAAGAATGGAGTGGTAACCCCTAGGTCAACGAAGAATAGTCGACGAGCCTCGAGTGGATTCTTTTTAAAGAATGCCAGAGTGAGATCACGAGGCCATTGATCGAGAGATCACGTGTATACTTGAATTCATCGCCAAGTTCAAGAGTCATAACAACCAGGACAAGGACAAGGCTTTAGAGAAGTGCGTGAAGCCCGAGTCTTCTTGAAGAGTACGGGAGTATAAGTGTTTTGTGGAAAGAAGGAAAAAAGAAGAAGGCAATAGCATTGTGGCCAACTTTTGTGGACTCATGTTTCTTTTGTGGGAATCCCGTGTTTTGGAAAATTTAAAATTATGCTTCATGCTTATTGGTAGGGCTGCAAATGGTCCAGTCAGGTCCGGTCCGGTAATGGACCGAATATTTTTGATCCTTCATTTTTCAAGACCGGACCGGACCGAACATCCAAAGGGACCGAATCGGACCGATAGAGGACCGGACCAAGATATCGGGCCGGTCGGGTCTGGTCCGGCCTTTTTTTTTCTTTTTCTTTTTTAAATAATTAATAAAAAAAATTATTTAAAATACTAAATTAAATTAAGTGACTTATTAATGTGGATTATGTAACAAACTCAATAAAAAAAATATTTAATATAGTCAATGATAATAAATTAGATGAAAAGTATATTATTAATTTATATATTTACTATATAATTAACTAATTAATATTATACATTTGTTAATTCATAGAATATTAACAAGTGTTAATAACATATTTAAAATTTTATATTGTTAACCGTGGACCGGACCGAAACTTTTCGGTCCTCTAAAATGTGGACTAGACCGGACCAGTCTCAGTCTCGGTCTCGTCTGGTCCGGACAGAAACGGTCGGTCCGTTCGGTCCGACCGGACCGTTTATCACCCCTACTTATTGGGATATTTTGCTTTTAAGGCCAATGTTTATGTTCTGGGACAATGATTTAGGTTATGATATTAGTTTATGGTGCCATATGCTTTGCAATTGCTTATCGCGTTGCTTAGTTATCCGACTTTTATTAATTTTTCTGCTGCATTGTTATTGCATACTGCTAGTGTACTTAGGTGCATAGCATATTATCTGTCATGTACGAGGGGTGTGTAACTTTGTGTTACATGTCCCGATGTCTCGGTCACCATCCAATCCCAAGCGGGGGTTGGGGGCGCCACACTCGCAGTCTAATTTGCTTACGTCAGTAAGAATGAGAGGGTGTTACAAGAGATGAAGTCACCCACGAATCTGAACGAAGTGCAAAAGCTGGCGAAAAGATAGCAGCTCTCAATAGGTTTGTATCTCGATCTACAAATAAATGTCTTCTTTTCTTTCAGATGCTTAAGAAAGCATAAGATTGGGACACCAGGTGCGAGGAGGTGTTTACCCAGCAGAAGGAATATTTGGTTAACCCGCCATTACTCAGCCACACCAAGAAAGGAGAACCAATGTCGTTGTACCTGGCAGTGACCCCAAACGCTGTATCCACTGCATTGGTACGAGAAGAAGGGAAGGAACAAAAACTGGTGTATTACGTAGGCAGGGCCCTGAGAGGGGCTGAGGCTAGGTATCCAAAGGTTGAGTTAGTCGCCTTCATCGTGGTGGTAGCAACAAGGCGATTACGGCCTTCTTTCCAAGCCCATCCGATAAAGGTGATTACCTCATCACCTCAGCAAAAAGTGTTGTAGAAACTGGACACCTCGGGATGGCTGGTCAAGTGGTCAATCAAACTAAGTGAGTATGACATCAGTTACATACCAAAAAGCGTTGTGAAACGGCAGATCCTGGCCGACTTTGTGGAAAAAAATTTCAATTTCCAAGAAGAAATCCCTAAGTCACCCAAGAAGAACCCTTGGCAAGTGTATGTGGATGGATCATCCTGCCGAGCAGGGGGAGGAGTTGGTGTGTACATGGTGACAAACAAAGGGGACTAGATTTCTAAGTAACAAACAACGAAGTCGAATTTGAAGCAGTGCTCGTCAGTTTAGCAACAATAAGGGTGTTAGGAGGCGAGGAGATTCAAATGAAAGCCGATTCGCAGGTAGTACTCGGGCAGATCATCGGGGAATATTTGGCAAGGGGGATCAAACTAATAAAATATCTCCACCAGGTTCAGGAGCAGTGCAAATGCCTCAACTACTTTTGAATCGAGAAAATACCTCGAGGAGATAATTTCAAGCCTGATCGGTTGGCATGAGCAACCTCAGCAAAGCAAGAAGAGCCATTGCAGTGGAAAGTTGATCTATGAACAGTAGGCAATCCAGCCGTAGGAGAGGAAAGTTTGCGAATTGGAGAGAGTATGCCAGGATGGACTGACGAAATAAGAAAGTATTTGGAGATGGATGATCTTCCCCCATCCCGAGAAGAGGAAAGGAAGTTAAAAAGCAGGGCGACCCAGTTTACTATGGTAGACGGGGTGGTTTACAGGCGAGGTTTTTCAAACCCGTTGTTAAGATGTGTAACAAAGGAAAAAGCAGAATATGTGATGAAGGAAATACATGAAGGGATATGCGGGGGTCATTCGGGAGGATGATTACTAGCCGCAAAGATTGTAAATGCGGGATATTCTTGGCCAAACATGCTCAAAGATGCAAAGACGTTTGTAAAAAAGTATGTCCAATGCCAGATTCATGCACCAGTGTCGAATGCACCTCCCAATGAGTTACGATTCATCATCGTAGCCGTCGACTACTTTACGAAGTGGGCAGAAGCTGAGGCAATGGCAACAATAACAGCCCAAAGTGTGACGAAGTTCCTGTTGAAGGAGTAGTATGCAGATTCGGGATACCTCAGTGTATCATTTCTAACAACAGAAGGCAGTTCGATTCCGAACACTATCGCCAATGGTGTGCGGAGCTAGGAATCAAGGTCAAGAACTCTTCCCCAAGCCACCCCCTAGGCGAACAGGCAAGTTGAAGCATCCAATAAAACCATCGAGGGAATATTGAAAAAGAAGATAGGCAACAGAAAGGGATTGTGGGCCGACAAACTCTCGGAGACTTTATTAGCTTACAGGACAACACCGAAAACCTCAACGGGCGAAACACCTGTCGCCCTAGCGTATGGAAGTGAGGCCATGGTACCAATGGAAGTTGGGCTACCAAGCTACAGAAGAGAAAGCTTTGATCCATACACGAATGTGGCAGGGTTGGAAGAAAACCTAGATCTGTTGGAGGAGATAAGGACGGATGCAGAGGCCAGAGTGACAACTTCTAAAAAGAAGGCAGAGCAATACTTCAACAAGAGAATAAGGCCTAGATGGTTCAAAGTTGGCGATTTAGTGCTGAAGGACACCACGGGAGAAGAAGGAAAGTTAGGCCAACAATGGGAAGCTCCTTATGTTGTAGTAGCAAGCCACAGACCGGGAGCTTACCATCTCAAAGATGTCGTGGGGCGTGAACTACCCCACCCTTGAAATGCAAAGCATTTACAAAAGTACTACGTCTAAGGGGAAGATATGTAAATTTTTACTTTTACTGATTTACTTATCGATATCATTTTCAATAAGAGTAATTCTACTCTTAGGCCAGTTTACCCTCCAACACCACACACTAATGATGTGGCAAACCCGGTTTCTTAAAAATGGTCTAATGCTCAAGTTCCCTCTCTCTCTCCCCCTCCCCCCCTCCCTCCTTTGCTCTCCCTCTTCCCTGCCGAAACCTTCTTCTCCACCCCCCCCCCCAAACCACTACCACGTTGACTTTGCTCTTCCCCCTCCCTCTGTCGAATCCCTCTCCCCTCCAGTGTGATACCCTGCTCCTTCTTCTTACGTACGGTCCTTCCTTCTTACGTACGCTTCTTCTTTCTGACGTATGTTTCATCTTTATGACGTAAGCAAATCCCGAAAGCAGAGATTATGTGATCATCTGCCTTTCCCATTAGCGACTGCGAGCCATGTTATGCGTGTCGAACCATGATGGTGTGTCTCGAAAGATATCGTGTGACTTTTAGGGCTCACCCAGTGTTTTAAATATGCTGGAAATATTTATGAAGAGTATTTCCAGTATTATTGAATTAAGATTTGATCTTCAATACGACAATCATAATATTCTTGAAGAGCGCCAAAAATATTATAATTGCCGGAAATCATTTTAATATTATTATTAAAATGATTTCAATTATTTAAGATATTATGAGATTTAAATTATGTTGAGAGCTTTTATTAATTAAATGGTTTAACCCTTTTAAATATGTTAAGTAAGACTTCATCATTTTATTAATGATGAAGAATATTATTTTATAAACTAAAGTTAATTTAAAATAATATTCTACCTTAATTTCTCTAAGCGCTTTTAATTAAGTTAATATTTACGCATCTTCAAATCAGTATTTTAATTCCTCGTCGTTAGATCGTTGTGTAGATCCCCAGACGAAGGGACTGGGTTAAATACCCAAACCCCCTCTCTTTCCCTCTCATTTCCCCGTAACCCTCTCTCTCCTCCCTCTCTCATTCGGCGTACGTAGTACGCATCTCCTCCACGCCGAAGCATCCAACGCACAGCCCGGCACCGCCGTGCTTCGCCAGGCCACACCGCCGGCACCATTCCCTACTCTCCCCCCGGCGAGCTTAACCATGGCAGCCCCTCCCCCTCACGCTCCCTCTTCCTCTCCGTTGGAAGCACAAGGCCCGTATGGGCTTGGTGCGTGTAGCGCCGCCGTGCGCCGCCCAACAGCTCCACCTCCACCACCATCGACCTCTTCCCACGCCGGCGACCCCTCACCGGCAAAGTCAGCCCCTCCCATGCAGCCACCTTCTCTCCACCGCACACACGCACGCACGAAACCCATTTATGGGTTTCGCACGGCTTCAAGGCCACCGACAGCCTCTAGTGCCGCCGTGCGCAACACCCACGGCCACTATGGACCTCCTCTCCCCTTCCCCGAGCTCCTCCACGTGACCCAAGGCCCATAGCCTCTCCCCCAACACACGGGTTCTTCCCTCTCTCGCGCACGGGTTGCACACCGTGCACCGCCACCCACGGCTAGTAACCACCACCTCCAGCCTCCTCAGGCCACCACGAGCCATTCCAAGACCACACCTAGCTATACAAACGCCTAAACAGTTACCATATGTGGGTTAGCCGCCACGTACGACTCTTCCGACATCATCAGCTATGACGGTCAACGAGCAACGCACGGGTTATCCCGTCGATGGTATAACTCTCTATCCCTCGTTAATTATGTTAGATATTGATTAGTTGACTAGGTTGTGGACTGTGCTGTTAATATTAATAGAGTTGTGGCATTGTGATGTGGAGTTGTGTGATGAAGTGTTGGGCATTCTGTGTAGTGAAGTGTTGGGCTTATCTGTGTTGTATGGAGGTGCATTGTGCCGTGTAGTGTACTGTGAAGTGTTGGGTGTATTGTGAAGTGTTGTGAACTGTGCTGGGTAATGCAGTTGTGGGGTTTGTGCTGTAATTATGGAGTGGTTGTGCTGTGCAGTGTAGTGTAGTTGTGGGGCATGTGTTGTATGGATGGCGTGGTGTTGTGTGGAATGGGAAGAGTACACGCTGGGTGTACTTTGTGTGTGGTATAATATGAGACAATGAGAGTATATGTAAAATATACCCTCCTGGCGTATTGTGGAACGGGATGAGTACGAGTGGTGTGTATTCCATGTAGTTGAGTGACGCATCATATGGCGAGTATGCCATAGTAATGGTGTGGCGTAGCGTCTGTGAATGGAGTATATGTGAAATGTACTCCATGTGATGGGGCGACATACCATATGGCGTGTATGCCATGATGGTGAGGTGGCATAGCGTATGTGAAGGGAGTACACGAGCAGTGTACTCCATGTAGAGGAGCAAAGTACCATATGGCTATATGCCATAATGGTGATGTGTATGTGGAATGGGACGAGTACACGATGAGTGTACTCTAAGTGGTGCAATGATGTAACGTGTATGGAGTATGTGTGAGGTGTATTCTGTATGGCACAGTGTGTATAAAGGGAGCACATGTAGAATGTACTCCATATGGTGGAGTGACACACCATACGGCGGATATGCCGTAATGGTGATGTGGCAAATAGAGCGAGATAAGTACAAGTGGAGTGTACTTTATGGCGTAGTGCGTGTAAAAGGAGTACATGTGGAATGCACTCCATGTGGTGGATTGATCCTCCATATGGCGTGTATGCCATAATGGTGATGTGGCGTGGTGTATGTGGAACAGGAAGAGTACACGATGAGTGTACTCTATATGGCTTGATGAGTATGAAGGGAGTACATGTGGAATATACTCCGTATGATGGTGGGATGCACCATATGGCGGATATGCCATAATAGTGATGTGGCATGTCGTAGAGATAAGGATGGTTGTGTGATTGATGGGCGTGAAACGTGATAAGTAGTATCGGGAACTGTGGAACAATGTCCCAAAGTAGTATGGCGTAGCCTGTAGTCTGAGGTGGCAAGTGTCACTGTGATGGACTTATGGCTAAGAGTATGCGTGAAGTAGCAGAACAAGTACAAGAGTGCGCAGCGGAAGCATGACTGAGGAATGTCACGAAGTGACATGACTACTGACAGTCGTGCTTGTGATGGGTGAAGTAGTGGAACAAGTGTAAGAGTACGCAGCAGAAGCATGATTGGGCAACGTCACGAGGTGACATGGTTACTGACAGTCGTGACTGCCATGTGGTGAAGTGATAGGGTATGAATGGCGTAATGGGAACGTGACAAAATGTCACGTTGTGTCAGGAGTACGTAAGGAATCGTACTCGTGATGAATTAAGAATTTATGTACCAGAGTGCTGGATAACGCAACAAGGTCACGGTGTAGCTTGGGAGCATTCTCGAGCTGTATGACGTGGCATGAGACATGGTTATGATTGGATTCTTGTCGTGTTAAGTGTTGGGATGAACTGTCAAAGGGACGGGTAGCATGCGGAGCCATGCTAGCCGGGTTAAGAGAATGTTGGTATCGGAGTATGACCATTGCCTTAATCCTAAGGTAAATCATGAGTTCACTTTAGTGGATGAGCACTTGATGCAAGACATGAGTTGGAAGATGGGGTGACCGTAATGGGTCCCCAAAGGTTTTAACATAGTAAAGGGCACGTAAGTGCATGGATAGAAGGAGAGTGTTTCAAGTATAGCATAGTTCTATTTATGGTTAAGTTGCTTATGCATTAGATAGAGAATGACGTTAAGGTTATGTGTATGCATGTGTTGCCATCTGACAAGCATGAATGGACTGCATGACCTGCAAGTAGCATGGAGTCCAGGTAAGTGTTACGTTCATACTCTTCTAGAGTTTTCAAATATACAAGAAACGCTTTTTCCTTAAGATGCTCACGAAAAGAAATGAAAGACGTTTTAAGAAAGAAAATGCTAATTGTTAAAAGGTATAAGTATGTACGGCCCCTCCTTGGCAGCCCCTTTTTACACAACCAAAGTATTAATTGTACGCATGTGAATGGATGACAATACGCTGTATCTATTGTATGTATTTTCTAAGAAAATCCATAAACTGATGAAGATGCATGAAGGGCATGACAACGGATGCTTTTGTGGATCCTACGAACTGACGCACTCATGTGCGCCACGAGGTGACTCTCGTTGATGCCATGAGAGACGACGTTCAAAGGTGACGCTTATGGATGCCACGAAAGCCGACGTTTAAGCCCATGTATGTTCTCAAATGAATTTTTCAAGAATGAACTGTTAAAGAAAAAATAGAACTGAAATGAACTGAAACACGAAAAGACGATTTTTGGGCTTACGCCCCAAACAATGTTTATCCATGAAAAGAAATGCTTTCTCATGAAAAGAAAGGACCGATGAATGAAAGAATGAACCGAATGAAAGCTCCAGCTCTTTCGAGCTAACATGAACGAATGAATGAAAAGCAAAGAAACAAATGAAAGCATGAATGTATGAAGATACGTAACGGCGACATGACTAAAAGGAAAGGGTACCAATGAATGGGCAGATTGCAATGCCGGGTAAATAGTACTGGAAGTGCACCCAGTACTGCCCCCTATGAAAAGGGATTCCCCACCCGTGTCCATGGGCGGAATCCGGGTCCAAAGGAAGACCGCTAACCCCAAACATACGGGACGTAACAGTGTGTACTGGCCTATGAAAGTGATAAAAACGAATGGATGTATGCACGCATGTACGAACGCACGAATGCACGAATCTTTAAGAAATGAAGGCACTGACGGGGGACACGCTTTTAAAGAAAGGAAAGTTTTTTGAAAGAAAAGCCCCGTCCAGTGACGTTTTCAAAAGAACGCACGTGAAGTTTTCACGTGCGTTTTAAGAAATGAATGTATGAATGCACAAATGCACGTTTTTAAGAAATGAATGCATTGATGGGAGAATCGTTTTACGAAGAGGAAGCCCATGTTTAAAAGAGAAAAACCTTGTCCAGTGAAGTTTTCAAACGAACGCACGTATGCACGCACGTAATAGTATGTACGAATGATGAATGCATGAATGAAAACCTATATTGTTATATTTTTAATGGTATGAAGTAATGCTTACGAGTCTTCGACTCATTTTAGTTTTTATGCATGTCCCTCCCCCCTCACAGGAACTGCACGATCAGGACAGACACGGCCCATGGGAAAGAGCACGGAAGTCTAGGCACGAGTTTTAAACGTACGAGACCTTTTTATTTCAAGATTTATGTTTTCCACTTTAAACCTCTTTTATGATAAAAGCACATTTTAAATTATGAACGTGGAGTCTTGCACCCTGGGTATGCAAGTGAAAAGTTTTAAATCGGACGGTAATTCCCGTCGTCCTTTTTATAAAAATATTTTGGAAAAAGTCCTACCATAAGGACAGGCGTTACATCCTGAAACCGGAGTTCAGTCGCTTAACAGAGAGAAAGTGAGCCCAAGTACAATGTTTGAAGTTCTTATTCTTTTGGTGCTTGTTTTTTCCTTTGTGCATTTTTTTTTTTTTTTTTTTTGGGTTCAAGCAGTAATTACTGGTGGGGTTTTATATGGGTTTTTGTGGTTTTGATCTTTTGTGACCTTTTTTCTCACCTAAATCATGGGCAATGAAGGGGTGAATCTCTTGCACTCGCCAATCTTTTGTATTGTTTCGATTGGAAATTACCCAGTGGAATGAAAGAGAAGGACATTAACATGGAAGAATCGACTGGTCCGGGCCTTACCCAGAAAAGAACACCACTGAAACTATTAGCGTAAAGTTTTCATCTTTGTCATGCTTAGAGCTTTTTACTCAAATAAGAGAGAACATTCCTGCCAGAATCGTTAAGAGTTTAATGTTCCAACTTTGCAAGGGTGTTGCTTTTTGCCACAGTCACGGAATCTTACACAGGCATCTAAAACCTCACAATCTCTTGATGGACCCAAAGACACTGGTGCTTAAAATAGCAAATCTTGGACTTGCTCGATCATTTACCATGCCAATTAAGAAGTATACTCATGAGATAGTGACTCTGTGGTATAGAGCTCCTGAAGTCCTTTTAGGACCTACCCATTACTCAACTACTATAGATATGTGGTCTGTTGGCTGTATATTTGTTGAGCTCGTCACAAAGCAACCACTCTTCCAAGGAGATTCTAAACTGCAACAACTCCACCACATATTCAAGTTATTAGGTACTCCAAATAAAAAATGTGGCTTGGTGTAAGCAGCCTAATGCATTGGCATGAGTACCTCCAATGGAGGCCAAAACCTCTGTCAACCGTTATTCCTAGTTTGGATAAAGATGGGCTGGATCTGCTATATCAAATGTTGCAGTATGAGCCCTTAAAGCGTATTTCAACGAAGAAAGTTATGGAACATCCTAACTTCTATGATCTGAACAAGGACTCTCACTGACTAAACCAAAAAGCTATCCGAATGGGAAATTTTCTACTGTAGGAAGTTTTATCTGCTTGCCTCAAGCAAACCTTCCAAGTCATGTTAAATTTTGCTTTAGGATGAAGAATTTGTTCTAGATTTGATTGTTGTGAACCCTGCTTTTAATATTTTAATGACAATATATGCTTGCTTAGGTGCCTCCATAATTTCAAGAATAAAAGAAAAATGAAAAAAAGGTCCATATGCATTATTTGGTTGGGCTTCGGTAGGGGGGGGGAGAGCAAAGAAGGAAGGGTGGGGGGAGAGCAGAGAAGGAAGCGTAAAGGGAGAACGTGGGAGGAGAAATTCGAATGGAAGATTCGGGAAGAATGTGGAGAATGTCTGGAGTAGTCTAATGAATCGTTTTAAAAAAAAAAACCAGCTTAGCTGGTGTGTGGTGTTGGAGACTTAAGCAGCCTAAAAGTGGAATTACTCTTTCAATAAAAAATACCTGCACATATCTTTCCAATTTTTTCCTTGACTTTTTTGTGACAGCCTCAAATAAACGTGGCCAAGGCCTAAAGGTTAAACGTAAAACGGTCGATGGATCTCACATTCACTCCTTCTCGTGAAAGGTGACGTGGTCGTGGAAATCTCTCACAAGCCTCAAACTTAAAGGTAAAATGGTCAAGAGATCTCCTGTTGACACCTTCTTACCAAAGGTGACGTGGTCGAACAACACTCCCACTAGCCTCAAACTTACAGGTAAAACGGTCGAGGGATCTCCCATTGACACCTTCTCACCAAAGGTGACATGGTCGAGGAACGCTCCCACTAGCCTCAAACTTAAAGGTAAAATCGTCGAGGGATCTCCCATTAACTTCTTCTCCCCAAAGGTGACGTAGTCGAGGAACGCTCCCACTAGCCTCAAACTTAAAGGTAAAATGGTCGAGGGATCTCCCGTTCACTCCTCCAAAGGTGACGTGGTTGAGGAACTCCCGCACTAGCCTCAAACTCAAAGGTAAAACGATCGAGGGATCTCCCATTGACACCTTCTTGCCAAACGTGACGTGGTCAAGGAACTCTCCCACTAGCCTCAAACTTAAAGGTAAAAAAGTCAAGCGATCTCTCCTTGACACCTTCTCGCCGAAGGTGACATGGTCGAGGAACTTTCCCACTAGCCTCAAACTTAAAGGTAAAATGGTTAAGGGATCTCCCGTTAACTCCTTCTTGCCAAAGGTGACGTGGTCGAGGAACTCCCCCACTAGCCTCAAACTTAAAGGTAAAAAAGTTGAAGGATCTCTCGTTGACACCTTCTCACCAAAGGTGACGTCGTCTAGGAACTCTCACACTAACCTCAAACATAAAGGTAAAACGGTCGAGGGATCTCCCGTTAACTCCTTCTCGCCAAAGGTGACGTGGTCGAGGAACTCCCCCACTAGCCTCAAACTTAAAAGTAAAACGATCGAGAGATCTCCCGTTGACACCGTCTCACCAAAGGTGACGTGGTCGAGGAACTCCCCCACTAGCCTCAAACTCAAAGCTAAAACGATCGAGGGATCTCCCATTGACACCTTCTCGCCAAAGGTGACGTGGTCAAGGAACTCTCCCACTAGCCTCAAACTTAAAGGTAAAAAAGTCAAGGGATCTCTCCTTGACACCTTCTCGCCAATGGTGACATGGTCGAGGAACTCTCCCACTAGCCTCAAACTTACAGGTAAAACGGTCGAGGGATCTCCCATTGACACCTTCTCGCCAAAGGTGACATGGTCGACTAACTCTCCCACTAGCCTCAAACTTAAAGGTAAAAAAGTCAAGGGATCTCAACTTGACACCTTATCACCAAAAAGGTGACATGGTCGAGGAACTCTCCCACTAGCCTCAAACTTAAAGGTAAAATGGTTAAGGGATCTCCCGTTAACTCCTTCTCGCCAAAGGTGACATGGTCGACTAACTCTCCCACTAGCCTCAAACATAAAGGTAAACGGTCGAGGGAACTCCCTTTGACACCTTCTCGCCAAAGGTAACGTGGTCGAGGAACTCCCCCACTAGCCTCAAACTTAAAGGTAAAAAAGTTGAAGGATCTCTCGTTGACACCTTCTCACCAAAGGTGACGTGGTCTAGGAGCTCTCACACTAACCTCAAACTTAAAGGTAAAACTGTTGAGGGATCTCCCGTTAACTCCTTCTCGCCAAAGGTGACGTTATCAAGGAACTCCCCCACTAGCCTCAAACTTAAAAGTAAAACGGTCGAGAGATCTCCCGTTGACACCTTCTTGCCAAAGGTGACGTGGTCGAGGAACTCCTCCACTAGCCTCAAACTTAAAGGTAAAACGGTCGAGGGATCTCCCATTAACTCCTTCTCCCCAAAGGTAACGTGGTCGAGGAACTCCCCCACTAGCCTCAAACTTAAAGGTAAAACGGTCGAGGGATATCTCGCTAACTCATTCCCGCCAAAGGTGACGTGGTCGAGGAACTCCCCCACTAGCCTCAAAATTAAAGGTAAAACAGTCGAGGGATCTCCCGTTGACGCCTTCTCACCAAAAGTGACGTGGTCGAGGAGCTCTAACCCTAAGGACGTTTAAGGTTAAGGTATGAACAACGTATCTTTGTGCAAATCACTAAGAAATAGCAAAAGGTGCTTAGTATCCAATAAACAAAATTTTAGGCGTACAAGGCATCAAAAAAAGTTTAAGTAGTTCCCTTGCGGGGTACAAAGCTTTAACAATAACAACGCAATGTCATTACAAGCAAAGTGTCAAAAAAAAAAGTTAAAGTTTTCCCTTACGGGGTAGAAAGCCTTCAAAATACACAGGTCTTAGCATGGGTGAAGGAAGGCTTCTGGCATCTCAGCCCGACCAAAGGAGTCGCAAACGTGAAGAGCAATCTCACTGGCACGAATAGATTTCCAGTTCAAATTGTGTAGGTCTGTCTCGGGGTTGCGAAGAAGAAGCTCACGAAGCTGTTTTATACCAAGTTTGAAGCCTATACCCCAGGGTCATGACCGAACTTTGGGAGTGGCTGCCAGTTGGGGAAGAACCCGATTTAGGTCTTGTTGGGAAGTCTCCAAAGCAAGAGTCAGCTTGGACACCTTTTTCTCTAAAATAGAGATTTTCTTTTGGGTAGACTCAACAACATCGTTAAGTTGGAGATATTGGCAGTCACTATCTTTAAGGTGGCTCTTCACCTCAATCAAAGCTTTCTCGGCCTCAGTTTTCACCCCTTCCGCCACACCCAACTGTATGGTCAATTCTCGCCGCTCGTCTTCTAGGGAAACTAGGCGAGAGGCATAGTCATAATTGGTCTTCTTTAACTCCTCAAGCTCTACCCTCGCCCGATCAAAGCTGGCTGCCATGTCATCTCGCCCCTTCAAGGCTAGCTCCTCCTGAGTGACCAATTAATCTATTTCCTTGTTAAAGGCCTCCACCTGGGCGGCCAAGTCATCCCGATCTTGTAGAGCCACCTCTGTCTGGCGAAAGCAAGCATCCAAGTCATCCCGGTCTTGCACAGCCACCTCAGCCTTGTGAAGGCGAACAGCCAAGTCATCCCGGTCCTACACAGCCACCTTAGCCTGGTGAAGGCGAGCAGCTCAATCATCTCGCTCCCTCCCAAGTGTAGTCACTTCTTGGCGATAGTGATCAGTGTCCGCAACAGAACTTTCCAACTCTTCCCGAAGTGAATCAACTTGTGCACGGAGAGCAGCCAATTCATCATCAGCCGTACGGGAACGAGTTTCCAACTGGGATAACTCATTGGCCATTTGATCCCTTTCCTACTCTGGACATAGCCTATCTTCTACAAAGTCGACAACAAGGCGATCGACCCCCTAAAATAATAAAAAATAAAAATATCTTTTTCAGAACTGATGAGAAAAGTATACGGGAAAGAAGAATGGGAACAAAAATATTATCAGTGCAAAAATATTTCGGAGATGTTGAACGACGGCGTTGAAAGCCTCTTCACGGCGAGCATGTGAGGACGGCGAAGAGCCGAACAGATGAGGACTAGAAGATCCTCTCAGATTGAAGGCCTGAAAAGGGGTGTTAGCAAAATGTCCCTGAGGAAAACCTCCCTCGACTTGCCCAGAAGGAATGCCAGCAAGTACATCAGCATGAAGACCCGAACACACTTCAGCTTCATCCCGAGGAGGTGATGCCTGATTAACTTGAAAGTCCTCCCCAGGAACAATCAGGGATGGCTCGCCCTCTCCCCTAGGAGAAACACTAAAGGGAGGAGAAGGGATCAAAACCTTGCTCCCACTAGTAAGGGAAAGTGTCGGGAACACAAAAGGCAAATCGAGAGTAACTCCACCCTAAATTATTGAAGCAAGAGGTGAACCAGAGACTGCTGTTATTTCCTCGACATGTCCTTTCTCGACATGTTCCACCCATGGAGATTCCGCGGGAATAGCAAGGGACCAAACAGTGGCAGGTGGGGATAAAGGCAATGTAAGCAGAGGAGCCTCGAAGGATTGGAAGTCTGCTTGAGTGGATGGAGGCACCATAAGCAAGTTAGGATTCAAAAGGATGACATCATCCTCTCCCAAAGGGATGTCATCGCCCGAGGCTGAGCAGCACCAGTGTGGTTGAAGGCTGAGCAGCAACCTCGGCAGTAGCCTCCGTCGTGATCATGGCCTCAAGTTCTTCTTCAGCTAGAGCCATCACATCATCCATGGAGAGAGTTGGTGGCGCCACAAAAGTAGTCAGTTCACTTGGTTTATCCCGAGGAGCTGCCAACTTGGTGCTCCCACTCGCTGGGGATGTCTTTTCACTCGGTTTCACCCGAGGAAGAGCCAATTTAATATCCCCACTCGCCTAGGGCACTGATCGGTGCAAAACTGCAAGTGCACAGTATCATAGTTTTATAGTAAAGTGATGAGAAGAGTATTGTCCTCATGGATTGGTAACTTACTTTTACAAAAACCAAAATTATATTAATCTCGACTTTATTTAGAAAAGTCACTAAGATTTTTGTAATTGCAATTTAAAATAAAATTAATTCAAAGAAAATACTCAATGGAAAAGAAAATTGTTTGTTCGAAGATCAGATTAATGAAGAAGAAAACTTCTAGGAAATCGATTTCACCTAACTCCTCACTATGCTCTACTCATCTAACTAATTGAATGTAATTCTCTCTGTTTCTCTGTTTCTTTCTTTTTTCTTTTTCTTCCGTGCGTTCTATGTTCTGCTCCTTCTCCCTCTTCTTTTTTAGAAATGTGAATTCAAAAATCTATTGCTCGTCCGTGCGTGCAGAAGTCGTTTCGTGAGTGTTGTTCAGCTCTCACGACTTGCGTCCCGCTTGCAAAATGCCGAAGGCCCCTTTTTTTCTCCAACAACCCAGCGTCCAAGTCAAACCAGCCTTGCATCACATTTCAAGTCAAAACCAAAAGCGCCCCACGCTTGAAACTCTCCTAAAAACCAAACCGCCAAAATCATTCTCTACCCCCTTCTTTTCATCAAAGAAACCCACATAAAGCCAAAACTTCATGCGTGAGAAAAGGTCCCTCTACATAAAACTCTCTCTTGGCTTTTATTTTTCAAAGTGCCTGATTCTTCATTAAATGAGAGAGGGTCACAAGATAATGGGCTGCCAAAATTAAAATCTTTCATTTTCTTCAAATCTGAAATAAAATTTAAATAACAACTATGAAGCCAAAAATCAACAAAAATAAATAAATTTAGACTAAAGTTAAAGTTAAGAAGTGATAAAATATTCTAAATTATGCAAGTCATCAAACACCCCCAAACTTACAACTTTGTTTGTCCTTAAACAAAAATAATATAAAATAAAAGACCACTATAGACTATCAACTAGACCCCATAGAGAGGTCTCATCGCTCACCAAGCCATGATCTGAATTCAGATTTCATTACTAGTATCTTACTCTTTTAACATCAATGATAGCAGGAAAATCAATAAAAAATTTAGCAATTTGTCAACCAAGAGTTAAGCGTTAACTTCAACCTAAAGCTAAGACCTTGAGTGTGTGTGTGTGATATCGTCAATTTAACTCCAAACCACCTGCAAACTCAAATAAAAGTAGAACAAATAAAATCAGAAGAATTCTTTCAAAACTTAACCCCATAAGTCTAATTTTCAGAAATCCTCTCCACTAATGTAGTCAATCTAAAATCAGAGATCAAAATGTCTTTAATCAGGTTGTAATGACAGGTCACAGGGTGGTTAAGAAAGAAATGGATATGAAAAATCAAAGCAAAGTGGGAAAATACTTAGTGGAAAGAACAATGAAAGAGATATCCACAAGATTCAAACCATAACTCTTCATCGCCTATATGCTCATACTGATGACAATATTGTTGTTGTAATTAATGAAGCAATACCAACCACACCTTCAACAAAATTTGAAGTGATTTGCACTCCACTTATTGAATTTTCTTTATTTTTTTCTATCATGATGGATAAATCACCTCTGAATAAAAGACAAACCCAGCAATAATACCTTTTTTTCTTTTTTTTTCCAGCCTCCCACCTTTTTCGTTCAGTCACCTCAATTCTTGTAGACATTTCAAATCTTCAACTACTTCAACTTTTTTTTTTCTCTTTTTTCTTTTTCTTTCACACTTGGATCGTATAGAGCAAAATTTCCTTTGAACTAACTTTCTCTTTAATTGTAGATTTCCACCAAAGTATTTTCTCAAACTATAAAAGGTAAATCATGGTTTTTCAGGCTTGGAACGGAAATGGTTTATGTAGTTAAAAGAACAAATAAAGGTTTATGTAAAATAAGGCTCAAGGGGGTTGACTATGGAAATACACCATGCAATGATATAATGATAATCAGGACGGCTGGGAAAGCTTTATGGTTTTAACAAAAAAATTGCCTAGATCATTTCTCTAATATTTGGTATCAACTAGGATTTCGCCTCAAGGATCCATTAACGGATTCTAGAGCAAAGCAAGATTGAACTTCCCTGACCCAGTTAATTCAACTTCCATGACCCAGTTAATTCAGCTTCTTCTCTTCATAAGCAAAATGGAATAAAGAAAAAATGACTACGTGCTCAATTATATTCAAGGACGAAGAGTTAAATCAAAGTACCCACAAAACTCAACCTGACATAAAAGAAACCTTTTAAAATTTTTCTCAATCCCATCCTCAATCACAAATTTTAGAGTCATAGAGAATTCAATCATATTCAAATACATGCTTGGTAAGAGAATCCAACAACTCAAGACTTATAAAATCATAAAAAAAGATTGACCAACAATCAAGAAGACAAAACAACTATAGGAGTTTACACCCCCAAACTTAAACTAAACAATGTCCTCATTGTAATTCAAAAATAAGAAGGATTAAAGAAATGAAATGAACTTCCCTGGTTTCATGGTTAATCAGCCATAGTTTGCAATTTTCAGCTCTTTATTCATGCTAAATAATCCTGCATCAAAATCCAAATTATTCAAATAAATAAATAAATAAAAATAAATGAAAAAATTCTATGGGCTGCCTCCCATAAGCGCTTGTTTTAAAGTCTACAGTCAGACTTTTCAATCTTCATCAATCGGGATCTCCAAGAGGAATAAGTGCGCAGTTCCTCTCCACTTCATTGCTAAGTGATGTATCTTGTATCTTCTTGAAAGGCTTCTTCTACACATTGCTTAATGACATCAACCTGAAAACAAGTGTTTGGCTCTTCTGGAATTCTCATGGCTTGGTAG